>BSBM01000738.1:32090000-33357500 GCA_027924585.1 Larix kaempferi
GTGACATTTCACCATGTTATCCTATTTTAAAAAAATCAGGCATGGAGGGAGGGAAAAATTCGCCAATTTTTGTGAGTTTTCTTGCATGGAGAGAGGGGAAATGATGTCTAGAATTCTCCCCCTCCACCAAGGTTGATTCTTATCATTTAAACCCTCTCCCCATAGCTAAAATCACTAACAAAATGTTCCAAATTTGTCCAAATCCTTTACAATTTCAAACATGCATGGTAGGGAGTGGGAGTCATACCCAATGCTATTCCACCTCATTTCATGCTTGCAATTAAAAACAAATGGTGTGTTTTTTGCAAAATTGACCAAATCTAGCCCAATTTTAGATAATTTTGTGCATGGCCCCACTTTCCCTCCATGTATGAAATTTGGAAAAAATGGGCAAACTATGGCCAAATTTGGTGTAAGTTAAAGCATTCTAAGCTATTCTAAGATGCCATATTATAGGGGTTTCTAACTGTTTAAAATTGTATACCAAGAAAGCATACTGACCCCCCAACCAATCAACCAATATGTTATTGGAAGACACCACTTTCATGTGGTTGTCTCCATTGGTATAAGGGTGCATACACGAAAATGGGTAATACATTTGCTTGTTGACGATTAAATTTGTAATTTTTTTTGTTCCTTCAACTTCAAGCAATCAGAAATCATATCTACATTGAGAATTTCACTTTGAAGCAAAAAGAAGTTTTGTAGAGAATTATGTTACTCCATACTCATTTTTCTTTTATGTACATGATGTTATAAATTTCATGTGTATTAACTGCACGCACCTAAAAATTTTGGCAAGGATAATGAGTGAGTAATACACATGACCATCTAGTTTTTAGATATAATTATTCATTTTAGGGAAAACTATGTGTTAGATTTTGGGATTAATCCAAAAGTGTTATCACCTTGGTAGACAAGCAATAAGTCTCCTTGCCCCTTGTGATGCTTCATGGTCATATTAATGTCTCGGTTTGGGT
The DNA here is from genome assembly GCA_027924585.1 of Larix kaempferi. Taxonomy (NCBI): domain Eukaryota; kingdom Viridiplantae; phylum Streptophyta; class Pinopsida; order Pinales; family Pinaceae; genus Larix; species Larix kaempferi. Next base: position 32,090,981 of record BSBM01000738.1, read on the forward strand.
GGATGCTTGGCCTTGGTTAGTGTGTTGACATGGTACCCTTAGGAGAGTGTTACCTAATTGACATGTTGATAAACTCATTGGGTGCACACAATGGGGGAGCCAATTGCTTGATCAAGGGAGGTACTTACCTAGGAGGAGGAGCATTGGGCACTTAACCCTTAGAGATTGGGACCTACACACCTTGGAGGTTGGACACTTGATTTGACGATGCTTGGGTTGAGGAGGATACTTCATGGAGGTTGGTGATGGAACCAAGGACCTATGTTGAGGAGGAGAGTTCGACCTTTGTGACCACATTGTCATACAATAGAGTACCATTGCACACATGTAGCACATAGTTATAGAAGGAGTACCTTGCATTAGGAAACTTGCATATCAAACCACTGTGGAATAGGGAGTGTTAGACTAACGCCGCCGAGTTTCGGTGGGAAATCCATGAATGAATAAATATGACCACCGCCCGTTCCAAATTGAATCCCCAACATCATCTATATGAGGGGGAACCCCATACCTCTTTGCATGCATTAACTAGTCTTTATGCTCCTCAAAACCCTCAAATTGATTGTTCATCTCAAACATTGCAAGGCCATAGTCTTAATTGATAGAAGTAACATGCATAATTTTATTCATTTTCATGTGGCCCAAGAAACACACTTCTATATCCGTGTTGTGAACAAATTCCAAATCAAATAAAATCTTGTCTTATACTTAAAAATATTCAAATATAAATAACTCTAAAATAAATTACATCTTTGAGAGAAAAATAGCTTTTGATAAAGTTTTTGGGAAGAAATAACTTTTGATATTAAAACATTACAAGTAAATATATTTGCACATTAAATTATATCTGCTTGGTAACTTATATTCTTGTTTTATCGAGTGTAGGTACCACCAAATAGGTATCTGTCAGATCTATCTTCCTCGAGTGATGATGAAGATATACTCGGAGAGGTTGAAAGAGAGACGTGTTGTACTAGATCTACCGGTTCTATATCAACTAGATATAAAAAGGTACGGAAAAGATTTCATAGACGCATGCAATATTTTATTGCCAACGGAGGTTCATGTAATTATGATGCTGAGAGCATAGTTGACATTGAGTTTCCCTTGAGGTATAGACATCTAGTGCAACGATGGGTACCTAATAAGCTACCTCAAGTGGACACAGGTTGCTTCATCAATGGGAGGATGTATTGCATTGCTCCTTTTTCCTTACATGGATTGGGGCTATTTTCCATGGATGGAATAAAGTTCGGCTATGGCATTGTAACTGAATTGATGCAGTATGTCGAACCATTACACAGATACAATAACTGGTTGATCTTGGTCCAATATACTCAAAGTATGCAGAGATACAAAGTTGCCGCAAATTATATACAACTAGCAGAAAACAATAAAAACAAAGGGGCGACTATGTATATTGATGGGAGACCAAAAGCATCCAGAAACGTTGTTGGCTTTATAAATAGTACATGACCAGTGACATCAACTAAGCAACCGAATTGCGAATTTGAGGGACGCAAAGAACATCGTATATTTGTATGTGCAACAAAAACATTACTTCCAAGTGAAGAGTTGTTGATTGATTACAACTTAAATCAAATAGATGTGGCTTCCACGGTCCAGGGTAATTGTGGAAGGTCACACGCTATGCCTCATCAGGTAAATGCTAAATATAGTAACTAAACATGACTACAATAACTAAATGTTTTGATTGTTTCTGTGAACATTCGATTTCCACCGTTGACATTCACTTTTTTCGTGAATATTGTGAATATTTCCATATGATAACATGCTTATTACACTGTGGAAGGGGTCTTCTCATTGCCATGGAGCAGAACATGTATCTTCTCCTTCGGAGGTAAAAGTAAATATTATTGCAATATCTCATTTTTGTTTATGTTACAATTACTGACTCAACTAAATATAGTAACTAAATATGACTACAATAACTAGAAACTCCAACCCTAGATTATTTCCATGTGACAACATGCTTATTACACTGTGGCAGGGGTCTGCCCATGATCATCATGGAACATAACGTGTGTCCTCTACTTCTGAGGTAAAAATAAATATTATTGCAATATCTCTTTTTTTTATTATGTTACAATTATTTTCATAACGTTTATTTATTGATTTATTGTGTCAGGGTGGCGCCAGTGGAAAGGCACCTCCTGCTTCCATGGTCCAGGGTGACTGTGGAAGGTCACATTATGTGCCCCATCAGGTAAGTATTAAATATAATAACTAAATGTTTTGATTTTTTTCTGTTAACATTCGATTTCCACTATCGAAATTTGCTTTTTTCATGCTTATTATGAATATTTCCATGTGATAACATGCTTATTACACTGTTATGCTTATCTCATTTGTGTTTATGTTACAATTATTGACTCAACTTTTATTGATTGATTTATTGTGTCAGGGTGGCGGCAATGGAAAGCCACATGCTGCTTCCACGGTCCAGGGTGATCGTCGAAGGTCACAAGCTATGCCTCGTCAGGTAAATGTTAAATATAGTAAATAAATATGACTACAATAACTAAATATTTCAATTTTTTCTGTTAACATTCGCTTTTCAGTGTTACCATTCATTTTTTTCGTGCTTATTGTGAATATTTCCATATGATAACATGCTTATGACACTGTGGTAGGGGTCTGCTCATCGCCATGGAGCAGAACATGTATCTTCTCCTTCGGAGGTAAAAGTAAATATTATTGCAATATCTCATTTTTGTTTATGTTACAATTATTGACTCAACTAAATATAGTAACTAAATATGACTACAATGTTAGTTTTTCAGCATTTAATTCAATCTGATCTAGGATCTTAACTGAGAGAACAACATGTATAGCATATCAAACACAAGAGACAAGAGACACAAAGCATTTCACAGGGGAAAACCAAGAAGGTGAAAAACCCCGCAACTTCCTCAGAGATAGAATAAGCACCAATACAAAGATCACAGAGATCAAACCCCAAGATAAGAGATAGTATCCTAACAACTGCTCCTACTCCACTTGTGTGCACTCCTCCTCTCTCTCACTAATGCGAAGTGAGTGAGTGAGTGAATGAACAAATGAGAGAGTCACACTCTCTATTTATACTTTACTTTGACTTGCCTTTTACTCTAACTTGGACGACCTCCCTTAGGAGAGTCTAATAACCCATTACCACTTGTCACTGGGTCGACCCCACTAGGGTGGTCTAATAACCCTTTAACCCACACTAGGCCAACCCCTCTAAGGTGGTCTAATAACCCATCAAATATAAGTTGCGACACTTACAATAATACTTGAGACACTTGCAAATACAAATGATGACACTTCTGATTGGAGCAATAATACATATCCATCAGGAATACAATAAAGTACAAATGTAATACATAGGAGAATATCTTCCGAAGTTACAAATACATCAACACTCCCTCTTAACTAGGAAGGTATTCTCTCGACACAAGCATTGATACATATATGCACAAGTCTTCAATACTGGAACTGGATCATCATCACTGGATCACTGGAGTATCATCATCACTGCTGCTGTACTGGTCATCTCAATCAATGGTGCTATCTCTCAATTACTCTCGTCATAGGAAGTTCTACAGAGCCATCCCTTTTTCATGTTGGTTGTAGGCCTAGCCTCCTGTAGGTCTTCATCATATCTGGCCATCCTATGGAATCCTCGGGGATGATTACATGCGTCAACAAAACCTCGAACGAGCATCCTAGGAATTTTATGAGCTTACTGCTCAACCTATCGAATATCCCAGTATATTTTACATGTGACCACCACAAAACCTCGAAATATCATCCCAAGAATTTTACGAGCACACAGCTCAACCTATCAAATCTCCCAGGATCTTTTACATGTGGTCAGGAAAAACCTAAAAAGAGTGTCTTGCAACTTGCAAGATCTCTAAAGAGAATCCCAGGAATTTTACGAGCACATAGCTCAACCTATCGGATCTCTAGGACTAATTACATGCCTTCTGTAGCAAAACCTCGAAAGAGCATCCCAAGACTTTTACAAGCACACAACTCAACCTATCGGATCTCCTGGGATCTTTTCTATGCTACCTGTAGCAAAAAATCGAAATAGCATCCCAGGACTTTTATGAGCACACATCTCCACCTATCGGATCTCCCAGGATCTTTTCTATGCTACTTGCACAACCTGTCCATAGCCACAGAGTATTGACCTGATACTCATGATCCACCTGATCATCCTCGCATGGAGCATCCTCCTGATGCTCATGATCGTACTGATCATCATCATACAATGCATCATCTTGATGTACAACATCTCGAGCATCGACCTGATGCTCATCACATATGATCGTCCTAATCATCATCATACAATACGTCATCCTGATGTACAACATCCGGAGCATCGACCTGATGCTCACCATACATGATCTTCCTTATCATCATCATAGCATCATCTTGATACATATTATCACATGATCATCCTGATCATCATCACAACATCGTCCTGATGCATATCATCTGGAGCATCGTCTTGATGCTCATCACACATGATCATCCTGATCATCATCATCTGGAGCATCGACTTGATGGTCATCACACATGATCATCCTGATCATCATCATCTCATGATAATCCTCTTCAGATCATCTCATCGTCCACAAAGCACAACCCAGATGCACATCATACAACACTTACACCACCAACATGGGAGAACACATCTACCACCATTCGGGGAAGGCTCCAGCCCTTACTTTTTCACCATGGGAGAACACATCTACCACCATGTGAAAAATGGCTTCATCCCTTACATCTACACCATGGGATAACACATCTACCACCATGTGAGAATGGCTCCAGCCCTTACATTGCACCATGGGAGAACACATCTGCCACCATGTGAGAATGGCTCAACAATTACATCACGACCATGGGAGAACACATCTACAACCATGTCGAAAAAGATCAGCAATTACATCATGACCATGGGAGAACACATCTACAGCCATGTCAGAAAATCCCATGTGCATCTGCGTCTTCTAGACTCATCACTTCCCCTTGGAAGGAACCTCGATCTGAAGTACACCAAACCTCTTTCTGAAGTACTTGAACTTCACTCTGGCTAGTTGTTTGGTCAACACATATGCAATCTGCTCATCCGTCACAACGTAAAGGAGCTTCACTACTCCTATCTGCACCATATCCCTGATATAGTGATATTTGATCTCAATATGCTTCGACTTGTCATGGAACACCGGGTTCTCTGACAACTTCACACAACTCTGGTTGTCACAATAGATACAAGTAGCATCCAACTGGAGATCAAATAAATCAGAGAGTATCTTCCTTATCCATACTGTCTCACAACTAGCCGAACAAGTTGACATACTCTGCTTCGGCTGTACTCAGTTCTACGCAGGATTTCTTCCTTCTAAACCAAGAGATCACACCTAATCCCATACTAAAGTAGCACCCCGAAGTGCTCTTCCTATATGCATCACTGCCTTCCCAATCTGAATCAACATAACCCTCCAGGTTGAAATTTTGATTCGCATCATACTTGAGCCCATAATCAACTGTACCCTTCAGGTACCTCAGAATATGCTTTACAAGAATCAGGTAAACATGTCTAGGATCCATCAGGAATTGACTCAATGTGTTCACTGCAAAGCAAATATCTGGTCTCATGTTCATCAAGGACCCAATATTCTGATGATGCATCATGGTATCAACCGACTCTGATGAAGCATCACTCAATAGCTTCAAGTTCGATGCCATAGGTGTGGCCATGGCCTCGCAGTCCATCATCCCGAACCGCTTCAGGATCTCTACTGCATAATTCCCTTGTCCAAGGAAGATTCCATCTGCACTTTGCCACACCTTCATACCTAGAAAGTAATGCATCATACCCAAGTCCTTCATCTCGAACTCGGAAGCAGGCTTCCTCTTCGTGTCGGCAATCAATCCATCCTCACCTGTCACAAACAGGTCATCCACATACAATAGGAGTATCACTGGATTTCCTTCCTCAACCTTGTAGTAAAGGTTGGAATCTGCTTTAGTCTAGGTAAATCCCAAACTGGTCAGGAAGCTGTCTATCCTGCCGTACCATGTCCTGGGTGCTTGTTTCAAACCTTACAAGGCTTTCTTCAATTTGCACACATGTGACTCCCTGTCATGTGTCTCAAATCTGAGTGGCTGCTCCACATACACTTCCTCTTCGACTACACCATTCAAGAAAGCTATCTTGACATCCATCTAGTGTATCTTCCACTTCATCACTGCAACCAGAGAAAGTACTGTTCTGATGGAAGTGTATATGTCTAAAGGTGCAAAGGTTTCTTCATAATTTATCCCTTCTTTCTGGGAGAAGCCACAAGCCACAAATCTTTCCTTGTATTTCTCTATGCTACCATCTATAGCATGCTTGATCTTGTAGATCCACTTGGAAGTCACAACAGACTTCCCTTCTGGTCTTAGGACCATATCCAATACATCATTCTTCATGATCGACTGGTATTCCTTGATCATGGAATTCTTCCTTTACTGCATCCCGGATCCTGGGAACTTCAGATTCTTCAATATCTTCAATAGATAGTTTTTCTTGAACTTCATTGTTGGAACAAATGTTATAGTCCTTCTTTTGTAGGTGATTGTACACGATCTTTCCTACAATTCAAATTCAATTGCATAATTAGAAACTTCTCATAGTTTACAGAACAAAGTCTTACACATAAAGATATATGTCATACAGTCATGCAATTATCTTAGACAATGCTTCAATACAACATTTATCCATATCTCGTAACTTTCTAGATGCCTTCCATCTCTACCAAAACATTGTTAAGAGTGTGCACAACTCCCAACATGTCAGCAAAGAGGTTTCATTCTAGATAAGTAGCAATGGAATTTTGTACAGTACCATAGGCCACTTACTCATTACTTGCATATTAGTAGTATCTTGTTCATTAATGCAACTTTTTTAAAATGCATAATATACATCCTAAATCTAGGAACATGTACATGACTGGACAAAATCATTTAAGTAATCAAATATATAATAAATGACAATTCAAATACTTATCTTTGTTTGGTTGTTGGGTGGACTCCCTCTCAATCTTTGCTTCTTTGCAGGAACTACTGGATTGTGCTGCCTCTTGATCTTTTCTTTCTGGAGTGTGCTCCCTCTTGATCTTTGCTTCTTTTATGATATCATCATGATTATATGCCTTTGAACTCCTATCCATTCTGGACCACTATGCATGCTTAAGTGTGCACTAGTGTGATCATTGTGTCATCCTCAATATTTCATACATAACAATACACGCATTAGTATAATCTCAATACTTATCAAAACATTATGATTCTAAATAATCTTAATCATGTATGGTCATGATCATTTCATACACAAGTGTTAGTATTCAAGGTTTCAGGGAGGACTTCTTATGCATATTTTTATTTGACCATAGGACTCTTCTAGTTTGTCATATCATTAATCAAACTAAGAAGCATAATATGCATAAACCCCATGATTTCCCAAACTTATAACTTCATGAATTATCAATCATACCACGTATACTTATATAAGATCTTAACACAAGGTAGGATTCTAACTTGATATAGGAAAAACATACCTGGATTATCATGCTTGCTAGTTATGTCTATCATACCCACATAATGTCTTCTTGTTCTCTTCAATGACTTGTGCTAGTAACCTACATATCTCATAATTTAACCATTGTAGAACCAAATTATACATACCTCGTAAGTAGAGCTTCTATGTGATCCATGACTATGTATGAGTCTTTGTCTTCATGTCACTATGGTCATATGTTCTTGATCTGGTACTTGATTTGTCTTTCTTGATGTACCTTTTATGTTAGCGGACATCATCCTCATACAACACCATAGTGCATTAGTACAATCATAAGTGTCATAACCCTAATCAATAAATGTCTTCTATCATTCACATGCATTCATACTTTTACTAGGGTGATAAGACAAGTCTGGAATTAATCAAGATTGTTACTAACCTCAATAATATGAAGACAAACATATTATAAACTTAATCATGAACAGATTTCAAAACATACCTGTATCTCCTCAAGTCATACTTGTCGGGATTGCTTGTAGTCTTCTTATGTAAGGACTTAGCCTCATCTCCCTCTGGAACTGGAAATTCTTCACTTATGTAGGTGAAAATTCATACTCTTCTAGGATTAACCCAATCCACTTTAATTTGTTGAAGATGGATCTGGAGTTGGATTAGGGTTTTTCAGAGAAACCCTAAAAATTCAAACTTTGAATTTCAAACTTCTGATTGGATGAAAAGATGCACCTTGTTGAGATTATCAAGCTGGTATACTTCAATTTTGAAATCTCCAAAATTTGACCCCTCAAAATTGACTTTGAAAGTTTCGGATCTACAGCTTCTGTCAAATTCTGGTTTTCTGGTCAAAATCCCGAACTAGGGTTTGATAGAGCCTAGGGTTCTACCCAACCAAAAACTTTGATATTGGTCTCTAAATTTTGATTTTGATGAGGATCATCCATCCATGTATTTGTTTCAACTTCAGCCTCTGAAACCTGGACCTGTGAAGCTACAGTCCGTTCCCTAACTGCCACTAATTCCATTTGGAGCTCCATAGCCCGAGATATGACCTTTTTTCCTAGGTCACCTGTTTAGGACTGCATTCTGGAAGAGGTAGAAACCCTAACTTGTACATATAATATATCACAAAGTACAATGAATATGAGGTTGTCCTTTGGATACAAGGTACATGGACATTTCATCTTCGACCTGTAAAAGTTTCAGATCCTGAACCTTCTCCAAAACAGATTTATAGCAAAAGTTCCACGATGACTGGTTTTTACTATATCAAGCCCTATCTTCCAATTTGTCGCAAGTGCAACAAGTGTCATAAATTCCATACCATGCATTCCTTCAGGATATCTCTGAGTGAGATTGGATTCTCCTGAGGATGAACCTGCTTAAGAGGTTCGAAATTGTCGATTTTAAAAATCTACCACAAATTTCCTCTCATTTCACTATTTACAAAATTGTGGAGTAATGAACAACCATGTTAGTTTTTCAGCATTTAATTCAATCTGATCTAGGATCTTAACTGAGAGAACAACATGTATAGCATATCAAACACAAGAGACAAGAGACACAAAGCATTTCACTGGGGAAAACCAAGAAGGTGAAAAACCCTGCAACTTCCTCAGAGATAGAATAAGAACCAATACAAAGATCACAAAGGTCAAACCCCAAGATAAGAGATAGTATCCTGTCAGCTCCTCCTCCTCCACTTGTGTGCACTCCTCCTCTCTCTCACTAATGCGAAGTGAGTGAGTGAGTGAATGAACAAATGAGAGAGTCACACTCTCTATTTATACTTTACTTTGACTTGCCTTTTACTCTAACTTGGCTGACCTCCCTTAGGAGAGTCTAATAACCCATTACCACTTGTCACTGGGCCAACCCCACTAGGGTGGTCTAATAATCCTTTAACCCACACTGGGTTGAGCCCTCTAAGGTGGTCTAATAACCCATCAAATATAAGTTGCGCCACTTACAATAATACTTGAGACACTTGCAAATACAAATGACAACAGTTCTGATTGGAGGAATAATACATCTCCATCAGGAATACAATAAAGTACAAATGTAATACATAGGAGAATATCTTCCGAAGTTACAAATACATCAACATACACTAACTAGAAATTCCAACCCCATAAGATTTCCATGTGACAACATGCTTATTACACTGTGGCAGGGGTCTACCCATGTTTGTCATGGAACATAACGTGTGTCCTCTACTTCTGAGGTAAAAATAAATATTATTGCAATATCTGATTTTTTATTATGTTACAATTATTTTCATAATGTTTATTTATTGATTTATTGTGTCAGGGTGGCGCCAGTGGAAATGCACCTACTGCTTCCATGGTCTAGGGTGACCGTGGAAGGTCACACTCTGTGCCTCATCAGGTAAGTGTTAAATATAATAACTAAATGTTTCAATTTTTTCTGTTAACATTCTATTTCCGTTGTTGACATTCGCATTTTTCTGTGCTTATGATGAATTATTGATTGATTTATCATGTCAAGGTGAGGACCGTGGAAAGGCACCTGCTGCTTCCACGGTCCAAGGTGACCGTGGACAGTCACCCACTAGACAATGCATCAGGTAAGTGTTAGTTCTTAATAGTAATTAAATTTCATTACAATAACAATGTTTGAATGATGTTAAAATTATTTTGCTTAATTTTATTGTTTGATGAATTTAGTCTAGTGCACTTGATATGGGTGATGAGGATCTTGAGGATGAAATTTACTATTCCATAGACCTAATGGAAACTATAAGGAAGGCCCTAGAAAAGGAAAACATAGAAATGCTTTTCTTGGCTCACATAAGGCCCATGACACAGGAGATCAGGGCAAGGATTGAAGAGCTGAAAGAACAAATAAAATCTTATGGGGTAAGTGGCATCTTCACATTTTTTTTTAAGCTATGACATGATTTTATATCTGAGATTTTGTTTTCTATTTTTCCAAGTGATCTGATAAAGTAAATTTTTTCGTTTGTAGGAATTTTTACAACCCATGACTAGAGAAACTGCCGAGACAAGTATAGGTAGCAGTGATGCTCCAATGCAGCAAAAACGTCGACAAAGCAATGTACCAATGAGGCTTTTTGACACTCCTGTGGTTGGCCTCGAATCCATTGATAAGGGCACTGATTTTGATCAGCATGACATGCCGGATCATGATGAGACAGAGCCTATGACTCCACATGACTCTGGAGATGAACGTACCATAGATGACTAGGAAATTTTTCCTGGAGCAGCACGAGTTAAAAGCACTAGATCACCAGATCTCACCTTTATGGTGGATGACGCTTATGTTTCGATCAAGATTCAAAATATTGCAAGTATTTATTAATTAATTTATTCATTTTAATCATGAAATTGAAATGGACATACGTTGAAATTATTATAAATTAATGGATTACACGCTTCTGCAGGAAACAATGTTTTCTACAGGAATTTGAATCAAAAAGCATTGGAGCAGTTTGGCCCCACCATTCGCACACGGTGGAATAGCTAAGATAGCTCAAAGAGAGATGAATTGATAGACCACATGGTAAACTTGTTCGGCAATACATTCAATACGAAAGTGGTTGCAAAGTTTGCCAATGAGAATTTAAAATATACCAGGGCCCAATATAGGGATAAATTGCAACTTTACCTCAAGCATGAGTGCCCTCCCATGGTTCCGGAGAAAGATTGGAAGGCACTCATAGAGGATGCAAAGGAGAAATTTCTAAAAAGACAAGGAAAACAACCACGACTTGGAAAAGCAAGGTACAACACATATCATATTTTTAGTGAAATATGCTCATTTATTTTTTTCTTTAATGTTTTAAGCAAGAATTCTGATATCTAACATTTTTCAAAATTTTCATATATAGGTTCCCTGACACCTCCAAAGCAACCAAGGCTAGAGTGGAAAAGCATGGGCAACATAGACTGGTCCAATGTGGCTATAGAAAACTAAGATCCTGAATCGTAAGAATTAAATGATTAACTGTGGGGAATATTTATTTGACAGTAGCGAACAAATATCTGTTTTTAATACTGAAAATTTTAAATGTGTTATGCATTGCAGGGAAATACGTTCCAAGCTGCTACCACTGAGGAAGACCTAAAGCTTGGTTTCAAGTATGGTTTTAAAAGTGTGATTGAATATCGGAAAATCTTGGGGCAGACTCCAATCTCCCCAATGATGCGGATGCAGGTAAATAAAATGAATAAGGACATCATTGCAGGATACTATTAAAGTCTATTTAGTTTTGATTATATCACCCATAACTAAATATTTATGTTTTCTTTTAAGCAACAGTGCAACCGCAGCAGTGAATCTAGCGGTACTCATCACGTACTAGTTGATGTTGGGATGTGCATTTCCCATGATAGTGGGGAGCAGAGTATCCATTCTGGTATGTGTGCTTTGGAAATAGAAATATCTATTGTGATTATAGATATTTATTTCCTAACGTATACTTATAAATTTTCTTCTTTCAATGGAAGACCATGTAGCTCAGGAGGGTGAACTGCAAGCTTAGGAGGGTGAACTGCAAGAGGAACCAAGTAGACAAACAATTAACACACCAGCTGTAAGAGCTACACATACAGGTAAAGAACAATATTGTAATGTTAATCAAAATAATGAACTATTAATTTCAATAATATTTCAACATATCGATATGCCCATTTTCGTTGTTGTAGTTCACACCCCTTCAAAACTACCTCCATGCCCTACTCAGCGACGTACAAGAAGTATGATACATGAGGGAATGGAAACAAAAACACTAGCAGAACATGTCTTTGTAGATATTCCACCAAATGATGATTGTGATACCCTAATCATCAGTTATTACAATGCAAAAAAACAGAAATCAAAGAAAAAGTAGATGTATAAATTCATGACTTGTATTTGGATGTATATCGATGTTGTTAGTCTGAAACATTGTAAATATTAATTAACTCAGTATGCTTCAATGTTTATATGTTTATATGTTTTGATGAATAGCCTAGTTATGCATGAATGTTTATATGTTTTCTATGTAAACAACATCATTTATTGGGTATGGGGAATTGAGAGCGATGTGAGGGGGGGTGAGGGACCTTATGAGCTTCAACCTTCACATGGTTGGCCCTATTCAGTAGAGAATATAAAACTATTCTAGAAAAAGAGAGGAGCTCAATAAGGTATAAATACTCTTTTATTCCTATGTATTAAAGATGGTTGTAAATTTTTAAATGCATGTCTATTTCTTAAAATATTGTTAATAAATTTAACATTTCATGGTTCATTGATTTCTGCAAGACTTTGTAGTAGGATTTAAATGACTGTTTATTTGCTTATATATTATTTACTCATATAAAAAAAAATTCTTTGATGATTTATGCGGGTCTTGGTGATGGAAATGCATCTCGTGGACAACTCTTATCAAGTTTTATGGGTGAATGGATTTGGAGAAAGGACAATGATAAGATAAGGGTTTTGACGTGTTTTTTAAAGTGGTTTTTGACATGGTTTTCTCCTTCTGCTTTCCAAGTTCTCTAGTTATTTTAGTGTTTAGAAGATCCATCTTGAAATGCATCAAATATATAATTATTTTATGTTTGGGGATCATAATCAACATTTTGAATTTTGGTTTCTATTTTTTAATTGATGCTTACTAGTGAAGGATAATAGGCATCCATTGTGTTGAAATACCACTCTTAGGTCACGACCATAGTCATCACATGCTAAGACAAAAGTCTTAGTGAAATCTGACATGGTGAAAATTAGTTGTACCACTATGGAGAAAGGTTCTCTAGGAACCAATATTTTGCTAGTGCAAGGAGTAATCAACTCAATAAGGTCTTATATTAACAAGAATGGCTTAACAATTTCATGGCCTATCACAACCAAGGAATCCATACTCTCAATCGTGGATCCCTCCCTCAGAGAATGAGATGAACTGGAATCCCTTGGAAACCCAAGGTTGTTTTCCATAACAATGTTGCAGAAGGACATTCAAGTACTAAGTAGTAGGGGGGGTGGCTAATGGGAAGGGAATCCTCCTCATGTATTTTAGTCTTAGTGGAAAATCATACTCTTCCAAAGATGCGATGATCAAGTATGAATCTGACTACAATTCCCACAATTATCACCCATTTCCCATGGTCTTTTCTCATGCGAAGGATGTACATGGAAGGGACCTAGAAGGTCACAAATACTTGGATTTCCTTTCTTCTTACTCAAAATATGGCCATGAGAATATTTTGAATACATTATCCCAACAAGCATAGAAACTAACACTCAGCTCTAGAGATTTCTACAATGACAAATTTCCTGTCTTTGCATAGCATCTAACAAGGTTGTTTGGTTATGAAATGATGCTAGAAACTAGAAGAAAAAACTATAAAGCAAGAACAAAGATAATAAAAATGAAGAATCCAAATAGAGAATGTTGGCTACTAAGTTAGCTAATGGCTTTTATCACTCAAATAACCCTAGTACATTCACTTTCATAAGATATTAAGCATAGAAATCCCAACTATTTATAATATAAACATAGATCATGACTAGTAGTTATCATGTATATTCATGAACAATATATCATTAACATTTAACTTATCTCATTAATAATACTAAAACACAAGAAGTAGAAAAAAATATTGAAATAAAACCACAACTCACAAAAACAACATGATTTACCATTGAAACATAATATGACTCAGTATAATTTAGTATGGCATGTGAAATCTAATATAGAATAAACATCCTATCATTCACATTTGGTATAGTTATCAATTATGCTATCAAACAAAGCACACCACAGAAAAAAGAAGTACAAGGTTTATAGTGGGAAAAACCTCTTATGTGAGGGAAAAAGCCACTTCAAAAATATAGTACTTGGTTGCAAATATAGTATTGCAATCCTCCCATTGTGCTTAGCCAAGAAAAAATTCAAGATAGTAATATGGAAACAACCATATATCTAAGTCCATCTATTATTTCTATATAAGCAGATCACTTAACCAAGTTAATCAATGACTACGAAATCGGCCCAACTTTTGTTTATATTAATAAAAAGTTCAAAGGTTCTCTATGAAATTCACACCCTTGTCACTAGTGAAAAACTTGGACAATATATTTTGGAGACATTTCAACTACTTCATCCATTGCTTTAAGGTTGGTTTCCACTTCAAAACCTTTTGTATCCATGGGGTTCTAGATTGCTTATAACTTGTGGCCAGATGCAATTCCTGTGGGATTTTGATAGAAGAGTATCCCTTATTGCAACTTGTAGCTAAACAAAGGTGGTTATGTTCAGTTGTTCATTCCCCAAGGGTATTTCACTCATGCCATTTGGTTGCTTGTGGTGCCTGACCTCTTAGGGCCTGTTGCAATGCTTCTCTGTGAGCTTAAAAGAAGTGCAATTTCAAAAACAAAATTTGCTCCAAGTTATTGATAAGTAGATTTGACTTTTAGTCTTGTACAGTCAATCTCTTTGTTAACTATTTGTCTCATCAACTCTTTTAATGTCAATTATTTTTTCCATCCAAGATTTGGAGTGCCTTCACCTGCATTTTTAAGAGTAATCAATTCATTTCCCTTTTAATTCCTTGTTTCTATGGTCCACGTTGACCATTATTCATTACAGGATATAAGGAGTAGTATGCCTTATTTCTTGTTTCTATTCCCAGCAGATGAAGGTGCAGATGCTTAACCTATAACCTGTTGTATGCCTTCTTATTAGCATGTGGATGAGCACTGATTTTGTGATCAGATTGCTGCTGTTGTAACACCTTTTGCATGTGTATTTCTTATCAACATGTGAGTGCTGCCATCAGTGCTAATTTTAGTATGAGATTAGCATACTTTTATGATTGTTTTTAGTACTTTTCTTGTGGCTTATTTCAGTATGGTAGTGTTTAGTGTTGCTTTTGGAGGGTTCAAATCTATTTTAACATTGGTGCTATTTTTTAAGGTTTTTTTAATATTCTTCAAGCCACAGTTAGCAAGTTATATATCAGCTACATGGATTCCAGATTGCTGGTAATAAGCATTGGCGGTTATTTTTATTTTTTTAAACTTACAGGTATCGTCGATATAGCGATGCAAATTCGTTGCAAGTATAGCAAAACCGTCAGATGTTCTACCTTCGTTTGGTCTTTTCAACGAAAGTTCGTCAATACTTGTGATGGAACATCATCGCAAGTATAGCAAAACCGTCGCAGGGTCTGCCTTATTTTGGTCTGTTCGCCGAATGTGCGTCGATACCTATGATAGAACATCGTTGCAAGTATAGCAAAACCCTCTCTCCGTTCGACGCAAAACCGTCAATAGAGGGACGGTTTTTTGTGGAAGCAAATTTTTGTGCAACGCTTTTGTGACAAATTTTTGTTGTTATAGGGACGAAGTTTGTCAATATAGGGACGATTTGTATAAAATGAATAAAAAAATCAATTTCAAGACCACCTTATAGAAGACATGTGGAAAACATTTTTCATCTCTATTGTGACGACTTTCCAAGTTCATCGTTATATCCACGAAATAGGTTCCACAAAAAAACGAGACCATGATCGTGGAAATTGAGACGACAAAACATGGAAATAACAATGAAAAACCGTGGTAAATTTCCTCATAAGTACTGGTGTTTTACTACCACTGGTGCAAAATAGCCTGAAACCCTGTTTTGGCAGGCCTTTAACTTTGTCATCAAACACCATTTTTGAGAACTGAGACCATGGTAAGATTTCCTATTCAACAATATATAGCCTGATTCTTTCATATAATTTTTATAATTCACCTACTAGGTACGGCGAGCAGTTTCTTAAGGCCACTTGGACCAATTTTCCAACACTTAGTCAATTTCCAAAATTTCTCCAAACTGAAAAATCTCTATATAATTAGGTCAAACTATAATAATGACATCATGAAGGTACTAAAACACCATCAGGTGGATTTTCATATTCATCACCCATGCCACATCATCATATATGCCATGTCATCACTTCCTTTGTTATTCTTTGTCTTTCGCTGAGTTTTCCCTGTCATCATGTCCTTGGTTATTCCTTTGTCATTACTAAATTACTTTGACATCAATGACAACCACATTCAACATTCTCCCCCTTTGGCATTGATGCAACATCTAAACATTCTCCCCCTTTGAAAACAATGACAAAGGATAACCTGCTATGCTCTTGTTGTAACCATCTTGACAGGGAATTTCCTATCTTTCTTCTTTTTGACAACTGCCCTTGCCAATATATCTCCTCTTTTAAGAAATTTAGCTCTTTGTTTCTCTTCCTCTTGTTAACTGGACTTGGTACTAATCATTGTGTTATGATAATCTGGTTAACATCCTCATTTACATTTTTGTAGTGAATCTTTGAAGAGAACCTGGATGATGAGTTCATAGACTCCCCCTATCACAATGCCGTCTTCTGCTCCATAAATGAATCTTTCATAGTTACTTCAAGTCAATGTGATGACTATCTAGAGAAATTTTTTTATGTGTGAGTAGTGTAGGACTTCTATGCACTGCTTTAAACATCATCTCACCAAGAATCTCACAATATCATCTTGTTACTCATCAAAATTTTTTCTTTTGATGTTAAAAACTTTCTACTATAGTTTCAACAACATGCTTTGCTACAATTTCATATACACACTTCCAATAGGCAAATTCAGAAATATATTCATCAACTAATATGTGTCTGAATCCTAATTGTTCCTTTCAACAATCTGCAAAAATATGCGTTTTCAGCCTTCTCATAGTGAGTCTTCTCATCTATATTGTGTACTTGATTATTTGATCATGCTTTCCATATATCATGGATGGATAGTATCTCTATCTTCTCACTAGGTGATCATATTCAATGTATTTTGCACCGTTTATTCAATTCTTGCATATATATGTATGCTCATAACAATTCTTAAGGATTCATTGTTCTTTCTCAATAGAGTTTCACATAGAACATTGATATTTTGATCATGCCTAGAATCATCTTACTCATACATTCTAGAGAAAAGATTGCATACCTTTCCTTACTGTGTTGGAGTATATAGACAATTCTTGTAGGAGCAACTCACTTCTTATGTCCTTGATGAAGATAGCCTTTTATTCTTAGCAAGTGATATTAATTACTTTCAAACACCAATTGCATTTTTCTGATATTTACTCCCCCTGAGTATATGATCCCTTCTAATGCTAATTTCAGGGTTCTCTTTTAGGTCACGAGAGACTTTAGAAGAGACATTCATCATCTTTATCTCCATCGGTGTATTTTATATCTTTATCTTGATTTCCATCATAATGGATGTCATTCTTATCTACAACATTATTATGCTGAACATCATCTTTGGAAACTTCATTGATGCTTGGAATATTTGTTTCCCTTGAATCTCTGTTGTCTTCCTTTCTTCTCCACATCTTTCCACGAGGTACTCTACTTACTGTTTTTTCACTTCTTTGTCTCTTGGTTTTTTTACTTTGATCTTTTCCCTTGGTTTTGCAAACAACATCTTTGTGACCAAACTTGTGACAACAGTGACAATATCCATAGAAATTTCCTTTATATTTGAGCAATCTTTGATCTTTCTGCTTCACAACTTCCATCTTCTTCCATCCCTTCCTTTGTTTCTGAACTTTTACTGAATCATTCTTTCCTTTGCAAATAAACATTAAGCATCCACATCTAGTGGGGCCTTGGCCTTGAGCTCCACACTAGGGTAAACACACATTGCATATACACAATATTTACATTGAATCCAATAAACACTAAGGCAAAATAAGGGTATTACAACTCCCTCCCCCTTAGAACAACACCGTCCTCGGTGTTCTCAAAATTGAACAAAAATGGGAATCCCTCTCTCATGGCATCCTCCAGCTCCCATGTGGCCTCTTCGGAACTAAGGTGCTTCCATTGCACCTTCACCTGCCCGACAGCCCTATTCCGAAGCAAAGTGACCTTCCTGTCTAGTATGCACATAGGCTCCACTTGGAACTTTCCCTCGAGTTCCACTTGTATCACATGCCAATCAATTATGTGATTAGGATCATGTATATTTTTCTTAAGCAAAGAGACATGGAAAAAATTATGAGCTTTCATGTTAGAAGGAAATGTAATCCTATATGCAACTGGTCCTATCCTATTAAGGACTTCAAATGGCCCACAATATCTAGGTGACAAATTGGCACAATTTCCCAACTTCATGGAACTCTTCCTTGGTCTCACTCTCAAGTAAACATGATCCCCAATCTAAAATTCTTTGTGCACTCTCTTCAAATATGCATAACTCTTCTATCTGTCCTGAGATGCCTTCATATTCTGCCTGATTTTAACAACTTCTTGTTCCATCTCCTTGATCATTTCGGGTCCAAGGACTACCCGGTTGTATTCGAGCTGACCAAGGCCTCGTCAACCATTGAGTCAATCCACCAGTCGACTGCTTTTCTAGTCGACCGTTGTCTATCAATTGAATGTCTCTAAAAGATCCAGGAGTGTGATGAACCTGCATAACCTTAGGTTCCAACATTCAATACATATGATTAGTTACTAAGTTTTTTATTCAAACTGCATAACATTGAGAGCCAATCATCATTAGTTAAGACATCATAACATCATCATTTATTATTAACCAATACCTACATAAAAAATATTGGATACATTAACATAATAATTAAACCTTTAAAATTCTATCATGTCAAACGAGGATTTTGTTTGATGTTGATCCATCTTATTTTCCATAGTTAATATCATTGTACTTGTCTTTTATGATGGTATGGTACCCCATGCTTGCATGCTACCCCAATTTTATCCGTTTCCTTTCCAAATTTGAGCAAATTTTGTTTTCCCAATGTCTCTAATTGCATGAATTTGTTGCAATCTTGTCTAATTCTTTGAATTTCACAAAACATCTTTAGAACAGTTCTAATTCCAGCATGGGGAGCATAATATACAAGCTCGAACATTGAGCTAGGAGTCAACTATAATTGTCATCACATGTTTCACTAGGTATGAGCTAGTTCAATACTAAGAAGTTTCATTTATATTTAAGAATTAATTATGAAAATGTGTACATTTTCATCATTTTCTATTCATGGGATATTTCTTTATAATATTCACATGTCTATCAAATAAGGATGGTTGAATGTCTATAATACATTCATCTAACTTTTCTTCCCATCATTTGCTTTGTTCCAAATCATGTTTGAACTCCTAATGTTTTAGAAGATAGTAATATTAAGAAAGCAATGGAAAGCTATAAACACAAATGTGAACTTCTAATAAATGTGCATAGCTTACTAGGAGCTAGTTTGGTGACATTGCATAAAAATAGGAAACACTGTGGATAATATATCATTCTTGAATTTTGATTTCATTTGTAACCATGTGTATAGAATTTTTATGGCATGTGTACCAATGACAAAAATTATTTCCCATTGGAGAAACACTATTATTTCATACTAAATTACATATGGCCACTATATCATGACACTCAAACAAATTAATTTTCACTACCCTTCCATTTTCCATCTAAATATCATCTTGTGAAAGTTTGTTTAATTGTTTCATTAAGTTCTCCTCAATTTTAGGACCCACAACATGTACTAAAACATTCTTATATTCTTATTTTTCATCATATTTTCCGAGGCTTACACAAGACATCAAGCCATTGTCTTTTAGTAGCTCAAATAATACTTCACATACTCGCCCATCTCAATCGCAATGCACACGAGAATCATTATGAAGTTTGAAAGTAAATTCATTGACTCTACTTCCATACCTCTTTTCATATGATTCAACCATAAATGAAGCATATGAATTTACTTGCTTGGCTCTGACTTCATATGCAAAACCATTAGTTCTCTCCCAACCCATATCAATATCCTCAACTTCTTTGCTCTACTTTTTCATTTCCTTAAAAATTGATGTTGGAGTGACCCATCAAATATGCCATGAGAGTCAATCCACTTCAGACATTGAAAATACTTATGATTAATACTCAATTCATTACAAATTGAAGCCATGTTCCTGGGCATAAAATCATCGCTATAAGGAAAATACCTTCTAGCAGAGGTTTTTGTGGAACCCCTCGAAAAAATGTCTCATTTGTCCATTAATAGAAAGTAGGTGGCTGAAGGTTTTAGCGGAGGTTTTTATTAACAGTGCATATAATTTGGAAATAATGCACTGGTGTGCCAAATTGTATTGTGCACTGGTGCATCATAAGTTATCAAGCACTAGAGACAAAATACCTTGATATTGGGTGAAAAAATGTTTTATTATTCTTTATTTTAACGATTAATTTTTTCAGTGCGTTTAACATGACCAAGTGCACTGAGGCATAAATCTATGAAAGGCACTAATTCTTGTCAAAAAAAATTATGGATAATGACATGTTTTATTGTAAAAATATATATAGATATAAACTATGCATTAGATACATGGAAACACACCAATGCACCATAATAAATAAAGCATTGGTGCAACTTGTTTGCACCGCTAAAACAATGCCAGCTATAATTCATATAAAGTATTAGTGCTTCATAACAAATGAGCATTGAGGAAGGATAAAATAATTAATATTATAAAAAAAAAAGATTATTCTTTAAAACTTAAATGGTGCATGTTAAATAATTAAATGCACCATTGCACATTATAATATTTGAGTGTCAAAAAGTTCATGGATGGAATAAAAATATAGCTTGATATTTTCTAAAATCTCCACAAACTCCCCAGTGTGGTAATGTTGAAAAAATGCATTAGTGCATTTCATGTAATTGTGCACTACTTTAATTCTATGGCATGTTAATCAACGATGTGCTTAATGGAAAAATGTGCACTAGTGCGACATACTTTAAAGTGCATTGGAGTAGGGAAAAATAAAATAAAATAGAAACCCATCTTGTAATTTTATTTTTATATTTCAATTTACTTGTTGAGAAGAGAGATAACTCATGTGAGACATTCTTGTAGGATTCTAATCCATTTTCAGTGCTACTTACTTGTCACATTCCCCTGCCCTCTGATTCACTAGTGGATTGAACACATTTTCCAAATGTGCAAAACAATTGAAAAAATTCATTTCTTGTGTAAATGGAAACCATGCCTCATGAGTCAACAAGACACTAGGTAAAGTGTTTCTTACCTACTTGTTTAAAATATTAGCACATTAAAATTGAAAATTTAGCAATAATTTGCATGTTTTTCAATTTTCTTTTTTAATTTCATGTGGTGCATTCAAGTTGTTTGGATCACACCTAACGTGATGTGCTCTATTTTCATACACAATGCATTGTTAACAGTTCATTACATGGAGACATATATGTTTTGCAAAAGGAGTGTTACTCTAATATACACACTATTAATGTTGGGAGAAAATTTCGTTGGTGTTTTACTAGTGCAGTTTTAATACAAATAACCTCTAGTAATAGTGATTCTGATGTATTTCAAGAAACATGTTGTTAATGGTGTGATAAAATTTCACCATCGAATAATCGGTGTTCTTTAAAAACAGTAGAAGCACTGGTAATGGTGCTTCTATGTATTGAAACTGCACAGGTAAAGTGTGGTTATTACCTTTTAAAATAGTTTATTAGTGCATTTTATATTAACAAGAGGCACCATGAACAATGATTATTATAACTAAAATTGTATCAAAAAAAAATAAATTAAAAAAACATAGACTAGTTGGTACGCTTTGTAATACAATGAAGCATCGGTAACAATGTTTCTTATTGTTTTTTATTTTGTTTTACATAAATGGTTATAATTTTTCATTAAAAGGATAGGAAAATTAGTTGTTAAAGTGCAATATGTTCAAATACACAATATTTCTCTCTGTCTAATAGAGTTCTATCAAAATTGTTTCCCTCATCCAGATCCTTTAAGGATACATAAACCCTAACAAACTACCCTAATAGAAAAGTAAAAAAAAACCACATAAACAAAATTCAAAGAGTTATAGCCACTGCAAACTTCCATCATATTCTAATTTTCGTTAGCTTGGCCATGGGAACTAGAAATTTCAACCACTATAGGATCATGTTGTTGTACCAAATGCTCTTCCATCACCTTGGAGTCCACATGCTTCACATTATGTGAATTTCCTCCCATTATTAGCTTTTGATGAGCACCAATGATGTTGGTTACTCACTCCAGTTGGCCTTCTTACTCAGATAGCTAACTCTCCATAAATTTGATGCATGTATCCAGATGAGAAACATTTGAAGATACATACTCTATGAGATCCATAACAATATCTAAAATTTTGAAGGACATGGGGGTGGCATTTGATGCACTTATGTGTGCATGGGTCATGAGATAATTTAATACAATCTCTTTGGGTGAAACCACCTGTTCGAACACTACCTCAAGGTGACCGGATTCAGTCTAGCCCCTCATGGGAAATGAACCTTTCCCACCAATGAAAACATTCTCTCTCTTCACCAATGGATCCAACCCATTTGGGCAATGATGCTTCTTGTTGTTACAAACACACCGAAAAAGTTAAAAACAATTGGCGCTATGTTTGTGGCGCACTTTGTAATAATGAAAAGCATCGATGATAGTATGTTTTTAAAATAGAAAAGCATCATTAACAATGCTTATTTATATTACAAACACATTGTTTAAACATGTAAAGTTGCAATTCCTATAATGATGCTTCTTTATATTATGAATGCATCGGAAAAATTTTGGGAAAAATGCGTGGTGATATCACGGTGCTCCTTTTAATACCTAGAAGCACAAAAAAATGTGCAAATAAATATTGAAACCCCACCATATAAACGTAGAATCTCCAACCTAACTATTTGGTATACAATGTGTCTTATAATACTTTATCACCGATGGTGGTGCATTATTATGTCATAAACACACTATTCATCATTTTCAACTAGTGAACATCTGAGCAAGTTGGTTTTCTTTGAATTTTGCGGAAGCAACATTCTGATATGTACATTTATTTTAAGCACACTATGATGGCACCTTGTGTTTATAGTTGCACACTGATCTTATCATAGCACCTTAAAACATGAACATTAATGAACACTTCCAACTTCCACACTGCATTAACAATGTGGAATAGTTATTTGGTGCACTTCAAATACTAGAGCACCACAAATGGTGCATTTTGTTTTTAAGGCACACTATTTATGTCAAACATTTTTTTTCAATTATTAATAAATCAAAATGGTTGTTTAATAGATTTTTTTTATTGAATGTGTGTGTGTGTGTGTGTGTGTGTGTGTGTGTGTGTGTGCGCGCGCGCGCGCGCGCGCACGCGTGCGCGTGTGTGGGCACTCCTAATGAATGTTGTATGTGAATCAAATACAACAATGATGATAGCGACAAAAGCAGGTTGACCTGTAAAACTTTGTACAAGAGAGGTGGAGGCTCAAAAGAGTGAGAGGGATTTGTACCCTTGACCTATTATAGCAGAAACTCATGCCCTCTTGAGGAATGTTGGCCTCCTCAAGTTTTAAAAGAATGTTACATCCTTTAGGGGGAACTCACACTTATTGGTGCAATTGATCTGTCACTAAGATCATGAGAGGTAGTCATTTAGGTTCAATCCCTATCTATGGTATTGGTCCACATAGGAATACATATATTTTAATATTGGTTTGTCTAGGAGAGGGAAGGTTTTTTCTAATTTCCTCAATCTCACACCTAGGAGAGAGATGACCTGCTTAACGTATTCAAGACATCATTAGCCCTAGTGACATCCAGGTCGTTGGTACCCAATTGTGTGTTTTTGCATTCAATATATATGAGGTTAGGTACCTCTCTCTTATGGTCACAACAATGGCCCACTACACCTTAAATTGGAAGTGCATTAGTTCCCTGTATTGTTATATGTAGATTAATTGGTGCAAAGGCCTAGATTGATTAGGTGGTCTACCATTTTTTATGACAATTTTGTTTAGCTTTGGATCACTGTTGTTATATTTTTGATGGGAGGATTGGCTTCCCTTTTGTATCATAGTTATTTTCTTATTTTTTAATAGGTTTCCTATGACTAGACTCTCATTCGACCATAACCCTCCTAGGCCAAAAAAAAATTCACCTATGGATATGTGGGAGAAGATGATGCCCAAGAGTGGCCAGACTATGTTCTCCGCTATGATCAATTCATAGGTACTAGAGATGCTTACAACTGATGACGATCACACCATGGATCTTGTGTAGAACCCATATGCAAGGATGCACTAATGAGGATATCTAAAAGTACTTTTTACCCAAAATGAACCACCCGATGATAGATATATAATATTAACATTATTTTTTTTATTAATTATCTAGTTTCATTTTTTGTCTTAGTTAATGCACATGCAATTTATTGCAAAATTTTCTTTAAATTGTCTAGTTATTTTTTACTTCTTCGCAAATATTGGCATGTATATTGGGAAGATTCCTACCCAACAAAATGAGGAAAAAGATGAGGTTGAGGAGATTCCTCAGTCACAAATACCTATCTTGCAGTGTAGGCCAAACCATGGATTCCATGAATAGGTGGCCGATCAGTTATCTAGATTGTTGGATTGGCAGGGAGTGCAACCTATATGAGTTAACCGGATCTTAGAGTCACTTGATTTTGTAGCTATATGGGTGACCCTTGTTCATGATATGAAAGTATTGATGCATCATATTATTAGTGCGACTAGGATTCTTTAGAGGAGGGGTCGTCCACCTCCTCCATCTCCTCCTACTTCTCCTCCTTCGCCCTCTCCTCCACATGTTAAGAAACCACCCTCTCCTCCATATGTTGAGTAACCACTCTCTCCTACTCACACAACCGACTACCCACCCTCTCTTTATCCATAGATCAAATTATCGCACTTTGCTCCTCACTGATTCTATCAACCACCCTCTCCTCATGCAAAAGTTGATTGAACACCCTCTCCTCCTCATTAAGCTAGCTAACCACCCTTTCCTCCACCAATCGACCAAACACCGTCTCCTCCTCACTGATATGGTCGACCACCCTCTCCTCCTCCACATGGCATCTGACTAGCCTCTCCTCCTCATTAATCCACAACCACTCTCTCCTCCTCATGATCGATCCAACCGACCAATTATGACACCCATTGATCCATTTGTTAGAGCTCTATATGTGATGCTCTCATTGGGTCATATAGATTCTGGTATAGAGATACACAAGCTTCTTCATTTTATATTTTATCTAGTGAATGTACTGATGCCATTGGTGTTGGTGGTGGATTTACCGATGCCCCTTACTCTAGTGGCATAAGTAATGATGCCTCTAGCTCCAATGGTGCAGTAGCTAGCTAATAGAAGCTATTGATTGCATGCATATATTTGATTGTTGTGATGCATCTTTTACATATATATTTGTCTTTTATATTTGGTTTGAGATGTAATCATGTATGTTTGACATATATCATGATTTTTATATTATCGTCCATATATATTATGCATTTTTCATATCATGTAGATGTTGATGTATATCGTCTTGATATCGTTCATGTATGTTTATATGTCTTTTCATGTTATGTTGATTTTGTTTGATTTATAAAATGTTTTGAGTGTTAGCGATCTAAATTAGAACTGCAATATAATGTTTAACTCCAGTTAAAATAATTTAATATCATTTGTCTACAAAATCATTTAATGTCATTATATAATGTTTAACGAGTTTGACCAGTTTAGCAATGTATTAGTTAAAATTATGATAACTTTTAATTGCAATACATTAAAATTATGTATTTGAGATTGACAATGACCTTAATTTTCCTCTATGTTTATAAAAGATAAATTTACCTAGTTTTAAACTTAACTTTATCTATATGTGACTTCAATAAATTGTTAATGATATTGCTCTTCGTTATAAACTTAAATTTATGTAACTTTAAACTTAATCTATTTGTGACTTCAATAAAACCGCTTTTAATTATAAACTTAATTTAATCTATTTTTTCTTAACTTATCTATTTTTAAATACTTTTATAGATAATCTTATGAATGCATCTATAAACTTAACTTTATAAACTTCACTTCCTCTATTTTTAAATAATTAATTCGTTTTTAACATTTGTGTGGATAATCATATAAATGCCTTTTTGGTATGATGCTAAACCAAAAAAACGACTAAGCATGAGATCAGACAAATAATTTTATTGAAATAATAGCATGGGCCTCACATAAAACATGTTTAATTCATGCATTAAGTTTCATATACTTTTAGTGGTATAAAGTTCAATAGTTTAAAGTACACTTATATGAACATTTGGATTATACATATGCTCATATGCTACGAAATCTCAATGATACAAAGTATATAAACAATACATGTATACATATTAAACTATATAACAAAAAGCAGTTTTGATTTAATTTACTTAGAACACTAACAACATATGGCTTTATGCATTAAATCTTCATTGCAATGCACATTATTTCCAGTTTGTAAAATCCCATATTCATTTCTAGTTTGTAGAATCTCTATGCACAAACAAGTGTAATAAAACAAATAAAAGTTTAATAAAACAAAGAAATTGTAAATTGTGTAATCTTTTCATAAAATATACGAGGAAGTGATTAATAGACTTGTTGAAAAGTGAGTAGATTGATCTAATTATAAGGAAACCAAAACCATGGTTGCCAAAATTTGATCACATGTATAGATAATTATATTATATACAAAATTAGAAGAAAAAAAAATGTATCCATTCATTCTTCAATCATAATCCTAACAAAAATATGCACAATTATTCTCCACTCATAAAAATAGAATTGTGTACATTCACATACATCCTTAATACAAATTATACAAGCAATAAACTAAATAGAGATTTGATTTTATGTGTTAAATATTATGACTTATTATGATGGTGATTTGTATTGGTTTGGGTTTACAAAAGTTGTTAAGGTTTCATTATAGTGGTAAAAGGACTTAGGGGTTATCGGGGCTAGAGATTATAAAAAGTCATAAATGAGTTAAGTATTATAATCAATAGATATCAGGATGTATAGAACATATCAATTAGGTTAAAGGTTATAGGAACTATGGGCCAAGGGTTATAATCTTATAGAGATTAAGGGTTATAAGGAGTGATGGCCCAAAAATTTTCCATCTTTTCATCCTTACTACTATCCATTTTCACTTTCAGCATTCACCATTCTCTTTTAGCCCTCGATGCGAAGGTAATACCTTAAGCATTAAGCATAAATTGGCATGTAATTGTTTAATTATTAAGCATATAAATGGATTTTCGTATACTAACATGCATGAGGAAGATCTGCTGCAGAACAAGATGTTGAAGGTCTTGCTGTGGAACTGTATACCAAGTCTATTGCAGAGTTCATCCTTTGCTATAGATCCAGTGCTATGTATCCTTGGTGATTTGAGAAGATGATTTCTTTTTGTTGTGAGTCTGTTATTGCTACAACTCGGCCTAAATTATCATTGTTGCAAAACTGCAACTGCTATAACTCCATCCACACCATTATTATAGAGGATTCTGTTATGATTGGCATATTGGTGAAAAATGTCGCCATTGCTAAGCATATTGTTGTTGGCATGAATCCCGTCGATTCCTGCGCATCTTGGCATTAGCGCGCATTTGTTCGTTTCAAAAAAAGAACGGATATTCTCATGTTTAATGAGATGGTTGTATTTCTATTTCAAAACTGTTGAACATCTAAAAGGGACAAACCAATTTGGTTGCGCCTATGCGGTTTTAATTACTATGTTTTATAATTGTATTATTCTGTTACAACAATGACTTGAGAATCTTCGATTCTCAAGCACATTGCTCTTAATTATATTAAATGTTCTGTTACGGGATCACATCTATAAAATATGGAACTCTTTTATTGTCCGAGGATGATAGGAAAAGGAAGTAATGATAGGATTATGAGTTCAAACTCTAATACTATTTTTTTTAGTTAAATAAAACAATCCCATTTAGTTGCATTCATGAGTTTATGAGAAATATTATTGCTGAGATGGGTGTTTAACTACTGAAGTCCTTCCATGCTTCCTCTAGGTCCTGTCTAAACAAGTAGGTGTTGTTTATTGTTTACTATTTTTTTAAAGTTTATTTATAGTTTAGATTGTTGCAAGTGTTTGTTCTTTTATTTTATGTATATCATTGCTACATAATTGTGTTGCTACAGAACTATGTTGCTACAATAATATATGGCTACATAACTGTTAATGAATTATCTGTTACATAATTGTAAATGTATTAATGAATCTATATGCTTCTACTCCCTTGGTTAATGATAAGTGTGTGATTAGATTCTCTTTACTTTCATGGTTGAGTTTACTTCTTTCTTGTGATTTAATTCAATTTCACTTTATTATAAGTAGATTTCGGTTTCTAGGTAGGCAGCAAAAGCATAGTAGAATTTAGAATTATAACTACTACTAAAGCTCTACGTATACTTTGCACAATACCTTGCAAGCATACTAGCCTTGGGTTGATAATTAAATGCACTTGTAAGCTAAATTCTCTGTTGAAATTAATAAGGTATATAACAAGACTGTCATTTTTGGTGTCGTTGCCGAGGAGGTGTCAAAGGGTTAAGACTTTTTTTGAGTTAGATAACACATGGTAAAGGGATTTGCACCGTGGAATTGTCAATAATCTACCTTGCAAGATAGCATATGAAGTGTTTTTTCATTTTCGCATATAGATGCATGAATTGAACTAGAAATCCAAGAGCATTAAATTACGGTGCTGGAAGAACCACTCCAAAAAATAACACTGTGGCATGAACATCAGTGAGGAGAGAAAGAATATGAAACAATTCTCATTCTCACCCAATTGTGGAAACAATTATTGACTCCAATTATGGTGTTGTAGAAGCTGGTTCCTTAGTTGAGGCACTTCTTTCCACACTTGGAACTATGTTCAAACAAGGGATCTGATCAATGGATAGGAAACTCTTGAACATCAAAAGAATCTAGTCCAAGAAGCTAAATAATCTACCTATTATGAAGAGTCAATGGCATTTAAGAAACCAAGTGGTTGGAAAGAAACCCTTTGCACAACATGGTTGAGCAAGAAGGCAAAGGCCCTATGGGAAACCACATGTGAATTTTGAATTTCCCATTTAGGAGTCCAATGGAGCTGCTCAAATGAAGGATATCCCACCTACTGTCCTACCAATTTTTCATCGTATGTCTAATGAAGATCCCGATTTATTTGTCTTTGAGTTTGATGTACTTTGTCGTAGCTATAATTACTCCTTTGATGCCCAAAATCTTAAATTGTTCCTAGCCACTCTCAAGGAATCAACAGTTCGTTGGTTGATGGGACTTGGTGGGGAAAAGTATTCGAACATGGGAGGAAATGTGCCAAGCATTTTTGAAGAAATATTAAGACTATTGTAAATCTAGAGAGACTTGCAAGAGTAAATATTTTAAATGACTCAAAAAAAGAAGAAAGTTTAGAGGACTATGTGGAAATATTCCAATATAACTTACAAATATCAAAACAACATAAATTGGATCTAGATACTCTTCGAACCAATCTTCTTTGTGGGATTCAAGATGATTGTATTGATGTAGTAAACCTAATGGGATCATGGGATATTTCTAGATTAACATATGATGGTATTTGTGAACTGTGTAGACGACATTCAAGAGGAAATACAAAGCATGGTAAGGGTACCTAAGATAATTCTCGAGTATTAAAATCAACTAGTGGAGGTGTCACCTGAGTTTAAATTGGTAATTTGTTGGAAAATTTTAAAACTGAAATTCTTAGTTCCTTGAGCTCACAAATTGGTATATTAGAGGCCAAAAAAGTAGGAAGAAGAAGAGCTAGCTTTATTCATATTTTGTTCTGCATGCAAGAAAAAGCACCCACTTCGGGATTTTCCATTAAATAATGTTGAAATCTGCAACATTTATGAACAACATCATGCTACTAGTAGTTGTCCTTCTTTGCCAGGACTCAAGGTTGTATATCAAGGAACTAATGAGGAAATGTAGTATATTTTTTCATTGCACAAAAGTGACCTTGGCAACCTCTCCCCCTTGCTATGGTCCAAGAGCCTTCTTACTTTTATAATACTTTTTGGACTAACTAGAAGAAGCAATATTATCCTTCTCCACTCTAGTATCCATCTATGCCATTGATACCTCAACCAACCCAAGGTTATCAAAGGGCACAAGGTTAGAGGGGATTCTCTTATGGAACCCAACAACATGCCATTCCACAACTTCCACAAGAATTGTTCCAAGTACCTCATCAACATTAGCAATTGCAACTTGTAAGAACACTAACTCATAAAAAGAACAAGAAAACAAAGAACCAACATGCAAAGGAGATCTCTATACCAACAGTGGATCTGATATCCTATAAACTCATAAAAACCAGTGAACAAACAAAGAACCAGCATGCATAGAAGATCTGAATATAAAAGAGTGGATCTAATCAACAATAACATAAAATATTCTTTGGAAATATAAGGAACCATACCTAATTAGATGACCTAGCAGCTACCATTACCTTGACAGCTAGCCATTCCCGCAATTGAAGGTGGGGGGACGACTCTCCACCCAACCAACCCCCAGCCAATGGATGAGACCCCGTAGATCCCAACAATTAACCCTATGCCAGAGCCTACTTGATTTCCTCTTTCTTTGCTCCTCCAAATCTCTCCTTCCAAAATTCCAAAAAGACCAAAAAAAGACCCCCCTCTCTTCTTCCTCTCCTCCTTTTTATCTCCCCTTTCTCCCCTTTTTCTTAATTTCTTTTAATGCAATTTGTTTTCCTTCATTTTTCTTGAACATATTCCCCTTTCTTTTATTAATTTACATTTTCTTATAAATATTTCACAAATATGCATATATGAGGGTTGCTACATACTTCCCCCCTTCATGAAACTTCATCCCGAAGTTATAATATTCAATCAATAACTACAATACATATGCAATCAATCAATCAATTAAATACTAGAATAAATAGGTAGCTATTACTATTGTGAAGTTAAGAGATTTATATGTGTGGCCACCACATAGAAGTCTCCAAACCCCACTAATACAATCAAATGCCCTAAGTTACAGCATGCTCTTAAGTAATTCCCTATGAGCCTAGTATGCACCGACAACAACAATTATGCATCATACACACAAAAGCATTTGACAATTACTAAATTAATAATTAATAACTGTGTATTTGTTTACTTCCTCTTTCCTTACTCACCCTCTCTCTGAGAATCATACCATCCGCCACCTCCATAAACCTCCCCTCCAACTTCGGATGGTCCCGCTCGCCGTGGCACAGGCCCTCTACTGTAACATGTCCGTGGATCATACAATAGGAATCAGAAGTTCCCGGGGAGGTTACCGCGGCATTGCCACCCTCCCACTTCTAGTAATAGTGCGGCCTCATCAGAATTTAACCGGAATCTGGGCCTCATTGGAATTTAACCGGAATCTGGGCCTCATCGGTACTAACCGACATCTGGTTCCCAGTACCCCAATCCTGATATCAGGATCATTATACCCCAGGCATCTCGAAAGGCTAGCCTAAACATCCTCCACAAGCACCCTCAAGGCACTAGCCCCAGGCATCAGAAGTCCTTCTACATAAACCTCCCTCTCGGTAAGCATGTATCCAACCGTGGACTCTAGTCACATCAGAAGTTCTCCAGGAAGTAACCGTGGCATTGACACCTTCCCAACTTCTGGTACTAAAGTCAAGAGTTGCTGCAATAGAATTAATTGTTGGGCTTGTCCCCTAGCCCATAATATATTTATAGTAGCCATTCTCATTCGCGGTTATGGGCTCCCACGGAATCATAGAATGATTAGCCTCACGAGGCTATTTGAGTGGATCACTTGAAAAAACTTGCTCTTACCATAACGAATAATCATTAGTATCCATTTCTCAAGATAATAAGATATCATGAAATCAACCTTGAATCAGGTGCTAACAAGAATGTTGTGTCACCAGTTCATATTGCATTACATTACATCATAAGACATTGTCATGATAAGACATGCGAAGTTAAACATCTATTACATTAAGATGCTACGTGCTACCATTATAAAATAATTGGCCATGATACTTTCATAAATTTTCCAAGCATCTCATTAATATGTCATGATAAGCTATCATAATTCAACATCGGTAAATGAGGTTCCACATTGAATGTCAAATAAGTTAACAAATCATACAATCAAAGAACATGTCAAAATCTATGTATTCTTGGGCATCGAGTACCATCAGCAAGCAATAAAACTACTAGCATGAAATGATAACAAGTCATATACCTTACCTCACCTACCTCTGGACACCATGACAGAGCTTTAATGTACCATACTAAGCACCACATGTCATCCATCTCATGATAAACTATAAACCGCCATTATAAGTATCAACATATTCTATTAATTACAACTTATCAAGATCAACAACTTACATTTACTACATCTCAACAAGATCTTTTTCACATCTCGGGATCACACATAAGAATATCATTTTAGTAAGACACATAAAAATACCAATGTTCCCATCTACCCATACTTATTATCAAACCTATTATCGGACAATATAAACAAGCTATTATTTACCTACTACCTTTCTAGAGAAGTAAATCCTATCATGCTCAGCATTCAATAGTTTATCAACTAGTTCGCTTCAGCACATATTGAACAATTCAAGGCACATTCAATGCATATCTACTGCGATGCAATCCAAATTGATGCAACATATGTCTTATTATTGGTTTCATGTAATGTGCATCTACTATCCAGTCTTATGCTCATTCAATCCCATTTCACTTTTTATTAAGTACATTAGACAAGCACTATGCAATATCTTTGATTATCCCATGCATACTAATGCATATCTAGCACATTTACTTTTCAAATGCATAGAATTTTCTCATATTAGGCCGTATCAAAAATACATATTTATATTTCCAAATATTTAATCCAAGAGGGATATGGCTACTCCCCTTTCTTCTCAAAGCTTATGATTAATGTTATTTACCAATTAATCCACTTCATGGCTTATATATATATAGCAATACCAAATCCTTCCAACACCTAAAATATATATATTTACAATTATCAATCAACAATGCATGAAATATAATTGTGTATATAAATGCGTGCTTCATTGAAATTTGAAAATAATTAACTTTTATTGGGTAACTTGCCATGGATATTTTAAGATGACATGCCTACAAAAGCTTCTTCCCATTGTAGCAATTAATTTTTCTTTAGATAAAAGCAATATTTCATTACAATGATTATTATCCATTTGTTGTGGGCCACAAGTGCACATGCACGTGTGCTTTGGTTATGCTCTCTTGTTAAAACTATGGGACTTGTGGATCTAGACTATATTGCTGGGGTGAATGACTATTTTCCTTTCATGAAAGACCAATTGTTGGTTTTAATGCACGTGACCTTTAATATTTAGGAATCACTCAATGTGGCCATCCGGTTTAAGGACTTGCATTCATTCATTCTTTTGATTGCCTCAATGACAAGGAGATCATGAGCCTTACGAAGCCAAAAAATAATGTTATAGAGATAGTGAAATTTCTTATTACACACCAGAGATATGCACAATGCTTAGGATGGGCCATGTACTCTTAATATTATGATAAATTGGAACTCATAATCACTCCTTTATTGCATATAAGTTCTAGATAGCAAAAAAACTTCTTGTGAATTTTACCCTTATAGAAAGCTTAAACATCAAGGAGAATGAAATTTCTTATTACACAACAGAGATATGCACAATGCTTAGGATGGGCCATGTACTCTTAATATTATGATAAATTGGAACTCATAATCACTCCTTTATTGCATATAAGTTCTAGATAGCAAAAAAAAATTGTTGTGAATTTTACCCTTATAGAAAGATTAAACATCAAGGAGAGGTTGGGAGTTGAGTAGTCAATAGATGTCTGTAGGAATTGGGTACTATCACACATGTAGACACATTGATGTCAACACATGTCTTAAAACTTGGACTTCCTCCAAACCTTGGTACTTACTAATTTCAAATTGTGTAACTATTCAGTTTATTAGGAGCTTCACTCCTTTCCATTATTAGGAGCTTTTGATGCTCTAAGCGCACTAGGAATAGTCAATTGAGTACCTCCCTGAGTTAGAGCCGAACGAATAGTTTCAGTGCTTTTTTCTATAAAGTTGTCGGTTAGAGATAGTAACAGGTTGAACGAAGATATTATTTATTGTATTATATTTGCAACAAGACTCACTTTGTGCAATTCTTCCTACTCGGTACTATTTTGTATGCTCTCTGCTATGACTATTTTGTATTGAAGAACAGTATTGAAGGTATTGACCGAGCTATAACTGGTAATTCTAATGTGGCGCAAATTGTAACCCTTGCAAGAACCAGAGTCGGGATACTTGTAGTTATTATCACTTTGGCATATCAGTTTGAAGGTCTTGGTATCCAATGGGTGCAACATGCTGAATATATTTGACACTTCTCTTTGCTGATCTAGTGTTAGGGAAAATTTGACTTTGTATTGCTTGAACAGGTTGATATTACTCAAGTTCTTCTTTCTGTTGTCAATATTTGAAGATAGGTGATGGAATCATGGAAACTCAAGACCCTTTTGATGAAGTTTTTCATCATCAACTGTATTTATCCGATAAAGTATTTCGAGGCTCTCTCTACAATTAAAATACACAACCCTCGTTTGTCTTTCTACCTATCTGTCTTGCAAGAACAAAAGCCTATCTGTCTTGCAAGAACACAACCCTAGCCTAGGGCTTTAGTTGACTTGAGGTTGACTCGGGGTTTCCACTTGTTAGGGAGTCTAAGGATTTTATTTTTTATTTTTTATTTTTTTATGAAATGATCAAGCTAAATGTTATTGACCAGAATGCAATGAAGCCTGGAAATTAAATTAATAGATAAAATCAAGCAAATGATGGTAACGAGGAAAACAAGTTAAACTACTAGAAGATGAATGGTTTTGGAAAGGATGTCTCCAACTGAATGCATATATTACTGTGATATTAATCACTTTCTTCAAAAGTGGCGGGAAAGCTCAAACAAACAATTAGTCTAGTTTTTTTTAGCAAAAATAAAACTTATTACTGGTATTCATTAAAGTAAATCAAATAGTACAAATAATGCATAAGTCATGTAAAAGACTTATCTTCAAGTATTTAGTAACATATAGAAACATCCAAATCTGAAAAATAAACAAAATTTTCAAACACCCATCAAAGCTAATACATTTGAAAAAACAAAAAACAACTACACCTCAAACAGGTTCACACTGCCTGAAATAATGCATTGTTCCTCCATAATTTCATCCCATCTGATATAACCTTGGGCACCTTCATGGGTGCCTTCAACTAGTCTAGTTCGTAGTCTAGTTCGTGGAGGTTAAGGACCGAACACAATAAAATATGCATATTCAGGTCAATATCTTGGGCATGAGAGTGACAAATGTCATATCTCTCCCAATTGAATCCAAATCTACAGATTCACAGTTACCTCCACTTTTGTCATATAAATGGTATTAAGGAATTAACAATTTGCAGGATATATGGATACCAGTGGCGACATTACTGAATTCAAATTGTTTCTCGGATCTTTCATTGTTTGGAAGGGTTTTAGACTAAGTCACACGGTTCAGGTTCGGGTTCAGGTTCGCCAAGGATTAGGTTCGATTCGGGTTCGAATTTTCCAATGAGGTTCGACATAAGGTTCGACTATATATAAACATGATCAATAAATATTTATATAACATAAATACATGAACATCATACATGAGAGCTAAATATATAGCATAAAGAACATAACTAACAAAAAATCAGCATCAATATACATGATCAATAAACAAGAATAAGTAAGAATCATGATCAATAAATAATCCATATATGTTTAATAACGACAAATTCCAATCATCAACACTTTTTAAATATTTAGACACACAGATTTATCATTTATAGTGCAACTGCAAATTGTAAAAAGTAGAACCTATTTTTGAAAATGCAAAATGAAATAAAACATAGTTTTCAAATTTCAAAATATAAATGGATGTCCATGATGTCAAATAGTGATAATCCCTGGAATTGTTTTACAAAATTTAAAACATAATCAAAATCTCTATTCTCGTGGCCTACTGGTAACATCATAAAGCTCTAAATCATCAACATCATGTGGGGTAGTAAAGCCACTAGAAATATGGTCATCAAATCCATCAATAGGTCGATCACTAATAGTAGCGTCACTATCAATGCCAAGATCATTTTCTTCTGCACTCGGGATATGCTCAATCCCCCATGGATGAGAGGAACCAGACGAATCTTTGGCCACACTGCTTATGGCCAATCGCAAATTGCTACGCACATAAACAAGGTCTTCCAACCTTGTAGTCAGCAACCTGTTTCTTTTCTTGGACTAGATATGGTTGAAGCTACTCCAGTTCCTTTCACAAGCATATGCACTTGATCCTTGGCTCAAAACACGAATTCCAAAACGTTGCAATTCACGTGACTCTGCTCCATAAAACTCCCACCATGTCCCTGGAGGAATTTTGGCCCTATCATGTATGGCAGAGGTTCTTCCAAATAACCCCACTGTTGCCTTGTATGATCGAAGCTGATCTCTAAGCCTCGTGCATTCTTCTATATCTAGAGTCAATCGCTCAATATCATCATAAAGGTCATTCATGACTTCTGCATCATTGTTTCTTTCTATCCCAAACAATCTTGGGTCCAAGTAACAAGTTGTTGCATGCAAGGGGTTATGCAACATCTTCCATCTTTCATCTATTACCTCCCATATTTCCATGTATTCATTTTCCACGTTGTTAAAGGATTTTGCAATAGTTTCCTTACAACGATCCATGCCTTCATAAACAAAACCCATACAAGGGGTGTCACCATCAACCATGCGAAGCATCTCAACAATTGACCCACATACTTTTAAAACCTTCATGGCATTTTCCCAAAAAGCATTGGTTAAAATGATTTCTTCAATCTCCTTCCCTTTAGCATCTTTTGAAAGGCGAGAGTTTTCCCACTCACTATTACAAATAACACCTCTAATGCTTGTCTTTTCCTCAACCACTCTTTTAAGAGTGATGTAATATGTGGCAAATCTGGTATCACAGGGCCTTAGTAGCTCTTTAGTTGATTGCTTCATGTACAAGCCCAAAGTGAGGTGATGGTTAACTATGAAATTAGAAATTTGTTTCCCCTTTCGAACTGCATCATTAACCCATGGAAAAATTTTCAAATCATGCAACAATAAGTCAAGGCAGTGAGCAACACAAGGTGTCCAATAAATTTTTTGGAACTTCTCCATTATCATCTTTCCAGCGCCCACACAGTTTGAGGCACTATCAGTTATGACTTGGACCACATTTTCCTCCCCAACTTCATAAATGGCTTCCTCTAAAATATTGAAAATGAATTCAGAAGTCTTCTTTTCCCCAGATGCGTCCACTACCTTCAAAAATAATACCCCTTTGGGGCAATAAACTAGCACATTAATCAGTGGCCTATGAGACATATCTGACCAACCATCTGATAAAATGGTGCACCCTGTTTGTTTCCAAGACTCTTTGATGCTAGCCAATCTGCGTGTTACCCTTTCTTTTGACCTCTTGAGAAGAGTGGTCCTCATTGTCTCGGAACTGGGAGGTGCATATCCTTTGCCAAAATCTGATATCTTCTTGCATGCATTGACAAAGTAAGGGCTCCGAAGCACATTAAATGGGATAGCAGATTCAAAAAACATGTCAACCAAAGCATCATCAACTTCTTGCTTTTGTACAGGCTTCCAAAAACTGTTTAATGTGGTTATGCCTGTGGCTGTCCCACTTGTGTTTACTTGTTGATGGGAACTTCCAACTCTAGACATTGAGGAAAATGGGCTGTAATTCATTTCAATCTCTGTTTGAACACATTGTTTTTTGTTTTCTTGCACCTGCTTGGCCCTCTTTATCTTGTCATAATCATTTTGAAGTATTTCCTTCAATTCTGCAGACACTGCTTTGCAGCCTTCAACTCCACCTCCTTTACCACCACTTATAGAAAGTAGGTGGTCCATTACTCGGGTTAATGACCCAACAAACTCAAGGTTACATAACCTGCATTTCACATTTCTTCCAGTCTTCCCACCCAATTTTTC
The DNA here is from genome assembly GCA_027924585.1 of Larix kaempferi. Lineage (NCBI taxonomy): Eukaryota > Viridiplantae > Streptophyta > Pinopsida > Pinales > Pinaceae > Larix > Larix kaempferi. Next base: position 32,129,671 of record BSBM01000738.1, read on the forward strand.
CACATGTTTCCATGCTTCTGCTGATGATTTCGGAGGTGCCATGGCAAATGTTTCTGCATTTTTTGCAAATCATGGTTTAGAATCTGATTTGTTTGTTAATGTTTTAAATTTTTTTAGTTCTGTTTATTTAATAAATTAATATAATGATTACAAATTTAAAATTTAAAATCAGTTATTCACAAACTGTGTCTGTCGACTGTCACTGATAGTCTGAGAGTCTGAAGACTGAGACTGATACTGCCTATTGGATATTAGCCTAAGAATTAACCTAATTAATGGCTCTGTCGGCCCTCAATTGATGACTGAAATTTTTTAAAAATAAAATAAAAACAAGTTAATAAGTGTTAAACAAAACTATTACATATTAAAAAAAACTATTAAGTTATTAACCTAACGGCTAGCGGCTACCACTGGTCCACTGTTAAACTTAAGTGTTGAATCATTGATGGCAGTATGTAGATGCTCGAGCTTGCTGAGTGCCTAGCACTGACAGAATGGCAGTGGCACTGTGGGCCGTGATAGTTGAGCGATGGAGACTTGGAGTGCGATGGAGCACACTCAGCACAGTGCGCAGATTCCAGACGCTCACGGTGATGGATGGCCCGTCAGGGTTGCAGTCACCGAGGCCCGAGTCGGGGGGTGCCATGGGCGTGGTGGTCTGGTGCAGCCACACGATGCACAGTGCACTGGAATCATGGCCAGTAATGGAGGCGGAGCCGGAGCTGAAGCCGGAGGGAAGTAAGTCGTCGGGATGGTGGCAAGTGACGGTCGACCGAGCCAAAGGGAGGTCGCAGTCGCCGCATCGGGTTTAATAGTGCTCGGGGTTGCAGTGATGGAGGTGGAGATCGGTAGCGAGGGTGCACAAAAGTGATAGGTGAAATGGGATGTTTTCGGCCATTTTTCCCTACGAAAAAGCTCACCCGAACCTAATAAAAAAACGAACCCCAATGATTAGGTTCGCGAATATGTTCGCGATTTGATTCGGTATGAGGTTCACGATTAGGTTCTCCGAACCTATACGAATCTGAAATTTTTTTTGAGGTTCGTTGAACCTCGAACCTCAAAGATTAGGTTCGGCGAACCCTGTGACTTAGGTTTTAGAGTTGCTTTAAATCCAACTAAATAAATTGGTTATTTATCAATCACAATGATTGCAGCAGATGCATACCAATGTGTGCCCTTGCCGACACCAATAAATTCTCCATTGACAAAGGAATTCCTAGCAATGGATTTGCTGCCATTTCTAAGAATGAGAAGGAGATGTTTCAAGCGGTGGCACTTTTTCTAGCGGTCAGAATACGTTTTTTTTTTTACGTGAATGGATTTAAAATGTGAAGCGAATGGCTATCAAATATTTGAAAGTAGTGAAGAAGCAAAAAAAATATGGAAAAGAATGAACATTTTGCTATAGATTTTATAGAGGTGGAGGAGACATTCAGAAGAGTTGTGTTAGGAGTTCTAGGTGTTGAGCAGAATGTATTGATTGGATGTGTTGTTGAGATGCCAAAAATGACAATTTACAAATGCAAAAAGTTGCACTATCTAGTTATATGTTGGATTCTCCAACCCACCCTGCCTCATAATTTAAAAATATATGAATCATTTGGAAGGTATTTCTTATTTAACATTTCTTAAACTACCATATATATCTATATATTATAATTATTTATTTTGAAGGATGCCCATAAAATCAATTTGGACACTTGTATCATCCTTCTTTAATATAGGAAAAACATAATTGATAGTCCACCCCAAAATCTAAGATATAAACACCTATCAATGTAAGTAGCATTTTTTTTTTAAATAGAATATATATCAAATAGTATGAGAGCGGCTGGTTACAGATAGGAGTTTCAATGATTGATAAAAGAAAGGTTTTAGGGCCAACATAAAGAAGATAGACAAATCTTCCCAAATTGATGATATGTGTCAACGCTAATCACTATGAACTAGTAATGGTCGCCTTAATTGTTTGATTGGAGCCCTTCCATTTCGATATGATCATTTATCATAGACATGTGCTCACTAAATGACATGGAACTACAACAGACATGGAAGAAAACAAATAAGGATTAAAAATTAAAATCAAGCCGAGGAGACCGCATGTTATTTTCATTTTATTAAACATCCTTTGGATCCCTTAATAGGTGGAATACCTGAGTTGAATGATAGTTCGCTAGAGTTTAGATTTAGGGTTAGGTTTAGGTCATCAAATATAATCTCATCGTAAATCCAGATGAGAAGGATAACTTAATCTCATCCATTTTCTTGTTCACGGGGCCTAACAACATTTGTTGATAGCACATAACTCTTTAAGGCCAGAAGAGGAAGGAGAAAGGCCTATTTTTTATACCAAATGTAAGAACACTAACTCATAAAAAGAATAAGAAAACAAAGAACCAACATGCAAAGGAGATCTCTATACCAACAGTGGATCTGATATCCTGTAAACTCATAAAAACAGTGAACAAACAAAGAACCATCATGCATAGAAGATCTGAATACAAAAGAGTGGATCTAATCAACAATAACATAAAATATTCTATGGAAATATAAGGAGCCATACCTGATTAGATGACCTAGCAGCTACCATTACCTTGATAGCTCCAATTCCCGCAACTGAAGGTGGGGGGGTGACTCTCCACCCAACCAACCCCTAGCCAATGGCTGAGGCCCCCGAGTCCCCAACAATTAACCCTATGCCAGAGCCTGCTTTCTTTCCTCTTTCTTTGCTCCTACAAAGCTCTCCTTCCAAAATGCCAAAAAGACCAAAAACAAATCCCCCTCTCTTCTTCTTCTCCTCCTTTTATCTCTCCTTTCTCCCCTTTTCCTTAATTTCTTTTAATGCAATTTGTTTTCCTTCATTTTTCTTTCATATTCCCCTTTCTTTTATTAATTTACATTTTCTTATAAATATTTCACAAATATGCATATATGAGGGTTGTTACACAACTACCTGCTAATAATCCCCCGCCAAGACCACAATTTCGTGCCCAACCAACTGCTAACCAAAATAATAAAACAACTCATTATGCTTACAATATTGAGTTGCCAAGCTTTCTTAATTTTTTCCTCCACCTTGGTGATCTCCTGAATATCCATCTAAGATAAGGGAAAGTCCTTAATAACTCTTCCTCTCCAATCATCATAGAGGATGATTCAAAATGAGCAAAATATACTATGAGGAAAGCTCTTACACAAGATAATATGATTCACCTAGAAAACCACGAACCACTCCTATAGAAGCTTTAGAGCAACATCAATCTAGGGTTACAAAGCTTCCTCCCTACGTAGAAAGGTTAAGTCTAGATAAACCTTCGACCTCACCTGAGTTTGACTTCTTAGGGGAATTGAGAAATGTGTGTCAAGATCCCATTGTTTCAAGCAATCAAGGATGTCCCAATTTATGCCAAAGTTATCCAAGAGTTATTCTTGAAGAAACCAAGTAGGATAAATAAGGATTGTCAAGGGTCCATGTGGTTAGTCATTAGAAGATCTAATTCTTGGAAAAGTTTTTACCTCTAAGTATATTGACCCTGGAAGCCCTATTGTTGATGTTCACATCAACAAACTTGCATTTCCAATACTTTGATTAATTTAGGGGCTACCATTAATGTCATGACTAAGGAGACTGTGGAGAAGGTTAAACTATTAAATTTGAGACAAAATCCTACAGCTCTCCATCTTGATGACCAATCCACTATCAAAACTAAGGGTGTCTTAGAAGACATTGTGATTTATGTATATTATTGGGAGTATCCCATAGAATTTATGGTCTAGCAACCAAATTCTAACTTGGGAGGTTATCCATTAATCATATGAAGACCTTGGTTGCCCACTATTGATGCCCACATTGGTTGTAAATTCAAGGACATGATGATATCCCAAGGAAATTCAACTAAAAAACTCACTTTGTATCCACCTGCCAAACCTGCTGATGACCATGATACACCTCTTTCAAGAGGGACCAAAGACAACAATGAAAATATCGTTTCACATATACTCACTTTCGATCAATTAGTCTTGTATAAGGAGGAGACTGAGGATGATGTGATTAATAATTTCATCAAGACCCAGACTTATTCCAGTATCCAGTTTTCACATGTTTCAGTTATATCTTGGATCCAAGCATTCAAGAGAATTGTTCGATGGTTGCTCTATCCTTACAATCAGATTATTTTCCTCATGCATTTTATCCCATGATAGAATCTTCCAGTCAACTTGTGGAATGTAGCCCATGAAAAACAATGAACATCAAGTCTTGGATAGATCCTCTACAGAAGGAGCAATTTTTAACCTTTCTTAGAGAATATAGTGGTGCATTCACTTGGGAATATAATGACATGAGAGGCATTCATCCATACCTATGCACTCATTAGATTTATACAAAGGATAACTCTCAACCTATTCAAAAACCCCAACGCTGAATAAACCTTGCATTATGGGAAATTGTGAAGGAAGAGCTACAGAAGTTGCTCAATGCTAATTTCATTTATCATATTTATGATAGTCAGTGGGTTTCACCATTAATGATTGTTCCTAAAAAATGGGAAGTGGTGGATTTGCATTGATTATCACAAACTTAATAAAGCCACACTAAATGATCATTTTCCATTATCCTTCATAGATTAAGTCTTGGATACATTGACAGGGAAAAAAATAGTTTTCCTTTCTTGATGAATTCAATAGGGAAAAAATAAAACTACTTTCAGCAGCCCATGGGGAACCTTTTCCTACCGAGTATTGCCTTTTGGATTGCAATGCACCGACTACTTTTCATAGGATTAATGTTCTTTGTATATTTTCTAACTTGATACATGACTATGTTGAGGTATATATGGATGGATTCACTGTCAATGGGACTACATTTGATGAGGCTTTGATTGATTTGGGTAAAGTACTTATGCGATGTCAAGAAACTAATCACTCTCTCAGCCATGAGAAATGACACATGCTAATGACCGAAGGGATTGTTCTTGGGAATCATATTTCTCCTCCACGCATAAAAGTGGGCTCTGTGAAGATCAAGGTAATATCCATGCTTCCTACACTTAAAACTCAAAAAGTTGTTTGCAACTTTTTAGGACATGCTGGTTATTATTTCAGATTTATTGAGAATTTTACTAAAACGTCATCTCATTTATTTGAATTACTCCAAAAAGATACAGAATTTCATTGGACTAATCAATGTCAAATTTCTTTTGGAGAGATCAAAGAAAAATTGTCCACATCACCAATGTTGAGGAACCAAATTGGTTCTTTCCATTCCGTATTTCCACGGATGCTTCAAAAAACTATATTGGGGCAGTACTTGGACATAAAGAAGACCAAAATCCCTGTGCCATCTCTTTTATTAGTAAGAATCTTGGTATGGTCGAACTGAACTACAGAGTGACTAAAAATGAATTTATTTATGTGGTATATGCCATTAATAAATTTCGTCACTATATTATTGGGTATCTTGTTTTCATTTATAGTAATCATTCTACTATTAGGTATCCCATGAACAAACCCATTACTAATGGTAGAGTGGTAGAGTGACTAGGTGGGCACTACTACTACTACAAGAATTTGATATTACAATTCCTAGATTTTGATATTACTTGATAGGGTTATATTGGTTACAAATTATGGGTTATATGGATTAAAGTTTGGAATATAATGGTTTTGTAAGTTGTTCTAAGGATTACAATTTATAGTGGTTATAATTTATAGTGGTTATAACGTATATTTGTTAAAGTGGTTTGAGAATAGTGGTGAAGGTTTACAGTAGTAAGAAGATTTGGGGGTTATGATTTATAGGATCTATGTTTATAGAAGTTAGGCTTTAGGCATTATATGGGATGGTAACATGTGTTAATGGCTACAGATGTTACATGTTATATGTGTTGAAGAAATGTAATTGTGGAATATATTCAATATGTATTTGTCTATTGTATTATTGTATTCCTCCTTCGGGAGATGTCATTGATGTAATTGATAATGTAAGAGTCATTGAAAGAGTCAATGTAAACCCTAGGTCTTGTGTCGGCTTAGAATAACACAGAAAAAAATTATTATATTATGAATTTGAAAAATCGGCCCAGTTAGTTAGGAGAAGTTGGCCCTATTGGGGAAAAGTCACCTCAACGGAAGAATATAAATAGAGGATGAGTTGCTCATTTGTATTCAGACATCTCACTCACACAAGTTCACATAGGAGAGATAGAGAAGCTCGCACAAGGAGAAGAGAAGTTGATTTTGTCTTGGGGTTTTATCTTGTACTTTGTGAAATCTATATTGAGGAAGTTTTGTCGAGGTTTTCTTCCTTGTGGTTTCCCCAAGAGAAATATTGTGTTCATTGTGTATGTTGTGCTTGTATTTCTTTCAGTGATAGATTGTTTAATGTTATTATGTTAAAAAAGTATGAAAAACTAACATGGTATCAAAGCAGGCCTGAAAGAAAACATTGTGCAGCCTCCGCAACTGCAAAAACTAGGGCTTCTTATTCCGGGAGCTCTCTCCACATATCAGCTGAAAAAGAGGGTGCATCTAACTCGCCTCACTAGGGCACATCTTTCTGTCGAAGCAGAATTCAATTCTAAGAATTTTCATTTTTGGGCCTCCCACTACAACCCGGAGAAACTAGGGCATCAATTTTTTGGATCATTTGCTCACAGAAACAAAAGAAGGAGTACTTTGCTTAAATCACCTTGAGGAGGTGAATTTGTTCATCCAAATAGTTTTCCAAAATTTCGAATTTGGAAAATTAGGGTTTCTCTAACAAACCCTAGGTCAAGGTAGAAGCAATTTTCAAAAAGACAATTTTGTTGATAATTCCTACGTCTATTCTATTTCCATTTGAGGTTCTCCTTCTATCACAATGGCACTCAATACCAAGCTTGATGAGAAGCTTGAAGAAGCTGAGAACTTCAGGGCATGGAAGTATAGGGTCATGTTCATTCTTGAAGAACATGACCTTTAAGGGTTTATAAAGGAAGTACTTACAGAACCAGAAGGAGATGAGGCCAAAGCATTACACAAAAAGAATATGATCAAAGCTAAGAGGATCATAGATGATTCTATCAAAGATCACTTGATCCCTCAAGTATCCTCAAAGAAGACCCCGAAAGAAATGTTTGATGCTTTGACCAGCCTATTTGAAGGAAAGAATATCAATAGGAAGATGACCTTGAGAAATCAAATCAAGGGAGTGAAGATCCAGAATTCTAAGACCATGCACTCTTACTTCTCTAGAGTGTCCCAGATCAAAGAACAATTAGAAACTATTGGAGATATGGTAGAAGATGTTAAATTTGTGATGACCACTCTAAATGGTATTCCTAAAGATTGGGAACCCTTTGTTCATGGAATATGTGCTAGGAATAAATTGATCTAGTTCAGACAACTATGGGAAGAGTGTGTGCAGGAGGAAGAAAGAATAGCATTAAGAGAGGAGAAACTAAATGACAATGAAGATCAAGCTTTGGTAACTCACTCCAAAGGTGGAAGGAAAAGGAAGAGTGATGTACAAAGATCTCAAAGACCTCAAAAGAACAAGAGGTTCAAGAAAGACCTCTCCTCTATTGCATGTTACTCTTGTCACAAGACAAGACACCTAGCAAGAAATTGTCCATCTAAATATGGACAACCTAAGAAGCAAAAGAAGAGATTTCATGCTCATACAACAAAAGATAGTGAGTATGAAGATGAAGACTCCAGTGAAGAATATGTGTTAATCTCAGCACTCACTGGTTCAGTATCTCATGGGAGTGATACTTGGCTAGTGGATAGTGGAGCCTCAAAACATATGATGGGATACAAAGAATCTCTTGTACATCTCATGCATAAATATTCTCCACACAAAGTAAAACTTGGAGATGATTACCAATATCCCATCAAAGGAATGGGAGAGGCCACTTACAAATTGGACTCTGGAAAGTCCATGAACATGAAGTAAGTACTATACGTTCGAGGTTTGAAGAAGAACCTTCTATCTATTTCAGCATTATATAAGAAAGGTCTTAGAATTGCATTTGTAGATGGTGAAGTTCTTATGTGGCCAAAGGGGAAGACTATCAATGATGCAGTCATCATTGGAGTAGAAGAAGGACTCTATAAGCTTAAGGGTCATGAAGATTCAACACTAGTGACCAGTACCATGAGCCCCTGTGAGCTATGGAATAGAAGACTGGCTCATGTAGACTACAAAGCCTTACCAATAGTAAGTAAGGTGGTGACTGGATTACCAGAAATCCAGGTTGATCATGAAGGACTGTGCAAAGGATGTGCACAAGGAAAAAGTACCAAGAATCAATTTCCAAGTAGTAACATAAAAGCTAAAGGTATATTGGACATTATTCATTCCGACATTTATGGACCTATCTCTACCACTTCATTAAGCGGGTATGTATATCATGCTTCCTTTATTGATGATTACTCCTGCAAAACATGGATTTATTTTCTAAAAAATTAAAGATGAAGTTTTTGGAAAGTTTAAAGAGTTTAAGGCTCTTGTAGAAACGTCTTTGATAAGAAGATAAAGATATTAAGGACAAATAATGGAGGGGAATACACTTCAGGTTATTTCAAAGATTCATGTAAACAAACAGGGATTAAGAGGGAGCTTACTATTCCCTATAATCCACAACAGAATGGTGTAGCGGAAATAAAGAACAGACTATCGTGGAAGCAGTAAAGGCCATGATCCATGATCGAGACCTACCCATGCATCTATGGGCTGAAACATCTAGAACCACAGTCTATGTACAGAATATGATCTCTCACAGTGCTCTTGGAAACAAGACCCCATAAGAGATGTTCACCGCTGCGAAACCTGAAGTCAGTCATCTACAGATATTTGGATGTCTAGTGTTTATTCACATTCCAAAGGAGAAAATATCGAAGTTGGAGCCTTCAGGAAAGAAAGGAATATTTGTGGGTTACAGTGAGCAATAAAAGGTTTACCGTATCTAGATCCCAGGATTTCGCCAGATCGAGCTCAGCCGGGATGTTACATTTGATGAAGACACAACTTTCATTAGGAAAATTTTGAGGTAAAAAATGGGCCTCAAAACAAAAAATGTACTATCAAAATCAACTTTTAAAGAACTAATCACATTCTAGAGGATGACATCATCTATAATAGTTGATGTGGCATTGGTTGAGTTAAAGATGCTTATTTGTCAAATTCTAAATAGTGAATGAAAATCCATAGTTAACCATATCAATGTTGTAAGTACAGTACTCATAATAAAAATGGTACTCTTAGATTACTTTTGAATACAATATAAATGTACTAAAGTACCTTATAGTACTTAAAAATATATATACTCTTTATGTTTCAATATAAAATAAATAAATTACAAATACCAAAAAAGTGAATGCTCTATTCAAATTCAAAACTATAAAATTATTTTTCAATATATAACATATATCTTTAAATAATAAATTATTAATACTAAAAAAATTAAAATTTCTATTCAAAATCATATAAATAATTTACATTATATAATATATAATTTTAAAACTTTATCTAAATACATTATAATATATAGATAAATTTACAATATAATAATAATGTATAATTTATAATTTATAATAATTCACAATATATTTGTGAGGTTTTAAAACTTTATGCAAAAATACGTATTATTCAACTAAAATCAAAATATATATATATATATATATAATATATAATTTAAAATTCATTTAAACTTTAAAAACCCTATTGAATACACATACTATTCTACAAACCATTCTATATTACTGTTTGACATAACTGATAGGATATTTAAACTTTTAAAACATTTGAGATTTAAACTTTTTAAACCTTATGTTATGGAAACAAGATTCTTATGAAGATGTAATCCATGAATATATTATTTTATTTTAGTATATGATATATAATTTATATCCATAAATATGTGGAATAATTATTATTTATATAATCTATAATTTTAAATTTAAGAATATTAATATAAATAGGATAAGTTTTATGAGATACAAGATAATAATAAAAAAGAAAAATAAATTTCTAAAAGATATAAATTAAAACAAATGAAAAATAATTGTGTTGATTATTAAATGAATACATAAAATAAATACTTGGTTATCTAAATTATAGATATATAATATCAATATAGATATATTTTTTCCAGAGAAAAAAAAACTACTATTAATATTCAAAGCTGAATCAAATAGTACAATATGAGTTCATGATCCAATCAAAAGGATCCTTCGGAAAAAACTACAGATGTTTTCTGCAATAGACTGCCAATACATGGAATGAAATTTACCCCTATAGAAAATAACAAAACATAGCATCCCCAGAAAACTTTGCCCAACATAATGCCTATTACAACCAAAAATTAGATCCATCGATATCAGCAAAAATCAATATAGATATATAAGTTAATTAAGTTTTTAAAAAAAGTTAATTAAGTATTTTATAAATAAAAATAGATTTAAATAATGTAGATATTTATATAAACATATTATTAGTATTTAAATAATGTTAATATTTATATAAATAAATTATTAAATTTTAGTTTTAATAAATTTAAGCTAGATTTATATAATAGTTAGTCAATATATTTTATAAATATTGAAATATAAGTTGGATTTATATGATAATTTTTATTTTTAATGAATATAAGTTAAATTTATATAATTAATATATATTTTTAAAGAAATAACAATTTATTCATATAAATTTAATTTATGTTTAAAATTCAAAATCATAAATGTTATTATAATCATATTTTGAATATTGAATAAGGTATATTTCAAAATTCAAAATAATATACTTTATTTTATTTTATGAATACATTCATTTTTACTTTACGAGTAAATTACTTTTTACTTTATGAGTAAATTACTTTTTACTTTTTACTTTATGAGTACATTACATTTTATTTTATAAGTGCATTCATCATAGTATATTCAAAACAATTTATGTATTCAAGAGTAATACTTTTAGTCACATCAAATAATGATTTTTTTATTGATTTTATTTTAGATATCTTTTCAATTTAACTTAACCATAGTTATATTGATTGTAGTGTAAAATGTGACTTGTGAATATACCTCCCCTACAAAATGCCTAACTTGTAATATTTTATTATATCTCTTAGGAGGCCCATTTTAGACTTCAAAATTCCCCTAATGCAACAAGTCTAAGAAGACTCATGGAGATGCAGAGGAGCATGAAGCTCCTAGAGTTGCAGATACTAATAAAGTACCAGACAAAAAAATTAAGAGGAACCTATTCTAGAGGATCACGACATGGCAGAACCTCAGAGACCTGAGGAGACACCTCATGAGGAGAATTCTCGAAAGAGAAGACTAGCTTGGGCACGAGAATTGATACAAGATACAGGAAGATATGGTTCCCCGGAAGGAACCAGTAGAGAAAGCAAAAGACCAAGGCCATACTCCAGCTATGTAACCTTGATGTGAAACCTTGTTGAAGAAGAACTTACATGTTTTGAAGATGCGGTAAAGAAGAAGGATTGGTTGGATTCCATGAATGAAGAATACCAGTCCATCATCAAGAATGATGTTTGGTATGTGGTACCAAGACTGAAGGATAAGTCAGTTGTATCGTCAAAATGGATCTTCAAAACAAAACACTCAGCAGACGGAAGTATTGAAAAGTACAAGGCAAGGTTCGTAGCCCGGGGATTCTCTCAGAAGGAAGGAATTGATTACGAGGAGACTTTTGCTCATGTGGCCAGATATACCTCAATTACAACCATCCTTGCCTTGGCAGCTAAAATGAAATGGAAGTTACATCAAGAGCTCGAGCTTTCTCGAGCTGATTAATAGTTCATTTACATAGTTCTTCCGAATTCTGAATAGTATTCAATATTTTTGTAAGGACGACTTTCCTGAATGTAAAGATAGAAGAAGAAGTATACATCGAACAACCCTAAGGATTCGAAACAGAAAACAGAAAGACACATGGTATGTAAACTGAAGAAAGCATTGTATGGGTTAAAGCAAGCACCCAGAACGTGGTATGGAAGAATTGATGGCTTCCTGATGAGCTTGGGCTTTACCAAGAGTAAAGTAGATTCAAATATTTACTATAAGATCATGAATGATGAACCTATGATATTCCTATTATATGTGGATGATTTGTTCCTGATAGGAGAAGACAAACCCATCACTGAATGTAAGAAGAAGCTTGCTGCAGAATTTGAGATGAAAGACCTTGGGATGATGCATTATTTTCTAGGTATTGAAGTATGGCAATTTCCAGATGATATTTTCCTGAGTCGAGGAAAATACACAGTTGAGATCCTAAGAACATTTGGGATGTTGGATTGTAAGGCCATGACTACTCCAATGGTGACAAATTTGAAGCTCTTGAATGACGCTTCATCAGAGATAGTAGATGTCACGATGTACAGACAGATTATTGGGTCATTGATGTACTTGACCAATACCATACCAGACATATGTTTTGCTATGAACACCTTAAGTTAGTATATGGTGGAGCCCAGGAATTCTCACCTTAAGATAGAAAAACACTTCAGGATGTTACTTTAGTTTGGGATCAGGTATGATCTCATGGATCAGTAGAAAGAATCCATGTGTTTCTCTCAGCACAGCAGAAGCTGGATACGTAGCAACATGTTCATCTTGTAGTGAAGCAATGTGGCTTTGCAAGATGTTGGCTGGACTGTTCCATGCAGATATAGATGTGACTGATATTCTCTGTGATAATGAGAGTTGCATCAAGATGATAGAGAATCCAGTGTTCCACGATAGATCGTAACACATCGAGATCGAGTTTCACTATATCCGGGATATGGTGCAGAAGGGAGCTGTAAAGCTCAAGTATGTTCCTACAGAGGAACAAGTTGTTGATGTGTTGTCTAAGCCTCTGTCTCGCATAAAGTTTGAATACTTTCGAGACAAGCTTGGTGTGGTTCGAAAGGACCTCCCTCGAAAGAGGGAGTGATGATGATGATTATGTTGATGATTCCAGTCCTTAGGGGACTGATGCCAGTCCTGGGTGACTGAAGATCAGTATTGGCTAAATGATAGAGTTCCAATCCTTAGGGTACTGATGCCAGTCCTAGGTGACTGAAGATCAGTATTGGATGAATGATAGAGTTCCAGTCCTTAGGGACTGATGCCAGTCCTGGGTGACTAAAGATCAGTACTGGTTGACTGATAGAGTTCCAGTCCTTAGGGACTGATGCCAGTCCTAGGTGACTGAAGATCAGTACTGGATGACTAATAGAGTTCCAGTCCTTAGGGATTGATGCCAGTCCTGGATGACTGATAGAGTTCCAGTCCTTAGGGACCGATGCGAGTCCTGGTGACTGAATATTAGTATTGGCTGACTGATAGAGTTCCAATCCTTAAGGGATTGATGCTAGTCCTAGGTGACTGAAAATCAGTACTGGCTGACTGATAAAGTTCCAGTCCTGGGTGACTGAAGATCAGTATTGGATGACTGATAGAGTTCCAGTCCTAGGTGACTGAAGATCAGTATTGGTTGACTGATAGAGTTCCAGCATATGATGTTGCTGGCGATGATGATCCAACAGATGATGTTGTTGATGATGATGATCCAGCAGATGATGATGTTCCAACAGAGGATGTTGTTGTTGATGATGATGCTCCAGCAGAGGATGTTGTTGATGATGATGATGTTCCAACAGATGATGTTGTTGATGACGATGATGTTCCAACAGATGATGTTGTTGATGATGATGATGTTCTAGCAGCGGATGTTGTTGATGATGTTCTAGTAGAGGATGTTGCTGATGATAAGGATGCTCTAGGAGACAATATCGATGTTGATGATGATGTTCCAGTAGACGATGCCGATGTTGATGATGATGTTCTAGCAGGTGATGATGATGATGATGATGATGTTCCAGCAGACGATGCCGATGCTGATGATGATGTTCCAGCAGACGATGATGTTGATGATGGTGACAATGATGATGTTGATGATGATATTCTAGCATGTGATACCCTATATAGATGATGATCCAAAAACTTCCTATGACATATAGAGATTCACAAGTCAGTTGTGCAACTGTTGATGTTTCCCGCAGAATACCTTCCTAGTTAAGAGGGAGTGTTGAAGAAATGTAATTGCGGAAGATATTCAAGATGTATTTGTCTATTGTATTATTGTATTCCTCCTTCGGGATATGTCATTGATGTAATTGATAATGTAAGAGTCATTGAAAGAGTCAATGTAAACCCTAGGTCTTGTGTCAGCCTAGAAGAACCCAAAAAATATTATTATATTATGTATTTGACAAGTCGGCCCAGTCAGTTAGGAGAAGTCAACCCTGTTGGGGAAAAGTCACCTCAACGGAAGAATATAAATAGAGGATGAGTTGCTCATTTGTATTCACTCATCTCACTCACACAAGTTCGCATGGGAGAGAGAGAGAGAAGCTCGCATAAGGAGAAGAGTAGTTGATTTTGTATTGGGGTTTGATCTTGTACTTTGGGAATTCTATATTGAGGAAGTTTTGTCGGGGTTTTCTCCCTTGTGGTTTCCTCGAGAGAAATATTGTGTTCATTGTGTATGTTGTGCTTGTCTTTCTTTCAATGATAGATTGTTTAATGTTATTATGCTAAACACGTAAGAAAAACTAACAATATGTATTATGGATTATAATGAATAAGGGGTTATAGGGGTTAAGGGTCAAGAGCTATATAGGTAAAAGTATCATAGATAATAGATGTTATAATGGTAAGATTATGTAGGGGTGAGTAGTTATAACATTTAGCATTTATAAGGGGGTATGGGTTAAATTTGTTACCAGACAATCTACCAAAAGTGGACTTAAGGCATGATCTCCCTAGTTCAATGTGAATCTAGAACAAATCAGACATAATACAAATCTACCTTTCTAGATCTACTTAAAGATTGAGAGATGTAGACATATTACCTTTTAGATCTGTAAATCAATTTCTCCTTTGTCACTCCAAGCTCCACGGTCGTCAGATTTGTAGCTGCAACACCTGCCAGAACATGCAAGAGACAAACAAGCAATAATAGTACATCTACACAATAATTGATCTAAGTAAACGGTTAAGGAAGTAAACTATAAATATCAATGAACAACAAGACATTTTTGGAAAGAGTTTTGTATTACTGTATCAAAGTGGAAATACATAGAAGAGTGAGGATTACAACCAAGCCCTAACATTGCAATCCTCCTCCAACAAGCCAAGCCAATGCCTCTAAGGAGAAATGGATGCCTCCAAGAGATGGATGATGATCTTCCTAAGCTTATTTCACCAGCATATGGATGCTATAGCCTTCCCCCCTTTGGAATGGAGAGGGCTCTTGTATTTATAGGACCAAGTAGATAGAGTAGATTGAGGATCATGGGGAGAGGGCTACGGGATCTTCCCTCAAGGCTAGGGAATCGAAGGCCAACTCACCTAGGAGTTAGGGATAGGGATCTACCTCATCCAACTTCTAGAATTCGCTTGAAATCTACCTTTATCTCATTAAACTGACTCCGACGCAGGCTGCATAAGGACAACCTGTGTCGGTGCTTCTTGCCTAAAGACAACATGCACTGGCCCAATTAGGAATGTGGATAAAAGACATCAAATTGCTCTAATTGACTAACTTGATCATGGGACTTCAGGGATTGAGGTACTGAGTTGATATATGTCTCATGATAGTGAGATTTTGGGTGTAACATAATTCCCCCCAAAGCATGAAGCTGATAGAACTAGACATGCGAAATGCTTTGATAGAAGGATGGCAAGGACTTGTCGGATGGAAGATGATGTTGCAGTACAACTGACTTTGAGAACACAGTCTCGTATGACTCACAACATGGCTGCCGACCAATACAATGCAGATCCATGGTAGTAAAGACCGACTGAAAACAATCATGGCTACTAGACACAAACGTATATCCATGATGAGATGATAACACAACCACGACCAATACAAAGTGGATCCGTGTATCATAACTCAAACAATCTCCATTGCAACCTGGGTAAAACATGACTCCCCGAGGTCTTCAAGCCGAACCCGCAATGATACGAATATATCCATGTGATTACAAATGTCTTGACGTCAAACATGGTAGAAACCACTTGATTACCAGTCATTGATGTATACCGTTAACAAGCGCGAGGGAAATCACCATTAATGTCAATGATCCCCAAGGTATCATAGTACATATCATCAAGCGCGAATGAATGAGTTGAAGTCGAATGCTCGACGAAATATTTCAATCAAGCGTCAATGATGTAAACTTATGTCGAAAGCGAGGTAACCTGCCATTGAGGCATGCAGGTGCAAGGTACTCGATTAGTTTCTAGATTCAGTCCTCGGATGATGTGTTGAAGTTGACAAAGATGAATCCGTTGAAGGAGGGCCATGATGATCCCCTCATCATCGACACAAAACTTGATAACAGATGTTTTGAGTAGATCGGATGGTACAGTAACATGCAAGACTGACTCAAAGTAGACCGACATGATGGAAGGTGTACGGATTGCAAATGATGAGCGGTGAATGTATCTTGAACATGGGCATGGCATGACTTGGCAGTATTGACATGACGAGAATGACGCCAAATCCTAATGCAACTAATGGTGGAATCATTCTTTAAATGACCCAAAGGAGTAACAAGACTCACGAAGTTAACAAGACTCGAGGACAAGTACTGAATGCAAATGCAAACGAGTGCCATGTTCAAGAACGACTAAGTACTGCCACAGATTAAAGTGTAACACACAAAACTTTGATTTTTTCCCATCATGATTGATGAGTGCCTCACTTGTTTTTTACGAGGAGGGTAAACAGATGCTCGGTATAGCTCATCTCATAGATGAGTCCAATCCCAAATGTTTTTCGAATCTGGGAAAGGAGGGGTCCATTCCATGGAGGGCCCTTCAATGTTGAATTTTAACGAGTCCATAGAAGGTAAAATTGGTGTCATTTCATGTTTAGATATTTTGAAAAGAACTAAAGAAGACTCCAAAGGTCCTTTTTCGTAAAGTTAGCCTCATCGCCCGAAAAAGGGTAAAACAATGCGAGAGAGGACTCTTCCGGTCATGATAGGCTAAAGTATTCATTTTTTCGTAAGTAGTGCCCCCTGGTCCGAAAAAAGGGTAAACTATCACCAGGAAGACGACCATTCAAATACTTTAACAAGCGTGAATGTGACAAGTTTGCTTGGCGATCTTTTCATATTTCGAGAGCTTGAAAAGAGCTTAAAGAAAGAATCCCAGGGGGTCCTTTTTCATAGGATTTTAACGAGCCCGAAAAAGTGATAAACTATAACTCGGTGACTTTTTCTCATCGTTTAACGAGCACGAGAAAGAACAAAGATTTAGCTCAGTTGTCATTAATAATTTGTATTTAATGAGCGAAATAATGACAAAAAGACGCTCTATGAGTGTTCATACCTGAGAATATACACAAAAAGATCATAACCGCGAAAAACTAGATCAAGTGGTGTTAAAATTCACCTGTAAGCTTGAAACTAGGTCAAAAACGATTAACCGAATATAAATAAGCTCAACTATAGCAAAATAACCCATTCTAGAATAAATTAAAAAGGGAATATGCTCTTTTTCAATATAAATAGGGGTAAATAGTAAAAAGAATTACTATTTTTTTTTACCAAGTTGGAGAGGTGAAAAGTGCCCTTTGGAGCCGTTCTTCTTCTAATGATCCCGGGAGCTATGATCCATCATTTCAGGCGCTGTCAGCGACAGGTAACCCTAAACCTATCCCTTTACCTTTCTAGTGGTTTAGAATTTGCTTTTTCTTGCATTTAGTTAGGTTTTGAGCATGTTAGGTTGGGAGGTTTGCGTTCACGGGCCGATGTAGGTAACCTTTTCTGGATCCGCGCTAGTGCAGAACCTGAAAGGGAGTTCTGCACCGTTGGTGCCCTATCCAAATGGACGTTCTGCGCCAGTGCAAACCGCCAACTTAACCTAAAAACCTAGACAAAATAAAAACTTTTTAAAGGTTGGGAAAAGTTCTAAAGATGTTCAAATTTCTTTCTTGACAGGTTTGGGGTGAGCACAATGGTTCTTGAGTGGCGGGAATGCGAGCATGAGCTCGAAGATATGCAAGTGGAAAATAATCCACAATGTGTTGCAGCGTTGAGGAGCTGTGGGCTACTCAAGTATTTTCGAGTGCCGAGGATGAGATCCCAAGTAACACTACTGACATACCTGGTCCAATGTTGGGACCCCATTCAACAGCACTTCCATATAGGTGAGCACACGCTTACCATAGATGTCGAGGACATCTACTTTCTGATAGGGTTATCCCGACGAGGGAACCCTATTTCCTTGATCGGATCACGCGGTGGTGATCGTTCGGTAGAGGACATGATAGATTAGTGGTGTACTCCGGGTACTACGATGGTTGGTGGGAAAATTCCCATCAAGGATGTCAGGGAACGGGCTCTTCGAGCAGTACTCTTTACTATTGTGTGAGTTGCTGACAGCCGATCTTCTCATATGGCGAGCAAATCACAGATGATGTATGCTGAGGAGTGCATGACTCCTACTATTTTTAACTGGTGCGATGGGCTTCTCACTAGCCTCTGAGATCAGTTGACCAAATACCAACGCGGGGCACTGAAGCAATTTGGGTATGGTTCGGTAGTGGTGTCCTTTATGCTAAAGTGGGTGCCTCACTTGCGCCCGCAAGTGGACTTTGAGGATCGGGATGTACGTGATCCTCACATGATGAGATGGGAAGAGGTGATGGCTCGCCATGGTGGTGTGGGTCCCATCATTAGCTTTGGTATAGGGTTCTTCTCGTGGCTGCAGGGACAGATCCTCATGGTGGAGGATTACCCATATGCTGGTACAAACTTCCGAGGAGACCCAGACTTGGTGCTTCCTGAGGGGGCACAGTGGGGCGACATTGGTAAGAACAACTGCTTGTGTTTTTATATTTTATGATTTTTTTGTAGTAGTGTTGATGACGTTTACATGTTTCTTGCAGATGTGGGTCCAGAGCGACCACTTGGAGTCTCTCGCCTTGTGCGGAGAGGAGGAGTGCTAGAGATGGAGCCTGCAGTTCGTGATGCTCTTGAGGAGCAAGAGGTGATCTGGGAGAAACTCCAGAGGATGACCTCAGACACACCAGAGCCTACTGTGCATGACCTACCCCTCCGTTATCGGGAGTTGACAGTTGGGGTGTTAGCTCATTTTGGCATGCTGCTCCGGAAGATGGCGAGGGCCGTAGTCTGTTACCATGCTCAACCTGGAGCTGAGCAGCCTAGGGTCGTGCGGCGTAAGGTTTAGGCACATGGTTTATATATGTATACACTGAAAGCTTACAGGATTCATATTTTTGTAGAGATGACTCTTACTGAAAGCTAGCATGCTTCAGAATTTTGTATCAGCACTACCATTTTGTATCGATTGATATATATATATATATACAGACATTATCGACGGTTTTATACATTTTGTGTTATAATGGTGAATTATGAGATCTTGTCTTACATGTTTGCTTATACAATGGGTGATTTACATGTTATGTCTATTTTTATATTTTTATGAATATGTTATGTATGTGCAATGTACCAATCCAAAATGAAGTTGGCCATTGAGTCGACAACTGTATTCATGTCTCGTGGAATGTGAAGGTATTGAATAGATTCAAAAGACCTTTCCAGAAGATGGACTCATTGGAAGAGACGGAGTAAAGTGGGCTCATGGATAGTGTAGACCCGGTTAAGATGGGAAACCACTAGTTGGGAATCCAAGTGGACAACAACGTGGTTCATACCCAAGGAAAGAGCGTCGGTTAGGGTTCCAATCACTGCCTGATACTTTGCGGCGTTGTTGGTTGCGAATCCTAGACAATTTCCTCCTGAGCTAATGAGCTCACCGGTCAGGGAATAAAGTACCCAGGCTGCCGAAGCAAGGTTACAGGTATGTTGGCTGGCGCCGTCCACGAATCCATAGAAAGTTTCCATCTGCACATGCAGACAAAACATGGTATAAGAAGCGAAAACAAGATCTAGACTCACTAAAACAAAGCGTCACACCACACACAAAAACACATGCCATGTACAGTATATAAAACATACTTATGCGTGAAAATCTCAAGCATAGTACCTCTTCAGGTAAATCCCATTGTGGGGCTCACCTAAAGATATCCCATCATAATCCTCTAGTTCGTAATCTCCCTTCTCCAAAACACGTTTCACTATGTACGGTCCGTGCCACATGGACTCGAAATTACCTGTTCCCAGCTTATCGTGCCTTTAGTCGTATGTGAGGACCAATTCACCCTCGTTATAGACGCGAGGTTCTACTGACTTATCATATTGCGCTTTGATGCGCTTCTTATGTGCCTCGTTGGCAAGGGCAGCATCGCGGGGAGTCTCATCGAGTTTTGCTAGGTAGAGGAAGCATTCTTCCTCGGCAGTGGTGTTCAGAAGAAGTTCAATTGCGAGTTTGAGTGATGGAATCTCGCACTCTATAGGTAGGACTTCCTCCAATCCATAAACTAATAAGCCCATAGTGCGGAAAAGAGCATGTTGTGCCAATTAGACTTGTGCGTAACCACCATGCGTTGAATCATGGTTTTCAAGACCTTGTTAATGGATTCTACTTGTCCATTGGACTGTGGGTAGTAAGGTGTTGAGTTTTCATGACGAAAACCTAGTCTGGCGCTCAGCTCATCGACCATATGGTTCTGGAAGTGAGATCCATGGTCGGTGACTATGGCTTGCGGAACTTCGAACCGTGGGATAACATGATCAAACATGAAGAGTGCGACAGTTTTGCCGTCGTCAGTGTATGTAGGCATAGCCTCAGCCCACTTTGTAAAGTAATCCACAGCTACTATGACGTAACCATGCCCCCCATCTGAGGTAGGCTTATAGTGCATGAAGTCAATGCCCCATTTTGCAAAGGGGCCAACGGCAATAACCGGGTGTAAAGGGGCTGGATGGGTGTGCTTTTTCGTTTGAAAATGTTATCATGGGGGACATTTTTTAACGACCTTGATGCAATCTTTAAATATAGATGGCCAATAATATCCCGCACGTAGTATCTTCTAGGTTGTATCCATCCCAGAGAGATGACTGCCACAAGTGCCAGCATGACAGTCATTCAAGACGTGTTTAGCCTCCTCATGTGTCAGACAGCGTCGAAGAACATAATCAATACCACGACGGTACAAGGTATCACTGATGATTAGGTAATACTTTGCGTGGTGGCGTATTCGACAACGGTCATCACGAGACAATTGGGGGTTGAAACGTTGGGTTTGAAGATATAAGGTAATATCTCCATACCATGGGTCAGACGTGCTGATAAGGAACAATGACTCATCTAGAAGAGAATCATTGGGCGCAGATCCTACATCAGCATGAGGAAGATCACAGATGAGCTCGACAAACACCAAAGACTTCTTAGACTTGGCCTTCTCAAATAGGAGATCAAACTCCTGCATTATCACGATCCAGCGTAAATAATTGCCCCCAAGTACTTGACGTGTCGAAACGTGGTACATGGGATTCGAGTCGGTGATAATGGTGGTGGTGCGGAGTAGTATGTAATGTCAGAACTTTTGGACGGCAATGACTACCGCGAGAGAGAGCTTCTCAACATCTGAGTAACGAGTTTCGGAGTCGAAGAGACCCTTACTTAGGTAATATATCACATGTTCCTGGGAATTATGGTCCTCCTGCACCAAGACCATGGCGATCGTGGTGACAGAAGCCGCGAGATAAAGGATGTAATCTCGGTAGTAATTGGGCAGCTGGAGCATAGGGGCATGGGTAATAGCATGTTTAAGACTATCAAAGGATTGTTGTGCTTCATCGTCCCATATGAACGGGACGTCCTTCTTGAGTAGTATCATATAACCCCGTGTCTTCTGGGAAAAATGACAGACAAAACACCATAAATAAGTTTCCTTCCCTTGCAAACTTTGAAGTTTCGTAACATCAGTAGGAGGTGGGAGAGCAACAATGGCTTCCACCTTCAAGGGATAAATGTGGATCCCATCTTTCGAAATGATAAAACCTAGGAGGCATCCTGACTCGACGCAGAAAATACACTTGTGAGGGTTCAGACGGATATTATACCGTTTGCATCTAAGGAAGACGGCCGTTAGATGATCTATGTGGAACTCGCGCTGCCGTGAATGGGCATGGAGATCGTTTAGATAGGGTTCCACAAAGTCCTTCACGTCATGAAAAGCGTACGACATGGCCCACTGGAATGTAGCACCAGCATTTTTAAGACCAAAAGGGAGTTTACGATATGCAAACGTTCCCCAAGGGCAGATGAACGTAGTCTTGTGTTGGTTGATGGGGTGGATCTCAATTTGGTTGTAACCAGAAAAGCCATCCATGAAGGAGAAGATGACACTTCCAACACAATTGTCAATGATCTGATCGATAAAGGGAGTCGGGTAATTGTCCTTAGGACAAGCCTTGTTGAGATTCCGATAATCGACATTGACTCGGATGGTGCCCTGTTTTTTAGCTACAGGGACGACATTTGAGACCCATTTTGTTAATGGAACAGGTAGATGAATCCAGCCTTCAAGAGATTCTCAATTTCTGCTTTGATTGTTGCAGTTTTTCGAGGGTGTACCGGTCGTAACTTTTGGCGGACTGGTTTAATGTTGGGATAGGTTTTAATTTCATGCAAAACAATAGCAAGGTCTATCCCAGGCATTTCCTCGTAGGTCCAAGCAAACACGTCTCGGAATTGCTTGAATAAGGCTGTGAAAGTAGTAATCTCTTTAGGGGAACATTTCTGGCCTAAACGAATATGTTCCACTACACCAGGGGTAACCGAGATGTAAACCGGAATGGTGGGTTCGATGTTCGTCAAGTTTCCCTCAGTGTGTGTATGACACGTGAGTATCGAGGACTAGGGGCAAGGGTAGATATCCGGTGTGAAAATGGTGGTGATGCTATTCTCCATAGAATCCAAAGGGGGAAGGAAGGATGAGCGATGGTGGAGGTATTCCCACAGAGGGTCATCCGCACTCATAATTTCCATAATGGACTCGTCAGAATGAAAAGTCCAGAGCAGAGGATCGGGTAAAGATGACATCCGTTGTAGAGAATAGGATGTGGAGGCCACAGACAAGTGGTCCTCAGGTGTTGACTAGATAGCCTTGTAAGTGAGTTCAGCGGGTGAAAGAGGCATATAGTCTCCAATCAGGTGCATAGTGGCTTCATCAGGTACAATCCATTGATCTTTAGAGTTGGGAAAAGATGAAATCCCAGATGAGATCATGTGCACTGTGGCAACATGATTAGGGGGATCCGGGGTTGGAAAGACGCCCATAAGAGATGAGTCTTTTATGAGGCCGCCCCCCACGCTCTCATACAACTGCGAAGATTGTCCAAGCAATGGGACATTATCGCCGGGATGAGTAGCGGTGTTCGGTGTGCAGAAGTTCAGTTGGTCGACAGTGACAATTCAACCTTGGTGGGGGAATTGCACTATGCGGAAGACAGATGACGCGACTGCAGTCATGGCGTAAAACCAATTACGACCAAGTAAGAGATTATAATCTAAAGGGGTTGCGACTACTTCCATGTTAATGGTTGCGGTCTTACCCCCCAACTCGACTGCTAAGGCTTGTAATAGCCCATGGGGTTGAAAGCCACGACCGTCGAATGCTTTCAAGGTGGTGGGAGAACCAATGGCTTTCCAACATAACAGCGACATGACCGAGGTAGAAGCCCCTTCGTCTAGTACAGTAGGATGGACTGTCTTCCCAACAACATTTGTAGCAACTTGAAATGCAAGTTGGTGGGAAAGCCTTGGTTTAAAATTCTCAAGTCGAAACATGATTGTATTCGAGGAATCCAGGTCTACTGCACGGATAGTAGCAAGAAGAGTCTTGCGTTGATTGGGGCAATTCTGCAAGACCTCTAGCGTCGACATGGAACAAGGAGCTTGCGCCAAGTCCTCTACAATATTGTAATTCTGAGCTGCTCGAGCATTGGGATTGAAAACTGCTTTCCGAATCGTGCTCTTGGGCAGACACAAAACTGACTCTAAAGAAGGTTTCTTAATGGTGAGAGAGGCTTGTGGTACGGTAACATCGGGCATAGAAGTGGAAGCTTTTTCAGTATTACTTCCAACGGGTTCCTTCGACGGGACTGAGTCATATGAATGCGATCGTGTGTTCAAGTTTACCGTCTCACTACGCATCATGAGAACATGCGCGGTAGAGGATGCCTCTCCGTGTGAAGGAGAGGTTTGAGCAATCAGCTGTTGATTCTGAGTAGGGAAGGGATCATTGAGAACTGTGGGAGTAGGGTTTCCTTTGAGAAAATTTGTACTTTGTCTCGATGGGGACATTCCTTAGAGAAATGGTCACCACCACATAGCAAACAAGTATACTTCAACTTCCTCTTATGTTTGGTGTCTTCAGGGGTGCTCTTATTCTCCTGCTGGTTAGAAGATTTCTTAGGTTTACCTTTGTTTTTCTTATTACCACCGGTTTTCTGAGGTGAAGCTGATTGAACAGAATTCACTTCTTCGGTCGAAGCAGGAGTGGAAAATTTGGTGGTGTTGTTGCCAACCAATGGTGGGGATGGGGAAGAACCTTGAGGGTTCGATGGTCCACCAGTTTGAGTAGGAGGCTGGGTGGTAAGGGAACCAATGATGCCATCGGCTTGAGGTCCCTTAGGTGGTTTCGTAGGGTCGTACATAGGGCGAGGTGCGCCAGGAACGATTTCATATAACGTGTCGGATTGAGAATAGACCAGTTCTATGTAATGGGCATGGGCAATAGCCTGTTTCTCAGTGACGGCCCCTCGCATGGCCACGTCTCCAGCTATGACAGGTAAAAGAGATTTTGTGAACCAGTCAGCTAAGAGTTGGTCTGGAATATGAGCCTTAATGAGACGTCGTCTTCGCCGCCATTCACGGATATGGTCTGAGATATGAGTTGCGGTATTCTGGCGAAGAGAGGTCAATAAGTCCATACCAGTCTCATAGCGAATGGGAAACTGGAAATGGATCAAAAAAGACATAGCAAGAGAATGAAAATCTGGAAAGGAGTTTGGTGGCAATTCAATATACCACTTGGCAGTTGGGCCGGTGAGAGTCCGTTGCAATAAAGACGGATTGAGTCATCCATCAAGGAGTTGGATGAACACCATAAGTGGTATGTCATCACATGATTTTTTGGATCCTCACTAGGTTTGCCATCAAATTTGGGAATATCAGATGGTAGTTTGATCGGAATTGGTGTCCAATTATGTCTGTGGAAGATGGGGTCATTTGTTAGGCGAGACAGGTCAGGTAGGTCCAATGTAGCAAAAAATGGCAGTCGTTGATGTGGCTGCGGGTACTGATAGTACTGATAAGGCATATATGGACTAGTAGGACCTTGTATCAACCGATTGTAGGGTGTTCCTAAAGGAAACTGGCCATAAGGGGGTATGCCGCCCGGACCATATGTAGGTCCGCCGCCATAATAAGGTGGTCCATTTCCATAGGGTGGGGGTCCGCCACCACCCCCGGGGAGGGTGGAGGTCCGCCGCCACCGTCGGGGAGGGTGGAGGTCCACCGCCACCGCCGGGAGGGGGTGGAGGTCCGCCGCCACCGCCACGAGGGGGCGAAGGTCCGCCACCACCGCCAAAATAAGGTGGTCCTCCACCACCTCCGCCAGGAGGGGGTGGTGCACCACCTCCTCCGTCGGAGGGATGGGACCTCTGCCACCTCCACCACCAGAAGGGTATGGTCCTCCGCCGCCACCTCTACCAAAATAGGGTGGTCCTCCACCATAAGGTGGGGTTCCTCTGCCACCGGGAGGAGGTGGCCCTCCACCTCCACTGGGAGGGGTAGGGCCTCTGCCTTCGCCACCAGAGGGGGGTGGGCCATTATTGCCAAAATGAGGTGGGCCTCCACCAAAAGGTAGAAGTCCGCCTCCTCTGGAATTAAATGGGGGCCCGCCGCCTCCAGAGGGAGGTGGAGGGGGACCAAACGGGGGTGGTGGTACTTAAGGGACGGTTGGTGGGGGTCCATTTTGTAAAACATTTTGGTGCCCCCATAGAGTGTATGGATTTCCGGGATAAGGTATCCCGTAGAGTGCGTTTCCGGGATTGAATTGTCCTGACACGAGGTTAAGATAACCTGGATACGCTTGACTCCATGGTGGTCGGTTTGAATGGGATGGTCCCCCAACATGAGATAATGCCATGGTGGATGCTTCAGCGAGGAGGGAAGTTCCAATAGAAGGACCGATGGGAAATCCTCCTCCAGTATTATGGTTAGGAGATGAGGGTTTCCCCCCAGTAGCAATGTGTTGACCACTAATCAATGGTTGACCCCACATGGGTTATTGATTACCTACTACGGGATTAAAATTACTTGTAAGAAAATTAGGGGGTAAAGAGTATCCTCCCCGCGAGTTTTGGGGTGGGGGAGGAGTGGGTAACGTTCTCGTAGTAGTGAGAGGAGTGTTGGACTATTGTCCTTCAATAGGTTGAGTCGTTTGGGGTATAGAACTGGTCTCCTGTCTAAGGGGTGTACTTGCAAGAAGTGAGGGTTGACCAGATTCATAAGTAGTCACGTTGTGGATGGATGGTTCCGGTGAATCATAGGATAAAGTGCGAATTGGGATATGTCGATATGCGGGTAACATCCGGTCTTCATCCCTTCGTAAAAGACTTTATCTTCGAAATTCATCGACCATGGCACATAATCTATCCAGGCGATTACGAAAGGGTGCTAGAAGCACGTCGGGAGTAGCCCAAGCGGGAGATGGTGAAAGGGTAAAGTGAGCCACTTGTTGACCTAGAGAGGTTTCCCAAAAGGGTGCAGCTGGACCAAACGCAACTGATACAGGGTTGTCCTGGGATTAATTTAACCATCCTAAAGATCCAGGCTCTCCTGGTAGTACCTCCGGAATAGTTACGTCTTATGAAGTGGAAAGCTCTACCTCGTCTCTCCTTGAGGGGTTGGAGGTGGGTGAATCTGGAGGAAACATATGAGCCCCCACATTGATAGTAGGGTTTTCTACTTCAGGTGACATGACCGTGACGTGTGGGTCCATTATTACCCTCGAAATTACCTCCTGGTTAAGGGGATATTCAGGTGATAAGTTTAAAATTTTGCGGGACCTTCTCCAAGGAAATTCAGCGAGAGTGAATGAACCAGAATTTCTCCTAAGTGTATTCTAAACAAAAGAAAAGCAGTCTAGAAAAATCTACGCAAACTAAGGCCACAAGCAAACTTATGTGATAGGTGTGGATTCAAAAGTTTGGAACCTCACAAGATTGTCAAGGCTTCGCAACTCGCTATATACCGCAGGGTCCAACAATAAAACGCGACAAGGAGGATTGGGACCATACCCTTACTTGAATACCCGACTACTTGGACGACATGTGCATAGTAATCTCCCCAAGTGCTGTTCTAGGTGTATTGCTCTGCCAAGACGACCAAATGGTTTGTTCAGTTGGTTTCAGGAATCCTAATGGTGTCTCTCGATATACTCAAGGTACGTGGGAGCTCAAATCTGTAGTGGTGTTGTCTAATTCACAACCGTACGGCAAGAGCTTTTCGATATACTACCAAGTACGTGAAACACCTTTCGATATACGCTGAGTACGTGAAGTGCCTTTCGATATACCCTAGGGTACGTGAAAGAGCCTTCGATATACCAGTTGGTACGTGAAAGAGTTTCGATATACTAGTTGGTACGTGGAAGAACTACAATACCCTCGAAATGCAGTGCAGGAAAATAACGACAGCTACCACGTTTTACGACGTTGGAACACGTCTCTAACTTAACACACAAGTTACTAAAGATTTTATCCTAGTTCTACTGTTAATTTTATCTAGACGGTTAGGTGAATGCATGAGGTGAGTACATAAACGTAAGCATAATGCAAGCCCTAACTACATGAAAAAATGCACTTTTTCTTTTGATGAAATCTATGTATGGGAGGGAGAAATATTTTTCAAGTGGTTTTTACCAAAACAACAAAACTTCAACAAATCTCAATTCTACCAAAAATGAGAATGAAAGTACTATTTTCCGTTTTTTCAAGCAATACATGAAAATCAACAACACAACAAATCCAAATCAAAGCTTTTTCTTTTTATCTTTTCAAGTCAAAAATGAAATTGAGTGATGAAAAGAGAGAATTTTTACTTAGAGCACACTAACTCTTCAACTTTCACTATGATAGCCTAAAAGCATAAAAACCAAAAATGCATGCAACTTCTTCAAACATGGAATCACTTTTGCAAAAACTTGATTTCACTTGGATTTTTCAAGAAAATGAATGGCTCATAATTCGTGAAAAACAAAAATAATTGACTTTTCTTTCAAACTTTCCAAAAGACTTATGAATGTACGAAACAACTTTTTACAACAATTCTCAAATGAACTTGAAAAAATGTAAAAATGAAGCACTTTTTTTTTTCTTCCAATGAATGCACCAAGACAACGCTTGACAATAATAATGCTTTCAAATATAAATGGCTGAAAAAAAATAGATTACTTGCAGTACTCTAATCACTCAGAAATTCTCAAGAAAATGACAAGCAGTCATACGAACTGAAAACACACAAGACACCCAAAATCAACCGGATGCAAGCAAAACTAAAAGATGTGCACAAAAAAGAGGTCTGGAATCAGATCCAATGCAATGACTAGATTAGGTGAGGAGAGGAGGGAATACAAGGTCAAGTGGATGAAGGTGGGGGAGACTAAAGTGTCCACCACTACCAAGTCTCAATCTTGTCCAAAATGGGACCCAAAACCAATCCAAACAAATCCAAACACTACCAATGCAAAAAACACAAGATCCCTGAATAGAAAGTATAGTAGAAAGAGGTCTGCAAATCAAACCAAACTCAAAAAATGGAGGGGATGACCCAAGCCCTAGGATTGACTTCTCGGCGCAAGCTGCGGTCAGGCCTGGAGCGCTCGGCGCAGGTTATTTGCAGATGATTGGCGCCAGCGGCGCAAGATGCAGATCTGGGTTTAGCGTCGAAGGCGCAGCTTACAAAGAGGTAAAAAGTGCCCGTGAGAGGATGGTGCTCAGGCTATATTGCCCAGGTGCGCCGGGCGAAATCCCAATGCAAAAATAAAAAAGAGATCTCCAAGGATGAGCAATAAAAAGGTTTGATAATTACACACAGACTTAGAGAAAGCTAACAGACTCTTTAACAAGAAGATCTGATGGTGAAAAAGGCTTAGGAGGCAAATGAAATGGCTCACGAAGAAATCAAAGAAGATGATATTAAATGAAAACTTAAAACAACATACATCTCCCCAATATGGTCGCCAAATTTATTACTACTGAAAGCGGACTTAAGGCATGATCTCCCTAGTTCAATGTGAATCTAGAACAAATCAGACATAATACAAATCTACCTTCCTAGATCTAATTAGAGATTGAGAGATGTAGACATCTTACCTTTTAGATATATAGATCTCTTTCTCCTTTGTCACTCCAAGATCCACGATCGTCAAATCTGTAGCTGCAAGACCTGCCAGAACATGCAAGAGACAAACAAGCAATAATAGTACATCTACACAATAATTGATCTAAGTAAATGGTTAAGGAAGTAAACTATAAATATCAATGGACAACAAGAAATTTATGGAAAGAGTTTTGTATTAATGTATAAAAGTGGAAATACATAGAAGAGTGAGGATTATAACAAAGGCCTAACGTTGCAATCTTCCTCCAACAAGCCAACCCAATGCCTCTAAGGAGAAATGGATGCCTCAGAGAGATGGATGATGATCTTCCTAAGCTTATTTCACCAACATATGGATGCTATAGCCTTTCCCCCTTTGGAATGGAGAGGGCTCTTGTATTTATAGGACCAAGTAGATAGAGTAGGTTGAGGATCATGGGAAGAAGGCTAAGGGATCTTCCCTCAAGGCTAGGGAATCGAAGGCCAGCTCACCTAGGAGTTAGGGATAGGGATCCACCTCATCCAATTTCTAGAATTTGCTCGAAAGCTACCTTTACCTCATTAAACTGAATCTGGCACAGGCTGCATAAGGACAACCTGCGCCGATGCTTATTTCCTAAAGACAACATGCGTCGGCCCAATTAGGAATGTGGATAAAGAACATCAACTTGCTCTAACTGACTAACTTGATCACGAGACTTCAGGGATTGAGGCACTGAGTTGATATATGTCTTATGATGGTGAGATTTTGGGTGTAACAAAAGCTTTAGGGTTTATAATGGTTAATGTTTAGGATTGCAAGGTTATAAGTGTTGTGTTATATGAATTAATAGTTAGCTATAAAAATTGATATAGGAGTTGGTGGCATATTGGTTACAAGGATTGTACCTTAAGAATTAGGGGTTGGTTGTGATTTTTACTTGGGTTTCCCTTATGCTTTTGGTATAAGCTTTTTTGTTTATCCTGTAAATTTTATACAATGTTAATTATCCAATTGCTTTTCAGTGAAAATATGCTATGTTAGAAAGTGGCAACTAGGAAGGTCTTCTATCATTGCATGTGTCCTTGCATGCTAGAAGACATACAACATGAAACCAAATGTATTAATGTATTTTCCAAAGTTTAGACTTAGGAAAAGTGCATTAAGTGATCTAATTATTAATTGACTTAATGGAGTCACTTTTATAAAGTTCAAGTGAAAATAATTTAAGTGATGTCTAATCTAATCTTGGCCATTGATCTCACCGGAGGATCTCATCCATTGATCCACAGCGAGAAGTTAGGGTTTTTGCTTGGCCATGGAGTTAAAAGGAAGATTGATTTGGTGGAGAGGACACACATACACACAAAGAGATTTCTTGCTCACAGCTTTCTGCCGAAGAGTAAGAAAGACAATTTGTAGAAGAGTTTTTCAGAGAGCAAGACAGAGGAACTTCAGTCTGGAGGTTAACAGGGCGACTTGGGAAAATCGAAGGAGGTCGTACACACTCGCAAAGGTTGTACCGTGTGACGCAAGCAGTTGATTGTACAGCACACGCAGAGGGCCATACAGATCTGCCCATACGTTGACGCAAATCCGTACAAGCTGACACAGGGTCGTATAGATCCGGCCGTACAGTGATGCAGAGGGTCGTACAGTGACGCAGGAGGGTCGTATGATTTGTGGGGTTTTCTCTGTGAGGTTCGGTTGTACGTTTTTTCCAGGTTTGGTCAAAATCGATTTTCTGGATTGTATTGTTCTATATCTTCACAATAAAATATATTCTCAGTCTGTTGCATCGGTTTTCCCATCTTGGGTTTTTTTCGGGGGTTTCATACCCAAAAATATTGGTGTCTCTATTGATGTGATTGATGTTATATTTCTCTTAGTATTTATTTTCCGCTGCATTGTGAAGAAATCCATTTGTGGTTAAAAGTAATATTTGGGGTTTAATTAAAAAATAAACTGGCATACTTTAACTCAAGATTGGGTTTTAAGGAAATTTACATGGTATCAAAGCTCTTCTAAGCAGATCTAAGAGAAAACATCAGTTGTTGGATAGATCAAGGGTAGATCTATTCCAGGGTTTACAGGTAGACTTCATAATGGTCGTACAGTTGAGAGTTGAGGATAGACTCCAGTGCGCTCAGAACTTTCCTACTTGTAAAGAGAGGATCACCAGGATTCTGGATGTTCGTGATGCAGAGGAGCACATTGACGACCAGAAGGTTGATCCCACAGATCTGACAGAGTTGAAAAGATGGAAGAAGGTAGATTCTAGAGCTATGTTGATCATCTTGGATGGGGTGAAGGACCACATAGTCCCTCACCTTTCTAGGAAGAAGACCGCATTGGAAATGTGGAAGGCTTTGGAAAGCCTTTACTAGAGCAAGAACGAAAACCGAAAGATGGTGCTACAGGAGAGGCTACGTAGTACCAAGATGGCCAAGGGTGAAGGAGTGGTACCTTATCTCACAAGGCTCACACAAATCAAGGATGAACTTGGGGCAGTGGGCTCTAAGACTGATGATGAGGAGCTAGTTCAGATAGCTCTCAATGGATTTTCTAAGCCATGGGACGTCTTTGTCAAAGGTGTGGTGGCTAGGGAGAATCTCCCTGACTAGCAGAGATTGTGGGATGATTTTGTACAGGAAGAGATCTGTATGGGTCAAGGTTCAGGTTCATCCAGCGGTGCCCCACAGATCGTGGATGAAGAGGCTCTAGCCATAGCAAGCAAAGGCAAGGGTAAGGAAAAGAAGAAGAAGGGTGGTAAGAAGAACATTGATATGTCAAAGATCAAGTGTTTCATATACCACAAGCATGGACACTTTGCCTCCCAGTGCCCAGATAGGAAGAAGAAGAACAAAACAAAGATGGCAAGTTCAACAAAGGTGGATGAGTTCATGAGGACTTATGTTTGATAGCTTGCACGGCAAGTTCCATCAACAACAGCATCTGGTACGCTAGCAATGGTGCATCTTGTCATATGATAGGACATAGATCTTTCTTCAAGAGCTTACAGGAGGGTGGAGTAAATCTCCACATTGAGTAAGGAGATGATGCGGGGTATCAGGCACAAGGAGTTAGTACTGTTTCATTTAAGAGGGAGTCTGGCAAGCCCATCAGTTTTGCTGATGTATTATATGTTTTGGGGGTGACAAAGAATCTCATATATGTTTCCACACTAGAGGACAAGGGATTTCTAGTGACTTTCCGGGATAAAAAAGTGTATATCAGGCCCAAGGGGTAAGATCAGTTATTGGATCGGATGATTGGGGTCTAGAGAGGGAAGGTGTATAGACTACAGTTCGAGCCTGCAAAGAATCTAGTCAATAGCAGCAGCAGTGAGAGTGAGTTGTGGCATAGGAGGATGGCACACTTACATCACGGAGCACCGAGGCATCTGAGACAGAAAGTTATTGGAGTTCCTCCAATGTAGGAGGAAAAGCATAACCACTGCAAGGGTTGTGCGTTGGGGAAGAACATCAAGAGATCTTTCCCACAGAGTGAGCACAAGTCTAAGGGGATCTTGGACTTGGTGCATTCGGATGTTTGTGGACCGATGAGTGTCCATTCTTTCAATGGTTACAGTTATTGCGTCACATTCATTGATGACTATTCCATGAAGACTTGGATCCATTTCCTGAAGGCCAAGTCAGAGGTATTCGAGCGATTCCAAGAGTTCAAGACTCTCGTGGAGAATCAAATAGGAAGAAGGATTCCGATATTGAGGACGGACAGTGGGGGTGAGTATACCTCCAAGGAGTTCTTGGAGTTTTGTTCATCAAATGGGATCAAGAAGGAACACACCGTTCCTCACACCCCACAGCAGAATGGAGTGGCGGAGAGGAAGAACAGAACACTAGTGAGTGCAGCCAAGGCCGTGTTATTTGATCAGGGATTACCAATATTCCTATGGGCCAAGGCATTTCAGACTGCAGTATATATCCATAACAAGTGTCCTCACTCAGCTTTGTAAAGGAAAACACCTGAGGAGGTATTCACAAGCACTATACCATATGTGAGTGATTTACACATATTTGGGAGTGTCTGCTATTGTCACATTCATGCTGACACTAGGAAGAAGCTGGACCCTTAAGGTGAGAAGGGACTTCTAGTTGGTTACAGTGAGACTTATAAGGCATATAGATTATATATTTCGGCTCGCAAGAGGATCATTGTGAGCAGGGATGTCCAGTTTGATGAGGACAGGGCCTTACGAATATCTATGGACTTACCAGCACAGGGCTAGCCAGCATAGGACTCGAGAGTCAAGTTGGAGGAGCCACAGGTACAGGTACAGACACAGGGCACAGGTTCTGGTAGTTAGAGGGAGTCAGGTGGACAGGATCCTATGGTCATTGACTTGGAGGATGAGCAGCAGCAGGAGGATGTCCAGCAGCCGCAACAGGTAGACACTAGGACACGACCTAGGTGGTACAGGTCCATAGTTCAGGATTCCATGGAGGTGAGTCTTCCACATAACTCCATGAGGCTGAGCAAACCACCAGATAGACTTAGTTATATGGCACTAATGACGGAGTTGATTGACTCTGAGCCTTCCAGTTTCGAGGAGGTTACACAACATGATGTGTGGCAAGAGGCCATGGTTGAGGAGTATGACTCGATCATGAAGAACCAGGTATGGGAGGTTGTGTCGAGGCCAGAAGGTAAAAAGGTGGTAGGATCCAAGTGGATCTATAAGGTAAAGCATGCAACAAAAGGAAGCGTGGAGAAGTATAAGGCACGCTTTGTGGAAAAGGGGTATTCACAGAAGGAAGGCATTGACTATGAGGAGACCTTCGCCCCTGTCCCCAGATACTCTTCTATTCAGACTATCCTATCATTGGCAGCAGAGATGGGTTGGCGTGTTCGTCAGATGGATGTGGAGACTTCCTTCCTCAACGAAGTTATTGAGGAAGATGTATTTATATAGCATCCAGAGGGATTTGAGGTAGAGAGCAAGGAGTCACATGTATGCGGATTACATAGAGCTCTTTATAGGCTCAAGCAGGCACCTCGGGCATGGTGCTCGAGGATTGACAGCTATCTACGAGAGATGGGATTCCAGTGGAGTGAGGCAGATCATAACCTGTACTTCTTGTCAGGGGAGGTACGTCTCATACTGGTGTTATATGTAGATGATCTCTTTCTTACAGGAGATGAGAGGCTGATCGGGGACTGCAAGTCCAATCTTGCAGTAGAGTTTGAGATGAAAAACCTTGGGTTGATGCATTACTTCCTAGGTCTGGAGATTTGGCAGAGAGATGGGTGCTTCTTCATTGGTCAAGGGAAGTATGCAGTGGAGATCTTGAGGAGATTCAGGATGGAGGACTATAGATCCATGTCCATGCCTCTAGTTACCAATTGGAGGAAGATTGATGTATCGAGTTCAGAGGAATTTGATCCTACATTGTATCGCCAGCTTATTGGGTCACTTATGTATCTGGTCAACACTCGACCAGACATTAGCTTTGCAGTTAACTCTTTGAGTCAGTTCATGGTGGACCCTCGGAGAGTGCTTTTGGACAGCTACGAAGCACGTACTTCACTATATCAGAGGAACAATGGAGTATGGATTGGTTTATGAGCACAGTGGGAGTATACAGTTAGTAGGATTCACAGATGCTGACTGGGTAGGATGTGTAGAAGACCAGAAGAGTACTTTAGGTTGCTGCTTCAACATTGGGTCAGGGGTTGTCTCTTGGTTCAGCAGGAAGCAGAAGTCAGTTGCATTGAGCTCGACAGAGGCTGAGTACATGGCAGTTGGTATGGTAGCATGTGAGGGGATGTGGCTGAGGAAGTTTCTCTTAGGGTTATTCGAGAGTGAGTTGAAGAGTACTATAATTCACTATGACAATCAGAGTGGCATTAACCTTTCTAAGAATCCAGTGTTCCATGACAAGAGCAAACACATTGACAGCTGGTATCACTTCATGAGAGATTGTGTTCAGAGAGGAACCATTCAATTGGGATATATTTAGACAGATGAGCAGGTGGTGGACATATTCACCAAGGCACTTTGCAGGCACAAGTTTGTGAAGTTTAGACAGAAGTTGGGGTTGCTACCGAATCCCTTCCTCGTTGAGAGGGAGTGTTAGAAAGTGGAAACAAGGAAGGTCTTCTATCATTGCATGCATCCTTGCATGCTATAAGACATAAAACAGGAAGCCAAATGTATTAATGTATTTTCCAAAGTTTAGGCTTAGGAAAAGTGCATTAAGTGATCTAATTATTAATTTACTTAATGGAGTCACTTTTATAAAATTCAAGTGAAAATAATTTAAGTGATGGCTAATCTAATCTTGGCCATTGATCTCACCAAAGGATCTCACCCATTGATCCATAGTGAGAAGTTAGGGTTTTCGCTTGGCCATTGAGTTAAAAGGAAGATTGATTTGGTGGAGAGGACACACACATACACACAGAGAGATTTCTTGCTCATAGCTTTTAGTCGAAGAGTAAGAAAGACAGTTTGCAGAAGAGTTTTACAGAGATCAAGACAGAGAAACTTCAGTCCAGAGGTTGACAGGGTGACTTGGGAAAATCGAAGAAGGCCGTACATATTTGCAAGGAGGCTGTACACACTCACAGAGGCCGTACCGTGTGACGCGGGCAGCCAACCGTACAACACACGTAGAGGGTCGTACGGGTGACGCAGAGGGCCGTACGGATTTTTCCGTACGCTGATGCAGATACGTACAAGCTGACGCAGAGGGCCATACGGATCTATCCGTACGCTAACACAAAACCGTACAAGTTGACGCAGGGCCGTACGGATCAGGCTGTGCAGTGACGCAGACGATCATACAATGATGCATGAGGGCCGTACGATTTGTGGGGTTTTCTAAGTGAGGTTCGGTTGTACGATTTTTCCAGGTTGGGTCAAAATCGATTTTTTGGATTGTATTGTTCTATATATTCATAATAAAATATCTTCTCAGACTACTGCACCGAGTTTCCTATCTTGGGTTTTTTCTAGGGGTTTCATACCCAAAAATATTGGTGTCTCTATTGATGTGATTGATGTTATATTTCTCTCAATATTTATTTTCCGTTGCATTGTGAAGAAATCCATTTGTGATTAAAAGTAATATTTGGGGTTTAATTAAAAAATAAACTGGCATACTTTAACTCAACATTGGGTTTTAAAGAAATTTACATGCTACATACTTATGGAAACCAAATCCGTTGACCACAGTGGGAAATCCGATTTGGAATGTAGGATGCAATCTAATGGAGTGCCTCAACCATTGAAGGTGGCAATTTAGGTACGCTACAACATACACCATCAAGTTCTACAAATAAACATGTTGGAAAGAGAAAATCATCTTTCGATTAATGATTTTTCATATATGTGATATATTTCTATTGAATAATTGCACAATGAAGGATGAACTTTTAGTGATGCATTACACCCACATAAAGGACAATATAAAGCATTATTAGCTCTGCATTATCTCATTGTACTCTTAACTAAAAATTTATTTTCCTAATTAAATGTAGTATGTTGCTTTTTCTTTCATAAGGACGAGGATGATGTGTTTATCCCAATTTCTATTTCTTGTGGCTTCTTATCACAAACAAAGTAGAACACTATAATTAAAATTACTACAGAAATGACAATAAGAACATGAAAATGAGATTAATTGTAAAATAACTTGACTGTATCCAACTAAGGGCCGTGTTTCTATAACAAATGTTGCACTCAGGTAATGGTGCTTTGTTTTGCTCTTCTCCTTGGTTTTATCTCTCTCGATACAAGAATATTGCACTTTCAAATTTAGAAGCTCATAATGCCTTCTCTATCTTAGAAGTATAACATCTGATATTCCAAGTATGGATGTCTCAATCCAACATCTACATACTTGTCATGTCAAATTCTAATCTTTATGCCTTTGCCATAAAATGGGAATTTTTCATGAGCTATAAATTTGTGATTTCTAAACATAAAAGCACTTTTTTTTTAACATTCTAAGATCATTACCTTTACATCACAAGGATATTATATAATATACCTATTTTCGATGCGACGATCTGATCTACAATTTTTTAACATTCTAAGATCACAACTTCTTATCTTTACATCACAAGGATTTTTTATAATATACCTATTTTAGATGTGACGATCTGATCCACACCCTTGGTAGGTTAGAGTGTTATAGAATCTCCTGTGGAACTAGACCACAGCAAAACACTCGCTGTTGGGGTTCCTCCTAATTAATTGTTCATTTTCCTAATGGTGTTGAAGAAAGTGGATGGGGAATGATGATTATGAATTATATTTCTGATGTCTGTTTTATATGAGACAAATTAAAATGATGCAATTTGTGAAATTAATCTGATGTGTGATTGATTTCTTTTTAAACCAAACGATAAACCAAGAAAATCCAAGCCGACAGTATATGAGTGCATGCATGGTTGACCAACATATATTTCAATATGCTAATTTTGGTAGACGTTTGGTGATTTGATTGACTATGGCAGACCGGTAGCAAGCCACTAAATTCACCATTACTGGCATAGGGAGCTAGTTCACCATGAATTTCCTAGAGAACAATAAATAGTAACCATTTTGCAAGGGTCTTCAAAGATTGAGGAACAAAATACTTTTAAAGCCAAGAATTCATTACAAAAAAGTAAGTAAAATAAAACTATAATATGTGAGAAGTAAATTTTCTCAGCCAATACTGACAAATCTGATGGAGATTTTGGGAAAGGTTCTTCTTAGTAGCATACACCCTCACAAACACATACATTGTTAGTTTTTCATACATTCATAGCATAATAATTCAAATGCACAAATAGGATCATTAGAAGAAAGACAAAGCACAAAACAATAACGAAAGAGTTTATCCTGGGAACCCAATCGGGAGAAAACCCAGCAACCTTCATATAAAGATGATAATTCCGAGAACAGAGTACAATGATAAGAGAGAAAAGATGGAAATGCTTTCCAAAAATAGAAACCCCAAAATAGTCTTCTCCTTGCTGCAGATGCAAACTTCTCTCTCCAAGTGATGCGAACTTGTGTGAAGTGAGTGAGTGAGTGAATAATGAAATGCACTTACCTCTTATTTATACAAGTGCCAAACTGGAAATTTTCCCTAACTGGGCTGACTTCTCTTGGGGAGCAATAAATAATTTTATTTTATTTTTTCTTTTGCTTGCTTTTCATCCCAAGGTTTACATTGATTCTTTCAAGGGCTTTACATAATTAATTACATCAAGTTCATCTACCTTAGGAGGTACAATCAAGTACAATAAAAATACAATAATAATATCTTCCGAAGTTGCACAAAATCCAACACACAGGACAGCAAGTAATGACAAGAATAACTTTTCTTCAAATGTCAACAACAGGTATGGCAAATGTTTCCATTCTAAACAATAAACATTACAATAAGAATGGCTCCTATAGAGTATAGATAGTTGTAAATAGTAACAAAGCTTTGCAATCTTGAATATACTGAAATACACGTGCCTAGATGTCAGAGATGAACAATGCCCTCTATATGGTGATGTAAAATCTGTGTTGTAGCTATAAAAACACAGAAATGGGCTGATAATGATGATTCATGAATGGTTGAGAATCTACTGAAATGCCCCCAAAAGTCATGAAGCATGAAGAACCAGAGTTTCAAATGTTGAAATGACTGATATAAGATAACCCAGATGTTAAACCTCATGGACATCTTCATCAACATAGAAAATTGAGCAAAAAGATGCAGCTGATCCACCATGTATGTTGCCTTGGGCTTGTCACAAAGGTTAACCTTAACATGAAACTTAAGCACTAAATGTAGTACTAATTATTTGAATGTATTAATACAAAATGTATGTCAGCTGCAACTAAAATAAATAAATAAAGAAGATGAATAAATAAGGAATGGAGGAAATGTAGCCGTAACTACTAGCATGTCCAGCACTGTAAATAAGAGGTATGATAGGTAAATGTTTCCTTAAAGACCAGTTTTTTTTTTTTCCTGCGAAAAAAAGCATACTATTGATATTCAAAAATCTGAATCAAAGAGTACATGATCATCAGCAGAAAACTATGGCCCCAAAATAGAAATGCCACATACCCCAAAAGTCTTTGCCAAAATACATACAAAGTATACAAACAGTAATACATACTGTCTTTGCCAAAATACATACAAAGTATACAATCAGTAAAACATACTGGACAATATACTCGGCTAGATCAAATACTAATCTAGAAAATATAAAGAACCCGATTCCAGAATCAGCCCCGCGATATGTTGAGGTATAAATTTATAATATAGGTATATTCCATTTTTAATGTCCAAGCATATGGTGTTGGTTTTCTTCAATTCCAATCCGTTATATAAAATGTATAATGAAATTGATGTCAAACGAAGAAGCAAAAGAACAAATGCCGACATTACATGTGGAATGTCTGAACACTATATGCCTAAAGATGAAACATCAATAACTCAGAGCTATTAGCAACAGCACAGAGATGATATTGAAGCCCAAAAATTTCCGATACTAACAATGTGGTCCGAAATTTGAATTATAAGTTTGTCATATTTGAAGTGCCCTTAATAAATACAGTGCAAGCTTCCATTCAGATCTCTCTAAACGTACTAATCGTTCCAAATGTGGAATTGCCCCAGCTGCTACTATTGCAGGATGGTTCTCGTCATTCATACCAAGGTTGTAAAGGATTGCAAGGGCAGCTTCTTGGGCCCTTTCACTACCTTCATCTAGCAAATTAACAAGTGGAAATATGGCACCTCTGTTAGCAATTGCTACAGCATAATCCACAACACCTTGAGACACAATATTGTGTAGCTCTACAACAGATTTTTCCCTTGTAGTTGGAGGCGACATAACCCCAACCCCCTCGATCAGTTTTGGAATGGTGTCATGTAAAGTTACTTCCAAATTAATAGGAAAGCTCAGATCTGATGCCATACCAACTAAACCTAATTTCAAAAGGCAAGCAGCAACCCAGTCTTTCACATTGAGAGGAATGGTAGATTTGAGAATACCACGTAGTACACAGACAAAGTGTTCACATTCTATGGAATTACAAATGCCCTCAAAACCAAGAAGTTTAATTAATAATCGAGAAGCTGCACCCATGGCTGACCATATTTCTTCTTTTTCTGCTGATATGCACTCTAATTCATCATTGCTTAACTCATCTGCCAGGTAATTAAACAAATAGTAAGCTGGGAAGTAGAAAATTAAAGTTTGAATATTCAAATATGTTACAATTACAAGACTAAAATTCCAAACAAATACACAGTACAAAATATAGCGAAGCATTAATAACAGCAGCAAAATTCTGACTGAGGATAATACTATACACCATTCTTGTCATCCAACAATAATAGGTTTTTCAGACATAATCAAGTACAAATTACGACCCAAAAACAAGCCATAAAAACAAAATAAGTGGCAGTATAAACCTACACCTACAAATTACTGGAAACCATAACTACTTGACAATAAAATTTGTGGTTGAAAAATTCATGTGGTTTGACTGAATCTAGTTCAGAATTTTTTTCCAACCGACATTAGTTAATGTTTTTAGGAATGGGCAGCTGGTTTGAGGTAGTTTTACTAATTCACACAAGCTAAATGGTCAAGACTGGGATACCCCCCATGGAGGCCTGAGGCTGCCTGTACTCTAGGTCCCTTGGTCATGTACATTTACTGTTTGTCCTTTCGCTTAGCTGACTCATGCCAGCCCTAATTGGCCATGCTTTTCCATGCATAGGGTTTGTTTAATCCCAAAATGACTCAAATAGAACCCAATCCTACCATTGTTTCTGTTGTCTCTGCTGGTAGTTCTCAAAATTGTACTTGTAAAACATCCTCGAAAGTTAGTTCCAAGGGTTTTCATGAGGTAATGACTCTCCCAACTCTGATGAAATTCCGGTTGAAATTTATGTGTCTTGAGTACGAAGATATTTGTACTCAATATGCACAAAACACACTACTTCGCTATTTTGTAAGTTGTATTCCTCCTGTTACCCCTCATTTTGCATGGGTGTTCACATGTGATTTTTATCACATTCAATGGGGCTTGCAGGTTGATGGAGATGAAATTGGCCTACTTTGATGATATCGATGCCTAGGATGGTTTTAGGTGAGGTGATATCTTGCTAGATGTGCTTGCTCTTCATTTGCACTTGATCACATGATGTCTATGGTCTAGCATTGTTGGAGCCTTAGTCTATTTTGGAGGTATAATGGGGCTAAGCCCTTTTATTTTCATGAAACTTATTTACCCACTTTTTTGGGGATCCTATGATGGCACATGTTGCCAGCCGTATGTACACACCGGCAGCAGAAATCTTTCGAAAGCTGTTTCCCAAGTGGGGAAGGTGTGGCCTTGGGGGCAAGCAAAGAGTTAGGTGCTGTCACCTGATCCCGACTCCTTCGTTTAGGCAATCTCTTAACGAAGCCAAGGGGGGTAGACCCTACAAAAGAGTTTCTAAGGCTCTTGTTTTTAAAGTTTTAAGGTGATGTGATGCGGATGGCTGTTGTTTAGGAGTTTTTGATTCACAATAACAAATTATATAATCAAAGCATGTACTTGCAAAAATAATTGAGATACATAATCAATGACAATATGATTCAAGTATGAAGGATCCACAGTATAATATAAGAATTATAAGACAAGACAAGTACTTCCAGATAGATATTAAGCAAATAAATGATATGAAGGACCAGTGCCTTATGGAGTCAAATGTCTGAGTGCTTGGGATGCTGAATACAAGAGTTCATGCTTGAGATATGTTATCACATATACAGTAGCTGGGCTACCATATGTTTTATTCCAGATTACAGTACATTTTTCAACCAGTTCCCTTACATTTGAGATGCTAAGATGAGCATCTATGTTGGATCACTATCTGATTATGGACAGCAGTACATTCCTATGCCATGACTGAGTCTCGGGAAACTCAGATTTGATGACTGATGTAGCCATTTAGCCATTTACAGAGCAGTTGGTATTGCCCAGAGTTGCAGCAACAGGTTTCAGTGGACAGATGATGGTTCAGATTGGTTATCTACAAGTATATGACCCAGCAGGTATTATCTTGTGTTATGGTTATTTTTGCTTTTATACTCATTCTTGTGGCATGTCTTAGCATTTAGTATCATGATCGGGCGATCATATAGATATGTGGGCATGGTTGTATTGATTATATGTATATATGTCCCCACTCAGACTTAGAAGTTCTTGACCTATACTCATTGGTTTTACCCTCCTTAGGGAGAATAGAGGTGATCATTCCCACCATCATTTGGCTTGCTAGTGTTGGTCTCATTATTCACTTTCTCCACCCATCCATTACCTTCCAGTTTGTTGATTACCCTGACTTACTACTTGACTAGTGGCATGGAGGACCTTCCCCCACTATAGCCTCTTTGTTGGATGAGCTTCCCTGTTTTATTGTGTCTCGGCTCTGAGTTGCCTAAGTTGTGATGGCTAAACCTGAAACAGATAGTGCTACCATCAATACAGTGTATATGGAAATGAAATGTATATATTTTGTGAAAGCTC
Organism: Larix kaempferi; assembly: GCA_027924585.1. Classification (NCBI taxonomy): domain Eukaryota; kingdom Viridiplantae; phylum Streptophyta; class Pinopsida; order Pinales; family Pinaceae; genus Larix; species Larix kaempferi. Next base: position 32,172,600 of record BSBM01000738.1, read on the forward strand.
ATTCATGTAACAAGTATTTTTGAACACACGTGAATAAAAGGAAAGCCTAATGAAATTGGCTTTGAAATGTTAAATGTGAAATGTGAAATGTAAATCTATGGAATCGTGTTTCTAAACACACACATAGACCATAAAGCCCAATAAATGTAAATCCATGCAATCGTGTTTCTGAACACACATGGATCAAGGCTATGAAAACTCAAAGGCCCAAAAAGCAATGGTTCATAAATGTTATATCTAAATTATTGCTAGCCTCACTTGTATTGATTTATTCCTCACTAGCTTGTGAGTTATCATGTGAGATGGAGTAAGGGACAACTCGAGTTATGTCCCCTAGAGTCTCAAGTTACGGTTTGTTGGGCACCCAGTCATGGCAGCTCTAGAAAAGATCCTCACGGAGCTATATCAGCTTGGATGTGAGTTGTAGGCATCTGTCAAGGTTGAATAAGCACTTATGAAACAACTTACCCATTTGTGAGACACTGCCATCCCCTATGTTATTGCTTGTCCAGCATATGCTAGAGTGTGTATCCCCTTTCCATTTCCAAAGTGTCACAGTGTCAAGTCAGTAGTCATCCTTTAGCCTAGCCTTATATGTGTTAGCCTTCACCCATCACTAGCAAATTGGTCACAACTATGAAATGAGTATGGTCTTGAAAGTCTAGTCTGAGTCTTAATTAATATTGAAAACTCTTTATACTTGGTTATTAGATCGCTAGAGAATTGATTACTTTTTGTTATAATTGCTACTTGAATGATTTGTAAAGCATGTATTAGCCTTTAACACTTGCAGCAGTTTATTTTCAGTTTGGGTCATATTATTGGTCATGTTGACTTGGTCAAACTTAGTTTGACCAAAGTCAACTACAGGACATGAGGAGGATAGACCTTGGATAATGCAGATATATGATATATGGTCTATTATAGGTCACCAGATGGTTCCATGCATTGGTTACAGGTTTATGATGATGATTTGTGCTTTTCAGCATATTTGATCATTTACAGATATTATTATTTTATCTGTCTGGATATATTGGATATTTTATACAATCATGCAGAGATCCATAGGGTGTATGAGTACACACCTCTAGTAGATTTGGGCTCTATGAATCCATTGAGACAATTGTTTTTCAGTTCCGGGCAGTGACAGTGATTATTTTCCTCAGTTTATTATTCTGGTGCAATTTTGCCATATTAAATGGCTTGTCAGAGCAGAGTGATGGTTTGATTGGTTTGCCTATGGCGCTACAGATGGGACATGCAGTGTAGCCCCTTGTTTTTACTATATTGCTTTCCTCCCAGACACATTGGTGCAGTCAATTTTGGCCCCAGGTGACCATGACGAGAGTTACAGGCATTTTGATTCTTTCCAGAGGATTTACAGAGGATAAAAAATGGTGAAAATGGCTACTGAAGGATTCGATTTGGGCTACTAAGGCAAGGAAATGGCATGGGATGAGTTCTAATGGTGAGTGTGATGTCTTCCACCCATTCTACAGCAGTGTCAGCATTCAGTAGGGCCCACACCCATCTCTCCGGCACATTTCATGATTTTCTGGAGCCTTTGGAGGCTCACGACTTTCTCAGAGGAGCATGATTTGGTGCTTAGCTTGGTCTTTTGATGTTGTTGTGCCATGGGGACTAACTAGAGAGGCTAGATATTGCCCCTAGACCCACCATGAGCTTTATCTTATGTTATTTTTTCATGTTGAGTGGGACCCCCTCTCCTAGGGCGATTTTGTCCATTGATATGTTATATTTTTGAGTTGATCCATGTACTTTATGTTGAGCTCATCTCAACCATAGATTAGAACATTTCGATATTTTAATCTTAGCCATCCATTCAAAAGTTGGTTAGGGTTTTGGTATCTCTCCATCCTATTTAAAGGAGAGAGCTTCTCATTGTAAAGGGACTTTTGGAATAAAATATTTTCTTGGAGATACTTGTGTTGTGGTGGTGAATGCTATTGTTGTTCGACTGAAAATATCTTTCCATTGCATTGAGATCATTGGTGATTGCCATTGCTATTATTTTTTGCACACGATTTTCATCTGCAGGTGAGGAGGTCGAATTGCTCAAGGAGGGTGCACTGGTTGGGGAAGACTCTCCTTGCTCTTCTCTTCGTCAAATCGGTTTGGTTCAGGGAATATTACTGTCTATGACCTTGTACTTTCTGTATCTTTTCATCATTTGCATTTCCCTTTTGCTTCTGTATTTACTGATTGATTTCATCCTTGGTTTTGTAGGAGAGAGAAGGGCACACGTGTGCGACAAGGGCATCAAGTTTGGCATTGGTCTTCATCAAATTTTCTCATTTGATCTTTGTGGGGATTGTCTTCGGCATCATAGAAACCACTTCATCAATCAGGTACGCTCTCAAGGTAAGATTTCTATTTCTCAAAACTACCCATATGTCATTTATATTCAAAACCCTCATTAAAAATTCTCTGGGTCAAACCACTTGGCAAATTGGCAAAACATTTTTGGGTCTTCAGTCTAAGGGAAAATGCAAGGTGGGTTCTCAAGGGCTTCACCCTTGGAGGACTCCTTGTGGCCCAAATCTCTAGGCACTGCTTCTCCTTACCCTCACGACTTTCCTGAGATGTCTGGTTTTCCTGTTGTTTGACCTCTTTTCCGAGCTTGAGCGCTTTGATATTGTCACATCCCATTGTCAAGCTGTGCTAGAAATCCATTAACCTCAGATCCACTCTTTGTGGCACTTTCCCTGTTTTAAGGGTCACGTTTCCCAAGGCAGCTAAATTTGATCATTTTGAACTAGCACCTGAATCCTGGAATCGCACTTAATTAACAAGTCACTGTGTGTTATCTATCTCTATCATTTCACATCTTTCCTAAGCCTCCACAGTGGTCTCAATTCCTAATTCTAGGGTTCCATACCTGTCACCCTACGTACTTCCTTTGATTGATTTGATCTGGTGATTGGGTTGATCTCTCTTGTCGGGAGTAGATTTAGGTCTCCCCCTTGCTACCTTGGCTTTGGTAGCAGAAGCAAAGAGTGCCTTGGTTGGCATGACAACAATCCATTTGGGAACTAGGGCTCTCTTGGTTCACCACTTTAGTTTCCTATCCCCTCTACCATCCTTTTGGATCCATCTATAGGGGCAACTATGAGATGTGATAACATTTTGGCGTCGCTGCCGAGGAGGTAGAGGCTTACCTTCGGTGTTTGCGAGTGTCCGTGCGTTATCCATATCTTATCGCATCCGGTATTTTTGTATTGTGGATTACATTTGTCAATCCATAATTATTTCAATCACCGTCTTAATTCACTCATCTCACCTCTCCTACGTCATATATCATTTCGGCGAATTACCTATGTGGTTCACCTGGTGACTCCACCCCATGACTCTATTGAGGACTGAACCCAACGTATTAATCTTAACTTTTAGAGTCATGCCTTGCATTAGAGAGAACGATTCAGAAAACAATATGATCATGAAAATGATGATTGAAATGGGCAAGCTAATACAAAGTTTGTATGGCTTAGTTTTAAACCAACAAAAAGAAAATATGAGACGCGATGAGCATTTGCATAAACTATCTGAGAATGTGTATACCAATGATTACCCTCAAACTAGATCCATGAGGAATCCCTCAGATAGCCAGGTAGTAACAAGGTCTCAAGCAAAGAATAATTTGAAAAATCAAGATAATAACAGGCCTGTTGTAAAAGAAATTTCTCCCGATCAAAGGAATTTCATTCGCAAGGCTCCTTCACAACCTTCCAATGCTCCTCCCAAGGGTCTCTTGAAGAATAATGACCAGTCTCGAAAGATAGCATCTCAAGAGACTGAAAAGACAACGAGTCCAAGCCCTGCTAGGCCTCAAAACAATGAACCAATGTAGAGAAAGCTAGTAAGTTTGCCTAACAAAGAAGCTTCTCCTGTAGTGCAGGAAAGTCTAAATACTAATGTATTAGGAAAGCTCTCTGGGTCTTCAATCATGGTGTCTTTGAAAGAACTAATAGTCATCCCTTTTGTTAGAGCACAAGTAATGAACTTATTGGGATTAAAAGCAGATGTCAAGAGTCAAGGAAAGCCTTGTGATCTAAAAGTCGATCTAAGCAGCTTCTTCTCCAAACCTAATATTCCCGTGCCTCTTGATCAATTATTAAAGATTCCTTCATTGTTTAATCAAGCTACACAATTTTTAGGAATTAAACCCAAGACTAAAGCTCCCAAACAATTAACAATAGGAGAAGACCCTCCAATTATGATTCAAAGTGTAACTGATAATGGTAGTGGTCATCCTCCTTTCTATATAGCTTTAGAAATAAACCAGTTGATTCTACACAATTGCATGTTAGACTCGGGAGCAGAGGTTAATATTATGCCACTTAAGGTAATGGAACAGCTAGAGCTAAAGCCATCTTGACAATTTAAGAACGTGTGTGGGATCGACTCTAGACCTGTTCGGTCAAAGGGGGTAATTGAAAATTTAGAAATGAAACTAGCAGCATACCCATAAATTAAAATAAACATGGATGTTTTGGCTCTTGATATACCTGATGCATGGGGGATGTTGCTATCAAGAGAATGGGCTGCTAAGTTGGTAGGAAGCATCCAAATGGACCTTTCATATGCAACTATCCCTATCGGAGGAAATGCCTTTTATAAATTAGTGAATGAAAAACCTATGATGGAACATGTAGAGACTCTCGAGTATCTTTTTGAAGAAGCCATGCACCCCTCGGATGAAGTTGGAAACTATATGGTGCTGGAAAATTATTGGGAAGAACCTCGACAACATCCTTTTCCCCCAAGCCAAGTTTGGAAGATGCATTTTGATGGAGCTAAGTCTCGGCATGGTGCAGGAGCTGGGATTGTTCTAACCTCTCCTTCCGGGGAAGAAAAATTGTTCTCTTTTCACCATGAGTTTGAATGTACTAATAATGTGGCCGAGTATGAAGCATTGCTGTTAGGATTAGAAGTTGCCCGAGATCAAAAAATCAAATGCTTAAGTGTTATAGGAGATTCAGATCTAATTGTATCCCAAGTTAAAAATCAATTTGCAGCCAAGAATAATAGACTTAGAGACTATAGAAACATTGTTTGGGATACAATTGAAATGTTTGATGCTTTCGCAATTAAAGCAGTTCCAAGGGAAGAAAATGTTCTGGCTGATGCATTATCAGTAATAGCATGTACCTTTGAAATCCCATATCACCTTAAAAAGAAGGAGTGTAAAGTTGAAGTGTTGTTCAGACCATCAATTCCTAATAGCCAAGACCATTGGCAAATATTCGATGATGATACTCAAATCATTTCATTCTTGCAATGCACGGATGATTTTCAACATTGCAATGTTGATTTGGAAGATAAAGTAAATAATTTATCCCTGCAAGATGTTGATGTTATGAACTTAGCAATCCCTCTAGAGAAGAATTTCAATAGGCATGATGAATATAAAGGTAAAAGAGTTGAACTAGTAGATGAGGTCATAGAGATCAACATTGGATCCCCAGTTTTTCCTAAAATGATTAAGATCGGAAAGAATGGTTCCCCAAAGGAAAGAAAAGCTATTGAAAATTTAATTAGAGAATACAAGGATGTCTTTGCTTGGACGTATGATGACCTTAAAACTTTTGACCCTGCTATTATTGAGCATACTATCCCATTAAATGAGGGAGCTAAGCCTTACCGACAAAAGTTGCGAAATGTTAATCCTAAGTTAGCTCCCATGATTAAGAAAGAACTTGAAAAGATGTTGGCTGCTGGAATCATCCAACCAGTTCGACACACCACTTGGGTATCCAACCCTGTGGTTGTAAGAAAGAAAAGTGGGGAAATCCGAATATGCATAGATTTCAGAAATTTAAATCAGGCATCTCTAAAGGATAATTACCCTTTGCCAAATATGGAAAATCTCTTGCAAAGTGTTACTGGGGCTGGAATGTTGTTAATGTTAGATGGTTTTTCAGGTTATAATCAAGTGCGTATTAAGAAGGAAGATAGAGAAAAAATGACTTTTACAACTCCATGGGGAACTTTCGAGTATATAAGAATGTCATTCGGATTATTGAATGCTGGGTCAACTTTTCAAAGAGCAATGGATCAAGCTTTTAATGACCTTATTGGAAAGATCATTGCTATTTATCAAGATGACTTAACAGTTTTCTCCAAAGAATGGGATGATCATGTGAAACCTTTAAGGAAAGTTTTTGATCGATATAGGAAGTTTGGTATATCTCTGAATCCGAAAAAGTCCAATTTTGGAATTGATGAAGGTAAATTACTAGGACATATTGTGTCTAAGGATGGTATTAGAATTGATCCTGAACATGTCCAAGCCATTAATGCCATTGTTGCATCCCATAATGTTTCTTCCCTTCAATCTTTCTTTGGAAAAATAAACTTTGTTCGAAGATTCATTCCTAACTTAGCAGAGTTAGCTAAGCCTCTAAATGCTCTTTTAAAGAAGGATGTAAAATTCATCTAGGATAAAACCTGCAAGCTATCATTCACCAAACTAAAGAAAGCAATCTCAACTGCCCCTGTCTTAGCATGTCCTAATTATAGCAAGGAATTTATGATCTATTCATAGGCTTTTGAAGATACCATTGCTGGAGTTTTACTGCAAAAGAACAATGAGAATCATGAACAACCTATAGCCTTTATGAGTAAGAATTTGCGAGATGCCGAGTTAAAATACACCACTACTGAAAAACAAGCTTATGCCTTAGTCAAAGCCCTAAAATATTTTAGAACCTATGTAGGATATTCTAAAATTAAAGCATATGTGCCATACCAAGCAGTGAAGGATGTCTTATCCCAAGCAGATGGTATAGGTGTTAGAGGAAACTGGATCTCGCGAATCCAAGAATATGATTTAGAAATCAAGCCTATCAAAATTGTGAAAGGACAAGGTTTGGCTCAACTTTTGACTGAGAAAGGAGGTAGTAGTGCAGTAAACATTGTAAGTGAACAAAGGCCTTGTGTTCAAAATATTGATGAAGAGCATGAATCGTATAAAGACATTGTGTATTTCCTAAGAAATTTATCTTGCCCTGAATACCTAATAGATCATCAAAGGAGAGCATTAAGATTAAAAGCTAAAAAGTATGTTTTAACTCAAGATGGTTTGGGATGGAGAAATCCTGATGTGATAATTTTGAAGTGTGTTAATCTGGAAGAATCAAAAGCCATCGTAAAGGAAATGCATTCAGGGTTATGTGGTGGGCATTATGCTCCAAGAACAACTGCTGCAAAAATCATGAGGGCAGGATATTATTGGCCAACGCTATTCAAAGATGTGCATTCATATGTTAGGATTTGCCAGGAGTGTCAATTTTTCTCTGGAAAGCCGAGACTGCCTACTTTACCTTTAACCCCAGTTGTAGTTGAGGTTCCTTTCCAGCAATGGGGCATGGATTTTGTAGGGCCTTTTAATGAAAACTCAAGTAATGGATATAAATATATGTTAACTTGCACTGATTACTTCACTCGTTGGGTTGAGGCTATTCCAACTAAAAAGGCCACATCGGTAGTGGTAAAATTTTTGGAAGAGAACAATGTGTCTAAATATGGTTGTCCTTTAAAGTTAACTACAGATAATGCGAAGGCTTTCAATAAACTAGAAATGTCAACTTTTTGCATGAATCACGGAATTACACTATCTCATTCTTCAAACTATTATCCTCAAGGAAATGGTCTTGCAGAATCCAACGATAAAAAATTGATTAGACTATTAAAAAGGATGGTTGGTGAAAATAAAAGAAGTTGGGACACTAAGCTGAAATATGCATTATGGGCTGATAGGACAACAGTTAATAGGATTACGGGGAAATTTTCTTTCGAGTTAGTGTATGGGAAAGATTGTAGACTTCCAATAAATTTGCAAATACCAGTTTATGATCTGCTACAGCAGTGCACCACAGATAAAGAAGCAATTCAGGCTAGAATTGATAAATTAGTTGAGCTTGATGAAAAGATAAGGGATGCACTTGATAAAATGCTCATTGAGCAAGAAAGGGTAAAAGGCACTTTTGATCAAAGTACTCGAAACAAGATTTTCAGCGTTGGAGATGTGGTTCTATTATGGGATAAGCATAAAGAGAAACCAAGAAACCATGCAAAGCTGGAAAGCTTGTGGATGGGGTCTTATAGAATAAACAGGTTGGTTGGCAAAGGGTCATTTGTTCTTGAAACATTGGATGGTGATGAAGTTGAATTGCCAGTGAATGGGATGATGCTGAAACATTACTTCCCTCCTATCAATCTTGAATGACTTGCCTGGTAGGTTAGAGTAGGTAGGATTGAATAAGCCTGCTTGGGCAGTAGTTAGTTTTTCAGCCATTGAGTCTGGCACCTTTTTGTCCTTACTAAGCTCGCCTTTGAAGCTCTTAGTTTAGTTCTGAGTACTTGCCATTTTTCTTTTCCTGCACAATAATAATAATAAAACTTTTCAAGTTATGTTAGTAGATTAGCTTTTCTTTCTGCATTTCAGTTTCAGTACTGTCTTTATTTTTTGAGATTTATGTATATACATACATTTATACGACAACCGGTCTGTGAGTTTGGTATAGCTCTGGACATTTTGTAGATAGCAGGTGTCATTTTGGTAGTCGCTGCAGAGCTAGAGTGCTGGATTGAAGATATTAGTAGCAGAGTGCGAGGACCAGAGATTCTGAGGTTCTCAAGCACTCTATTCAGTAGAGCACTTGTCCCAGTTGGAGCCAGATGTTATCACATATATAGTAGTTGGGCTACCATATGTTTTATTCCAGATTACAGTACATTTTTCAACCAGTTCCCTTACATTTGAGATGTTGAGATGAGCATCTATGTTGGATCACTATCTGATTATGGATAGCAATACATTACTATGCCATGACTGAGTCTCGGGAAACTCATATTTGATGACTGATGTAGCCATTTAGCCATTTACAGAGAATTTGGTATTGCCCAGAGTTGCAGCAACAGGTTTCAGTGGATAGATGATGGTTCAGATTGGTTATCTACAGGTATATAACCCAGCAGGTATTATCTTGTGTTATGGTTATTTTTGCTTTTATACTCATTCTTGTGGCATGTCTTAGCATTTAGTATCATGATCTGGCGATCATATAGATATGTGGGCATGGTTGTATTGATTATATGTATTATATGTCCCCACTCAGACTTAGAAGTTCTTGACCTATACTCATTGGTTTTACCCTCCTTAGGGAGAATAGAGGTGATCATTCCCACCATCATTTGGCTTGCTAGTGTTGGTCTCATTATTCACTTTCTCCACCCATCCATTACCTTCCAGTTTGTTGATTACCCTGACTTACTACTTGACTAGTGGCATGGAGGACCTTCCCCCACTATAGCCTCTTTGTTGGATGAGTTTCCCTGTTTTATTGTGTCTCGGCTCTGAGTTGCCTAAGTTGTGTTGGCTAAACCTGAAACAGATAGTGCTACCATCAATACAGTGTATATGGAAATGAAATGTATATCTTTTGTGAAAGCCCATTCATGTAAAAAGTGTTTCTAAACACACGTGAATGAAAGGCAAGCCTAATGAAATTGGCTTTGAAATGTTAAATGTGAAATGTGAAATGTAAATCTATGGAATCGTGTTTCTGAACACACATAGATCATAAAGCCTAATAAATGCAAATCCATGGAATTGTGTTTCTGAACACACATGGATCAAGGCTATGGAAACTCAAAGGCCCAAAAAGCAATGGTTCATAAATGTTATATCTAAATGATTGTTGGCCTCACTTGTATTGATTTATTCCTCACTAGCTTGCGAGTTATCATGTGAGATGGAATAAGGGACAAATCGAGTTATGTCCCCTAGAGTCTCAAGCTAAGTTGCAGGAAACTTGGTACTAGGCCCCATACCACTATCGTACCAGGCAGGAAACTCGGAAACACGTTTGGTACTCCTCGGAAACGCGTTTCCAACCATGCCATCACGTTTCACGTGGAGGAAACATGGGTGGTACGGCTGGAAACGTGTTTCCGTGCCGTATCCGCGTCTATATGGCATGTTTCCTCCTTGAATTCTTGTTTTTCCATCCAAAAAAAGAACCCGTTAGCTTAATCAATGGGTTAAGTTGTTTCTTAATGGGTTATGATGGTTTAGGAAACCTCTAGAAGCCTCTAAAAGTCATTTTTTTATAAAAGGAGGATTTTACTTCCCTCATCTCACACGGTGATTTGAGCAAGCAAGGGTTACTTAAGAAAGGCGATTTGAAGACAATAAGCTACAACACTATGCAAATTGACTTATCTTATGTTTTAGTTCTATGTTGACTATTCACATTTTGATATATGTAGCATTGTAGCCTCATACATAAAGGCTGATTTTGAAATTTTGAATATATTGTATTGCCAAGGTTGTTTTTGGATATTACTACTTGGCAACTTGCATCATGTAATCATCTATGACAATTATTAATGATGTAGAGATGGACTTATGAGCAAAATGTGATGTTAGATGTTTGAAATTATGATTTATCACATGTCCTTTATGTTTCGCATTTAATTTTTAATGTCCTTGCTAATTTGCACACACACATATATATATTGCGTTTCCCTGTTTCCTAAATTTTGGGGGGTCGTGTTTCCAATGCGTTTCCGTATCGGATACACATTTCCGTTTCCCCATATCATGCAACTTAGGTCTCAAGTTACAGTTTGTTGGGCTCCCAGTCATGGCGGCTCTAGAAAAGATCCTCACGGAGCTGTATCAGCTTGGATGTGAGTTGTAGGCATCTGTCAAGGTTGAATAAGCACTTCTGAAACAACTTACCCAATTGTGAGACACTACCATCCCCTGTGTTACTGCTTGTCCAGCATATGCTAGAGTGTGTATCCCCTTTCCATTTCTAAAGTGTCACAGTGTCAAGTCGGTAGTCATCCTTTGGCCTAGCCTTATATGTTTTAGGCTTTACCCATCACTAGCAAATTGGTCACAACTATGAAGTGAGTATGGTCTTGAAAGTCTAGTTTGAGTCTTAATTAATATTGAAAACTCTTTATACTTGGTTATTAGATCGCCAGAGAATTGATTACTTTTTGTTATAATTGCTACTTGAATGATTTGTAAAGCATGTCTTAGCCTTTAACACTTGTAGCAATTTATTTTCAATTTGGGTCATATTATTGGTCATGTTGACTTGGTCAAACTTAGTTTGACCAAAATCAACTATAGGACATGAGGTGGATAGACCTTGGATGGTGCAGATATATGATATATGGTCTATTACAGGTCACCAGATGGTTCCATGCATTGGTTACAGGTTTATGATGATGATTTGTGGTTTTCAGCATATTTGATCATTTACAGATTATTATTATTTTATCTGTCTGGATATATTGGATATTTTATATGATCATGCAGAGATCCATAGGGTGTATGAGTACACACCTCTAGTGGATTTAGGCTCTCTAAGTCCATTGAGACAGTTGGTTTTCAGTTCCATGCAGTTACAATGATTATTTTCCTCAGTTTATTATCCTGGAGCAGTTTTGCCATATTAAATGGCCTTTCAGAGCAGAGTGATGGTTTGATTGGTTTGCCTATGGCGCTATAGAGGGGACATGCAGTGTAGCCACTTGTTTTTACTATATTGCTTTGTTCCCAAAGATTGGTGCAGTCAGTTTTGGCCCCAGGTGACTAGGCAGAGAGTTACAGGAATTTTGATTCTTTCTAGAGGATCTACAGAGGATAAAAAATGGTGAAAAAGGCTACTGAAGGATTCGATTTGGGCTACTAAGGAAAGGAAATGGCATGGGATGAGTTTTGATGATGAGTTTGATGTCTTCCACCCATTCTACAGCAGTGTCAGCATTCAGTAGGGCCCACACCCACCTCTCCGACACATTTCATGATTTTCTGGAGCCTTTGGAGGCTCAAGACTTTCCCAGAGGAGCACGATTTGGTGCTTAGCTTGGTCTTTTGATGTTTTTGTGCCATGTGGACTGACAAGGGAGGCTAGATATTGCCCCTAGACTTACCATGAGCTTTATCTTATGTTATTTTGTCATGTTGAGTGGGACCCCCTCCCCTAGGGCAATTTTGTCCATTGATATGTTATATTTTTGAGTTGATCCATGTACTTTATGTTGAGCTCATCTCAACCGTAGATTAGAACATTTTGATCTTTTAATCTTAGACATCCATTCAAAAGGTGGTTAGGGTTTTGGTATCTCTCCATCCTATTTAAAGGAGAGAGCTTCTCATTGTAAAGGGACTTTTGGACTAAAATATTTTCTTGGAGATACTTGTGTTGTGGTGGTGAATGCTATTGTTATTTGACTGAAAATATCTTTCCATTGCACTGAGATTATTAGTGATTGCCATTGCTATTATTTTTTCCACACGATTTTCATCTGCAGGTGAGGAGACCGAATTGCTCAAGGAGGGCGCACTGGATGGGGAAGACTCTCCTTGCTCTTCTCTTCGTCAAATCGGCTTGGTTCAGGGAGTATTACTGTCTATGACCTTGTACTTTATGTATCTTTTCATCATTTGCATTTCCCTTTTACTTCTGTATTTACTAATTGATTTCATCCTTGGTTTTGCAGGAGAGAGAAGGGCGCACGTGTGGGACAAGGGCATCAAGTTTGGCATTGGTCTTCATCAAATTTTCTCATTTGATCTTTGCAGGGATTGTCTTCGGCATCATAGCAACCACTTCCATCAATCAGGTACGCTCTCAAGGTAAGATTTCTATTTCTCAAAACTACCCATCTGTCATTTATATTCAAAACCCTCATTAAAAATTCTCTGGGTCAAACCACTTGGCAAATTGGCAAAACATTTTTGGGTTTTATATCTAAGGGAAAACACAAGGTGGGTTCTCAAGGGCTTCACCCTTGGAGGACTCCTTATGGCCCAAATCCCTAGGCACTGCTTCTCCTTACCCTCATGACTTTCCTGAGCTGTCTGGTTTGCCTGTTGTTTGACCTCTTTTCCAAGCTTGAGCGCTTTGATACTGTCACATCCCATTGTCAAGCTGTGCTAGAAATCCATTAACCTCAGATCCACTCTTTGGGTACTTTCCCTGTTTTAAGGATCACGTTTCCCAAGGCAGCTAAATTTTATCATTTTGAACTAGCACCTGAATCCTGGAATCGCACTTAATTAACAAGTCACTGTGTGTTATCTATCTCTATCATTTTACATATTTCCTAAGCCTCCACAGTGGTCTCAATTCCTTAATTCTAGGGTTCCATACCTGTCACCCTACGTACTTCCTTTGATTGATTTGATCTGGTGATTGGGTTGATCTCTCCTGTCGGGAGTAGATCTGGATGTCCCCCTTGCTACCTTGGCTTTGGTAGCAGAAGCGAAGAGTGCCTTGGTTGGTGTGACAACCATCCATTTGGGAACTAGGACTCTCTATCCCCTCTACGATCCTTTTGGATCCATCTATAGGGGCAACTACGAGATTGGTGATAACAAGATCGTTTTGCAAGTGCTCTTTGTAAATTTTATTGTAAATTTTGTGATGATCTTGATTATTATGGCTGAGGAAATCTTCAAGATATACGCGAGGTACAAGACATATGTCCAGAAAATACTCTAGGTGGTTCCGTATGGGGACATGTTGGTTGCCAAAGTCCTAAGGGGGTGTTCAACACTACACCAAACAAATATGTAGCCTAACGGTTCCCCCAGGCAGAATTTTCCCACTTTCGATTATTGCGATCAACACCGGATTTTGGTTGGTTATGGGGGTATAAATTTTATTATAGTTGAAATTGGATTAAATGTGTGAAATTAAATAGTTTATACTATTTCTGTGTATCCCAGGGTAGGGTAGAGCATATGCAGTATAGAAATGATAAATTCCAATTTTTAGGGGAATGTGTGAAAAAAAGAGAACCTTGTAGAAACTCTCCAACAGAGAGAACTCTTGATCCGCCTTATGGTGAGATTCAATAGATTTATGATGCACGAAAATAAATAACAGAAATGAAATCTAAACTACCCAAGAGTCTCTTTCAGGTCGAAGACCGTACTCGGGAGAGCAAGGGGGTTAGTCAAATCAAAGCAAAAGAACTCTCCGACAGAGAGCACTCTTGATCCACTATTGAGTGGGATTCAAGAGATTTATGATTTTCAACACTTTATATCAAAAAAATGACAAGTATGAAAACAAGACTAGCAAAATAACTTTAACTAATCTAGCATTTATAAAAGCATGAAAACTAACCTATCATACTCTAACAATTTATTGTGCAGGTATAAAGCAAATAAAAAGTACGAAAATCAGACAATGAGCGATACAGGCTTCCCCCAAATGGGGGAAGTTGGGGTGTGGGAGTCGTTATCCCACTTGCTTTTATTCAATTTTTTACAATATTTTTGGATTTTTCACTTGTACAAAAAGTGGTTTTGCTTGCTTTGGTTTTGTTTGCTAGCCTTTGGGCTCTTCACTTGTTGCTTGTTCTCTTGTTCACCTGTGGATAAAAGCTCTCAACAAAGGCTTAGAGATTGTGATCCGCTTTTAGTAACCAAGGAGTTTGAAGTAGTTTGTTTTCTTGATGAGATGTGTTATCACATCCATGTTAGCTGGAGCTACCATGCTGCAGATTGTGTGGTCCGGGACCATACTATACTTTTTTTTCTAGATCAGAGATTAGATGGCTTCAGAGGAGGCACACAGTTTTGTTCAGATTGCCCCGAGCAGACATATCAGTGGGGACAGATGGTTTTGGTATTGGTCCAGACATGTATACATCATTGCCTACATAGGTATCCTTCCTTGCCAAGCTTTGCATAAGCCCATTGAGACAGTTGCCTAGCCATATTTTGATAGATTTCTATAGAGTATTGTTGGTTTACCACTTATTACCCGGATTCAACATAGATCCAGTCTCAGATTTAGCTTCAGCAGCAGGTATATGGTGCAGCAGGTATAACATTTGATGTTCTATTGCTCATGTTGTTGATTAGACTTGTTTATACATGATAGTACACTAACTTTGCATGTGATGTTTGATATGGTGATCTAGTTGTCATTATGATGTATTATTGGGCCCTTGGTGATGTTAGCCCACCCCCTTCAATAGGCTCCTGTCTATGCACACTAGATCACATCCCCACTATTGGTATAGACTTGGTCACTTAGTCCCCCTAGGCAGCTGACTTTGGATCCACCTTCACTCTCTCCACCCATCCGACTCATTCATGATTGGTCTTTCCCGACTTGGATTCTGATTTGTGACCTTGAGGATCCCCTTCCCCACTAACCTCTAAATATGCCATGATTCCCTATCTTTTGTGCCTCGGCACTTTAGTGTGTGAGATGCACTCTCAAACCTGGGATTTGCTCCTGTCGGTTGCCCCCGATGTTGCAATGCAGTATAGGAGTGTGTAGCCTCACCAGGTGTTCCCCATTAGTCATCGAAGCATGTATGCTCACCCCCATTACTTTGCAGTATGAGCACCTTGATTATATCTATTGAGATATGTATGTAGCCCAAAAGGGCCTTGATATAAAAAGAAATGAAGAAATGTAAAGCAAGCCAAAAAGGCTAATGTAAATGTAAAATCTAGCCAAAAAGGCTAAGTATGAAATGTAAATGTAAAATTCATGTAATGTGTTTGTAAACACACATGGACATAGGTCAGCCGTACATATCAGCTTTGTAGTGGTTATTTCCTCACCTAGTCTTGCGGGGCAAGGAGGTGAGAGGGAGCAAGGGACAAGCTCAAGATTGCCCCCTAGAGTTTCAAGTTACGGTTTGTCGGACACCCAGTTTGGCGGCTCTAGAAAAGATCCTCATGGGTCTTCTTAAGCCACGGATGTGAGTTGTGAGGTATTTGTTAGATGACTAGTGGCGGTTTCCCTGCACTATACCCATTTGTGAGGCACCGCCCTTCCCTTTGTTTTGTCATGGTATGCTTATCTCAATGGGCCCCGCTTTCCCGATTCATCCAAAGGGTCACATGATCTTTGTCCTTGCCATCCCTTGTCCTTCACCTTGTTTTCCACATCACCCAAAGTCAGCTAGGTGGTAAAGTCTATAGGTTGTGCATAGCAGTTTGAGTCTTTTGGATGTGGTGGGCCCACCTCACCAGGGGCCTCGTATTTTTGAGATATTATGTATTTTTTATCACCATATTGGCATCTTATTGTTTAGTAATGTACTAACATGTATAAGGAAGCCTATCGCTTCATGTTGCATACAGGTATTCAGCCAGCACCATTTTGACCAGATTTGACTTGGTCGAACCAGGTTGACTAGGCAAAAAATGGGCCCGAAAAAAATATTGCAATCAAGATTTCGATTTTCGTCATTTGTATTCTCTTGGAGTCCCATATGAACCTCCAAGCATCAGAATTTAAAAAGGTTGGGGCAGCAATGAGATTTTTAATTATTATTGGTCATTAATGACTTGTTTTAATTAAAAATCATGGATTTTGGGCAAATAGTGCCTAAGTGATGGATCGTGGTCGTTCAAGTGACCATGTCTACTATTTTTGGGGTCCACGATCATATTGCAACAGACGGTTCGACAATCCAGGCACTATAAGTGGGTAAAATCCCAATTTACACCTTCAACAATAAAAACCAGCAGTTAATTAAAGGAAAAATCAAAATTTGGCAAAGGCAACTATGGAAAATGCAAAATCAAAGGATGGCTAATATAAGGGCGACTTATAAGGTAATTTCATGATGTTTGGACATGACATTTTTGAGGTGGGGCCCTCACATTGGACAACTCACTATAGAGGTCGAATTTGCCCATGGGGGTGTTTTTCTCCACCTTGGCAAAATCGATTTTCATGTTTTATGATATGTGGGACCTTGATGTATTGGTTAGGGGGATAAAACATCATATAGACACCCCCTAACTCATGTTTTATGTATATTATGGACCCCACAAGGGGACCCTCACTCCACATGTTCGCTCTAGAGGGCAATTCGCACCCCCTCATGGAGGATTCTCCTCCATTTGATTTGGTTGTTGGGGAGTTGATCCCAGCCCTTCATTTTGGAGGGAATAGGGTTTGAGAAGTGGCCTTTCTCTATAATAGAGGGCACTCACCCATTGTAGAGTCTCTCTTTGGCATTTTTAGACTTGGAATAGAAGAGAAAACGTTGTGCAACTCTTGCTTGTGTCTTGTGGTGATGTTCTTTGAGGTTGTTGATTGCCAAGCTATTTTGATGCACTAGTGTAGATTGTGGTTGTTTCTAGCATTGTTTCTCACCATTGTTTGCAGCTAATACAACTCTTGGAGGAGGGCGCACCATTTGGCTGCCACTGTTGCTCCACTCTCCGGGATTGGTAACAAAAGGGAAGTGTTTTTGCCATTCCAACCAAGCCTTTCTCTCATTATTATTTGTATTGTTGTAGATTTCACTTACTTGTCATACTGATTTGATCTATGTCCATTTGTTTTGGCAGGCAACGAGGATAAGTTGGTGGGACTGAGCAAATCGATTTCACTTGGGGACTTATACAATCCATTCTATTTGATCTTCAGGACATTTCAACCTCAGCAAAATTAAAGATATCAGTTGGTTCCAAGTAGGTGTTCCACTTCTTCCTCTTACATTTCATTTTCTGAATAGTCTTAGAGAGAAAATTCACATTAAAACCCTACAAATTAAAATACTAAAATTTCACCGTTAGAATTAGTTTTCTTTTAAAACCCACTAATGAAATGTTCTTAAACCTCTATATCTTAAGTTTCATTTAATTCCGACCCCGTTTACCCATAGAACTAGGCACTGGTCTCCCACGGATTTTGCCCTCCTTGGGCATTTTAGCCAATCACGTTGTTGGGTAATTTTTTGGGTTGTGGGTACACTTGATTTGGGTTTAGAACGTCATTTTATCTTAAGAAATCAAGATATCGTTAATTGGAAGTGTTTCTAAACGTTAATTATTCACTGCCCTAGGTCCATTGATCCACTACTTAACCCATTTCCTTGGGTAGTTTACTTCAGCATTTCACTTCCATTTTATTGTATCTCCTTAGACTATTTCAGCCATATAATCACTAATCTAATCTTGTTATCTAATCACAATTGATTGCTGGTCACCTATTATATCATTCTCATTCTATCACTTGTGTCCACCGGTTGGCTGAAACTAGACTTAGGAGTTCATCTATACTCAATCTCTTGTTCTATCACTTTATCTTGTGTGGGATTTGGGTGTATTTTTGTATCTCAACCATCACCGGTTGAGCGGGGTCTCCCCCCTGACTTGGCTACGTGCCTCGTCTGAAGTGACAATAGCCTTGTTCGGTGTGACTTCCGTTCCTTGAACGGAGGACTTGGCCATTGCTGGTTACACCTTCCTAGCTGCTCACCCCCTACCATCCCTGTTGGGACATTCATAATCAGCAGCTAAAGTTTGTGTGATAACATTTTTGGCGCCGCTGCCGGGGAGGTAGAGGCCTACCGATGTTTTGTTTGAGTTTTGCATCTTTTTGCTTGTTTTTCTTTTTATCATCACATTTGAACTTAAAACTCTGTTGGCTGATTTCCACTTACATAATTATTGCAGCCAACATATTTTTGTCTCATTCACCACTTCCCCTACGACATTCCACCTTCGGTGAACAAGGTTCCCAAGTTCACCTGGCGACTCCACCCCGCGGCTCCACTGGAGGCCGAACCCATCCGTACAACCTACGTAGCCTTGATCGTTCTGACACATCACATAGCACGCCTATCACTTACGTCAAACGAAACCTTAGTGAGCACTCCCCTAACTCGTTTTGGCAGGCAATCAACTCTGCAGCCTCACCTAGTGTTGTAGTACCACCCCCTTCCACAACTCCCAACCCACCGTTGAACAACAACCAGATGGCTAACGCCAATCCTGGTCCCCGTGCCTTCGGCCATATGGCTAGAGCTTCACCCCTCAATTTTGCTCAAATTCAGGGTGCTCCCCACGACATGCCCGACAAGTATTTCGAAAAGATTCCTAAGTTTAGCGGGAGCACAGCCACCACTATTGAATATCACATCGAATCTGTGTGGCAACACATGGAGGCCTATGGGGCCACCGATGAGGATGTATTCATGAGAGGATTATTTATGTCACTTGAGGGCGATGCTCGCAAGTGGTTTGATCGGTTACCTGTTGGATTAGTCACTGGTTACGATGACTTCGTGACCAAACTCAACGAACAGTGGTCGGTCAAACTAGATGGCAAGTATTTGCTTAGTCAACTATCGAGAATTAAGAAAAAGGAAAACGAAACCACTCATGAATTTAACATCAGATTTGATAAAGTTGTAGTGCAAATACCTGAAACAATTCGCCCCAAGGACCCTGCTATCCCCATACACTATTTAGATTCCTTCGAAGGATGGCTAGGGTATCACCTTAAAGACAAAGAGTCGGCTACTCTCAAGATCGCCCAGGACAATGCACGCAAAGCTGAAGCAAACACTGCGTCCATGGGAAAACAAAACTTCTTTGACCATCATGCCCCTTCCTCATTGCACACTGATTCCCGTGCCCGTAAGGGCAAAGAGCCTGCAAAGGAAGACACAGAATTAGGGAACACTGAGGACATGAAGGAAATGATCAAGACCCTCACCCTTCTGACGAGAGACTTGGCCAAAAGCAGGGACTCGAATAGGTACAAGGCTCCATACGGCCCCAAGCCATATTGGAACCAAAACAGGAGGCCTACTACTGAAGAGATCAAGAGACCCCCTGCAGCTCCCGAGACCCCTGACACAAGAGCCATTCACTGGTGCAAAAAATGTGAAGATGAGCACCCTGAGGCCGAATGTAGCTATATCAAACCAGAATAACTTGTAGAGAACATCAACTTCATGGATGACACACCTTTCGATCTAGATTTTGGCCGGATCCTCATTGAAGAGGAGGAGGTGGAAGAAGATGTTGAAGAAGAAGTAGGCCCCTCTTGTTTACCAGTTCACCCTGTTGTTGATGATCTTCAACGAATCAAGATTTATAGGAGACACAGGGATGAGCCCAGGCCCACACCTGTCATGGAGAGACACGAGGTTCCCCAGCCGAACCCCAGTACTAGCCCCCATTCTTCTGACGAGGCCTTTGGGCATGGCATCGATTTGGAGAAGGAATTAGCCAAGATCATGCAAAACGTTTCCATGTCTAAACTAGCCAAGCTCCCTTCAGTCCGAAGCCAGATCACCGATTTCCTAAATAGCATCCCCGTAGGAAAGGAGCTGTTAGATACCTCTGCAGATTTCCCTAGTTCCCTGGAGATTGCACATGATGAGGAGAGGGACATGGAGGATCCCCCGGTGTCTATTCACACTGCTAGTTATGAGAGGAAGAATGGGGGGCACCAGCCTTTTTATCTAACTCTTCGTATACAAGACATGCTGCTACACAACTGCATGCTTGACTCGAGGGCATCCATGAATGTCATGCCGTTGCAAATCATGAAGGTTTTGGGCCTGGAAGTCACCCGCCCTTACGGGAATGTTTGTGGAATTGACTCCAGACAAGTTCCGGCATATGGCCTAATTAAGAACTTGAAGGCGGATCTTTTCTCTTGTCTGGATATTTCCATGCTCATGGATGTAGTGGTGATCGACCTTCCACCTGTCTATGGCATGCTCCTGTCCAGGAAGTGGGCTGTCAGTATAGGAGGGCACTTACAGATGGACTTATCCTATGCCTCCATCCCTGACCCTAATTGGGTCTTGGTGAGAGTGTATCGGGAATCGTTTTACGAGGGGCACATTGAGGGAATGGAGGAGGCCATGCGAAGAACGTACAGGGAGTGTGAGCCAAGTCCTGAAGGCATGTTCATGGCCTTTGGTGATGAGAGAGAGGATATTGATGATGAGGCCACATTAGGGCATCAATTTGAGAGGTGGCTCTCCAGCCCCGCATTGCACTCACATGAAGATGATTCTGAGGAAGAGTGCATCCAGCAACTTGGCCACGAAGATCTCGAGAATGAGCTGACCGCTCCTCCTGAGGGGCATGAGCCTATGGAGACACGAGAAGGATCCCCCATGGGTCACTCTCACCCTTCGAGCCTCCGGGAGTAGTTGGCTCAGTTGTATCTAGATGATTATTCCACCGTGGAGGATGAAGATTTGGAGTTCTCTCTGCCCGCTGAGTTGAGAGCAATCACGCATGAGTTTCCCGCCTATAGTGAAGAGGACCATGAGATGGAGGAACGTAGTGAGGACACTCCCCCTCCTCTAGAGGACTGGGAAGTCAGGGGAATCCCACCCCCGGAAGAGAAAAGCTTCAGGACAATCCCTGAGATGTTGGCCATCATGAATGACAACCTTGCTAGACAGGCCAGAGGACTTCCCCCACGCCACTGGTGGGAGGAGCCATCTTCCAGGGAGCCGTCTGATAGGGAGAGCGATTCGTCCGATCAAATCTTTTTTCAGGAGTTCTCCCTTCCCACAGATGTTACAGGAGAATTTGAGCCATTACCGTTCGTTACCCCCGCCTCCCTCCCCTCATCCGCATGCCTTCCCGAGTTTCCTCTTGCCTGCCGAGATCCCTGTACCGTTGGGAGATGGGTGTAGCACGCATGCTGCATCTTCGCCTTCCACCCACCCCTCCACCAGGAGCATGTCTGCCCAACCTCCTGACTTTTGGACTAGTGGAGAGACCGAGATACACGTTTCACACCCTAGGTCTCTTGATTCTCGGGCTAACGCGGCCACTGTGAGGCAAGTAACGCGGGAAGTGTTGGTAGGAGAGGTTGCGATCCCGCATGATGGTGGGTCCCATAGATTCATATCTCAGATCAACCGTAGGGACCACCATCCTGACGATGGTGGAAATGCCGATGTGTCGGTTTCCCGCAACATAGGTGTAGACCCTCCTTCAGTAAATAGGAGGAGCTTCGTTACTGGGGACCAGGTTGTCATACCAAGTCAGGTTTTCCACTATATGACTGGAAACCACAGCGGGCTTTTGGTGGGCCCTTTTAGGATTGAGATCTGCGACAAAGACTCTTACTTTCTATTTACCAAGGATGGACATTACTTTTCCATCCCTGTGAGCGGTCACCACCTTTAGGGGTATGTTCCCGGGCCCACCCGGGGGGATATTCCTTGATCTCGAGCTTTATCCCTTCCTCCTTTTTGCGGCCAATAAGCTCTCAAGAGCTGCAGCCGGTTGTCCTTTGCCTTTGACTGCCCCACCTTTGTTTGATGACCGGGTGCCCCTTTTTGTTTTATTTTACTTGTCTTTTTCTCACTTTCTGACACCATTTACCCTTCTTCTAGTTTTCTTTTGTACCATAGTTTCCTTTCGTTTGTTTTTCACCTTTCTTACACCTCATGTGTCCGATTAATAAATTTAAAATGCTTTAGAGTACATTTCATTATTAATATATTTTCCTTTCAGCATTGTCATTTTGTTCATTTCTGCTGGATTATATTATATATATTGTATGTCCTTACAAGTGGTCTGCAGAGATTGGCATAGCATCTGCATTTTACAGGAATAGGTACACATATGATGATGATGCAGATAGCATGCACGTGCATGCGGTTTGATGATGATGAGAGGGGTGCTACGGACCAAAGATTCTGTGGTTCTCAAGCACTCTCTCCCTTAGAGCACTTGTCCCAGCTGGAGCCAGATGTTATCACATCCATGTTAGTTGGAGCTACCATGCTGCAAATTGTGTGGTCCGGGACCATACTATACTTTTTTTTCCAGATCAGAGATCGGATGCTTTCAGAGGA
This sequence comes from Larix kaempferi, assembly GCA_027924585.1. Lineage (NCBI taxonomy): Eukaryota > Viridiplantae > Streptophyta > Pinopsida > Pinales > Pinaceae > Larix > Larix kaempferi. The sequence continues at coordinate 32,195,262 of BSBM01000738.1, forward strand.
GGCACACAGTTTTGTTCAGATTGCCCCAAGCAAACATATCAGTGGGGACAGATGGTTTTGGTATTGGTCCAGACATGTATACATCATTGCCTACATAGGTACTCTTCCTTGCCAGGCTTTGCATAAACCCATTGAGACAATTGCCTAGACATATTTTGATGGCGTGCTACAGAGTATTGTTGGTTTACCACTTATTGCCTGGATTCAGCAGAGATCCAGTTTCAGAGTCAGCTTCAGCAGCAGGTATAGCATTTGATGTTCTATTGCTCATGTTGTTGATTAGACTTGTTTATACATGATAGTACATTGACTTTGCATGTGATGTTTGATATGGTGATCTAGTTGTGATTATGATGTATTGTTGGGCCCTTGGTGATGTTAGTTCACCCCCTTCAATAGGCTCCTATCTATGCACACTGGATCACATCCCCACTATTGGTATAGACTTGGTCACTTAGTCCCCCTAGGCAGCTGACTTTGGATCCACCTTCACTCTCTCCACCCATTCGACTCATTCATGATTGGTCTTTCCCGACTTGGATTCTCATTTGTGACCTTGAGGATCCCCTTCCCCACTGACCTCTAAATATGCCATGATTCCCTATCTTTTGTGCCTCGACTCTTTAGTGTGTGAGATGCTCTCTCAAACCTGGAATTTGCTCCTGTCGGTTGCCCTCGATGTTGCAATGCAGTATAGGAGTGTGTAGCCTCACCAAGTGTTCCCCATTGGTCATCGAAGCATGTATGCTCACCCCCATTACTTTGTAGTATGAGAACCTTGATTATATCTATTGAGATATGTATGTAGCCCAAAAAGGCCTTGTTGTAAAAAGAAATGAAGAAATGTAAAGCAAGCCAAAAAAGCTAATGTAAATGTAAAATCTAGCCAAAAAGGCTAAGTATGAAATGTAAATGTAAAATCCATGCAATGTGTTTGTAAACACACATGGACACAGGTCAGCCGTACATATCAGCTTTGTAGTGGTTATTTCCTCACCTAGTCCTGCGGGGCAAGGAGGTGAGAGGGAGCAAGGGACAAGCTCAAGATTGCCCCCTAGAGTCTCAAGTTATGGTTTGTCGGACACCCAGTTTGGCGGCTCTAGAAAAGATCCTCACGGAGTCTTCTTAAGCCACGGATGTGAGTTGTGAGGTATTTGTTAGATGACTAGTGGCGGTTTCCCTGCACTATACCCATTTGTGAGGCACCGCCCTTCCCTTTGTTTTGTCATGGTATGCTTATCTCAGTGGGCCCCGCTTTCCGAATTCATCCAAAGGGTCACATGATCTTTGTCCTTCACCTTGTATTCCACATCACCCAAAGTCAGCTAGGTAGTCAAGTCTATAGGTTGTGCATAGCAGTTTGAGTCTTTTGGATGTGTGGGCCCACCTCACCAGGGGCCTCGTATTTTTGAGATATCATGTATTTTTTATCACCATATTGGCATCTTATTGTTTAGTAATGTACTAACATGTATAAGGAAGCCTATCGCTTCATGTTGCATACAGGTATTCAGCCAGCACCATTTTGACCAGATTTGACTTGGTTAAACCAGGTTGACTAGGCCAAAAATGGGCCCGAAAAAAATATTGCAATCAAGATTTCAATTTTGGTCATTTGTATTCTCTTGGGGTTCCATATGAACCTCCAAGCATCAGAATTTGAAAAGGATGGGGCAGCGATGAAATTTTTATTTATTATTGGTCATTAATGACCTATTTTAATTAAAAGTCATGGATTTTTGGCAAACAGTGCCTAAGTGATGGATCGTACCATCTCTACTATTTTTGGGGTCCACGATCGCATTGCAATAGACGGTTCGACAATCCGGGCAATATAAGTGGGTCAAAAGCCCAATTTAGACCTTCAACAATAAAAACCAACAGTTGATTAAAGGAAAAATCAAAATTTGGCAAAGGCAACTATGGAAAATGGCAAAATCAAAGGCTGGCTAATATAAGGGTGACTTATAAGGTAATTTCATGATGTTTGGACATTACATTTTTGAGGTGGGGCCCTCACATTGGACAACTCACTATAGAGGTCAAATTTGCCCATGGGGGCGTTTTTTTCCACCTTGGCAAAATCGATTTTCATGTTTTATGATATGTGGGACCTTGATGTATTGGTTAGGGGGATAAAACATCATATAGACACCCCCTAACTCATGTTTTATGTATTGTATGGACCCCACAAGGGGACCCTCACTCCACATGTGCGCTCTAGAGGGCAATTCGCACCCCCTCATGGAGGATTCTCCTCCATTCGATTTGGTTGTTGGGGAGTTGATCCCAACCCTTCATTTTGGAGGGAATAGGGTTTGAGAAGTGGACTTTCTATATAAGAGAGGGCACTCACCCATTGTAGAGTCTCTCTTTGGCATTTTTAGACTAGGAATAGAAGAGAAAACGTTGTGCAACTCTTGCTTGTGTCTTGTGGTGATGTTCTTTGACGTTGTTGATTGCCAAGCTATCTTGATGCACTAGTGTAGATTGTGATTGTTTCCAGCATTGTTTCTCACCATTGTTTGCAGCTAATACAACTCTTGGAGGAGGGCGCACCATTTGGCCGCCACTGTTGCTCCACTCTCCGGGATTGGTAACAAAAGGGAAGTGTTTTTGCCATTTTAGCCAAGCATTTCTCTCATTATTATTTGTATTGCTGTAGATTTCACTTACTTGTCATACTGATTTTATCTATGTCCATTTGTTTTGGCAGGCAAGGAGGACGAGTTGGTGGGACTGAGCAAATCGATTTCACTTGGGGACTTCTGCAATCCATTCTATTTGATCTTTGGGACATTTCAACCTCAGCAAAATCAAAGATATCAGCTGGTTCCAAGTAGGTGTTCCACTTCTTCCTCTTACATTTCATTTTCTGAATAGTCTTAGAGAGAAAATTCACATTAAACCCTAAAAATTAAAATACTAAAATTTCACCGTTAGAATTAGTTTTCCTTTAAAACCCACTAATGAAATGTTCTTAAACCTCTATATCTTAAGTTTCATTTAATTCTGACCCCGTTTACCCATAGAACTAGGCACTAGTCTCCCACTGATTTCACCCTCGGGCATTTTAGCCAATCACGCTGTTAGGTAATTTTATGGGTTGTGGGTACTCTTGATTTGGGTTTAGAACGTCATTTTATCATAAGAAATCAAGATATCGTTAATTGGAAGTGTTTCTAAACATTAATTATTCACTACCCTAGGTCCATTGATCCACTACTTAACCCATTTCCTTGGGCAGTTTACTTCAGCATTTCACTTCCAATTTATTGTATCTCCTTAGACCATTTCAGCCATATAATCACTAATCTGATCTTGTTATCTAATCACATTTGATTGTTGGTTACCTATTACATCATTCTCATTCTATCACTTGTGTCCACCGGTTGGCTGAAACTAAACTTAGGAGTTCATCTATACTCAATCTCTTGTTCTATCTCTTTATCTTGTGTGGGGTTTGGGTGTATTTTTGTATCTCAACCATCACCGGTTGAGTGGGGTCTCCCCCCTGACTTGGCTACATGCCTCGTCTGAAGTGACAATAGCCTTGTCCGGTGTGACTTTTGTTCCTTGAACGGAGGACTTGGCCATTGCTGGTTACACCTTCCTAGCTGCTCACCCTCTACCATCCTTGTTGGGACATTCATAATCAGTAGCTAGAGTTTGTGTGATAACAAGATGATGAGAAGATCTCTCTCTGGCTTCTTCTTTGGATGAGATTTCGAACACTTGTAGATCCTGAAATCACAAAAATGTTAAAGTAAAATCTCTTGATGATGAAGCATGGGATAGATGCAGCTGAGCTCACACCTTTCTTCACTTTGGCAACACCTAATCAAAACACATACAACTCAAAGCACAAGTGAGATCAATATTACTTGTATGCTAGGAAAATCAACATTGGATCAGTAATCGTATGTTAGGAACCCATGTCTTTACTTTGTTAGTATGTTGTTGTTGGACGCATATGCTTTGTAAGTCGTCCCATAGTATTTGTTGATCAATAGTTTGTGTTATTGTTGTTGGCGCATATGCTTTGTAAGTTGCCCGTAGTATTGTTGATCCATAGTTTGTAACGGCCCATGGTTTCGACCCATAGTATTGGCGCCTAGAATTAGTATATAAGTGTGTGTTGAGACCTATGAAGGCACGGTGAAGTTATTTGTATTGAGCTTGCTCATAGGAGGTTGCCCCCTCGAAGTGGCCTGTGATCAATATAAAAGTGATTCTGAGTTTTGTCATTTATACTATTTCACATATTTGTATTAATTAATTGTTGCAGGTGCCTCACATCTGGTATCAGAGCACTTTCTTGGGCTCGCTGGGTGAAATTTCTGCCAAAAATTTTTTTCGCATCTGTTGCAGGTTCGGATTTGGGAATAATCCCTATCCGCTTAACTGTGGGAAGTACTTGGGCATAAGCCCTAAAACTCATTGTGAGGAGTACCACAGGAACCCCGAAGTAGCTGGCCCATTGAGAGGACCTGCCAGCAAAAAGGGCAACGACCCCTACCTGATTGACTAGTTCCCACCCGTGAGGTAAACCAAGAGCTGTCGTTTGTGGCAAAGCGGTTATCAGTTTTACCTGAGCCGTGGAGTGAGGGGTACTGCCCCAATACGCAAGCCGTCAGACAGCATTGGTGGCCGAGTGAAACCCTTGAACTGTTAGAAAGCCGCACATACCTGGGGTCCATATCTAATTTCAGCTGAACTGTCGTCGATCGTTACTGCGTCGTTTTACATCCAGTCGTTCAGATCCATTTTGCAAGCCGTTCCAGATCTAGCCATTTTCAATCCTTTCGACGCTGTTTGAGATCCCTTTTCTCCATATCTCCCTTGTTTTCACTCTGTTTCCCTTGAAATTTTCGGGGAACCCCTGTCACCCCCATTCTGTATATTTCATTCCTGAGGACCCTATCCACAATTCCCCTTCCGAGAGCCTGAAATCCCACATTTGTCTATTTTTAGGGTTTGCCATAACTTCCTCAGATTTCACCCAATCACCCTCAAATTTTACCACAGAGTTCATTTCTGAATTCTGCTTCTTTGTTCCCCTCTGCCAAATTTTCCCATTCTTTCACCCCGCTTCTGGAATCCTCATTTTTGTTTCCCTGTCTATTCAATAGTGTCCAAAACCTAGTCAAACCCCAATTACCCTTCAGATTTTTTCCCTAGTCCAGATTTTCCCTTACTGAAGTAGTTTATGTTTTTGTTTTCCTACCCAGTCAACCGAAAAAAAAAAACAAAAAAAAAAAAAACCTGGTTATGGTTGTCACCCGTGCAGGAGCAAAAACCATGGAGGAAGCACTTGCAACCATCCAAGCCAAACTCCAGGATCTGGATGAAAAATTTCTCGGCCTCCATCTTGAACATTCAGCTATGAACAACAAACGGCAGTCCGAGTCTTCAGCAAACAATGGGTTCTCTTCCAGCAATTTCCGTGGTTCGAAGCTTGATTTTCCTCGCTTCAATGGTACTGATCCAACTGGATGGATCTATCGTGCAGAACAGTATTTCAGTCTGCATAATACTTTTGATGTCAACAAAGTTCCGCTGGCATCCTTTCACTTGGAACAGGAAGCTCTTCAATGGTACCGTTGGTACATCAAGGCTCATCTAGAGCCCAAATGGCCAGACTTTTTCCAGCTCCTTTTGCAACGATTTGGTCCTAGTTCTTTTGATGACTTCACAGGAGCCCTCACTAAACTTCGCCAAATTGGCACGGTGAGAGAGTATCAAACCGAATTTGAGAATCTAGCTAACCACACTGAAGGATTGTCTGATGACTTTTACTGGAGTTGTTTTATCAGTGGTCTAAAGGATGACATCCGCTCTGAGGTTAAAATGTTCTGTCCCAACACAATGATGGAAGCCCTAGGGTTGGCTAAGTTGGCAGAAGACAAGATTGCAACCCAACAACGCTCCAAGCCCACTTTTGTTCCCTTCCGAAATATGGGTTGTCAGCGACCACCTATACCGCAGGCTCCTCGATCGACTCCTATCAAGCGTTTGTCTGAAACAGAGATGCAAGCACGCAGAGAAAAGGGGCTTTGCTATAATTGTGATGAGAAATTCACTCGGGAACATAGATGTGTTCAGCAAAAGCTCTATCTCTTGGATGTGGAGTCTCCGCCTGCCTCTGAAATTGGTGACGAAGATCCAGAAACACTGGATGCTCCGGTCGACATTCAGGAACCGCCTATTGACCCTCCGCCTCAGGATGACCAGCCAGAGATATCTCTCCATGCTTTAGCTAGAATCACCACCCCCCAAACAATGCGGGTCGGGGGTTACTACAAGAAGCTTCCCCTTACAATACTCATTGATTCTGGTAGCACTCATAATTTCATTGACCCTCGGATCGCCAAACAAGCTGATTGTTTTATCCATCCTTGCTCCAACTTTGAAGTCATGGTTGCCAATGGGGGCACCTTACCTTGCAAAGGGAAGTGTCGAAATGTGCGTATCTCTATGGGAGATTATACCTTGCTCTCTGACATGTTTGCCTTGCCCTTAGGCGGATGTGATGTGGTTTTGGGCGCTCAATGGCTACGCACACTTGGCCCTATCTTTTGGGATTTTGCTGAACTTTGGATGCAGTTTTCCCTCAATGGACAAAAACACACATTGACAAGATTACAACCAGGTTCTCTCAGCATCATCAGTTCACATCGCCTGGAAAAACTCCTCAAGAAGAATTCACATGGTGTCATCGCTCAGATCCATTCCATCCAGATGCAACCATTAGCGGTCTCCACTACTCCTTTGGATCTACAACAAATTCTGGATCGATATACAGGTGTCTTTGCTGAACCAGTGGGATTGCCACCTTCCAGGCCAGAAGACCATCGTATTCAACTCCTTCCTGGCAGCGTTCCTCCCAACATCAGGCCCTATCGCTACCCATTTCACCAAAAAACGGAGATTGAAATGCCCGTTCGGGACTTATTGAAGCAAGGTATTATTCGCCCAAGCACTAGTTCCTTTTCTTCTCCAGTTATTCTTGTCCGCAAAAAAGATGGGTCATGGCGCCTCTGCATTGACTTCCGAGCACTTAATCACCTCACCATCAAGGATAAGTTTCCAATTCCTGTTGTTGATGAGCTTCTTGATGAGCTTCATGGAGCTCACTTTTTCTCCAAGTTGGATCTTCGTTCTGGGTATCATCAAATTCGGGTTCATGAGGATGATATTCCTAAAACAGCTTTCCGCACACATGATGGCCATTATGAGTTTTTGGTCATGCCCTTTGGCCTCACTAATGCTCATTCCGCATTCCAGGCCTTAATGAATAAAATATTTCGACCCTACTTGCGGAAATTCATTCTGGTATTCTTTGATGATATCCTCATCTACAGTAAAACATGGGATGAACATCTCCAGCATTTGGATCTTGTCATGCAACTTTTCTCTGACCATCATCTCCATGCCAAGCAGTCTAAATGTGTTTTTGGACAGAAGGAAGTTGAGTATCTCGGGCATATTATCTCAGCACAAGGGGTTCGCGTGGATCCTGCCAAAATCGATGCCATGAACAATTGGCCGCATCCTCAGACACTCAAGAGCCTTCGTGGTTTTTTGGGGTTGACTGGCTACTACCGCAAGTTTGTCAAGGATTATGGGAAGATTGCAGCTCCATTAACTGCTCTATTGAAAAAGGATGCTTTTACATGGACACCTGCTGCTCAGAGTGCATTTGACAAACTAAAACAAGCTATGTGTACTACACCTGTGCTAGCTATGCCCGATTTTTCCAAGCCCTTCACTATTGAGAGTGATGCTTGCGACAATGGACTTGGTGCTGTTCTCCTTCAAGATGAACACCCCATTGCGTTCACCAGCAAAGCCCTTTCAGGTAAGAATTTAGCTGCCTCTACCTATGAAAAGGAAATGATGGCTATTTTGCATGCAGTACAGAAGTGGTGCCCATACCTATTAGGGAATCATTTCTGCATCAAGACTGATCACCAGAGTCTGAAATATTTCTTGGACCAGCGTGTCTCCTCCCCGGCACAACAGAAATGGGTTAGCAAACTCATGGGTTATGACTATGAGATCACTTACAAGAAGGGTAAAGACAATATTGTGGCAGATGCTCTTTCTCGCACATTTGATGCCCAAGGTTCTCTTTCAGCTATTTCTATGCGTGTTCCAAATTGGTTGCAATATGTTCAACAGGGTTATGTCAATGACTCTTCCTTATCTCAAATCATCCAATGCTTGACCAACAACCCTTTTGCTGTACCACATTACTCTTGGGATGGTGCTTCTCTACGATACAAGGGTCGTCTGGTGCTTCCCCAGAGCACAGATCTTCAACAAGCTGTCTTCTATGAACTCCATGCTTCTCCATCGGCAGGGCACTCTGGGTTCCTCAAAACGTATGAACGAGCACAGCGTAACTTCTTTTGGCAGGGCATGAAAAGGACAATTCAACAGATGGTGGCCGAATGTGATACCTGCCAGCGCAATAAGGGTGAAACAACACTCCTTCCAGGATTGCTTGAACCCTTGCCCATACCTACACGGATTTGGACAGATATTTCTATGGATTTCATTGAAGGGCTCCCTAAATCTGGCGAGAAGACAGTGATTCTCGTTGTGGTTGATCACCTCTCCAAATATAGTCATTTTTGTGCTCTCAGCCATCCCTATACAGCCTCCTCCGTCGCTCAAATTTTTCTGGACCAGATCTTTCGTCTTCATGGCATCCCTTCTTCCATTGTCTCGGATCGTGATGCGACTTTCACCAGTCATTTTTGGACAGAACTATTTCGCCACACTGGCACCAAACTGAAGATGAGTTCAGGGTATCACCCACAAACAGATGGTCAGACTGAAATTGTCAATAAATGCTTGGAAACTTATCTTCGTTGCTTCACCTCGGAACAACAACATCAGTGGGCAAAGTGGCTCCCTCTCGCTGAATGGTGGTACAATACCTCTTACCACACTGCCTCTAAAATGACCCCATATGAAGCAGTCTATGGTCAGGCACCTCCAGCTCTTCTTCCATACACCCCCACCAGTTCACCAATTCAGGAAGTTGACACGGTCCTTCGAAACCACGATCAGATTCTTCGCATTTTGCGGGACAATCTTCACATGGCAAGAAATCGCATGAAGCAACAAGCTGATCAGCACCGTTCGGAGCGCACTTTTCAAGTCGGCAATATGGTTTTTCTTCGTCTCCAGCCATACAAACAATCCTCCTTGAAACTCAAAGGGCGTCATAAGCTCGCTCCAAAGTTCTATGGGCCATATCGGATTCTTCAGAAGATTGGGTCTGTTGCTTATAAATTGGAACTTCCTCCTTCTTCCCGCATTCATCCAGTCTTTCATGTCTCTTGTCTGAAGAAAGTTCTTGGCACCAACATCAGCGGACAAACGATTTTACCCGAACTGGATAATGAAGGATCCATCCTTTTGGAGCCAGAGGCCATCCTCAATCGGCGCACGCGTCAGCTTCGCTCTCGCTCTATCACAGAGGTCTTAATTCAGTGGCACGGCATGCAACCAGAGGATGCTACATGGGAACCACTCCTTCAGATTCAACAACAATTTCCACATCTAAAGCTTTGAGGACAAAGCTTTTTTTAAGAGGGAGGGGATGTTAGGAACCCATGTCTTTACTTTGTTAGTATGTTGTTGTTGGACGCATATGCTTTGTAAGTCGTCCTGTAGTATTTGTTGATCAATAGTTTGTGTTATTGTTGTTGGCGCATATGCTTTGTAAGTCCCCGTAGTATTGTTGATCCATAGTTTGTAACGGTCCATGGTTTCGACCCATAGTATTGGCGCCTAGAATTAGTATATAAGTGTGTGTTGAGACCTATGAAGGCACGGTGAAGTTATTTGTATTAAGCTTGCTCATAGGAGGTTGCCCCCTCGAAGTGGCCTGTGATCAATATAAAAGTGATTCCGAGTTCTGTCATTTCTGCTATTTCGCATATTTGTATTAATTAATTGTTGCAGGTGCCTCACATCGTATAACTGACTACTTCCTGTTCATTTAGATCTTGATAAACTTTGCATAAATAACCAAGTTGAGGACTACAAATGGCTACTCTTGCGTGCTAGAATGATAACCTTCCTAAGCTAGCAATTGATTAAAACACTTGCGAATTGAGAGATGACTTTAGAAAGGTATCACCTCAATAAGAGATGAAATTCACCACCAATGTAGAAAACTCATGGACCTCCAAAGTCTAATCTTTATTCCAATATAAAAGCAAAATATATTACAAATTTGTGCAGAGTGCTTTTGCATAAACCATCCATTTGAAATAATGGAGCAAGGCCTCATACTTATACAAAGAGAGAATACCAAAACCCTAAAACGAAATGGCATGAAGAGAGCCAAGTAATGCACAATTCCCAATGAGAGGAGGACACAATAGCTTGATTTATGAGCTAATTGGATGTTGGAAGGTGGGAGGGGGGTGAGGTGGCCTCCACCTAGGCAAGGCGCCCACTCCCAAGCCTTGTGCTCATCACCAACCCAATGCACAAGTGCCAACACACCAAAGTCACCCTCCTTGGATAGAGGGCGCAATTGCCAAGGAAATCATGAGTGCAGTGCTCCGATATTGATCTCAATCAGGTGGGTGAGACTTGGAATCTTCATAAATGCTCCATGCCGTGTCATTTTGACTTTTACTTTATTCAATTTGGCATTTTTGGAGAGAATTGAATTATCTCCAATTTATTATTTTTTGAATTTTTTAATTAATATTTCTCATTTATTGATTTTTTGAGAAAATATAAATTATGAGGCCAAATAAATATCTAAAACTTAGGATAAGTGGGTTTGGGGTTTAACTGGGATTTTTGGCTTAAGAATTAAGCCTCCACTCATTAAAATCCACACCCAAACCACTTAATTATTACAAATTGAAATTTTTCAATTAAAATAATTGAAAATTTTAATAATAAAATAATAAAAATTAAAAATCCAACGTGTCCGGTAAAAAAAATTCGGACGAAATTTTAAAAAGTACCTAGGGACCTAGGAAATGACCATAGGACATACAAATAGTGTCTAGTAGGTTCATATTTTACAGTTGGACTCTAATAATCCCCTAAGGCCTAACCGCCAAAATCGGGCATTCCAACTTTGGAGGAAGCAGGAGAAAAACACATCGATTATTGCTCGGCTAAAGGCAAAGCATAATCGTCAAGTGAAAAAACTCCTTGGAATACCTTAGTTGACTGTCAAGTCTTAGGGAACCGAGCCACTCAAGACCCCCTACTAGCACACTTTATTACAAAAACCCCATGGGGCATGGTCATTCCAACACAGAAATAAAAATAGCTAGCCAAAATTGGCTAAGTCTAAAAACTGAACCTCTGATACTCTGGATATGAACATGGATCATGTTGAAACACTGGCGGCTCAATGGAAGTTCAACTATTGTACAAAATAGTTGGTAACATTCGTCTCCAACTGCAGGACGTGTGCTCGATCTGGCATTCACGCAAGGAGAGGATACGAGAACACCAGAATCTTTGGTTTTTATATAGCCTGTAAAAACATCTCAACTTGACAAAAAACCTTCAATAGCACAAGTGTTATGAAAAAGCCAAATGAAATACAAACTATATTGTATTTTGAAAAATAAATTCTACATGTTCAAAAATCTAAATGCAGAAAGTACATGCTTACTTTGAGAAGCTTTATTTTTCCTAATCTAACATAGCATAAAGGAAAATGTTAAGTATAATCAGAAATACAATGTAGCCATCTAAGCATGTTATCAATGTAATAATTATTTACCTTGTATCTGGTTACCAGCTAGAGCAAGGGCATGCTTATCAGAAAGTGCAAACCTTCTTGGATATTCTGGATGGGAGGGTTGGATGGGAAATCATAATATGTGATAGATATTTGAAGTGTTTCCCAATATGGTAGATCCTCATGCAGGCATCCTCTATCCATGACAGGATAGGGTAGAGAAAAAACTCAGGATGATAAGGCAATCTTGGTACCTCATCATACTGATCTAAAAGGCTCTTCTGAAAATAACTTTCTGTGAAAGTATAAGCCTCAAACTGCTCCAATTCACACGGGACATCCAATGGATGAGATATATGCTTAATTAACTGTACCCAATCCGGCCCTTCACTGTACTGCTTCTCTAAGTTATTTTTGCTGATACTTATGTGTGGCTCTAACTGCTCATATGCTCCAAATTTTCAAAATCCACACTCCCTTCTCTAGATACATAAAAAATAGGTTTGCCAATGTATGTCCAATAGTCATCATCCACATATTTATCAAATATGGGGGAGTTCTTGTAAACTTTATCATATTCCTGGCTATATGTATCCTCGTGCTCATAAGTGGGATTGTCAACAAAAATTCCAAAGGATTTCTGCTTATTAGACATGACATAGATAGGGTTTTCTATAAATGTCCATTTATCATCATCAATATCTATGTCAGTCATGGTGGTTTCATCATCACTTACATCATGCTCCAGGCTATGTCTATCCTCCTCAATTTTAACCTCCTTTTGAATGGGGGCCAGAAAGGTAGAGTAAATTGCACAAGTCCCAAGCTCATCAGTATTATAAACATATTGATTTAGTGGCTTTTGGGGATTTTCCACATGGTACTTCTTTTCTTTCTCGATGTGCAATTTTACTAAAGAATCCTCAAGATGCTGGCACAGTGGCATAGGTCCAATCCATTTGGATCCATCCTCCTAAAGTGGCAGCCCACTTCCTAGAGAGCAACATCCCCCATTTATCTGGAACATCGATGACAAGGATGTCCATAGTTACATGGACATTTGGATATTTGGCCAACCTTACAGATTGATTTTCAATAATTCCCACCACTTCAAGCTGCCTAGAGTCCATGGCACAAACATTTTGATATGGTCTTGATGTTTTAAGGTTGAGTTGGTGCATGACTTTCTTGGTTATGATGTTGGAAGAAGACCCCGAATCTAGCATACAGTTATGTAGAAGAAGATCACCTATCATCAATGATACATAAAAAGGGGGATGATCTTCTCTTCTTGGGTCCTTGGTATGTAGAATTATTGGGGGGTCTTCTAAGACACTATTGTTATTTGTGGAAGGTTGCTCTGTAGTCTCAGCAAAAGTGACCCTTTTAGGGGTACTAGGATTCAGAGGAGTGGGGAGACTTGTAGAAGTAGGAAGATCTAAGACCTTTAACAACTTTTCTCTCTGTCCAGGAATCTTATAAAGTTCATTTACGGGTACAAGTACTTTAGTGGTATTGAACCAATTACCCCAATCAAAATTCAAATCATTTGCTTCATTGGATTCATTTGGAGTTATTACCTTTGGTGGATATTGCATGGAAGGTCCAGTATTTGCTCTTCTCTGATAAGTAACACCTTTGAACTTTTGCATGTTGTGAACTTGCTCGTTTGAAGGCCTCTCTCTATAATTTCTAGTCAAGTTATCTGGTTCTTGACTATATTGTCTAGCCTGTTTCCAACCTTCCCTAGGAATGTTATGGATGTCACCTACTGTGTTGATATATTCAGGCTCGCTTGATATCTGTTTACTGCTACTATCCTCCGGAAAACCATGCTTTTGAACATAGCATGCATAGTGACAGGTGGATTCTTCATGAAAGTCTCTACATGCCCTACAAAATGGTGTAAAATCCTCAACCATGTTAGCAGCTTCCAATGGATTGGGAGGCCTCTGTTCATGGTTGGGTCCTTTCTTTTGCCAGTTCGTCTTTTGAGGATAGGTTGAGTTTGAGCTCTTTCCATAGTTATGACTATGTTCTGCATTTCTTTCATTTGGGAGAGATATTTCTGTTCCATATTTTCCATCTTTTCAATCATGTCCAACAACTTTCTTTCATAAGAATTCTTTATGGAAGTCAAAGGATCTTTTTCTTTAGGTTCAGTTGTTTTTAGAGGAGTTGAGGCCCTTGAGTAACTAGGAATATTAGACTTACCAGAAGATTGCATTTTTTTATCAATTTTAGAAGCCATTTCCTGGGCCATCAAGAGAGTAGTGGGCTCCTTATCCCTAAGTTGATATTGCATTTCCCCACTAAGTGCCTCAATATAATAAACCAAGATGGATTGAGCAAGTGGTTTATAATCAATATGGATAGCATTTGATAAGTCAGTAAATTTCTTGTTGAACTCATCCATAGTCTTGTTTTCACTTCTCTTCATATTTGTCAAGGCAGCTAGCTGATGTCGAGGCTCTTTCTTTTCACCAAACTTGTTGGTAAAAGCAGTTTTGAATGCAGCAAAGGTAAAGAGTTGTCAAGTAGACCAATGAACCAGTCACCAGCATCTCCGTCCAAAGATAGTGCAAGGAGTTTCATATAAACATCATCATGTTTGTAAGCTAGGTCCCTAACATAGGCGTTGATACACTTTGCGAAGCTTTTCAGGTGATAGGCAGCAGTAATGGCATCAGTGCCAGTGAAGGTGGGCAACTTGTCTATAGCTTTGTCTGGTATATCATGTGGTTGATCTGCTATCTGAGTAATGTCAAGGGGACTGTAAAATTCAGTTATTGGATTAATCAAACAGTTATTAGGTTCTATAAAAAGATTATGGATGTCCAAAATAGACTCAGATCCAAGATTCTCAAGGATCCTACGAGAAGTTAACCTATTCAATCTCCTCCTATAAACCTTTTCAAGCTCAAGGATGAAATCAAGTAGGCCTACAGAGTTTCTTCTTGTTGAATACTTTGGTAAGTTATTTGACAGTAGAGTCACCAGATGGATTCAAGTCTAATTTCAAAGAGTTGATTAAACTAAAAATCTATCAAAAGGTAAAGGTAGAAAACTAAGAAAAAACTAAGTTAAAGTCGTCCAGGAACAAAAATTTTGTCCCCGGCAGCGGCGCCAAAAATGTTGCCCGCCGTGTGTACACACTAGCAGCAGAAATCTTTCGAAAGTTGTTTCCCAAGTGAGAAAGGTGTGGCCTTGGCGACAAGCAAAGAGTCAGGTGATGTCACCTGATCCCCACTCCTCCGTTTAGGCAAACTCCTAACGAAGCCAAGGGGGGTAGACCCTACAAAAGAGTTTCTAAGGCTCTTGTTTTTAAAGTTTTAAGGTGATGTGATGCGGATGGGTGTTGTTTAGGAGTTTTTGAATCACAATAACAATTTATATAATCAAAGCATGTACTTGCAAAAATAATTGAGATACATAATCAATGACAATATGATTCAAGTATGAAGCATCTACAGTATAATATAAGAATTATAAGACAAGAGAAGTACTTCCAGATAGATATTAAGCAAATAAATGATATGAAGGACCAGTGCCTTATGGAGTCAAATGTCTGAGTGCTTGGGATGATAAATACAAGAGTTCATGCTTGAGATCATTTTGCAAGTGCTCTTTGTAAATTTTATTGTAAATTTTGTGATGATCTTGATTATTATGGTTGAGGAAATCTCCAAGATATACGCGAGGTACAAGAGATATGTCCGGAAAATACTCTAAGTGGTTCCATAAGGAGACATGTTGGCTGCCAAAGTCCTGAGGGGGTGTTCAACACTACACCAAACAAGGATGTAGCCTACGGTTCCCCCAAGATCTAAGTGCAGTGATCCAGCGCCCCCAGGCAGAATTTTCCCACTTTTGAGTATTGCGATCAACGCCGGATTTTCGTTGGTTATGGGGGTATAAATTTTATTATGGTTGAAATTGGATTAAATGTGAGAAATTAAATAGTTTATACTGTTTATGTGTATCCCAGGGTAGGGTAGATCATACGCAGTATACAAATGATAAATTCCAATTTTTAGGGGAATGTGTGAAAAAAAGAGAACCTTTGTAGAAACTCTCCGACAGAGAGCACTCTTGATCCGCTTTATGGCAAGATTCAAGAGATTTATGATGCACGGAAATAAATCACAAAAATGAAATCTAAACTACCCAAGAGTCTCTTTCAGGTCGAAGACCGTACTTGGGAGAGCAAGGAAGTTAGTCAAATCAAAGCAAAAGAACTCTCCGACAAAGAGCACTCTTGATCCACTGTTGAGTGAGATTCAAGAGATTTATGATTTTCAGAAGTTTATATCAAAAAAATGACAAGTATGGAAACAAGACTAGCAAAATAACTTTGACTAATCTAGCATTTATCAAAGCATGAAAACTAATCTATCCTACTCTAACAGTTTATTGTGCAGGTATAAAGCAAATAAAAAGTACGAAAAATCAGACAATGGGCGATACAGGATTTCCCCCAAATGGGGAAAGTTGGGGTGTGGGAGTCGTTATCCCACTTGATTTTATTCAATTTTTTACAATATTTTTGGGTTTTTCACTTGTCCAAAAAGTTGTTTTGCTTGCTTTGGTTTTGTTTGCTAGCCTTTGGGCTCTTCGCTTGTTGCTTGTTCTCTTGTTCACCTGTGGATAAGAGCTCTCAACAAAGGCTTAGAGATTGTGATCCGCTTTTAGCAACTAAGGAGTTTGAAGTAGTTTGTTTTCTTGATGAGATGATAAGAAGATCTCTCTTTGGCTTCTTCTTTGGATGAGATTTCGACACTTGTAGATCCTGTAATCACAAAAATGTTAAAGTAAAATCTCTTGATGATGAAGCATGGGATAGATGCAGCTGAGCTCACACCTTTCTTCACTTTGGCAACACCTAATCAAAACACATACAACTCAAAGCACAAGTGAGATCAATATTACTAGTATGTTAGGAAAATCAAGATTAGATCAACAATGGTATAACTGACTACTTCCTGTTCATTTAGATCTTGATAAACTTTGCATAAATAACCAACTTGAAGACTACAAATGGCTACTCTTGCGTGCTAGAATGATAACCTTCCTAAGCTAGCAATTGATTAAAACACTTGCAAATTGAGAGATGACTTTAGAAAGGTATCACCTCAATAAGAGATGAAATTCACCACCAATGTAGAAAACTCATGGACCTCCAAAGTCTAATCTTTATTCCAATATAAAAGCAAAAGATATTACAAATTTGTGCAGAGTGCTCTTGCATAAACCATCCATTTGAAATAATGGAGCAAGGCCTCATACTTATACAAAGAGAGAATACCAAAACCCTAAAACGAAATGGCATGAAGAGAGCCAAGTAATGCACAATTCCCAATGAGAGGAGGACACAATAGCTTGATTTATGAGCTAATTGGATGTTGGAAGGTGGGAGGGGGGTGAGGTGGCCTCCACCTAGGCAAGGCGCCCACCCCCAAGCCTTGTGCTCATCACCAAGCCAATGCACAAGTGCCAACACACCAAAGTCGCCCTCCTTGGAGAGAGGGTGCAAATCCCAAGGAAATCATGAGTGTAGTGCTCCGATATTGATCTCAATCAGGTGGGTGAGACTTGGAATCTTCATAAATGCTCCATGCAATGTCATTTTGACGTTTACTTTATTCAATTTGGCCTTTTTTGGAGAGAATTGAATTATCACCAATTTATTATTTTTTGAATTTTTTAATTAATATTTCTCATTTATTGAATTTTTGAGAAAATATTAATTATGAGGCCAAATAAATATTTGGAACTTAGGATAAGTGGGTTTGGGGTTTAACTGGGTTTTTTGGCTTAGGAATTAAGCCTCCAATCATTAAAATCCACCCCCAAACCACTTAATTATTACAAATTGAAATTTTTCAATTAAAATAATTGAAAAAATTAATAATAAAATAATAAGAATTAAAAATCCAACGTGTCCAGTAAACAAAATTTTAAAGTACACAGGGACCTAGGAAATGACCATAGGACATAAAAATAGTGTCTAGTAGGTTCATATTTTACAGTTGGACTCTAATAATCTCCTAAGGCCTAACCGCCAAAATCGGGCATTCCAGCTTTGGAGGAAGCAGGAGAAAAACTCATCGATTATTGCTCAGCTAAAGGCAAAGCATAATCGTCAAGTGAAAAAACTCCTTGGAATACCTTAGTTGACTGTCAAATCTTAGGGAACCGAGCCACTCAATAACCCCTACTAGCACACTTTATTACAAAAACCCCATGGGGCATGGTCATTCCAACACAAAAATAAAAATGGCTAGCCAAAATTGACTAAGTCTGAAAATTGAACCTATGATACTCTGAATATGAACATGGATCATGTTCAAACACTGGCAGCTCAATGGAAGTTCAACTATTGTACAAAATAGTTGGTAACAACACACAAGTTCATAATTATAATATTTTATTAAGGGGTTGCTTATGGTTTAAATTGTGACGATGGCTAAACTTTTATGTATGGAGGCAGAGGTCTATTATTAACCACTTTAAAGAGGCCCCCTTTTTCCATACTTTAGAGGGTGCACATATACTAATCACATGGCATAGAGGCAGTGCCACATGGAGGGACCCTTCTTATTATTATATGGAGGAATATGGTTGTTATAGCAAGAGCTGCTTCTTTATTTACGAATTACATATCCGTTATATTATGGTTTTGTGGGACGTCCACCATGGAAGAGTCCATGCATGCAAGCTATTCACACAATAGGGCCACCCTTACATCATTTTTGAGCCCCCATTTTCCATGCATCCGTTTGTTATGGAGCTGTGTGTTGACTTCCTCACGTGAAGCAAGCCTTAGTCACTTATGTGGATGGGTTGTCCCATTTAACATGTCATATGGATTGGTCTCCTTAGCACATACGCTCATGTGTCTTCCTTTATTCACGGTTGTTGTTTCACAAAGGATATCAAGGACTAAGCCAATACGCAAGTGTGAAATTTACTTAGCATTATTATGGGACAACTTGATGGAGTTTGTTGGTGCACGTTTTATGGAGAACATTGGAGTATGCCTTGGTTTTATTCTCTCTTTAATGTAGACATCCTATCTTCATGGAGCTATTCTTGGTGGATATTAGTACATGTGGCTTTGACCACCTCTTTCATGTATTATTTTACTGTTGTTGGTTAGTAGTTGGAGTATTTTGGATTTGTATACACCTACCTAGGATAGATCTATGGTTTTGGTAGATCTATTATTATTTTATTGTAAAGGAAGTTGAGCTCCTCCCATATATAAGAGAGTCTCTTCCTCATTTGTACTCATGGTTTGATTTTGGGAGTTCCCTCTCTATTGCAGCCTAATTGACATATCTTTCATGGAACAAATCAAATTTTAGGGTTTCATTTTCCATTCTAAGGGTGGCTTTCCATGTTCTCGTCTTTAATGTTGCAACTTGCAAGTGATTTGTAGAATAACTAGACTTATAATTAGTACCATAGGAAGGCAAAATTGTCTCATTCGAAGGGTTGTAACAAAAAATCTCCTTCGATCCTTTGTTGATTTATGCATGATTTATATTGTTATAGCATCTTGTCATTTTTAAGAGTTTTTTTTTTAATATTTCATTGCATAAATCAAACCCTAGTTACAATGTTTTGAGTTGCCCCTTTATGGGATCTCCTAGTGATTTCTACTTATCATTTTGTAGCATTTTGGGATTTGTTTGTGGATTGTGAAAGCAGCCCTAATTTTCCTAACCCTTCATGAACTAACCCTTTTGTTGGACTAGCTTCCCTTGACCCCATTTTCCCTAGGAATTGGCACTACTCTTCATGGCCCTCTAATCACCCCTTTATTTCTCTATACTACAACACAAAAAAAAAACTATTTTGTTGAAGCTACTCTTCCAAACACCTTGTGCATGATTGTCTAAGCTATATTAATCCTATCCTAGGGAAGCCCCCCTTGACTTGGAGAAGAGCCAACCTAAAGTGTAGAGAGGTGGTTATTAAGGTTAGAGTGGGTAACACCTCTAAGTTATAGTTGGGTTAGCTTTGTTCTTTGGGGTTTTAATCATACATGCCAACACAAAAAAAAAAACTATTTTGTTGAAGATATTCTTCCAAACACCTCGTGCATGATTGTCTAAGCTATAGTAATCTTATCCTAGGGAAGTACCCCTTGACTTGGAGAAGAGCCAACCTAAAGTGTAGAACCATTATCCCCCTTCCGGACATGATGGCGCAGTCAAATTTTGTGCTCGGGCACCTAGCAGTTGTTTTCAGGCAGTTTGATGGATTTTCAGGTGGGATAAAAATGGAATAAAAAGGTCATTAAAGAAATCGATTTGGGCAATTGAGGCAAGGTTTTGGCATGTGGTCTTCTCAGAGGTCATCTATGGCGTATCCCACTCCTTCCGGATTAGTTTGCAGCATTCAGTGGGGTCCACACAGTCTCTAGGAGGTCTTTTGATGTATTCTTCTTTTTGCCGAGGGGGGCAGGATTTGATCATTTAAGTGTTTTTAAATGATAGAATGATGCGGATGGGTGTTGTTTAGTAGTTTTTTAATGATGAGGACACAAAAAATACGCAATCCACGTTGCAATTTACAAGACACAGATATCAAGATGAACAATATACTTTGACTTTGAAATTTAAATAAGCATCCACAAGATAATTAAATAAATGCACATGGACTAATGGTCCATATTAAGGTGATACATGTAAGTTTTAAGACCAGTGCCAAATGGAGTCAAACAAGTGCTTGTGATGCTGAAAATGTAAGTCTCAATGTAATGTTCGTGAGATCGTTTTGAAATTGTTCTTGGTAAATTTTGAAGTATTTTAGGTGTTCTTGATTATTAAGGCTAAGAAAGCAAGGATGAAGTCCAACCGGAAAAATACTTTCAGTGGCAACTCTTGGTGACCTGACAGACCGTCCAGTATTCTAGGCTAGGTGTCCAAGGAACTTAACTAGCAAGCTAGAACTCTATGACAACGGTGGGTTCCGGCGTCACCAGCAAGAATTGCACACTACCTGAGTGTTTATCGAAAAAGCAACGCCGATTCGTTGGTTATGGGAGTGAAGATTTTATTATGGTTATCACTTGTAAGATTAATCAAATCCAGTCACCGTTCTAAGTAATAATCCAACTTTTTAGGGTTGGCGGAGCATACTTGGTGGTGGAAAGCAACGAAATAAATTTTAGAAAGGAGATGTGAGTTTGAAGTATTTTATTAAGAGCACAATGAGACCTCTCCGACAGAGAATGCTCTTGACTTCGTCTTATGACAAAATTTCAAGAGTCTTAGTTAATCTACATGCAATGCAGGATGCAACAATACAAGTATGCTCTCCGATAGAGAGTGCTCTTGACTCGTCTTGCGACAAGTTCAAGAGACTTATCTAAACTAAATGCAATGCACAACAATGAAATAAAGTGCAAGTAAACAGTTGATTAATTTAACAAATGTAAATGATTGATGTACTTGCAAATAATGAGAGAAATACTGAAAGCAAAAACTAAGCTAAGTGCGGAAAGAAAGCAAACAACCAACAAACTTCTCCAAATGGGGGAAGTTGGGAATGGGGACTTAAAAACCCCACTCAAAAATGATTTTATTAACGATTACAACTTTTGAGGAATTTCAACCAATGAGAGAAACTAAAAATGAAAAACACTTGAAACAAGAAGTCTTATGACTTCTTTTACAAAAAGGACATTGAAAGTTCAAGTTTTCATGGTTAACATCATCATCATTGGTTTTGGATCTCCTTATGGTTTATTGCTCTTCTTGATGATTTCTTCTTCTTTGGGATATCTCCAAATGGTTTTAAGTTTGTCTTCTTGCTTCACTTTTGCAATTTCTTTTCTCAACACCTACAACCAAAAAAGTCCAATACTCATGCACCCATTAGCGTTAGTCAAAATCAAACTAGATGCACACTCTTATTCAAATGCAAGTTTTAACTTTAAATGAAACTAGCTAAATGTGCAAGCCTAACTTTCAAATGAGATCTAATACTAAACACGCAAACTTTTAAAAGAAACTAAATCTAAAAAAAATGGAATGCAAACTAAAATGAAACTAAGTCTAAGACCAAGATTGAGATCTAAATGCAAATTTTTAACAAATCTGAGATCTAACTTAACAAGGCTAAAAGAGGTAAAGAGGGAAGAAGTAGGAAGATAGAAGTAAAGAGGGAAGAAGTAGGAAGATAGAAGAAGAAAACGTAAGCAAGGAAGGAGGAGGAAAGTGAGGGGGGTTTGAAGAAAACGAAGGCACAGGAAGAGAAGGTAGAGGGAAAAAGATGGCAGCAGAGAAAAAGGGACAGCACCAGCGAATGAAGGAGGACTGTAATGACAGTGATGGGGCAGCAGACAGAAATAAAGGGGCAGCGAGCTAAATGAAAGATGAAGGAAGGAAGAAGGTGGGGAGAAGAGCTGCAAATGAGTGCAAAAATCAGAGTTTGAAAGGAGGAAGACGAAACTACAAGGGAGCAAAAATCAAGAGGACGAAAAGCCAAAGTAAGTCAGAAATCCAAGAAGCAAACAATGGTAGGGTCAAACCTTGAACAAGATGACCACTAGAACACTAGTCCCAAAAACCTTCAAACTAGCTGGGTGTCCGCAAGGATGCTAGTGGGGATAGAGAAGTAGCCACAAAATAATGTGGCCCAGGTACTATCTCAAGCCAAAACTTAACAGAAAGAAGACAAAGAAGAGTATGGGAATGATAAACTTGAAGATCCACTACTCAAACTAGTAGTCAATGTAACCAGGTAACCAAGTAACTAAGAAGAATGTTTTTTGATAGCTTAATGGATGAGGCAAGAAAGATCAAAATTGCTTGAACCCCTGCAAACAAAAGACCATCAACAATAGAGTTCCTGCATAGTGAAGGTATTAGATGCCAAAATCTTCTACTAGATGCAATCCCTGAAGACACAAACACTCAATAACAATTTGATTAGAAGCCTAAGTACTAGATTGTTAGTCTTCAATAAGCATACAATAATCAAAATTGAAATCAAAGAGTAGGGTGAAAGAGATATTACTTCATCATAGAATGAAGACACAATGCCAAGAGCCAATGCAAGTGACCTCCAAAGTTGAAAATATTTTATTAACAAAGAATGCTTACAATTTCACCAGAGTTTCTATGCCTAATTCTCCATGAGAATAAGGAGGCAATGCCATCCTTTTATACAAAAACTAGCAAGCTAAACCCCAAGTTCGAATTGGCTTTGAAGAGAGCCAATAACACTTGAAACAAATTCGAATTCCTATCAAGATCCAATCTAAATCCAATCAATATCCAATTAAATCGTGGCTTGGAGTGATATCCATACAATAGACTTGAGTTTGAATTAATGAGGGTGGGGAGGTGGCCTCCACCTTGGCAAGGCGCCCTCCATCCCTCCATTGGAACCATCACCCATCAAATAAAGAGTTGCCACATAGCAAACTCGAGCTCCAACCCTAGATTGACGTGAGGGAGGAGAGAACACGTGTGGATGAGGTAGATATGCTTGGAGTTGAACTCGCACTTGATTTAGATCTTGGTGGTTGAGAGTGAGAGGTGGCCTTCACCTAGGCAAGGCGCCCCCACTCCCATTCAATGCAATTTAAACTTAACTCATTTCCCATTTAATAACTCCTCCACATCACCAAATCGAATTTGCACATAAGGAGGGCAAATTCTACTTGGAGTTATACATTGATGCTGACTGGATAGTTAACTGAATCCTCTTGGAGATGACTGGAATGATAATTAATGCCTGGTGCCATGTCATTTAGCCACTAAAATAATCCAATTTGGATTATTTTGGAGACAATTGGATTTTCTCCAATTATTAATTTTTTCATTTAATTAATTAATAATCCTCTTTTATTGATTTTTTTGAGGATTTATTAATTAAGTCGCCAATTGACGATCCGAAACTTAGGATAGAGGTGTCCGGGGTCCAAGTGTGATTTTTGGCTTAGGAATTGGGCCTCCAATCACTGAAAAACACCCCTGGATGACTGACATATTACAAATTGAATTTTTCCATTTAAATTATGGAAAAATTAATTATTAAAAAATAAAATAATTAACTGTCCAACGCGTCCGGTAAAAAATTTTCAGACAACGTTTAAAAACCACTACAGACCTAGGAAATGACCACTAACTCGACTCATTGTGTCTAGTAGGTTCATATTCATCAGTTGGACTTTAATAATCCCCCGAAACCAGAATCTCAAAATCGAGCATTCCAGCTTTGGAGGAAGCAAGAGAAAACCTTGTCAATTATATCTCGGCTGAAGGCAAAGTATAATTGGTTAGGGTAAAAAAATCCCTGGAATACCTTAGTTGATAAACCAGTCATGGGTGACCGAGTCACTCAAATCCTACTAGTACACTTTATTACAAAAACCCCGCGGGGCATGGTCATTTCAAGACAGACAACAAACTGACTAGCCAAAACTGGCTAGGCACAAAAAATGGATCATCTCATACACTGGAACACAAACATTTATCATGTTTGTAATATGGCGGCTCTTCAGATAATCCAACTATGGTACAAATAAGTTGGTAACAGGCTTAATAATTAAAACCCACCTCTATAATCATCTTAACATTCCCGATCTAAATTTTGGTGGACATCCAACTCCATTTACCCCCCGATCTAAGGCACTGGGCCTCTCCAAGGGAGGTCGCACTTGTTGGGTAGGTGGGCTTTTGCTAGATCTACATCGTGGGTATTGCCTATTCTTCCTCAAAACGTTAGATCCATTCATTTGCAAACCCCCTAGTGCCATTTCACTTCAATTTTCACCTTGTGGGCCCCATTTGGGCCATTTTCCATATTTTAAGGGTGGGCCCCACTTGAATCTTTTATCTTCGCATTAGATCTATCTAGATCTACTACTCCTAATCCATAAGTGACCTTATCTCACACTTGGTTAAACATTTTTCCTTGTCCTAAGCCTCTTCAACCAAGCCCTAACCTCTTGGGTCCACTTATCCATTCTAGATTTAGATCTATCCCTCTTGATCTCCTCACATCTCATCTTTCACACATCTCTAGGAGGTCTTGAGTAGGTTCTCTAGCCTTCATAGGTTGGCTAGGGTCTCCCCCTCGATCTTGTTTAGGCTTGATCTAAAGTGAAGAGTGCCTCGGTTAGCGTGACAATCAATTGCATTGAGAATCGTGGCATCTCTTGGGTCACCTCTTTAGTTGTCCAACCCCTCTACTGTCCTGGATAGGATAACCTTTAGGGTCAACTACAAGTTGTGTGATAACAGGTCCATGATGAAATTAATGAAGAAGATCAAGGGGATATTGTTGAGGAGCCTCCTCATGCTCCCATTGAAGCACATAACGAAGATCTATTTGATGAAGACATTGATGTTCATATTTGTTCTTCTCATGGTGATGAGGGTTTGGTGAGATTTTCTCCTTCTCATATTCTTGAAGACAAACACTTTGAAGATGATAGATTTGAGGATCTCTTTGCTTGTAAACATATTGATAACAGCATGGATGTAATTTTGGTGAAGTACATTTTCATCATTTCGAACATAGTATGGGTGAGGACTATTGGAGATTTGTTGGTAATCCCATCTATGATTCATCTCATAATGGAAATGTAATTTGTGAAGACCTTGAAGAGCCTATTTTTTATGAGATACCCCATGATCATTTTCAGCCATGTTCATGTCCATATGATGATATTTTGGGGAGACATTGTTCTTTTTCCTCTAGGTGACTTTTGGAGCAGCCTTTGAAGGATCATTCCAAGCCATCTGGTTCATCTTTTTGTGCAGATTTCTCTCATGATTTGGGGCAGTTCGGTATAGATGTCATTGCAAGAATTTTCCAGCCATGAAGCCTTGTGTTTTTCTATGCATTTGAAGAAGAAAAATCACTTTTTGAGCCCGTAGTAGGGGCTGGAAATGAGGCATTACAGCAGGGATATGTTGTAGATTTTTTCCAACAGGTCTTTACACATTTGTTAGCAGATTTAAGCATGAATATGTGGCTGGAAATAACTTTTTGACTGCTGCAAATTGCCTAGGGCAGCAGGTTGTTCATTTAAGATTTTTCAGTGTTCTTTCCCTTCTCTAAATTTGGAAATTTCATTTGATTTTGCAAATGGTAATTTATCTTTGCATGTTGGAAATGATATGAAGCAGCAAGACATACCAATCAGGGATATTTTCAGTCATTTTCAGCCATATAATGTTGTGCAAAAATCTAATTTCATCTTCAGAAATTTCTCTCACTTTTCATCCTCGTGCCTTGTAAAAGATATGATGATGTTGGAGGAACCTCAAGCCCTTTCTCTTCAAGGTGATTTGGATGATATTGCAGGGTATTATTGGCTTCCCTATGATGGAGATTATCAAATATGTATACACAAGCCCTATCCAAGCATGGATAGAAGAGGCTTGTAAGAGAACATGCCATTCATGGCAAGGGTTTGATGATGATCACATAGTACATGCTATCTCATGTACCTTCACTCATGTTCCTATGGAAATTTCAGTATGCCTACATTTGATGATTAGTGTTGCCTTGTTTTGGTCCATGACGAAGCAGAAGGGAAAAGGATATCTCCTTGATAAGATGTCAAGGTGGCTACATTGGTTGTATGATTTTACTTGACATGTTCACTTCTCATGCTTAGAGTAGGTAGACAGGAAAAAAATAAGCTCTTGCATGAATTTTAGAATATGGGCATTTTATTTCATGTCTTTGCCATTGATGCCGTGTGCATTACTTGTAAAGTCAAATTTTGGAACTATGTAGTCATGGATGTAAATATGGTGTGTAGGGATGTTGAGGTCATCCATCCTACCACATAGTTTTGGTTTTGGATGGTCATTGTCATCAATGATCATGTATATGTTGAGATTCTAGGGTTCCCATGCACACCCGAGATGAACACATGTACCGCAATTGGAACCATTTGTTACCCCGCATTTTGCATGGGTGTCCACATGTGATTTTGTCACACATTTAACAGGGTTTGCAGGTTGATGGAGATGAGATTGGCCTAATTTGATGATATTGATGCCTTGGATGTTTTTGGGTGAGGCGATCTCTTGCTAGATGTGCTTGCTCTTCATTTGCACTTGATCGCATGACGATGGTCTAGCATTGTTGGAGCCTTGGTTTATTTTGGAGGTGTAATGGGGCATGTTGTCACAAAAACTAACACCCTATGGTGCAAGGTCTTCACTAATGTGTAGCTATGTGCAACTATGGAAGTAATGCTACTGTCACCTTAGCAATTACTTCCCCTCTCTTTACTGACTTGGATAAATCACTAGGGGGAACTCCCTAAAAGCAACTAAGCGTCAAGAGATGAGGCAAATTACTTAGGGTGCAAGTTTGATTACGGAAAAGATAATGGCTGAGTTAGAAAATCTTATTAAGTGTTGAAATCTAAACCATTGAAAGAGATAACTCACAATTTGATGGCATCCATGAATCAATGAAATTGCTTGCATATGAAATGTATTTGAATAAAGCAAGTAAATGTAAGCAAGACAAAAGCTTAAGTGATTTGCCAAATGAATAATGAACTTGTTCCCAAAAGACCTAGATCAAGAACTGTAAAATGAGAAGTAATATGTAACAATTGAAACGTATCTCATTAAACAGTGTAGATCAAGTTAACATTGTTGTTGTAGTATATGATGAGTTAAGTGTTAGTGACCAGCAATGGGAAATAAGCTTTAAACCAACAAAGAAAATTATGAAAGCCTTAGTTATCTTGATTTAAAGCAATGAAATAGATTGCAAGTAAATCTGAAAATAACTTTTGAGATGATACCATTTATTGAACCACAAACGTTTATTCTATTCATGGGATTGCCAATAGAATAGAGTTACCATCATTTTCAAAAATTACTTACAACAAAAATTGTTAATTAACCAATGATAAATTTGAAATAAAAATCTGTGGTTAATAACAATGATGTTTTACAACAAGTTAGATGTTTGAAGTTAAGTGCCCAAGTGCTAGGAAATGAAAAGTAATTATTGCTTGAAGTACAAAAGATTAAAGTGTATTCAGTTACTTGAGCATGCCATTAACATATAAAAAAATATGTGTTTGATGCTAATAGCAGTGATTAAGTGTAAGTGATGTATGTCATAAACCATTAGAAACAACGCAAGATCAAAACAAAATTAAATAAAACTGTTCAAGAGTGCTGAAAATGAATAAAGTGAAATCACTCCAAAACAGTAAAAGGTTTAGCCCATCCGAAAGATAAATGAAGTAAAACTAATTCAGAACTAAACTTAAATAAATCTGGAATTAGTATTCATCTCAAATTTATTTAGTTTATGACCAGCAAGTAAACGATTACCATGAAAATAGCATAAGCTTGAAAGAAGTGGAGTGCAACCCTCAAAGAGGGTTTAATCTAGCTAAATATTTTGCTTAATCTTATGTGTGGGATAAAACGTAAATTCTAGATTATAAAACACAAAAAAATAAAATTAATTAATTTGTTTTAATGGCTAAAAGAAGGAAAAAACTCTTGGCTAGTGGCTAGTTGCCTACATAGAGGGTAATGGGGTCATAAAGGAAGTATGAAAGATTTTGGTGATCAAAGAGTAGGAGAGGGTAGAAGAGCTCAAACCCTTGTCCTAGTCTTTGATAGCCAAATAATTTTTTTTTCTAGTCCAAGGGAGGATTTAAGAGCTAAAATCCTCTAAGAAAACCTGCATGCAAAGCTTACAAATTCTACTACAAGTAACACACATCATAAGCTGAATATAATGCTATCTAGTGTGAAAAAACCTGCAAGACTCTGGATTGAAAAATGAAAGACGTTATCCCAATCTTTTCATGCAAGGCTCACCACTTGTAGAAGAAATCGATATTAGACATTGAGGACCTAATGCTTCAACTTACTTCATCACTATTTACCTAATCCTCTTATCACAATATTTTTTTTCAATGTGGTAAATGATTCCTTATTTAAATTTGTCTTATTACTCAACTCATTGGATCTTCCTCTTTTAGCCTCCATAAGCTTATTTAGATCATTGGTTAGGAAAAACCAAATACATCTTTGCTAGGACATCATATCATCTTTAAATTAATCCTAGCCCAATTAAGGAGCTTAAGTTTAACTCTTTAACAAAGTGGTGACAATCCTCCTTCCGTTGTCATTTACTAACAAATATCCAACATAAGGACAATATACATAAATCCATATAGGACAGGTAATATAATTGAATAAGAATAGATATGATTTTACAATGACCTCCATGATAGTGTATATATGTATATATAGTATATACACACACACTATCATGGAGGTCATTGTAAAGTCATATATATATATATATATATATATAAGTGACACATCTTCCCCCACACACCGCTCACACCTAGATCTCAAAACTAGTGCACCCACACACCCCAACTACCTTGGTAAATTAGTTTACATTATTTCTTAACATAATGTTAGGCAGTTGCACAACTTATATCTCTCGCATAAAATATGTCACATATGATGTATACATTATGACATATCAAATAATTATATCAAATATCTATGTTCTCTCTCTGCACAATTCTGTCTATGCATGTGCAACTTTTTTTTGAATAAAAGCTTCCTTTGACCATTAATAGAGCAATATGTACAGGGCTTTTAACAAAAGAAAGTGCTGCAAACACAGCCACCACAAGCACTAGCACAGCTCAAAATTGAGTTGGCTAATCACCAAAATGCCCATAAGTCTTAAGAGACGAAATACAATGGTGTATGTACAACTTTGATAACTATTTGCAAAGGTATTGAATAGATACAAGTCCTTTAGAATACAATGTTGTGATAGAGATGGCATACAGTGAGCAAAAGTGAATCTGGGATAATTCTATTCAAAAGGTGGCCTTAAACAGATTGTCAGGATGAACTCGATTCATTGATTCTGAGGTTGAGATTCAGCCATAAAACCATAATCACCCATTCAAGGATGCAATATAGTTGTTTCAAACTGATTAGTTTCTGATTTTCCTAGAGTTTTAGATTGTTAGAGCCACTACTTTCATCACTCCAATAAGAAAGTCAATGCCAAAAAAATAAAACAAGAAGAGGGATAGGGCACTAACTATTCCAACTCTCTGATGAAGAGAACAATTACTCATTCAACATTTGATATTCAACTGCCAATGATATGGTTTCATGACATTTTTTATCTACTTTATTCTAGAAACCTCAGACTGTCATGCATTTACCAGTAATTAACAATAGATGCTTGGGTGGTATTCAGAAATCTAAGGAAAAATGTAAAGACCTCTTTTGTGTAGCATACCATGTTCATGTTCCAGTTTCAAGATAGCTTTCAAGCCTGCTTCAACGCCTGCTTCAATAATTGCAGCAGCAAATGATTCAGTGATTGCTAGGTTCTCTAAGACACAGGCAGCCTTCTCTTGCAAAGAGGGGCCTCCCTTTGTTAAAATGTTGACAAGGGAAGGAAGACCGCCACCACTCACAATCTTGTCCCTGCATATTGACAACATTATCTCCAATGTTTGAAAGCAATAAATACTGACTGGAAAAAGCAAACAGATAGCAGATTATTACTCAGCTTTAGCAGCTAATGATGACAAACCATCCTGCAAAAAACCATGCACTCAGCTAATTTCAAAGCTCAAAGCAACCAACCTTATTTTATATATCTCAAGTTTCAACATGCTTCTAAATGGATACAAGAAAAATAATTTCAAAGATTTAGTGATCTACTCTTATGATCCTTCATAAACGCTTGTTCAATAGTTAGTCTTACTGAATTATCATGTAGTCATGGTTGATATATGTAATTTTGCTGTAGTTATTATTAGTTCGAATAATTAGAAGTGAAATTTCTTATGTAGAAATATTCCAACAAATGCCCCCCTCTTGTTATGCTGTAGTCATGAAATTATAAATCTTGAATTGAGCATTTCTCATTTGAGAGCTTACAGCTGATCTTTTGGCTTGGCTTACCAATTTCAGCTTATTTTACTAATCATGCTTAGCTTAATTGTTTCATTCAAGTATTTCTATGGATATTGTTCACTGATTGGAAGTCCTTCTGGCTTGTTCTCTCAATAGTGGACACTCAAATATTGCTACATGTGGTATGAGTATCTAGTGATCCAAACTCTTGCTTCTACTCTAAGCCCTGTCTCTTACAAGAATCGAGGGCAGTACCAATGCCTATTCAGGCAGTTACAAACCCTTTCAAGTTTCTTGAAGTACTCTGAGAGTCTGACCAAATATGTTTCACCTATTACATGCAGGAAGCCCTCAGGCTTCATTCCCATACAGCCACCCCATGAACCAGTCTCCACCCGATCACTTCCTTTTTTATAGTGCTCTCATCTGCTAGGGGCAACAAGAGACAAACAGATGGTGGCCTTGATTCTGATTCCAGATCGTGAGGGCTAGGAAACAAAGAGTAATTTTATTCAAAACCTAAAAACACAATGTATTCCTTCAATAAATGATATATCACAATACTTCAAATCTGAAATACAAAACAGCAATGAGATAAAAGCAATGGTCCACCATGTTTCCAATACATGGGGATGTGGGAGCAGGGAAACGCATCAGAGGCATATGTAGAAGTACCCCCCAAATTTTAGGAAATGTCATAGGAGACTGTTATCACATATATAGTAGCCGGGCTACCATACATTATTTTTCTGATACCAGTACACTATTCAGCCAGTTCCCTTGCATTGAGATGCTGAGATGAGCATCTATTATGGATCACTATCAAATTTTGGACAGCAGTTTTATTCCCCATGCCATGACTGAGTCTCAGGACACTCAGAGAGATGACTGATATAGCTATTTAGCCATTTGTACAGAGCAGTCAGTAGTGCCCAGAGTTACAGCAGCAGTTTCAGAGGATCGATGATGAGCATTCAGGTATATGACTCAGCAGGTATATTATGATGTTATGGTTATATTGCTTTTATTTCCATTTTCTTAGCATGTCTTAGCATTTAGTATCATGATCTGGCGATCATATAGATATGTGGACCTAGTTGTACTTATATATATATCATATTTGTCCCTACTCAGACTTAGAAGTTCTTGGCCTATACTCATTGGTTTTACCCTCCCTAGGGAGAATAGAGGTGATCATTCCCACCATACTTTGGCTTGCTAGTGTCGGTTTCATTATTCACTGTCTTCATCCATCCATGACTTACCCAGTTTGTTCATTACCTTGACTTACTACTTGACTAGTGGCATGGACGACCTTCCCCCACTGTAGCCTCTATATTGGATGAGCTTCCCTGTTCATTGTGTCTCGGCTCTGAGTTGGTGACAAAACTTACCTATGGTGAGTTGGATTTCCTTGTGAATTCCCCCTAGTCACTAAAGATGTTGTTGGCTAAACCTGAAACTTTTAGTGCTGCCATGAATACAAAGTATGGAAATAAATAAAATGTTGTATCTTGTATGAAAAGCCCATTCATGCAATGTGTTTCTCAACACACATGAATGAAAGGCAAAGCCAAATGAAAATGGCTATGAAATATCAAATGCTATATCTATTGTGAAATGTAAATACCTAGGTAAACAAGCTGTCTATGACACACCTAGAAGTGCTTAGGTAAACAAGTGCCTTAAAAACACGCCTGCAACAAGAAGCCTAAATAAATGTAAATCTATGCAATGTGTTTATAAACACACATAGATCAAAGGCAATGGAAACTATAGGCCTAAAAAGCGATGGAACTTAAACTCTATATCAAAAAGATTGCTGGCCTCATTTGTATTATGGATTGTGCGCATCTATCAAGGTGAATAAACACTTTTTGAACAACTTACCCATTTGTGAGACACCGCCATTCCCTATGTTATTGCTTGTCCACTATATGCTATGGTGTGTTTTCCCTTTTCCATATCCAAAGTGTTACAGTGTTAGGTCAGTAAGTCATCCTTTGACCTAGCCATGTTATTCTTAGCCTTCACCCTTCACTAGCAAATTGATCACAACTATGAAGTGAGTATGACCTTGAAAGTCTTGTCTGAGTAATAGTAATAATTAATGACCTATTATATTTGGATTTAGATCGCCAGTAATGATTACTTCTTGTTATAATTGCTATTTGAATGAATTGTAAAGCATGTTTTAACCTTTGACACCTTGCAGCAGCTTGATGACAGTTTGAGTTATATTTTGGTCATGTTGACTTGGTCAAACCCAGTTTGACCAAAAGTCAACCACAGGACATGAGGTGGTAGACCTCAGATGTTACAGATAGTTGATATATGGTCTGGTACAGGTCACCATGGTGGGCTTATGCAGTGGTTTCAGGCTTATGATGATGATTTGTGCTTTTCAGCACTTTTACAGATTATTATTATTTGGCCTGTCGGATATGATGAGCATTTATGTTTTTACCATGCAGAGGTCTATATGGTGTATGAGTACTCACTTTAGATGGATTTGGACCTTCTAAGTCCAATGAGACAATCTGTTTTCAGTTTCGGGCAATTACAGTGATGTTTTAGCCTCAATTGGCTATCCTAGTGCAGTTTTGGCCTGTCAGAGGCCCTGTCAGAGCAAAGCGGAGATTTGATTGGTTAACCTAGAGCGTTATTGATGGAGTGGGTTGTCCAGCCACTTGTTATTACCATATTACCCCCCTCCCAAACAGTCTGGTGATTTTTCATTTTTTGGAGCCAGGCACTCTAGGAGGTAGTTTGGGCAATTTCACACTTCCCGAGGCAGTCCAGAAATGGTAAAAATGGCTATAGAGGAATTCGATTTAGGCTACTGAGGCAAGGTTATGGCATGGGATGATCAATGATGATAAGTGGTATGTCTTCCACACCTTCTCCAGCAGTTTCAGCTTCATCAGGACCCACATCCATCACTTATGGCATTTTATATCATTTTCTAGAGCCTCCTAAGTCTCACGACTTTCCCAAAGAGGCACGATTTGGTGTATGGCATGATTATTTTTGGATATTGTGCCATGGGGATTGACCAAGGGTGTTATAAATTACCCCTTGGACCCACCATGAGCTATTTCTTATATTTTATCATTATGATTTGGTGGGATCCCCTCTCCTAGGGTGAGTTTGTCCACATATTGTTATATTTTATTATTGATCCATGTATTGAATTGTTAAGCTCATCTCAACCATTGATTAAATCTTTTGATCTTTTAATCTTAGCCACTCATTCAAAAAGTGGTTAGGATTGTGGCCTCTCTCCATCCTATTTAAAGGAGAGAGCTTCTCATTGTAAAGGTGACTTTTGGCTCTGGATTATTGGAATAGAGAATTATTATTGCATCTATCTGTTGTGTTGTGGTGAATGCTTTTGGAGTTCGTTCATTGATTCTTCCTTTGCACTGGGTTCTTGGAGATTTTGTCTTGCTATATTTTGTACCACGTTTTTGCATCTACAGGTGGAGACCGAATTCATTTGAAGAGGACGTATTGGTAGGGGAGGACCCTCCCTACTTCTTCCTTGGGTTTCTTCGTTGGTAACAAGGAGTATTACTGTCTTTGACCTTCTATTTCATGTTATCATTGCATTTCGCTTGTATTTCCTCCATACTTGATCTAACTGATTGAATCGACTTTCCTTGGTTTGACAGGTAGAGGAGGTTGCACTTGTGGGCTAGGACATCATTTCGGCAAGCAACATCAACAATTTCTCATTTGATCTCTGCGGGAGTCTTCCTCAACAACAAGGCATCTACTTCCATCACTCAGGCATGATCTCAAGGTAATTTCTCATTCCATGATCTATCCATTTGTCTAAGTGCTTCAAACCCTCATAAGTTAAAGCCATCATTTTACATTTTCTCAGATCTAGCAAGATCCACTTGGCTTTTGGGTATAAAATTTAAAACCCACCTCTATAGCATCCACGGCGATCCGGATCTATAGTTCAGTGAGGATTGGCCCTCATTTGACCCATTTCCCAAGGCAAAGAAGCTTCTCCAAGGGAGGTCGCACTTCCTAAGAGGGGTGAGTTTGCAAGGATCTAGCACCTGGGTAGGTGAGATCCCACTTGATCCTTCATCTCCATAATTGATAACCTACCCCTAGTGTGTCACTTCAGTGATTTTCACCTTGTGGTCCCCATTCCTCATTTTGAGGATTGAGCCCCACTTGGGTCATTTTGTGATACATTTCAATCTCAGATCTACTGAGATCTAGCCATTGGATGATCCTAATTTTCAAGATCCACCTACCTCAACAGCTCAACATTCCTGATCTACAATTTGGTGGACATCCGACTCCATTTGGCCTATTTCCCAAGGCACTGATCTTTCTCCAAGCCAATTTGACTTTCTTGGACTGTTGAGTTTGCTTGTGGTTTGGTCCCTATTTTGGTTGCTTGAGCACCTTGACATTGTCATATCCATCCATCAAGCTCACCTTTGGTACTGGTTAGCCCCAATTTGGTCCCTAACTACCTTGCATTGGACACGGTTCCCAAGACAGTGGATTTTCTCATAATTGACTAGTATCCTAATCCTGGATCTTATATCAAATATCATAAGTCACTCTCACATACACAATGGACCAAAGCTACACTGTTTAAACCCCTTGATCCAACCTACTACTCATCTTGTGACTTCATCCATAGATCTAGGATTCACCATACACCTTACGTACTTCACCCATTCTTGATATGATCTGGTGTTTTGGTTTGATCTCTCTTATCGGGAGTAGATCTGGGTCTCCCCCTTTGTTGTCTTGGGCTAGATAACATAAAGTGAAGATTGCCTCGATTGGCGTGACAACCATCCATAGGGAGTCGAGGTTATCTTGGTTGCCCATCCCTTCTGCCATCCATCTTGGATTCATCTCTAGGGGCAACTACAAGTTTGGTGATAACAGGGACATTAGGTTCTTCAACATACGGGACCCTACCTAAAACACTATAAGTTTAAATTAGAATTAGACTATCACCATTGTATTTCTCATCATATTTAGAATATTGAAAAATCAAAAGATATAGTCTTTTAGATCTAATCATCTAATTGTTAAGATAAGTTGATAACTTACTCAATTTACAAAGTATATCAAGCGAAAAAGCTCAACACAATCATACTGAAATGAAAACTGTGAACTCTCAAACTGATACATCAAGATTCAAAATTTTAAATGTACGAGGACTTAGAGAGTCATGTTTCCAGCAATGTCTCATTGTCTCCAACTTAACACTGTCCAGCAACAATGTCTCCATTATCTACTGTCCAGTGCCCTCCTTATTGAACACTCCAGCAGCCACGAGTTGAAGGCTCAAGCATAACACACAGCCACAGGTTGAAGGCTTTGGCCAACACACAGCCCATGGGTTCAAACCCATAGCTCACACGAGTAATGGGTTTAGGACCTAGGTCTCACGTGGGTTGAGGTAAACTGGAACCCTCTCACACAACAACAATCTCAAGTTGTTTGTCATTTCACACAACAACAATCTCAAGTTGTTTGTCATTTCACACAACACCACAACCACACATTGCCGATCCCTCTCACACAAACACAACCACAACAGATAAAGGGGAGATGGGAGCATCTGATTTGGGGAGGAAACATTCCCCTTCTGAGTTTTCATGTGTTTCCCTCGAAAGGGAATGTTTGGGAAGGTCCCCAATGGAGTACCCACATCCCGAGAGCACGGGAGCACATCCCCTACCCTTGGAACGTGTCCATGTGTAACACTGGATTAAATAGACATAACCTCCTTTAAACTCGTTCCTCAACACTGGTTTCCCAACTTGAGATCCTTATTGTAGCAAAATCTAACAGATGATTTCAGCTCATAAAATCAACAAGATGACAAAATGAACAGCCATACATATGTAGATAGCCTTCAATTCACATAGACTTCATAAACAAAATAAGAACAAGCCAAAGAACAAGATTTTTTCTCCAATTCTCCAACAACCATTACAAGGAGAGTGTGCCTCTATTATATAGAAGGGCTCAAAAACCTCACCAAATAAAATAATAATATCCACTATTAATCCATGATCCCTCCTAGGAAAGCATTAAGAAATATTATCCTCTAATAAACTCCCAATGAACAAGCCAACAATGATTAATAATTGAGTATGATGAGTGGGTATGCTACTAGACCTCTCCTCAAACAAGAACGTCTCCTTAAGATAACCTTGTTTGACCATGCAAGTTCCTCTAAGGATCCACATGTAGCCTTCTCTAGTAGAGCACTCCATCAAATAATGTGCTCAATCATCAATGCAAGCCTTCTTCTTGATAAAAACAGGAAGGTTAGGCAGAGTGCTTTCCAATATGAGCTTTAGATCAACCAAAAATAATATAAAATTCTCTTAAAAGGAGGTGAGCCCTTGAAGCATGTACAAGAAGGTGGCTATGGGACCACATTGACCAAGCCAAATAGTATAAAATAGTCCATAATAGTTGTCCCCTAGAGAAGTGTGCCAATGGCTGTTATGGCCTCCCTTGGATCTAGGGCCACCATCAATTAAATAATCCTCCAAGAGAAGTGCACCCTAGATAAATGTGCTACGTTGTTACATCATGAATAAACATGCCAAGATGCCAGCTAGGGGAGTGCACCACTTGTTTAATGAGTCAACAACCTTGATATACTAAAATAATGCCAAAGATAGCAAGATTAGCTAGGGTACTTCCTCCAATGCAATAAACAACTCCTCAAACAATGGATCCCATGGATATGTGTGCAAAAGTGGTCCAATTGGTTGTTATAATAACCTCCATAGGTGGGATATCCTCAAACAATGTGCCAACGCATAGATCCATGTGCAAACAATCAACCCTTCTCAATCCAATGGCCATAAGTGGGATGATCTAGGAGAATGTGAATCAAGGGGATGTTCTTCTAATAAAATAATCAAAACCAAGTGTCATAAGGAGAAAGCATGTGCCAAAACCATCAAATGATTTTTGAAACCATGGGCACAAAGGTGGAGCGCCCTAGTAAATCCTACAAGGTAGTTAGATCCATGTGTACAACCCAAAATGTACAAGGTGGAGCGCCCTAGTAAATCCTACAAGGTAGGAAAAATGTTATTGGGTCAGCAAAAAATCTCTAAATAAGCAACGTTGTTAGTTACATTATGAAAAATGTTATATACTAGAATATTTTATTGGCTTTCTACAACACATTTTTGATGGATTTGGCTTCCAAAAATGCATTTTATAGGGATTTACCAATCAATATGGTTTTGTTCAACAAAAAATAATGCAAAGGGCGCTTTGCGAGTAGTATTTTCCTCTTTATAAATTGCCTAATCCTTCAAGATTTTTTAAATTGATGACCCATGTGTACTAAGAGTGATGACGACTGGACTAGTATGGACAACAAAAGAGAAGGATTTGGAAGTTGTACGGCTATGCAGGAGGAAGGTATGACTACATGTATGGCCTCACATGATGGTATAGTCACATGTGTTGTTATGGGGATGGTACAGCCATGAGTACAGGTACAACAACCAAAAATGTAGAGTCAGGATTGGGCAAGGTCACATATATTGTGAAGGGCCTATTCTCAATAGGTATAGCCTATGTTGTAGGTGATCAAGACTATACGATGCATGGGCTTTAGTTCTTAGTGGGTACTAATAATGTTGTAGTGTAGTCAACCTCTAGGGCCAAATTGGTCGTGGTACTAAAGGCAAAGACAATGTATATCAAAAGAGAAGCCATTCTTGTGAGCAATCTCCTCCAAAATACATTACCCTTAATTGTTCTAAGAATGATGGATATGTTAAAGTAGTAGTTCATTCTCTGAATGCCAAATTTATGGGATTTGGGGCTTCTAGTCTAAGTAAGATTAGACAGGCCCGTGGGGGGCAGCTCAAGTGGTAAAGATGAGAAGTTGAAATTGGTTGTAAATGCAAGGTCACGTGTTCAAATCCCCCCAATCTTTTTGTGCGCCGTGGTTCGGGCCCTGTGGTGTACCTAGGGGTACAGTGGTAGCGAGATTGGATCCCTAGAACCCATGTCACGCGAGTACCAGCCCAACTCCAGTTGTCGATTCCCCTAATACAAAAAAACAAAAAGTAAGATTAGACAGGAGTGGCCTCTTCCTTCAAAGGGAGTTGATGTTTCTGTTATCACATACATAGTAGCTGGGCTACCATGTCAGAAGAGCAGATATCTGCACTTTTCAGAGCTTTGCCTTTACACTTATTCAGTGAGATCAACTATGATGAGCAGCATTATTTATGATCACTCACACATCAGAGCATCTTTGTATCAGACATTTAGTAGACCTTATGCCAAGGCTGAGCCTTGAAACCTCAGATTTGATGACCAATATGACCTTTTGTTCCATACAGATGCAGTGCAGTTTTCAGTATTTCAGATACAGTGTTCTCAGTGGTTATAGTTAGTTCAGATTACAGATGTTGACATATGACCCAGTATATATATGATGTGCATTGATGTTACTACCGTGTTGTTTGAGTCATTTTGATAGCACTGACTTGGTATATGGCAATTATGATCTGGAAATATATTAATGTTAAAATGGAATTGGTTGTTATGGATTATATCTATTGATTGTATTACTGACATTTGGAAACTCTTGTTTTATGCTTGTTGGTCTTTACCTTCTTATGAATGAGAACATGATCCAAATGGTCCAAATTGGGCTCACAAGGTCAAAATCAAGATGAAATGGCATTGATCTATGGATGTGAGATGAAACAAGCAATACCCACGAACCGGATCTAGCAAAAGACCACTCACCCAACTAGTGCAACTTCCTCAAGAGAGACCTAGTGCCTTAGTTCAATGGGCAAATGGAGTCGGGTGTCCACCAAATTATAGATCGGAGATGTTATGTTGATTTAAGAGGTGGGTTTTAATTATTAAGCCCCAATAATTTCTAGATCCAAGTAGATCTAAATAAAAGAAAAAGAGGGTTTTGAATTTTAAGTGTTTGATGACCAATAGGATAGAAGACAAGCGAAATGGATACGTACCTTGTAGATCTTACCTCAAAAGCTTGAGGGTTACCTTGCACATAGATGATCCTTGCATTTAGTTACAATTCCAAGCTTGATCCAAGTGATTCCAAGCAAAAACATCCAAGCCCTAGGAGGAAAAATGTCCCACTCAACCTGTAAAACAAACTACAATAAGTTAGATTTGATCCACAGATGAATGAGATCTAAGCATGCCATATCAAAAGAAGCAAGTCAATGGACAAAGCACAATTGAAAAACTCCCATCAAGATGAAAACATCATGCCCAAGGGGGATGTGAGAAGCCCACAATCTTCCCTTCAAGCAATTCGCACTCCTTGCTCTAGTCAATTCGGCCTCCCTCTGTAGCTATCAAAATCACCTGTTACAAGCAAATATGTCTAAAGCAATAGATGTATAATCATGTACCAGAGCAACCCAATCAAAGTCAAGAAGTAGATCTGCAAAATAATATTTTATTCCAAGTTTTCCAGAGCCCAAAGGTGCCTTTACAATAGGGGGGTCTCTTCCTTAAATAGGATGAGGGAGACCAAAACCCTAAACCACTTTTGAAAACTAGTGGTTGAGATCAAAAGATAAAACAATATAATCAATGGCCAAGATGAGCCAATACATAATATGACATGGATCACTCACTAAAAGGGATGACGTCATGGCTAAAAGAGGCCTCCAAGGTGTTGATGTATTTGTAACTTCGGAATGTATTTCACTTGTATATTTTATATTGTTATTGTACACCCAACGGAGAGGTTATACTCCTCTGATCGGAAGAGTCATTATTATTATTTGATGGGTTATTAGACTCCTCTTGTGGGGTCGGCCCAGAGTTAGGGTTTTATGG
Source organism: Larix kaempferi (assembly GCA_027924585.1). NCBI lineage: Eukaryota > Viridiplantae > Streptophyta > Pinopsida > Pinales > Pinaceae > Larix > Larix kaempferi. The sequence continues at coordinate 32,235,804 of BSBM01000738.1, forward strand.
GTTATTAGACTCTCCTAGGAGAAGTCGGCCCAGTAGGGTAAAAAGGCAAGTGAAGTAAAGTATAAATAGAGTGTGACTCTCATTTTATCATTCACTCACTCACTCACTCACTCATTCACATAAGTGAGAGAGAGACAAGTTCGCACAAGTGGAGGAGGAGCTACTGGAGTCTATCTCTTTGTTTTGGGGTTTTGTACTATTGCTCATTCTATCTCTGAGGAAGTTGCGGGGTTTTCTCCTTTATGGTTTCCCCGATGAAATGCTTTGTGTCTATTGTCTCTTGTGATTGATTTGTTGTGCTTGTTATTCTCTCATATAAGATCCTAGATCATATTGAATTAAATGTTGAAAAACTAACATGGTATCAGAGCTAACCTGAGAAGAAGACATTGTGCAGCTACGGAAGCTAGGGCTTCTTAATTTTTGGGTCTCTTTCCACAGATCATCAAAGGCAGTAGGCTAGGCTGACTCTCCTAAGGAAGGCGCATCTTTCTGTCGAAACATAATTTGATTCCGAGCATTTTCAGTTTTTGGCCTGTCACTACTGTGGGAAATTAGGGCTTTTGACAGAAGTGGAATTTTGGAGTTCTCTCAACATAGGATTGATCTCCTCAGCTAAATCGAAATTTAGAGACCAAGATTGAACTTTTTGGTTGGGTGAATCTCCAGGAAAGTCAAACCCTAATTTGACTTTTGGCCCAAACCAGAATTTGACAGAAATTGCAAATCCGAAATTCGCAGGTCACTTTTGAGGGGTCAATTTTTGGAATTTTCAAAATCTGAACACACCAACTTGCTCGCCTCATTCAATTACATCTCCCTGTCCAGACAGAAGTTTGAAATTCCAAGTTTGAATTTTTAGGATTTCTCTGTCAAACCCTAGCCAGCTCCAAATCCAGTTTCAGCAAATCAAGTGGTAAGATCTAAATCTTTTATTTCCATTTGAGTTTCTCATTAAGATGTCTCACCACACCAAGCTTGAGGATAAGCTTGAAGGGGCTGATAACTTCCGAGCATGGAAGTATAGGATTGAGTTAATCCTAGAAGAGAATGAATATGTCACCTACATAAGTGAAGAGGTTCCAGTCCCAGAGGGAGATGAGGCTAAGGCCTTACATAAGAAGAACTTGGTCAAGGCCAAGAGGATTATTGCAGATTCTATTAAAGACCATCTCATACCTCATGTGTCTTCTCTAAAGACACCCAAGGAGATGTTTGATTCCTTGACCAAGCTATTTGAAGGGAAGAACATAAATCGGAAGATGACTTTGTGGAACCAATTAAAGAATGTGAAGGTACAAAATGCAAAGACAATGCAATCCTACTTCACAAGGGTCTCTCAGACAAAAGAACAACTTGAAGCTGTGGGAGAAGATATAGAGAATGGTGAAATTGTGATGACAACCTTGAATGGTCTCCCTAGGTCATGGGATTCCTTCATTCAAGGAATTTGTGCTAGAAAGAAGCTCATCTCATTCAGTAGTTGTGGGAGGAATGCTCACAAGAAGAAGCTCGACTTGTGGCTCGAGAAGAGAAGATGGGTAATGAAGACCAAGCTCTCACAGCACACTCTAAAAGGCATGATGACAAAAGGGTGCACCACCACAGTAAGAAAGAAAAGCACCACCACCAGAATTAGAGGGGTAACTTCAAACCCCGAAGAGATATGTCCACCATTCGATGCTATACATTTGATGAAAGGGGACACTACTCCAGGGATTGTCCCAAAAATAATAAAGGTGGTTCTCACAAGAAGAAGAGCAACAAAAGAAGGCATCATGCTCACACTGCAGAGGATGATGAACCTCCCAGGAAGAGAGCCAGAGAAGAAAGTGAAGATTCTTCAAGCGATGAAGAGTATGTTTTGATTTCTGCCCTCATAGGAACTATTACTCATGGAAGCAATGATTGGATTATAGATAGTGGGGCTTCCAAGCATATGACAGGATTCAAGGAATCCTTTATGAACCTATCTAAACATGAATCACCCCACAAAGTGAAACTTGGGGATGACTACCAATATCCTATAAAAGGAAGTGGTGAAGCCTCTTATAAGCTAGACTCTGGAAAGTCTATGAAGATGAAGGATGTCTTGTTTGTACCAGGACTAAAGAAGAACCTTCTCTCCATATCTGCATTGGATGCAAAAGGTATGAGGGTTGCATTTGTAGATGGCCAAGTTCTAATGTGGCCAAAGGGAAAGACCATAAATGATGCAGTAGTGATTGGAGAGCAAGAGGGAGGCTTATACAAATTGAAGGGCCAATCAGAACAAGCCTTGGTCCATGACTCAATAGAGCCAAGTGAACTTTGGCATAAAAGGCTTGCACATGTGCACTATAGAGCACTATCTCTTGCAAGCAAAGTTGTTGAAGGTCTTCCAGATATCCAGGCAAAGCATGAAGGCGTTTGCAAAGGATGTACAAAAGGAAAGAACACGAAGAAGACATTTCCAAGTAGCGAAAGCAAGGCAAAAGGAATCTTGGAAATCATCCACTCCGATGTATGCAATCCGATGTCATCCAGCTCTTTGAGTGAGTATGTATATTATGTTTCTTTCATTGATGCTTTTTCTAGGAAGACATGGATATATTTCTTGAAGGGCAAAGATGAAGTATTCAGTAAGTTCAAGGAATTCAAAGCCTTGATCGAGAACCACACAGAGAAGAGAATCAAGACTTTTCGGTCTGACAATGGTGGAGAGTTCACATAAGAAGACTTCAAGAAATTATGCAGAGATTCAAGGATTAAGAGGGAGTTGACCACTCCATATAATCCACAACAGAATGGAGTTGCAGAAAGGAAGAATAGAACAATTATGGAAGCAGTAGGGGCAATGCTTCATGATTAGGATCTTCTTATGCATCTATGGGCAGAAGCTAATAGGACAGCTGTGTATGTACAAAATCGTACTCCACATAGAGTCCTTGACAACAAAACACCAGAAGAATTTTTCTCCGGCAAGAAACTAGAGGTCAGCCATCTCAAACTATTTGGTTGCACTGTGTACATACACATTCCGAAAGAGAAGAGGTCGAATTTAGACCCTTCAGGAAAGAAGGGTATATTTGTGGGATATAGTGAAAGCTCGAAGGCTTACAGGATATATTTCCCAGGATTCAAGAAGATCGACATTAGCAGAGATGTGACATTCGACAAAGACTCAGCATATCACAGATCAAGGAAGATACCAGTTGAAGACATTGAAGAACCAGAAGCACCCAGGAATCGAGATACAACAATGAATGAAGTAAATCCAGAAGAAGATCATGAGATAGAAGATCCACAAGAACCTGTAAATCCACCACAAGAGAAGAATTCTCACAAGAGGAAACCAGCATGGGTACGAGAAGCAATTCAAGATGCAGAGAGATATGGTGCTCCAGAAGGAATGCATAGAGAAAGCAAGAGGCCGAGACCATTCTCCAGTTATGTAGCCTTGCTATGTGACATCATTGACAAAGAGCCTTCCAACTATGAGGAAGTAGCTGAGAAGAAAGAATGGAAGGATGCCATGATCGAGGAGTACAAGTCGATCATGAAGAATGATGTCTGGGATGTGGTCCCAAGACCAGTAGGGAAGTTTGTTGTGACTTCCAAGTGGATCTACAAGATCAAGTATGCTGCAGATGGAAGCATAGAGAAATACAAGGCAAGATTTGTGGCACGTGGCTTCTCCCAAAAAGAAGAAATAGAATATGAGGAGACATTTGCACCTGTAACTAGATATACTTCCATCAGATCAGTACTTGCTCTGGCTGCAGTGATGAAATGGAAGATCCACTAGATGGATATCAAGACAGCATTCTTGAATGGTGTAGTGGAAGAGGAAGTATATGTGGAGTAGCCACTCGGGTTTGAGACACATGACAGGGAGACTCATGTGTGCAAACTGAAGAAAGCCTTGTACGGTTTGAAACGGGCACCCAGGACGTGGTATGGAAGGATAGACAGCTTCCTGACTAGTTTGGGCTTTACCAAGAGTAAACCGGATTCCAACCTTTACTACAAGGTTGAGGAAGGCAATCCAGTGATACTCCTACTATATGTAGATAACCTGTTTGTGACAGGTGAGGATGGATTGATTACTAACACGAAGAGGAAGCTTGTTGTTGAGTTCGAGATGAAGGACTTGGGTATGATGCACTATTTTCTAGGCATGGAGGTGTGGCAGAGTGCGGATGGAATCTTCCTTGCACAAGGGAAGTATGCAGTAGAGATCGTGAAGCGGTTCGAGATGATGGACTGCAAGGCCATGGCCACACCTATGGCATCAAACCTGAAGCTATTGAGTGATGCTTCATCAGAGTCGGTTGATGCCACGATGTATCGTCAGATGATTGGGTCTTTGATGTACCTGACGAATACGAGACCAAATATTTGCTTTGCTGTGAACACATGGAGCCAGTTCCTGACGGATCCGAGACATGTTCACTTGATTGCTGCAAAGCATATTCTAAGGTACCTGAGGGTTACAGTTGATTATGGGCTCAAGTATGATGTGAATCGGAAGATTAACCTGGAGGGTTATGTTGATTCGGATTGGGCAGGCAGTGCCATTGATAGGAAGAGCACTTCGAGGTACTGCTTTAGTATGGGATCAGGTGTGATCTCTTGGTTTAGCAGGAAGTAGTCCTACGTGGCATTGAGTACAGCCGAAGCAGAGTATGTCGCAGCTTGTTCGGCTAGTTGTGAGGCAGTATGGCTAAGGAAGCTACTGTCTGATTTGTTTGATCTCCAGTTGGATGCTACTTTTATATATTGCGACAACCAGAGTTGTGTGAAGTTGTCGGAGAACCCAATGTTCCATGACAAGTTGAAGCACATTGAGATCAAGTTCCACTATATCAGGGATATGGTGCAGAGAGGAGCAGTGAAGCTCAAGTATGTTGCGACAGACGAGCGGATAGCCGATGTATTGACCAAGCCGCTGGCCAGAGTGAAGTTTGAATACTTCAGAGAGAAGCTTGGTGTACTTCAGATCGAGGTTCCTTCTAAGGTGAAGTGATGAGTCTAGAAGACGCAGATGCACACGGGCCTATCTCACATAGTGGTAGGAAAGTCCTCCTATGGTGTAGATGTAAGGGCTGGGGCCATTCTCACATGGTGGTAGGAAAGTCCTCCCATGGTGCAGATGTAAGGGTTGGGCCATTCTCACATGGTTGTAGGAAATTCCTCCCATGGTGCAGATGTAAGGGTTGGGCGTGGCTTTTCCGACATGATCAGAGGTTAGTCCTTCCATGGTCGTTGATGTAATTACCGTGGCTTTTCCGGGTCAGAGGAAAGTCCTTCCATGGTCGTTGATGTAATTGCCGAGCTTTTCCGACATGGTCAGAGGAAAGTCTTTCCATGGTCGTTGATGTAATTGCTAAAGCTTTTCCGACATGGTCAAAGGAAAGTTGCGGGGTTTTCTCCTTTATGGTTTCCCCGGTGAAATGCTTTGTGTCTATTGTCTCTTGTGATTGATTTGTTGTGCTTGTTATTCTCTCAGATAAGATCCTAGATCATATTGAATTAAATGTTGAAAAACCAACACAAGGGAGGGCACACTAAATGGGAGGTGACTAAAACACATGTAATCCACACCATATGACTAGGACAAGTGACTAGAAGCATATGGTGGGGCTAGGAGGTATTATTCCCCTTCACTAGCATGTCCCCATGGCACAATAATATAACATATGACTCAATGACATGTCAAGTACACAAATGATCAAATCCAGTCCCCATCATCGGAGAGAAGAATGCATGGAAAGACCACTTGCTGACTATGTGGACCCCACTGACTACTTCAAACTGATCTGGAAGGAGTGGGATACACCATAGATGACCTCAGAGTAGACCTCATGCCAAAACCTTGCCTCAATTGCCCAAATCGAATTCCTCTATGACCTTTTTATTCCATTTTTTATCCTCCTGGAAAACCCTGAAATTGCCCAAAACTGACTGTCTGGTGCCTACGCTGTCAAACTGACTGTGCCATCATGTCTGCAAGGGGGGTAATATGGTAAAGACAAGTGGTTGGACCACCCCCTTCCTCTATAGCGCCCTAGGTAACAACTGGCCTCCAATGATCTAGCTGGACAGGCCACATCAGCATGGCCAAACTGGTCAACAGGTGGAAAACTGCTCATAACATGCCTGGAGTGCCTGAAATTGATAGATGAGTGTCTCAATGGATCCAGCAGGCTCAAATCCACTAGAGATGAGTACCGATACACCTCATGATATCCTGTAGGATCGTCTGTAGGGTCCACCATATCCGGACAAGTAAAAATATAATGATTTGGAAATAATAATAATCACGACAAACTGCATCAATCATCATCCGAAGCCTATGCCCATCATATGGAATCATCAAGAAGGCATATAGAAGACCATAGATCAACATCATACATAAAGTGGTCCATCTCATCACGGATCCCAAGGTTGACCTTGGTCAAACTAGGTTTCACCAGTCAAACGGATCAAAATATAACCCTGGCTGAGAAGCCATGTTGCTGCAAGTGCAAATAGTTAAGACATGCTCTCTAAATCATTTTCATAGAAAGACTCCAGAGTATTAAACATCATTTCACTGGAAGTTAATAAGTAATAATAGGTAAGTTATGTTGGACACAATGGTCACACTGAGAGGGGGGGGTGAATCAGTGTGAGAGCAATTTAAACCTTTTTACCTTCTTTTAATCAATCAGAGTATATCAAGCATTATGTCATCAATCACATTAGCTAATGCATTAGCTAAATCAACCATGAGTCATAAGCACAATCATCACATCAAGAGAGACACAAGCATATATGTAATTTTGATCTTTATTTATTTACAATGGAAGACTACAATCTTCTCGATTACAATGAACACCAACTGATGAAAAGAGCACCAACTCTTGTAACAGGACCTAGCCTGGTTTTCTTAGCTCCAACTAAGAAGGGTTTGAGGAGTCCAATCCTCAAGTGCAAGATTCCTCTTGCAAGCTTGATGCCAATATTTGATTGTCATCAATTTGTTGCTTAACCACTTCTGCTCATCAACACTGCTGCTGCAATGCTCTGCAATTTCGGGATGTATAATCCTGTAGAAACCCAAAAGACAAGAAAAAGATTTTAGCTGCCTCAGTCCATGAAATTCACCCTCAGTCAAGCTAGCAAGCTCACTTCATCACTTCATTGGATTGTCACAGATCAAGACCAAAAAAAATGTTCTGCTGCAAAAAAAAATGAGTCTTCAACCACCAAATTTCTCATTTTACTCCACACTTCATTAACTGCTTGCGGCTGCCTCAGTTTTCTTCTTCACCCGAAAATTTCAGACCCAAGAAAAAAACTTCAAAAGGAACGTATTTGTTGTTGTGTTTTTCCTTCCTCAATTCGCTGCCTCAGTCACACTACTCCTACTGCTACCACAATCGCCTTAGCCCACAAAATTTTTGCCTTAGTTCACCAAAAATCAGAGCACAAAAAAAATTCTTCCAAAAATGATTGCGGCTACTACAACACCTTTTCTCTGTGGCTGCCACAGTATAATCCGAAAATTTCCTCAGTCAATGGTCCGAAAATCAAAGAGATATCTCTACACTTCATCTAAAATGAGTGGGACTAAAAGTGTATTTATATGGGTCAATGTGGAACGTTTTTACTTCAACTGAGCCGACTTTACAATGGTGTAAAATTATTTCTTTAGGCAAGCCGACTTTAAGAACGGGTTGATTTAGTACACCAACTTCAAACACTCATAACTCTTCAACCGTGAGGAGTTAGAGGGCATTCCACATACCACCAGAAAGAGCTTGACGAGGGCTATCACCTTGTGAAGGTTTTGCTTGCAAATACATCTTCCTTCCCCCTTAATTTCTTCAATTTGTGCAGAACGAGGGCTTCTTCAAGCTACAAAAACATTTTGTTTATCATTGCAAGTAAGGCACTTGCTTATTCAAAGACTCCTCCATGTACTTAAGGGTTCCATCATCATTATGGCAAGGACTCCAACAAAGTAAAAGCTCCAATATCTAAGCTTGTGGGCTTAAGGACCATCAAGCTCAAAAACGTCATGTGAGGGCATGCCATCATCAAGGTGCCATCATTCCACATGCAAGAGTATGGCCATGGGCTCCATATCATCAACGCTTCCTCCAAGGTTATCATCTTCTTCAAGGTGGGCTTCTTCAACAAGGTTGTCAACATCTTCAAGGGTTTCAATACCCCATCAACACACACATGACCACTTCATCTCCTTCAAGAGTGCAAGGATCATCAACCCACCATTTATGGCGGTGCCAAGTCTTTCTCATGCCCTAGGACCATCTCCAAGGGTTCTAAGACCCCATCAAGTCAACAATGACCACATCATCACCTTTAAGGGGACAAGGACCATTAAGCCATCAAATGTGGGTCCAAGGACTTCTTCAAGGCTTCTTCATAAAGCAAGAGGCTTCATGGGATTCTTTAACCACCTCAACCACGCAAGGGGACCTCCAATGGTCAAGATCCATCATGACATCACCTATGGGGTTGCCAAAACTTCTCCTAGGGTACCATGACCCCATCAAGGCATGAATGACCACAGAATGGGTCATTAATGCTTCTTCAACCCATCTAGGGCTTCTCCATCATCTACAAGGGCTTCAGCACCATCTCCAGGGTCTTCAGCATCATTAGTAGGATCTGTAGCATCGTCAACAAGGTGGTGGCTCCAAGATCCAACCTTGTGGGTACAGGGACCTTGTCAACTGGATACAAGTTGCTTCAAAGCACAAACCATCTCTGTAAGGGCTCCAAGGCACTGGGTGTAAGGGTAATGAGATCATTCATACTTGTGCACTGCAAGTGGGACTTGGTGGCGTCAATGAATACCTGTGGGGCCACTGCAAGTCCATGTTGGCATCAATGACAATTTCATCAACAATATCCCCATTTGTCATTGATGACAACAACTCATGCTCCCCCTGTGAGCAAGCTCCCCTTTTGTCTTCATCTCTCCCCCTTTGGCATCAATGGCAAAGGGTGTCCACATATCTGCATCTGAAATCACTGATCACTGCTCCCCCTGTAAATATGCCTGATCCTAGGACCTGTCTGTATGCTTGGAGTAACCATCCTTTCTCCTTTGAGTTCATCCTCCAGCCGCCTCATGAACTCAAGGTGTGCTAAGGTATTTAAGAGACCTTAAGCTTGGCTTGCCATATGGCAACCATCCTCCGTGCACGAATCAATCTCTCCTAACTGCTCGGTCCTCTTCATCCATACTTGCTTCTTGGCATTTGTTCCTTCATTTGTTCTGGATTTCCTTGAAGAGTTGTATGAGAAACTTCTCTTGGGTTGTTTTCGTGTACTCCAACAGTCTTGAGCTTTGTGCCCATAGCTACTGCAACCATAACACCTCATCGTACGACAATATGCAGCAATAGGACCAACATGGTTGCATGTCCAGCACCTGACTGAGCTATTGGAACTTCCAACACTTCTTTGATCAACTTCATGTCTCCATGCCTGAGAGTGTCCCTGACTATAGGCCTTTGTCTTCTAATCTTCAAATCTTCCTGCATTGGTCTTCTTCCAAAGTTCACTGGTTCTTGCTGATGTGTATGAAGGACTCCTCCTTGGTTGACTTCTTTGACTTGCACATTCTTGGGGCTTTGTGACCAAACCCACTGCATGTGTAACATCTCAATGTGTGACAAGTAGCAGCAATATGTACAGCTAGATTACATGTCCAACATTTAACTTTGTCATTGGGGCTTCCAGCACTTCTTCTTCCATAGAGTCTACAATCCATAGCCTTATGACCAAAGTTAAAACAAAAGTAACAATAACCATTAAATCCATTTTCATACCTGGGACTTTGGTTCCATCTTGTAGTTGTATCTTTTCTGAGCTTGCTTTGAGGAATAGACCTAACTCCTTGTTGCATTCTTGAACTTCCAAAGTCTTTGTTGTCATGTGCAGGTGCATGGGGAGCAGCTTTGGACGTTGATGGACCTGCTTCTGGAGTCTTGGGAGACCAAGTGCCATTTTCGGATTTTTCTCCTTCCTTCTTGTAACCAAGGCCAGACTTGTCAAATGGATATCTTTGGCAATCCAAGATCTTATCTAGGACAACTGAATTGTCCTTGAACTTGACAAAGGGATTCGTCTTTTCACCTTTCTTCCTGAGACCAACTACCTCCATTTCCAGCTTTTGGATCGTCTGCTCCTTTTCTTCCAACTGATTCTTCAAGATGTCTTTATCCTCTTGGCTTCCTCCAGCTGAGTCTTCAAATCAAGATTAGCCTTTCTAGTTTCTTCAACCTCTTTTGAGTCTTCACCAGGCTCTTCTTGTTCTTCCTTTTGATTGATCAATTCAGTCTTTAGTTGTTCAACTTCAGCATTCTTGTCTTTCAGCTGATCCCGCAACTCTTTATTCTTGTGTTTGAGCTTCACAAGCAATACTCTCATTGTCATGGTCTTCTGTTGATATTCATTCAAAGACTCCAAGATTCTCCTTTTGAACCGTGTGAATTCACTATGGTTCAAATTTACAGTGTTCAAGACCCAATTTGCTCTGAGATCAATATTTATCAAAGTGAGATGTATCTCCTGTGCAGCCTTTGATAGATCTTCATCATCTTCTGCAAGAACATTCTCAATTTCATCACATGTTATCATTACAATCAAAAGAATCCATACCTTTGCTGGAGTCCACTTCTTGCTTTTCTTCTTCTTGGTTGACCTCTTCCGGGGGCTTGTCTTTTGATTCCTGATCCATCCTTTTAGTGTCTAGTCTTCCCTTTTGATACTCGCTTTCCAACTTGAACCAAAGGTCTTTAACTGAAGTGTACTCTCCTACACTTTCTTTCACTAAGCTGGGAAATCCATCCATGAGGAACTTCAAGGCTGTAGTATTGTCCTTCTTTGCTTCTTTCTGTACAGCTTCCTTGCCCTTCTTATTGGATGGAGTGGGTGGATTGATCACAATCTCCCAAACACCAAACTTCTTCAGATATGCTTTCATTTTGCTCCTCCACCCGAAGTAATCTTTCACATCAAGTACGGGCACATCATTGCTTGATGACTCTGCTTTTGCTTCCATTGTGTCTCCACGGATCTCCTTCAAGCTTGCAAGGCTTGTGACGAAGGCCCGCTCTGATACCAATTGTTGGACACAATGGCCACACTAACAGGGGGTGAATCAGTGTGAGAGCAATTTAAACCTTTTTACCTTCTTTTAATCAATCAAAGTATATGAAGCATTATGTTATCAATCACATCATCAAATACATCAGCTAAATCAACCATGAGTCTTAAGCACAATCATCACATCAAGAGAGACACAAGAATATATGTAATTTTGATCTTTATTTATTTACAATGGAAGACTACAATCTTCTCGATTACAATCAGCACCAACCGATGAAAAGAGCACCAACTCTTGTAATAGGACCCAGCCTGGTTTTCTTAGCTCCAACTAAGAAGGGTTTGAGGAGTCCAATCCTCAAGTGCAAGATTCCTCTTGCAAGCTTGATGCAAATCTTTGATTGTCATCAATCTACTGTTTAACCACTTCTGCTCATCAACCTCTGCTCATCAACACTACTGCTGCAATGCTCTGCAAATTCGGGATGTATACTCCTATAGAAACCCAAAAGACAAGAAAAAGATTTTAGCTGCCTCAGTCCACGAAATTCACCCTCAGTCAAGCTAGCAGGCTCACTTCATCACTTCATTGGATTGTCACAGATCAAGACCAAAAAAAATGTTCTGCTGCAAAAAAAAATTAGTCTTCAACCACCGAATTTCTCATTTTACTCCACACTTCATTAACTGCATGCGGCTGCCTCAGTTTTCTTCTTCACCCGAAAATTTCAGACCCAAAAAAAAAACTTCAAAAGGAACACGTATCTGCTGCTGCGTTTTTCTTTCCTCAATTCGCTGCCTCAGTCACACTTCTCCTACTGCTGCCACAATCTCCTTAGCCCACGAAATTTCTACCTTAGGTCACCAAAAATCAGAGCACAAAAAAAATCTTCCAAAAATGATTGCAGCTGCTACAACACCTTTTCTCTGCGGCTGCCATAGTATAATCCAAAAATTTCCTCAGTCAATGGTTCGAAAATCAGAGAGATATATCTCTACACTTCATCTAAAATGAGTGAGATTAAAAGTGTATTTATATGGGTCAACGTGAAGGGTTTTTACTTCAACTGAGCCGACTTTACAGTGGTATAAAATTATTTCTTTAGGAAGGCCGACTTCAAGAAGGGGTTGATTTAGTACACCAACTTCAAACACTCACAACTCTTCAACCGTGAGGAGTTAGAGGGCATTCCACATACCACCGGAAAGAGCTTGACGAGGGCTATCACCTTGTGAAGGTTTTGCGTGCAAATACATCTTCCTTCCCCTTAATTTCTTCAATTTGTGCAGAACGAGGGCTTCTTCAAGCTACAAGAACATTTTGTTTATCATTGCAAGTAAGGCACTTGCTTATTCAAAGACTCCTCCTCGTACTTAAGGGTTCCATCATCATTATGGCAAGGACTCAAACAAAGTAAAAGCTCCAATATCCAAGCTTGTGAGCTTAAGGACCATCAAACTCAAAAACTTCATGTGAGGGCATGCCATCATCAAGGTGCCATCATTCCACATGGAAGAGTATGGCCATGGGCTCCATATCATCAATGCTTCCTCCAAGGTTATCATCATCTTCAAGGTGGGATTCTTCAACAAGGTTGTCAACATCTTCAAGGGTTTCATACCCCATCAACACACACATGACCACTTCATCTCCTTCAAGAGTGCAAGGTGTTGTCCGCTAGATTGCACACCAGCAGCAGAAATCTTTCGAAAGTTGTCTCCCTCACTGGAAATGGGGAGAAGTGTGGCCTTGGGGGCAAGCAATGAGCCAGGTACTGTCACCGGAATCCCAGCTCCTCCATTTAGGATAACTCCTAACGAAGCCAAGGGGGGTAGTCCCTACAAAGAGTTAACTGTGGCTCAATGTTTAATATGTTTTAAAGGTATGGTATGATGCGGATGGGTGTTGTTTAGGAGTTTTTTGTGATGAGACCAATATTATAAATGTGATAAACAAGATAAGATGCAATCCACGTTGCTAAATGAGATAACAAGATGACAGTACGTTTTAAGAGTTGATAATCAGATAAAGCATTCACAAGACAAAATAACCACAAGGACAAATGGTCCTGATCAAAATACAAGTTTTAGATAACCAGTGCCTTATGGAGTCAAATAATAATAAAGATGTGATGTTGAATGTGTGGGTCTTGAAAGGTACTGTTCGTGAGATCGTTATGCAAATTATCTTCATAAATTACAAATTTTAATGGTCTTGATTATTAGGGTAAGAACAAGGATATCAAAAGTCCGTAAATAGTACTGGTAACCTCTTAGATGATAGGTCGAAGCCACCCAGATTGCTAAAGGGATAAGTGTTCAATTGGCTTGACCACCCCCGAGTCTGACAGCGGGATTTCGGCACCACCTGTTTCAGGAAACAACCGGGCAACGCCGGTTCGTTGGTAGGGGTAAAGTTTTATTGATATATCACTTGTGAGATTAGCAAATCCAACACCTTTTTGAGTACTAGCCCAACCCTTTCAGGTTGGCAGAGCATACGGGTGTTGGATTAGCAACCAAGATAAATTAATTATGGGAGTGTGAGTTGGAATATTTTATTATTAGAGCACAGTTCAACTCTCCGATAGAGAGCGCTCTTGACTTAGTCTTAAGACCAAAGTTCAAGAGACTTTAATTAATCTAAATGCCTAATGCAAGGGAAAATGCAACAACTAAATGCTCTCCGACAGAGAGTGCTCTTGACTTGGATTTGGCCAAGTTCAAGAGACTTTGTTCATTTTATGAAAAAGGGAGCAGTTGTAACTTCAAAACAAAAATGGAGCTTTAAAAGACTGAAAATAATATGATGATATCAAGATATAACAAAATGCTTGAAAGTATCTTAAAGCAAACTTAGTGTTCTACCAAATAGAATTATTCTAAAAGTGGGATCTTCCTTCGAACAAGGTTGATCACTAGAACCACTAGTCCTTGAGACTTTCCAGCTAGCTGGAACTTCGGAAAGGAGGCTAATGGGGAACGAGAAGCTACCACAAAGCTATGTGGCCTTTGGGATGCAATCCCAAAGTTAGCTTACTCTAGTCAAGACTTGGAAATGGAGTTTTAATCTAAGTACGAGAAAAGAAAGATCAATCTATAAACTTGAAAAAATGAGATCTAAACTAAGCATGCGACAACACTCTTTCCCAAATGGGGAAGAAAAACCAAAGAAGTGGAGGACTCCTCCACTTAGCCTTTTATTAAACAGATTACAAGTATTGAGGAATTTCAACCAAAGTGAGAAACTGAAAATGGAAAGTACTTAGAACAAAGAGTCTTATGACTTCTTTCACAAAAGGAGATTGAAAATTCTAGATCTTCTTGGTTAACATCATCATCGTTTGTTTTGGATCTTCTTTTGGTATATTGCTCTTCTTGATGACCTCTTCTTCTTTGGGATATCTCCAAGTGGTTTTAGTTCAAAACTTGTTCCTACTTCCCTTCTCAATAACTTGTTCTTTTCTCACAACCTGTAACAAACCAAAAGTCAAAAAACTCATGCACCCATTAGCATTAGTATGAAAATAAAACCAATCTTGAAAATAAACTTGATCTAAGCTTTGTGAATGAAGAGACTAAATGCAACTAAGATCTACAAACAAAAGTGCAAGATGTGAGACTCAAGATGCCTACGATATTTTTTCAAAGCATGAAACTAGGGCCTAATGAACAAAACTTTCAAAGATCTAAACTATAAGAGAATTTTGACTTTAATGACAATAAAAAATCTGAGATTTAACTACTAAAAAATGAATCTAACAATGAACAAACTCTACTACTAACCAAGCCTACACTTTATCTTTTTTGTTTGTTTGTGTCTTTTTTGAAGATGGATGAATAGGAGGGACGAAGAAGAGAAGGTATGTGGGCTGCAAAAAAGAGTGGACAGTGGGCTGCAAAAAGAATGGGCAGTGGGCTGCAAATAAGAGTGGACAGTGGGCAGAAATGAGAAGGGACAGTGGGCAGAAATAAGAGTGAACAGTGGGCAGAAATGAGAAGGGACAGTGGGCAGCAGTAGGAAGTGAACAGTAGAATGAAGAGAGGTAGCAGCAAATGGAAAAAAGGCAAGAGGAGAATGGAATGCAAATGCAAGAGAAAGGGGATCAAGTCTATTGAAAACAAGAGATAAACTTGATGAGAAAACCCAAGACTTGGAGAATGATAAAAGTGAGTTATCCACAGCTTGGAGAAAAGACAAGTAACAAGGTAACCGAGGGAGGAGTTTTGTTGAAGGGGTGATGGAGTAAGCAAGAACTCCCTGCGCTTTGTTTATAAAGCTTGAGACTCTTTTGTCATATGCAAAGTGAAGGTGTACTTACAAAAAACCCAATGCATTGGAAGATACCTGCAAAACAAATTACACTCAAGCGAAAAGAGATAGATTTGTTTACTTGTGCTAGATTGTTAGCCCTCTTGAAACAAAGATCTATAACTTAAAAATCATAAGCATAAAACATTACACAATATCACCTTGTTTATTGGGTGAAGTATGGCCACCAAGAACCTCCACAGTTTGACCTCCAAAGTCTCAACTTTATTAATCTTGAAAATGAATTACAATCCACCAGAGTTTCTTTGCTCAAAAGTCCATGAATAAGAGAGAGCAAAGCACTCTTATTTATACAATAACCAAAAGCTAAAACCCTAAAACGAATTGGCATAGAGAGAGCCAAGTAATTCGAGTTTCCCAATGGCAAGAGAGCACGTAAGCTTGATTTATGAGTTAACTGGGTGTTGGAAGGTGTAATGTCCCTTGTTAGGAATTTTATTAAAATGGCAATTTTTCACTTTTTCCTCTAGTTTGACCTTTGACTAGTTTTGATCTCTAGGTCCCAAATTTGCCCCAAATGATCCCAAATCTTCTGAGAAGGTATATGAATGATATTAGAACATAAATATGTGTTTCATGGATGCCTTTGGACCTTTAAAATACTTCTTCAAATCCTCTTTAAATTCTGATCAATGTAGGTAACTTTACTAGTGATTTCCCTTTGACTAGTATTGGTCTTTAGATCTCAAATTGACTCCAAATCCCTTCAAATCTTCAAGGAAGGTGTATGAATGATATTAGTACTTGAATATGATGTTTAGGGATGACATATGGCCACCAAAATACCTCTGCAAACTCTCTTAAGATTCTGGACCAAGTATGCAATTTTACTAGTAATTTGGGGTTCAAATCCCCCTGAGGTAAGTACTGAAAATGGCTTCCCAAATGCCTCCAAAGCCACTCAAATTTATGAACAGAGGTATGTATTGTGTTAAGTATGTTATTAAGGTCTCATATGCACCATTAATGGTTTATTACAACTGTTCTCACCCTCTCCCATTCAACTGCAAAAATCCCCAATTCGACCCCTGGGGAAATGGCACTATTTCACCTCCCAATACAACTAAACTGAGTAAAAATGCTTCAAATGCTCAAGTACAGTACATGAAACTTGTATAAGACATCCATGGTAGTATATTTATCACAAATATATCAAAGAATCATCCATTCATTCGAAATCATCATCAATACATTGGCTCACAACAAGGTAGTGGGGAAATGGCATTGTTCTTCCATTAAAAATGAGATTTATACATTTCTACTTGGAATTTCGACCTGAAACTTTTTGGAGATGAAGAACAGAGTATTTACTTCATATTACAAAAGAAATGGGGCATTAAAATCTTCCCCAAAGATTACAATAGCTCACCAAAAACGCCCTCCCTCAAGGATCAAGAATATGCCATCAAAACTGGAAATGGTTGAAGGAGTGAGCTGCAATAGAAGAAACCATGAGCTGCCCTGTAGCTTACACCTGCAAATAAAGACTCCATTAAAGCTCCAAATGAAAGGTCTGAATGGCCTTTCCAATTACCAACTTGGATGGGAATCTTTCACCCTCGAAATTGGCTAAGGCAAGAAACTAGTCATCCACTAGCTCTCCCTCTTCACAAATGCAATTGCAAATTCTACAAATGATCAAAAGCCATTCTCATACTTCATTTCTACATTTTATAACCAACATTAGCCTTCTAAGGGTCGAAATCCTCTCAATAGATTCAATAGATTTCCATTTAGGAAATATTCCACATTTGCCACTTGTCTCCTAGTTCCAACCTTCCATCTTCTCCCAAATTCGATTTTGAGTCTCTTTGGCTTCTCCAACTCCCAAATTCGCCTTCTTTGAGCCTATTTTTGAGGCTGACATGTCATAGTGGTCATATGTCAGAGGTCAGGTCTGCAATTTGTCATAGTTGTCATAGATGCTCCATCATTGGTGTCATAGGGGCTAGGGAATCTAGCCCAAGTGTCCACAAACTTCCACTTTGACTCTTTATCTTCCATGGAGGTTACCAATCCTTCCCAATTCGACCTAAGATGCTAAATGACATGTGTTATGACTTACCAACTCACCCAAGAGTGTTCACACTCCCATTAATTCGAATTTGCAAAAGAGAGATACCATGTATTATAAAAAATCAAGCTAGTGTGGGTCCCACATCCTCCATATGTCTCCAAAACCATTTGTCATCTAGGATTTCTCTTGAATTTCTTTATTCACTCTATTTATTAAATACTTGAACCCTTCTAATGTCTAAACATCATTTATTATCCCCCTTATTCCAAATCCCAAAGCTTCCACCCCAAACCTAGGAAACTAGTAATTTTCCTCCTTGGCAATTATTTGACCCTTAACATCAACTTTGCAAACTCTAATGAATATGGCTAATGTGATTAGGCCATTGTGACCCAATTCCAAATTTGGGACATGACAGAAGGTGGGAGGGGGGTGAGGTGGCCTCCAACTAGGCAAGGTGCCCACCCCCAAGCCTTGTGAACTCCACCCAACCAATAAACAAGTGCCAACAAGGAAAAACGTAAGCATGCTTGAGGAGGGCAAAAATCATGACTAAAAATCACTCCCAGTGCTCCGATTGCTAACTGAACTGACCTGGAGTTTATTGCAATCATCTTAAATGCTTTTTGCCATGTCATTTTGACTTTTACTTTATTCAATTTGGCCTTTTTTGGAGAGATTTAAATTATCTCCAATTTATTATGTTCTGAATATTTTAATTAATATTTCTCATTTTTGTATTTTTTGAGAAAATATTAATTATGAGGCCAAATAATTTTCTGAAACTTAGGCCAAGTTGGTCCGGGGATCATGAATGATTTTTGGCTTAAGGCTGGAGCCTTCAATCACTGAATTCGGATCCCAGATGACTGACATATTACAAATTTAAATTTTTCAATTTAAACTATGGAAAAATTTATTAAAATTTAAAAAATAATTAAAAACCCAAATTCGACGGACCCGGTAAAATTTTTTCGAAATTTTTTCTGAGGGTCCTAGAGACCTAGGACATGACCACAATCTATTCTAATAGTGTCTAGTAGGCTTATATACATCAGTTGGACTCTAATAACCCCCATGGCGAAAATTTTCAAAAGCGGACATTCCAGCTTTGGAGGAAGCGGGAGAAAACCTCATCGATTATAGCTCGGCTATAGGCAAAGTATAATTGACAAGGGAAAAAACTCCCTGGAATACCTTAGTTGCTTAATCTAGTCATGCGGAACCGAGCCACTCAAAATCCTACTAGCACACTTTATTACAAACCCCCAAGGGGCCATGGTCATATCGACTAAAAACAAAAACCGGCTAGCCAAAATTGGCTAACTGCTGCAATCCGAAACCCAGATACTCTGGAAGTGAACACTGATGTGTTCCAACAGTGGCGGCTCAATAAAGTTTCAACTATTTGTACAAAATAGGAGATAACACAAGGATCATCAACCCACCATTTATGGGGGTGCCAAGTCTTTCTCATGCCCTAGGACCATCTCCAAGGGTTCTAAGACCCCATCAAGTCAACAATGACCACATCATCACCTTTAAGGGGACAAGGACCATTAAGCCATCAAATGTGTGTCCAAGGACTTCTTCAAGGCTTCTTCATAAAGCAAGAGGCTTCATGGGCTTCTTCAACCACCTCAACCACGCAAGGGGACCTCCAATGGTCAAGATCCATCATGACATCACCTGTGGGGTTGCCAAACCTTTTCCTAGGGTACCATGACCCCATCAAGGCATGAATGACCACAGAATGGGTCATTAATGCTTCTTCAACCCATATAGGGCTTCTCCATCATCTACAAAGGCTTCAGCACCATCTCCAGGGTCTTCAGCATCATTGGCAGGGTCTGCAGCATCATCAACAAGGTGGTGGCTCCAAGATTCAACCTTGTGGATACATGGACCTTGTCAACTGGATACAAGGTGCTTCAAAGCACAAACCATCTCTGTAAGGGCTCCAAGGAACTGGGTGTAAGGGTACTGAGATCATTCATACTTGTGCACTGCAAGTGGGACTTGGTGGCATCAATGACTACCTGTGGGGCCACTGCAAGTCCATGTTGGCATCAATGACAATCTCATCAACAAGTTAAATAGTTTACTTCCAAGAAGAATCTCAAGAATATACTTGTTTGTAAACATGATCAAATTGCTAGCAAAGAGTGAAGGCTAAAAATCATAGTGGAAAACATCACCGAAAAATCACTGATTTCCCGAGAAATCGCGATTTTTTCAACCTGCCGATTTTTTGCAAAAATCTAACCTCGTGATTTTTTGAAAAACAAATCGACAATTTTTCCTAAAAAATCGCGCAAAGACCCAAAAAATCGCCATGGAGTTTTAAAAATTTGACCAATACATCAGACATTGAAGCCAGTAACAGTAAATGGTAACGTTAAATTCTTAAAGTAAAAGTGACATTCTCCTTATCTTTTATTTTCCATCCTTTTACTTATATTTTTAACATTAGCATCAATTGTTTCAAGATGTTTGAGATTGGTTCCAACCTCATTGGACTTCATATGCAAAAAGTAGACTTTTAGATCCCATTCAGGTTCAACAGACTTAAGAGTTTTCAGGATTTCAGGATTGCAACGTTTCCACTGGATTCTATCATGTATGAGGGTAAGGGATTGGAATTTAATCAAGCACATCAAACTAGGTACATACCTTGATGTTGGTGGTGTTGATGCCTGATTGTTGAATTTGATTGAACTCCCTTGTCCTGACCTTAATAAAAATATACCCTTCAGTCAAGCAAAATCACTTATTAAGCATGGAAAGCTTTTTCTACCTTATCTTAACGCTTGGATTAGGAAGTTTCATTAAAATTGTAGGGTGTTGACTAATGTCCTTGAAGGATTAACTTCAAGATTCGAGGTAGAGGCAAGGGCTAGAACCTAGAGCCTAGAGGAGGGGGGAATGACCAATGTTCCAACCAGTGTTGAAACTTTCAAATTTCCAATCTTTGAAACTTTGATGTATCATTTTTTATTTGGCATCCACTACATCATATATATCAGTGCTTTCTCCATATTTATATGCCAATGTGTTTATCTAATGTTGTTGTTGCTTGATATGTTTAAAATTCTGAAAAAAATGAATATATTTTGTATTTTTTAATGTTTTCTGCGGTTTGCCGATTTTTTTGCCGATGTTGCCGAGAAGTTGTATTCGAGACCCTTGCCGATTTTTTGCTAATGCCGATTTTTTCCACTATGCTAAAAATACAAGGCTAGGCTGAATAGGAATGACTTGACTGACTTGACATTGAGATACTTTGGACGAAGGACATGGTGTTACACACTTAAGCATGTGCTGGACAAGGAGTACACAAGGAATGGCAGTGTCTCACCAATGGATGAGTTGTTCAAAGAAGTGTTTATTCAACCTTGGCAAAAATGTCTACTACTAGAACCGTCACTTGTGGCTCTAGGGGACACTTTGATTTAGCTGTCCCTTACTCCATCTCAAATCATAACCCGTAGGCTCAATGAGGTATATTTCCATCAAGGTCAGTAGTCTTTAGATTTAGCATTTGTTCAACCACTGCTTTTTAGGACCTTTCATTTCATTGAATTTCATGGCCAACAATCATTAGATATAGCATACATTTATCCATTGCTTTTTAGGCCTAATATAACCCCTCTGGGATTTCACATGCGCTAATAAGCACAACTAATCGCAGCTTTCATCTGGGGTGCATTTACATTTCAAAGCATTTTATTGAATTACAATTCACAACCCTTTTCAATGGGCTTCCAATAGTTTCCAAGGTAGTACATTTTGCTTCAGGTTTTAGCCAACAACAACTCAAGCAACTAGGGGGAATTCCGCACAAAACCACATATCGGGGCAACCGACTAGAATGATAACGGCATAAAATCCAACTTGCCAAAGGCAAGTTTTGTCACCAACTCAGAGCCGAGACACAAAATAAACATGGGTACAAGTCCAACACAGAAGCAGAAGCGGGGAGATCCTCCATATCAAAAGTCAAGGTGTAAGTCAGGGTGAAAATCAATAAGTGGGAAAGGACAAATGGATGGATGGACACAAGTGAAAATGGTGCCTAAGCTAGCAAGTCAGGAAGACACTAAATGATCATGTTCACATTCATATGAAGGTAAAGACCAACAAGTATACAACAGGAGTTTCCAAATGTCAGTAATATAATCAATACATATAGTCCATAACAACCAATTTCATTTTAACATTAATATACTGCCAGATCATAATTGCCATATATCAAGTCAGTGCTATCAAAATGACCTAAATAGCAAGGTAATAACATCAATGCACATCACATATATAATGGGTCATATATCAACATCTGAAATGTGAACCAACTATCACCACTGAGAAGACTATATCTAAAATACTGAAAACTGCACTGCATTTATATGGAACAAAAGGTCATATCGATCATCAAATCTGAGATCTCAAGGTTCATCCTTGGCATAAGGTCTACTAAATGTCTGATACAAATATGCTTTGATACGTGAGTGATCATAAATAGTGTTGCTCATCATAGCTGATCTCACTGAACAAGTGTAAAGTCAAAGCTCAAAAAATGTGCAGATATCTGCTCTGCAAACATGGTAGCCCAACTACTATGGTGTGATAACAAATCCCTTAGTGATTCTACATACCATGGACCAAAGAAAAGAAGAGCATTCGCCTTTTTATGTATCATTGATGATAGGTGATCTTCTTCTACACAATTGTATGTTAGATTCAGGATCTTCATCCAACATAATGACAAGGGAGGTCATGAATCAACTAAATCTTAGAAAAACTAGACCATATCAAAATGTTTGTGCCATGGATTCCAGACAAGTTGATGTAGTGGGCATTATTGAGAATCAACCGGCTAGATTGACCAAGTATCCAAATATTCATGTGACTATGGATATCCTTGTGATAAATGTACCTGATAAGTGGGGGATGTTACTTTCAAGAAAGTGGGCTGCTACTTTAGGAGGTTGGATCCAAATGGACTGGACTTACACTAATGTACCTGCATCAGAGGACTCATTAGTGAAATTGCATAACGAGAAGGAAAAGAAAAATCATGCGGAAAACCCCAAGAGACCCTCAAATCAAAATGTCTATAATACTGATGATCTTGGGAATTATGCAATTAATTCTACCTTTTTAGCCCCTATTCAAGAATAAATCAAAGATGAAAAGGTATATGAAATATGGAAAATGAATTTTGATGGTGCTCACTCAAGAGAAGGAAAAGGGGCTGGGATTGTCATCACTTCACTGGGAGGTCAGGTTATAAACTTTGCATATAGACTGGAATTTGAAGCAGCAAACAACGTAGCAGAATATGATGCACTCTTACTTGGGATTGAATTAGCAAAAGATATGGGGATAAAGATGTGAAGTATAAAAGGCGACTCTTACTTGATAGTTCAACAAGTAAAGAACTAATTTGCATGTAAGTGTCAAAGACTAAAAAGGTATAGAAATGCAATTTGGCACACCATGGAATGCTTTGATGCCTTAAAGTTAGAAGCCATTCCTAGAGATCAGAACAGTGAGGCGGATAAGTTAGCAGTTTCAGCATCAAGCCTTCAACCTTCAGATAAAATGTTAAATGGTGACTGTACTTTAGAAATCAATTTTAGACCATCAATACCAGATAACATGGAACATTGGCAGGTTTTTCGAGATGATGAACAAATCTTAAAGTTTATTCATAATGTTGAAGAATTCTCGAACTTTAATGTCAATTTTCAAGAACTTTAATGTCAATTTTCAAGAAGAGGGTAAAGAGTATCACAGTGAGGGCGATCAGTTCAACAATCCTGTTCCTCGTGGCTTAGTAGCATTTGAAAGCATCTTTGATAGGAAGGACCGGAGGAAGAACAATATTGATTCAATGAAATCTGGGGACTATGTGGAAATAAACATTGGGTTAGATAAAGAACCTAAAATGATAAAAATGGGAAAAGGTACCTCAGAAAAAGAAAGGAATGACTTAATAAGTTTAGTTAAAGAGTATAGAGATGTCTTTGCTTTTACTTATGATGAATTAAAAGCATATCGTGAACATGTGTTCCAACACAATATACCTTTAAAGCAAGAGATCAAGGAAGTCAAACCTTTCAAACAAAAATTGAACAGATCAACCCTAAGTTAGCTCCCATTGTTAAAAAAGAGATTGAGAAAATGTTAGCAGCGGGGATTATTGCACCTACAAGGCATTCATCTTGGTGCTCTAACTTAGTGGTTGTTAGGAAAAAGAACGGAAGCATCAAGATATGCATCGACTTTAGAAATCTAAATGTGGCTTGGCAGAAGAACAACTATCCGCTTCCTAATATGGAAACCCTTCTCCAAAGGGTCACAGGTGCTAGCATGATATCCATGCTAGATGGTTTTTCAGGGTACAACCAAGTGGTCATCTAGAAAGAGGACAGACATAAGACTACTTTCACAACTCCATGGGGCACTTTCGAATACCTGAGAATGCCTTTTGGCTTATTGAATGTTGGTGCCACTTTACAAAGAGCCACTTTACAAAGAGTTATGGACTATGCATTCAAGGAGCTAATTGGCAAAATCATAGAAATTTATCAAGATGACTTGACTGTATTCTCCAAAGAAGGAGCTAGCCACATAAGTCATTTAAAACAAGTATTCAAAAGGTGTAGAAAGTATGGCATTTCCTTAAATCCAGCTAAGTCAGTCCTAGGTATCAATGAAGGAAAGCTCCTAGGACATATCATATCCAAAGATGGTGTCAAAGTTGACCCTGAGAGTGTTACCAACTTTTTTGTACCATAGTTGGATTATCTGAAGAGCCGCCATCTGACAAACATGATAAATGTTTGCACTCCAGTGTATCAGATGATTCAGCATTTGTGCCTAGCCAATTTTGGCTAGTCAATTTTTGTTTTCAGTCGACATGACCATGGCCCCATGGGGTTTGTAATAAAGTGTGCTAGTAGGATTCTGAGTGTCTCGGTTCCCCATGACTTGATTAAGCAACTAAAGTATTCCAGGGAGTTTTTTCCCTTGTCAATTATACTTTGCCTTTAGCCGAGCTATAATCGATGAGGTTTTCTCCCGCTTCCTCCAAAGCTGGAATGCCCGATTTTGAAAATTTTAGCCATGGGGGGTTATTAGAGTCCAACTAATGTATATAAGCCTACTAGACACTATTAGAATAGGTGTTGGTCATGTCCTAAGTCTCTAGGACCCTTAGAAAAAATTTCGAAAATTTTTTACCGGAGACGTCGGATTTGGGTTTTAATTATTTTTTAAATTTTAAATAAATTTCTCTATAGTTTAAATAGAGAAATTTAAGTTTGTAATATGTCAATCGTCC
The DNA here is from genome assembly GCA_027924585.1 of Larix kaempferi. Lineage (NCBI taxonomy): Eukaryota > Viridiplantae > Streptophyta > Pinopsida > Pinales > Pinaceae > Larix > Larix kaempferi. The sequence continues at coordinate 32,260,611 of BSBM01000738.1, forward strand.
GGGGTCCGAATTCAGTGATTGATGGCTCGATTCACAAGCCAAAAATCACACATGACCCCGTGGACCAGTTAAACCCAACTTTCGGATGTCAATTCAACCTCATAATTAATATTTTCTCTAAAAAGCCATTTACAGAGAAATTATTAATTAAAATAATAAAAATGAATATTTTGGAGATTTCCAAATATCTCCAAAATAATCATAAAGGAATAAAATAAAAGGCTAATTGACATGGCACTGAGCATTAAAGAGGATTCCAGTCATCTCAGTCATCAACCAAACCACTATCCAGTCACCAGCCAGAGATTCCTTCAAACCAATTCGCCATTCTCCCTTAAAAATTCGATTTGGTGATGTGTCAAATGATGAATGGGTTGGTTGGTTGGCATTAAAGCCTATGGTAGGCGCCTCCCCCAATTGTGCAATCACAAACTTGGCTCCCACTTAGACTCCACTTAAACTCCCTCAAGCCAATTCGCATCCCTCATGAAAGCTCACGCATATCTCCTTGTTGCTCACATGGATCCTTGTTGGAGCATGCCCATTGGATGGGTGAAGCTTCCCATGCCATCCCAAATTTGAATTTGCCACTTAGACTACCACTCCAAGCCTGTTGATTGAGATTAGATTGAAATTCGATTTGGTGATTGTGTGCCATTGGCTCTCTCCTAAGCCAATTCGAATTAGGGTTTTAGCTTTGTGTTTTGCTATATAAGAGAGGCCTTTAAGCTCTCTTCTTCATGGATATTTGTTGTAAACTTACTCTGCTCATATTTGTAAGGAGCTTGTAGCTATTGCTACCTTGTGGAAATAAAGTTGGCTTTGGAGGCAAATGATGTGCATTTATTTTGGTTCATGAGTAAATAATCTTCATTGTTGAGGTAATATCTGTGGCTATTTCATTATGCAATTTCAATCTTGGTTATAATTTATGCTTAGATCTCTTTATTAAGAGCATAGAACAAACCTTGATGGTACAAGTTGTTTGTTAGTTTTAGGCTTGAATAGTCTTGAGAGTACAAATTGTAATCGGTCTTACTACCTTGTCTCTTTTTTCATTCTTGTCTAACACTCTAAATTTTACCAAGTTTTGTTTGTGTAAGTGTTGTATGCTTGCAGATTCTCAAAAGGTTGAGATGAGATGAACTCGGTTGTCTCTCCCTCTTCTCCACCATCAAAAAACTTGTTCTAACAGTTTGTTTTTAGGAAACCTCCCAAAGGCAAGACCTAAAGTTTGCATCAAAGTGGAAAATTTTGCTTCTTCCATCAACAAGTCTATTTCTCAAACTGGTTACTGGTTACAAAAAAGGCCCTAGATCCACTCTTGCTAAACCTTTTGGCCTCTTTCCTTTCGCTTTTCCTCCATAGCTCCCTTTCGTTTTTCCTCCTTTGTTTCCTCATCCAAGTGCTCCTATCTTCACCCTCTCTTCTTCTCCATTCGTCCTACCTCTTTCTCCCTAAACTTAGCTTCGTCCTACCTCATTATTGACCTCTTTTCCCATTCATTTTTGCCTCTTATTTTCTCTCCTCATCTCCCCTCTCGTCCAACTCCTTTGAGCTCTCCTCTTCCATTCGTTTTGCCTTTTTTCTCTTTGCTCTCGTCCACCCTAGAAAAGCCTTCCTCCTCTTCTCGTCCACTTCCAAAAGTGCCCTAAAAACACATTAAAACAAACAAAAACAAGTTAAAGATTTGTCTTGGTTAGTGACTTTCATGTTTACGTTTTGAAATATTTCAAGTAGGCATCTTAGATCTCATTAAGAGTTAGGCTTTGCATTAGTTTTGATTAGTGGATATCATATTTGGCATAGATAGATCAGATAAAAAACTAATAATTTGCATTGTATTTCAAAGCATTTAATCGTTTTTATGTTAGAAGCTACTTTCCATATTGTTATAGTTTGCTTTAGGCTTTAGATCTCATCAAACTTTTAGGTTTGCTACTTTCAAGTTATTTGATTTTCTAATGCTAATGGGTATTTGAGTTGCTCCATTGTGATAGATCTCTCTTTGAGAAAGAGAAGCTTTGAGAAAATTTGAAGCAAATAGAAGAAAGAAGCTTCTAATACAAGAAGCTATCAAGAAACCAAAGGGATGATCCAAACTAAAAAAGTCATTATGGATCCTTTGTAAATAGTTCTTAAGAGCTTTGTTTCAAGTATATTTTCCAAGTTATATCTCTCAGAGTCCTTTCGAGGGTCTCAAACCCAAGGCATTTGTAATAAATTAATAAAAAGCTAAGTGGAGGAGTCCTCCAATTTTTGGGTTCTTCTTCCCCATTTGGGGAAGAGTGTTGTGCTTTGCTTAGCCTAGATCTCCCTCTCTCTTTCAGTTCTTAGATTAATATTTCATTTATGTACTCCATTTCCAAGTTTTGACTAAAGTAAGCAAACTTTGGGATTGCATCCCAAAGGCCACATAGCTTTGTGGTAGCTTCTCATTCCCCATTAGCCTCCTTGTCGAAGTTTTAGCTAGATGGAAAGTCTCAAGGACTAGTGGTTCTAGTGATCAACCTTGTTCAGAGGTAGATCCCACTTTGAGATTAATATTGCTTGGTAGAACACTAAGTTAATTTTCAGTTTGTTTCAAGCGTCTCTAAGCATCTTATTATCATCTTTTATTCTTCAGTCTTTTCAAAAGCTTCATATTTGTTCTTCCAATTACAACTGCTTCTATTTCATAAAAAGAACTAAAGTCTCTTGAACTTGGCCAAAATCCAAGTCAAGAGCACTCTCTGTCGAAGAGCATTTAGTTGTTGCATTTCCCTTTGCATTAGGCATTTAGATTAATTAAAGTCTCTTGAGCTTTGGTCTTAAGACTAAGTCAAGAGCGCTCTCTATCGGAGAGTTGAATTGTGCTCTAATAATAAAATATTCCAACTCACATCCCTTCATAATTAATCTATCTTGGTCGATTATCCAACACCCGTATGCTCTATCAACTTAAAAGGGTTGGGCTAGTACTCAGAAAGGTGTTGGATTTGCTAATCTCACAAGTGATAATTTAATAAAACTTTACCCCTACCAATGAACCGGAGTTGCCCTTCGAAAAATACTGAGGTTGTTTCCTGAAACAGGTGGTGCCAAAATCCCGCTGTCAAACTCGAGGGTGGTCAAGCCAATTGAACACTTACCCTCTTGAAATCTGGGTGGCTTCGACCTATCATCTAAGAGGTTACCAGTACTATTCCCGGTCTTTTGATTACCTTGTGTTCTTAGCCTAATAATCAAGACCACCTAAAACTTACAATTTACAAAGATAATTTGCACAACGATCTCACGAACTGCTACTATCAAGACTTACTTTTCAGCATCCCCCAACACTATACATACTTTTGACTCCATAAGGCACTGGTCTAATTGTTGTATTTTTCATATATCTATATTGTCGGGCCATTTGTCCTTTTAAAATCATTTATCTATGGATGTTGTTTCATTTTTCAAGTCTTTGATATACTGTTGATCTTGTAATCTTATAACGCAACGTGGATTGCTTATTATCTTGTGTTCATTTCTGTAATTGTGGTCATCATCATCAAAAAACTCCTAAAAAACACCCATCCGCATCACCATATACTTAAAACATTAAAAAATATAAGAGCCTTAGTGAAACTTTTTGTAGGGACTACCCCCCTTGGCTTCGTTAGAAGTTAGCCTAAACGGAGCTGGGATTCAGGTGACAGTACCTGGCTCATTGCTTGCCCCCAAGGCCACACTTCTCTCACTTCTAGTGAAGAGACAGCTTTCGAAAGATTTATGCTGCTAGTGTGCAATTTGGTGGACAACAGAGAGAATAGAGGAAATTAAAAAGATACCTTTGCCTAAGAATGTTAAATACATCCAATCTTTTAATGGACGCATCAACTTCATAAGAAGATTCATCCCTAACTTGGCAGAACTAATGAAGCCCATGCAGAAATTATTAAAGAAAGATGCCAAGTTTGTGTGGACGAATGAGGGAAGGGAGGCTTTCTCATGTATAAAAGAATCAAAGATGCAATCACAAGATTGACTTTCCTAGTCAACCCGGACTACACCAAGGATTTCATGATATTTTCCTTTGCATCCAAAGATACTGTTATCACATATATAGTAGCCGGGCTACCATACATTATTTTTGTGATTCCAATACACTATTCAGCCAGTTCCCTTACATTGAGATGCTAAGATGAGCATCTATTATGGATCACTATCAGATTTGGACAGCAGTTGTATTCCCATCCCATGACTGAGTCTCAGGACACTCAGAGAGATGACCGATGTAGCTATTATACCATTGGTACAGAGCAGTCAGTAGTGCCCAGAGTTACAGTAGCAGTTTCAGAGGACAGATGATGGTTCAGAGGATGAGCATTCAGGTATATGACTCAGCAGGTATATCATGGTATTGTGGTTATATTGCTTTTATATTGATTCTTATAGCATGTCTTAGCATTTAGTGTCATGATCTGGCAATCATATAGATATGAGGACCTAGTTGATCTTATATATATATTCTATTGTCCCTACTCAAACTTAGAAGTTCACTATTCATACTCATTGGTTTTACCCTCCTTAGGGAGAATAGAGGTGATCATTCCACCATACCTTGGCTTGCTAGTGTTGGCTCCATTATTCATTGTCTTCATCCATCCATTACCTACCTTTTAGTTTATCACCCTGATTTACTACTTGACTAGTGGCATGGAGGACTTTTCCCCACTGTAGCCTCTGTATTGGATGAGCTTCCCTGTTTATTGTGTCTCGGCTCTGAGTTGGTGACAAAACTTACCTATGGTGAGTTGGATTTCCTTGTGAATTCCCCCTAGTCACTAAAGTTGGGTTGGCTAAACCTGAAACTTTTAGTGCTGCCATGAATACAAAGTATGGAAAATGAAATGTTATATCTTGTATGAAAAGCCCGTTCATGCAATGTGTTTTTAAACACACATGAATGAAAGGCAAGCCAAATGAAAATGGCTATGAAATAAAATGTTATATCTTTTGTGAAATGTAAAATACCTAGGTAAACAAGCTGTCTGTGACACACCTAGAAGTGCTCAGGTAAACAAGCGCCTTAAAAACACACCTGCAGCAAAAAGGCTAAATAAATATAAATCTATGCAATGTGTTTATAAACACACATAGATCAAAGGATATGGAAACTTTAGGCCCAAAAAGCAATGGAACTTAAATGTTATATCAAAATAATTACTGGCCTCATTTGTATTATGGATTGTGCGCATTTGTTAAAGGTGAATAAACCCTCTTTGAACAACTCATCCATTTGTGAGACACCGCCATTCCCTATGTTGTTGCTCATTCAGTATATACTATGGTGTGTTTTCCCTTTCCCATATCCAAAGTGTCACAATGTTAAGTCAGTCAAGTCATCATATTAACCTAGCCAGTTTGTTTCAGCCTTCACCCTTCACTAGCAAATTGATCACAACTATGAAGTGAGTATGGTCCTGAAAGTCTAGTCCGAGTTATAATAATAATTAATGACATTATATATTTGGATTTAGATCGCCAGTAATGATTACTTTGTGTTATAATTGTTATTTGAATAATTTGTAGAGCATGCATTAACCTTTGACACTTTGCAGCAGCTTCTGATGACAGTCTGAGTTATATTTGGTCATGTTGACTTAGTCAAACCTAGTTTGACCAAGGTCAACCATAGGACATGAGATGGTAGGACCTTGTGATGATACAGATAAGTGATATATGGTCCATGTATATGTACATGATGGTTCTATGCATCAGATACAGGTTTGTGATGATGATTCATGGTTTTCAGCATTATTTGATCATTTACAGATTATTATTATTTCACCTATTCCGGTATATTGGATGTATTATATAATCATGTAGAGATCCATATGGTGTATGAGTACACATCTTGGATAGATTTGGACCTTCTGAGTCCAATGAGACAGCCTACTTTCAGTTCCGGGCAGTTACAGTGATGATTGAGCCTCAGTAGGCTATCCTAGTGCAATTTTGGTCTGTCGGAGACCCTGTCAGAGCAGAGATGGATTTTATCTGGTTGACCTAGGGCCCTGTGCTTGGAGGGGGTGGTCCAGCCACTTGTTTTTACCATATTACCCCCCTTCCGGACACACTGGTGCCCTCACCTTAATAGCGCAGGCACTCTAGGAGGCAGTTTCACGCTTCCCAAGGCAGTTTGGGATTGGTAGAAATGGCTACAGAGGAATTCGATTTGGGCTACTGAGGCAAAGTTTTGGCATGGGATGATCAGTGATGATGATTGGAATGTCTTCCACACCTTCTCCAGCAGTTTCAACTTCATCGGGACCCACATCCATCACTTATGGCATTTTTTGATGATTTCTGAGGCCTCCTAAGGCCCACGATTTGTCCATAGAGGCACGATTTGGTACTTTGATGACTATTTTATTATTATTATGCTATGTGGATTGACCAAGGGTGTCTAAAATTACCCCTTGGACCCACCATAAGCTTATTGTTATATTTTGTCATCATGATTTGGTGGGATCCCCCTCTCCTAGGGCGATTTTGTCCACTTATTGTTATATTTTATTAATGATCCATGTATTTTATTGTTGAGCTCATCTCAACCATTGATTAGATCTTTTGATCTTTTAATCTTAGCCACTCATTCAAAAAGTGGTTATATTTTGGACTCTCTCCCTCCTATTTAAAGGAGAGAGCCTCTCATTGTAAAGGGGTCTTTGGCTCTTGGAATCTTGATATAGAAAAATTCTCTTGTGGAAATTCTTGTGGTCTCCTTTGCATCTGGTGTTCTTAGATGGTGATTGGAAAGTCTATTGCATCCTAGCATTTGGGTATTTGTGGTAAGATCTATCTATTTTTTGGAAATCTTTGTCTTGTCTACAGGAAGGCGACTTCAACAAGGGCGATTTTGCAAGGCTTCTTCAAATCGATCTTCTTGGCATTCGCTTGTATCAGGGAGTTATCATTAGTATCATTGTGATCTATGCTATCTTTCTGCTATTTCTCTTGTGGCATTAGTCTTATCTCTTGATTTCATCAAATCTGATATTGTTGACATTTGTTGGGCAGGAGAGAGGGTGCATTGGCTTCCTTGGAGCAAAATCGATTTCATAGATCTACTCCAAATTGCTTCAAATTGATCGGGTTTGCATAGATCATCATCATCAAGGCATCTACAAGGTTATCCAGGTAAGATCCACAGGTTTTTCTCTCTTATCTTGATTCCAATCCATTGACACAACATATAATTGATAAAACGCTTATATTTCAAACCCTCATTTTTACATTGTCTCAGATCTACTAAGATCTAGTGGTTCTTTGGGTAAGATATTTAAAACCCACCTCTATAGTATCAGCGGCATCCCGGATCTATAGTTTGGTGAGGATTGGCCTCCATTTGATCCCCTTCCCTAGCCAACTTAGCCTCTCCAAGTGAGGTCGCACTTCTTGGGGAAGGTGAGTTAACCTAGATCTAGTACATGGGTAGTTGAGATTTCACTTGATTCGTAACCTACGCATCCTAAAACCTACCCTTAGACTGTTACTTTTTTATTTCTACCTTGTGGGCCCTATTCCACATTTTAAGGGATTAAAACCCCATTTTGGACCACTTGGTATCTTAAAACTCAGATCTAGTAAGATCTAATCCTTGGATTGCCTTGCTATTCTAGATCCACATTGTCAATTACTTAAACTACTTGGATCTAAAGTTTGGATGCCATTGGACTTGTCTTGATCCCATTTATCCCACTTTTAACCCTCTTTGGGCAAAGTCGCAGTGCTTGGGGAGATTGAGTTTGTCCACTTGTAGGACGTGGGTAGTTGAGTTTTTAGTGGATCTGGAACAAGCATACATTGAAACCTATGTCTAGTAGGTCATTTTATGAAATCTTGCCTTGGGAATAGCTTTCCTTGTTTTAAGGGATTGTGGCCCACTTAGGTCACATCATAAACTATTAGATCTAGATAGATCCATCCATCAAACCTTTAGTAGCCCACTCGTCTTATGTTATTGGGGTCATGATCTACAAGTTAACCTCACTTTGACTCCATTTGCCCCATTTCCCAAGGCACTGATCTTTCTCCAAGCTCATTCGACTTTCCTAGATTGTTGAGTTAACTTGTGGTTAGATCCCTGTCTTAGTTGCTTGAATCCCTAGATGTTGTTCTATCTCATGATCAAGCTTATCTCATGTACTGGTTAGCCCCAATTCAATCCCTAAACTACCCTACACTGGACACGGTTCCCAAGGCAGTGGATTTTCTCGTAATTGACTAGTACTTTAATCCTAGATCTCATTTCAAATACTATAAGTCACTCTCACATCAACAATGAACCAAAGCTATACTCATTGAACCCCTCACTTATCTTGTGACTTCATCCTTAGGTCTAGGATACACCATACACCTTACAATACTTCACTCATACTTAATTTTGATTTGGTGTTTTGGTTTGATCTCTCCTGTCGGGAGTAGATCTGGGTCTCCCCCTTTGTTGTCTGGGCTAGATAACATAAAGTGAAGGTTGCCTTGATTGGCGTGACAACCATCTATTGGAAGTCGAGGTGATCGTGGTTGCACCTTTGAGTTTCCCTTTCCTACTACCATCCATTAATGGATACATCCATAGGGGTAACTACAGTTTATGTGATAACAGATACCATAGCAGGGGTTTTGCTCCAGAAGAACAACGATGGATTTGAGCAACCCATTGCTTTCATGAGACGTGCTTACAGAATTCAGAATTAAAATACACCATCATGGAGAAGCAGACTTATGCCTTGGTCAAATCATTAAAACATTTTAGGACCTATATTGGGTATTCTAAAGTCATAGGTTATGTTCCCCATGCTGCAGTAAAAGACATCTTGTCCCAACAAGATTGTTTAGGAATAAGGGGTACATGGGTATCATAGATTCAGGAATATGACTTAGAAACAAAACCCACCAAGCTCATAAAAGGACAAGGTCTTGCCAAGATGCTGACCCAGAAGAATGAGGAAGCCATTGGAATGGTTTGTGAGAACAGTGGATCTGAGCCAGTCATGACCCCATCATTACAGAGTCTTGATAACCACTAGTATGCGGACATCATCTATTTCCTTCTTCACCTTACTTGCCAAGATCACCTCAAGGGTCATAAAAGACGGGTTTTAAGGTTGAAAACAACTAGGTAATGTCTCACGCAAAAAGGTTTGGGTTGGAGGAACCCAGACGGGATAATACTTAGATGTGTGAATGAGCAAGATTCCAAAAGAATCTTGATAGAGTTTCATTCAAGATTTTGTGGAGGCCACTTCGCAGCAAATACAACTGCGCACAAAATCCTTCGAGCAGGTTACTACTGGCCTACCCTCTTCGCAGATGTGCATAAATTTGTTAGGCATTGCCGTGAATGCCAGCTCTTTACGGGGAAGCAGAAATTGGCAGCTCTTCCCCTAATGCCAGTAGTTGTCATTGCCCCTTTTCAGCAGTGGAGGCTTGACTTCATCAGTCAGTTCAAGGATAATTCAAGTAACGGGTTTACCCGGATTCTAATAGCTACCGATTATTTCACCAAGTGGGTAGAGGCCATACCCACCAAAGCAGCCACTGAGAAAGTTGTTATCGATTTCCTCGAGGATAAAATCATCACAAGATTTGGTATCCCTCCTAAAATAACAACTGATAATGCCAGGGCCTTCAATTCGATCGACATCACTTCCATTTGTTTCAAGTATGGAATTACCCTATCCCATTCATCCAATTATTATCCCCAGGGAAATGGACTTGCTGAATCCACAAATAAGAACTTAATGAATATTATCAAGAAAACTGTGGGGGACAATAAGAAGGCATGGGATAGTAAGATAAAGTATGCACTTTGGGCTTATTGGATAACTAAGAAAAGTGCTACTGGGAAGTCTCCCTTCAAGCTAGTATATCTCCCTTCAAGCTAGTATATGGTTTCATAGTTGAGTTACCCATCAACATGCAAATACCAGCTTTTCAGTTGCTCACCGAGTATGGTCAGGAGGAGAATGGCATGGAGCAAAGGGTAAATCAGATTATTGAGCTAGATGAGAGCAGAAGGGCAACATTAGATTAGAGTTTTAGACATCAGGAGAGCATGAGGAGTACCTTTGATAAGTCATCCAAGGCGAGACCTTTCCAGATTGGGGACACAATCCTCTTGTGGGATAAAAGAAGAGACAAGTCGGGCAAACACGGGAAACTCAATAGCCTCTAGAAGGGGCCATTTATCATTCACGATTTTGCCGACACAAATTCATTTTTGCTCAACAGCATGGAAGGAGAAAGGTTGAACCTACTAGTAAATGGACAGCATCTGAAGCTATTCTACAACGGCGACACATAAATTCCCATGGGGGAATTTCAGGGCTTCTCTAAACCCTTTCCTCTTGTCTTTTAGTCTTTTCTGTTTTGTACATTATTTTTGTATATTATTTTTGTATAATATTTCATGTATAATAGTTGTTGTTGTATACTAACATTGTATTTTATTTTTACTTGGATTTCATTTGGCATATTTATCATGTATATGTGGAACTGATGCACTCAAGTTTTGTGCAGGAATCGGAGATTCTAGGATTCCCGCACACTCTTTTTGATTGAAAATCAAACGAGTGCACATCCCGCAGTTGGAGCCAAATGTTACCAACTATTTTGTACCATAGTTGGATTTCTTGTGAGCTGCCAATGTTGTGAACATGTTCAATGTTCATTATCAGTGTTCAGAAGTTCAGAAGTCTTTTCCGAGGCCTTGTTTGCCCCTTTGTAATAATTGCATGTTCATAACCCTTGGGGATATTGTAAAAATGTGCTAGCAAGACACTCTTATGTAAAGAACTTGGCCTCCTATGACTTTTTTATCAACGGTGATCATTCCATGGTGTTTTTTCCTTGTCAATTATGCAATGTTGAATAAGCATTGTATAATCGACGAGTTTTTCACTCGCTCCTCCAAAGCTGGAATGGTCATCCTAATTTTTGAGCCTTAGGCCGTTATTAAAGTTCAAATGTCAATGTTTATGAGCTTGCTAGACATATAATTGAGTCATTATGAACATGTACTAAGTCCCCTAAGAGTTTGAGTCAGTTCGGACAATTTTATTTTTTCCCGTTTTACGGGGTTTTTTAATGATTTTAATTAAAAAATCAAAAATATGATAAACGTGTGGTCTAGGGCTTGTTTTTTCATTGGGGTGCTCGTTTTCTAACCCGAAGCACCCATAAACCCTAAAACCCACTTGTCCTGAGTTTTAAGTGATTATTTATCACTTTAATAAAAATTCTCTCGAAAATATTAAAAGAGAATTATTTAATTAAAATAATAAAGAATGGAGAAAAATCAAATTCTCTAAAAAAGAGGGATTTGAGTCAAATAAAGGGCCAGTTGACATGGCAATTAGTATCGAAGGCCAATCCAATCAAATCCAATCAATTTCAGATCAAGATTGGAGCACTGCAAGTGATTCTCTCATGAGGAATTCGCCCTCCTTTACTTGGGCGACTTTGCTTATTTGGGACATTTTCATTGGTTGGGAGATGTTAACTAAGCAATGAGGGGCACCCCTTCATGAGGTGGCAGCCACCTCATCCTATTACACCAACCGAGAGCTAGTTTAAGTTTAGTTTAAGCTTTGTTCAAGCCTACATCAATGGGATTCACCCTCCTAAATCCCTAGCTCTCTCATGCACCCTCTTCTCTTGTATCTTCTCTATAAAAGTAACGCTTGCTCCCTCATTCCACATGGATGCAAGAAACCTCTGCTATTTTGTGTAATGCTTTGCCTTTGTGCAATATTTTTGAATAAAAGTTGAGGCTTTGGAGGTCCATATGGTGCAAATGTCATGATTGGGAATGCTTGATCTATATTGAGGTGATATTTGTCTATGCTTTGCTTCTATATTTTCAATCTCTTTGATCTATTCTAGCTTAGAAGATTATTGTTAATCCATAGGGTAAGCATTTGTAGCTTCAAGTTGCTTATTGATGTTTTGTATTGGAAGTCAAAGAGTAACCAAAAGTAGTCAGTTATACTTAGGCTCTCCAAGATTTCTTTTATCAAAATATACTAGATTTGATCATGGGTTGTTTGTAGTTGTGAAGTTTTGTAGATCACCAAAAGCGAAGGAGGATTTTAAGCTCGGCTGCATTTTCTTCCTCTTCGCAAATATTTTATGAATCTAATGTTCTTTTGTCCTACAGGAACCTCCTCCTCTTCACAAGATTCAAGCTAGGGCAACTCTTTCCTCATCCTTCCTTTAAAAAATTTAAATTACTTTCTCGGTTACTTGTTCTTGTTGTTAGATCTAAATTAAAGCAAAATCTGAAGATAACTTCACCTTAAATATTTGTGTTAAATAAAGTATATCTTAAGAGGTAAGATCTGCAGGGTACATATCAAGTTTCATGCATTTTACCCATTGGTCACTATTATCACACAACTTGTAGTCGTCTCTAAAGGTATCCCATCTAGGACGGTAGAGGTGTAGACAACTAAAGAGGTGACCAAGGGATGCCACGATTCCCAATGCAAGCTAGGTGTCACGATAACCGAGGCACTCTTCGCTTTAGATCAAGACTAATCAAGATCAAGGGGAGACCCTAACCAATCAATGAAGACTAGCTAACCCAAAGATTCATAGGGAAATGTGTAAGGTGAAACAAGGAGATCAATGGTGAGTTAGATCTATGAAGGTTAAGTATGAAGGTTAAGTGGACCCAAGGGTTAAGATGTGGTTGAAGAGGCTTAAAGAGTGACAAATGGTTCAACCAATGAATGACAAGGGCCACCTGTGAAATTCAATTAATAGATCTAAAGATGACTTAGTACCATGAAAATTAACCAAGTGGGACCCACTCCTTAAAAAGTGGAAAATTGGTCCAAATTGGGTCCACAAGGTCAAAGTTGAAATGAGATGGTACTAGGGGTATGCTATGGCATGGATCTATGGATTTGTCCAAGAATTAGCATTACCCAAGTGTGGGACCTAGCAAAAAGCCACCTACCCAAGGACTGCGAATTGACTCAAGGATGACTAGTGCCTTGGATGGAGGGGAAAATGGAGTCGGATGTCCACCAAATTGTAGATCGGGATAGTCAAGGTGCAAAACAAGGTGGGTTTTCAAGATCAAGAGCATGCCATGGCTAAATATCACTAGATCTAATGCATCATAAAGTGACCCAAGTGGGGCACAACCCTCAAAATGAGGAATGGGGCCCACAAGGTGAAAATCACAAAAGTGAAGCACTAGGGGTAGGTTTTCAAGGTAGATCTATTCAATGCAACAAAAATATCACCTACCCACGTTTGGGAAATAGCCAAGCTAGCCTCTTCAAGGGAATGCGATTGCCTTGGAGAGGCTAATCTGCCTTGGGAAATAAGTCAAATGAGGGCCAATTACCACCAAATTTTAGATCGAGATTGCCATGATTATTATTAAGGTGGGTTTTTAATTTTACACCCAAATCGAAGCTAGATCCAAGTAGATCTGAAAAATAAAAAAATTACAAGGGTTTTGATTATGAGGGTTTTATGATCTAAGAGAATAAATGGCCAAAGTAGAAGAATAGCATACCTCCTTGAGCGTACCTGGAAAATGAAGATGAAGATTGCTTGTGACGAGGATTACCTCCCACAAAGATCAAATGCCAAACTTGATGAAGCCCTTCTTGCCAACGTTTTGCCTCCTTCAACCAATTTGACCTCCCTATTCCTGTCAATCAAGGACACCACGATCAGTCAATCAACAACAATGGAAGTAGATGCAAGCAAAAGAGATGAATAACATGAAATTTTTGGTACAAAGACAAAACAACTCCCTGTAACCCAAAACGACTTGATGAAGATAGTAGGGTAGGCCTCCCCACCAATACGCACGCGTCCAAAACGTCCTCCTTACCTGCAAATCGTGTTAGTGAAGATAAAATCCAAGATGGCCACCAATATCTGTCAATGCAGAGGAAGAAGCATTTATAATCACCACAAGCATTCCAACTCCAAGATCCAAGATGCCCAAGAAAATCTTTTTTTTCCAATAGCCAAGGGCCAAAAATCTCTAGATAGTTTTTACAATGAGGGGGCCTCCTCCTTATATAGGAGAGAAAGACCAAAACCCTAAAACACTTTTGAAAACTAGTGGTTGAGATCAAAAGATATAACGATCTAATCAACAGCTAAGATGAGCCAATACAATATAAGACATGGATCACTCAACTAAGTCATGACGTCATAGACTAAAGTGCTCAATGAGGGTGACATCATAGCCTAAAGTGCTCAATGAGGGTGACGGCATACATGGGGGTGGCTAATAATACATGTGCCACAACAATAAGACCTAGACAAGTCACTATAAGCACATGGTGGGGCTAGGAGGCACTAATCTCCTTCACTAGCATGTCCCCATGGCACAATAATATAAAATATAAGTCTATGACGTGTCCAAGTAATACAAATGATCAAATCATGTCCCCATCATCATAGAGAGAAGTACAATAAAAGAGCTACTGTAGCCCATGTGGACCCCACTAACCGATGCCAACTAACCTGGAAGTAGGGGGATACACCATGGATGACCTCTGAGCAAACCAAGTGCCAAAACCTTGCCTCAACTGCCCAAATCGAATTTCTCAATGACTTTTTTATTCCATTTTTTATCCTCCTAAAAACCTTGAAACTGACCAAAACTGCTATCCAAGGTGCCTGCACTGTCAAACTGAGTGTACCAGGCTATTTGGAAGGGGGGTATAATGGTGAAAACAAGTGGTTGGACCACCCCCTTCCTCTATAGCTCCCTAGGCAATGACTAGCCTCCAATGCCCCTGCTGGACAGGATGGATCAGCATGCCCAAACTGGTCAACAGGTGGAAAACTACTAATATCATGCCCAGGAGTGCCCGGAACTGAAAGATAAGTGTCTCAATGGATCCAAAAGACCTAAATCCACTAGAGATGAGTACTCATACACCTCATGCTAACCTGTGGGGATCATCGGTAGGGTCCACCATCCCCGGACAGTGTAAAATATGATGATCTGGAAATAATAATAAACATGACTAACTGCATCAATCATCATCTGGAGCTTATGTCCAACATATGGAATCATCAACAGGTGCATGTGGGACCATACATCAACATCATAAAGCACAAGTGGTCCATCTCATCACGGATCCCAAGAATGACCATGGTCAAACTATGTTTGACTAGGTCAAAATACAACCAAAGACTAGATTATAACAAATGACTAAGACATGTTCCTTTAACCATAGTCACAGCTTAACTTAAACTATAAACATCAATCAAGTGGCAGTTAATACATAGATATTTAATATTGTTTATAATTTACTTGCACCAAAGCTTTAAAGACTTACTCACCAATGAACATGGTCTAACTGCTAAGATAGGGTGAAGGCTAAGAACAAGGTTAGGACAAAGGGATGACTTGACCAATTCAACTAAGAGATACTTTGGATGGGGAAGGAGGGAGCTACACACTGTGCTGGACAAGATAAACAAAGGGAATGGCAGTGCCTCACAAATGGGTAAGTTGTTTAGAGAGTGCTTATTCAACCTTGGCATCATGTCTATATCAAGTTAATCCAAGTTCATTAGGATCATTCATTTAGTTTCCATGGCCTTTTTGGCCTATATGACCTGTTATCACACCATAGTAGCAGGGCTACTATTCTTGTACAGCAGATATCTGCACATTCCAGAGCTTCCTTTATTCCAGAGCATGGCTATATATTTTGGATCACTCATGATCAGAGCAGTACACTATTCAGCCAGTTCCTTTACATTTGAGATGCTGAGATGAGCATCTATATTGGATCACTATCAGATTGTGGATAGCAGTTGTATTCCCCATGCCATGACTGAGTTTCAGGACACTCAGAGAGATGACCGATGTAGCCATTATACCATTGGTACAGAGCAGACAGTAGTGCCCAGAGTTACAGCAGCAGTCTCAGAGGACAGATGATGGTACAGGTTGATGAGCTTTCAGGTATATGACTCAGCAGGTATATCGTGGTGTTATGGTTAGATTGCTTTTATACTTATTCTTATAGCATGTCTTAGCACTTAGTGTCATGATCTGGCGATCATATAGATATATGGACCTGGTTGATCTATTATATATATTATATTGTCCCTACTCAGACTTAGAAGTTCACTATTCATACTCATTGGTACATACCCTCCTTAGGGAGAATAGAGGTGATCATTACACCATACTTTGGCTTGCTAGTGTTGGATCCATCATTTCATTGTCTTCATCCATCCATGGCCTACCTTTTAGATTATCACCCTGACTTACTACTTGACTAGTGGCATGGAGGACTTTTCCCCACTATAGCCTCTGTATTGGATGAGCTTCCCTGTTTATTGTGTCTCGGCTCTGATTTGGTGACAAAACTTACCTATGGTGAGTTGGAGTTCCTTGAGAATTCCCACTAGTCACTAAAGTTGTGTTGGCTAAACCTGAAACTTTTAGTGCTGCCATGAATACAAAATTTGGAAAAATGAAATGCTATATCTTGTATGAAAAGCCCATTCATGCAATGTGTTTCTAAACACACATGAATGAGAGGCATGCCAAATGAACATGGCAATGAAAATAAAATGTTATATATCTTGCAAAAAAAAAAACCTAGGTAAACAAGCTGTCCATGACACACCTAGAAGTGCTCAGGTAAACAAGTGCCTTAAAAACACACCTGCAGCAGAAAGCCTAAAGAAAAAAATGTAAATCTATGCAATGTGTTTGTAAACACACATAGATCAAGGCTATGGAAACTTCAGGCCCAAAAGCAATAGAACTTAAATGCTATATCTAAACAATTGCTGGCCTTATTTGTATTATGGATTGTGCGCATCTGTGAAGGTGAATAAACCCTCTTTAAACAACTCATCCATTTGTGAGACACCGCCATTCCCTGTGTTATTGCTCATTCAGTATATACTATGGTGTATTCCCTTTCCCTTGCCAAAGTGTCACAAAGTCAAGACAGTTAAGTCATCCCTTAGCCTAGCCATTTAATTTAAGCCTTCACCCTTCACTAACAAATTGATCACAACTATGAAATGAGTATGATCCTGAAAGTCTAGTCTGAGTAATAATAATAATTAACGACACTATATATTTGGATTTAGATCGCCAGTCATGATTACTCTGTGTTATAATTGTTATTTGAATAAGTTGTAGAGCATATATTAACCTTGACACTTTGCAGCAGCTATTGATGATGATCTGAGTTATATTTGGTCTTGGTTAGACTTAGTTTGACCATGGAGGACCATGGGACATGAGATGTTGGACCTTATGATGATATGGATAGATGATATATGGTCTATGTATACATACATGATGACTCTATGCAGCAGCTACAGGGTTATGATGATGATTCTGGGGTTACAGCAGTGTTTGTATATGTACAGCGCATTATTATTGGCCTTGATCCGGTATATTGGATATTTATTTTGATCATGCAGAGATTCATATGGTGTATGAGTACACATCTTGGATGGATTTGGACCTTCTGAGTCCAATGGGACAGTTTGTTTTCAGTTCCGGGCACTTACAGTGATGATTTAGCCTCAGTAGGCTGTCCTAGTGCAGTTTTGGTCTGTCGGAGCAGATGTGATTTTTATCCAGTTGACCTAGGGCGCTGATGATGGAGGGGGTGGTCCAGCCACTTGTTTTTACCATATTACCCCCCTCCCGGACACATTGGTGCCCTCACCTTGACAGCGCCAGCACTCCAGGAGGCTGTTTGGGGCAGTTTCACGCTTCCCGAGGCATTTCAGGATTGGTAGAAATGGCTATTGAGAAAATCGATTTGGGCTACTGAGGCAAAGTTATGGCATGGGATGATCAGTGATGATAGATCGGGACCTTCCACACCTTCTCCAGCAGTTTCAGCTTCATCGGGGCCCGCATCCATCACTTATGGCACTTTCTGTGGATTTTTGAGGTCTTTTGAGGACCACGACTTCACTATGGAGGCACGATTTGGTACTTTCATGATTATTTATTGGTTATTGTGCTATGGGGATTGACCAAGGAGGGATAAAATTACCCCTTGGACCCACCATAAGCCTCTTATGATATTTTGTCATCATGACTTGGTGGGATTCCCCTCTTATAGGGCGATTTTGTCCACTTATATTATATTTTATTAGTGATCCATGTATTTCATTGTTGAGCTCATCTCAACCATTGATTAGACATTTGTATCTTTTAATCTTAGCCACTCATTCAAAAAGTGGTTAGGGTTTTGGTGCCTCTCCTTCCTATTTAAAGGAGAGAGCCTCTCATTGTAAAAGCACCTTTGGAGCTCTGGAATATTGGAATAGAAGATTTTTTGTGGAGCACATCTCTCTTGCATTTTGGATTCTCTTGCAAATTGAATATACAGTATCTCTTCTATGTATCATTGTGGATTTTGGTGCTTTTGCTAACCTTTTGACAGGAAAGTCGAATTGGAGAGAGGAGGGCGACTTCATGAGGGTTATTGTTGGAGGGATCCACATATTCTCTCTTGGGTTGATCTTGTGACAGGGAGTATCATTATTGTATCTTTGTGACATAGTTGATGCTTTCTATTACATCTTTCTACCATTTTCATAATCATCTTGCTTGACTTGTTTCTTTGATCTTGTCTTGTAGGAGGAGGACGATTTGGCTATCTTGGAGAAGGGCGATTTGGTTGGAGCACTTGGATCTCACTCTTGAATATACACATAGGAGAATGCTATCAACTTGCAAGGTGGCCATAAGCAATTGAGGTAAGATCTACAAGGTATGTGCCTCTTTCATCCATTCTATCTTCATTGGTCATAAAACCCTAATTAAATCAAAACCCCAATTTTGGTATTTCTTAGATCTACTTAGATCTAGCCTTGCAATTGAAAAGATTTTAAAAAACCCACCTCTATAGGATCCACCCCTAGTTGGATCTATAGTTTGGTGGTGATTGGCTAAAAATTGACACACTTTTCAATGCAAAAAGCCTTCTTGAACCTAAATCGATTTTCCTAAGAGAAGCTTGTTGGGTTAGATCTAGCACATGGGTAGGTGAGATCCCACTTGATTTGAAATCTAGACACTTGATAACCTATACCCATATCTTTACTTTGGTGAAAACTACCTTGTGGGCATCTCTCCATGTTTTAAGGGGTTAAAACCCCCTTTTGATCTTCTTGGCATCTTAAAACTTAGATCTACTAAGATCTAGCCCTTGGATTCACTTGAAACTTTGAAGGAACATAGATCGGGGTACTAACATCCCGGATCTACATTTTGGTGGCCATTGGACTTGATTTGGTCCACCAAAACCCATTTTTGGACCCTCCTTGAGCAAATCGCACCCCCTTGATTTTTTGAGTTGGTCCACTTCTAGGAAGTGGGTGTTTGAGATTTTTGTGGATTTGGAATCCCCATGCCTTGAAACCTAGGTCTATACTGTCTTTTTGTCACGATCCGCCTTGGGGGTTGCATTCCTTGTTTCAAGGGATTGTGGTCCACTTGGGGTAATCACTAAAAAACCTAGATCTAGTAAGATCCAACCATTGGATCTCATCCAACCCACTTGACTTGGCTTCTAGGTGTCCCGATCTACACTTTGACATACTTCTTGACTCCATTAGCCCATTCAACAAGGCACTAATCCTTCTCCAAGCAAGTCGCACTCCTTGGGATTCGTGTCAAACCCTAGATCTAGTACATGGGTACTCCTAAAACCAGCTCAAACTAATAGATCTAGCCTATATCTAACCTATAGTACCATCCTCACACCTAACTTCACCTTGTGGGTCCACCTAG
The DNA here is from genome assembly GCA_027924585.1 of Larix kaempferi. NCBI lineage: Eukaryota > Viridiplantae > Streptophyta > Pinopsida > Pinales > Pinaceae > Larix > Larix kaempferi. The sequence continues at coordinate 32,280,421 of BSBM01000738.1, forward strand.
AACCATTTCACACTTCCCAAGAAACTAGACCCACTTGTGTAAACACATGGTACTTTACCTAGTTATCATACCCCATCATGTGGCCTAAACCATACATAGGTTGAAACATTAATAATCTCTTACACTTCCCTCAACCATACCTTAAACCTTAGGTCCACTTAGCCTTGCATTGGTTTCCGTAACTCATTACTTACCTACACTTAGAAACCTTTGTTTGGGTCCAATCAACTGTGATTGGGGTATAGGGTCTCCCCATTGGTTTAGTTATACCTTGACCTAAAGCGAAGAGTGCCTCGGTTGACGTGACTCCCACCTGCATTGGGAACCGTGGCATCTCTTGGGTCACCTCTTTAGTTGCCTGACTCCTCTACCGTCCCGGATGGGATACCTCTAGGGGCAACTACAAGTTGTGTGATAACATGACCCCTCTGGGATTTCACATGCGCTAAAAAGCACAACTAATCGCAGCTTGCATCCGGGGCATATTTACATTTATGAGGTCAACAATATTTAGATATAGCATTTGTTTAACCATTGCTTTTTAGACCTTTCTATACCCTTCGTGGGTTATTTTAGCAGTTCATTGCTTTAGCCTTTATTCATCGTGTGTTGAAAAACACATTCTAGAATTTTAAGTTCATAGGCTTTCATGAGAGATTTCTAATAATAAAATAGTACAAGTGCTTCAGGTTTTAGCCAACAACATCTCATGTGACTAGAGGGAATTTCGCGCTAAGTCACACATTGAGGCAAATGACTAGAATGATCTAGGCATAAAATCCAACTCACCAAAGGCAAGTTCTGCCACCAACTCAGAGCCGAGACACAAAACAAACATGGATGCAATCCAACGCAACGGTAGAAAAAGGGAAGTCCTCCATATCAATAGTCAAAAAGGAAAATCAGGGTGAAAGCCAAAAATAGGGTCATGGATGGATGGAGTCAAGTGAATATGAAGCCTAAGCTAGCAGACATAAATGTCATGAAAGACCATGTTCATGCTAGAAGGAGGGTAGTGAAACCAATGGGTATAGTCAATGAACCTTTAAGTGCAAGTAATACATCCAAACCTTTAAGTGCAAGTAATACATCCAATTTGTTATTTAAATACAACCAAGATATTTCGTTCATTTATTAAATAATACTGCCACATCATGAGTTATATACCAAGCCAATGCTATGAAGATGGCTAAAACAACAAGATAATAATCAATGATAGCAATCATAAGTCCAATAGTCATATCACTGCATATAAATAATCATCATCTAGAACCAACTGAAACACTCCCGCAATAATAATATCTGGAACTCTAGGCACTGAACTGAAACTGTATGAAACAAAAGTTCATATCGGTCATCAAATCTAAGCTCTCAAGGCTCAACCTTGGCATAAGGTCTACTCAATCTCTGATATATACTGCTCTGATCTGTAAGTAATCTCAAATAATGCTGCTCATCATAGTTGATCTATGTAAAAGCAAAGCTCTGGAAAGTGCAGATATCTGCTCAGCAAAAATAGTAGCCCAGCTACTATGTTGTGATAACATCTGGCTCCAGTTGGGACAAGTGCTCTAAGGGAGTGAGCGCTTGAGAACCTCAAAATCTTTGGTCTCGAACTGCTCTGCATCAATTATCAATCCAGCACTCACCATCTTTTGCTTTCAGCTTTATTTTTGCACCTGTATCTGCAATCATGGCCACTAGAATACCGCGTGATGCATGTATGGGATAAAATAAACCAAAATAAACTGCATAAATGAAATTCTATTCTAAAGCAGAAACTAAAATGCATAAAGGAAATGCTAATCTAACACATCATATAAATTTTATTGCTTTTACTATGCAGGAGGAAAGAGGGGCTTTGGAAAAGACATACTCAACTCACTTAACACAGAAGAACTATAAACACTCAAAAATCAAAACAAAATTTTGATCACTTTCAAGTTTTATTTATGTGTATGCAGGAGATGAGCAAAGCTTAGGAAGGAGCAAGACTCAACTCAGACAGACAACTCAGCAAAAACACTCAAAAGTAGACTCAAAAGGCTCATCAAAAGAAAAAGAAAAATCGCAATACTCAACACACAGAAAAGGTGAAAAGCACACAAATCCTACTGCTCAAGTGAGCTTATTAGAAATCCTACCTACCCTACTCTAACCAGTTAGACAAATGCTAGGTGAAATCATAAATCCATCAAACAGATTAATGATTCTTCTTTGATTTTTTTTAATAAAACAAGTCATGATTGGATTAAAGATTAGAGAATCTAATAACACAATATTCCTGACTTGTTCAAAAATTGAAAAATGATTGGAATGGTGCAACATGAAATTATGCCAAAAAGAAGATTGGTTGATGCAAATATCCTCCATCAAAGAATTGACAGGATCATAGAAATTATGCAAATTGATCTTCGAGATAGATGAGGAAAAATATGCGATGAAATATTTGACTTCCCTTGGCTCATATTACTTTCTTTATTCACTTCGCTCACATATTCAATTTGGTTCTCCCTGGGATTGATGATGAAACAAAAACTAAGTGGAGACAAATTAAAACTAAAAAAATCAAAAATCAAAATCAGACCCACTTGAAGTTCAAAAATGGAGAAAAGATGAAATTGATTTTTGAACACCTTTTCTAGCCACCAAGAATGATTGTAAAATTGACAACAAGCATTATTGTTCCAAAGTGACTGAAAAGGGAAATGAAATGCTTTTTCTCCAATCACGTGATCATGCTTATACTTCCTATTGAAAATTTTAAAAGCAAAAGACTGACTAGGGCACCAACCCAAAGAAAATTGAAAGAGTTGGGAAGGGAGGGTGGATTGAAAATATGAAAATTCTCCCAAATGGATAAAAAATATTGACCTTGGAATTTGACAAAAAGGAAAGCTTTTCAAATTAAAACTCTTTGTCTTAGGAATGATTTCAAGCTTTTGATCAAGTCCAATATTTACAAACTAAGGATGAGATTCTATCTCTAAGAATTGGATAAAGCTATCTTGACTAAGGATGGAAAAAGGAAAACTTAAAGATTCACTATAAGAAGTAGAACAAAGATTAGAGCATCTAGTGTGATTTATTAACTCATCCTCATCTTGAGGTTGGTCCTCTCTTAATTCATCATTAAGTTCATATGAGGATAAATGATCATTTTCATTTAAATTATCAGGGAGAAAATTAACAGGCTTATTTACAATATTTTGATTATTTGCACAATGATCTTGTGAAATCACTACTAAAGGATCTTGGTCAATGTTCCCACTTTCTTCTTCTTCAAAAAGGCGATAAGGAAATGAATGATCACTAAAGATAGAATGACTAATGAGTTTCTGTGAGGGAGGAACTTCAATAGACTTACTGACTGAAAGCTCATCCTTAGAAATTTCCTCAGGATCAAGACTAAGGCTATCTAAAAAAAGATTTGAAAATTCACCATTTATACAATGATTGGGGATTTGACTTTCGATTGACTCAAAAGTGGAAGACTTATCCTCAAAAGAAATTGGGCAAGAGGGGTCATCTCCGGATGTTGACAATTCACTTGATATTCGATTATTAATTGATTCAACAATATGATCGGAAAGGGGAAGGTTTTGATCTTGGATTTGATTTGAAGAATATATATTATCGTATTCACTTCCCCATTCTTCTAAGAATTTATGTTCAAACATGTTATATCCAAAAATGCTATTGGTCGCCAAATTCAAGAACCAGAGCTCAACTCTTCCTTGAAAAGATGAAGCCAATAGTTTCATACATACATCCTCATGGGTTATAGGTAATTCGTTAAAAATTTCCCTAGAGATTTCAAGGTGCCTTTTAGCAGAGATTTCATAACTACCATCGAATTTAGGAAACCTTTCACGGGCCTTATGAGAAATATGATGAGGGTATCCAACAATTTTTTAGAAGTCAAAAACTTTCAATCGACCGAAAGTCCTAGGCCGCTCAGAAGCAGCCATGGATGGCAATTATTAGAAGAATCAAGAACCTAAATACAAAATGATGCACCCCATGGGTTTTGGATATGATAGGATCGATCACCAGTGGAGTTGCTTTTGTGGAGTCGCCAGGTAGATTTTAAATCTCTTCTACCAAAAGCTGTGTCGTTAAATTAGCGGGAAGAGATGAGAGACAAAAAGATGGCTATGGTTTAATTAAAGATTGAAATGATAACCATCTAGATTAATCCGGATGCGATAAGATATGAATTATGCATGGATACTCGCGAACACCTGAGGTAAGCCTGTACCTCCCCGGCAACAGCGCCAAAAATGTTATCACACAACTTGTAGTCGTCTCTAAAGGTATCCCATCCAGGATGGTAGAGGTGTAGACAACTAAAGAGGTGACCCAAGAGATGCCACGGTTCTCAATGCAAGCTGGGAGTCACGATAACCGGGGCACTCTTCGCTTTAGATCAAGACTAATCAAGATCAAGGGGGAGACCCTAGCCAATCAATGAAGACTAGCTAACCCAAAGATTAATAGCGAAATGTGTAAGGTGAAACAAGGAGATCAAGGTGAGTTAGATCTAAGAAGGTTAAGTGGACCCAAGGGTTAAGGTGTGGTTGAAGAGGCTTAAAGAGTGACAAATGGTTCAACCAATGAATGACAAGGGCCACCTATGAAATTCAATTAATAGATCTAAAGATGACTTAGAACCATGAAAATTAGCCAAGTGGGACCCACTCCTTAAAAAGTGGAAAATTGGTCCAAGTTGGGTCCACAAGGTCAAAGTTGAAATGAGATGGTACTTGGGGTATGCTATGGCATGGATCTATGGATTTGGCCAAGAATTAGCATTACCCAAGTGTGGGACCTAGCAAAAAGCCACCTACCCAAGGACTGCGAATTGACTCAAGGATGACTAGTGCCTTGGATGGAGGGGCAAATGGAGTCGACTGTCCACCAAATTGTAGATCGAGATAGTCAAGGTGCAAAACAAGGTGGGTTTTCAAGATCAAGAGCATGCCATGGCTAGATCTCACTAGATCTAATGCATCACAAAGTGACCCAACTGGGGCACAACCCTCAAAATGAGGAATGGGGCCCACAAGGTGAAAATCACAAAAGTGAAGCACTAGGGGTAGGTTTTCAAGGTAGATCAATTCAATGCAACAAAAATCTCAACTACCCATGTTTGGGAACTAGCCAAACTAGCCTCTTCAAGGGAATGTGAATTGCCTTGGAGAGGCTAATGTGCCTTGGGAAATGGGTCAAATGAGGGCCAAATACCACCAAATTTTAGATCAGCATTGCCATGATTATTATTAAGGTGGGTTTTAAATTTTATACCCAAAGCCAAGCTAGATCCACGTAGATCTGAAAAATAAAAAATTACAAGGGTTTTATGATCTAAGAGAATAAATGGCCAAAGTAGAAGAATAGCATACCTCCTTGAGCGTACCTGGAAAATGAAGATGAAGATTGCTTGTGACGATGATTACTTCCCACAAAGATCAAATGCCAAACTTGATGAAGCCCTTCTTGCCAACTTTTTGCCTCCTTCAACCAATTCGGCCTCCTATTCCTGTCAATCAAGGACACAACAATCAGTCAATCAACAAGAATGGAAGTAGATGCAAGCAAAAGAGATGAATAACATGAAATTGTTGGTACAAAGACAAAACAACTCCCTATAACCCAAAACGACTTGATGAAGATAGTAGGGTAGGCCTCCCCACCAATACACACTCCTACAAAACGTCCTCCTTGCCTGCAAATCGTGTTAGTGAAGATAAAATCCAAGATGGCCACCAATATCTGTCAGTGCAGAGGAAGAAGCGTTTACAATCACCACAAGCATTCCAACTCCAAGATCCAAGATGCCCAAGAATATATTTTTATTCCAATAGCCAAGAGCCAAAAATCTCTAGATAGTTTTTACAATGGGGGGTCTCCTCCATATATAGGAGAGAAAGACCAAAACCCTAAACCACTTTTGAAAACTAGTGGTTGAGATCAAAAGATATAACAATCTAATCAACGGCTAAGATGAGCCAATACAATATAAGACATGGATCACTTAGCTAAGTGATGACGTCATAGCCTAAAGTGCTCAATGAGGGTGACGTCATACATGGGGGTGGCTAATCATACATGTGCCACAACAATAAGACCTAGACAAGTCACTAAAAGCACATGGTGGGGCTAGGAGGCATTAATCTCCTTCACTAGCATGTCCCCATGGCACAATAATATAAAATATAAGTCTATGACGTGTCCAAGTAATACAAATGATCAAATCCTATCCCCATCATCATACAGAGAAGTACAATAAAAGAGCTATTGTAGCCCATGTGGACCCCACTGACCGATGCCAACTGACCTGGAAGAAGGGGGATATACCATGGATGACCTCTGAGCAGACCAAGTGCCAAAACCTTGCCTCAATTTCCCAAATCGAATTCCTCAATGACCTTTTTATTCCATTTTTTAATCCTCCTGGAAACCTTGAAACTGACCAAAATTGCTATCCAAGGTGCCTGCGCTGTCAAACTGAGTGTACCAAGTTGTCTGGAAGGGGGGTATAATGGTAAAAACAAGTGGTTGGACCACCCCCTTCCTCTATAGCGCCCTAAAAAAGGACTGGCCTCCAATGCCCCTGCTGGACAGGATGGATCAGCATGCCCAAACTGGTCGACATGTGGAAAAATGCTAATATCATGCCCAGGAGTGCCCGGAACTGACCTCATGACTAGATTATAACAAATGACTAAGACATGTTCCTTTAACCATATTCACAGCTTAACTTAAAGTATAAACATCAATCAAGTGGCAGTTAATACATAGATATTTAATGTTGTTTATAATTTACTTGCACCAAAGCTTTAAAGACTTACTCACCAATGAACATGGTCTAACTGCTAAGATAGGGTGAAGGCTAAGAACAAGGTTAGGACAAAGGGATGACTTGACCAATTCAACTAAGAGATACTTTGGACGAGGAAGGAGGGAGCTACACACTATGTTGGACAAGACAAACAAAGGGAATGGCAGTGCCTCACAAATGGGTAAGTTGTTTAGAGAGTGCTTATTCAACCTTGGCATCATGTCTATATCAAGTTAATCCAAGTTCATTAGGATCATTCATTTAGTTTCCATGGTCTTTTTGGCCTATATGACCCCTCTGGGATTTCACATGCGCTAAAAAGCACAACTAATCGCAGCTTGCATCCGGGGCATATTTACATTTATGAGGTCAGCAATATTTAGATATAGCATTTGTTTAACCATTGCTTTTCAGACCTTTCTATACCCTTCGTGGGGTATTTTAGCAATTCATTGCTTTAGCCTTTATTCATCGTGTGTTGAAAAACACATTCTAGAATTTTAAGTTCATAGTCTTTCATGAGAGATTTCCAATAATAAAATAGTACAAGTGCTTTAAGTTTTAGCCAACAACATCTCATGTGACTAAAGGGAATTCCACACTAAGTCACACATCAGGGCAACTGACTAGAATGATCTAGGCATAAAATCCAACTCACCAAGGGAAAGTTTTGCCACCAACTCAGAGCTGAGACACAAAACAAACATGGATGCAATCTAACACAGCAGTAGAAAAGGGGAAGTCCTCCATATCAATAGTCAAAAAGGCAAATCAGGGTGAAAGCCAAAAATAGGGAAGGTCATGGATGGATGGAGTCAAGTGAATATGAAGCCTAAGCTAGCAAACATAAATGTCATGAAAGACCATGTTAATGCTCAAAGGAGAGTAGTGAAACCAATGGGTATAGTCAGTGAACCTTTAAGTGCAAGTAATACATCCAATTTGTCATTTAAATACAACCAAGATATTTCGTTTCATTTATTAAATAATACTGCCGCATCATGAGTTATATACCAAGTCAATGCTATGAAAATGGCTAAAACAACAAGATAATAATCAATGATAACAATCATAAGTCCAATAGTCATATCACAGCATATAAATAATCATCATCTAGAACCAACTGAAACAATGCTGCAATAATAATATCCGGAACTCTAGGCACTGAACTGAAACTGTATGAAACTTAAGTTCATATCGGTCATCAAATCTAAGCTCTCAAGGCTCAGCCTTGGCACAAGGTCTACTCAATATCTGATATATACTGCTCTGATCTGTAAGTGATCTCAAATAATGCTGGTCATCATAGTTGATCTCTGTAAAAGCAAAGCTCTGGAAAGTGCAGATATCTGCTCAGCAAAAATAGTAGCCCGGCTACTATGGTGTGATAACAGTCACTTCAAACCCTCATAATCAAAACCCTCGGTTTTTAGATCTAATAGATCTGGCGATTATTTGGGCTTAAAACATAAAACCCACCTCTAAATAAATTAAAAAACATCATAGCTAAATTTTGGTTTCATTCCGACTCCATTTGGCCCCCGATCTAAGGCACTAGTCCTCTCTTGACTCCTTGAGGGGGACGCACTTGTGGGTTTTATGCATATTTCCGGATCTATCTTGTGGGTTGTGCTACTTTTGCCTCAAAACATCATATCTACTACTTAGCCAACCACCTAGTGCCATTTGTACCTAAATCTCACCTTGTGGACCCCATTTTAACCATTTTCCTTAATTTAAGGGTGGGCCCCATTTGGGTTTATTTGATTGGCATTAAATCTATCTGGATCTACTAAACTAAACTCATAAGTGACATATTTTACTCATGGTTGATCATTTGTCCTTTCCATAAGAATCATCAACCAAGCCCTAACTCCGTATGTCCACTTACCTTTCCTAGATCTAGATCCATTCACTCTTGATCTTCTCCTTTTCTATTTCACATTTCCCTAGGAGGTCTTGAGTAGATTTGCTAGCCTTCAAAGGTTAGCTAGGGTCTCCCCTTGGTCTTGCTTAGGCTAGATCTAAAGTGAAGAGTGCCTCGGTTAACGTGACAACCATTTACCTTGGGAACTGTGGCATCTCTTGGGTCACCTATTTAGTTGTCCAACGCCTCTACCATCCTAGATAGGATAACCTTTTGGGACAACTACAAGTTGTGTGATAACAGTACCATCAAGACAAGTCAACAAATGAATGTAATAGCCCTCAAATAGTGGAGCACCCTCATCAATGTAGATGTTGTGTATCTCAAGGGTCCAAGACAAGTGTCAAAAACCCTAGAGTGCTCCAAGCAAAGGTGTAACAAACTCCTCAAGAAGTGTGCCACGTGTGGGATGTCTCATCAATAGTGAAGAAGGTATTATGATAATTCTCTTGAATTAAGAATTCTGTGCCAGGGAATCTATCCCTGGCACAATTGTTTCTGTCTTTAGAAGGTAAAAGCACAAACTCCTTTGTCCATGTTTTCATGCAACCAACATATGATGTCTCTTCATTTATTTTAGCATTTCCCTTCTCTGAAAGAACAAAGAGAAAGTGCCAATCTCCTACATACCTGGTTCTAAACTTCATTGCTGAAAGTTCATCAAGAACACCCTCTGCTTCAGTCTTTGCCTCTGCAGTTGTGTTTTCTGAGTTCATAATATCCAGTAGTCCAGGAATCGCTCGAGATTGAATCTACACAACAGGTTAACTAATGAAGTGAGTTTGTGAAATTGGCAAAATGATAACAGGGAACCCAATATAAAGATTTAGCACTAATTAATAAGATAGAATTTATGATCACTGACCATGACTTTCACTTCTTCACCAGTTTGTGATAACCGGGCCAGTATGGTGACAACCTATAATACAAGCAAGGTTCAATCAGGATGAAAATAAAACAACTAATACTTCAAATCTAAATCTAATTATCAGGATGCATAAGGTATCACTTATATGCATTCCCAGGAACATAAGACTACAATGGTTAGAAAGCTACCTTTTCTTTAAGGTTATTGGAGAAGACATCTTCCTTCAGAATATATACCAAGGGATCCACAGCACCATGTGATTCTATTGATCTGCGGACTTTAAAGCTGCAACATATATTATATGTAAGAAGGAAAAACTCATCTAAACAGTATCCATGCCCACAATGATCATCCTTCAGATGATTTAAATCTTAAGACAAGCCTTCCTGAACACACAATTATGCACATTTGTAGCATTGCATCTCAGTTAAGCATCCTTAAATTTTATTCTTCCACTGCCCAACACCTATTACTGACCTTCAAGTATAACAAGTTCAACTACCCAGTTTGGCACAAATCATTTGAGTATTGCTTTACCAGACAGAAAGAAGGGGAGAAAGATCAAAAGAGAGAAGGAATAAAACCTCAGAGAAAGCCTCTCCAGAGCAAATGCTGCAGCAATTTTCAGGGCCTCGTCTTTGTGTCCAAGCAACCGTACAAGGTGTGGAATTGCTCCAGCCTCCTGTATTGCATTTCGCATTTCTTCATTGATGGAAATGTCAGCAATTGAATATGCAGCCCATTCAACAGCTGACAAATCATCAAGAACAAGTATAAAAACTAAGCGAGCAATCCCATCCCACCATGGCATAAGAGTAACCCTCGGTTCTGATGCAGTCAATAGATGAGGTTTGGTTCCTTCATCCTTTTCCAAAACTCCAAACTGTGCAAGGAACTGCTGCTGCCCTTGCACCTCTATTGCTATCCTCGATGTCTCATCAAGTCCATGCCCAACAGACTTAACATTCAACCCAAATCTAGAGGGAGTTGAAAAAACTTCTTTAAGGTTCACACCCTCAGGTAAAGGTGCATCTTTAACAGGAGACTTGAAGGATCTAAATGCACTTCCACCAATCAAAGGTACTAGAATCAGACCTTCCTCTATAACAAGAAGCTTGTGATAACTGTCTTTCACTAATTCCAGTAAGGCATTTCTTGCTTCTCGTCTCACAACCTTTGATGCATTTTTACTGTCTTTCAAGAGATTTGCCTGCAGCAAGACCTTATATAAGCAATAAAACTGACCTAAGCTTAGAATGAGAAACAAAAACAGCTCATTTCCTTTTTGGAATTCCAAATTCTTTGAATTTAGATATAAATGCAAACCAAAAAGCTTAAAAATTAAAATATTGTCTTAGGTAGACCATTCATGATGACATCCACATAAAAAGTTAAATGAAGCAATCACCAGCTTTCGAATAACCCCGGCTTCCACCATGACGCAATGATTACACTCACTCATGGCTAAATTTGCCAAGACTCCAGCTGCTGCCTCCTTTACCCCAACTTTGTCATCACCGAGTGCCTGAATAAGGGCTGACAGAAGTTCTGAATTTGCCATTTTTGCTCTGAGCTTCTCATCAACTGACAAATTCCAAAGGACATACATACTTTGCTCCTTTACCTGTACAGCAACATGCTCAGAATGGAGTCCTCCTTACATTCTGGAATTTATAAGATAATTCTAAGTTGCAGTGGTTTCATTTTATTACCTCTGGGGATAAAGAACGTCTAATCAACAAACCAGCAATTTCCTCAATTGCTCCAGCTTTGGCAACTAGTGTCCTGTAAGAATTGATTGAAGAAATATTCCGTAAAAGGCCTGCAGCTGCTTCTGCAGTTGAAGGCATGTCTGATGAAAGAAGGCAAACAGTCAGAATAACACTACCATCAAACTTGACAATCTCATCAACAAACTGTTTTCCTCCATTTGAATGTTGCCAAAGTGTCTTGATTGCTTGATCCCTGTCAGGTGGAGCATTGTCTAGGCCAAGCAATCTGATGAACAATCCTACATAACCTTCTTCAAGACCAGTTCCACCATCCAATCTTAAGTTCAAGTCCTGTCAAACAAAATCATGAATTCTAAATGTCATTTTTTATGCTTGCTGCAACTAAGAGCTTGTTAAAATACTAACATAGATAATCATGAACATAGCTGGAAGAATACCATATTAGAAGCCCAAAAAACTTAAGAACTAATATAATTTTTAATTCTAAAGCAACCAATTATGAGGAAATTTTGGAAAACAAAGGACATGAATAAATTGTTGGAAGGAGAAAGCAAAGGCAGAGTATACTAATAACTACAGGAGGAATGCATTTCTCCAATAATTGAAAAGCTCAAATGTTTCAAAAAGCTGCAAAGACTTCATTTGCAGACCAATTTTATGCTTATAAATATTTTCTAAAAAGTATCAAAGGCTTTGTATTAATTCCAATCAGTTGCAAAGAAACTAGACTTCCCAATATAAAAACCACATGATGAATACAAAAAACAAAACCGTTGACGCAAACAACACTCAGCTGAAACATACAAGGAATAGTGGCTGAAGCAAGCAGTCATTATAACATAAGGCTTGAATTTGAGAATAGCCTTCTTAATATTTGTCATAACAAGAGGATCACAAGGGCAGGCTTGGAGAGGGTTTATTCTATGCAATAAGGGCCATAGGCCCATGAGGTCCACCAGCTTTCTGTTCAGATTTTTCTCTTCCCTGCTAGAAATCATGAAGTAAGGTATCTTTCGTGAATTCAGAAATTTCACCTCTTTTGAGATTCCATGGATCTAATCCCTGTAAATTATCAGCCTTGGAGATGGACTGAAATATAAATTATAGCAGCAAAAAGCAGACAATATTTCACTTCACATCAACCCCAAAACACTAAGCAATCTAAGAGAGAAGATACTAAATGTATGCCAACAAGTTTCAGCCCTTTTGGGCAATCTTCTCATGTATAAACTAAATCTGAAATTACTGCAATTAATGCAAATTTACAGCAGTGAATCTGTCCTATTATCTTCAATATGAATGTTAAATTACATAATAATCTCAGCCCTAACATATGTCAAATCAGCTGGACACATAAGTGCTGGAAATTACCAAACCATGAAGACAATGATAGCTGAAAATCAAATTTGCAATAAGACAAATTTGGACAGCTGAAAACTTAGCTCATAACACGCTGGTACAACCCTCCAAGCTATACAAACTTACAAAGTCCTAGCTAGGGAAAACCAAGAAAAGCCCTAGCTCCACCAAAGATACCCAACAAGCTATAATCAATACTAGCAAGTCCTTGGCCTCATGCAAGGCATCTCCTCTTCTCTTCCTCCTCAACAAGTACAACTTATGGTTTATTACCAAACCCTAACTCTAATGTTAGTTTATGAGTGGGGTAGCTCAGACAGGTACATCTGCATTGGCGGTGTCTAGCTAGCATGTGGAAGTGTCCGAGCAACACTCTTTAAGTGAACACTTTATAAAGTGACTTTTATATTTAATGACTTAACTTTTAGAATATTTGAGTGACTTAAGTGATTTACGTCATCTCAATGAGAGATTAAGTCACAACCATAGATCTAGTGAGGCCAAGATCTAATCTTGACCGTTGAAATCTAGAAGAAGATGAAGAGTCATTAATTAAATTATAAAAGAGACCTAAAGAGAGTGGAGAGACACATTTTTTTGAATGAAAGAATTTTGTAGAGCTGAAGAGAAGAAGTGAAAGAGAGATGGCAGCAAAGAGGGGCGCAAATCCCTAGGAAGGAGGGCACAAATCCCAAGAATATCATACAGCAGATTTGGGCACATCTAATCGAGGAAGACACAGCGCTGATTTCAAGGACTGTACAGCAGAGATATGAGCAAGCTGTATAGCATTTAATGAGCAGACCGTACAGCACACAAATCCCAAGAAATTCCATATTGTTTAGCACATGTGGGAGGCACTGAAATCGAGGCAGCTGGTATTTAATTTATGTTAGTCTGTGCAGGCCGTACAGGCCGTTCAGCAAATTCTGGGCACGTTTTTCTGAGTTGGGCATGAAAAACGAGGTGCATTTATTCATGTATTTGATGCCATAATTTTTACTGAGAATTCCATGTGGACAGAAATAAAAAAAATTCTCAATGACTGGTTTTCCCTTTGGGGTTTTTCTAGGGGCATTGCCCAAAAATTAATGTGTCAAATGTATGTGATGCTTTTGATTCCGCTGTGCATTTTCATTGAGTAGATTCACTGTGTTTACATTCATAAATTGCAGATTTGGAATGTGTTAGATTTATGTGCAAAGAAATCTGAGTTTATCAATTTATTGGAACTGTAAATCATTTATGGGTCTTAGAGAAAATTTCAACATGGTACCAAAGTTGGGTCTCTGAAAGTGAACAGTGAAAGCCAGTATTTGACACAAGGGGCAGCAAGGGTATTGCTGAGTTATTTCACCTAGCATATTTGGGTTTGTTGGTGGTTGGTCAATGAGTATGTCTTTGACATTTCGCTTGCGGTATGAGGATAAGTTGGAGAGTGCATCGAATTTCATTCCATGGAAGGAGAGGATCATGTTATCACACAACTTGTGTTGTCCCTAGTGGTATCCCATCCGGGACGGTAGAGGAGATGGACAACTAAAGAGGTGACCCAAGAGATGCCACGGTTCCCAATGCAAGCTGGGAGTCACGTCAACCGAGGCACTCTTCACTTCAAGATGAATCAAGACCTAGGGGGAGACCCTATGACCAATCAAAGATGATTGGATCCAAACAAAGGTTCCTAGGGATGTGTAAATGATAAGTTACGGAAACCAATGCAAGGTTAGGTGGACCTAGAAGTTTAAATGTGGTTGAAAGAGGCTTGGGGAATGACTTATGTTTCAACCAATAAGATTTAGGCCACATGATGAGATAAGATGACAAGATCTAGTACCATGAAATACACAAGTAGGGCCCACTTCCTTGGGATATGGAAATGGCTCAAATGGGACCCACAAGGTGAAGTTAAGGGTGCAAATGGTACTAGGGGGTATGTAATGAGTAGATCTATGGATCTAAAGTGAAATTAGAGATACCCACATATGGGATCTAGGAGATGACACAACTCCCAAGGAGTGCGAATTGCCCTAGGTGGACTAGTGCCTTGATGGATGGGCTAATGGAGTCAAAAGAGATGTGGAGATGTAGATCAGGACACCTAGGATGCAAATCAAGTGGGCTATTCAAGATGTGATGGTTGGATCTTAGTAGATCTAATATTTCACCAGGTGACCCAAGTGGACAACAATCCCCAAAATGAGGAATGATACCCCCAAGGCAGAATTTCACAAAGTGAGATACTAGGTAGGGGTTTCAAGGTGTGCTTGTTCCAAATCCAATGGGATCTCAACCACCCATGTCCTACAAGTGGGCAAACTCAAACACCCAAGGAGTGAGACTTTGCCCAAGGAGGGTTAAAAGCATGGAAAGGTGGTCAAATCAAGTCCAATGGCCACCAAATTGTAGATCCAAGTAGTTTAGGCAAGTATCAATGTGGATCTTGAAAATCAAGGACATCCAATGTGTAGATCTCCATAGATCTGAGATTGAAAATGCATCACCAAATTGACCCAAGTGGGACACAACCTTCAAAATGAGGAATGGGGCCTACAAGGCAAAAATCAACAAGGTGAAGCACTAGGGGTAGGTTATCAAGTGGGATCTCACCTACCCATGTCTTGGAACCAACCAAACTAGCTTCTCCCAAGGGGTGCGATTTTGTTCAAGGAGGGCTAAGTGCCTTGGAAAGTGTGTCAAATGGAACCCAATCACCACCAAACTATAGATCCAAATTGCCGTGGATACTATAGAGGTGGGTTTTCAATATCTTTCCAAAAGCTAGGCTAGATCCAAGTAGATCTAAGAAAAACAAAATGAGGGTTTTAATCAATTAGGGTTTTTATGATCTAGAAGTTATGGATAAGCCAAGGAAGAAGAAAACCATACCTTTGGAGCATACCTAGATGAAGAGATGAATGCTAGTTGAGATGAGGATTACTTTTGCCAAAGATCAAATGAAGAATTTTGAAGCCCTCTTGCCAAATCGATTTTCTCCAAGCCACGCGTGTGTCCCTCTAACCTGTCAAAACCAAGGAGCAAAGCATCAATCAGTTTAACATGTTGAAGGTAGATACAAGCAAGAGAGAGATAAGCAAAGAATAGTTGGCACAAAGACAAAACCACTCCCTGTTTAACCAAAACGTCCTCCTCCAAGCTTGAAGGGCAAGCCTCCCCACCAATTCGCACTTGTCAAAAACGTCCTCTTAACCTGTAAAAAAAGTATGGCAACATATGCAAGATAGCTACAAGAGATCCTCCAGTGCAATGGACAAAAGCATTTACAATCAAAGCAACCAACATCCACTCCAAGATCCAAGCATATACTCCAAAAGATAGAAATTTTATTCCAAAAGCCAAGAGTCAAATTCTCTAGATGATTTTACAATGAGGGGGTCTCCTCCTTATATAGGATAATAAAGACCAAAACTCTAGATCTCATAACCACTTTTTGAAATGAGTGGTTGAGATTAAAAGATCTCAATACATGATCAATGGCTAAGATAAAACATAACAATATAACACATGGATCACTCAAATAATGATGACATCATAGCTAAAAGGTACTCATGAAGGGTGACATTATCCACTAGAGGGGGTAAAAGTACAAAAGCCCACCTCATATGACTAGGACATGACATATGGAGCTCATGGTGGGGCTAGGAGGCATCAATCCTTACTAGCTCATTCCCATGGCACAAAAAATAATAAAATGTCCAAAATAAATATAAATGATCAAATATGTCCTCAAAATCTGTGACAGACAAGCAGTAAAAGGCCTCCTATAGCCTCTGTGGACCCACCCAAGTGGTGAAAACTGGCTGGAAGATAGGGGCTTCACCCTGGAAGACCTCTGTGAAAACCAAGTGCCAAAACCTTGCCTCAATTGCCCAAATCGAATTCCTCAGTGACCCTTTTATCCCATCTCTGGACTGCCTCGGTAACTGTGAAAGTGTTGAAACTACCTCCTAGGGCACCTGCGCTGTCAAACTGAACCTACCAGGCTCTCTAGAAGGGGGGGTAAATGGTAATAACAAGTGGCTGGACCATGTCATGTCCCAAATTTGGAATTGGGTCACAATGGCCTAATCACATTGGCCCTATTCATTAGAGTTTGTCAAATTGATGCTAAAGGTCAAATAATTGCCAAGGAGGAAAATTACTAGTTTCCTAGGTTTGGGGTGGAAGCTTTGAGATTTGGAATAATGGGGATAATAAATAATGTTTGAACATTAGAATGGCATAAATATTTAATAAAGGAGCTAAATAAATATATACAAGTGAAAATCAAAGTGGCATTTAATCATGAAGACACATGGAGGAAGTGGGACCCACATATGGCTAGATTTCCCCACTACACTTGGCATCATTCTCTCACCAAATCGAATTCAAGGTGAATGGTAACATACTTGGGGGATTCCAAAAGGTATTATTCATTGCATGACTCATCCAAGGTCGAAATATAGAGGAAGAGTAACTACCATGGAAGAGGAAGAGGCAATTTGGAGCTAGTGAGACACTTGGGCTAGATTCCCTGGCTCTATGACAACAATGATGAAGATGCTATGACACCTATGACACAAATCAGACCTGAAGGCTGACATATGACATAAATGACATGTCAGGGCTAAAAATAGACTCCATGAGGGCGCTCAAGGGTGTTAGGGCAGCTAAGATGCTTCCACATGTGATTTGGTGGAAGTGGGAGACTAGGAATTGTTGTACAAGTGGTGTTCTTTGGAATCTCTTCCCAACTTGAGTTGGCATGAGTCTCTTGGAAGGAATTCGACCCATGGAGGACATTAGAAGTTTATAAATGTCAATAACAAAGAATGAAACCAGCTTTTGATCATTTGTAGAATTTGCAATTGCATTTGTGAAGAGGGAGAGCTAGTGGATGACTAGTTTCTTGCCTTAGCCAATTTCGAGGGTGAAAGATTCCCATCCAAGTTGGTAATTGGAAAGGCCATTCAGACCTTTCATTTGGAGCTTTAATGGAGTCTTTATTTGCAGGTGTAATCTACAGGGCAGCTCATGGTTTCTTCTATTGCAGCTCACTCCTTCAACCATTTCCAGTTTTGATGGCATATTCTTGATCCTTGAGGGAGAGCGTTTTTGGTGAGCTATTGTACTCTTTGGGGAAGCTTTTAATGCCCCATTTATTTTGTAATATGAAGTAAATACTCTGTTCTTCATCTCCAAAAAGTTTCAAGTCGAAATTCCAAGTAGAAATGTATAAATCTCATTTTTAATGGAAGAACAATGCCATTTCCCCACTACCTTGTTGTGAGCCAATGTATTGATGATGATTTCGAATGAATGGATGATTCTCTGATATATTTGTGATAAATATACTACCATGGATGTCTTCTACAAGTTTCATGTACTGTACTTGAGCATTTGAAGCATTTTTACTCAGTTTAGTTGTATTGGGAGATGAAATAGTGCCATTTCCCCAAGGGTTGAATTGGGGATTTTTGCAGTTGAATGGGAGAGGGTGAGAACAGTTGTAATAATCCATTAATGGTGCATATGAGACTTTAATAACATACTTAAACACATTACATACCTCTGTTCATAAATTTGAGTGGGTTTGGAGGCATTTGGGAAGCCATTTTCAGTACTTACCCCAAGGGGATTTGAACCCCAAATTACTAGTAAAATTGCATACTTGGTCCAGAATCTTAAGAGAGTTTGCAGAGGTATTTTGGTGGCCATATATCATCCATGAACATCATATTCAAGTCCTAATATTATTCATACACCTTCCTTGAATATTTGAAGGCATTTGGAGTCAATTCGAGACCTAGAGACCAATACTAGTCAAAGGCAAATTACTAGTAAAGTTTCCTACATTGGCCAGAATTGAAAGAGTATTTGCAGAAGTATTTTAAAGGTTCAAAGGCATCCCTAAAACACATATTTATGTTCTAATCTCATTCATATACCTTCTCAGAAGATTTGGGATCATTTGGGGCAAATTTGAGACCTAGAGATCAAAACTAGTCAAAGGTCGAACTAGGGAAAAAAACAGTGTTACACGGGTACGCGTTTCCGGACCCTGGAAACGAGTTTCCTCGCTCCCACGCGTTTCGGAAACTAGGAAACGAGTTTGGGTACGTTTCCACCGCGTACCCAAATCCGGAAACGGCGAGAAACGCACATAGGGGTCGTTTCCTCAAAAGGCGGAAACGTCGGCGAGTTTGTGGCCCAATAATAGCTCGGATTTCCACGTTTTCACCCGTCGCGTTCATTTTCGGGTCGGGTTTGCACTGCAGAGGCTGCGTTTTGGGTTTGCAGATTGCAGAGGTCGTCGCAGAGTCCACGCGAAGGTATTTTCCAGGTCGTCGCACATTGCAGGTTAGTTTAAGTTCCAATTTCGTCTGAATTTTATCGTTCTGGTGGTCGGCCGTTTGGCCCTTTCGCGGGTGGCTCGGGGTCTGTCCCGGCCGCTGTTAGCATGTAGCTAATGTTACAGCAGCACGGGACAGACCGTGGGCCGTTTGGCCCTTTCGCGGGTGGCTCGGGGTCTGTCCCGGCCGCTGTTAGCACAGCAGCACGGGACAGACCGCGGGCCGTTTGGCCCTTTCGCGGGTGGCTCGGGGTCTGTCCCGGCCACCATCATTTTTTTTTTAAATTACATTACATTTTTTAAGTTTCAATTTAATTTAAATTTTACAACAGTTCTGAGTTGTTTAAAAAATTAAAAATTAAAAAAATTGAAACTGTTACAAAATTAAAAAATTTCATTGCTTAACAGGTCAAACAACAATAGCAAGTTGCAACAATGAGTCACAACAGCAATAACAGTGACAGCGACAGTGATACTGATAACCCAGAAATTCAAAACAGTGATAGAATGGCAGCAAGCATGAATAGGCCTGTGCATGGGGCAGATTCTAATGGGCCACCTAGAAGTTTGTCAGAATATGCGAAGGGGACATTTGATCCTTTAAAACCCCTTCTATTATATGCATCCAAACAACCAAAAAGAGCTTCAAACGCTGGTGGTGGTTCACGTGATTGGAAATGCAATATTTGTGACCATGCTTGGGTTGGCAGCTATAGCAGAGTTAGGCAACATCTTTTGGGGATTCCAGGTAAAGGAGTGCATGTTTGTGCCAAGCTGACAACAGAACAAAAATCTGAACTTTTGAGGCTGCAATTGGCTGTAGATGGAAAATGAATGTTTTCTAGCAGAAATGTCACCTCCCACGATGACCCTTCCAAAGCTATGTCTCCACCATCAGGGGTTGGGAGTGCTACATCAAAGAGAAAAAGGTCGGAGGGTTCTAGTTCTACATCTCGTTCTTGTGCAATAGGTACCACATTAACTGGCATGTATAGTTTGCAAAAACGAGATGATACAGATGATGCAATTGGCAAATTTCTGTTTGCTAATGGAATTCCTTTCCATGTTGTTCGTTCTCCTTACTATAGGGAAATGGTTAAAGCAATTGCAGAAATGGGACCTTCATATCTACCACCCGGTGAACATAAGATAAGAACAACAATTCTAGAAAGGCAGGTATCAAAAATTAATGTGCAAAAGGAGGAAATGAGACAAACATGGGTGAGGTTTGGGTGCTCTATTGTTATGGATGGGTGGACAGACATAAGCAAGCACCCACTAATCAACATCATAGTGACATCTACAACAGGTCCATTCTTTCTTAGAGCCATTGATTGTTCTGGAAAGCGCAAGGATGCATCTTTCCAATATGAGCTTCTTCGGGATGCTATAGAGGAAATTGGGGTTGATAATGTGGTGCAGGTTGTGACAGATTCAGCAGCAGTTTGTAAATCAATCGGGTTATTGATTCAGAGTAGATATCAGCATATTTATTGGACTCCTTGTTGTGTGCATGCACTCAACAATGCATTGAAGGACATTGGCAAAATCCAATGGATATCGGACTTGGTAACAGCTGCTAGAGATGTGCAGATGTTTATCTGCAACCATCACACCTCTTTAGCCATGTATAGGGCTCACACGAGGAAGGAATTCCTCAAGCCAGTTGATACTAGATATGCTAGTTATTTTCTCTTATTGGAGAGGATGCTAGAGGTACAAGCACCATTGCAAGCCTTAGTTGTGAGTCCAGATTGGGGAAGGTGGTCGGAATCCAAGACAGACTTGGGGAAGAAGGTTAGAACTCAGGTGTTGGACAATGTTTGGTGGGAAGATTGTTCTTATTTGGTATCATTCTTGCGCCCTATTGTGGAGGTGATTCGCTATGCCGATTCTGATTCTCCTAGTCTTGGAGAAATCTATGAGACCTTTGATAGTATGTTGGGTCGTGTGAAGGTCGCCATTCAAATAAGGGATCCCTCATTAGATTTCTATACAACCCAGGTTCGACCCGTCATCCAGCGTAGATGGGACCGCATGAACACACCTTTGCACATGGCAGCATATGCACTAAACCCAAAATGGTATGTGGAAAGGCCTGGGAGAGTGCCTCCCATTGATGATCCCGAGGTAAAGAATGGTTTTCTAGATGCAATTGAAAAGATGTACAGTGAGGAGGAGGGGGCAAAACTTCGAAGACAATTTGTTCAGTTTGCAAGTCTTACTGGCCCCTTCAACAAGCGTGGTGCTCAGATAGATCGTATAGATTTAGCCCAGGATGACCCGATTGGTTGGTGGAGGATATATGGGGATGATGCACCAGAGCTCAAACATCTTGCTATGCGTTTGTTGTCTCAGATTGCTAGTTCCTCTGCAGCGGAGAGGATTTGGTCTACATATAGCTTCATCCACTCTATCAAGAGGAACAGACTTACCTCTAGAAGAGCGGAGAAGTTAGTTGTTGTGCATAGTTCTCTACGACTTGATCATAGAAAGACACCCGAGTATTTGAAGGGACCAGCGACACGATGGGATGTTGATCCAGAGGAGGATGCACAAGTTCATGTGGAGGAGGGACCTAATGAGACACAACTTGGTTTGGTTGGTGTGCCACTTAGCATGTTTGAGAATGCAAATGATTCTGATTCAGATGGTGACATTCCCATGGTTGATCCTGATTCATTCGTGCAGCAACTTGATGCAGAGACTAGTGGGGCATTGCCTTGAGCAATGATGCTCATTTGATGTTCTACTTTCTATTTTAGACTTTAGTTTGTGTTTTCATTTGGTGTTACTGTTAAGTGGTTAACATTACACTTGACTCTTTAACTTTAAACTTTAAAGTTTAAACTTTTTAATTCCCAATATGAATGTTGAATGTTGATGTATGAGTTTGAGTTTTAAAGTTTTTAAACTTTTAAACTTTTAAGTTTTTAACTTTTTAAGTCCTAATATGATGTGATTTAGTTTTACTGATGTTTCTTGGAATGCATCATTGAAGTGTGATTTACTGCTGTATTCACTATTTAGTAATTTACTGATTTATGAATATGATGTTTCATGTTTCATGTTAGTGGATTCTGATTTACTGATTTATGAATAGTAATACATGATGTTCATGTTAGTGGATTTACTGATTTATGAATACATGATGTTAACATTATAATCATAATGTTATTGTTTTGTTTCTATTTAGTATTTAGACTTTTAGTTACTAGTTACTACTAAATTACTAATCAGTAATCTTTAAAGTTTAAACTCTTAAATTATAATTTTAAATTTTTTTAATTTTGTAGTATTCTGGGTGGGGTCCCCTATAATTTAAAAAATTTCCTATGTTGAAGACCTCGACGTACCCTTCCGCGTTTCCTAAAATTTGGGGGGTACTTCTACATATGCCGTTTCCGCGTTTCCCCGCTCCCGCGTCCCCATGTCCCGGAAACTTGGTGGAACATTGGAAAAAAAGTGGAAAATTTCCATTTTAATAAAATTCCTAACAAGGGACATTACAGTGGTATTAGAGCATGGTCCTTGCACCTGTGTATTAGGTACATACATTCAAGAATAATTGGCAGCCATGTCTTACTATTATGATGAATCCTATGAGTACAATTCTTATGAGGAATATACAAATGCTTATGAGCAATATGAAGCAGAATGTGAATGGTACGAGGAAGAGGTGCCATCATGCAACACTTATTACAATTTCAAGAGAAATGAAGATTATTCTTAAGACTTTAGATCTGATGAATATGAGTGTGTCACACCAACCAAGGATAATTCTATGAGCGAGTTCCAAAGATGGAGAGAAAAATATAAAACCTTGCCCCAACAATATCAAAAATATCAAGAATATCTTGCTTCGAGCAAAAATACAAAAAATGCCATGTCTTTTGAGTACTATGCTGAACATGTTTTTGAAAATAGGCCCAAAAATGAAGATGTGGAGTTAGTGAAGAAAGGTTTATGCCCTTCTTGTAAAAACCCTTGGAGCGAGTATCATATATGTGTGCATGAAATGATGTCCTCCTTGAGGAGAGCTTTTGAGATTTATTCAAGAAGAGATTCCAAATATACTGATCATAAGGAAGACAAGGGGCAAAATGCATCAGCTTGCTTTAAAGAGCAAAAGGAAGAGACATCACAAGAGCATGAAGAAGATTCTATTGAAAATATGGAAGACCATTTCGAGACACCTTCTAGCTTAGACATGAACCAAAGAGCATCTACTGATGGATGCTTAAACTATGAAGGAGTACCTACTGATGGGTGCTCACACCTCTATGTTGGTGACATAGAGATCACTTTTGAAAGTGTTTCTACAAGTACAAGTTTCATTAAGCATGATAATGAAGACCTTGTAGCAGTTGAAGAAGAACTAAGATCAACTTCCTCATCACCACTTGAGCTTCATGAAGTTGGTCCAAGAAAAAATGAGGAAGATGAAGAGGTTCATTTGCAAGAACCTCATTTTCTTGAAGGGTCCTTAAAGATGAATGAAAAGAAGATCCAAGAGTCCTGTTATCACACCATAGTAGCAGGGCTACTATTCTTGTACAGCAGATATCTGCACATTCCAGAGCTTCATTTATTCCAGAGCATGGCTATATATTTTGGATCACCCATGATCAGAGCAGTACATTATTCAGATTTTATGACCTTGTGTCAAGGCTGAGCCTTGAGAGTTCGGATTTGATGACTGATGTGACCACTTATCCCATTACAGTTTCAGTTCAGTGCCTAGAGATATATTGCAGCAGTGTTTCAGATGATGCATGATGATGATTATTATGATGATGTTGTATGATCTATGGATATGTTCTCACTGACTGTGGATTATTATCTTGTTGATTTAGTCATGATCATGGCATGTGCTTGGTATATTATTCCGGATGTGGCAAACTATTTAAAATGAACTGTAAATCATAAATTGGACAATTGCTTGCACTTTTAGGTCATTTAACAAAACTTACTGGTATTTCACCTTACATAGACATGGTCTTTCCCCGACACCAGTTGTCTGCTAGTGTAGGCTCCATATTCACTTGTCTCCATCCATACATGACCTTCCTGTTTGACTTTAAACCCTGACTTGTCTCATTTGACTTTCTGATACTGAGGACTTCCCCATTTTTCTACCTCTGTGTTTGGACCGCATCCCTGTTATTCAGTGTCTCGGCTCTGAGTTGGTGACAGAACTTGCCTTTGGTGAGTTGGATTGTAGGCCTAAATCATTCTGGTCGGTTGTCCCGATGTTTGGCATTGGCTCGAACTCCCCCTAGTTACTTGAGATGTTGTTGGCTAAAACTGAAAGCTCATGTTCTACCTGTGGAAACTAAATAAATTCACCCATGGAAACAAAAAAGGGCAAGAGCAATGAAAAGCTAAAAATACTCCTCGAAGAGTATAAGAAAGGTCCAAAAAGCAATAGTTCTTAAAAGCTATATCTAAACAATTGCTGACCTTGTGAATATATGAAAAACATGCCCTGGATGCAAGCTGCAACTAGTTGTGCTTCTCAGCACATCTGAAATCCGAAGGGTTCTGTAGGCCAAAAAGGCCATGGAAATAAAATTGAATGATCCTAATGAACCTGGATCAACTTGATGTAGACATGATGCCTAAGTTGAATAAACACTCTCTAAACAACTTATCCATTTGTGAGGCACAGCCATCCCCCGTGTTCTTTTGTCCAGCACAGAGTTTGTAGTTTCCCCCTTCTCCCAGTCCAAAGTATTTTTGAGTTAAGTTAGACAAGTCAAACCCTTGGCCCAACCTTGCTCCTAGCCTTCATCCTTCACTAGCAGTTTGACCATGTCCAATGGGTGAGTTTGTCATTTGAACTATTGTGCAAGTAGTTTTATATAATCACGGAATATGTTAACTTGATTAATGCCACTGAATGGAATTTTATACTTTGAGCTTAGTTGTGGGAATGATTAGAGAAACATTGTCTTAGTCTACTGATGTGATTTATCCTTTATTATATATTCTTGGGATCCGTGATGATGTGGACCATGTATGGATGATTATTGATGATGATTTATGGTCCCACATGTTTGATGATGATATCATATGATGGACATATGATGCAGATGATGTTTGATCCAGTTCAGCAGGTTTATTATTATTTCAGATCAGCAGATTATACATTGTCCATATATGGTGGACCCTACAGCTGGCCCATTAGGGCAACCCATGATGTATGAGTACTCATTCCTAGTGGATTTGGGTCTTCTGGATCCATTGAGACACTTATCTTTCAGTTCCGGGCACTTCTGACAGTGATTGATGCAGTTTCACACTTGTTGACCAGATTTGGGGCTGATTTCCCAGCCTGAGCAGCAGGGGCCCCGAGAGGCCATTTCACCTAGGACGCTGATGATGGAAGGGGTGGTCTAGCCACTTGTTATTACCATTTATCCCCCCTTCCGGAGAGCCTGGTGGGCTCAGATGGACAGCGCTAGCACCCTAGGAGGCAGTTTTGGCACTTTCACAGTTCCCGAGGCAGTTAAAAAATGGGATAAAGTGGTCACTGAAGAAATCGATTTGGGCAATTGAGGCAAGGTTTTGGCATTTGGTTTTCACAGAGGTCTTCCAGGGCGGCATCACTACCTTCCAGTCAGTTTTCACCATGTGGGTATGCCCAGATTGATCACAGGAGGACATTTACTGCTTGACTGTCATGGATTCTGAGGACAGTTTTGGTCATTTTTATTATATTGGACATATTTTATTATTTTTATTGTGCCTTGGGGATGAGCTAGTAAGGATTAAAACCTCCTAGCCCCACCATGAGCTTATATTGTTATGTCCTAGTCACCATGAGGTGGATTTTGATGCTTATAGTTTCTCTTATGGATGACGTCACCCCTCATTGTACCTTTTTAGTGGGGGCGCTATCATTATGTGGGTGATCCATGTGATATATGGTTATGATTTATTGTTAGCCATTGATTAGATCTTGAGATCTTTTAATCTTAGCCACTCATGTAAAAAGTGGTTATGATTGTACTCTCTCCCCATCCTATTTAAGGAGGGAGCCTCTCATTGTAAAATCATCTAGAGATTTTTTGGCTCTTGGCTCTTGGAATAAAATTTCTATCTTTTGGAGTACATGCTTGGATTGGAGTGAATGTTGGTTGTTTCGATTGTAAATGCTATTGTCCATTGCACTGGAGGATCTATTGTAGCTATCTTGCATATTTGCCATATTCTATTTGCAGGTTAAGAGGGCGATTTTGGACAAGGGCGAATTGGTGGGGAGGCTTGCCCTTCAATCTTGGAAGAAGTCGTTTTGGTTTGACAGGGAGTAGTTTTGCCTTTGTGTCAACTATTCTATGTTTCTCTCTTTCTCTTGCTTGCATCTACCTTCGATTTGTTAAACTAATTGATGCTTTGCTCCTTGGCTTGACAGGTTAGAAGGAATCACATGTGGCTTGGAAAAATCGATTTGGCAAGAGGGCTTCAACAATTCTCCATTTGATCTTTGGCAAAGTAATCCTCGTCTCAACTAGCATTCATCTCTTCATCCAGGTATGTTCCAAGAGGTATGATCTTTTCTTCCTTGAATCTTCCATAATTTCTAGATCACAAAAACCCTAATCAAATTAAAACCCTTGTTTTTGGTATATTTTTTTAGATCTACTTAGATCTAGCCTTGCAATTGAAAAGATATTAAAAACCCACCTCTATAGGATCCACCCCTAGTTGGATCTATAGTTTGGTGGTGATTGGCTAAGAATTGACACACTTTTCAATGCAAAAAGCCTTCTTGAACCTAAATCGATTTTCCTAAGAGAAGCTTGTTGGGTTAGATCTAGCACATGGGTAGGTGAGATCCCACTTGATTTGAAATCTAGACACTTGATAACCTATACCCATATCCTTACTTTGGTGAAAACTACCTTGTGGACATCTCTCCATGTTTTAAGGGGTTGAAACCCCCTTTTGATCTTCTTGGTACCTTAAAACTTAGATCTACTAAGATCTAGCCATTGGATTCACTTGAATTTTTGAAGATACATAGATCGGGGTACTAACATCCCGGATCTACATTTTGGTGGCCATTGGACTTGATTTGGTCCACCAAAACCCATTTTTGGACCCTCCTTGAGCAAGTCGCACCCCCTTGATTTTTTGAGTTGGTCCACTTCTAGGAAGTGGGTGTTGGAGATTTTTGTGGATTTGGAATGCCCATGCCTTGAAACCTAGGTCTATACTGTCCTTTTGTCAAGATCCGCCTTGGGGATTGCATTCCTTGTTTGAAGGGATTGTGGTCCACTTTTGGTCATCTTTTAAAAAACCTAGATCTAGTAAGATCCAACCATTGGATCCCATCCAATCCACTTGACTTGGCTTCTAGTTGTCCCGATCTATAATTTGACATACTTTTTGACCCCATTTGCCCATCCAACAAGGCACTAGTCCTTCTCCAAGCAAGGCGCACTCCTTGGGATTAGTGTCAAACCCTAGATCTAGTACATGGGTAATCCTAGAACCAACTCCAACTTATAGATCTAGCCTAGATCTAACCTATAGTACCATCCTCACACCTAACTTCACCTTGTGGGTCCACCTAGAACCATTTCACACTTCCCAAGACAACAAGACCCACTTGTGTAAACACATGGTACTACACCTAGTAATCATACCCCATCATGTGGCCTAAACCATACATAGGTTGAAACACTTATTATCCATTACACCACCTTCAACCATTCCTTAACCCTTAGGTCCACTTAGCCTTGCATTGGTTTCCGTTATTCATCCTTTACCTACCCTTAGAAACCTTTGTTTGTGTCCAATCAACTGTGATTGGGGTATAGGGTCTCCCCCTTGGTCTAGTTACACCTTGACCTAAAGTGAAGAGTGCCTCGATTGACGTGACTCCCACATTGCATTGGGAACCGTGGCATCTCTTGGGTCACCTCTTTAGTTGCCTATCTCCTCTACCGTCCCGGATGGGATACCTCTAGGGGCAACTACAAGTTGTGTGATAACATTTTTGGCGCCGTTGCTGGGGAAGGTAGAGGCCTACCCTGGTTCGACATATATTTTCAAGCCCTACTCCCGTTCTCTTTGCCAACATTGTTGGCGCCGTTGCCGGGGAGGTAGGGGCCTACCTTGGTTCAACACACCTTTGTGTCTCACTATCTCTCTGCACTTTAAACGACATATCTCTTGGTAGTAGAGCCTAAAAATCTACCTGGCGACTCCTAATCGTGACTCCGCTGAGGAGCGAGCTCATAGTCATCCTTACAACACACGAAGTAAATCAAATCATTTGGAAGGAACCCCACTCACATATCACAAAAGAGATCCTAAAACCCAATCAACTAATTTCTTGTGGAAACTTGTTAACTCAGGTTCTCCAAACCGTATCTTAGGTTCCCCTTTGTTCAATCCGGTTCCTCCTTTATCACCTAATCACAACTCTAGTTCAAGCCCAATCAATCCAATGGCAGGACAAGGTCAGTCAAACTCCGGTATCAACAACCAAAACAACCCTCCTGTTGCTCGTGCTTTTGGTTATAAGGCTAGAGCTTCTCCCTTAGACTTTTCTCAGATCTTGGGCGCTCCCCATAGTATGCCAGACAAGTACTTTGAAAAGATCCCAAAATTCAATGGCAACTGTGCCACCTCTATTGAGGACCACATAGACAATGTTTGGGCTCATATGGAAGCTTATGGGGCTGAAAAAGAGGATATGTTTATTAGGGGTCTCTTTGCATCCTTGGAGGGTGATGCTCGCAAATGGTTTGACCGCTTGCCTGCATCATCAATCAATGGGTATGATGTATTCACCAATAAACTCAAGCAAGAGTGGTCAGTCAAGTTAGATGGGCGTTTCCTTTTACACCAACTTTTTGATATCAAAAAGAAAGAGAATGAGTCTGTCCATGAGTTTAACCAACGCTTCGATAGGACTGTTGCCAACATCCCAAGTAACATAAGGCCCCTTGACCAAGCCATCTTGATCCATTACCTTAATGCTTATGAAGGTTACCTGGGTTACCACCTAAAGGACAAAGACCCTAATAATTTGAAGGAAGCCCAAGACAATGCCAAGAAAGCTGAGGCAAATGCTGCCTCCATGGGAAAACAAAACTTCTTTGACCTAATTAGTGGACCTTCTTCCTCCAGATCTGAGCCTAAGTTTAAGAAGAGTAAGGAACCTAGCAAAGATCCCAATGAAATGATGGAGAGTATGCATGAAATGATGAAAAACTTAACTCTCCTAACTAGGGACCTAGCCAAGAACAGAGAAGGGGATAGATATAGGCAGCCCTATGGTCCTAAACCTTATTGGAATCAACAAAAGAAACCTAATGAAGGTGATAGAAGAAACCCTATGAACCAAGAACCTCCTATCATAAACTGGTCTGAAGAGCAAAAGCTGGAAGATCCTGAGTATACCACCCATGGTGATGATTCTCCGGATTCTCCAAAGAACATTAATTGGGTTGATGACTTAAAGTTTGACAAAGACTTCGGAAGAATCCTAATTGATCATGAAGAAAACACCATAGAAGAAACCAACCCTAGTGGTCCCATCTATGCTACTGAACAGGTTAGTAATGATCAAGCTCCTTATAAAACTTATCAACGAAGAAAGGATGGCCCAAAGCATATCCCTTTTAGTGAAAAGATAAACAAGGAGTTGCCTAATCCAGTGAGTGAGCCAGTCCCTTTGCCTGAGTATGACTTCGATATCAACATCGAAAGAGAGTTAGACAAAGTTATGCATAACATTCCTCTCACTGAGTTAATGAAAGTCCCTTCGATAAAGGAGCAAGTAGTAGAGTTTTTTGAGAGTATCCCTGAGACCGCCACGACTAGTGGTGAGGATTCATCTTCTCAAAACCCAGCACCTTGTGATGTGGTTGATGAAGAGGATGACCCTCCCATTAACATCCAAACTGCCCTATATGAGAGGAAGAATGGGGGTCATCAACCATTTTACCTTACACTACGCATAGGTGATATCCTTCTTCATAACTGTATGTTGGATTCTGGTGCCTCCATGAATGTGATGCCTTTACAAGTCATGGAAGCTATGGGATTAAAAATAACTAGACCTTATGGGAACGTTTGTGGGATTGACTCTAAACCAGTTAAAGTCTTTGGCTTGATCAAAAACCTGAGAGCTGACCTGTTTTCATGCCCCGACATATCTATGCTTATGGATATAGTAGTTATAGATCTCCCTCCAGCCTATGGCATGCTCCTTTGTAGGAAGTGGTCCGCTGGGCTAGGGGGACATCTTCAGATGGACTTATCATATGCTACCATCCCCAACTCTGAAGGGTCTTTGGTTAGGGTGTATCGGGAGCCATTTTATGATGGACATCTTGAGAATTATGAGGATGGTGTGAGAAACACTTTTGGTGAGGGTGAGTTATTACCTGAGGGTATCTTTATGGTCATGGGTGGTCATGATGATGATCCTAGCATGGAAGAAGAAAGAATTATCGAGGTTGACCCTCAGTCCATTCGGGATGTAGTATCAGAAAACCTTAGGACCTCGAACCAACCCAGTAGTGTAGGGCCAAACGTTGACCAACCTACGCATCCTACTCAGCTAAACACTTCGGAAGATAACTTTGATCAAATTAGAAGGGGTGAGTATATACCTAGGACAGTACATGAGTGGCTTTTCCTGGTTGACCTTAACACAGAAAGAGGAAGACAAGGCTTACCTCACATCACTCCTTGGACAAATAACAATGAAGGAACACACCTGCCCTCACCCGAGGGAAATGATGAAGAACTAGTTGATTATCACTTTTCGGATGTCCCTGATCATTTGTCCCATTTGTCCTTGGAAGATGGGGTTTTAAGGCAAGTGAATGACAACTCTATGAGTTGGCAAGAACATGCCTTGATCCACGATGCCCCTGGGGAAGACTTTGCTTTGAATAATCTAGCCTTTCTTCAGGAAGAACCCGCTGACTCACATTTACCTCCTTATTACCCTAGTTTCCTTCTACCTAGCGAGTTACCTAGTGGTGAAGAGGATATTGATTCCACAGACACACTCTATTCTTCACCAACATCTTTGGATATGAGGAATCAAAGCACACATAACACCGTTCATAATCCCATTTCTAATGACCATTTGGAACTTTTAGAAGACATGACCATTCCTATCCCATCAGGAGAGGGTAGTAGCAGAAGTAGTGAGAATCAAAGCCCTCCACCCTTAACCCAAGCTGAAGTTTTGACCATAGGAGAAACACCAAAGAATTTCATTCACCCACTGGAAGAAAGTCCTCCTAGGGGAACTGTAGGAGAAGTCTTGATTGGTAGCATAGTTGTACCTTTAGACGGTGGACCTCCCAGATTTGATGAAATTCCTCCTAATAGGAATTCAAGTATAGTTACACCTCAGCCTCAGTGTACTTCCGATATCCAACCTTTTCCTGAACATGTTATTGAAGTCATCCCTCAATCCGTAAATCACCAAAGGTTTGAAATTGGTGATAAGGTTGTAGTACCTAATGATTTATTTTACATACGATCTAGGGGATCAGGTGACTTTTGGGTTGGACCACTTACTGTTGAGCGCTGCATTGATGAGATGTGTTTTCTCACCACTGGAACTGGCCAACGCATCTTACTCCCTATCAATCAAAGGGAGCTAAGGGATTATCATCCCTGACCTTCCTTACCTTGCCTTGCCTGTTTAGAGTAGGTAGCCTCTGAATAAGCTCACTTGAGCAATAGGATTTGTGTGCTTTTTCTTTTTCTGTGTGCCGAGTATTGTCCCGTTTTCTTGTTTCTGTCTGAGTTGAGTCTTGCTCCTTCCTAAGCTTGTCTTTTCTCCTGCATACATCTTTAAGAAATTATAGTTAGCATTTACATTATTGGCTGCCTGTGCAAGTTGAGATTTGCCTGATTTAAGAAGTATCCTTTTCCTCCTGCACAGTAAATAAAAATGAGAATAATATATGCCATGTTAGTTTATATTTATATTTTGACGCATTTTCAGTTTATGCTTTAGATTAGTTTTCAGTTTTATTTTATTTTTATCCCATACATGCTCCATGATGGTATTCTAGTTTTTGTGAGAGCAGGAACAGGTGCAAGATAAAAGTTGAAAGCAAGGATGGTGCAATGCTGGATTGAAGATTGATGCAGAGCAGTTCGAGACCAGAGATTCTGAGATTCTCAAGCGCTCTCTCCCTTAGAGCACTTGTCCCAGCTGGAGCCAGATGTTATCACACCATAGTAGCAGGGCTACTATTCTTGTACAGCAGATATCTGCACATTCCAGAGCTTCATTTATTCCAGAGCATGGCTATATATTTTGGATCACCCATGATCAGAGCAGTACATTATTCAGATTTTATGACCTTGTGTCAAGGCTGAGCCTTGAGAGTTCGGATTTGATGACTGATGTGACCACTTATCCCATTACAGTTTCAGTTCAGTGCCTAGAGATATATTGCAGCAGTGTTTCAGATGATGCATGATGATGATTATTATGATGATGTTGTATGATCTATGGATATGTTCTCACTGACTGTGGATTATTATCTTGTTGATTTAGTCATGATCATGGCATGTGCTTGGTATATTATTCCGGATGTGGCAAACTATTTAAAATGAACTGTAAATCATAAATTGGACAATTGCTTGCACTTTTAGGTCATTTAACAAAGCTTACTGGTATTTCACCTTACATAGACATGGTCTTTCCCCGACACCAGTTGTCTGCTAGTGTAGGCTCCATATTCACTTGTCTCCATCCATACATGACCTTCCTGTTTGACTTTAAACCCTGACTTGTCTCATTTGACTTTCTGATACTGAGGACTTCCCCATTTTTCTACCTCTGTGTTTGGACCGCATCCCTGTTATTCAGTGTCTCGGCTCTGAGTTGGTGACAGAACTTGCCTTTGGTGAGTTGGATTGTAGGCCTAAATCATTCTGGTCGGTTGTCCCGATGTTTGGCATTGGCTCGAACTCCCCCTAGTTACTTGAGATGTTGTTGGCTAAAACTGAAAGCTCATGTTCTACCTGTGGAAACTAAATAAATTCGCCCATGGAAACAAAAAAGGGCAAGAGCAATGAAAAGCTAAAAATACTCCTCGAAGAGTATAAGAAAGGTCCAAAAAGCAATAGTTCTTAAAAGCTATATCTAAACAATTGCTGACCTTGTGAATATATGAAAAACATGCCCTGGATGCAAGCTGCAACTAGTTGTGCTTCTCAGCACATCTGAAATCCGAAGGGTTCTGTAGGCCAAAAAGGCCATGGAAATAAAATTGAATGATCCTAATGAACCTGGATCAACTTGATGTAGACATGATGCCTAAGTTGAATAAACACTCTCTAAACAACTTATCCGTTTGTGAGGCACAGCCATCCCCCGTGTTCTTTTGTCCAGCACAGAGTTTGTAGTTTCCCCCTTCTCCCAGTCCAAAGTATTTTTGAGTTAAGTTAGACAAGTCAAACCCTTGGCCCAACCTTGCTCCTAGCCTTCATCCTTCACTAGCAGTTTGACCATGTCCAATGGGTGAGTTTGTCATTTGAACTATTGTGCAAGTAGTTTTATATAATCACGGAATATGTTAACTTGATTAATGCCACTGAATGGAATTTTATACTTTGAGCTTAGCTGTGGGAATGATTAGAGAAACATTGTCTTAGTCTACTGATGTGATTTATCCTTTATTATATATTCTTGGGATCCGTGATGATGTGGACCATGTATGGATGATTATTGATGATGATTTATGGTCCCACATGTTTGATGATGATATCATATGATGGACATATGATGCAGATGATGTTTGATCCAATTCAGCAGGTTTATTATTATTTCAGATCAGCAGATTATACATTGTCCATATATGGTGGACCCTACAGCTGGCCCATTAGGGCAACCCATGATGTATGAGTACTCATTCCTAGTGGATTTGGGTCTTCTGGATCCATTGAGACACTTATCTTTCAGTTCCGGGCACTTCTGACAGTGATTGATGCAGTTTCACACTTGTTGACCAGATTTGGGGCTGATTTCCCAGCCTGAGCAGCAGGGGCCCCGAGAGGCCATTTCACCTAGGGCACTGATGATGGAAGGGGTGGTCCAGCCACTTGTTATTACCATTTATCCCCCCTTCCGGAGAGCCTGGTGGGCTCAGATGGACAGCGCTAGCACCCTAGGAGGCAGTTTTGGCACTTTCACAGTTCCCGAGGCAGTTAAAAAATGGGATAAAGTGGTCACTGAAGAAATCGATTTGGGCAATTGAGGCAAGGTTTTGGCATTTGGTTTTCACAGAGGTCTTCCAGGGCGGCATCACTACCTTCCAGTCAGTTTTCACCATGTGGGTATGCCCAGATTGATCACAGGAGGACATTTACTGCTTGACTGTCATGGATTCTGAGGACAGTTTTGGTCATTTTTATTATATTGGACATATTTTATTATTTTTATTGTGCCTTGGGGATGAGCTAGTAAGGATTAAAACCTCCTAGCCCCACCATGAGCTTATATTGTTATGTCCTAGTCACCATGAGGTGGATTTTGATGCTTATAGTTTCTCTTATGGATGACGTCACCCCTCATTGTACCTTTTTAGTGGGGGCGCTATCATTATGTGGGTGATCCATGTGATATATGGTTATGATTTATTGTTAGCCATTGATTAGATCTTGAGATCTTTTAATCTTAGCCACTCATGTAAAAAGTGGTTATGATTGTACTCTCTCCCCATCCTATTTAAGGAGGGAGCCTCTCATTGTAAAATCATCTAGAGATTTTTTGGCTCTTGGCTCTTGGAATAAAATTTCTATCTTTTGGAGTACATGCTTGGATTGGAGTGAATGTTGGTTGTTTCGATTGTAAATGCTATTGTCCATTGCACTGGAGGATCTATTGTAGCTATCTTGCATATTTGCCATATTCTATTTGCAGGTTAAGAGGGCGATTTTGGACAAGGGCGAATTGGTGGGGAGGCTTGCCCTTCAATCTTGGAAGAAGTCGTTTTGGTTTGACAGGGAGTAGTTTTGCCTTTGTGTCAACTATTCTATGTTTCTCTCTTTCTCTTGCTTGCATCTACCTTCGATTTGTTAAACTAATTGATGCTTTGCTCCTTGGCTTGACAGGTTAGAAGGAATCACATGTGGCTTGGAAAAATCGATTTGGCAAGAGGGCTTCAACAATTCTCCATTTGATCTTTGGCAAAGTAATCCTCGTCTCAACTAGCATTCATCTCTTCATCCAGGTATGTTCCAAGAGGTATGATCTTTTCTTCCTTGAATCTTCCATAATTTCTAGATCACAAAAACCCTAATCAAATTAAAACCCTTGTTTTTGGTATATTTTTTTAGATCTACTTAGATCTAGCCTTGCAATTGAAAAGATATTAAAAACCCACCTCTATAGGATCCACCCCTAGTTGGATCTATAGTTTGGTGGTGATTGGCTAAGAATTGACACACTTTTCAATGCAAAAAGCCTTCTTGAACCTAAATCGATTTTCCTAAGAGAAGCTTGTTGGGTTAGATCTAGCACATGGGTAGGTGAGATCCCACTTGATTTGAAATCTAGACACTTGATAACCTATACCCATATCCTTACTTTGGTGAAAACTACCTTGTGGACATCTCTCCATGTTTTAAGGGGTTGAAACCCCCTTTTGATCTTCTTGGTACCTTAAAACTTAGATCTACTAAGATCTAGCCATTGGATTCACTTGAATTTTTGAAGATACATAGATCGGTGTACTAACATCCCGGATCTACATTTTGGTGGCCATTGGACTTGATTTGGTCCACCAAAACCCATTTTTGGACCCTCCTTGAGCAAGTCGCACCCCCTTGATTTTTTGAGTTGGTCCACTTCTAGGAAGTGGGTGTTGGAGATTTTTGTGGATTTGGAATGCCCATGCCTTGAAACCTAGGTCTATACTGTCCTTTTGTCAAGATCCGCCTTGGGGATTGCATTCCTTGTTTTAAGGGATTGTGGTCCACTTTTGGTCATCTTTTAAAAAACCTAGATCTAGTAAGATCCAACCATTGGATCTCATCCAATCCACTTGACTTGGCTTCTAGTTGTCCCGATCTACAATTTGACATACTTTTTGACCCCATTTGCCCATCCAACAAGGCACTAGTCCTTCTCCAAGCAAGGCGCACTCCTTGGGATTAGTGTCAAACCCTAGATCTAGTACATGGGTAATCCTAGAACCAACTCCAACTTATAGATCTAGCCTAGATCTAACCTATAGTACCATCCTCACACCTAACTTCACCTTGTGGGTCCACCTAGAACCATTTCACACTTCCCAAGACAACAAGACCCACTTGTGTAAACACATGGTACTACACCTAGTAATCATACCCCATCATGTGGCCTAAACCATACATAGGTTGAAACACTTATTATCCATTACACCACCTTCAACCATTCCTTAACCCTTAGGTCCACTTAGCCTTGCATTGGTTTCCGTTATTCATCCTTTACCTACCCTTAGAAACCTTTGTTTGTGTCCAATCAACTGTGATTGGGGTATAGGGTCTCCCCCTTGGTCTAGTTACACCTTGACCTAAAGTGAAGAGTGCCTCGATTGACGTGACTCCCACATTGCATTGGGAACCGTGGCATCTCTTGGGTCACCTCTTTAGTTGCCTATCTCCTCTACCGTCCCGGATGGGATACCTCTAGGGGCAACTACAAGTTGTGTGATAACAAGTCCCTCAGCATTCTCCATGACACTCAAGCATTGGTGTCAAATTCTTGTTGGAGAGCTACTTCATTGGAGGAAACATCCTTCCTTGAAGACATGGAGAAGATTCAAAGAGCAATGTGCCACATCAAAGGTAATTTCATGTCTTTGCTTTTTGATAGAAACCATTTGTTTGAGCTTAATGAATTGTTACATGATGCATACTTGAAGAATAATGAGGATAATCATAAGCTCACAATTCAAAATGAGCAACGTCTTGAAAAGTTGCAAGATACTTGTTTTTCTTCCTATGTTTCAGATTGTCAAATGGTAGATTGTTTGGAGGATTCTCATGACATGGTGGATCATGAGAAATGTGGAAATTTGAATGTGCTTAATGTGTTTGAAGATGAACTTGAAGAGATCCAAACACTTGATGTGGTGGAAGAGGAACTTGAATTGTCTCTTGATGAAGCTTATGCAATTTTTAAAGAAGAGCATGATTCCTCTACATTGGAACCAATCTATGACAAAGGTTTCCCACTTTTGAAGGAGCTGCATGATACTACCCACATGGATCCTTCCCATGATGAAACTTCTGCACTTTTTGATCATTTTGGTGATTTAGTTCATTCTCCTACATCCTACAATTCCATGTTTTGCAACATTAGTCTCAATGAAGTATGGGTGAAAGGGTTCTTTTTGATGGTGCCACATGGAGTATGGAACTCCTAGATTTAACTTTCATGATGACATGGTTGGAGCACATTCTTATTCACATTTGCAGCAGCATAATTTGTCACTTTATGATGATTCACATCTACATGGATGCACCTATGATATGGATTTGAGTCACTTGAAGACTCAAGGTTTTTCTTACTCAACACTGGGTTCATTCGATGTTAGAGGAACTTCATCCAACACTTGGGTGAATAGATTTATGATGGGAGAACATTTTTGTTGGCAGCCACATACTTTGTTACATCTTTATGATTCTCACATTCATGGATGTATGGGTGATACTTCTTTGAGTCATTTGAAGTCTCCTTGTTTTTTCTGCTCATTATTTGGTTCAGATTTTAGTGGAGATTCTTCATTCACTTCTTGGATGAAAGAATACATGGTTGAATATTTTGATGCATATCACATCCTTTTGGAGCAGCATTATAGGACATGGGATCCTCACCTATGTCATTGGAGCAAATTTGATTGGTCACTTGAAGATTGTATGCACTTGGAAAATCGTGGTCTACTTGCTTGGAGGTACAAGCACTTTCATGATTCTTTGATGAAGCACCTCCTTGATGTACATTTTCATTATGTAGTTATGTACTTTGATGATATATATTTTGTACTCATGATGTTTGGAAGAATGCATACAAGAAAATGGAATCCAGGAATCATCTTATCTGATGGTATGGGTTGGAGAGCACTCTTCATTGTTGGGGTGCAATACAAGCAATGGGACCCTGGAATAATTTTTATCTCATTGGTTTCAATTATTTGGGGGAAACAAGAAGTATGGGAGATGGATTTCCCACTTAATAAAGTGATTTTTATCAGAGTAGTGCAGCAGCAAGCATGTTGGTTCCTCTCTAAAATCTTCATGGAAACTCAAAGACTCAAGGTTTGGCAATTCAATGGCACTTCAAAGAATTATATAGAAAGCAGGTTCTTCAACACCCATGTTTGAAATTGCTTGAGGACAAGCAATATTGGGAAGGGAGGATTTGTCATGTCCCAAATTTGGAATTGGGTCACAATGGCCTAATCACATTGGCCCTATTCATTAGAGTTTGTCAAATTGATGCTAAAGGTCAAATAATTGCCAAGGAGAAAAATTACTAGTTTCCTAGGTTTGGGGTGGAAGCTTTGGGATTTGGAATAATTGGGATAATAAATAATGTTTGAACATTAGAATGGCATAAATATTTAATAAATGAGCTAAATAAATATATACAAGTGAAAATCAAAGTGGCATTTAATCATGAAGACACATGGAGGAAGTGGGACCCACATATGGCTAGATTTCCCCACTACACTTGGCATCATTCTCTCACCAAATCGAATTCAATGTGAATGGTAACATACTTGGGGGATTCCAAAAGGTATTATTCATTGCATGACTCATCCAAGGTCGAAATATAGAGGAAGAGTAACTCCCATGGAAGAGGAAGAGGCAATTTGGAGCTAGTGAGACACTTGGGCTAGATTCCTTAGCTCTATGACAACAATGATGAAAATGCTATGACACCTATGACACAAATCAGACCTGAAGGCTGACATATGACATATATGACATGTCAGGGCTAAAAATAGACTCCATGAGGGCGCTCAAGGGTGTTAGGGCAGCTAAGATGCTTCCACATGTGATTTGGTGGAAGTGGGAGACTAGGAATTGTTGTACAAGTGGTGTTCTTTGGAATCTCTTCCCAACTTGAGTTGGCATGAGTCTCTTGGAAGGAATTCGACCCATGGAGGACATTAGAAGTTTATAAATGTCAATAACAAAGAATGAAACCAGCTTTTGATCATTTGTAGAATTTGCAATTGCATTTGTGAAGAGGGAGAGCTAGTGGATGACTAGTTTCTTGCCTTAACCAATTTCGAGGGTGAAAGATTCCCATCCAAGTTGGTAATTGGAAAGGCCATTCAGACCTTTCATTTGGAGCTTTAATGGAGTCTTTATTTGCAGATGTAATCTACAGGGCAGCTCATGGTTTCTTCTATTGCAGCTCACTCCTTCAACCATTTCCAGTTTTGATGGCATATTCTTGATCCTTGAGGGAGGGCGTTTTTGGTGAGCTATTGTACTCTTTGGGGAAGCTTTTAATGCCCCATTTATTTTGTAATATGAAGTAAATACTCTGTTCTTCATCTCCAAAAAGTTTCAGGTCGAAATTCCAAGTAGAAATGTATAAATCTCATTTTTAATGGAAGAACAATGCCATTTCCCCACTACCTTGTTGTGAGCCAATGTATTGATGATGATTTCGAATGAATGGATGATTCTCTGATATATTTGTGATAAATATACTGCCATGGATGTCTTCTACAAGTTTCATGTACTGTACTTGAGCATTTGAAGCATTTTTACTCAGTTTAGTTGTATTGGGAGATGAAATAGTGCCATTTTCCCAAGGGTCGAATTGGGGATTTTTGCAGTTGAATGGGAGAGGGTGAGAACAGTTGTAATAATCCATTAATGGTGCATATGAAACTTTAATAACATACTTAACACATTACATACCTCTGTTCATAAATTTGAGTGGGTTTGGAGGCATTTGGGAAGCCATTTTCAGTACTTACCCCAAGGGGATTTGAACCCCAAATTACTAGTAAAATTGCATACTTGGTCCAGAATCTTAAGAGAGTTTGCAGAGGTATTTTGGTGGCCATATATCATCCCTGAACATCATATTCAAGTCCTAATATTATTCATACACCTTCCTTGAATATTTGAAAGCATTTGGAGTCAATTCGAGACCTAGAGACCAATACTAGTCAAAGGCAAATTACTAGTAAAGTTTCCTACATTGGCCAGAATTGAAAGAGTATTTGCAGAAGTATTTTAAAGGTTCAAAGGCATCCCTAAAACACATATTTATGTTCTAATCTCATTCATATACCTCCTCGGAAGATTTGGGATCATTTGGGGCAAATTTGAGACCTAGAGATCAAAACTAGTCAAAGGTCGAACTAGGGAAAAAAAGTGGAAAATTTCCATTTTAATAAAATTCCTAACAAGGGACATTACAGACCACCCCCTCCTCATACAGCGCCCTAGGTGAATTGGCCTCTCATGGCCCCTGCTGCTCAGGCTGGGAAATCAGCCCCAAATCTGGTCAACAAGTGTAAAACTGCATCTATCACTGTCAGAAGTGCCCGGAACTGAAAGATAAGTATCTCATTGGATCTAGAAGACCCAAATCTACTAATAATGTATACTCATACACCATGGGTTTCCCTGATGGGCTAACTGTAGGGTCCACCATATATGGACAGTGCATAATCTGATGATCTGGAAAAATAATAAAACCTGCTGAACTGCATCAATCATCATCTGAATCATATGTCCATCATATAGTATCATCAATAGGAGTATGTGGGCCCATACATCCTCATCAATAAGCCTTCATGGCCCACATCATCACGGATCCCAAGAAATGACCATAGTCAAACTAGGTTTGACTAGGTCCATAGACAACCAAGGATAAATCATATCAATAGACTAAGACATGTTCCTCTAATCATACTCACAACTTAACTTAAAGTATAACATCATTCAGTGGCATTAATCATATTTATTCATTTCGTTGTTATTTATATTTACTTGCACAATAGCTTAAATGACAAACTCACCCATTGGACATGGTCTACTGCTAGCTAAGGATGAAGGCTAGGAACAAGGTTGGGTAAAGGGGGTGACTTGTCTAAA
Source organism: Larix kaempferi (assembly GCA_027924585.1). Classification (NCBI taxonomy): domain Eukaryota; kingdom Viridiplantae; phylum Streptophyta; class Pinopsida; order Pinales; family Pinaceae; genus Larix; species Larix kaempferi. The sequence goes on from BSBM01000738.1 coordinate 32,321,620, forward strand.
CTCAACTAAAAGATACTTTGGACTGGGAGACAGGGGAAACTGCAAACTCTGTGCTGGACAAAATAACACGGGGGATGGTTGTGCCTCACAAATGGGTAAGTTGTTTAGAGAGTGCTTATTCAACTTAGGCATCATGTCTACATCAAGTTGATCCAAGTTCATTAGGATCATTCAATTTCATTTCATGGCCTTTTTGGCCTACATAACCCTTCGAATCTCAGGTGTGCTAATAAGCACAACTAATTGCAACTTCCATCCAAGGCATGTTTATACGCATATATAAGGTCAACAATTGTTTAGATATAGCATTTAAGAACCATTGCTTTTTGGACCTTTCTTATACTCTTCGAGGAGTATTTTTAGCAGTTCATCGCTCTTGCCCTTTTTAGTTTCCATGGGCGAATTTATATAAGTTTTCATAAGTAGTACATGAGCTTTCAGTTTTAGCCAACAACATCTCAAGTGACTAGGGGGAGTTCGAACCAGTGCCAAACATCAGGACAACCGACCAAAATGATTTAGGCCTACAATCCAACTTACCAAAGGCAAGTTTTGTCACCAACTCAAAGCCAAGACACTAAACATACAGGCATGCAGTCCAAACACAGAGGTAGAAAAAGGGGAAGTCCTCAATATCAGAAAGTCAAGTAATGACAAGTCAAGGGTTAAAGCCAAATAAGGAAAGTCATGGATGGATAGAGTCAGGTGAAGGTGGAGCCTAAGCTAGCAGACAAATGGTGTCAAGAAAGACCATATCTATGTAAGGTAGTGAACCAATGAGTTTTGTCAAACAACCTAAATGTGCAAGTAAAAAGTCCATTTTAAATTATTATCAAGATAGTCTATTTTATACAGTTTGCCACATCATGAATTATATACCAAGCCAATGCTATGAACATGACTAAAACAATAAGATAATAATCCACAGTCAATGATCATACATCCATAGGTCATACAACATCATCATAAGTATAATCATCATATACCATCTGAAACACTGCTACAATGCATCTCTAGGCACTGAACTGAAACTGTATGGAATAAAGGGTCACGTCAGTCATCAAATCTGAACTCTCAAGGCTCAGCCTTGACACAAGGTCTAACATAAGTCCGAGAAATACACTGCTCTAATCATGAGTGATCACAAAGTACAAATTCATCATAGCAAAGCTTTGAATAATGTAAGCTCTGGAATTTGCAGATATCTACTAAGCAAGAATAGTAGCCCTGCTACTATGGTGTGATAACAGATCACTTTATTGTTGGAGGAATTTGAGTTATGGGAAATAACCAAGGAGTTGTCACGATTCCTACGGATCCTAATCCATTGGTTGAATATAACAAGAAGAATGTGAAGGCAAAACGTATTCTTCTTGATGCAGTGAAGACCACATTATGCCTCATGTGACCAGTAAAAAGAATGCCTTTGATATGTGGGCAACTTTGATAAAGCTGTACTAGAGCAATAATCAAAACAGGAAAATGGTTTTGAGGTAGAAACTAAGAGATACTAAGATGACCAAGACTGACAATGTTACATCATACCTTGCCAGAATTTCACAGGTACGTGATGAGTTGGATGTTGTTGGTGAGAAAGTGGATGATGCAGATTTGGTTAGAACTGCCTTGAATGGTTTCTCACAACCATGGTAGGACTTTGTGTGTGCGATCGTTGCCAGGGAGAACATGCCTACATGGACTAAACTTTGGGACGATTTCATACAAGAGGAGCTGAGAGTTAACTTCAGCCACACAGAACAATAGCATGGAGATGAAGAGAATGTTGCTCTACAGGGAAGAGCAAGCAAAGGCCCACGAAAGGCCCCGATGGTGGGTCTAGCTCAAAAACTGAACAGAATAAAGATATGAGCAAAGTTAAATGCTTTGCTTACCACAAGACTAGCAACTATGCGAGTCAATGTCCAAACAAAAAGAAGGGTAAGAATGAGACACAGACTGCAGCATCAGCTCAGATTAAGGACTTTGCTAAGAAGTTTGAGAAGGAATTTTCTCTGGTCTCTTGTCTTTCAAGCAGTGGTAGTGCAGGGTTTGAGGACATTGGAGCATGGGTTGTGGATAGTCGTTCATCTCGCCATATGATAGGAATGAGGTCGATGTTCCTTAGTGTTTTAGAGATAGACTTAGACTACTATGCAGATATAGTGGAGTCAACACCATGCATGCAGTGAAGGGGGTTGGATGTGTGAGATTCCATCTAGAGTCAAGAGGATCTTTAGAGGTGGTGAAGGTGTTGTTTGTATCGAAGCTGAAGATTAGTTTGCTCTCAGTATCAGCTTTGGAGGACGAGGGATATGGAGTTGTGTTCCAGTGTGGACAAGTGCTCCTATATCCAAAGGGAGCTACCCTAGACACAGCAGGAGTGGTTGGTGTCAGACAGAGGAGATCGTACAGGTTGCTAGGACATCCTATGGTTGGGTCCAAGGGGATCTTGGATTCAGGGTCCGTGCCAATATCCATGGCAGTTGGTTATGAGGCTTCTTCCAGCACTGTCAAGAGACTTAGCTGGTATGAGATGACACAGTTGGATGCTCAGGAGTTTGAGGAGATTCCTCAGAGCATGTTTTGTAGGAACAGGTCTTCAGCACAGGATCCAGTGCGGGTGGCTAAGAGGCTTTTTGGTTCAGGGGGAGAAGCTACAACAACGGATGGAGTGATGGGGTTGGAGACAGATCTAGGTGGAGGTTCCAGAAGTACATTCCTCAATGTAAATATTTGATTCAGAGATCACTACTCCCTCTGAATCACCCTGAGACCTCAAGCGATTTGAGTCTCATATGTCAGTACATACTCATAAAAACATAAACTCAACAGCTAGATCTCATTACCAAACTAAAACATACATGCAATCACACATAAACACCAAATATACCCTAGAAACCCCTACCGGGGAAAAACAGCAATCTATGGAGCTATCTTCTCTCTCGAGCCCAAAGCATATATATAAATAGACAAGTACAATACAGGATTACCTCAAAGGTAACTCAATCACTGAACCGGACAGACTCTAGATCAGCATGCATCAGCTGATGCATGCACAGGAAGAGTAAGCCCTAACTGGTAAACTAAATCTGAGTGTCTCTGCAGGTGCCTCTAACTGATCTGCCTCCTTTGTATCACACTGCTCTGATCTGCTCTCTCTGAAGACTGCCCTATGAAGAATGCGACCTCCACTGCATGCAGAAGTGCGCCCTTCCCTTTGGATGTCTAATGCTCGTATCGGACCGGATCTCAGCAGATCTGACCTCTGATCATCCCTAACTTTCCTCGAATGCTGAGGCAAGGCTATCCTAGAAGTCTCAGACTCTGAATCGGTCGATCTAGCTTCGAATAAGCTCCTCCCTCCTTGGGAAATGTGCCCTCCTCCAAGGGAACACGTCCTCCTCTAAACTGAGCATAATGATCTCTGATGGACTGTCTCAGTCCACAGACCTGGGTACCTAGTGACTATGGAGCTGAAGGTCACTGATCCAGCTCAAATCTGACCTTCCTAGATCCTGCAGCAGCTCCTCTCTCTCTCTCAGAAAGTCGCCCTGCATGCACAACTGCGCCCTCCTCACTCCAGCACTATCACTCTCTGACAAGACAACTAAGCAACCTCATCCGGGGACCCCCTGCCTCTATAAATAATCTCACCGGTGAATTAGGTTTACCAAGACCCTAATTCTCGGTGCATGCAAAAGTCACTTTTGCATGCATCCAATGATCGCTGACAGGTCATGTATATCTCATGCATACAAAGGTCAAATCACCCCGGAAGGTCCGCATGCAGCCACCACTGGACTCATGCCACTGAGTAGAGTGCATCTCACCCTCTACTCCATCTCGATGCCTATGCAGCTAATGTACCTCCATGTAAGGCATCTGAACCATGGAGGACATCCCGAAGTTACCATAATCTAGCACTCCCTCTTAACGAGGGAAGTCCTACCACTGATGCCTGGATCCAACAAGTCCCCTGCTGCTGACACTGATCTAGTTGATATGCCTGTCACTGCTGCCCTCTGACCTGAAGAACCCTGATCAATCTCCATAAGTGTGGCTTCAGAAGAAGCCCCCTGATCAACCATTGCTGACTCTGTCACTGCACTCTAATTCAAACTCCCACTGAATCTCTGCTGCTGTAACCAGTCCTGAAGACCGCTGTCAAGTGGATCCACTGCCCTGTAGGTGATCTGTCTATGTCCCTAAGCTTACTCAGCTCTGTAAGTCAACTCCCTCTGTCTCTGAGCTGACTCAGCTCTCTCCTGAGCTAAGTCCATCTCAACCATATCATACCAGCTCAATCTCTGACTGGTGCCTCCATGAGCGGCATGCTCATCCATCTGATATGAGCCCAAGGGCTCAATCTCCTGAGACTCATCACTATCAAGAGCATCTCGCTCATCCATCTGAACTCCAGAATCACTCCCCTGATCCTCATCATGGTGAGCATCACGCCCACCCATCTGCTGACTAGGCTCACTCCTCCTGGCCTCATCTATGCTATGGGCATCTCGCTCATCATCCCCCTCTGGCTCTGAAGAGGATGTACTCAACCATCCTGATGTGCCCGTAGTAGGCTGTCCCCGAACCAAATATTCACCATCGATCCTGTGACCCAACAAGACTGGGTCTACTCCTCTAGGATAGGTGAAGATCTGATCTCGCTGAAACACCATTGAGTAGCCAGCAACTGCCAAAGATGCCACTGAAAGGATACTCCCTCTCAGTCCTGGAACAAATAGAACTCCTGACACCTCTAAGAGGTCCCCAAGGTCAAGCAAAAATCTCACTTTGCCCACTCCAGTGACCAAGTGGTCAACCCCCTACACATCCCGAGCCAACTACAAGGGTGTGTGCTCTAGGAGAAGAAATGCATCCCGCACTCCTATCATGTGACTATTGAGCATGCAGTCAACCCTCCAACTCTGATCAACCTGACCCTCTGGTAGGCTACTATCATGTCCTAACTGAACTGAGACTAATGAGAACTCCTTCTCAAACCGAGAAGTAAACTCATCAACCTCCTCCGCTGCTGCTACCTGCTCATCCTCAATCAACCATCTCTCAGTCTTCATGTGCATGCATATCTCATGCACATGCAGCATGCAAGATCTCATCCACATGCATATCTCATGCACATCTCTGCGGTAACACTCCCTCTTAGTGAGGAAGGTACTGCTGGAGAAGCATGCACCAGGATCAAACACATCATATGCTGCTGCAGCTACTCTCTCTGAACTGGAAGACTTTCTGGCTACATCTGCTGCACTCTGATATGCAGATCTGCGCTCCTCCTCTATCAATGTCATCTTGAGAGAAGCATCATGCTCTCCCTCTGTCACTAATACAGAAACTATATCCAAGGTCTCCCTGGACCCACATATAGGCTTTCCCAACAACCTGTACTCCACTCTCAAGCTAGTGGCCAAAACTCTGCAAAACTGACACTACTGATTCAAAATCTCTGAATCAGAACCAACCTGTAAATCTATGCCTTGGTGAACAAGTTAACCCTTCTTTCTCAGATCTAGGGTTCGCTCTCCCAAATTTGATCTCTGTTCTCACAGATCTGATAGATCTGGTATCTATCCTAACAGATCTGATGTCTGCACTCACAGATCTGAACTCTGCTCTTCAGATCTGGACTCTGCTCTCACAGATCTAAACTCTGCTCTTCAGATTTGGACTCTGCTCTCACAGATCTCAACACTACGCTTCAGATCTGATATATCAGCCACAGATCTGGACTCTGCTCATGCCAGATCTGAAAGATCTATCTCAGATCTCACCTCCAAACTCACAGATCTGATAGATCTGACCTCTACAACCTTAGTTCTGAGCTGTGCTCTTCAGATCTGGTAGATCTGGTCTCTATCTTCACTGATCTACTTAGATCTATCTCAAATCTAGTCTCCAATACCATAGATCTGACCTCTACAATCTCAGATCTGAACTGTGTTGCTCAGATCTGGTAGATCTGGTCTCTATCGTCACTGATCTCTGTGTGACTACCCTCTCTAACCCTTACCAGGGCTCTGATACCATGTAAATATTTGATTCAGAGATCACTACTCCCTCTGAATCACCCTGAGACCTCAAGCGGTTTGAGTCTCATATGTCAGTACATACTCATAAAAACATAAACTCGACAGCTAGATCTCATTACCAAACTGAAACATACATGCAATCACACATAAACACCAAATATACCCTAGAAACCCCAACCGGGGAAAACCGGCAATCTATGGGGCTATCTTCTCTCTCAAGCCCAGAGCATATATATAAATAGACAAGTACAATACAAGATTACCTCAAAGGTAACTCAATCCCTGAACCGGACAGACTCTAGTTTGCATGCATCAGCTGATGCATGCACTGGAAGAGTAAGCCCTAACTGGTAAATTGGATCTGAGTGTCTATGCGGGTGCCTCTGACTGATCTGCCTCCTATCTATCACACTACTCTGATCTGCTCTCTCTGAAGACTTTCCTCTAAAGAATACGACCTCCACTGCATGCAGAAGTGCACCCTCCCCTCTGGATGTCTGATGCTCGTACCAGACCGGATCTCAGCAGATATGAGCTCTTATCGTCCCTAACCTTCCTCGAATGCTGAGGCAAGGCTATCCTGAAAGTCTCAGACTCTGAATCGATCGATCTGGCTCCGAATGAGCTCCTCCCTCCTTGGGAAATGCGCCCTCCTCCAAGGGAACACGTCCTCCTCTAAACTGAGCAGAATGCTCTCTGATGGACTGTCTCAATTCACAAACCTAGATTCCTGGTGACTCTGGAGCTGAAGGTCACTGATCCAGCTCAGATCTGACCTTCCTAGCTCCTGCAACAACTCCTCTCTCTCTTAGAAAGTCGCCCTGAATGCACAGCTGCGCCCTCCTCACTCCAGCACTATCACTCTCTGACAATACAACTAAGCAACCTCATCCGGGGACCCCCTGCCTCTATAAATAATCTCACTGATGAATTAGGTTTACCAAAACTCTAATTCTCGATGCATGCAAAAGTCACTTTTGCATGCATCCAATGATCACTGACAGGTCATGCATATCTCATGCATGTAAAGGTCAAATCACCCCGGAAGGTCCACATGCAGCCACCACTGGACTCATGCCACTGAGTAGAGTGCATCTCACTCTCTACTCCATCCTGATGCCTATGCAGCTAATGTACCTCCGTGTAAGGAATCTGAACCATGGAGGACATCCCGAAGTTACCATAATCTAACACTCACTAAGAGAGAGTGTTAGTTTTTGAGTGGGGTATCTTGGACAAGTACTTTTGCATTGGCGGTATCTAGCATGTGGAAGTGTCCGAGCGACACTCTCTAGGTGAACACTTCATAAAGTGACTTTTATATTTAATGACTTAAGTGACTTTTAGAATATGTGGGTGACTTAAGTGATTTAAGCAGTGTTCCACAAGGATGCGTCCAGCAGAGTCGAGGTCGTGTTTCCTGCGTCCTGGGGACTCATGACGAAACGTTTCCCCCCATCCATGCCCTGAGAATATTTTTTTATGTTTTTCCATTATTTTCATTTTTTACAATCCCTACTTAGTACTACTTAGAAAATAAATCAATATATTTAGTATTTACATTGCACAATCATGAATATACATCAAATGAAATATTATTTTTGGTATTTTATTTTATTTTTATAATTTTAGGGGCATCCCCCTTGAATTTCCCCAAAAATTGGGGGTGGTCTCCACGCGTCCCGAATGTGCGTTTCCCCGCTCCAACGTCCCCCCGTCCCAGAAACTTGGGGGATCATTGGATTTAAGTCATCTCAATGAGAGATTAAGTCACAACCGTAGATCTAGTGAGGCCAAGATCTAATCTTGACCGTTGATATCTAGGAAAAGGTGAAGAGTCATTAATTAAATTATAAGAGACCTAAGGAGAGTGGAGAGACACATTTTTTTCAATGAGATAATTTTGTAGAGCTGAAGAGAAGAAGTGAAAGAGAGATTCCAGCAAGGAGGGGTGCAAATCCCTAGGAAGGAGTGCACAAATCCCAAGATTATCGTACAACAGATTTGGGCACTATTGTCACATCCATAGTAGCAGGCCTACCATGATGCAGATCAGGCCTGTCAGAGGCATGAGCCAGTCCTTTGGTTGAGTTGAGCGCATTTTTCATCCAATGGTGGATTCTTTTAGAGCCTATAGAGCAATCTGGCAGTATCCCATATCATGACTTGGCCTTGCATGACCCCATTGAGAGAACTCGGTTTAGCTATGATTCACTTAGCGGAGCAGGCAGTTGGTATATATTTTCCTTTGCCCATGAGCAGTTAGAGTTGGTATTCAGGATTGTACTCAGAGATAGGTATATGGTCGAGCAGGTGTACTTATTGCATTTGGGTGTTATTACTTGTCTTTCTTACTCATATTAATAGCTTTGACATAGCATGGTGACTAGTATTGGTGATTGTATTATTTGTTGTTATTATGGACTTGTTGTGAGTGGATAAATGATCCTGAGTGTTAAGACCTTTTCCTATGCTCGCTAGTAATGCCTACCTTATACAAGCTTAACCATACCCTTGTTATGAATGGCACCACTTCTCATGTATTTCAGCCATCTGTTGCCTCCATCTTTGAGATTTGACCTTTGACTTGGACCTGGACTTGTGAGATCAAGGAGCTTTCCCCCACTTAGACTTCTATGTTGGATAGACTCCATGTTTACTTGTGTCTCAGCTCTACAGTGTGTGGGTGCACATTGTGTGTCCACCAGACTGTCTCCTTTAGTCTTCTAGCCCAGTTATCCTCAAAAATGCATCGGAAGGACACATCTTATATCTAAAGGATGCAAGGCCAGTTGTGATTAGTTGTGTTTTTAAACACTACGCCTATTTGAAATCAAATCAAATAAATATTTTGTCGCTAGTCAGTGGCCAAGGGATGAGCACTCATCCTTCGTATGATGTAAGGCCATTTGTCCCTACAAGGCAACAGGGTGGTAAATCCATCACACCTATGGACGGTGGTGGGCAATGCAGGTCAGACCGAGTCATTATCTGGAGCCTGCAAGGCTATCCAATGCACCTTCCCTTGGAGGCTAGCTAGTGAAATAAAGATCAAATGTTGAATGTGAAATGCTACAAAATCTATATTAATTGAATGTTATAGAGGATGCTTACTAAAACCTACTAAAGACCTTCTAAGCACTCTACCCATATGTGAGACACTGCCATCCCCTAGTGTTATCTATCCTACACATGTCTGAGTGGATTCCTATTTCCCTTCTTTCCGAGAGATCACAGTGTCAAGGTTTAACAAGTCAACTCCCCTTATCCTAGCCTTGTTGTCCATCTCACCCATCATAACAGTTTGGTTAAGTTTGTAAGTGAGCATATGTGAAGGGCTTCATGAAGGAACATGCATTTACTCTAAACAAGTCTTATCTTTGTTGATTGATTGATTTATCGCCATTGTCATGTTACTAATGTGATAGTTGGCTCTTAATATGAATAGGAAAGCATTATCTACCCTTATGCATTGCAGGATCATTCAGATTCCAATTCAGTCATCAGTTTGGCTATTTTTTACTTGGTCAACATACAGGTCCCGAGGCAGATGTGACTACAGTGGTCAAAGATGGTATAGTTGACACATACATGTACCTAGTACACCATGCCAAGTTTGGTTTGATGATTATTGGTCATGACACAGGTTTATTATGGTTTATTATTGTTATTATGTCCATATTTTATTATTGGACATGGTGTTGGCTTCTAGATGGATTCATGTGGTGCTAGTAGCCACTACTAATGGATTCAAGGTTTCTGACTCCGTCGATGTACTCGGTTTATAGATTTGGGCAAATGAAATCAAATTACAAGCAGATTTATCCTCCGGCATAAAATATCAACATTTTATTCATTAAAAAGTGACCATGGCTACTCTAGGAAAATTGATTTGGCTAATGCTTGGCTAAGAAATGATGTGGGATGACTTATCATGATATTTTGAGGCTCCATGGATCATGTTGCATGCTTGTACCTTGGCGAGAGGTTCATTTTCATGTGTATCTTTTCCTAGGGGAGATGTCCTCCATTGGGAGCATTTATGCATAGCATGATTGTATCATCACGTTATATCTTATGTTATTGTATTAGGGGTGGCACCTAAAGGGAGACATGACCCCTTGGTGACCCCCCTCATCATGTATCTCATGTTATATTTTTTCATTATGATGTATTTGGTTGGGCATACGCGCTAGAGGAAAAAGTGCGCCCCCCCCAATTGACATTGATCCACATATTTTTATAAAAGTTGATCTTCACCATTGATGATCTTTATATCTCAACCGTCAGATGAAGTTAGTTAGAATGTGGACATCACTCTCCTATTTAAGAGTGATGATCCTCCATTGTAAGGGACTTTTTTGGCTCAAGACTGAAGTGAATAAAAACCTTTGTGAGAACACTTGTGTATCTTGTCTTGGAATTTCCAAATCTTTGATTGTACATACTACATTGTTTCCCAATGATCATTGTAGCAAATGTGTGGACTCTCTTAGAAATTTAATTGCAGGCAGAAACTTGAGTTTGGAGAAAGGTACAATTGAGTGAAACCCTTTCCCTTCCACAAGCTTGTCTTACGTAGGGAGTATTACCAACTATTTTGTACCATAGTTGGATTTCTTGTGAGCCACCAGAGTTATGAACATGTTCAATGTTCATCATCAGTGTTCAGAAGTCTAGAAGTCATTTGCAGGGCCAATTTTGGCCCCTTTGTAATAATTACATGTCTAGACCATAGTGGAAAACATCGGCATCGGCAAAAAATCGGCGAGGGTCCCGAATACAACTTCTCGGCAACATCGGCGAAAAAAATCGGCAAAATCGGCAAACCGCGGCAAACATTAAAAAACACAAAATATATTCATTTTTTCATAATTTTAAACATATAAAGCAACATCAACATCAGATAAATACATTGGCACATAAATATGGAGAAAACACTAATATATATCATGTAGTCATGCCAAATATAAAATGGTACATCAAAGTCGATACTGAAAGTTTGAATCCTGATAGTGAAAGTTGTCCAATAGTTACATAGTACTCAAAAGTGGACAACCAATGGTCCAATACAAAACGACGTCACAAAAATCACAAGCGACAAAACTAGCAACTAGTTATTTGTCTCTGATATCAATGCCCTCTTCCCCTTTTACGGGAAAAGATCATGGCCTATTTGCTAGGCCTGCCCCTAGCAGTAGAAGGTCCTGGCCCTGCACTAGATGTCGGAGGGTGAGTAATGGCCATGGGTGTCAATGAGGGACTAGATACATCAACCACTGTAGAAGGTGGTGTTGATGAACCACCCTCCATGAAGTCCTCAGGGTCAAACTAGTCCTCCTGCTCCTCCTCCCCCTCCTGCTCCTCCTCTTCCTCCTGGCCCTGTCGCTGCTGCTCCTCTAACCATGAAGGTACCTCCTCCACGATAGGCAAATCAATCTCCACCCTCCACTTGGACAATACATCAATATTGTCCAAGGAAATGACACCCACCTCGAGTGTTCTCTCTACCTGCTTCATCCACAGTCGGAGATTGTAATGGACATACACCAAGTCATTCAGGCGTGGGAAATCCAACCTGTAAGAGGGCGATACAAAAAATTTAATTAGTATTGAATCTTGAGGCCCGAGGGAAACAATATGATAGAGGATAATAAATTACAATGAATTTAATTGCTTTGTTCAAGTTCTTACCTGGTGCGTTTCTTTGAGTGTATTTTATCAAATACACTCCAATTACACTCACATCCAGAAGAGCTACAGGTTTGGCTGAGGACTCGAATGACAATTTTTTTAAAATTTGGTGCCCTTCCACCATATGTTCTCCACCAAACAGCTACAACAAATAAGAAAGAAAGAGAATTTGATTACATAATTCAAATTTCAAATTTCAAATGAAACGATAAAGCACAAATAAAATTTAAAAATTTAAATTTCTAAATAAATTCTAATTTCTAATCACTTACTTGGATTCAAAATGTTCCTTGCATGGATAGCATCGGCAAAGCCAAATAGCCCAATAGCATCCCGATACATCTCCATCTCGTGGTTAATATTCATGCGAGTCTCAACATCAAGTACCATCCTGTTAATACATTCGATGAGCCCTCCATCACCTCGCCATCAAAATCAAATTTACTCTGGTAGGAAAAGGCAAGATTGAGGTAAAGTGCAGCTGCATGAATAGGTCGATGGAGCATCCCGGTCCAACGGGTATCAATCAAATCCCATAGCATCATGTGTCTATTGAATCCAGGGGTACCCTTCCCCACATAATAAGACCAAATAGCCTCTTTGGCCCTATCCATGGCCTCATACAAATAGCCCAAAACGGGCTTATCACTGTCAACTAATCTCAGAACCTTTACCAAAGGTTCACTAACTAAGCACACTTCCTCCACTCCTTCCCAAAAGGATTCGGTGTACACCAATCTGGCAATGGCCTTCCCATCCTCTCTCCTGTTATATCTGCAATCACGCCACTCATCACAAACAAACATTTGCTTCAGCTCAAACTGAACTCGAAGCAAAGACTGAAGAGAAATGAAGTTGGTGGCAAACCGTGTGATTCCAGGACGCAGCAACTCCCTGTCTCTTATGTATCTCCTCATGAGGCTAAGAACAAAAGCATGGTTATATATGAATTTGGTGATACTCCTAGCCTGATCAATGACCTCCTTGACGAAGGTAATTTTCCCCACATCCTCTAGCATCAAATCAATACAATGTGTTGCGCATGGAGTCCAAAATAGTGAGGGATGCCTCTCCATAAGAAATCTACCAACAGCCACATAATTAGCTGCATTATCTGTTATGATCTGCACCACATTGTGCACACCGATCTCCTGGAGGACCCCATCCAACAATTCACATAACAATGTTGCTTCTTTTATCTGTGCCGATGCATCAACAGATTTGATAAACATGGTACCTTTAGGGCAATGTACCAAGAAATTGATAAGGGTCCTACCCTTCTTATCTGTCCAACCATCGAACATCAATGTGCATCCTGAGATCTCCCATGACTCTTTGAATTCCTCCAATCTAGTGTTGATGTCCTTCTTCTCTGCTTGAAGAATAGGCCCCCGAATCTCCTCATATGTAGGGCACTTGTACCCTGGGCCAACAATAGCAATGGCATCACACATTGGCTGAAAAAAGGGATTGTTTCTTGTGATGGTAAGAGGCAAGTCGCTCCAGAAAAGCATCCTCCCCATAAGCCTATCTACTTCTTCCTTCTCCTTTTTTTTAATCACAGACTTGATGGAAGGTTGAGCACCACTTCCAGTCCGTGGAACAAAGAAAGATGAGGCAGCCCTCATGCCAGGTGACTCCATGGCAGTGGAGCCCCTACCACTAGCCTCCGTGTGATGATCATGTATCCCTGAACTCCTGCCACTCCACCAGCTGCAAGTTCAGCTCTATTTGCAGCTAACTCTTCCCTTTTTCTATCCTTTGCGTGAATTGAATCATGGGCACTTCTCATAATCTCGGGGGTAACTGCACTACAAAGCCCCACATCATTGCCCGGGAGTTTTGCCAAATGGTACTTCAACCTACTAATGCCTCCCGTCATAAATTGCCCACACAATTTGCAATTCAGTCGCTGCCAGTTTGTTCCATCATCAGCCTCCCCATATTGCCAAATTGGGTCCAATGCCTATGGCATTTTTGCAATGGAAATTGATAGCCTCACAAATCAAACCTAAGGCACAAAAAAACAAAACAAAAAGACATTAGGAAAAGAATAACAACATTCTGGTTTAAACTTAAAATTTTTAAAACTTTAAAAGTTAAAATTTTTAAAAATCAGTCCTGCTTAAGTTGAAGTTAACAGCATTCCGGTTTAAAGTTTTAAATTAACAGCATTCTGGTTTTATTTTAAACAAGCCATAACTCTCATTTAAGTTCTAATTTTTTTAAAATTTAAACAATTCAGTATTTTCTTAAATTTTAAAATTAAATTTTCTTTAAGTTTTTAAGTTTTTATTATTTAACACAGTCCCAAAACTAGGGTTGTGTCCCACTGTCCACTGTCAATTTGTCAAATTTTAAAGCCCTAAGTTCTAAGTTCTAACAATAAAACAATAAACTAACACTAAAATCATTAAAAATTAAAAATTAAAAAATTAAAAACTAACCTGGAATCGTCACTCATGGAGAAACTCGTGGAACTGGCCCTCTTTGCCAAATCCGAGACCTCCTTGAGTCTTCGCTATCGGCCCTGTATGCCCAATTCGGACCATGATTTTAGTGGATGAAGAGTCTTCGCTGTCGGCCCTCTATGCCCAGTTCGGAGTCTTCGGACCACGATTTTCGTGGATGAAGGGTGAGCGTGTTGCGTGAGTCATGACAGTGGTCACGTGGACCGGGACGGTGGTGTGCTGCGCGCCCTAAAATCCACAGATTTCAACCTAAAATCCGCCCAAGTGTAATGCAATGAAACGAAATCGTGCCCTCTGCTTGTTCTCCAAGTGAAATCGTGCCCTCTCTGCTCGTTCTCCAAGTGAAAAATGAACCGAAAAAAACCCCATTTTGCCTTTAACAGACCCGACAGGCACCTCGGCGATTCTTTCAATCGTGGCGCGATTTTTTTTGAAAAACTCACCGATTTTTTCCTCATTTCGCGCTGTGTGATTTTTTCAAAAAACCGTGAAATTTTCGCCGGAAAAAATCGTCGGCCCGAAAATCTCGCGATTTTTCGGGACATCGGCAAAAAATCAACGATTCTTTCTTCTATGGTCTAGACCCCCTTGGGGGAATTGTAATAAGTTGGTCTAAGCATGGTCTTTTTGTAACAAACTTGCCTTACCTTAGGTTTATCTATCAAATGGATACTCTAGAGAGTTTTTCCTTAGGAATTATGCGTTGCACTTCAGTGACGTATAATTCCTGAGTTTTTCACTTACACCTCCAAAGCTGGAGTATTTTCTTTAGCGGTCAAACCTTGGGAGGTTATTAAAGCCTAAGTGTCTATT
Source organism: Larix kaempferi (assembly GCA_027924585.1). Classification (NCBI taxonomy): domain Eukaryota; kingdom Viridiplantae; phylum Streptophyta; class Pinopsida; order Pinales; family Pinaceae; genus Larix; species Larix kaempferi. The sequence goes on from BSBM01000738.1 coordinate 32,336,648, forward strand.
TATTTTTACATGCTAGCCATCAATAATGAATTGTATGGACATGCACTAGGTCCCCTAGGAGTTTGAGTCGATTTCGACAAAAATAATTTTTCTGTAAAATTAAACCATTTTTTAATGGTTTAATTGGAAAATTTCAAATTGTAATAAAAGTATGGTCTGGAGGCGGAATTTGGCGTGGGGATGTTTGTTTTCACACTTGAAGCATCCTCTTTATCCTAGGACCCACTTTTCCTAGGTTTCGGGTGATTAAACGATCACTTATGGCATTTTTTCTTAAAGAGGTGACAAAATGACAAATAAATGCTAAAGAAACAACAAATTGCACAAAAGGACAAATTGTGAAAATCGAAAAAACATGTTTAAAACATGTGCGAAAAGGTGGAAAGGTGGTTTATTATGAGAGGCGGCCATATTAAGTGGATAAGTCACATGGTATGAAGTCAAATTATTAAAGTGGTGAATAAAATCAATTTTAGGGAGGCGCATATCCTCACGTGTGCGCGTCATTCCTCGTGTGGTAGCTCGTAAAGGTGGAGATGATTCCAAAGTGAAGAGGGGCGCCCCTCTCATGAGGTGGCATCCACCTCATCTTCAATCACAACAACCAAAGCATTAGTTAAAGTTTAGATCAAGCGTGGATCTCTCCCTTAATCAAGGATGCGCCCCCCTCCTCATTTCTTCTATAAAAGTGAGGCTTGCTCCACTCTCAAGATGGATGCAAGGAACCTCTGCCTATTTTGTAAATGCTATTTGCTTATCTTTCATGTGAATAAAGTTGAGACTTTGGAGGTCAGACTAATGGTGCAAGAACTTTTGTGGTGAATGTTTTGCTCATAAATCGAGGTGATATCTGTTTAGTTATTCTTCCTTTCATGCAAGTGTTAATTATTTAGCTAAAGAAGATTATATGCTAATCCTTAGAATAGACATTTGAAGTTTCAAGTTGTTTATTTATGTGAAGTTATCTAAGATCTAAAAGTTGCATTTTGTAGTCAGTTATACTTGTGCACTTTTTATTTTATTTAACCTATCATACTAGATTTAATCACTTGTTTGAAGGGTTTCTTAGCTTTGCAAATCATCGAGCGTGGAGTAGAAATCGGAGCTCAGTTGCATCTTATCTCTCTCCACCACTTTATAAATCTAATGCTCTCTTGTACTGCAAATGCTCCGCTTCTCAAATTTGTTCAAGCTTGGGCTTGAGCATTTCCTTCTTCCTTCATTAAGATTTCCAATCAACCTCTTCTTTTCCTTCTTGTTTAAGAAAAGCATTTAGGTTTGATTTCAAAAGTTTCAATTTAAAAATCTATTTGCATCATTCATAGATCTAGGAATCTTAACAATAAATCATAGATCCAAATCTAGTTTTAGTACTTGAACAAGTAGAATATTTCCTATCATTTGCAAGTATTAAATTGTAAATTTTTATGTGATTTAGCTAACATATTAACACATTAATAAATTTGTTGTTTGCTGGTTTTTTAACTCTGTGTTACAGGAAAGCAAAGAAAAGAAGCGATTTTAGGAGCGTGAACCATAAAAAAGACTTCTCTTCTATAATCTTGCTTTTCCTTAGCTTTTCTAAGCTAGTAAAGTCTCTCGAATCTCGCTTTTGCGGATCAAGAGCGCTCTCTATCGGAGAGTTTAATTTCTTTAAATTCTCCTGAATCTCGCTTTTGCGAATCAAGAGCGCTCTCTATCGGAGAGTTAAAAATTTGTAATAACTTAATAAAAGAGAAAGTGGGATTATGGCTCCCACATCCTTCTTCCCCCATTTGGGGAAAGCCTATATCTGTCCACTGATTATTTGCTTTCTACCTGCACCACAATTAGAATAGCATTTTTGTTCGCATAATTTCATTATTGCAAGTTAGAGTTAGTTTAAATTTGCATTAAATCTTTACTTAGGATTATTTCTTGAAAAGTTTGATTTACTAGCCCCCTTGCTCTCCCAAGTACGGTCTTTGACTTGAAAGAGATTCTTGGGTAAATTGTTAGATTAGCATCTTTGTCATTGGTAGATTAGTTTCATGTTTATGTTAGATTAGTTTTGTTCATTCTTACTTTTGTTTATCTTTATGTTTGGAAAAATTAAATACTAACCCCCTTGTGTTAAAGTTAGTGCAACTATGAGACCCATTCTCAGAGAGGTTGGTACCCTAGTCAGTTAACTAGGGTTCCTGGTCAGTTAACCAGGCAGAGTAAAGAGTAAGTCCCTAGAAGGTACCCTAGGGCCCCCAGCTGTCTCCCACTGCTCTACTCTGATCTGCTCTGCTACAGAAGAAAGCCAACTGCTCAACTAATGAATGCGCCCTTCCTCTACATGGAAAAGTGGGCCCTCCCTCTGGTGGTCAAATGTTCGTACAAGATAAGATCTCAGCAGATTTGAGCTCTTATTGTCACAGACCTTCCTCAAGCACTGAGGCAAGGCTACCCTGAAAGTCTCAAACACTCAATCGACATATCGGACTCTGAATGAGCTCCTTCACTTTGGTAATACGCCCCTCTCCTCCTCTGGAAGTCGTCCTCCACAATCTCTGCAGAATCCACTCAAGTGAACTATCTCAGTGCACAAATCTGGCCACCAAGTGCCTTTGGACAAGTGGTGTTGGATCCAGCTCAGATCACACCACTCTCCCTCCTGCAGGAGCTCCTCTCTCTCTCAGAAAGTCGCCCTGCATGCACTAATGCGCCCTCCTCACTCCTGACAGATCACTCTCTGATAAATCAAATGAGCAACCCAAGTGGGAGTAATTTTTATCCTAGGCTTAGTAAACTCCAATTTGTCCCCACTTAGTTCTTTCATCAATCCAAGGATGTACGACATTGAGAATGCCAGCTTAATAGAGTGGTGTGAGGAAAACAATGTGTCTCAAGAAGAGTTGAGTCGAATATCATATCATTTTCCTCCATCAAATTTAAAAGATAACTCACAACATTTTCATGATCCTTTTGGCTTATTGATGGATGTGTCCTGTGAAACTCAGTCTCAACCTCGGCATGATTTCATCTTGCACCACTCTACCCCTTTTCCAATCTGGGAACAAGTCAAGAGAATTTTGATCTTAAACTCATTAATTTTTAATCCAATCTTGACTTGTTTTGCTAAACAACATCAAAGAAGAACATTTGATCTATTGGATGAGTGGTTGCACTGGATCTATGATTTTACTTAATTTTTGTCTAAATCGGTTAGAGTAGGGTAGGTAAATTGAATAAGCTCCCGTGAGCAGTAGTTAGTTGTCCTTTTTGTTTTGCTTTTTGCTTTTCTTACCTTTTGACACCATTTCCCCTTTTTCTAGCTTTCCTTTCTTTCTTTTTCACCTTTTTACACCATGTGTATCGGCTTAATAAAATTTTAAATGATGTAGAGTACTTTTCATTATTGATACATTTCCCTTTCAGCATTTGTCATTTTGTTTATATTTCTGCTGGATTATATATATATTGTATGTCCTTACGAGCGGTCTGCAGAGATTGGTATAGCGTCTGCATTTTACAGGGATAGGTACACATATGATGATGATGCAGATAGCATGTATGTGCATGCGCTTTGATGATGATGAGAGGGGTGCTACGGACCAAAGATTCTGTGGTTCTCAAGCACTCTCTCCCTTAGAGCACTTGTCCAAGCTGGAGCCAGATGTTATCACATCCATGTTAGCTGGAGCTACCATGCTGCAGATTGTGTGGTCGGGGACCATACAATACTTTTTTTTTTCCAAATCAGAGATCGGATGCCTTCAAAGGAGGCACAGAATTTTGTTCAGATTCCCCCGAGCAGACATATCGGTGGGGACAGATGGTTATATGGTATTGTCCAGACATGTATACTTTATTGCCTACAGAGGCACCCTTCTTTGCCAGGCTTTGCATAAGCCCATTGAGACAGTTGCCTAGCCATATTTTGATAGAGTGCTACAAAGTATTACTGGTTTACCACTTATTGCCCGGATTCAGTTGAGATCCAGTTTCAAAGTCAGCTTCAGCAGCAGGTATAGCATTTGATGTTCTATTGCTTATGTTGTTGATTAGACTTGTTTATACATGATAGTACACTAACTTTACATATTGTGTTGATGTGGTGATCTAGTTGTTATTATGATGTGTTTGGCCCTTGGTAATGTCAGTCCACCTGCTTCAGTAGGCTCCTGTCTATGCACACCGGATCACATTCCCACTATTGGTATAGACTTGGTCACTTAGTCCCCTTAGGAAACTGACTTTGGATCCACATTCACTTTCTCCACCCATCCGACTCATTCATGATTGATCTTTCCCGACTTGGATTCTGATTTGTGACCTTGAGGATCCCCTTCTCCACTGATCTCTGAGTATGCCATGATTCCCTGTCTTTTGTGCCTCGACTCTTTAGTGTGTGAGATGCACTCTCAAACATGGGATTTGCTCCTGCCGGTTGCCCCCGATGTTGCAATGCAGTATAGGATTGTGTAGCCTCACCGGGTGTTCCCCATTGGTCATCGAAGCATTTATGCTCACCCCCATTACTCTGCAGTATGAGCACCTTGATTATATATATTGAGATATGTATGTAGCCCAAAAGGGCCTTGATGTAAAATGAAGAAATGAAGAATTGAAGAAATGTAAAGCAAGCCAAAAGGCTCTTGTAAATGTAAAATCTAGCCAAAAAGGCTAAGTATGAAATGTAAATGTAAAATCCATGCAATGTGTTTGTAAACACACATGGCCACTGGTCAGTCGTACATATCAGCATTGTAGTGGTTATTTCCTCACCTAGTCCTGCGGCGCAAGGAGGTGAGAGGGAGCAAGGGACAAGCTCAAGATTGTCCCCTAGAGTCTCAAATTACGGTTTGTCGGACACCTAGTTTGGCGGCACTAGAAAAAATCCTCATGGAGTCTTATTAAGACACGGATGTGAGTTGTGAGATACTTGTTAGATGACCAGTGGTGGTTTCCCTGCACTATACCCATTTGTGAGGCACCGCCCTTCCCCGTGTTCCGTCATGGTATGCTTATCTCAGTGGACCCCACTTTCCCGAGTTATCCAAAGGGTCACGTGATCTTAGTCCTTGTCATCCCTTATCCTTCACCTTATTTTCCACCTCACCCAAAGTCAGCTAGGTGGTCAAGTCTATAGGTTGTGCATACCAGTTTGAGTCTTTTGGATGTGGTGGGCCCACCTCACCATGGGCCTCGTATTTTGAGATATTATGTATTTTTTATCACCATATTGACATTTTATTGTTTAGTAATGTACTAACTTGTATAAGGAAGCCTATCGCTTCATATTGCATACAGGTATTCAGCCAGCACCATGTTGACCAGATTCGACTTGGTCAAACTAGGTTGACTAGGCCAAAAATTGGCCCGAAAAAATATTTCGATTGAAATTTCGATTTTGGTCACTTGTATTCTATTGGGGTCCCATATGAACCTCTAAGCATCAGATTTTGGAAAAGTTGAGGCAGCGATGAGATTTTTAATTTTTATTGGTCATTAATGACCTGTTTTAATTAAAAATCATGGATTTTGGGCAAACAATGCCTAAGTGATGGATCGGGGTCGTTCAAGTGACCATATCTACTATTTTTGGAGTCCACGATCGCATTGCAACCGACGGTTCGACAATCCGGGCACTATAAGTGGGTCAAAAGCCCAAATTACATCTTCAGTAATAAAAACCAGCAATAAATTAAATGGAAAATCAAATATGGCAAATGTAACTATTGAAAAATAGCAAATGCAAAGGTTGGCTAACATAAGGGGGTCTCCTAAGGTAATATTGGTTATGTTTGGACATTCTATTTATGTTGTGGGGCCCTCATTTGGCCCAGCTCATCAAAACGGGCGAATTGGCCCATTTTTGGACATTTTTCACTATGTAGAACTTCACATTTTGCAAATATAATGTATTAAGACTTTGGCTAAGTGGTATGGGGGCTAAAACAATCCATAGGCACCCCCCAACCACTCATTTAATTGTTTTATGGCCCCACAAGGGGTCCCTTACTCCACATGAGCGTTTTTTAGGGTAATTCGCCCCCCCTCTTGAGAGCAATCTCCACCGTTCGTTGGGCTTGAGAGAGAGTTAATCTCAGCCCTTAGTTTTAAGGGGAATTTGGTTTGAGAGTGGTATTTATCTATAAGAGAAGACACTCACCTCATTTCTCCTCCTCTTGGCATTTTTGTAAACTTGTGACTTGTGAATAGAGAAGCATTTATTTCGATCTTCTTGTGTACATGATGATTAAGTGTTTACATGATGACTCTTAGCTTATTGTTGATGCATTGTTGAGTGTTTGTGCGCTATTTCCATCCATTTTCTTGGCCAAACGAACTGCAGGTGAACTGACCACTTGAAGGGGGACGCAGCCATTGAGCCTGGCAGCTCCACGTTGCTCTTTCTCTTCGGGATTTCAACAAAAGGGAGTAAAACTTACGTTGTTATCTTATTTCCTTTCATCATTTGTCGTTTATTTGCTGATTTCTCCTTGTCATTTTCCATAGTTTCTGACTTAGCTCTCTCTCTAGCAGGTACAAGGGCGCACTTGGTCAACTGGCTGCTCCAAATGTTGAAGGAAAACGCTCAGCTGCTCGATACTTGGACTTCAGAATTTGTGTTCATCATCAAGCTCTTCTTCTCCATTGTTTCAGGTAGGCAATCCTCGCTTATTTCTCTTGTTTCCAATTCCATTGTGAATGCTAGGCTGCAAAACATTAAAGAAAAACCTAAAAATTGATAACTAAATTTCCAACCGTCAAAACCTTTTTTTATTATAAACCCGCTTATTATTTGTGCTTAAACGTATAAATCCAAAATTTCAGATCCATTAGACTCCATTAACCCATAGTTTAGGCACTGGTCCACTTGGCTAAAACGCCCACCTGGGGCGTTTTTCTTTTCTGCTTGTTTGGGTCAGTTTGGGGTTCTGGGTAGCTTAGATTCGAGTTCTAATTGTCTTTTCATCACTAGATATCGAGCTATTCATTGCTAGAAACATTTTAAAACACGTATTTGATGATGCCCTAGGTCCACTATTTCACTATTTAACTATTTTCCTTGGGTAACTTCATTTTCATTCCTTCACTTCTAGCTTAATTGAGTGTCCCTTGCTTATTTCCAGCCACAAACACTAATCTAATCTCATTTTACTCACCTTATTTGATTGCTGGTCACATTACATTATTATACACTTATTTCATACATGTGCCCAGCCCGTGGCTGAGATTAAGCTTAGGACCTATTTACACTCACTTCCTGTCCTATACTTCTTTCTATCTTTGGGATTTGGGTGTGTTTTGTCTCTCGACCATAACTGGTTGAGCGGGGTCTCCCCCCTGACTTGGCCACGAGCCTCGTCTAAAGTGACAGTAGCCTTGTCCGATGTGACTTCCATTCCTTGAACAGAGGACCTGGCTATTGTTGGTTACACCTTCCTAGTTGTTCACCTCTACCATCCCTGTTGGGACACCTACTACCAAACAGCTAGAGTTTGTGTGATAACATTTTTGGCGTCGGTGCCGGGGAGGCAGAGGCTTACCACGCGTTCTTTTGAGTTTGAGTCTTTTGCTTTATTTTTCATCATATCGCATTCAAACTTAATTTTCTGCTGGCTAATTTTTGCTTGCTTAATTTATTACAGCCAACATTTCTACTTCATTCACTCCCCTACGACACCTTTACCTTTGGTCAACAAGGTATCTAGTTCACCTGGCGACTCCACCCCGCGGCTCCACTGGAGGCCGAACCCATCCACACAACCTTAGAAGCTTAGACCATTCTGACATCTCACATGAGACTCCACTGGGAAATCTTAAATTGAGAAATCAGAATGGACCCAGATGTTCTCCTTCGCATCTCACAAGGCATAAAAGAATTGAAAGAATGTATGAATAGGTCTGAAAGGAGACAAGAGGGAATAAATGAATGGGATGCACAATCTCAGTATGGGGAGGAATACGAACATAAGTATGGGTATGAGCCTGCATATCAAAATTCTTATGATCCCCATCATTTACCTCATCTGTCTAATAAATTTTTCCAAAATGAACAAATTAGCCAATATCAAACCCAGCCAGGGCTTTCGGTAAATCATTCTCGCCCAATTCAAGCAACGAGAGCCTTTAGGAAACCCAAGCCATCCCCTTTTGATTTTTCAGAAATACATGGGGCACCTCATCTTATGCCAAATGGATACATCAAGAGGTTGCCCCGCTTTTATGGAAATGATGGAACGTCTATTGAAAGTCATTTGGATGCCCTCTGGGACCATATGGGATCTCTGGGTGCTGATGCTGAGGATGTCTATATGCGAGCCCTTGGTGCGTCCCTGGTAGGGGATACCTGTTTATAGTTTGATAATTTGGCCCCAGGATCCATCACTGGGTATGACATGTTCATGGATTTGTTAATAAGTGAATGGGGTGAGAAAATTGATGAGTCTTTGGAATGTCAATCTAGCACTAATTGTGTCATGGATGATGATTATATTGATAATTTGCTTTCTCGATTGGATCATTCCTCTCCTGAGATGTTCCAAATTATGAGTGTGCCGACAATCCATAGAAATGTTACAGAGTATCTTGAGAATAATACTTCAAAACCTCGTATGCAAATTAAAAGAGGCATCAATCGAATCATACGAGATACTTTGTTATCATTGCCTGAGGCAGTTGCAAGCCGAATTCAAAATTTGATTCACCTTTCCACTGGTGACTCCACTGAAGGATCACCAGAAGAGCAACTTCACAATCATCACATGGTTGACAATTGTCCTGTTCAATGTTCAAACAATCCAAATTTTGACTCAGATCTTAATCATCTCTCTGAAGAGGAAGAGAAAGCTGAGGGTAGTCAGATTCATGTGAGAAACAGTCTAGTGATCATCTTGTAATTGAAAACCAACTTTGTGAAGATGAATGGGGGGAAAGCATTGATGAATCCATGGAAGAACAATCAAATGAGGATTATGTGGTGGAGGATCAATGTCATGAAGACGATCAGGATAACAATTTTGAAATGAGTAGTGATTGTCCTTATCAATTTGATTTCTCCTCTCCCGAACCAATGGTGAGTGTGCCCTTGATTCAACTGCTGAACGAGCCTTTGGTCTATAAGAATGTGGTAGAGTATTTGAAGAATATACGAAATAAATCTCATGATGAAGTTATGTATGATAGTGAGCAAATCTCAACCCCTCAAGATTTTGACCTTGATATTGACCTAGAAGGGGAACTTACTAAAATCATACGAAGCACTTTGTCATCTTTACCCGAAGAAGGCACAAATGAAGAAGGGGATCTCATTGATCGTCAGAGACAAAATTCTATGGCTGAGCTTTCGATCAGTGAATCCACTAGAGGTCCTTTTGAGGGGCAGCCCCATAGTCATTGCTTCATTGGCAATTGTTCAAGTCAATGCCCAAGTGATCCTGACCTTGTTTCACTTTCCAATCATACCTTTGAAGAAGAAGAAGAAAAAGAAAATATTGAAAATAACCAGACTTTTATTGAGGGTGGATCAAACGATCATCATGTGGTTGAAAGTCAAATGTGTAAAGATGATGGGGGTTTTAAAAATGATTATATCAAAAATACCTCCCTGTCAGGATGAGGGTGATCCAGTTATGTACCAACTCAAGCTTGAGTGTTCTTTGTTGCAACCTGCAATATGGAATCAATGTCACAAAGAACCTTCAAAAAGAGTCATGCTTAATGTCAACATGATTCCTTGCTCTACCCTTGGTCAAAACAAAGTGATTGGAAATGTGATCCAAAGTCAGTTTTGTCTTTGGGAAGCTGATGTTGATGATTTCCTTGACAAATGTCCCTTATCTCATGCAGAAGGGGGGTACAATTTTAGGAAATGCTAAACAAACCTGAACGTTTCAATCCTCCCTCCCATCCCAACTCATGAAGTCAATAATGCCTCTTTCAAACAAAATTTTGTTGTGCAAAGGGTTCGGTGAGGAGTTTGTAGAGTGCCAAGCGGTTAATGGTAAAACCTTTTATTTTCTTTTTCAGTCATCTTGGGTTAACCCTATTTTCCAAACCAATAGTCTGATTGATTGGTTGATCGAGAAGCTTTTCAAAGATCAATTTCATCTTTTCACAATTTTTGAGCAACAAGTGGCAGTAATTTTTATCCTAGGTTTAGTAAACTCCAATTTGTCCCCACTTGGTTCTTTCATCAATCCAAGGATGTACAACATTGAGAATGCCAGCTTAATAGAGTGGTGTGAGGAAAACAATGTGTCTCAAGAAGAGTTGAGTCGAATATCATATCATTTTCCTCCATCAAATTTAAAAGATAACTCACACCATTTTCATGATCCTTTTGGCTTATTGATGGATGTGTCCTGTGAAACTCAGTCTCAACCTCGGCATGATTTCATCTTGCACCACTCTACCCCCTTTTCCAATCTGGGAACAAGTCAAGAGAATTTTGATCTTAAACTCATTAATTTTTAATCCAATCTTGACTTATTTTGCTAAACAACATCAAAGAAGAACATTTGATCTATTGGATGAGTGGTTGCACTAGATCTATGATTTTACCTAGTTTTTGTCTAAATCGGTTAGAGTAGGGTAGGTAAATTGAATAAGCTCCCGTGAGCAGTAGTTAGTTGTCCTTTTTGTTTTGGTCTTTGCTTTTCTTACCTTTTGACACCATTTCCCCTTTTTCTGGCTTTCCTTTCTTTGTTTTTCACCTTTTTACACCCTGTGTATCGGCTTAATAAAATTTAAAATGTTGTAGAGTACTTTTCATTATTGATACATTTCCCTTTCAGCATTTGTCATTTTGTTTATATTTCTGCTGGATTATATATATATTGTATGTCCTTACGAGCGGTCTACAGAGATTGGTATAGCGTCTGCATTTTACAGGGATAGGTACACATATGATGATGATGCAGATAGCATGTATGTGCATGCGCTTTGATGATGATGAGAGGGGTGCTACGGACCAGAGATTCTATGGTTCTCAAGCACTCTCACCCTTAGAGCACTTGTCCCAGCTGGAGCCAGATGTTATCACATCCATGTTAGCTGGAGCTACCATGCTGCAGATTGTGTGGTCGGGGACCATACTATACTTCTTTTTTTCCAGATCAGAGATCGGATGCCTTCAGAGGAGGCACACAGTTTTGTTCAGATTACCCCGAGCAGACATATGAGTGGGGACAGATGGTTATATGGTATTGTCCAGACATGTATAATTTATTGCCTACAGAGGCACCCTTCTTTAACAGGCTTTGCATAAGCCCATTGAGACAGTTGCCTAGCCATATTTTGATAGAGTGCTACAGAGTATTACTGGTTTACCACTTATTGCCCGGATTCAGTTGAGATCCAGTTTCAAAGTCAGTTTCAGCAGCAGGTATATGGTGCAGCAGGTATAGCATTTGATGTTCTATTGCTTATGTTGTTGATTAGACTTGTTTATACATGATAGTACACTGACTTTACATATTATGTTGATGTGGTGATCTCGTTGTTATTATGATGTGTTTGGCCCTTGGTGATGTCAGTCCACCCGCTTCAGTAGGCTCCTGTCTATGCACACCGGATCACATTCCCACTATTGGTATAGACTTGGTCACTTAATCCCCTTAAGCAGCTGACTTTGGATCCACATTCACTTTCTCCACCCATCTGACTCATTCATGATTGATCTTTCCCGACTTGGATTCTGATTTGTGACCTTGAGGATCCCCTTACCACGGATCTCTGAGTATGCCATGATTCCCTGTCTTTTGTGCCTCCGCTCTTTAGTGTGTGAGATGCACTCTCAAACCTGGGATTTGCTCCTGTCGATTGCCCCCGATGTTGCAATGCAGTATAGGATTGTGTAGCCTCACCGGGTGTTCCCCATTGGTCATCGAAGCATTTATGCTCACCCCCATTACTATGCAGTATGAGCACCTTGATTATATCTATTGAGATATGTATGTAGCCCAAAAGGGCCTTAATGTAAAATGAAGAAATGAAGAATTGAAGAAATGTAAAGCAAGCCAAAAGGCTCTTGTAAATGTAAAATCTAGCCAAAAAGGCTAAGTATGAAATGTAAATGTAAAATCCATGCAATGTGTTTGTAAACACACATGGACACTGGTCAGCCGTACATATCAACTTTGTAGTGGTTATTTCCTCACCTAGTCCTGGGGCGCAAGGAGGTGAGAGGGAGCAAGGGACAAGCTTAAGATTGTCCCCTAGAGTCTCAAGTTACGGTTTGTCGGACACCCAGTTTGGCTGCTCTAGAAAAGATCCTCACTGAGTCTTATTAAGACACGGATGTGAGTTGTGAGATACTTGTTAGATGACCAGTGGCGGTTTCCCTGCACTATACCCATTTGTGAGGCACCGCCCATCCCTGTGTTCCGTCATGGTATGCTTATCTCAGTGGACCCCACTTTCCCGAGTTATCCAAAGGGTCACGTGATCTTAGTCCTTGTCATCCCTTATCCTTCACCTTATTTTCCACCTCACCCAAAGTCATCTAGGTGGTCAAGTCTATAGGTTGTGCATACCAGTTTGAGTCTTTTGGATGTGGTGGGCCCACCTCACCATGGGCCTCGTATTTTGAGATATTATGTATTTTTTATCACCATATTGACATTTTATTGTTTAGTAATGTACTAACTTGTATAAGGAAGCCTATCGCTTCATATTGCATACAGGTATTTATCCAGCACCATGTTGACCAAATTTGACTTCGTCAAATAAGGTTGACCAGGCCAAAAATGGGCCCGAAAAAATATTGCGATCGAAATTTCAATTTTGGTCACTTGTATTCTATTGGGGTCCCATATGAACCTCCAAGCATCAGATTTTGGAAAATTTGAGGCAGCGATGAGATTTTTAATTTTTATTGGTCATTAATGACCTGTTTTAATTAAAAATCATGGATTTTGGACAAACAATGCCTAAGTGATGGTTTGGGGTTGTTCAAGTGACCATATCTACTATTTTTTGGGCCCACGATCGCATTGCAACAGACGGTTCGACAATCCGGGCACTATCAGTGGGTCAAAAGCCCAAATTACATCTTCAATAATAAAAACCAACAATAAATTAAATGGGAAATCAAATATGGCAAATGTTACTATTGAAAAATGGCAAATGCAAATGTTGGATAAAGTAAGGGGGTCTCCTAAGGTAATATTGGTTATGTTTGGACATTCTATTTATGTTGTGGGGCCCTCATTTGGCCCAGCTCATCACAAGGGGCGAATTGGCCCATTTTTGGACATTTTTCACTATGTAGAACTTCACATTTTGCAAATATAATGTATTTAAGACTTTGGCTAAGTGGTATGGGGGGCTAAAACAGTCCATAGGCACCCCCCAACCACTCATTTGATTGTTATATGGCCCCACAAGGGGTCCCTCACTCCACATGGGCATTTTTTAGGGTAATTCGCCCCCCCTCTTGAGAGCAATCTCCACCAATCGTTGGGTTTGAGAGAGAGTTAATCTCAGCCCTTAGTTTTGGGGGGAATTTGGTTTGAGAGTGGTATTTCTCTATAAGAGAAGACACTCACCTCATTTCTCCTCCTCTTGGCATTTTTGTAAACTTGTGACTTGTGAATAGAGAAGCATTTCTTTCGATCTTCTTGTGTACATGGTGATTAAGTGTTTAGATGATGACTCTTAGCTTATTGTTGATGCATTGTTGAGTGTTTGTGCACTATTTCCATCCATTTCCTTGGCCAAACGAACTGCAGGTGAACTGACCACTTGAAGGGGGACGCGTTGCTCTTTCTCTTTGGGATTTCAACAAAAGGGAGTAAAACTTACTTTGTTATCTTATTTCCTTTCATCATTTGTCGTTTATTTGTTGATTTCTCCTTGTCATTTGCCATAGTTTCTGACTTAGCTCTCTCTCTAGCAGGTACAAGGGCGCACTTGGTCAACTGGCTGCTCCAAACGTTGAAGGAAAACGCTCAGCTGCTCGATACTTGGACTTCAGAATTTGTATTCATCATCAAGCTCTTCTTCTCCATTGTTTCAGGTAGGCAATCCTCGCTTGTTTCTCTTGTTTCCAATTCCATTGTGAATGCTAGGCTGCAAAACATTAAAGAAAAACCTAAAAATTGATAACTAAATTTCCAACCGTCAAAACCTTTTTTTATTATAAACCCGCTTATTATTTGTGCTTAAACGTATAAATTCAAAGTTTCAAATCCATTAGACTCCATTAACCCATAGTTTAGGCACTGGTCCACTTGGCTAAAACGCCCACCTGGGGCATTTTTCTTTTCTGCGTGTTTGGCTCAGTTTGGGGTTCTGGGTAGCTTAGATTCGAGTTCTAATTGTCTTTTCATCACTAGAGATCGAGTTATTCATTGCTAGAAGCATTTTAAAACACGTATTTGATGATGCCCTAGGTCCACTATTTCATTATTTAACTGCTTTCCTTGGGTAACTTCATTTTCATTCCTTCACTTCTAGCTTAACTGAGTGTCCCTTGCTTATTTCCAGCCACAAACACTAATCTAATCTCATTTTACTCACCTTATTTGATCGTTGGTCACATTACATTATTATACATGTATTTCATACCTGTGCCCAGCCCGTGGCTGAGATTAATCTTAGGACCTATTTACACTCACTTCCTGTCCTATACTTCTCTCTATCTTTGGGATTTGTGTGTGTTTTGTCTCTCGACCATCACTGGTTGAGCGGGGTCTCCCCCCTTGACTTGGCCACGAGCCTCGTCTAAAGCGACAGTAGCCTTGTCCGGTGTGACTTCCATTCCTTGAACAGAGGACCTGGCTATTGCTGGTTACACCTTCCTAGCTGTTCACCTCTACCATCCCTGTTGGGACACCTACTACCAAACAGCTAGAGTTTGTGTGATAACACCTCCATACAAGGCATCTGAATCATGGAGGACATCCCGAGATACCACAAAATCTAACATAGAATAAATCCATGATTCTGCAATAGGTTTTGAACCTATCTCCATGACATGCCACCATACATTCTCATATTGTTGATTGAGTTGTCATTGATGTCAACAAAGGACTTGCAGTGGTCTTCTAGTTGTCATTGATGCCACCAAGGCCCCTTGCAGTGGACAAGCTTGATGGACAAGTATGGAGTGGATCATGGACACTTGCACATGCTCTTGGTATCTCTTGTGGGGCTCTTGCACAAGCTGGAGCCTTCTCCCCACACACGGTGGTTCGATGGATGGTTGCATAAGTATGGATGGTGCAAGTACCCTCACATGTGGTACCTTGACCCTCGGAGCCCATACACAAATGGTTTGTGCTTTGGATCATTTGGTGGATCCCTACACTTGTTTGAGATGGCCTTACACCCTTGCATATGATGGAGATTGGCATTTGCATATGTTGGCCATGGTTTGATTTAACCATGCATGTTAATGGATGATGAAGCCCATATGTATTGTACTTATCTTTGAATTGTTAGATTTTTTATAATTTCATTCAAATATTATCTAGGATCCTACTAAGAGAATAACATGCACAGCATAACAATCATAGACACAAGAGACAGAGTTTCCTCGGGGAAAACCAAGAAGGTGAAAAACCCCGCAACTTCCTCAGAGATAGAATGAGCACCAATACAAAGATCACAAAGATCAAACCCCAAATGATAGATGTCTTCAGCAGCTACTCCTCCTCCACTTGTGCGCACTCCTCTCTCTCAACTATGCGAGTTGGATGAGTGAGTGAATGAATAGAATGAGAGAGTCACACTCTCTATTTATACTTTACTTTGACCTGCCTTTAACCCTAATTGGGCGACTTCCTAAGGAAGCCTAATAACCCATCCAAATGACTCATACAGGGTTGACCCCACCAAGATGGTCTAATAACCCATCAAATATAAGTTACGACACTTACAATGTAACTTGCGACACTTGCAAATACAAATGACGACACTTCCAATCGGAGGAATAATACATCTCCATTGGGGATACAATAAAGTACAAATGTAATACATGTAATATACAAGTGAATATCCTCCGAAGTTACAAATACATCAACACTCCCTCTTAACTAGGAAGGCATTCTATTGACTCAGGTCATCAATACATATAGGCACAAGTCTTCAATACTAGAGCTGGATCATCGTCACTAGACCACGAAGCATCATCGTCACTGCTGTTGTACTCGTCATCTCGATCACTGGTGCTATCTCTCAATTCTTCTCGTCATAGGAAGTTCTACAGAGCCACCCCTTTTTCATGCTGGATGTAGGCCTAGCCTCCTATAGGTCTTCATCATCTCTACGAACGAGCCATCCTGTGGAATCTCAGGGCTGATTATGTGCGTCAACAAAACCTTGAAAGAGCATCCCAGGACTGATTACGAGCTTACTACTCAACCTATAGGATCTCCCAGGTAGCTATTACATGTGACCTCGCAAAACCTCGAAGAGCATCCCAGGACTGATTACGAGCTTACTGCTCAACCTATAGGATCTCCCAGGGTTGATTACATGCAACCAAGCAAAACCTCAAAGAGCATCCCGGGGCTAATTACGAGCTTACTGCTCAACCTATAGGATCTCCCAGGGCTGATTACATGCTACCAAGCAAAACCTCGAAGAGCATCCCAGGGCTGGTTACGAGCTTACTACTCAACCTATAGGATCTCCCAGGGCTGATTACATGCTATTGCACAACCTGTCCACGACCTCGGAGTATCATCCTGATACTCATGATCACAATGTTCATCTTCGCATGGAGCATCATCTTGATGCTCATGATCATACTGATCATCATCATATAGTGCATCATCTTGATGCACATCATCATCACATCATCATCCTGATCATCATCATACATAGCATCACCTTGATGCATATCATCATCACATGATCATCCTGATCATCATCATACATAGCATCATCCTGATGCATATCATCATCAAATGATCATCTTGATCATCATACGGAGCATCACTCTGATGCTCGTCACTTAGCACTTACATCCACAGTCATGGGAGGACCCTCCTACCACCATGCTTGGAAGGGCTCCTGCAAATGTGTCCCATCACTTCCTCCTAGAAGTATCTTCTGTCTGAAGAACACCAAGCCTCTCTCTGAAGTACTCGAACTTCACTCTAGCTAGTGGTTTGGTCAACACATCTGTTATCTGCTCATCTGTCGCAACATACAAGAGCTTCACTGCTCCTCTCTGCACCATATCCCTGATATAGTGATACTTGATCTCGATGTGCTTCAACTTGTCATGGAACACTAGGTTCTCAGACAACTTCACACAACTCTGGTTGTCACAAAAGATACAAGTAGCATCCAACTGGAGATCAAACAAATCAGACAGTAGCTTCCTTAGCCATACTAACTCGCAATTGGCCGAACAAGTTGCAACATACTCTGCTTCGGCTGTACTCAGTGCTACCCAGGATTGCTTCCTGCTAAACCAAGAAATCACACCTGATCCCATACTGAAGCAGCACCCCGAAGTGCTCTTCCTATCTGCAACATTGCCTGCCCAATCTAGATCTACATTACCCTCCAAGTTAACCTTTTGATTCGCATCATACTTGAGCCCATAATCAATCGTACCCTTCAGGTACCTCAGAATATGCTTTACAGCAACCAGGTGAACATGTCTAGGATCCGTCAGGAACTAGCTCAAGGTGTTCACAGCAAAGCAAATATATGGTCTCGTGTTCGTCAGGTACATCAAGGACCCAATCATCTGACGATACATCATGGCATCAACCGACTCTGATGAAGCATCACTCAATAGCTTCAGGTTCGATGCCATAGGTGTGGCCATGGCCTTGCAGTCCATCATCCCGAACCACTTTAGGATCTCTACTACATACTTCCCTTATCCTAGGAAGATTCCATCTGCACTTTGCCACACCTCCATACCTAGAAAGTAATGCATCATACCCAAGTCCTTCATCTCGAACTCGGCAGCAAGCTTCCTCTTCGTGTCGACAATCAACCTATCCTCACCTGTCACAAACAGGTCATCCACATACAGTAGGAGTATCACTGGATTTCCTTCCTCAACCTTGTAGTAAAGGTTGGAATCCGCTTTACTCTTGGTAAAGCCCAAACTAGTCAAAAAGCTGTCTATCCTGCCATACCATGTCCTAGGTGCTTGTTTCAAGCCATACAAGGCTTTCTTTAACTTGCACGCATCTGACTCCTTGTCATGCGTCTCAAAACCGAGTGGCTACTCTACATACACTTCTTCTTTGACTACACCATTCAAGAAAGTTGTCTTGACATCCATCTGGTGTATCTTCCACTTCATCACTGCAGCCAGAGCAAGTACCGTTCTGATGGAAGTGTATCTGGGTACGGGTGCAAAAGTCTCTTCATAATCTATCCCTTCTTTCTTGGAGAAGCCACGAGCCACAAACCTTGCCTTGTATTTCTCTATGCTACCATCTGCAGCATGCTTGATCTTATAGATCCACTTGGAAGTCACAACAGACTTCCCTTCTGGTCTTGGGACCACATCCCAAACATCATTCTTCATGATCGACCGGTATTCTTCGACCATGGCTTCCTTCCATTCTTTCTTTTTTGCTGCTTTTTCATAACTGGAAGGTTCTTTGTTCATTATGTCACATAATAAGGCTACATAGTTGGTGTGTGATCTTGTCCTTTTTCTTTCTCTGTGTTCCTCCTCTGGAACACCATACCTTTCTGCATCTTGGATGAGCTCTCTAGCCCATGCCGGTTTCCTCTTGTGAGAGTTCTTCTCACGGGGTGGATCTACAGGTTCTTATGGATCTTCTATTTCACGATCCTCTTCTGGAATTGCTGCGTTCATGGTGGTGTCTTGTATTCTGGGTACTCTTGGTTCTTCATTGTCTTCAACAGGTGGCTTCCTTGATTTGATGTAAGCTGATTCTTCATCAAAAGTCACATCCCTGCTGATGTCAATCTTCTTGAACCCTGGAAAGTAGATTCTGTATGCCTTTGAGTTTTCACTGTACCCCACAAATATACCCTTCTTTCCTGAAGGATCTAACTTTGTCTTCTTTTCTTTTGGAACATGTGTATATACTGGACAGCCAAATATCCTAAGATGGCTAACTTCTGGTTTCGCACCAGAGAAAACTTCTTCTGGTGTCTTGTTGTCATGTATCTTGTGTGGTGTTCTGTTTTGTACATATACAGTTGTCCTTGCTGCTTCTGCCCATAGGTGCATAGGAAGATCTTGGTCATGAAGCATTGCCCATGTTGCTTCCATGATTGTTCTATTCTTCCTTTCTGCAACCCCATTCTGTTGTGGATTGTAAGGAGTGGTCAACTCCCTCTTAATCCCTGAATCACTGCATAACTTCTTGAAGTCCCCTGAAGTGAATTCTCCGCCATTATCGGATCTAAAGGTCTTGATCTTCTTATCAATTTGGTTTTCTATCAAGGCTTTGAATTCCTTGAACTTATCAAACACTTCATCTTTGTTCTTCAAGAAATAGACCCAAGTCTTCCTAGAGAAATCGTCAATGAAAGAAACATAATATACATACCCACTCAGACAACTGGATGACATCAGACCGCATACATCAAAGTGGATAATCTCCAAGATTCTTTTTGCCTTTCTTTCACTGCTTGGAAATGACTTCTTTGTGTTCTTTCTTTTTGCACATCCTTTGCAAACACCTTCATGCTTTGATTGGATTTTAGGAAGACCTTCTACTGCTTTGCTTGCAATTGGTAGTGCTCTATAGTGCACATGTGCAAGCCTTCTATGCCAAAGTTCACTTGGCTCCATGGATTCATGTACCATGGCATGTTCAGGTTGTCCCTTCAATTTGTACAATCCTCCCTCTTGCTCTCCAATCACTACTGCATCATCTATGGTCTTACCTTTTGGCCACAGAAGTACTTGGCCATCCACAAATGCAACTCTCATCCCCTTTGCATCCAAAGATGATATGGAGAGAAGATTCTTCTTGAGACCAGGTACATATAGAACATCTTTCATCTTTAAAGACTTCCCAGAGTCTAACTTGTAGGAGGCTTCACCACTTCCTTTTATAGGGTATTGATAGTCATCCCCAAGTTTCACCTTATGAGGTGACTCATGTTCAGATAGGTCCATAAGAGATTCTTTAAATCTCGTCATATGTTTGGAAGCCCCACTATCAATAAGCCAATCATTACACCCATGTGTAATAGTACCTGTGAGAGCAGAGATTAGAACATATTCTTCGTCACTTGAAGAGTCTTCACTTTCTACCTTAGTCTTCTTCCTGGGAGGTTCATCATCCTCAGCAGCATGAGCATGATATCTCTTCTTGTTGTTCTTCTTTTTCTTCTTGTTGGAGCCTTTTCTGTTGCTGGGACAATCTGAGGCATAGTGTCCCTTCTCATCACATGTGTAGCATCTAATGTGAGAGAGATCTTTCTTCTTTTGATGATGGTGAGACGATTTCTTGTGATGAGGTTGCTCCCTCTTGAACTTACTTTTCTTGGTGTGTGTTGTGATAGCTTGGTCTTCACTTCCCATCTTTTCTTCTCAGGCCACAAGTCTAGCTTCTTCTTGTGAACATTCCTCCCACAATCTACTGAAAGAGATCAATTTCTTTCTTGCACAGATACCTTGGATGAAGGAGTCCCATGACCTAGGTAGGCCATTCAACATGATCACAATTTCTCCATTCTCCATTACTTCATCCACAGCTTCAAGTTGTTCTTTGATTTGAGAGACCCTAGTAAAGTAGGATTGAATGGTCTCTCCATTCTGGATCTTTACACCTTTCAATTGGTTCCGCAGTGTCATCTTCCGATTTATATTCTTTCCTTCAAATAATTTGGTCAATGAGTCAAACATCTCCTTAAGTGTCTTTAGAGAAGACACATGGGGTATGAGATGGTCTTCGATAGAATCTGCAATGATTCTCTTGGCCTTGACCAAGTTCTTCTTATGTAAGGCCTTAGCCTCATCTCCCTCTAGAACTGGAACCTCTTCACTTATGTACGTGTCCAATTCATTCTCTTCTAGGATTAACCCAATCCTATACTTCCATGCTCGGAAGTTATCAGCCCCTTCAAGATTATCCTCAAGCTTGGTGTGGTGAGACATCTTAATGAGAAACTCAAATGGAAATAAAAGATTTAGGTCTTACCACTTGATTTGCTGAAACTGGATCTGGAGCTGGATTAGGGTTTGTCAAAGAAACCCTAAAAATTCAAACTTTGAATTTCAAACTTCTGATTGGATGGAAAGATGTGCCTTGCTGAGCTGATCAAGCTAGTATACTTTAATTTTGAAATGTCCAAAATTTGACCCCTCAAAATTGACTTTGAAACTTTCGGATCTGCAGTTTCTGTCAAAATCTGGTTTTCTGGTCAAAATCCTGAACTAGGGTTTGATAGAGCCCGGGGTTCTGCCCAACCAAAAAGTTCGATCTTGGTCTCTAAACTTCGATTTTTTTGAAGAGCATCTAGCCGTGGTCTCAGATTCCAAAAATTCCAACTTTTTTCAGAAACCCTAATTTCCCGCAGCAGTGACAAGCCAAAAACTGAAAATGCTCAGAATTGAATTTTGTCTCAACAGAAAGATGCGCCTTTGCAAGGAGAGTCATTCTAGCCTCCTTCCTTTGATGAATTGTGGAGAGAAACCCAAAAATTAAGAAGCCCTAACTTCCGCAGTTGCACAGTGTCTTCTTCTTAATCTCGCTTTGATACCATGTTAGATTTTTGATAATTTCATTCAAATATTATCTGGGATCCTACTAAGAGAATAACATGCACAGCATAACAATCATAGACACAAGAGACACAGAGTTTCCTTGGGGAAAACCAAGAAGGTGAAAAACTCCGCAACTTCCTCAGAGATAGAATGAGCACCAATACAAAGATCACAAAGATCAAACCCCAAAAGATAGATGTCTTCAGCAGCTACTTCTCCTCCACTTGTCCGCACTCCTCTCTCTCAACTATGCGAGTTGGATGAGTGAGTGAATGAATAGAATGAGAGAGTCACACTCTCTATTTATACTTTACTTTAACCTGACTTTAACCCTAACTGGGCCGACTTCCTAAGGAAGCCTAATAACCCATCCACATGACTCATACAACCACCAAGGTGGTTTAATAACCCATCAAATACAAGTTACGACACTTACAATGTAACTTGTGACACTTGCAAATACAAATGACGACACTTCCAATCGGAGGAATAATACATCTCCATTGGGGATACAATAAAGTACAAATGTAATACATGTAATATACAAGTGAATATCTTCCGAAGTTACAAATACATCAACATGAAGAAGCCCATTGAAACCCTTATCCTGTTTATGAAATCCACTTGTTCTTGATATGAAACCCTTGGACATGATCTCCTTGCATGTGGTTGCTTGTGGCTTGGGACCCACACAATTGGTGGCATAATGGACCTTGACCCTTGTATGTCTTCTTGTGTGGTGGAGATGGTGACTTGATGATAATGGGTACACATGGACAATGTGACCCACTTGCATATGGTAATATGGTGGAGTTCTTGATATTGTCCTTGGTTCTTGCTTGATGATGATGAAGTCTGTGGATGTGGAGCCCATCATGTTGCTACACTTGGCAAGTTTCTTGAAATGGATGCACAATGTTAACATGGAACCCTTGAAACATTGAAGAAGTCCTTGATGCACATGGTTGTTGGTGATGTGGTCTTTGTACCCTTTCTTTTGCGGTTTTGGTACTCTTGTGGTGATGAAGATATAGTTGAGCCCTTGGACAAGTTAATTAACAATCAAGAAGCCCTCGCATGAAGTTTTCAATGGTCATTTGTTTCAGCGTTGGAGACTTAAAAATATATAAGCAAGTCGGCCCCTTCAATCAAAATTTCCACATTGCTGCATGTGTTGGAAGTTGGCCCAGTCACTAAAAGAATTTTAAGACAGTTAAAAGGCTCCCTTTGTAAGGTTGGCCAGCTAAAAATAAGGCATTATTGTTTATATTTTTTAAAACTTACATATGTTGGCCAGCTCATAAATAAACCCTGACGACTTGTATAAATGACAAGTCTCTCCACTCCAAATTTGCAAGCAAAAAATTGAAGTTTAAGCTCTGAAATTCAAGTATACAGGAGACTGAGGTGATCTATGGCAGAAGAAGAATACAAGTTTCAAGTCTTGCTCTGATTCTCGAGTAGCCACAGGTGTTAAAGGGTTGATTTCATGGAGGCAAGTCGTTGTGGATTATGAGCTCTGAAATTTCGGGTAAAAGAGGTCTGAGACAGCCACAGGTGTTGCAGCTCTGAGATAGAAGCAGTCACAGGGTGTTAGCAGGGTGTTGTAGCTCTGAGATAGCAGGTTGTTTTAACTCGGGTGATAGCAGGGTAATTTCGTGGTCTGATCCTCTACAAAAGTGCAAGAAGGATGCTTCTTAACTCTGAAATTTTGTGTCATTTTGAAAGGTGAATTCGACCTCTGCTTTGAGGTCTGCTACTGAGGTATATTCGGACTGCTGTGGAGAAGAAATTTCGGGTTGTCTCTTCACTTATTTTGGGCTACCATCGTATGACTTCGGGCTACAGAAGACGTGAAGAAAGTGTGCTCTCATATCTTCGATCTAAGGCTCTGAATTCGACAAAGTCTGAGGCTGTCTACACTATGATCAAAGTGTTAACTCTCTGAAGCATAATGCCGGAGTATCCTGACCTGAGGAAGCATGCACAGGCCTCTTGAAGCATGATTGTTCTCTGATGATTAAGTCACGATATTGTGCACTGAGGCAGCTATAGTGAATTCGAGCATTTGCAATAATAGCACCCAAATGACAGAGGAATCATATAGTAACTTGTAACCAATGCATGAAGCTTTAGGGGATCTCAGTGTTAAGGGCTGAGCTCTGCATTGTGAAGTAGGAAGAAAATCACATTGTATTTTGATGATTGAAGACCGTAATCTCTTTTGTAATCCAGATGGAAGGCATAGGAAGTAAGTCCGTTTGATGAAGGTGTTAGTCCAGTGATCTGAAGCTAATTTGAAAGTGGAAGGAGCTATGGTTCTATTGGTATATATCTTGTGAAGGAAATTGGTACAAGCATTTATCTCAAGCTTAGTTGTAAAGTCCTAATCTCATGCAGTCAAGAACTCACAGTAGTGAAGTGACCCTCTAGCACAGTGAAGAGAAGATTCAAGTTGGAAGATCTCATCTCTCAGGCAGATCGAAGATTCAATTAACCAAGCTTGCTACAGAATTTAATCAGTGCACAAAAGGTATGTTGACAGCTCTTACATATTTGGTTGTCTAAGGGGTTGAATTTGTGTGAAGAAATTAATCTGAATTGGCTGAGTCTTAAAAGTATCCAAGGGTACTTTGGACAATCATAGTACAAGTACAAGGATACTTACACAGACAGCTGAAGGAACATGTGGAAGTTTTGGCCTATCTAATTCTGTTATGACATCTGGAGGCTGTAGTATCTGCTGAGTGTACTTGAATTGGGGACAAGTCAAAGACACTTGTAGATCAGCCGTGACCTTTGATGAGCAGACCTTTGATCATTAGCATGTGAGCAGATGAGCAGACCCTTGATGAGCAGATAATGAGCAGACCACTGATATTTGACTAGCTACAGTATGTGAGCAGACCTCTTGGTTGAGTATCCCTTGAAGTCTTGACAGACTTCTTGTTGATTGGCTGAGCAGTTGTGGACAGACCTTTGATGAGCAGAATTCCCTTCATGAGCAGAACTTTGATGATCAGAACCCTGATGATTGGCAGACAACATGCGCAGACCTAGATGACATGAGCAGGACTTGACATGTGCAGACCTTTGAAGGCATGAGCAGACCTACATGACATGTTCAGACCTTTGAAGACATAAGTTGATTTGACATGAGCAGCATTGTATTGTGCAGTACCTTTGATGACTTGGCATATGTGCAGACCTCTCGATGACTTGGAGACTCTTGTGCAGCAGAGCAGGTTGATGATGAGCAGCAGTTGATTGAGTTGGGATTGTAGACAGAGTTGTTTCGGATTGACTTCATACTTGCAAGCTGAGTCTTGCAACCTTGGGGATTGGATTCCTCAACCCTTTCTCAGTTGGAGCTGAGAAGACTAGGCTGGCCTTAGATTGATACTTGGTGCTCTTCTTATCAGTTGGTGCTGATTGTAATCGCGAAGATTGTTGTCTTCCATGTAATCCAAAACACAATACAAAAAGTTCCATATAATTCTAGTGTTTCTCCTGTGATGTGTTTCTTGTTATGATTTACTGATCTATGTTGATGACATGCTTATGTAATAGTATGACATGTGATGATTAGTTGATGGATGTTAATGTTGATGTACATGTTATCACACAACTTGTAGTTGTCCCTAGTGGTATCCCATCCGGGACAGTAGAGGAGATGGACAACTAAAGAGGTGACCCAAGAGATGCCACGGTTCCCAATGCAAGGTGGGAGTCATGTCAACCGAGGCACTCTTCGCTTTAGATCTAGATGAATCAAAACCTAGGGGGAGACCCTATTACCAATCAAAGATGATTGGACCCAAACAAAGGTTCCTAGGGATAAGTAAATGATGGGTTACGGAAACCAATGCAAGGTTAAGTGGACCTAGAAGTTAAAGTATGGTTGAAGGTGGTTTGAGAGATGATTAGTGTTTCAACCAATGTATGTGTTATCACACAACTTGTAGTTGCCCCTAGTGGTATCCCATCCGGGACAGTAGAGGAGATGGACAACTAAAGAGGTGACCCAAGAGATGCCACGGTTGCCAATGCAAGGTGGGAGTCACGTCAACCAAGGCACTCTTCACTTTAGATCTAGATGAATCAAGACCAAGGGGGAGACCCTATAACCAATCAAAGATGATTGGACCCAAACAAAGGTTCCTAGGGATGAGTAAATGGTAAGTTACGGAAACCAATGCAAGGTAAAGTGGACCTAGAAATTCAAGTATGGTTGAAGGTGGTTTAAGGAATGATTAGTGTTTCAACCAATGTATGATTTAGGCCACATGATTTGCTATAATGACAAGATATGGTACCATGTGTTACACAAGTGGGTCCTACTTTCTTGGGATATGTGAAATGGCTTAATGTGGACCCACAAGGTGAAATTAAAGGATGCAATTGGCACTAGAGGATATGTAATGAGTAGATCTATGGATCTTAGTTGAAATTAAGAATACCCATGTACTGGATCTAAGGTTTGACACAATTCCCAAGGAGTGCGACTTGCTTAAGGAGGACTAGTGCCTTGTTGGATGGGTTAATGGAGTCAAAAGATATGTCACAGTGTAGATCAGGACACCTAGAGGTCAAGTCAAATGGGTCAATTGAGATAAAGTGGTTGGATCTTGCTAGATCTAGGATTTCATGAAATGACCCAAGTGGACCACAATCCCTTGAAACAAGGAATGCTACCCCCAAGGCAGATCGTCACAAAATGATATTCTAGTCCTAGGTTTCAAGGTATGCCCTGTTCCAAATCCACAAAAATCTCCACTACCCACGTCCTCAAAGTGGGCAAACTCAGTCACCCAAGGAAGTGCGACCTTGCTCAAGGAGGGCTAAAAGGTGGATAAGGTGTGTCAAATCAAGTCCAATGGCCACCAAATTGTAGATCCAAGTAGCTTAGGCAATGATCTATGTGGATCTAGAAAATCAAGTCAATCCAAGGGTTAGATCTTACTAGATCTGAATTTTGAGGTGCCAAGTAGTTCAAAAGAGGGTTTTAATCCCTTAAAATGTGGAATGATGCCCACAAGGTAGAAATCACCAAAGTAAGAGTCTAGGGGTAGGTTATCAAATATGTAGATTGCAAATCAAGTGGGATCTCACCTACCCATATGCTAGATCTAACCAAACAAGCCTCTCCCAAGGAAGTGCGATTTGCCTCAAGAGGGCTATATTGCCTTGAAAAGTGTGTCAATTTTAACCCAATCACCACCAAACTATAGATCCAACTAGGGGTGGATGCTATAGGGGTGCGTTTTTAATATCTCTTCAAAAGCAAGGCTAGATCTAAGTAGATCTAAGAAAAACCAAAATGAGGGTTTTGATTAATTAGGGTTTTTATGATCTAGAAATTATGGATGATTCAAAGAAGAAGAAGATCATACCTTTGGAGCATACCTGGATGAAGAGATAAATGCTAGTTGAGATGAGGATTACTTTTGCCAAAGATCAAATGGAGAATTTTTTAAGCCCTGTTGCCAAATCGATTTTTCCAAGCCACAGATGTGTCCCTCTAACCTGTCAAAACCAAGGAGCAAAGCATCAATCAGTTTAACATCTTGAAGGTAGATACAAGCAAGAAAGAGATAAGCAAATAATAGTTGGTGCAAAGACAAAACCACTCCCTATTTAACCCAAAACGTCCTCCTCCAAGCTTGAAGGGCAAGCCTCCCCACCAATTCGCACTTGTTGAAGAAGTCTTCTCCACCTGTAAAAAGATATGGCAAATATGCAAGATAGCTACAATAGATCCTCCAGTGCAATGGACAAAAGCATTTACAATCAAAACAACCAACATCCACTCCAACCCAAGCATGTACTCCAAAAGATAGAAATTTTATTCCAAGAGCCAAGAGCCAAAAATTTCTAGATGGTTTTACAATGAGAGGCTCTCTCCTTAAATAGGATGGAGAGAGAGCATAATCCTAACCACTTTTTACATGAGTGGTTAAGATTAAAAGATCAAAAGATCTAATCAATGGTTGAGATGAGCTCAACAATAAAATACATGGATCAATCATAAAATATAACCATAAGTGGACAAAATCGCCCTAAGAGAGGGGATCCCAACAAATCATGATGACAAAATATAACACTAAGCTTATGGTGGGTCCAAGGGGTAATTTTAGCCACCCTTGGTCAATCCCCATAGCACAATAATAATAAAATAGTCATCAATATACCAAATCGTGCCTCTATGGACAAATCGTAGGCTTCAAAAGACCTCAGAAATCATGAGAAAGTGCCAATAGTGATGGATGTGGGCCCCGATGAAGCTGCAACTGCTGGAGAAGGTGCCGAAGACATCCCACTCATCATCACTGATCATCCCATGCCAAAACTTTGCCTCAGTAGCCCAAATCGAATTCCTCTGTAGCCATTTCTACCAATCCAAAACTGCCTCGGAAAGCGTGTACCTGCCCCAAACTGCCTCTTGGAGTGCCCACGCTGTCAAGGTGAGGGCACCAATGTGTCTGGGAGGGGGGGTAATATGGTAAAAACAAGTGGTTGGACCCACCCCTCCATCATCAGCGCCCTAGGTGAACCAAATAAAAATCATCTCTGCTCTGACAGGGTCTCCGACAGACCAAAACTACACTAGGACAGCCTACTGAGGCTAAATCATCACTGTAACTGCCCGAAACTAAAAATAGACTATCTCATTGGACTCAGAAGGTCCAAAACTATCCAAGATGTGTACTCATACACCATATAGATCTCTGCATGATCATATAATATATCCAATATACCGGAACAAGTGAAATAATAATAATCTGTAAATGATGAAATAATGCTGAAAACCATAGATCATCATCATAAACCTGTATCTGATGCATAGAACCATCATGTACATGTACATAGACCATATATCATCTACCTGTGTCATCATAAGGTCCAATAATCTCATGTCCTGCGATTGACCTTGGTCAAACTAGGTTTGACCAGGTCAATATTGACCAAATATAACTCAGACTACCATCTGAAGCTGCTGCAAAGTGTCAAAGGTTAATGCATGCTCTACAACTCATTCAAATAGCAATTATAACACAGAGTAATCATTACTGGCGATCCAAATCCAAATATATATTGTCATTAATTATTTATATGACTCAAACTAGACTTTCAGGACCATACTCACTTCATAGTTGTGATCAATTTGCTAGTGAAGGGTGAAGGCTTAAAATAAAATGGCTAGGTTGAAGGGTGACTGACTGACTTAACATTGTGACACTTTGGATATGGGAAAGGGAATACACACCATAGTATATACTGAATGAGCAATAACACAGGGAATGGCGGTGTCTCACAAATGGATAAGTTGTTTAGAGAGTGCTTATTCAACTTGGGCATCATGTCTACATCAAGTTGATCCAGGTTCATTAGGATCATTCAATTTCATTTCATGGCCTTTTTGGCCTACATAACCCTTCGGATCTCAGGTGTGATGATAAGCACAACTAGTTGCAGCTTGCATCCAGGGCATGTTTTTTATACATACATAAAGTCAGCAATTGTTTAGATATAGCTTTTAAGAATCATTGCTTTTTGGACCTTTCTTTTATACTCTTCAAGGGGTATTTTTTTTTAGCAGTTCATCGCTCTTGCCCTTTTTAGTTTCCATGGGCGAATTTATAAGTTTCCATAAGTAGTACATGAGCTTTCAGTTTTAGCCAACAACATCTCAAGTGACTAGGGGGAGTTCGAGCCAATGCCAAACATCGGAATAACCGACCAGAATGATTTAGGCCTACAATCCAACTCACCAAAGGTAAGTTTTGTCACCAACTTAGAGCCGAGACACAATAAACAGGGAAGCTCATCCAATACAGAGGCTACAGTGGGGAAAATATCCTCCATACCACTAGTCAAGTAGTAAGTCAGGGTGATAAACTAAAAGGTAGGTAATGGATGGATGAAGTCAGTGAATAATGGAGCCAACACTAGCAAGCCAAGGTATGGTGGAATGATCACCTCTATTATCCCT
The DNA here is from genome assembly GCA_027924585.1 of Larix kaempferi. Taxonomy (NCBI): domain Eukaryota; kingdom Viridiplantae; phylum Streptophyta; class Pinopsida; order Pinales; family Pinaceae; genus Larix; species Larix kaempferi. The sequence goes on from BSBM01000738.1 coordinate 32,366,293, forward strand.
GGGGAGGGTAAAACCAATGAGTATGAGTAGTGAACTTCTAAGTCTGAGTAAGGACAGTAGAATACATATAATAAAATCAACCAGTTCCACATATCTATATGATCGCCAGATCATGACACTAAGTGCTAAAACATGCCATAAGAATGAATATAAAAGCAATATAACCATAACACCATGATATACCTGCTGAGTCATATACCTGAATGCTCATCCTTTGAACCATCATTTGTCCTCCGAAACTGCTACTGTAACTCTGGGCACTACTAACTGCTCTGCATAAATGGGAACCGTGGCATCTCTTGGGTCACCTCTTTAGTTGTCCATCTCCTCTACCGTCCCGGATGGGATACCACTAGGGACAACTACTAGTTGTGTGATAACAGTATGATTTAGGCCACATGATGAGCTAAAAAAGACAAGATCTAGTACCATGTATTACACAAGTGGAACCCACTTTCTTGGGATATGTGAATGACTCAAATGGGACCCACAAGGTGGACTTTAAGGGTTGAAATTGGTACTAAGGGACATATAATGAGTAGATCTATGGATCTAAGTTGAAATTAGGAATACCCACTTACGAGATCTAAGGTTTGACACAATTCCCAAGTAGTGCGACTTGCTTAAGGAGGACTAGTGCCTTGTTGGATGGGTTAATGGAGTCAAAAGATATGTCAAAGTGTAGATCGGGACACCTGGTATGCAAATCAAGTGGGCTAATTGGGATATGATAGTTGGATTTTATAGATCTAGGGTTTCATGATATGACCCAAGTGGACCACAATTCCTTAAAATAAGGAATGCTACCCTCAAGGTAGATCGTCGCAAAATGATACTCTAGACCTAGGTTTCAAGGTATGTCCGTTCCAAATCCACCAAAATCTCCACTACCCACGTCCTCAAAGTGGGCAAACTCAATCACCCAAGGAAGTGCGACCTTGCTCAAGGAGGGCTAAAAGATGGGAAAGGTGTGTCAAAACAAGTCCAATGGCCACCAAATTGTAGATCCAAGTAGTTTAGGCAATGATCTATGTAGATCTAGAAAATCAAGACAATCCAAGGGTTAGATCTGAGTTTTAAGGTGCCAAGTAGTCCAACATGGGGTTTTAATCCCTTGAAACGTGGAATGATGCCCACAAGGTAGAAATCACCAAAGTAAGAGTCTAGGTGTAGGTTATCAAGTATGTAGATTGCAAATCAAGTGGGCTCTCACCTAACCATATGCTAGATCTAACCAAACAAGCCTCTCCCAAGGAAGTGCGATTTGCCTCAAGAGAGCTATATTGCCTTGAAAAGTGTGTAAATTTTAACCCAATCACCACCAAACTATAGATCCAATTAGGGGTGGATGCTATAGAGGTGGGTTCTTAAGATCTTTTCAAAAGCAAGGCTAGAAATAAGTAGATCTAAGAAAAACCAAAATTTGGGGTTTTGATTAATTAGGGTTTGTGACCAATGAAGAGAGAATGGATGGAAAGAGACACATACCTTGTAGATCTTACCTCAATTGCTTATGGCCACCTTGCAAATTGATAGCATTCTCCTATGTGTATATTCAAGAGTGCAATTTTGATTCTCCAAGCCAAATCGTCCTCCTACAAGACAAGATCAAAGGAAACAAGTCAAGTAAGATGATTATGAAAATGATAGAAAGATGTAATAGAAAGCATCAACTATGTCACGAAGATACAATAATGATACTCCCTGTCACAAGATCAACCCAAGAGAGAATATGTGGATCCCTCCAACAATAACCCTCAAGAAATCGCCCTCCTCTCCACCAATTCAACTTCCCTGCAAGACAAATAGTTGTAGAACCAAAACCCACAATGATACATATAAGAGATACCGTATGCTCAAGATGCAAGAGAATCCACAAGACAAGAGAGATATGCTCCACAAAGAAGTGTTCTATTCCAATATTCCAAAGCTCCAAAGGTGAGCTATACAATAGGGGGTCTCCTCCTTATATAGGATAATAAAGACCAAAACCCTATACCACTCTACAATACTACATCAAATTAGTGGTTGAGATTAAAAGATCTCAATACATGATCAATGGCTAATAATGAATCATAACAATATATCACATGGATCACCCAATATAATGATGACGCCCTAACTAAATGGTACAAAGTGAGGATGACGTCATCCACTAGAGGGGTAAAAGTACAAAAATCCACCTCATAATGACTAGGACATAACATAAGAAAAACATGGTGGGGCTAGGAGGCATCAATCCTTACTAGCTCATCCCCAAGGCACAATAAAATAATAAAATATGTCCAATATAATATAAATGATCCAATCTGTCCTCAAAATCTGTGACAGACAAGCAGTAAAAGACCTCCTGTGATCTCTGTGGGCCTACCCACATGGTGAAAACTGGCTGGAAGATAGTGGGATCACCCTGGAAGACATCTGTGAAAACCAAGTGCCAAAACCTTGCCCCAAATGCCCAAATCGAATTCCTCAGTGACCACTTTATCCCATTTTTTAACTGCCTCGGTAACTGTGAAAGTGCCAAAACTGCCTCCCAGGGCACCTGCGCTGTCCAACTGATCCCACCAGGCTCTCCAGAAGGGGGGGTAAATGGTAAAAACCAGTGTTACACGGGTACGCGTTTCCGGACCCCGGAAACGAGTTTCCTCGCTCCCATGCGTTTCGGAAACTAGGAAACGAGTTTGGGTACGTTTCCACCGCGTACCCAAATCCGGAAACGGCGGGAAACACACATAGGGGTCGTTTCCTCAAAAGGTGGAAACGTTGGCGAGTTTGTGGCCCAAAAATAACCACGTGGCGGCTTGGATTTCCTCGTTTTCCCTTTGATTTCGGTTTCCCTCGGATTTTCTTCACCCATCGTCTTCCACACGGCCCATTCGCAAGGGTTTCCGGATACAACTTCGTCGTTTCACTGATTTTCGGGTCGGGTTTTCACTTTGCAGACGTCGCGTTCATTTTCGGGTCGGGTTTGCACTTTGCAAAGGCCGTGCTTTGCAGAGGACGCGTTTACTAGTTTTCGGGCCGGGTTTGCACATTGCAGAGGCCGCGTTTACTAGTATTTAGTTACTAGTTACTACTAATCAGTAATCTTTAAAGTTTAAACTCTTAAATTATAATTTTAAATTTTTTTAATTTTGTAGTATTCTGGGTGGGGTCCCCTATAATTTAAAAATTTTCCTATGTTGAAGACCTCGACGTACCCTTCGGCGTTTCCTAAAATTTGGGGGGTACTTCTACATATGTCGTTTCCGCGTTTCCCCGCTCCCGCGTCCCCACGTCCCAGAAACTTGGTGGAACATTGGTAAAAACAAGTGGCTGGACCACCCCCTCCTCATACAGCGCCCTAGGTGAACTGGCCTCTCATGGCCCCTGCTGCTCAAGCAGGGAAATAAGCCCCAAATCTGGTCAACAAGTGTAAAACTGCATCAATCACTGTCAGAAGTGCCCGAAACTGAAAGATAAGTGTCTCATTGGATCCAGAAGACCCAAATCCACTAGGAATGTGTACTCATACACCATGGGTTGCCCTAATGGGCCAGCTGTAGGGTCCACCATATATGGACAATGTATAATCTGATGATCTGGAGTAATAAATAAAACTGTTGAACTGCATCAATCATCATCTGCATCATATATCCATCATATGACATCATCATCAAGAATATGTGGGTCCATCAATCATCATCCATAAGCACAGGTGGCCCACATCATCACGGATCCCAAGAAATGACCATAGTCAAACTAGGTTTGACTAGGTTCATATATAACCAAGGAAAAATCATATCAGTAGACTAAGACATGTTCCTCTAATCATTCTCACAGCTTAGCTCAAAGTATAACATCCATTCAGTGGCACTAATTAAGTTAGCATATTCCTTTGTTATATGAAAGTACTTGCACAATAGTTTAAATGACAAACTCACCCATTGGACATGGTCAAACTGCTACTGAAGGATGAAGGCTAGGAACAAGGTTGGGCCAAGGGGTTGACTTGTCTAGTTCAACTCAAAAATACTTTGGACTAAGAGAAGGGAAAAGCTACAAACTCTATGCTGGACAAAATAACACGGGGTATGGCTGTGCCTCACAAATGGATAAGTTGTTTAGAGAGTGCTTATTCAACTTAGGCATCATGTCTACATCAAGTTGATCCAGGTTCATTAGGATCATTCAATTTCATTTCATGGCCTTTTTGGCCTACATAACCCTTCGGATCTCAGGTGTGCCGATAAGCACAACTAGTTGCAGCTTGCATCCAGGGCATGTTTTCATATACATATAAGGTCAGCAATTGTTTAGATATAGCTTTTAAGAACCATTGCTTTTTTGGACCTTTCTTATACTCTTCGAGGAGTATTTTTAGCAGTTCATCGCTCTTGCCCTTTTTAGTTTCCATGGGCGAATTTATAAGTTTCCATAAGGAGTACATGAGCTTTCAGTTTTAGCCAACAACATCTCAAGTGACTAGGGGGAGTTCGAGCCAATGCCAAACATCGGGACAATCGACCAGAATGATTTAGGCCTACAATCCAACTCACCAAAGGCAAGTTTTGTCACCAACTCAGAGCCGAGACACTAAACATACAGGGATGCGGTCCAAACACAGAGGTAGAAAATGGGGAAGTCCTCAGTATCAGAAAGTCAAATGAGACAGGTCAGGGTTTACAGTTAAATAAAGAAAGTCATGTATGGATGGAGTCAAGTGAATATGGAGCCTAAACTAGCAGACAACTGGTGTCAGGAAAGACCATATCTATGTAAGGTGGTAAACCAGTGAGTTTTGTCAAACAACCTCAATGTGCAAGTAAATGTCCCTTTTATAATTTAGAGTTCATTTTAAACAGTTTGCCACATCAGGAATAATATACCAAGCAGATGTTGTGAACATGACTAAATCAACAAGATAATAATCCACAGTCAATGATAAAACATCCATAGGTCATATAACATCATCACAATAGTAATCATCATATATCATCTGAAACACTGCTACAATACATCTCTAAGCACTGAACTGAAACTGTATGGGATAAAGGGTCACATCGGTCATCAAATCTGAACTCTCAAGGCTCAACCTTGACACAAGGTCTAACATAAGTCTGAATAATGCACTGCTCTGATCATGAGTGATCTCAAAATATACAATCATCATAGCCAAGCTCTAAATAATGAAAGCTCTGGAATGTGCAGATATCTGCTAAACAAGAATAGTAGTCCTGCTACTATGGTGTGATAACAGTACCTAGTAGCATGATGCATTGATGAACTCTGCTTGATTGGTAGAAGCAATGTTGCACGACTCGGACTCGACAAAGACTCGGCTGGCATATGACTCGTAGACTCAGGAAAGACTCGGGACAGACTCGGCAAGACTCGGCAAATAGGAAAAAAAATAAAAATATTGTACATTATTTGCACAAAAAAAAGTTTAAAAGCATTTCCAATCCATATAAGCTATAAAACTACAATTTATGCAAGAATTCATAACATTGTCTCAAACTATGATTATATGACATAACACAATCAATTTTTGTATGCAAAAATTTAAATAGTGATCATAAACTATAGTGTTCATAAACCATAAAGTGATCATAAACCATAGTGTTCATAAACCATAAATCATAACCATGAACATAAACCATACTGATTTAAAAATCAGATTGGTGCAATTTCAAAATACTATCTCATAACAGAAATAGAAAACCAAAATAGATAATGTCTCCATGTGCTCGAGTCTCATGCCTAACCACGAGTACACCTACAATAAGTCATCGAGGAGCTAGTGCCAACATCGACAGACTGAAGCAACTGTGAAGCAGGTGTATTTGGAGTTTCCATTTGAGATGGTAGACTAGAGGGATCCCGAGTCTCCTCATCCAGCCAAGCCAAATCATTAGGGACCTCCTCCTCCACAACCCTCTCAAACTCTAAATCAATATCATCCAATAAAATTGGATCTAGGTCCTTTGGTTGCATTTGTTTTGTGAGCATCCGAAGGTTGTAGTAGATGAAAACCAACTTTTCCAACCTCTCATGCTCCAACCTATTCCGCTTTTTGCTGTGGATGTGCTCAAATACCGACCAATTGTGCTCACATCCTGAATCGCTGCAGGGTTGACTCAGAACTCTGAAGGCGAATTCTTGTAATTGTGGTGTTCAGATCCACAATCTATCCACCGGTGGGCTGTCAAAGTTAAAAACAACAACAATTACAAGTTTTGAAATGCCAAAATTGAAAAAGAGAACTATCAAATTTACAAGATAAGTTCTAAGTCTAACAATTTAGTTTTTACAAATTGAATCTTACATGTCATTTTCTTGTCCTTGAGTCGTTGGGTTGAGCTGAATCCACCGGTGGGCTGTCAAAGTTAAAAACAACAACAATTACAAGTTTTGAAATGCCAAAATTGAAAAAGAGAACTATCAAATTTACAAGATAAGTTCTAAGTCTAACAATTTAGTTTTTACAAATTGAATCTTACATGGCATTTTCTTGTCCTTGAGTCGTTGGGTTGAGCTGAATCCAAACATGCCAGATGCTTCTTTGTACATATCACATTGCAAGTTGATTTTGTCCCGAATTTCTGGATTCGGGAACATCTTCTCAATGCATATCATGACACCTCTCATCACCTCCTGATCTCTTTGAATGCTAGAATCTGGATGATAGAATAAGCTTGGATTGAGATATGCTCCGGCTGCATGCAATGGTGAATGTAGCTACCTGTCCCACCTAGAATCAATAATTTTCCATATAGGGAGATATTTTGATGAATCCCCCTTGTAGAAAGTCTTGATGGTCTCTTTGGCCCTATCCATGCCCTCATAGATGTATCCCATTGCAGGTTTCTCTCCATCCATGATCCTCAAAACTTTTAGAAGTGGCCCGGTGAAGCTGACAATCTCAGTGACTTTCTCCCACAGACCATCTCCTAAGAGAGACAACTTCACAGCAACTGCATCTGGCTTTGTGCTATCTTTCCAAAATATCCATTCCTGGCTACAAAACATCTGTCTCAAAGCTTGGTACTCATTCAGAAGGCTTTAGAGGGAAAGAAAGGTTGTGGCAAACCGTGTGATAGCAAGGCGACTCAGTTCACCCTCTGTGTATCCCTCATAAGGCTCAACACCCAAGCATGGTTATAAATGAATTTGGTTATTTGTTTGCACTCTTGCACAACTACTTGCACCCATTCCATCTTCCCAATGTCCTCCTGCATCAAGCCTATGCAATGGGCAACACATGGAGTCCAAAAAATGGTGGGGTATTTTGCAGAAAGCAACCTTCCAGCTGCCACATAATTTGCAGCATTGTCCGTGACTACCTGGACAACATTTGTTACCCCAACTTCCTCCACAACATCAGACAACAATGATAAAATTAGATTTGCATCCTTTAAATGCGAGGATGCATCAATGGATCTTAGGAACATGGTTCCTTTAGGGCAAGCTATAACAAAATTGATGATTGTTCTGCCCCTTTGATCTGTCCACCCATCAGACAAAATTGTGCAACCTGTAAACTTCCATGACTTTTTAATGCTCTCCAATTGTTCCTTAACACACTCGAGCTCCTCATCTAGCTCTTTCCTAAGTGCATTATAGGAGGGGGCTTTGTATCCAAGGCTAGCAGCTGCAATGGCATCTACCATGGGCTGATAAAAATAAGACTTTGCATAGTTAAATGAAAGGTTGTTATGGTACCAAAACCTCCTCACTGCCATATCTGCCTCTTTCCTCTTCTTTTCATTGAAGCTCTCTGTTACGATGGTACTGTTATCACACAACTTGTAGTTGTCCCTAAATGGTATCCTATCCAGGATGGTAGAGGTGTTGGACAAGTAAAAAGGTGACCTAAGAGATGCCATGGTTCCCAATGCAAGTTGGGAGTCACGTCAACCGAGGCACTCTTCACTTTAGATCAAGGGGAGACCCTAGCCAATCAATGAAGACTAGCTAACCCAAAGATTCCTAGGGAAATGTGTAAAGTGAAACAAGGAGATCAATGGTGATTGATTTAGATCTAGAAAGGTTAAGTGGACCCAAGGGTTAAGGTGTGGTTGAAGAGGCTTAAGAAGTGACAAATGTTTCCACCAATAAATGATAAGGGCCACTTACAAGGTTCAATTAATAGATCTAAAGAGATCTAATGCATTGAAAAATTAGCCAAGTGGGGCCCACTCCTTAAAAAGTGGAAAAATGGTCCAAATTGGGCCCACAAGGTCAAAGTTGGAAAGAAATGGCACTAGGGGTATGCTATGGCATGGATCTATGGATTTGGCCAAGAATTAGCAATACCCAAGTGTGGGATATAGCAAAATGCCACCTACCCAAGGAGTGCGAATTGACTCAAGGAAGACTAGTGCCTTGGATGGAGGGGCAAATGGAGTCGGATGTCCACCAAACTGTAGATCGGAGAAGTTAAGATAAATGTCAAGGTGGGTTTTCAATGTCAAGCACATGCCATGGCTAGATCTTCATAGATCTAATGTATCACTAAGTGACCCAAGTGGGGCACAACCCTCAAAATGAGGAATGGGGCCCACAAGGTGAAAATCAACAAAGTGAGACACTAGACGTAGGTTTTGAGGGATGATCTACTCAATGAAGCAACAAACTCACCTACCCATGTTTTGGAAGTAGAAAAAGATCACCCTCCCAAGGAGTGTGACCTCACCTAGAGCACCCAAGTGCCTTGGGGAATGGGTCAAATGAAGCCCAATCACCACCAAATTTTAGATCGGGATTGCCGTGATTATTATTTAGGTGGGTTTTAAATTTTATCCCCAAAAGCCTGCTAGATCCAAGTAGATCTGAAAAATAAAAAAATGAGGGTTTTTATTATGAGGGTTTTGAGATCTAGAAATAAATGGATCAGCCAAGAAGAGAAAATACTACCTTTCAAGCGTACCTAGATAATGAGATGAATGTCGTTTATGACAAGGATTACTTTGCCAAAGATCAAATGGAAGATTTTGAGTTTCTCTTGCCAAAACGATTTATCCAAGCCCACATGTGTGCCCCTTTATACCTGTCAAACCAAGGAGACAAAGCATCAATCAGTCAAAAGGCATGAGAGTAGATACAAGCTAGAAATAGATGACAAAGAATGATTGGTACAAAGACAAAACCACTCCCTGTTTGATCCATGATTTGGAAAGAAGTTGCAGGGAAAGCCTCCCCACCAATGCGCATTCCTCCCAAGACATCTTCTTCACCTGTAAATCAAAAGTATGGAAAAAGATGCAAGATAGCTACAAGATATCATCTAGTGCAATGAACAAAGCATTTACAATCACCATAAACAAACATCCATATCAAGATCCAAGATGCCCAAAAAATATTTCTTCTATTCTGGTAGCCAAGAGCCAAAAATCTCTAGATAGTTTTTACAATAGGGGGGGTCTCCTTTTATAGGATAATAAAGACCAAAACCCTAAACCACAAAACCACTAAAGATATAACAATCTAATCAACTGCTAAGATGAGCCAATACATAATATCACATGGATCACTCAAAAGAAGGGTGATGTCATGCCTAAAATGCCTCTAAGGAGGGTGATGTCACACCTAAAGGGTGGCTAGATGACATGGAGCCACAACATATGACATGGACAAGACATCTAGAGCACATGGTGGGGCTAGGAGGCATTAATCTCCTTCACTAGCATGTCCCCTGAAGCGAACAATAGTTCGTTCACACATAAATAACTCACCAAAAGACTTGGTAAATAAGATAAGCCATTAATGGGCCAAAATATATATTGATAATAGAATAGATAAAGGATGATAGGATATTACAACATAGCTCACCTTTAATATGGCTTTAGCGTTCATAATGAAGGGTTATGTCCCTTCACATTAATAGCTAACTACTATAATGATTAACAATTATTCTTTATTTAATATGCCATTTATATTCGTAGCATTGCCACTCTCTTAGAAAGGCTTTGTCCTCAAAGCCTTATAATTTTGTCGCATTGTTCTTTGCGATGCCGTGGCTGACGAAACATGTCGATACGAATTGCTAAGTGTAGAGCATAACTTCCGATATGTGGATGGGTCAATCCATCCCAAATTGATTTGTTGCTGACTGTTGGGATTCCCCACTGATCCGTCGTCAGGAGCTTTGATCACATTAGTACCATTATCTTTCGACACTTCCCACTTTTCAGAATATCGATTTTTATGGTTGGGGTGTCGATAGAGAATTTTCACAATGTCATTTTCTTTTACAAGTGTCGTCTTTTGAGCATTGATCTGAGTTGGAAGTTGTATTTTCGTCCCTTGAGGTTTTAAGGTTCCGTTCTATATCTTTTCCAACTTCTTTTCTAACTGCATGTTATCATTTTGAAACTTCTACTTGCGATTTTCTGTCATTTTCAGACTTCTTAAGTTGTTCTTTCAGATCTTCGTTATGACTTCTGATGTAGCTATTTTCTTTCTGCTTGTCTAGAAGTTTTCCTTCAATGTCTTTCGTAGATTGTTCTGTCTTCCGACTATTTTTCAACTTCTTAATTTTTGTGACTAGTGTCTTGTTATGATTTCTTAATCTGAAAATTTCTTCGGAATTGTTGGATAGTACTTTATTACTCTTTGCGATCTCTGACTTATGTGTCTTTTTAGAGTCGTCATTTTGTTGTTGAAGAACTTTTATCTGTTGTCGACATTGGCCGACCTCTGATTCTTGACTTTCTAATTTATGTCGTATCTGCGTTAGTTCTTCATCTTTGTCGCTAACGATTTTGTTCACGCGTATTATTTATGTTTCATAATCGTTTATTTCTTTCTTTATATCTTGATTTTTCAATCTCTGATTGAAATTGTTTTCGTCTTTCAACTCCTCAATTTGAGCACATAATAATTTTTCTATACGATTTTTGTGGTCGGAAATTTTTTGTTCCTTGTACTTTTCTTCCATCTTATGTATTTCAATTATTACTTCTAGTTTCGAATTCATGTCACGTAAATCTTCATTGTCTCTTCGATAACGCTTTAACTTGGCTTCTAATTTCTCTATTTGTAATCGCAAACCGGCTTCCATGGTCTCTAATTTCTTCGACGTTAGATGCTTCTTCTAGACTATAGATGGTCTTTAATTGGTCTTCGATTTCTTCGACAAAGGTGGATTAAAAAGATGTAATAATTCCCAATATGTCTCTCTTGGAAAGAACTTTCTTTGACCTTTTCTTTTATTAGGTCAAATAACCTTTTTTTTTCTTCCACAAATAATTATTATTATATTTTTTTTACTATGACTTTTTTTGACTTCTTTTTTCTTTTTCTTTTTTTGGAAAATAAATTTTTCTCCTTTTTTTTTTGTTTTTTTTGTTGATTTTGTTTTGTTATCCAAATAATTCTTATTCAGAAGAAAATTTTTTTCTTTGATAATAATAATTATTATTAAAATTTAATAATAATAATTATTATTAAAATTTAATAATAATAATTATTAATTAATTAATTAATAATATTTTTATAAACTATATATATAGTTTAATATATAATTTTTTCAAAAATTAAAATATTTAAACAATATAATAATATTATAATGTTTAATATTTATTTATTTTTGAAAATTTTCTTAGGGTTTGTGAGAATGGAGGTGAGGGCGTGGGCGGAGGACTAGATGTGCGTTGGAGTTGGTGGCGGCGGTGGTTGCAGGCAGTGGAGGGCGACGTGGAAGGGAGCATGGAGCGGGGTGCTGCGGTGGGGGGTGGCAGCGCGCGAGAGTGGATGGTGGAGGGAATGGTGAGGAAACGCAGGGAGAGCGCGGAGACTGGAGGAGCAGGTGGAGGGAGCTAGCAGCGACGGGGGAGGTAGGACTGGGGCGTGGTAGCAGTGGGAGGTGGGGATGAGGGGGGCTCACAGGGGTTGCAGGTGGTGGCGGGGCGGATTAAATAGCCCGGGAGTGTGGAGTTGTGGAGGGAAGGGTTGCATGGGGGAGAGAGGAGCGGGGTCTGTAGGATGGCGAGAGAGTTGGGAGCATGGCGGAGTAGTAATGTTGGACGCAGCGGATGTGTTGGTCGAGGTGGGAGCTGGCAATGGTAGAAGGGAGAGATGTGCAGGGAAGAGAAGAGCTATGCGGGAGGCGTGAAGCAGAGAGGTGGAGTGATGGAGCGAGTCGTGGTGGTAGATGGGAAGGAGGGAGGGTGCGCTGTGATCAGGGATGGATGAGGAAGGAGATGGGCAAGCTGAGCGTGGAGGTGTAGGCGCAGGTGCACGAGGAAGAAGGGATAAGGAAATGGCGTGAGAAAGGGGGAAGGTGAGAGCAGGGAAAATGCGCGAAAGTAGGGAGGAGTGAGGAGCGCATAGGGAGCCAGGATGAGGCAAATTGCAGGTGGCAGTGTGGCGTGCAGGTGGAGTGTGGAGAGTGACAGGCCGTGACTGTCTTTTCCTTCACATAATTTTTTTTTTTTTTAAACTCTTCACGTAAAAGGATTGAATGGCTAAAAGCTTGGCTGGGACAAGGTCCTCAGTTTCAAAGATACTCTGAGATGATGGCTACCCGCCGGATCATAAGCTAGCTCTGATACCAAATGAAGCGAACAATAGTTCGTTCACACTTAAATAACTCACCAAAAGACTTGGTAAATAAGATAAGCCATTAATGGGCCAAAATATATATTGATAATAGAATAGATAAAGGATGATAGGATATTACAACATAGCTCGCCTTTAATATGGCTTGAGCATTCATAATGAAGGGTTATGTCTCTGCACATTAATAGCTAACTACTATAATGATTAACAATTATTATTTATTTAATATGCCATTTATATTCGTAGCATCCCCATGGCACAATAATATAAAATATAAGTCTATGACATGTCCAAGTAACACAAATGATCAAATCCTGTCCTCAAAATCTGAGAGAGACATGCAGTAAAAGACCTCCTGTAGCCACTGTGGACCCCACTGACTCATGCCAACTGATCTGGAAGAAGGGGGGTTCACCATGGATGACCTCTGAGAAGACCAAGTGCCAAAACCTTGCCTCAATTGCTCAAATCAAATTCCTTAGTGACCTTTTTATTCCATTTTTTAATCCTCCTGAAAACCCTGAAAGTGCCCCAAACTGCCATCCAGGGTGCCCGCGCTATCAAACTGAGTGTACTAGGCTGTCTGGAAGGGGGGTATAATGGTAAAAGCAAGTGGTTGGACCACCCCCTTCCTCTGTAGCGCCCTAGGCAACGACTGGCCTCCAATACCTCTGCTGGACAGGTTGAATCAGCATGCCCAAACTGGTCAACAGGTGGATAATTGCTGCTATCATGCCCAAGAGTGCCCGGAACTAAAAGATAAGTGTCTCAATGGATCCAGAGGACCCAAATCCGCTAGAGATGAGTACTCATACACCATGTGATAACCTGTGGGGTCATCTGTAGGGTCCACCATACCCGGACAGTGTAAAATATGATGATCTGGAAATAATAATAAAACTGACCAACTGCATCAATCATCATCTAAAGCATATGTCCAACATATGGGATCATCAATAGGTGTATGTGGGACCATAAATCAACATCCATAAGCACAAGTGGTCCATCTCATCATGGATCCCAAGAATGACCATGGTCAAACTATGTTTGACTAGGTCAAAATGCAACCAAAGATTAGATTATAACAAAAGATCAAGACATGTTCCTTTAATCGTATTCACAGCTTAACTTAAAGTATAAACATCATTCAATGGTAGTTAATACATATATATTTCAACATTGTTTATATTTTACTTGCACAAAAGCTTAAAAGACATACTCATTCAAAGGACATGGCCTAACTGCTAGCAAAGGGTGAAGGCTTAGACGAAGGCTAGACAAAAAGGGATGACTTGCTCAACTCAACTAAGTGACACTTTGGACGGGGAAAGGGGAAGCTACACTCTGTGCTGGACAAAAATACAAAGGGAATGGCAGTGCCTCACAAATGGATAAGTTGTTTAGAGAGTGCTTATTCAACTTAGGCATCATGTCTACATCAAGTTGATCCAGGTTCATTAGGATCATTCATTTCATTTCCATGGCATTTTTGGCCTATACGACCCCTCTGGGATTTCACATGCGCTAAGAAGCACAACTAATCGCAACTTGCATCCGCAGCATATTTACAATTACGAGGTCAACAATATTTAGATATAGCATTTGTTTAACCATTGCTTTTTAGACCTTTCTATACCCTTCGCGGGGTATTTTAGAAGTTCATTGCTTTAGCCTTTATTCTCGTGTGTTGAAAACCACATTCTAGAATTTTAAGTTCACAGGATTTCATAATAGATTTCCAATATAAGTAGTACATGTGGTTTCAGTTTTAGCCAACAACTCATGTGACTAGAGGGAATTTCGCGCTAAGCCAAACATCGAGGCAACCGACTAGAGTGATCTAGGCATAAAATCCAACTCACCAAAGGCAAGTTCTGTCACCAACTCAGAGCCGAGACACAAAACAAACGTGGATGCGATCCAACACAGAGGTAAAAATGGGGAAGTCCTCCATATCAAGCATTCAAGAAGGCAAGTCAAGGTGAAAGCCAAATAAAGAAGGTCATGGGTGGATGGAGTCAAGTGGATGTGATGCTTAGGCTAGCAAACAAAGATGTCATGAAAACCATGTCCATGCTCACAGGAGGGTAATGAAACCAACGAGTATTGTCAAAAAACCTTAGAGTGCAAGTAATACATCCAATTTTATATTTTATAAAATCATCCAAGATATTTCATTTTATTTATTTAGATAGTACTGCCACATCATGAGTCATATACCAAGTCAATGCTATGAAGATGGCTAAAACAACAAGATAATAATCCATGACAACAATCACAAGTCCATAGGGCACATCATATCAATAATCATCATCCATAACCAACTGAAACACTGCTGCAGTAATAACATCCGAAACTCTAGGCACTGAACTGAAACTGTATGGAACAAAAGGTCACATCGATTATCAAATCTAAGCTCTCAAGGCTCATCCTTGGCACAAGGTCTACTCAATGTCTGATATATATACTGCTTTGATCTGAGAGTGATCCCAAATAACTCTGCTCATCATAACTGATCTCTGTAAAAACTAAGCTCTGGAAAGTGCAGATATCTGCTCATCAAGAATAGTAGCCCAGCTACTATGGTGTGATAACAGGTACCAGTACCAACGCTCCTGCAGAGGTACCCAAGGGAGAGGATGTCCTTTTTCTGACCAGGAGGGGTGTTTAGCCGACCTTTTCTGATGTAGGGGTTATGGACGGACCCTCTGGTTTCTCCTTTGCAAGTACTATGGCTTAGTGGTATCGCTAACTGCCTCGTGAAAGGGCTTAAAGCCCTGAGGTTGGTGTCTGGGGCTTCCAGGGGTGGATCACTGGGTCACATAACCCCGACTTTGATTTATCACTCCAGCGGCAGATTATTCAGCAATGAGGCGCATACTTATCCTTCAGAGCACTTCCAACACCCTCCTAGCCATCCAGCTCACTAGCACCCTCTCTCTGGGCCCCTCTTTAAAGGATGACGTCATCCTTCTTGACAGACTGTGATGCTTGATTAGGGGGGGCGTTGAGGGATTTTCACTTCTGTTGGGGTTAGTTGGGGCATGACGACCCCCCCCCCCCTCCGCAGTCTGGCCTTCAAAACGGGCTATTTTGCTCATTTTTAGGCATTTTAGTCATGTGTGGGTAAAGGCTGGGGAAAACACCCCAAATTACCCACAGTTCTGATTATTTTATATTATTATTGTTTTAATTTTAAGTTGACATTTATAATTTCAAGTTGACAATTTTAAAAGGCATGTCTGCCTGGATTTTAATTATTTTTGTAAAAGTAAATGTGAAAAGGTATAAATAACTTTTCCTCACTTCATTTTAACACATCAACTTATGGGATTACACTAAATTTTCTTATTTTTACCCTTCTTAAACTCCATGGAGTGATGCGCACCTTTTAAGGATGGATATACTTGTTAATTTGGGGACATTTCTTTGAAGATCATTTTGCTCTTGCACTTTGCTATGGTAATGCTAAGAGTTGTTTGCTTGACACTTGCACAAGAAGGTATCTAAGTCTTTCTCTTGATGTCTTTTTGTTAAAAGTTGGAGTTGTCTTGTCTAAGGTTGAATGGTAGCCATTGATGTTGCATTTTTCCCTAGCATAAGTCATTTTCAGCCTTTAGTTACCCTAGCATTGTCAACTTGAGCTTTAAGTCTCCAAAGTTTGTCTTAGCTAGGGCATCATCAACCAACTCTTGTAGTTGTTGAAGAAGCCCTAGTTTTCCAAACTTGGCAAGTACCATCTCAAGGGGACGCTATCCTCCATTGATGCCTAGGGTTAGGGTGAATTTCTCATGCAAAACCCTAGGTTGTTCATCTACATTTTCTAACCTAAATTTATGAGTTATGTACATTTTGTAAATATTATTTTAGGTTTAATTTTTATCCTTTTTATGTTAATGTAATTTTTTGTAAATTTTATTATTTTTTAAAAACCCTAAAATTCTGAGTTTTATGCCCTAATTGCAGACCTAAAAACTCTAAACCTCCTATGACCTTCCTTCACACTCCCTTCTTGCCTTCGCCCTCCTTTCCACCATACTCAACGTCCCTCCTTTCTTCCTTTAAGACCCTCAGCCTCCCTTTCTTCCACCTCGGACCTGCTGCAACCCTCCTTTGCTGCTCCTACCCACGGCCTTCTCTTCTACTCCAGACCTGCTCCTCCTCTTCTCCTCTCCATCTGCACCCTCGCCCTACCTTTCCTCTCCTTCGTTGCCCTAACATCCCACTCATCCATCCTCTCGACCGCCCTCTTCCTCGTTGCCTCCTTTTGTGTTGTCCTAGGTCGCGACCTCTTCCCCTTCTTCCCTTTTTCTATCCTCCACTTCCCTTTCTCCTCCCATCGGCCTCTTCCTTCACGGACCTATTCTCCCTCATCCCTTCACCATTTTCGGCCCTCCATTCTCTTCCAACGCAACCCTATATCCTCCCTCCTAGCTCGGCCTCTCCCCTTTCCATCCCTTTGAGCTGTCACCTCCCATCCAAGCCCCTTTACCTCAGCAAACACAAGTCTGCAATTATCTGCATACATAAACACAAAACAGAAAAGTTAATCATTTAATCCTTTTAGTGGTTCTTATTTCTTGAGAAATTAATGCATTAAATGGTCTTATTTTATTGCACTTTTTTCCGTGTATTATCTCTGCTGCACTATGTAGTTACTTACAGATCTGACAGTGGTATTTAGGTTAAATTAAATTGACATTGGTCTGTTCTTTTATTGTTGATATTGGTTATCGGTATATGTTATCTATTGAACACTTGCTTTTTTACAATACATTGAACAAGTTGTACTTAATTGATGATATCTATTTACATGTGATATATGATACTTCATTGGATGACCTAAGCGGTAATGGTTGTTTTGGTTATCTATTGGTTAATGTTGATTGTTGGTGAATGATCTTTATACAAGAATCCTTATATCTCATTGGTTATGAATAGTCATGATACATGTTCATATTTAATTAGTGAATGGATTGACCTTACACTTTCATTGAATGATTTAGTATAATTGGTGATTCTATTGATCATATTCTTTGCCTGATTTACACCCACTGACATCGGATGATTAATAGTTATGCATCTTCATATTGACTCCATTTAGGCACTGGTCTAACTAACGATTGCATAGAAAATATAGTTTTTGGTTGTATCAGTGTCCTACAGATTACAAAAGGGTACTTCTCCTTGGAGGTTCCGACGCTCCAAAGAAGTTAGTATCGTGATCGAGGTGACATTGGATCACTTTTCTTATATTTGCTTGCTGGGAAACTAGCCATGCTAGTTTTCCCAGTAGCACTCTCCAAGGATGGCTAAGATACTGGAGTTGTGCGAGAAAGGAAGAAAGAAGAAGTTACACTTCTATTTACTGCAGCAGATGAAGTGGACCCTCCTGTTCTTGGACTTGCATTAGGTGGTGCCATGGTAGATCTACCTATCATGGAAGTTTCAAACTTGTATCTTGCCTTCTTTTCACTCTGTTCTGTAATGGAATCCAAAGCAGCTACCATTTCTGCTGTGACTTCATCGGGGCATTTCTCACAAACCACCACATCTTTGCAAACAATTCTTGCTAGATGGTATTTCATCCTGTTTATGCCCCCAGAGATTTGAGAGGAGCAGAAATTGCAAATGACCCTGTGGTCTTCATCAGGATTCACCTTGACACAATATTTCCATGCCGGATCAAGCGGCCTTTTAGCCTTAGGTGTCATGGAATCTGGATTGCAAAAAAAATATAAGTTATAATTTGGATATAAAATTAGAAACTATATCTGGATTGCATTTTATATTAAATATATGGACTGCATTTTATAAATTGAAACTAGAACTATATTTAGATTGAAAATTGAAACTATATAACATGATATAAAATTAAATTAAATTAAATTTAAAATAAATAAAATTAAAATAGCTGACATATTTAAAATTGGACGCAAGGTGGGGGATTTCACTACTTGATGTTGCAATTTTTGGAAGCCCTTTAAGTGGCCAGTGTTGGCCTAACCTATTGTGGTGTTTCCTCTCTTTTTTGTTTAGTGGCTTTGTTTTCTTACCCTTATGTCATACACAAGTCAAATTACACTTGTGCTGGAAATAATTGCTATGAAGCATTTTTTGCAGTTTTGTTTCTTCTTTAATGTGTAGCATTTAATATTTATAACTGTTTTTTGCAGTGTTACAAATATCGTGTCGGCGAATATATCGCCGAGGATCCAAAAAGAAATTATCGGATTTATTGGTGAAAATGTCGGCAAACATCGGCAATATATCGGCGAACTTAAAAAAATACAAAAATATTCATTTTTTTCAATTTTCTAAACATTTAAAGCAACAAGAACATCAAATAAACACATTTCCACATGAATATGGAAAGAAAACCGATATATAAGATGTTATAAGACGTATCCAGCGTCTTCCTCCACAAGCGATGTATCCACGTCGCACGATTCCACGGTCCACCTTGTGGCTATGTCACATGGTTTGGGTTCAAATTCGGGTTCGAGAACCATTAAATTTGATTCGTGTTCGAATTTTAGGATGAGGTTCGAAATGGAGTTCGCCTTTAGATTCATCTATATACATATATATATTAAAGTTTTTTTTATTTTATATATATTAAATAACATTTAATATTTATATGTAATACTTTATAACATTTAATATACAATACATAAAAAAAACATTTAATAAATTATTTACAACTTATAACCTATAACTAAGACATGTTACGGAATTACAGGCACCTATCGATAAAATCGCATTTTAAATTTTTAATATGGTCACGGTAACAGTCACCCTCGGGACTGGAGATTATTCGGTTAGTCACCGTCGAGACTAGAGAGCATTTGATTAGGTTCGAGTTTCCCACTTCTTGCTGCTAATTTCCGCCAAGTGTTTGCACGTTGCCGAGTGTTCTGCAAACCACACACTATATATGCGTTTACACTTGGAGATGCAGGCGGCACTGCTACATCTTACCTCGCGAATCAATCTGGAGTTTCGCCAGCATAGAAATCCATACTCGCAGGAAGGCTTGTGCGATACCCTAGTTCGCGGCTCAAACAAGTTTACAGCACAAACAAAGATAGCCCGCAGCTCAAACAATGGAGAAAATGCCAAAAAAAAACCGTATTTTACATGCCCGACGGACTGTCGATTTTTAAACATCGACTCGCGATTTTTTAGGAAAAATCTAAAAAATCGCGTAAATATCGCGATTTTATCATACAAAAATATCGCCGATGTTTACCGATAATATCGGGTTGGAGGAAACATCGCGATGTCGGCGATAAATCGCCAGTATTTGTAACCCTGGTTTTTTGTCATTTTCTCTATTCTGCATGTTAACATGTTGCAACTTGCAAATATAGTTGATGACTGAACATTGCTAAGGAATTGCAATGTTCACTCATCAACTATATTTGCAAGTTGCAACATGTTAACTCATCAACTATATTTCTAATTTATGCAATCAGTTTAAAATAAATTGGAAATTTCAAATTTCTACAAGATTTTGAACACAACTTACACTATGATATTCAACCATTTGTTTATTGTTATGAAAATTATAGTCTTTAGTGATTGAGGACATCCATTGATATATACATATATATATATATATATATAACAGAAATACAATAAAATATAAAATATAAAAACAAAAACAAAACAAAACAAAATATATATATATATATAATATATATAAACAAAATATAAAACAAAACATAACAAAATAAAAAATAAAAAATGTATAACCAAAAATTAATAAATATAAAACATATAACATAAATAAAAAATAACAGAAATTATTAAATTAATTAAAATCAAAATACAAAATATATAAATAAAATATAAATAAAAAACAATAATAAAATACAAAATATTAAAAATATATATAACATACAAAATATATTGTAAATAAAAAAACTATATAGTAAATAATATAGAACAAAACAAACCAATAAATAACAGAAATTAATTAAAATTAAAATAAAAATATATATAACAGAAAATATAAATAAAAAGATAACTATATAAAAAAAATCAAAATATAATAAAATACAAAATATTAAAAATATATATAACATACAAAATATATTATAAATAAAAAACTATATAATAAATAATACATAATAATAAATAAAGTTTAAACCAATAAATAACATAAATTAATTTAAATTTAAATTTAAAATAAAATATATATAATAAAAAATATATAACAAAAAATATATATTAAAAAATAAACATATAAAATATATAGTAATTTAAAAAAAAACTATATAATAAACAATATATCAAAACCAATATATATTATAAATAAAATATATATATAAATTTTAATTAAAAATTAAAAATATATATATAACATTTAACAAACAAAAAAATTTAAAAAAAATCAATGCACAGTCCCGAGGAAAGTCGAGCAGCGAGCTTCACTTACCCGGAAGAGTCGGCCCGACGTCGAGCTGCACAGCACCGGAACAACAAGGACTGAACTGCGCCACACGAACCTCTGCCCGAACTGCACCTTCACGAAACTCTGCACTAAACCTTCATGCACAAAACTCTGCACTGAACCTTCACGCACAAAAAGCACAAACACTAACACTCTTTGCTCGATGTTATGATGAACGGATGCGAGAGAGGTTCTTTAATAGCCTTCTTCCCTCTTTGTTTCCCTCCAAAACCGGGAAAAATGGCAGGGTGGAGCCCTCAACGAGCGGCCATAAAATTTGGCGTCCTTCCGTGCCTTTTTCCCTCGCGCAAGCTTGCTGGCGAGTTCAACGAGTCTTTGTCGAGTACACCGAGTGTATGTCGGTTTTAGCGAGTGGCCGAGTGCCAGCCGGTTACCCGTTTCGCAAGCTCGCTCAGGGAGACTCGCAAGTCCCCAGCGAGTGGTGCTTCACTGGGTTTTAGTGTAAAAAGGGTTAAATTTCCTTCACACTGATTCACCCCCACCCCTCTCAGTGTGACCATTGTGTCCAACACATATGCCTCCTCAAAACTAGAAGGCTCTTCCAACTTCTCACTTGAATGCACAAGTGCCACAATATCATCAAGCAACTCTAAAGGCCAACCTCTTACACACCTCTAACAAAGGTCCTCAAACTAGCTAGACTACAATCACTAACAATGCAATGTTTTTTTTAAATATTCCTTATATTCACATAAACATATTTACAAACAAAGCACAGAAAGGTATATACATTTGCCTATCATAACCTATTCCTCAAGCTAACTAAATCAAAAATAAATTCAAAATATACATCAAGAGACATAATTCTCGCATCCTTGATCAACAAAACTCCTTTACCCAACAAGTGGTGACGTACATCATCTTTCCATAAAGAAACAAAGGAAGACACAGTACTTATCTCTTGATCAAACGCATACCTACACCTGAGCTTACATATCACAAACAACGCAAAAATCCAAAGACAATGCCATAGACCAAGGAAGGAGCCCCGCACAAGAGCTTTCCCATACTCAAAAAAAGCAACCATCCAATATAGCTTGTTTGGAACAAGCTAGGATATTGATCCTCGATGTTACTCAAACATTGCCTGCTAAATCAACAACTCAGGTGTTGGTTCCTAAGCTTAAGTGAGTTGGATTTGAAGCCTTGACCTCTCTGGTCGGTTGCCCCCGATGTTTGGTCCTGATTGTGGATAGTCCCCCCAGTTGCCTGAGTTGTGTCGACTAAATTTGAAGCAAATTGTACTACCATCATTACATGCATATATTACTATTTGTTATATCTTTTATGCAAGCCCATGATTATGAAATAAAACTATGTCTTTAAACACAATGAAAGAGGGCTATGAAATTAAATGAACGCACCCTAGATAAAAGCTACAATTAGTCGTGCTTCTAAGCACATACAAAAAATCCAAAGGGTCATAAGGCCTAAAAAGAAGTGGTTAAATGTATGCTAAATCTAAAGACTGTTGGCCATGGAAAAATGTAATGATTAATTCCTCACGGAGCCTACGGGTTGGAATGTGAGATGGAGTAAGGGACAACTAATTCTAAGTATCCCCTAGAACCCCAAGTTACAGTTAGTTGTGCACCTAGTCACAGTGGTTCTAGAAAAGATCCTCATGGAGCTGGTTCCAGCTTGGATGTGAGCTCTAGACATTTGTTAAAGTGAATAGGCACTCCTCAAATCAACTTATTCCATTTGTGAGACACAGCCATTCCTTGTGTGTTTTCTATCCAACATATGCTTAGGTGTGTTCCCCTTTTCCTTTATCCAAAGTGTCACAGTGTTGAAGTTTGTTAAGTCATTCCCTTGTCCTATACTTGCTTTCTCCACCTTCACCCATTCTTAGCAAAATGGTCAAGTCCATAAATTGAGTATACACTTGAGGGTCTTTTTCTCATTATTTGATTATCTTAATCCAGACTTATATTTGATGATGTATTATTACTTATTCGCAGTGAAATGCTACTTTGTACTTTAGTTTTGCCATTGAAATAATTAGAAGAGCATATCTTATCCATTTGCACTTGTAGCATCAGTCAGATTGTGCCTGGGTCATTATTTTGATCAGTTTTGAGCTCATCAACCCAGTTTGACCAAGTCAACCACAGGATCTGAGATGAATTGGACCTATGATGTTCGAGATTGATTATTTGTGGTCCTATGATCCCCACTTGATGGTTCCATGCAGCAGACATAGGTTTTATATGATGGTTTGATGGATTTTATTATTATTATTATTATTTACATACCATTATTTTTATTTGTCTGGGGCATGGTTGAGGTTACAAATGATTATCCAAGTGGTCATATAGTGTATGAGTACTCATCTCTACTATATTTGGGCCTTCTGAGTCCATTGGTACACTCATATATCAGTTTCAGGAACTTTCAGATGAGATCATGATCAGTTTATCACTTTACTGCATATTTGCCATATAAAATGGCTTGTCAATACAATTTCAGATTATTTTGGTTCACCTATGGCGCTACAGAGGGAGTATAGGGTCTAGCACTTGTTATTACCATATTACCATGCTCCTAGACATTTTGGTGCAATCAGATTTGTGCCCGAGGCACCAGGCAGAGAGATACAGGCATTTTATTCTTTTACAGGTGATTTTCAGAGGATAAAAAATCATCACCTCATGTGCTCATGTGATACCGGGCATGTGCTCATCACCTCCTTGAGCCTGTCAAACGCCCGCTGCGAATCATCCGTCCACCTGAAAGCCCCCTTTTTTGTGAGATCGGTGAGGGGTGCAGCCAACTATGAAAATCCCTTCACAAATCATTTGTAATATTGGCACAATCCAAAGAATCCTCGCAACTCAGTGAGGGACTTCGATGTAGGCCAATCCAAGATAGCCTGTATCTTCTTCCAATGGACCTGTATGCCGTGTGCACTAATCACATGGCCCAAGTATAAAATCTCTGTGAGCCCAAACTCACATTTGGAGGCCTTTGCGTATAAGGATTGTTCCCCCATAATGCTCAATATCTCATCCAGATGCCTCATGTGTTCCTCCCATGTCCGACTGTATATGAGGAGATCATCAAAGAACACTAGCAAAAATTTTCTCAACTGCTTCCAAAAGATATGGTTCATACACAACTGGAAAGTAGTTGATGCGTTGGTTAACCCAAATAGCATAACCAAAAACTCGTAATGTCCATAATGACACCTGAACGTTGTTTTGTGCACGTCCTGCTCACGGACTCTGATCTGGTGGTATCCTGACCTAAGGTCAATCTTGGAAAAGTATATTGCTCCGTGTAGCTCATCCAACAACTCATCAATCCTAGGAATGGGATACTTGTTCTTGATTGGCTTCTTGTTCAAGGCCTTGTAGTCAATGCACATCCTCATAGTCCCATCATTCTTCTTGACCAACACCACTGAAGATGCGAATGGACTGGAGCTGGGTCTGATATGCCCCATAGCAAGTAGCTCCTTAATCGCTTTCTCGATCTCATCTTCAAATTTCTTCGGATGTCTATAGGGGGTGGTGATCACCGGCTTCGTCCCCTCCTCCCAAATCTATGGTCTGTTTGAAGCCTCTATCTGGTGGCCTACCTGGTGTTATCTCTCCGAACACTTGTCATGCTTTCCCAATAGGTCTTGTATGTCAACATGGTACTGTTTCCTGTCATGAGATGTCTTATATGTGGTGATCAGGCACTTTGCTGCGAAGCTATGTCCCCATGTCTGAATAGTGCCTCCATCTGTTTGATCGAGACAGCTCTTGGAGCCCCATTGGACATGCCCCGCAGAACTACCTTGGTGCCATCCGGAGTATTGAACCCCATCTCCATGGTTTGGTACTTCGTCATGATAGGTCCCAAAGTATTGAGCCACTGAACTCCCAAAACCATATTTGTGTCTGCCAAGTCAACAATATAGAAGTCATTTGTCAAACTGTAATTCCCCATCGTCACTGTCAACTGGGGAGCCTTGAGCAAGGCATCACTCGACCGCCGGCCACCTCCACACCAGAACCCTTAAACTACTCGATGTGGATGCCTCTCTTGGATACCAAGGCAGAGTCTATGAAGCTGTGGGTTGCCCCACCATCTATTAGGATCATGACTCTTTAACCCCGTACAACACCCCTAACACAGAAAGTGTTGAACTTGGGAGTAGTTTATAAGGTGGCAATAGTCCCTCTTTGCGGCTGTACCTATGGCTGCTATGTTTGTGGTCCTTGTACCAGTGTCTGTGGTGTCCCCTGTACCTGTGGCTGCTGCTCTATCCCATTGTTTTGCGCATCACTCTGTACCTGCTCATCCCCATCATCATCATCATCATCCTCATCACTATCTGATACTACCTCAATGTAGTAGACCTTGCCCTTCCCCATGCACCTGTGCCCCGGTTCCCATTGTTCCTTGCAACTTAAGCATAATTTATTTCTCTTTAATTCATTCCCGGTCTCATCGTCCAATCTGTTCTTCCTAACTCCACTTTTCTGGGGAGGCTTCTTGTCCTTGCCTTTCTGGGGAATGAAAGGTTTCGACGAGGGTTTATTCTTCGATGCGGCACCCTCCATGTCATGTACTCTAGAGATGGCATCATGTAAAGTGGCAGGCTTGAATGCCTTGATCCAACCTCGTAGAGGCTCAAACAATCCCTCTGTGAATAGCATAATAAGCCTAGTCTCGGAGATATCTGTCACCATCACTGCCAACCTTTGGAATTCTATGATATAAGCATCTGCAGTACATGTCTGCCTAACTTGTGCCAGCTCTCGAAAATGCAGCTCCGGATCCTTCATATCAAATCTATCTATCAACCTCTGTGTGAGCTCCATGTATGATGTGATGTTGGCATGCCCCAGCGTAACCAAACCATGATACCACCACTCATGGGCCTCTCCCTCCAGATGCAAGGTGGCATATTTAATGGCTTCAGTTTCCTTCATAGGGTTGAGTTGGAAATAAGTGTCCAAATTCTGAACCCAAGCCCTTGCTGTGGATCTATTGCATCCATTGAAAGAAGGAAGAGTAAGTTTCCCCATCTTCCACTGCAAGTCATAATTATGAGGTCCCCTGTTGAAGTCTCTGGGCTTGTTTCTATACTTGATGTTGCAAAAGTACTGGAACAACATGGCAGCATGGAACTCATCTCCAAGGTCCTGGTACTCTCTCAGATAATCAGTGAAACTATCTCCAGGTACTGGTTGTCCTGGTTGACCCACCGGCTGCTCATCAGTGAATTTAGGCATGAGAGGTCTGGGTATCCTTGAGCTAGATGCTCGGGTGTTTGGTTGATTGGGATGTTGGTGTTGCTTCCTTCCCCATGGTTCCCATTGCAGCCATTTGTACCTCTAGTGTCATGGTATCCCCCATCATGGTGATCTGCCTTGTTGTGCATGAGTAGCTGAGTCATGATGTCAACCAACTGTTCATGTCCCCTTGCCACATTGTTAGTTAGGAGGTTGATTAACTGTTGTTGGCCTCTAGCCAAGTCATTCAGAATGTTCATGGTACTACCTGTGGGGATGTCTTCCCTGCCTGAATCTCTGCTTGATTCATTCCCATTACCTCCCAAGGGGTTATTCCCATCGCCCATCTCTACTTCCTCTTCTGATATGAACTGCTCTTCTTTCTCCTCAAAGAACTCTTGTCTTCCTCAACTGGTCCTTCCCCAAACTCAGATAAGAAGACCCTTCTAGGTTGATCTCTTTGCCTTCTGTAGATGAATGGATTACCTTCCCCGGAATTCATAAAATAGCATGCACCTCACAGGCTGGGAGGATGCACTGCTCTGATACCACTATAAAATCCCAAAGTCAAACTGGCTGGAAATCTTCCCTTTCTTTTCCTTTACCAATTTAATTGACGCCTGGGAATCCTCTACTTCCTATTGAAGATTGTAACTCTGCCCAAGCTGAATGTTATAGTTGGTGATTGCCTTTACATTATGTACCAATTTTAACACTGTACTAGTACTCCTATAGCATACTGTTGGCAAATCAGACTTGGATTTTTACTCTCTTCAAGTCACTTCTGAAGTGGTTAATTGTCTGAGAACTGAGGTCTGCATTTGGATATTACAAGCATATGTTTGGTTGATGAATTATGACAACACTTTCCAGATTTGTTGCTGTAGCTAGCTGATAACTTTTCAGACTTCAAATAAACTGAGTTTGTAACATTTACTGACTGATTTTAACACTGGAATATGTGGTACATGATATGCTTGGCAAATGGATATCCAATAGTAAATAAATAACACACAGAAATCAGAATTATGAACACTTCTTATGACTGGAAATTTCATTCGAAAAAACAACATTACATGCCTGGAAAAAACACGTAGAAGAGGCTTGGATTATGTCATCCTCAAACTGCCAGATCTGCTTCTACCTTTGATGATTGTCTTCTCCAAGAGCTCCACTACTTCTTTGCTGGGATTCAGTGCACAGGTGACAAGTCAAGAGCTGCTGTAAGTAGCACGACTTTCTCTGGCAGACTGCTACAGGGGTTTGCTATCCTTCACAATGATTTCTCCTTCATAAAATGTCTCAGGCAAAGCTCCTTTCATTACCAGATTCTCCCTTCAAGATGACAAGTCATTACAGTCAGAGAGGACCACCACCATTATTTGACCACACGATTTGCTTAGCAAGCAGAGAATGTGCCACTCTGTATTTTCAGGAACTTGTGACAGCTGGGAATGGAAATCTCCCTCAATAATGCACCCTCCCACTGGTGGATGTTTACCACAAGTGCACCTGGTCTCTAGAAGTTATAGTTCCATCAAGTGACTGTGCCTCCCACTAAAAACCACTGAAACTTCACAAGTAACTCTGATATGAGATGAACATTAAATCTGTGAGTGCGCCCTCACCAAAAATGGAGGTCTATGCTATCTTGGATGAATGTAGAATGTGGAGGTAGATGTAGCCTTCCTCTTTCCTTGATCACTGAACTCAATTCCTTACAGCCAATGGATAAATTCTTCCAACAAGTTCGCCCTACCTTCATTAGACTAAAATCACTATTCAAATCCAGATCTGAAAACAAAGATGCAAGTTTCATTCACGGCCATGAAGATCTTGTGAAAAATCTGAGATAATTTCTCCTCAATGAAAGGCTAGGATAGATTGTCTCACTATCGAAACCCTTCTTTTCCTCCTCCTAGGTTTTCGTCCAAAAGAAGCTTGAAGCTCAAGAGCTCTAGTTTTCGAAAATGCAATAGACAAGAATAGAGAGAATGAGCTCTCATGTCCTTTTTATATTTTCTCATTGACCCCTTTGTGATTCTTCAACTTCCCTTGACCAATTTTGTCATTAAAATATTTAAAAAGTGACTTTATGGAGAAAATGAACCCTTTTGCCTTTTAATTTCACTTTGAACCCCCTTTTTACACCTTTGCATCACTTTATGACTCAAGTGACTTTTATAAAGTGACTTAGAAATTAATTATTAATCGTCACTTTACAAAACACATTTAAGCCTAGGTGACAATTTAATAATTAATTAATTCCCTTCTATTCTCGACTATAGCCTACGGGAACTAAATAGGCTAATAAGACGTCCCCATGGTGGTCATCCGGAAAGGGACATGACAGAAGGAGAAATGGGAAAGAGTAGAAGAGAACACTCAATATTCAACATAGCGGAATTTTAAAAAAACAAACAAAGAGTGGGTTTTAGAGCCTACCTCTTTAGCTCCCCAACAGTGATTGAATGTACCTATGGAAGCCTTCAATTTCCCTTCCAAGCTCTCACAAACAACAACCTTCAATCTACCTTCCAAGCTCTCACAAATTGGTTCATTAACACTAGCTAACATTCTACTCAAAACCCTAGAAAAGAGGAATAACATGAGTGAAATGAGAAATAGAATGAAAGAAAATGAAGTGAATGAGTGTTTTAATCAACTAAAGGAACCATAGTCATGTCTAGACTAATGATTGAATCCTTTTCTTGGTTCACACGAGCAAGAGAGAAAAAGAAGTGCCTCTAACTGGCGGGAGCTAAGTGGGAGCACTGAGGAAGCGTTTTTTTGTCTCTTGGGAGCATTGAGGGAGCGCTGAGGGAGCGACCTGGGAGCATTGAGGGAGCGATCCGGGAGCGTTGAGGGAACTTTGCTCCCTGTTTTGGCAGGGAGCGTTTTTTTTCCCAAGGAGCACGCTCCCAGAAGGGGGCGATCAGGAAGCGTGCTTTCGAGGGCGCTTCCTAATCGCTCCCTCTGGGAGCGCGCTTCGGGAGCGAAGCGTTGAGGGGGGGGGGCACTCCCCCGTAGCTTAGAGTTTAGTGACCAAGTGAGGGGAGCAACACTTCTATTTATACATTACTTTTTGGTGAATTTCTAAATGGGCCGACTTGACATTTTTACTGGGGCCGACTTGTAATTTTGAATTATAAAAATACATTTATTGTTTGTTTTTATCTTGTAGGTCAGCTAGACTAGTTAGGAGACCTCATGTAGCTACATCATCAACAGGTGCTTGAGAATCTAGGGAGTTGGTAATTCCTTCTAGTTGGTGTTAGAGAATCTAAGGGGTTGGTGCCTCCTACAAGTTGGTACTTGTAAACTTGGGAGATTGATGTCTCCATTAGATAGGTGTCTGCAAATCACTGTAATCATTTTTTTAGAAAGAAAATATTTCCAGGGTTTTCTCCCTTATTGGTTCCACGTTAAAATCTTGTGTCTCTTGTATGGTGCATTTTTGTTGACTGCTGCTCAATGTGATTGAAGGCTAATGTGAATGGTAAATAAGGTTCGAAAGTGTAAAATCTGTCCTATACTGATTCACTCCCCCTCTCAGTATAGCTGAATATTCCAACAAGATTTACTTGCATAATAAAAAATGTTGTGTTTAGGTCAGTACACAACAGATGCACTGTCTAAGGTTGTTGTGGTCTACAAGTTGAATTGGTGTCAAAAAGAGATGTAAGTACAAGAGGAGTGTAAACAAAACTCTTTGGGCAAAATTTGTATCAGTGATTTCATAAATGGTGAAATTGGTGAATTGCCAGATTGTTGGAGCTAAATGCTATCAATGGTGACAAGTCCCCAACTTCGTAGGTCGACAAGATGGTTAGATAGACATCAACATTGAAATGCAATGCCAACATTAAGGAGGGTTCAAGTCAACTTGGATCAATGGCATCAACGTAGAAGAGTCAGCCATTGATAGTCGACAAATTTGGTGGGGTTGATGTACTGTCTGATGTATGGTCACCGACTCACCATCAATTTGTTATTCAATTATAAGTTATAACCATTTGCTGAGAATCCAATGTACAAATATAGAATATCCCATGGGATGGGAGTATATTGTTGATTTTCTTGTTCAACATTAATGAACCCATTGTTCCATGCTCCCGCTATAATTGAGCTTGTTGTTGATGATCCTTGTGATTGGCATATTGTTGGGTTGCAGACACATTGATGATTGTGAGCCAATTATTTCAGGGATGACTATTTAGTATTGGCTCTCTGGTTGTAATCATTTGTGCTAACAAAAAATATTTAAAAGGTTACACAATTAGAAACCCTTGTTTCAAGTGTATGCTCGGCAACATAGAGGCTAGAAGATCATGTGAATTAGTGTGCATCATATAGATAATTAATCTTTTGCTTGCATGTCCTGCCTCCCAACTATAGGAATTGTCTAGAAAGGATGTGATCTCCTGCTTTATGCTTTTTCAGAGAGCTGATTGTGAATAACACAACTCTTTTTGTTGTTGACAGGCCTCAGGACATTTTGACAGCGTGTTTCATCTTAAGATCTTCGAAGCAGATTGATAATTTGTTGATGGATGATTTGGTCTGTAATTTCCTTATTTTAGTACTGTAAGCAGTTTTTTTTAACTTCTCAACAACAACAACAAAATAACATCAACCTTCTTTGGATCAAACGGAATAAAAAGAAGCCATGTATTAAATCATCCTTGGAAAAGGAGTTTATTATTTAGCCACAGTAACGCTAAGTGATATGCATAATAATTTTTTTTAAATCCAAACATAACTACATAGTTTTTTAATGATATAGTACTAAGTAAACTTGTGATGAAGTTAAGGCCTTGTTCAGACCTTGCATCAAGCTCATTAAAGACTGGCAGATTTCATACCTGGTATTCTGTACAGAATCCAATTGGGGTATTTTACACAGAATTCGGTTGCTCTAGTATAAGTAACTAGTCTAAATAGTTGCGGCCTCCGGCCGTAGCATCCCTCGACGCCCACCGCAACAAAAGTGGGTAAGGGAAGATCCAAGAAAAATTCGAGAAAGAAAAAGATATCAAGAATCTCTGTAACCCACTGCAACAATTAATCATTACAAATTATATTTGCGTCATCATTAGGTCCAGCCCAGTGAGCAATACTCCCACTCCTACTTTTATTTAATTGCTTAAAAGATAATAAGGTAACCAAGAGTAGATGGACGAATGAAAATAAGAATAAGTAGGCAATGGTGAAATAGTTCAACTCATTTAACGGTGGCAATTGTCAACAATAGGTCATGGTTTCAAAACCCATGTAGTAAATTCGCTTCCACGAACATAATAGATACCGGCGCCCTGCCCCGACCCGGAAACAGAAAGCTACGTAAAAATGGAAGGCTGAAGCACGCATCCCATCTGTTAGAGAATGACAGAGACCTGACTGAATGGAGAGAATCAGGATTGGATGGCACTGGGAACTGGCACTAACCTCTGATCTGCTGCTGCTGCTTTGAGTGCGTTCCAAGTTGCCATGTTCAACAGCCTTGCCACTGAAGCCACCCGTCCTGGTAATAGATGACCACCCTGACCGGAGAGTCGCTAATTGGTTCCATGTGGGGGATCCTAAGCTCCACCGCTTTTTGGGAGCAGCTATTCTGTGTCTGTCGCTGGAGGTGTAGCAGCAGCAGGAGGAGATTCTTACTTTAGGTGCAGATGTCGTGGGTTTCATGATTCCATGATGAAATGGACTCCATCCCTCTAAATTCCCAGCCAAAATCAACTCCATTCTCACTCCTGCCCTTATCCGCTACCTGTTCTCGATAATCTCTGGGATTTCCAAACATCATTCGTCGTGCGTGAAAGACATGACATGTTTGCAGATTAGCATGCTCTTAGTATATTTGTGTTTCCTGTTTTCAACAATTAAAAATCGAAGTTAAACTTTTACAGAGTCATTGATATATCTACTGAAAATTGATCATGTAACGTCCCCAGCTTGACCCTATGGCATTAATATTGTAAATGATGTAAATATTGCCATTTAGTCATGGTGAGGAGCTCAAGGCCAAGGCCCCGCCACTGATTTATCGTTTTATGTATCGGCAATTAGAATAGATGCATATGGTTCTTGTGCTAGCAGTGCACAATGTAAAATCGGACATCATGTAAACATGCAATTTTAATGAAAAACCCACAACCAGCTACGCAATGCAACAAAGAGATGGGGGCATGATCTTTACAAGGAATAGGGAGGGAAAATAACCAAACCCTTGAGCCATGGTGTTAAGCCATTTCATTGGGGAAATCCATGACTCTCAACTACCCATTTGGCCTCATGCACCCAATCATTTAATTCTTCCAATAATTGGTTGAGATAATTAATGCCTTGGGATGGGAGAGGCATGGCTGTCAATTTTCGGGTATGGGCAAGACAGCAACCTGGGAAATCGAGTTTTGGTTGGCTGGGCAAGAAAACCCCCACGAAATTGGCCCAAAGCCATTCTTCACCCATGGCATTCTTTCTCTCACGCAGTCTGAGCCTGTTGGGGTTTTATCCTTCACGTTTTTCACCATTTCCGGCATTATTCCATGCCTGAAAAATCGTTTTTGGTTAGCTCATTGGATGGGAGAAGAGAGCCACGATTTTTGGGGTTAGAGAGGCCGTTTCTGCCCACGAAATGCCCATGAGCATTCTTAGGAAAACGATTCTGCCCTCCTGGGGTTGATTTCCCATTTTCTCCTTTTCGTTTTGGTTGCCCACGTTTTCCTGGAACTGTTAGGAACC
This sequence comes from Larix kaempferi, assembly GCA_027924585.1. NCBI lineage: Eukaryota > Viridiplantae > Streptophyta > Pinopsida > Pinales > Pinaceae > Larix > Larix kaempferi. The sequence goes on from BSBM01000738.1 coordinate 32,399,293, forward strand.
CATTGTTGGGAACTTCACTATAGAAGCATTTTTCTCGCGCCCAGCACTTACATTTTTGCTGTTATATGCATCCATCTCCTAATCAGCCTCAGAAACCCAACTGATGGTTGGTATGGCTCATTTTGGGGTATCTATGGCCATGTGAGACCCTGTTGTTCCCTATTTCCTTGTGGAGATCGTGCCCAGCTCGGGGGTGGCAGTGGTGCTGAGAAATTGAAGAGCACATTGGCCTATGGTTGGGAGGAACGTTGCAGAAGCGTAGTTGGTTGCTCAGGGATTACTTGGTTTGAGATAAGTATTCTCACTTGATAATTTGATATTGTTTAGATTGATGAATGGCATGAAAATACTGAATGTCTAATGGGATGTGAAATTGTTTATTTCCGTTGTGTTTCTCTCCTAATTATACATCCCATATCTCTTTTTAAATCATGTGAGTGCTTGGTTATAAGTTTATGGGGCTAGATGCCCGGTTTTAGCCTCACGATCCTCTCCATTGCACTGGTGTGATGGGTGGGGACGTGACAGATCATAGGTCCAGTAATGAAATAAGAAAAAAAATTACAGGTGAACATCAAAGAAAGCATAACTATTTTTTTGGCACGTGTAAAACTGCAAATGGGTAAAGTATCCTAACTTCATTAACGGTAGAGGTAGATACCTGATACCTGATTATCTATGCCTTGCCTACCCTTAGTGATGATCGAGCATCCCTATGTTTGAACCACTCTTTACGTCCTAGAGTAAGACCTAAAATTGTTTTTGATTAGTTAAGAGTTTGTCTTCCTAAGACATAAGAAAACACGTTGACAGCCCAAGACCCAGAGGCATCTAGTAGAAGTGAAAGTCTACCCCCTTACAGACCACCAACAGGTCATTTTAGGTGGCATGGTGTTTGCTTGAATAATAGTGATGAGATAGCATGCATTCCTAGATGGCACTCAATGATGGTTGTCCTCAATGTCGGTTGACAACTAAGTTATGATAGGTTTTGTCACCTTCAAAATAAAAAAAGAAAGCACAACTAAGGTTTTTAGGGGAAGGGCAAAGAGTTACAGATTAATTACTAAAAGCATTATGCAAAAGTAAAGAAGTTTAGTTTAGAAGATGCCTAAGTGTATATTACCATGTGGTCTTTGTATTCATCAAAGTGATAGGTGATTGTGTTAAGGACATATTTATATTCAATCAGGCGCATCCAACATTGACTTAGAGGGACACCCTCAAGTGCACACTTGCACAACTTAGTTTGGCACAGTTGTTGATGTGAATGGGCAATTTGCCAAACAGTTACAAGTGGAAGCTCGTCAACTAACAAAACGTCGACTTACATAGTCACATTCAATTGTTAAAAGCCAAAATTACCAACGTTAAAAGTTAGGGCAATGGATGGTTAATTGATGAATATTTCCCATGTACTACAAAATTTTACAATGTTTGTTGCAACATTGCAGGTTACCATTTAGTAGCAACAGAAGTAAGAAATCAAGTAGTACTAGAGGAGTTTTGATGCCAAATTTGGGTTCCTCTCTCAAAGTGGAAACCAAGGTGAAGAATACACCCTATAATGGTTAGATGGACACCTTATGACTTAATGATTGGCTAACACAAATAGATTCCTTATATGATTTATATCAATTTATAGATGAAGGTAAAGTTGCATTTACAAAGCTACGCATGCATGAATAAACTTTTTTGTGGTGGGAGAATTTATATGGGCAAAAGCAGACAATCAATGTCACACAAACCACCCAAAGGGGTTGGATCCATTGGTGAAGAGCAAAGAGTTTTTCATCAGTGGGCAAGGTTCAATTCCAATGAGGGCCGAACCTGGAGCCATGGGGGCACCTTGAGGTAGTGGTCAAACGTGTGGTTCCATCCAGAGAGATTGTATTAAATGATCTCGTGACTCGCGAACACATAAGTGGATCAAATCCCACCCCCATGTCCTCCTAAAAAATCATGTCGGGGTGTAGACCAGTCGGCAAGCCCGTGTAAGCCTTGAAATAAAGGTCGTTGGTTCAAATCCTAGATAACTCATGCTCCATTGTGGCGGGCGCGGTGGTTGCACCTAGGGGTATAGTGGTAGCGGACGGGATTGGATCCCTGGACCCCGTGTCACGCGAGTACCAGCCCCATCCCAGTTGTTGATTCCCCTAGTTACAAAAAAAAATGTCACACAAACCTTGATATGGGACAAATTCAAGGTCTCAATCGAGGATAATTATATCATGTAAACTATTGGAAGGAGCAACAACAACAACGACTATTGGAGCTTAATTTTGAAGCAACTGCAAAACGTATCAAAAGGAGCAGGGTCCATGTTGAGGTTTGATTCGTGAAAGCCTAAATATGTGGCTAACATGTGGAGCATATGTGTACATGTTTGAATATGCATGGAAGCATTCGTAAACCCATAGGTCTTGAGAGACATTGCAATAGCAATGATGTTTGCATTCGATGTTAAAGGCTCAAATCACTACCAATGGGGTGGATGATAACTCTACTTTTCTCAATTCTTCTAGAATATTCTAACATCGCATTCCAAGGTTTATATGTATATAATCTATTTAATGAGACAGGGGTTGGTTGTTGTTGTGGTTATGGTGTACTTGTGAGCTTCTCTTTTGTTGGTTATGGCCATGAGCCATGCTCTACCTTAATGATATAATTGTTGATATTTTGCTAAGATGATGGAGATAGTTATTGGTTTTGCATATATGTTTGAGATTGTTCCTTGTATGGGTTATGTACCTATTTTAGTTATGTACCATGATGAATTTATTTTGCTTACACGATATAATTTGTTAATAAGGAATTGATCCATGAACATTATACCACTATCACTCCTATCACTCTACACATTTTTTAAAGGCAACATTAAACATGCCTCGGCTAAGACCTCCTTCCTATGGAAGGTAAAACACGGTAGCTTATTAGACTACATTGAACCTTTGTTGGAGACATCTATGAACCACAGGTCTTCAAATGGGACAAAAGATGGTTCCATTTCCAAGACCTTAACCAATATAGGACAATGGAAATGCAATGGAAGACAGTATCCAAGTTGCATGATTGGTTTGATTTGTAGATCCATGTTTTTGCTTATCAAGAACAAAATATTGTTGAAAAGCCTTGTCTTTGGCGACAATATGAAGATGCCCATTGGAATGTTGATAGTTTGTTGAAGTTGCATATATCTTTGAAGATGCGATCATGACTGTATTGGATTTCTATTTCAAAGGTGCACTTGAAGGTTATGCTTAAGATTTTTCCACAAAGTATCATAAATATTTAACTAAAGCACTAGTAGAATTCAAGAAAGGGCCTCACAAAAGTATGATTGATGAAATTTCCATCTGGATTAAGATGTTGTTCATAGAATGGGGTATGTCACCTAACCTCGCAAAGATGGAAATGTGAGCCATGTGTTGGGGAGTGGAACCAAAGGAGCACACGAAGGTGGATTTCATGCGTCAAGAAGCCTAGGTTCCATTGAAGGTGAACATAGAGAATGTATTAAGTGGCCATGGAAAGTGTTATAAAAAATGTGCAACGCTGAAAGAAGAATGGTGGAGAGATCAAATGAAAAGAATTTGCACTAGGAAGGAGTCCCTCATGAGAGAGTACAACCTTGAAGAGTGAGTCAATGAGAAGATTATAATAATTGAGTAGAGGAGTTTTGGTTAGCCCTACAAAGTATGAGAAAGAGTGTGTGTTAGATCATATTGCATAGAATATTGTGCATGAATGACTTAAGAGAACATCATAAGGACAAAGTTGGAGGAGTAGTGATGAGTTAGGGAATGTGAATGCTCATACAAACTACATTAAAATGTAGGAAGGGCTCATCATACCTAAGGATGTTGAGATTGAAGATATTAGCAATGGTAGTGTGCGGAATCTAGAGAATGATGCATTGGGAGATGTGCCATGATGATGGATCTACAAGAGGACATAATGTCAATAGTGAGGGAAGGTGAAGTAGTGTTGATGTTGGTTCATCCTTGGTTCCACCCCCTACACCTTTTATTGTTGGTGAAGTTCTTGTAACCATTGTTGCACATAGAGTGAGTGTTGCAGTTGTTAATAGCCAAAGTGTGCCTACAACGCTATGAGTAGTGTTAATGTTTCCACAAGAGTCGATTAGAATTTCTTAATAGAGTAGTATTAATGTCATGGTTGGAACTCAAAATTGCCTAGCCTGCTAAGATATGTTTAGTTCTAAGACTACAAGCTACAATGATGGTGAATAATCTTGTAGAGTGAGCAATAAAGTTGCATGTATTTCATGGCCATGAAGAAGAAGACATGGAACAACATTGGTTCCTCTACAACACTATCTAGTGTGTGAAGGAATAATAATGTTACAAGGTTGGTAGAATTCCAAATCATGGTATATGAAGTAAAACAAAGTGCTCCATTGAATCATGCACAAAATTTGGGTAAGTTGTGTCAGGCATCACCAAGGAGTTTCATAAGCCAATGTATGAGTAATATAGTTTTGTTGAGTTAAGGGAGATTAAGCATATGATTGTTGAATCATCTTGGGAGTGTGATCAAAGGTTTTGTAGCTTTATGAATTAGCTTAGTTAAACCATTTATGGTGTGCAACGCAAGGAGTGATTATCAGCCAATTATAACCTGATATTCAAAACCCCTTGTTGCAACAATGCCTTAACACTCATTAGGAGGCATTTAGAATTTTCAATGTGCCTCGACTCAATTGGAGAATTAGTCATTGATGCAATTATAGAGATGGCCTCTTACGTGGCATAGTTTTAGTATTGACTCACTACCTTGTCTAAACAAATTCAAGAATCAACAAAGGGAAAGTAGACAAGGCGATAGAGTGTATAGTGCATTGTTTGTAAGATGAAGCATCATATGTGTAGTGATTGCTCAATGGTTCAATGGAACATCACCATTATGTCAGATCCTTTTCTAAGGAATACATGGGTGTATATCTACAAGTTGATCCATGACTCGTACCATTGTCTAATGTTCCAGAAGTACAATAGTTCCACAATTGTCCTATATTGTAACTTATGCAAGATAAATACTTATCACACTAAGAATTGTAAAGCTTTGTAGGCGTCGATGAAGATGTTTGAGTAGAATTTCTTGGCAATAGACTCCTATGTGAGAGAAAATTTCAACTCAAACCAAGGCTAGGATAATTAGTTGGGGGTATCTTGACAATAATTGACCTCCTATATGATTATTTAATTGTAATGAAGTTGGCCACATAGCACATAACTATATGCGCCCACTACAACCACAATGTGGGCATTGTCAAAAGATGGGGCATAACATTGAAAATTGCTTGGAGCTAATCGAGAAGTGGGAAGTACAAGATATGAGGCGACATGGAGCTAACCTTGTAAATCATGAGTAATGAAACTTGGGACTCACTACCTTGAAAAACATTGGTTTTGGAGAGAACATTATCACTCTAGGGGGGGCTAAGATTGGCACAGATATGGATGCATCATTAATGGGAAATATAATGATTACTACCCCTAGTGCCACAATGTTTCATGCATTGCAACAAAAGGAATGCATGAAGGATACCTCTAGGGTTATAAAGAAACAATGAGAACCCAATATTTGGGACCAATAAAATTGTATCAGTTGTAGATCTTGGTAAGCATGTCATAAAATTAGAAAAGTTTCTAGATCTCGCATGTTGTAAATGATGAATTTGACCTTTGGTTTTAAGCTTTCCTTTGAATTCAAGGTGATGAGACATCATTTGCAATACTTCATACTCTATCACCATAGGTTTTGGGTACCTCAATTAAAGTGGAAGAAGGGGCTCTACACTAGGCCTAGAAAAGAAAAGGCTTACGAAAGAATTCAGGATGAATGCGATCATTGATTGATACAAAGTAAGGCATGTAATGCTAGACTTGGGATTCAATGTTAATATATTTCCTAATAAATATTAGGAGCTAATGGGACAATCTAAGTTAGTTTATTCACCTATTCAATTCTTCCTCACAAATCGATGAAGAATCTATCTGATTGGTTGGTTGGAGGGGGTGGAAGTCAATTTGAATCGCGTAAAGACCTCTATGAATTTTGAATTCATTGAGATAGTGGATAACATGGATCCTACCATGTGGTGTTATAGATACATGGTATTTCATGTATCTTTTGAAGTTGAGGGTAGATGCATCATCCTTCGAAAACCCTATGCAAGGAGAAATGTTTGTGGATTCAAAAGAGGAATATTTTGTTAGCAATGTGGTCAATCAATTATATAATATAACATTAGGATGACAAGAGGACTACAACAATCCCATTATAGATGGGAATTTGAGTTGGCGCAATATCATCTCCTTCGACGCAAGCTTAGAAGAAGTAATGAACCATTGGCAATGTGAAGATTGTAAACAATTCACTCACATATGCAAGATCATAAAATCGGTCAATTGGATAGGCATTGTGTTGAAGGACCCGCCAAAGTTGAGTGAAATAAAAGATGTCTCAAATTTTGTTAAGTTCATTATTAACCAAGTCGACCCAAAGAAACATGTTGAAGCTTCAAACATGACACTAAAAAACATTCTAGTGAGATGGTGGTTAGTGTACAAAGGTTCTCTGGACACTTGGGAGGAGGTTGAGTTAGCTTTTAAAATATGGTTTATGTTGTCAGAATAGCGGGAATTATGAGAACAACCCACTTACAGAAGAGGGACTGTGAAAAAACACATTGTAGATAGAATACTCTAGTTCACAGGAGAGACCAATTCCCTAAAGTAAGTGGATAACACTAAAGTAGTTTGGATTGCAGTTCATAGCTTGGTCACACAGTGGGTTCACAAATTTGTGGACATTGAGTCTACTTCCAAAGACTTGTTACCTGCATGAAGATACATCTCACTAACAAACTAAGGATTGGGAAGGTCTATAGTAGAGGTACTTGTTATCACATATATAGTAGCCGGGCTACCATACATTATTTTTCTGATTCCAGTACACTATTCAGCCAGTTCCCTTACATTGAGACGCTGAGATGAGCATCTATTTTGGATCACTATCAGATTTTGGACATCAGTTTTATTCCCCATGCCATGACTGAGTCTCAGGACACTCAGAGAGATGACCGATGTAGCCATTATACCATTTGAGCAGAGCAGTCAGTAGTGCTTAGAGTTATAGCAGCAGTTTCAGAGGACAGATGATGGTTCAGATGATGAGCATTCAGGTATATGACTCAGCAGGTATATCATGGTGTTATGGTTATATTGCTTTTATATTTATTCTTATAGCATGTCTTAGCACTTAGTGTCATGATCTGGCGATCATATAGATATGTGGACCTGGTTGATCTTATTATATATATTATATTGTCCCTACTCAGACTTAGAAGTTCACTATTCATACTCATTGGTTTTACCCTCCTTAGGGAGAATAGAGGTGATCATTCCACCATACCTTGGCTTGCTAGTGTTGGCTCCATTATTCATTGTCTTCATCCATCCATTGCCTACCTTTTAGTTTATGACCCTGACTTACTACTTGATTAGTGACATGGAGGATCTTTTCCCCACTGTAGCCTCTGTATTGGATGAGCTTCCTTGTTTATTATGTCTCGGCTCTGAGTTAGTGACAAAACTTACCTATGGTGAGTTGGAGTTCCTTGTGAATTTCCCCTAGTCACTAAAGTTGTGTTGGCTAAACACGAAACTTTTAGTGCTGCCATGAATACAAAATCTGGAAAATGAAATGCTATATGAAAAGCCCGTTCATGCAATGTGTTTTTCAACACACATTAATGAAAGACATGCCAAATGAAAATGGACATGAAAATAAAATGTTATATCTTTTGGAAATGTAAATACCTAGGTAAACAAGCTGTCTGTGACACACCTAGAAGTGTTCAGGTAAACAAGTGCCTAAAAAACACACCTGCAACAGAAAGCCTCAAATAAATGTAAATCTATGCAATGTGTTTATAAACACACATAGATCAAAGGCTATGGAAACCTCAGGCTCAAAAAGCAATGGAACTTAAATGCTATATCTAAATTATTGCTGGCCTCATTTGTATTATGGATTGTGCGCATCTGTTAAAGGTGAATAAACCTTCTTTGAACAACTCATCCATTTGTGAGACACCGCCATTCCCTGTGTTGTTGCTCATTCAGTATATACTATGGTGTGTATTCCCTTCCCTTTTCCAAAGTGTCACAATGTTAAGTCAATCAAGTCATCCTTTAGCTTAGCCAGTTTATTTTAGCCTTCACCCTTCACTAGCAAATTGATCACAACTATGAAGTGAGTATGATCCTGAAAGTCTAGTCTGAGTTAAATAATCATTAATGACATTATATATTTGGATTTAGATCGCCAGTAATGATTACTTTGTGTTATAATTGTTATTTGAATAAGTTGTAGAGCATGCATTAACCTTTGACACTTTGCAGCAGCTTCTGATGATGGTTTGAGTTATATTTGGTTATGTTGACTTGGTCAAACCTAGTTTGACCAAGGTCAACCATAGGACATGAGATGGTTGGACCTTGTGATGATATGGATAGATGATATATGGTCTATGTACATGTACATGATGATTCTATGCATCAGATACAGGTTTATGATCATGATTCATGGTTTACAGCATTATTTGATCATTTACAGATTATTATTATTTCATTTGTTCCGGTATATTGGATGTATTATATGATCATGCAGAGACTCATATGGTGTATGAGTACACATCTTGGATGGATTTGGACCTTCTGAGTCCAATGAGACAGTCTGTTTTCAGTTCCGAGCACTTACAGTGATGATTGAGCCTCAGTAGGCTAACCCAATGCAGTTTTGGTCTATCAGAGACCCTGTCAGAGCAGAGAGGATTTTTATTTGGTTGACCTAGGGCGTTGTGCTTGGAGGGGGTGGTCCAGCCACTTGTTTTTACCATATTAACCCCCTCTCGGACACACTGGTGCCCTCACCTTGACAGCGCAGGCACTCCTGGAGGTAGTTTGGGGCAGTTTCACGCTTCCCGAGGCATTTCAGGATTGGTAGAAATGGCTATTGAGGAATTCGATTTGGGATACTGAGGCAATGTCTTGGCATGGGATGATCAGTGATGATGGGTTGATGTTTTCCACACCTCCTCCAGCAGTTTCAGCTTCATCGGGGCCCGCATCCATCACTTATGGCACTTTCTGATGATTTCTGAGGCCTTTAAAGGCCCACGATTTGTCCATAGAGGCACGATTTGGTATATTGATGACTATTTTATTATTATTGTGCTATGGGGATTGACCAAGGGTGGCTAAAATTACACCTTGGACCCACCATAAACTTCTTATTATATTTTGTCATCATGATTTGGTGGGATTACCCTCTTCTAGGGCGATTTTGTCCACTTATGTTATATTTTATGAGTGATCCATGTATTTTATTGTTGAGCTCATCTTAACCATTGATTAGACTTTTGTATATTTTAATATTAGCCACTCATTCAAAAAGTGGTTATGATTTTGATGCCTCTCCTTCCTATTTAAAGGAGAGAGCTTCTCATTGTAAAAGGGACTTGTGGCTCTGGATTATTGGAATAGAAAATTATTATTGCATCTATCTCCAGTGTTGTGGTGAATGTTTTTTGGTGTTCGTTCGTTGGTTCTTCTTTTGCACTAAGTCATTGGAGATATTGTTTTGCCATATCTTTTGTACCACGTTTTTGCATCTACAGGTGGAGGCCGATTTGCTTTGAGGAGGAAGTATTGGTAGGGGAAGGCTCTCCCTACTTCTTCTTTTGAGCTCTTCGTTGGTAACAGGGAGTATTACTGTCCCAGGACCTTCTATTTCATGTTATCATTGCATTTTACTTGTATTTCCTCCATACTTGACCTCTCTGATTGAAATCGATTTCCTTGGATTGACAGGTAGAGGAGGGTGCACTTGTGGGCTAGGGCATCAATTTGGAAAGCAAAATCAATAATTTCTCATTTGATCTCTGCGGGAATATTCCTCAACATCAAGGCATCTCTCTTCATCACTCAGGTATGATCTCAAGGTAATTTCTATCTCCATGATCTATCCACTTGTCTAAAATATTTCAAACCCTAATTAATCAAAACCCCCATTTTTACATTTTTTCATATCTACTGAGGTCTAGTGGGTTGTTGGGTGTAATATTGAAAACCCACCTCTATAGTATCCAAGGCATCCCGGATCTATAGTTTGGTGAGGATTGGCCTTCGTTTGACCCCCTTCCCAGGCCAACTTAGCCTCTCCAAGTGAAGTCGCACTCCTTGAGGAAGGTGAGTTACCTTAGATCTTGTTGATGGGTAGTTGAGATCCCACTTGATTCATGATCTACACATCCAATAACCTACCCCTACACTGTCACTTTTCTGATTTCTACCTTGTGGGCCCTATTCCACATTTTAAGGGATTTAATCCCCATTTTGGACCACATGGTATCTTAAAACTCAGATCTAGTAAGATCTAGCCATCGGATTACCTTGAAATTATAGATCCATACTCTCACTTGCTTAAACTACTTGGATCTAATGTTTGGATGTCATTGGACTTGTCTTGATTCATTTATCCCACTTTTTAGCCTCCTTGGGTAAAGTCGCACCACCTTGGAGAAGTGAGTTGGTCCACTTCTAGGACATGGGTACTTGAGATTTTGATGGATTTGGAATAGGCATAATTCAAAACCTAGGTCTAGTTGGTCACTTCATCAAATCTTGCCTTGGAGATAACATTCCTTGTTTTAAGGGATGGTGGTCCACTTAGGTCAAACCTTGAAACTCTAGATCTAGACCTATTCAAGACTTTAATTGCCCACTTATCTCATGCAATAGGAGTCATCAACCACAAGTTAATTTCACTTTGACTCCATTATCCCAATTCCCAAGGCACTGCTCTCTCTCCAAGTCAATTCGACTTTCCTAGATTGTTAGATTAACTTGTGGTTTGACCCTTGTGTGGTGAACTAAACCCTTTGATGTCATCATGTATCATGATCAAGCTTGTCACTTGTACTAGTTAGCCCCAATTCAACCCCTGAACTACCCTGCATTGGACATGGTTCCCAAGGCAGTGGATTTTCTCACATTGCCTAGTACCTTAATCCTGGATCCTATTTCAAATATCATAAGTCACTCTCACGTCAACAATGAACCAAAGCTATACTCATTGAACCCCTCACTTATCTTGTGACTTCACCCTAAGGTCTAGGATAAACCATACACCTTACTTCATTTAGAATTAACTTGATTTGGTGTCTTGGTTTTGATCTCTCCTGTCGGGAGTAGATCGGGTCTCCCCCTTTGTTGTCTGGGCTAGATGACATAAAGTGAAGGTTGCCTCGACTGGCGTGACAACCATCTATTGGAGGTCGAGGTGATCGTGGTTGCACCTTTTGAGTTGCCCTTCCCTATTGCTATCCATGAGTGGATACATCCATAGGGGTAACTACAGTTTAGGTGATAATAGTACTATGCAACCCCTAGTTTTTTAGGGGCTATCACACATATCATTAGGTTGTTGTAGAAGGTAAAGGAGTTCCTTTTGAAATTTGGTCAAGAACTTGAAAGAATAGAACCATAGGTTTGTGAGGAACACCAAGATTTACGCATATGGCACAAGGAACAAAAAAATTGTTTACAACTAAACATAGATGAGCAACCGCATCACATGCAATTCAATGAGTTTGAAGAAGACTACATATTCCAGGAGAAAAAAGATATAGTGCATCTAAGAAGTATCATGAGCTATTGAAGTCATGGAAGATTAATATTAGCTTGAAAGATGTGGTGAAGATAGATGTTATTGAGGACTATTGGGATGAGGTTATTGTCATAGAGGTTATGGATTTGTTGAAAGAATACCAAGATTTGTTTCTGCAAGAATTTTATCAAGATGAAGGGTATAGTTGGGGAGCTTAGCAAGATGAAAATCGATATTTAGCAGGTGAAAAACTCATCAGGAAAATACCATATTGTATGATTTTTTCACTTAAGGAGTAGGACAAGAGGGAGATTGAAAAAATGTTGTTACCAAATTTATTTTATGGGATCGAATACTATGAATGGACAAGCCCCATCGTCATTCAAAATAAGAATACGAAAGGAACCAACATATGTGTGGAACTCCACTAATCGAACAAGGTCTACATTCATGATATTTTTCTAATGTTATTTAGTGATAAAATTTTGAAAGGGTTGTGAGGAACAAGCCATGCCCTTTTATATATGGATTTTCTAGATATCATCAGGTCCAAATTACAGAGGAAGATAAGATGAATGCCATGTTTATGCAGAAATTCAGGTCATTCACATACAACATAACATATTTTACATACAACATAACATCTTTTGGTTTAGAGAATGTCCACATCGTGTTCTATCTTATTGTCGTTGTTACATTCCATGACTATATTTATAAGTTCCTAGAAGTTTGCCTTGATGTTTGGGTTGTGCATAACATGTTTCTTTGTTAATACTAATGTTTGAAAGATGCATGTAGATGCATATTTCTTTTTCTATGAAATAGATGCATATAAAAAAAATTGTCTTTTCCTTTCCGTTTTGGAGTCTTACTTGGGAACAATGTCTACAAGTAGGGTTTTTTGAAATTTCTAGTGAAGATAGTTGTCATTATGGATTTGTTGCAGACCAAATAATGTCTAGAACTTGTGATCTAATCTTTGATATAGAATTTATTATTAATTTTTTCTTAAGAACTGCATATCTCATAGCATCGATGGAAGAATTATTGTGGAAGGTTCTGCCTTTTCTCTAGATAGAATGCTATGAAAAAACTTTTGAGTAGTTGAAGGAAATTGTGGTCACTGCTCCTATATTGCTCTTCCTAGATTGGGAGAAACTCTTCCATGTGCATGTGGATTCATAATGCATAGATTTGGAAAGTATTTTGGCTTAATTGGGTGAAGGTGTGATAGATAAGCATGTATTTAGCCAACAAGAAGCAAACAAAGTGAAATCACACTACTATAAAATGAGAGGTCTTGGAATGGTGTGCATGCAAGCAATTGTTTTACACTATCTACTAGAAAGGTATTTCAAGTTTGTTATTTATCACTCAACATTGAAATACTCGGTGAATAAGCCAATTTTGGAAGCTAGGATTTGTAGATGGTTGATGTTGTTTAAGAAATTTGATATTTATGTCGTGGTCAAACCAGGAAAGGAGAATGTATGACCAAATAACCTATTATGAATATAGTCTAGGAAAAATCCCAGGATGCTAGATGAACTACCTAATGGATACAGTTCCATGTAAAGGTGATTCCCAATATTTCGTTGAGATCAAAGAGCTCTTAAGAAATGGTTATGTGTCAAAAGGATATGAGAGGAAAGAATAATGTTAGCTACTTGTTTGCGTAACCAATTAATAGTTTATCTCGAGGAATTTATATAAATAGGGCATTGGCAATATCCTCCACAAATGCATACTAGATAATTAACATTATGCAATCCTTTAGGAGGCACATGATCAGCTAAGTGGATGATTTTAAGACATGAAAAATACAATAGAAAAAGGTGTTATGCTTTGGGCTCTAGTGGCCTATGTTCTTCATCAATGTGACATATCATGTTAAGAGGTGCGACATTTGTTAAAGGGTGTGAGACCTTTATTGAGAGATGAGATGGTTAACCCTTTATGGTTGGGGAACCCTTCAATTACCAATTAGTCAATTTTTATTGAACCCATTGACCCACTCACGTGGTACTCGAGGGTGTGGTACATCAGTACCATCATCGACTATCTAATGTGACGGGAAAAGTTGTGTTGAGACAAGACTGCATTGCCTAAACTATTGCTAAGTTCATCTTTGGAATATTGTCATGAAGTTTGGATGTGATCCATAGAATATCACTAGTGATCATGGAAAGTGATTTCTTAGTGATACCATCCCTATCTGGGTCAGGGAATTTATGATCCAACATCGCAAAAATACTCCTTACCATTCACAATCTAATGGCATTGCCAAAGAATTGAATAGGATTTTGGAACACAATTTAACAAAGATATGCAATGCATTGCGATGACTGGGACGAGAGAATTCTTGCAATTCTTTGGGCTTAATGGATCACTCTTAAATCATTGATGAAACATACATACTTTAAGATGGTTTATGTGAAGAATTATGCCACTCGAGTATGTTGTTCCTATTCTATAAATTATTGTTGCTACACAAATGCCAAAAGATGTTGTGCTCCAAGAGAGACTAGGTGGAGATGGAAGAAGATATATTCATCACAAGATATCATCGGTTGGTTGAAAAATGTAGACATAAAGCATAGCATGATAGTAACATTAAGGATAAAATATTTTCATATGGATACTTAGTGTATTTTATGACAATAACTTCCTAAATCACCTAGTTAAGTTGCAAATCAACGGTTGGGGCCTTCTCATATTACTGAAGGGGCATTATGTTAGGGTCATACCCCAACCCATGTACTTTGAGGATACTTAGGAGTAATTTATTGATATACAAGACCATGTTCTTTAAATAAATCTAATGAGATAGTTAGTTGATAGTTACTCATTGTAAAAGGGTCATATTTATTTATTAAGACCTAGTAGGTGGTCGACCCTCTTTTACAATGGGACCACAGGTAGTTAGATTTTTGGCTATTGATGCATTATATATAGAGTATAAGGTTGTGTAATGTGATCAAGGGTTGTTGTTGTATTTGGAGCTCTAGTCATGGGAGGTTTCCCCCTTGAAGAATCAAGTGAACATTGCTCTCTCTTTTGAATATCACCAATACAAGGGTTCTTTCTTAGGTTTTATCTATTTATCTTTTATTATTTTTGTTCAACATTGTTATTTTATTGCATTATGTTATTTTGCTATCTAATATTAGGGTTAAGGTCATTTGGCATCTTTGGGGTAGTGTTTAAAGTGCCCATGGATAACTAGCTTCATAGACACATTTTATCATCATCTAGCGCATAAAAATAAATAACGCCTATATTTCATTTGAATAAGAATAAAGCAAACAAGTGGGAGGTGTGTTATATATTGTATCCTAATCTAAAACACATGCAGGAAATTCTGATTTCTAAGGAACAAACTGATAGTTCTAACAGCTAGTAACGGGTCAAGCGAATAGTAACAGGTCGAGCGAATAAAGGCATCTTCACCTTCAACTCTGGAAATGTCATCACATCAGGAGAAACCCTAAAAGGGAAATGCGTATATTGGAAGTGAAAGGGCCAACCAGTTGGGAGAGGTCATTTATGTGCCTTTAGGGAGATAGATTCATTCGATTCAAGCACTCTAATAGATTCAGGTGAACTACGAGGCCATAAACAACATTCTAGGTCTCGTTACGATCATTATAGAGAATACATTTATTTATTACCTATTCCAATAGCATGGAAGATAACTTGGAGCAAAGTAATGGCACCAATTATCTGGAAAGAAACACGGTTCCCAATGTTCATAATACCGTTCAACTTATATCTCTCATACCATTCCAAAATAAATGTAGTCTTAACACTCATCTAATGGAAAGGCCAATCAAAAATTGATGCTAAAGACATAATGGTTCTAATGGAAGTATACCGGGCAACTAGAGAAAAGGTATCCTTATATATATATATATATATATATATATATAAGGTGAGAGACATGTTCTAGTGTCTTTAAATAACATATAGATATGACATTCGATGGGTGAAACTATGGTTGGGGAAGAATACACACAAGAAATACAATTGGAATCACCTTGCAACAAACCCTTGTAACCCTTATTGATACCCGTTTGAATAGTACTGCATTAGACAACACCTATATATGAAATTTCACTTCCACATACCGTTAACTGTATTGGAATTCCCCTATGATACCTAAAACCAACTTTCAATCATCTAATGCAGTATTTGGGTGGTATGGTAGTACAACTAAGGAAACAATCGAGCCTCCTTAGTTAGCACCCTAAGATATTGGGTTGAGTAATATTGTTGTACCCCACTAGTAAATCAAAGAGCTATATCACCTAACACTCCCTTGTCCTCAAGACCCTGCAAACCTTAGCCTCTACTGTATAGGGCCATAATTTCTACATAATCTGGAATATCAAGAATTTGGGAATTTGGTCAATGCAATAATAATCATACGGGAGTAATACTCCCATAGGAGACGTAGTACTAAAATAAAAATTAAAAGATATGGCTCTTAGTTGTGCCTTATAGGAGACCTATCTCAAAAAAATCCTAGGTTTATGCTAATCGCAATGGTATCACTCTTTATTAACATATTTTTTGTGTACCCGACCACACCATTGTGGATGATGTATCTTATCAAAATCCTTATGAGACATTGCTCATCATGGCCTCACTCATTTTTTTGGGGGGCACCCATAGACACTATGACAACATGTGATAAAATCATGTTTGATAAGAGACTTGACAACCTAGATGTTCAACACTCGACACTTCAAGAAAAACTCAATGCATCAAGAGATTTCCACACTTAGGGAATCAGTCCAAACCCTACAAAATGCGATGACCCATCTCAGGGGTGTGCAAGAACAACTCCATTGGATAGAAACTCACCGCCACCTAGCTGATAACCCATTGAATGAACCATACATAGATATACATAGTGAGGAAACTTCAAAGGCAAGAGATTTTCCCCATAAACAACCCCTTTCAAGTCTTCACATCCATAAACTATACTGCTCCACTGATAACACCATATGCAATCACTTTCCTAAAGTGGATATGAATAATTTTGATCGTTCTAACCCCTCTGGTTGGGTCACCCAGATGGAACACTCCTTCTCTCTTCATGGCATCACTAATGACATGTTGAATCTTAGAGTGGGAGTGTTGTACTTGGATCCAAAATGATGGCAATGGTGGGAATGATATAAAAAATCCTATGGTGGATACATAACATGGAGTCAATTTGTTAAATCCATTTATGCTCATTTCAAGAGATAAAATCACTATTTGGGGCGGTTAAACAAGTTGCTCCAAACAAGCTAAGTAGTAGAATTTATCACAACCTTTGAGTAATTAACAATTTGTATAGAGGGATCAATTGATTCCTTAATAATGCTTATTTAGTGCCTCAAGGAGGATTTTAGAGTCCACAACAAGATGAATAAACCTACTACTTGGTTGGAGGCCTCTCAAAGAGCTCAAGAAGCATAGATAGTCGTAAATGCACAAGCCAAAAGACCCTTTTTCATGCCTCACATTCTCTCTTCACATGCCAGTCCTCCAAACACCTTTCCTGCTCAACCATGGAAATTCCAACTATTTTATCCAACAAAATGGTAGAGTGTCAATGGAATAGACTATGGCAAGACTTTTGTGGTGGTTGATTGCAGGAGGAATCGAAGAGACCACAGTATCCATATCTGTAAATCGACGTTTCGAATCCAAAACAGGATCATGAGAATAATGGCCCGGGCCATACATTTGAAGAACATAAATTATGTCAAACCAATGTCACCTCTCCCACCCAATTAAGATAAATCATTATGGAAGATAGTGAGGCCTTGATTTTATTGGGAAGAACCTCTAATCTCCCTTCATGCTTTATCTGGCATTTCCACTCCTCAAACCATGAAACTTCTCAGCTACATCAAGCACATAGAAGTGATTTTTTTTGTTGACAGTGACAATAACACAATTTGAATCATAGGTGCATGGCAGAAGAATCCCATTGTTATGTACACCCTGTGCAAAGCTTTCAAATTATGATATCCAATGGAGGTATGATGAAATGCAGAGGCAAATGTGAAAACATGAGACTCCAACTTGGAGACTATCAACTCAAAACTCATATGTCCGTGATAGATATAGGTGGTTGTGATGTAGTTTTGGGGGCATAATGTCTATGCACCTTGGGGATAGTCACCATAGATTTCAGGGAATTCTACATGATATTTACTAAAGAGGCTCATACAAACACCCTCAAATGGATTCAATTAGGATCCTCTAAAATCATAAGCTCTCACAATATAAAGAAGTTATTAAAGAAAGGCCACTTTGGCATTATTTACCAATTCAATGCCATATAGGCTATGGATAGTTCTACACAATAAATGCACCTTGACTTGCATAAGGTTTTGAACAAACATAATCAGGTATTTAATAGGTTGACTAGTTTACCCCTTCACAAGGAGAGCATGATCATGGGGTTAATTTGATCCCAGGTAGTCAACCAACAAATGTGTGTACATATAGACACCCTTTTTCACAAAAGAATGAAATTGAAAAGATTATTCAAGAACTGTTGGAGGTAGATGTCATACATACCCATACTAGCCCTTATTCATCGTTAATGCAAGTAAAGGTCCTGAAAAAATAAGGCATATTGTGGCACATGTGCCCATACTTATGTGCTCTCAATAAGTTGACAGTAAAGGAAAAATTTCCAATTCTGATGATTGATGAGCTCTTGGATGAACTTCATGGTTCCATGTTCATTGCCAAACTTGACCTTTGCTCCATATACCACCAAATAAGAATGGAAGAAGTTGAGATCCCAAAGACTACTTCCCACACACATGAGGCCATTATGAGTTTTTGGTGATTCCCTTTGGACTTTTTAAACCAACTTCCAAAGCTTCATGAACAAGATATTTAGACCCTTCCTACACTGCTTTTGCTAGTATTCTTTGATGATGTATTGATTTATAGTGCAAATTGGTAGGCACATGTGGAACTACTCCATGACAATTAATTATTTCTCAAGCGTTCCAAATGCGATTTTAGTGCTTCTAAGGTTAAGTACTCGGGTCACAATGTTAATCAACATGGGGTGCAAGTGGATTCTAAAAAAATTGAGGCTCTCCAATATTGGTCACAACCCAAAACATTAAAAATCTTATATTGCTTCCTAGGGTTCACATGTTACTATAAAAAGTTTGTGCATAATTATGGGAAGATTGTTGCCCCATTAATAGCCCTACTAAAAAAAATTCCTTTGTTTAGACCAAGCCCACAAAGTATGCCTTTTCATCTTTACAAGAAGCTACATGTACCATGTCGGTCCTATAATACTTGATTTCACAAAGACTTTTGTACTAGAATGTGACATGTTGGGCCACAGTTTGGGACTAGTACTAATGAAAGAAGGGTTCCCCTTGGCCTTCATTAGTAAAAAATTATGTGTTTGTAATTTAGGTAAATCCACTTACGAGGAAGACTAGATGATGGCCATCCTTCATGCAATCAAAACTTGGCACCCCTATCTCATTGGAAGAATCTTTCATATCAAAACAAATGATCACAGCTTGAAGTATTTTTTGGAATAGAGGGTGTTATCCTCGAAGCAACATAAGTGGGTCACTAAGATATTGGGGTATGAATATGATATCATATATAAAAAGGGAAAAGGCAATGTCATGTCAGTTGCATTGTCTATGAAATATGAGGAAGACAGATCTCTATTTTCTTTATCCTCACCACTACTATAATAGTTAGTACAAGCACGATATGGGTGGTTAACCAATGATGAGGTGTCTCAAGTCATCAAATGACTACAAGAGGAACCAAATACTCCTAGAGGACACACCTGACAACACGAGACAATGTGATATAAAGGTCACCTTTTTTTGGTACTGAATTCAAATTTGAAAATAAGGATACTAAAAGAATTGGATTAATCTCCTATAACAAATCATTCAGGATTTATGACAACCTATGAACACACTAGGTGATATTTCTATTGGGCATGAATGAAAAAGGATATCCATACCTTTTTTACTAAATGTTACACATG
This sequence comes from Larix kaempferi, assembly GCA_027924585.1. Lineage (NCBI taxonomy): Eukaryota > Viridiplantae > Streptophyta > Pinopsida > Pinales > Pinaceae > Larix > Larix kaempferi. Next base: position 32,419,046 of record BSBM01000738.1, read on the forward strand.
TCAATGGAACAAGGGTGAGATAGTGAAGACTCCAATGAACATCTCCATGGATTTTATAGTAGGTATTTTAAATGTACGCAACAAATTAGTCATCAGGGAAGTAGTCGATTGAATTTCCAAATATGCCTACTTTTGTGCCCAACCACACTTCTTTACACTAACAATTGTTGGCTAAGTTTTTATGGATCAAAATTTTAAGCTCCATGGTGTGCCCACTTCCATTGTGTCTAGTAGGGATCCCACATCACCAACAAATTTTGGAAAGAGTTATTCAAACTATAGGGCACCCAATTTCAAGTGAGCATAGCTTATCATCCCCAAATGGATGGCCAGACAAAAGTGGTGAACAAGTGTCTATAAACATATTTGATATGTTTTTCCTCTGAAAAGTAATAGTGGTGGGTGAAGGTGGTTGCATTTGGTTGAATGGTGATATAGTACCACTTATCGTGATGCTACAAAGATTACTCGATATGAAGTAGTATATGGCAACAATCGCCTTTGATATTTTCATGTATACTAGGGACTTCAATAAAGCATTCATTGGACAATATGCTTCATAATCATTGTGATGCACCTGCAACAATTAATTAATACGAATATGCGAAATAGCAGAAATGACAGAACTTAGAATCACTTTTATATTTATCACAGGCCACTTCGAGGGGGAAACCTCCTATGAGCAAGCTAAATACAAATAACTTCACGGTGCCTTCATAGGTCTCAACACACACTTATATACTAATTCTAGGCGCCAATACTATGGGTCAAAACCATGGGCCACTACAAACTATGGATCAACAATACTACGGGCGACTTACAAAGCATATGCGCCAACAACAATAACACAAACTATTGATCAACAAATACTACGGGATGACTTACAAAGCATATGCGTCCAACAACAACATACTAACAAAGTAAAGACATGGGTTCCTAACATCCCCTCCCCCTTAAAAAAATCTTTGTCCTCAAAGCTTTAGATGTGGAAATTGTTGTTGAATCTGAAGGAGTGGTTCCATGTAGCATCCTCTGGTTGCATGCCGTGCCACTGAATTAAGACCTCTGTGATAGAGCGAGAGCGAAGCTGACGCATGCGCCGATTGAGGATGGCCTCTGGCTACAAAAGGATGGACCCTTCATTATCCAGTTCGGGTAAAATCGTTTGTCCACTAATGTTGGTGCCAAGAACTTTCTTCAGACAAGAGACATGAAAGACTGGATGAATGCGGGAAGAAGGAGGAAGTTCCAATTTATAAGCAACGGACCCAATCTTCTGAAGAATCCGATATGGCCCATAGAACTTTGGAGCAAGATTATGACGCCCTTTGAGTTTCAAGGAGGACTGTTTGTACGGCTGGAGACGAAGAAAAACCATATCGCCGACTTGAAAAGTGCGCTCAGAACGGTGCTGATCAGCTTGTTGCTTCATGCGATTTCTTGCCTTGTGAAGATTGTCCTGCAAAATGCGAAGAATCTGATCACGGTTTCGAAGGACTGTGTCAACTTCCTGAACTGGTGAACTGGTGGGGGTGTATGGAAGAAGAGCTGGAGGTGCCTGACCATAGACTGCTTCATATGGGGTCATTTTAGAGGCAGTGTGGTAAGAGGTATTGTACCACCATTCAGAGAGAGGGAGCCACTTTGCCCACTGATGTTGTTGTTCCAAGGTGAAGCAACGAAGATAAGTTTCCAAGCGTTTATTGATAATTTCAGTCTGACCATCTGTTTGTGGGTGATACCCTGAACTCATCTTCAGTTTGGTGCCAGTGTGGCGAAATAGTTCTGTCCAAAAATGACGGGTGAAAGTCGCATCACGATCCGAGACAATGGAAGAAGGGATGCCATGAAGACGAAAGATTTGGTCCATGAAAATTTGAGCGACGGAGGAGGCTGTATAGGGATGGCTGAGAGCACAAAAATGACTATATTTGGAGAGGCGATCAACCACAACGAGAATCACTGTCTTCCCACCAGATTTAGGGAGCCCTTCAATGAAATTCATAGAAATATCTGTCCAAATCCGTGTAGGTATGGGCAAGGGTTCAAGCAATCCTGGAAGGAGTGTTGTTTCACCCTTATTGCGCTGGCAGGTATCACATTCGGCCACCATCTGTTGAATTGTCCTTTTCATGCCCTGCCAAAAGAAGTTACGCTGTGCTCGTTCATACGTTTTGAGGAACCCAGAGTGCCCTGTCGATGGAGAAGCATGGAGTTCATAGAAGACAACCTGTTGAAGATCTGTGCTCTGGGGAAGCACCAGATGACCCTTGTATCGCAGAGAAGCACCATCCCAAGAGTAATGTGGTACAGAAGAAGGGTTGTTGGTCAATTGTTGGATGATTTGAGATAAGGAAGAGTCATTGACATAACCCTGTTGAACAGATTGCAACCAATTTGGAACAGGCATAGAAATAGCTGAAAGAGAACCTTGGGCATCAAATGTGCGAGAAAGAGCATCTGCCACAATATTGTCTTTACCATTCTTGTAAGTGATCTCATAGTCATAACCCATGAGTTTGCTAACCCATTTCTGTTGTGTCGGGGAGGAGACACGCTGGTCCAAGAAATATTTTAGACTTTGGTGATCAGTCTTGATGCAGAAATGATTCCCTAATAGGTATGGGAGCCACTTCTGTATTGCATGCAAAATAGCCATCATTTCCTTCTCATAGGTAGAGGCAGCTAAATTCTTACCTGAAAGGGCTTTGCTGGTGAACGCAATGGGGTGTTCATCTTGAAGGAGAACAACACCAAGTCCATTGTCGCAAGCATCACTCTCAATAGTGAAGGGCTTGGAAAAATTCGGCATAGCTAGCACAGGTGTAGTACACATAGCTTGTTTTAGTTTGTCAAATGCACACTGAGCAGTAGGTGTCCATGTAAAAGCATCCTTTTTCAATAGAGCAGTTAATGGAGCTACAATCTTCCCATAATCCTTGACAAACTTGCGGTAGTAGCCAGTCAACCCCAAAAAACCACGAAGGCTCTTGAGTGTCTGAGGATGCGACCAATTGTCCATGGCATCAATTTTGGCAGGATCCACGCGAACCCCTTGTGCTGAGATAATGTGCTCGAGATACTCAACTTCCTTCTGTCCAAAAACACATTTAGACTGCTTGGCATGGAGATGATGGTCAGAGAAAAGTTGCACGACAAGATCCAGATGCTGGAGATGTTCATCCCATGTTTTACTGTAGATGAGGATATCATCAAAGAATACCAGAATGAATTTCCGCAAGTAGGGTCGAAATATTTTATTCATTAAGGCCTGGAATGTGGAAGGAGCATTAGTGAGGCCAAAGGGCATGACCAAAAACTCATAATGGCCATCATGTGTGCGGAAAGCTATTTTAGGGATATCATCCTCATGAACCCGAATTTGATGATACCCAGAACGAAGATCCAACTTGGAGAAAAAGTGAGCCCCATGAAGCTCATCAAGAAGCTCATCAACAACATGAATTGGAAACTTATCCTTGATGGTGAGGTGATTAAGTGCTCGGAAGTCAATGCAGAGGCGCCATGACCCATATTTTTTGCGGACAAGAATAACTGGAGAAGAAAAGGAACTAGTGCTTGGGCGAATAATACCTTGCTTCAATAAGTCCCGAACGAGCATTTCAATCTCCATTTTTTGGTGAAATGGGTAGCGATAGGGCCTGATGTTGGGAGGAACGCTGCCAGGAAGGAGCTGAATATGATGGTCTTCTGGCCTGGAAGGTGGCAATCCCACTGGTTCAGCAAAGACACCTGTATATCGATCCAGAATTTGTTGTAGATCCAAAGGAGTAGTGGAGACCGCTAATGGTTGCATCTGAATGGAATGGATCTGAGCGATGACACCATGTGAATTCTTCTTGAGGAGTTTTTCCATGCGATGTGAACTGATGATGCTGAGAGAACCTGGTTGTAATCCTGTCAATGTGTGTTTTTGTCCATTGAGGGAAAACTGCATCCAAAGTTTAGCAAAATCCCATAAGATAGGGCCAAGTGTGTATAGCCATAGAGCGCCCAAAACCACATCACATCCGCCTAAGGGCAAGGAAAACATGTCAGAGCGCAAGGTATAATCTCCCATAGAGATACACACATTTCGACACTTCCCTTTGCAAGGTAAGGTGCCCCCATTGGCAACCATGACTTCAAAGTTGGAGCAAGGATGGATAAAACAATCAGCTTGTTTGGCGATCCGAGGGTCAATGAAATTATGAGTGCTACCAGAATCAATGAGTATTGTAAGAGGAAGCTTCTTGAAGTAACCCCTGACCCGCATTATTTGGGGGGTGGTGATTCCAGCTAAAGCATGGAGAGATATCTCTGGCTGGTCATCCTGAGACGGAGGGTCAATAGGTGGTTCCTGAATGTCGACCAGAGCATCCAGTGTTTGTGGATCTTTGTCACCAATTTCAGAGGCAGGCGGAGACTCCACATCCAAGAGATACAGCTTTTGCTGAACACATCTATGTCCCTGAGTGAATTTCTCATCACAATTATAGCAAAGCCCCTTTTCTCTGCGTGCTTGCATCTCTGTTTCAGACAAACGCTTGATAGGAGTCGGTTGAGGAGCCTGCGGTATAGGTGGTCGCTGAGAACCCATATTTCGGAAGGGAACAAAAGTGGGCTTGGAGCGTTGTTGGGCTGCAATCTTGTCTTCTGCCAACTTAGCCAACCCTAGGGCTTCCATCATTGTGGTGGGACTGAACATTTTGACCTCAGAGCGGATGGCATCCTTTAGACCACTGATAAAACAACTCCGGTAAAAGTCATCAGACAATCCTTCAATGTGGTTGGCTAGGTTCTCAAATTCGGTTTGATACTCTCTCATAGTGCCAATTTGGTGAAGTTTAGTGAGGGCTCCGGTGAAGTCATCAAAAGCACTAGGACCAAATCGTTGCAAAAGGAGCTGGCAAAAGTCTGACCATTTGGGCTCTGGATGAGCCTTGATGTACCAACGGTACCATTGAAGAGCTTCCTGTTCCAAGTGAAAGGATGCCAGCAGAACTTTGTTGACATCAAAAGTATTATGCAGACTGAAATACTATTCTGCACGATAGATCCATCCAGTTGGATCAGTACCATTGAAGCGAGGAAAATGAAGCTTCAGACCACGAAAATTGCTGGAAGAAGAGAACCCATTGTCGGATGAAGACTCGGAATGCCGTTTGCTGTTCATAGCTGAATGTTCAAGATGGAGGTCGATAAATTTTTCATCCAGATCCTGGAGTTTGGCTTCGATGGCTGCAAGTGCTTCTTCCATGGTTTTTGCTCCTGCACGGGTGACAACCATAACTAGGAGTTTTTTTTTTTTTTTTTGACTGGGTAGGAAAACAAAAACAGAAACTGCTTCAGTAAGGGAAAATCTGGACTTGAAAAAAAATCTGAAGGGTAATTGGGGTTTGACTAGGTGTTGGACACTGTCGACTAGACATAGAAGCAAAAATGAGGATTTCAGAAGCGGGGTGAAAGAATGGGAAAATTTGGCAGAGGGGGTCGAAGAAGCAGAATTCAGAAAGGAACTCTGTGGTAAAATTTGAAGGTGATTGGGTGAAATCTAAAGAAGTTATGGAAAACCCTAAAAATAGACAAATGTGGGCTTTCGGGCTTTGGGAAGGGAAATTGGGGATAGGGTCCTCAGGGATGAAATATGCAAAATGGGATGACAGGGGTTCCCCGAAAATTTCAAGGGAAACAGAGTGAAAACAAGGGAGATATGGACAAAAAACTGTTTCTTTTTTTCTCAGACTGGAGCGGCTACGGCTCGGAAGGGAATCTGGAACAGCGTCGAATGGATTGAAAACGGCTGGATCTGGAATGGCTTGCAATTTGGATCTGAAACGGTGCAGTAGTGATCGACAATAGTTCAGCTGAAAGTAGATATGGACCCCAGGTATGTGCGGCTTCCTAACAATTCAGGGGTTTCACTTGGCCACCAATGATGTCTGACGGCTTGCGTATTGGGGTAATACTCCTCACTCCACGGCTCAGGTAAAACTGATAACCGCTTTGCCACAAACGACAGCTCTTGGTTTACCTCACGGGTGGGAACTAGTCAATCAGGTAGGGGTCGTTGCCCTTTTCGCTGGCAGGTCCTCTCAATGGGCCAGCTACTTCGGGGTTCCTGTGGTACTCCTCACAATGAGTTTTAGGGATTATGCCCAAGTACTTCCCACAGTTAAGCAGATAGGGATTATTCCTAAATCCGAACCTGCAACAGATGCGAAAAAAAAATTGGTAAAAATTTCACCCAGCGAGCCCAAGAAGGTGCTCTGATACCAGATGTGATGCACCTGCAACAATTAATTAATATGAATATGCGAAATAGCAGAAATGACAGAACTCAGAATCACTTTTATATTGATCACAGGCCACTTCGAGGGGGCAACCTCCTATGAACAAGCTCAATACAAATAACTTCATGGTGCCTTCATAGGTCTCAACACACACTTATATACTAATTCTAGGCGCTAATACTATGGGTCAAAACCATGGGCCACTACAAACTATGGATCAACAATACTACGGGCGACTTACAAAGCATATGCGCCAACAACAATAACACAAACTATTGATCAACAAATACTACGAGATGACTTACAGAGCATATGCGTCCAACAACAACATACTAACAAAGTAAAGACATGGGTTCCTAACAATCATGAAGCCATTCTCCGTGCACTTAGGGAAAAATTGGTAATGGCTCACAATCACATGAAACAATAGGAAAACCAACATCACTTAGAACCTTCCTTTGAAGTAGGGGATCAGGTGTTCCTTTGTCTCAAGTCGTATAAGTAGAGATCTATGAAAGATAATGGTCATTAGAAGTTGGAACCAAAATTTTATGGCCCTTATCATATTATACAATGCATTGGACATGTTGCTTACAAATTACCCCTTCTAGCACACTCTTAGATTCACCAAGTATTTCATGTTTCTTTTTTGAATAAGGTTATGAGGTATAATTTCCGAGTTCAAACTACATTACCGGAAGTTGATGAAGAAGGATCCATTTGGCTCTAGCTAAAAATAGTTTTGACCACCCAAGAGCATTGCCTCCACTTGCGCACTATCCAAGAAGTTTTAATCCAGTGGAAGAATATACAACCAAAGAATATTGTACTTAGGTAGTGTCAGTCATTTTGCATCAGTTTCCCCATCTCTTGCCTTGAGGACAGTGCTATTTTGAAGGGAGAGGCCATGTTAGGGTCCTAACCTAACATGTCTACTTTAAGGGTATTTAGGAGTACTTTATTGAAGTATGATGCCATCTTCTTTGAATAAGGCCCATTAGATAGTGAGTTGATAGTTACTCAATGCAAAAGTGTCATTTTTATTAATTAAGAACCACTAGGTGGTGGATCCTCTTTAATAGTGGGATGACAAGTCATTAGGTTTTTTGGTATTGATGCATTGTATATAAAGTAGAAGGTTGTGTAATGGGATCAAGGATTGTTATTGTATTTGGAGCTCTATATGTCGGAGGTTGTGTCCTTAAAGAGGCAAGTGAACATTGCTATTTCTTTTGGATATCACTAATACAAGGGTTCTTTCACAAGTTTTTATCTATTTCTCTATTTTATTTTTTGTCGAGCACTAGTATTTTATCGCAGTTAATGATTTTGCTATGTGGGATTAAGTACATTACTAATTCAAGTTGGAATATATAGTGGTAAATATAAGAAAGGATGGGTGAGAGACATACACATAAAACCCTTATATGTGCCAAAGTCTACATAACCCCCTTCCTTTTTTTTGGGGGGGGGGTGAGGGTGAGTTAGTGTATATAGGAGGATGTTGAAGTCCTTATTAATGGTTATTCTTTAAATCATGCATTTTTTGTAATTTTCTTTAGGAACTACATCCAGTGAGTATGAATAAAGGAAAAATGTGGAGAAAATAAGGTTGATTGAAGAAGACAGGATCAATGGTGGTCCCCTCCACCCTATGACAAACCCTTATGGTTTAGGGGAAGGAAAGGGCTTAAATGTATTATCCCTCTGGGAGGTTGGGTCATTATAGGATGCATATTATCCCTTTGGGAGGTTGGGTTATTATAGGATGCATATTATCCCTTTGGGAGGTTGGGTCATTATAGGATGCATATTATATATGGTATGTTGATCCATTGTGGAGTTGATAAATCATAGAGGGATATCACTACATACGTTGGAAAATATGACCTTGGAAAATGGAGGGAAAATTGCCTTTATTGTCACACATTTAATGCAACTATTATGGTGTTCCTAGTCCCAAAAACAAGGCCAAAGACACCACGGGAACTAGGGGGGAAAGGCCAAGTCAAGCGGAATAGGGTTACTAAGACTAGGCCAGCATGCCAAAGTCAATAATTTAACATTCAACCCTTTAAAAAAAAGTAAAAACATATTCTTTACTAAAACACATGCTACGTAAGGTAATGTATTTTACTTGCAGACATTGATTGTTTATGAGTAAAAGCATGATAGATGATCTTGTAATGTCCAAGTGCAAATATTTAGCTCATGTATGTTATCATAATTGTCAGATTGTAGTGCTAGTGAAAAAACATAATTATAGACAATTGTAGATGATCGTAAGTGCACAATTGTTCTTGTTATCATCCGATTGTATTTCGATATGAGATTATTGGTTTGGTTATGTGAGTGTTGATTTTAGATAGTGAATAATAGCAATATTAAGGATACACCTACAGCCACATAGACAATAAGAAAATCAAAGACACAGGATGCCATCTACAACCACACAAAAAAAATCCCATGGCTGTCCCCTACAACCATCATTCATTAAAAATCAGATTTCATGGCTTCCCCCTCTAGCCATCAATCATTAGTACAAACCATATTTTTATGGCTTCCATCTGCAACCATCTAACACTAATACAATCATATTTTTATGGTTGTCGTCTACAACCATCTAGGCTCGTAATACATCGGATCTCAATTTGTCATTTACAACCATTAAAATGATAAAATAAATAGAAGAGATGGCTGCCATCTATAGCCATAGAAAATATGAGGAAAATAGAAGAGTGGCTTCCACCTACAGCTATAGAATACCATGAGTGAAAGAGAAGAAATGGTTGCCACCTGTATTCATAGAACCATGACAGAGAGAAGAGAAATTAGAGAGGATAGAGAAGAGAGGGAAGGTTCTTTGCAATTCGGTTCAATATCGCACGAAGGCCATCCACCTACATTCAACTATTAACATACCAATATTTATAACATAGATAGACCATCCATCCTGCATTCAACCACTAACATAACATCCATAAACATAAAAATAAATTAAGTTAGCCTCCACGATACATATGCATAATAGAATAGAATAAATAACACATAAGCAAATACTTATCTCAAGAATGTAACTAGCTTCAACAGGACCACATTCCTCCCCGCCATAGACGTGTCATTCTCGTGTATCTCTCATCATGATAGGCACCCTCGTGTTAAATAAATGGTTCCACAATTATAGGTACTCTCAACTAGAGTAACCATAGTTTCACTCCCTCATCACTTACTTTCCCTTATGTATACAATACCCGACGAATTATGACTACCTGCGCTCACCACGGCCCTTTGGATATCACCACCCTCACCCAATGGCTTTATGTGCTAGACTAGAGACAAGGAATAGTCCTCGAGGGGACAAAGGTAAACAACCAAAAAGTATTTGGTAACATCACTCTCTCACACATAACACAAGTCACAATGAGCACCAACCAACCCACTATCTAAGTAGCACAACAAGGATATAACTCATGCATAAATAAGGCTCAAGGAGGGAAATTTGAGACCAAGGAGACCAACTTGAGTTGTTTAAAGTGTGGATAGGATTCATCATGGAGACTTAACTCGAATTGATTGAGTGGTGACTTAGCTTAGGAGATTCCCTTCCCAAAATTAGCACTATGAGGAGGAGTTATCAAAAACCAAGGAGTGGAGGCCAAGAATATATTAAGGAGGGAGAACTATTCATGGGAGGTGAGAGAATGGGTCCAAAAGGATCATAAATAACATGTAAGCATAAAAATAAGGAGCATTTCCATGAATAGAGGAGTGGGGCACACTTATGGTGGTGGAGGCCAAATTCTAGGTTGTGGAAGCTAAAATATAGCTTACAGCTCCTATAATCTAGGTAGAGGTCACCTTAGTGCAAGTGGGGCCCCAAAAAAGAGTATCTCTCATCCAAGGAGGGTGTATTCACCAAGTGAGGCCCACCAAACCTTCATGAGGGCATACTAGAGCAAGAAGGGTCCACTAACCATGAATAAGGTGCAATAGTAACTCCATAGGTTAAAATAAAGAATAGGGTCTGAAAACTAATGTTAGGGAGAGCAACAACTCCTAGTCCCCAACCCCCTCACATGTGGAAACCATGTCCCCCCATTCTCGTTGTAGTCCATGTTGAGCCAATTAATTTTATTAAGCAACAATAATAATAGTAATGTCCAAGTACATAGTCTCGACACCTTGTGCCACAATAACAAAAAAAATAATTTAATTACATATGTCCCAGGCTTAAAACATTGGGGTATTACATTCCCCTCCCCCTTAAATAATGCAATGTCCTCAATGCATAGTTATTACATAAATTCCTTTACAAAATTTCAAAAAATATAAGGGTATGCCTCACTCATAGCATCCTCTAACTCCCAAGTAGCATCTTCAAAATTGTAATGGGTCCATTGGACCTTTACCTTTCCGATCTCTTGATTTAAGAGTAGCTTGAACTTTCTGCCCAATATGGAAACTGGTTGTATTGGAAAATCCCCTTTCGGTTCCACCTGAATCACATTCTAATCAATCACATCATTAGCATCAGGTATATACTTTTTCAACAAAAAGACATGAAATACATTATGTACTTTTATGCAAGTAGGTAATGCAAGTTCATATTTAACGAGCCTTATCCTAGCTAGGATCTCAAAGGGTCCATAGTATCTAGCAGCTAGCTTGGAACCGTTCCCCAAGTTCAAGGAACTCTTCTTGGGTCTGAATTTAAAAAAGACATGATCTCCAACTTTAAAATGTCTGTCATTTATGCTCCGATCTACATAACTTTAATGTCTATCTTGAGATGCTTTTATATTCTGCTTGATTCTAACCATTTGATATTCCATGTCCTTCAGAATTTCAGGTCTAATGATGATTATGTCTGTTGGATTATCCCAACTGATAGGAGTATTCCTCTTCCCGCCATATAATGCCTCAAAAGGACTCTTATTCAGAGAGGCATGATATCCATTATTATAGGCAAACTCTACCAAGTGTAAATAATCCTTCCACTTGGATGGTTGATCCGTTGCATATGATCTCAACATATCTTCTATCACCTGATTGACTCTTTCTTTCTGACCATCTGTCTGAGGATGGTATGTTGTACTCATATTCAGACTTGTACCAAATCCTTTGAACAATACTTTCCAAAAGTTAGAAGGAAACTTTGCATCCATGTTTGACATTATATCTTTTGGAATTCCATGCGGTCTGGAAACTTCTTTCATGAAGATGTCGACAATGCTAGTTGCCTTATGAGTTGTCTTTACTGGTATAAAGTGTGCAACTTTAGTCAACTTATCTACCACTACCATGATGGCATCATTATGTAGTCTTGTCTTTGGTAACTTTGTGATCAAATCTATCGTCACTACATCCCACTTCCATTTGGGTATTGGTAATGGTTGCAATAAACCGGTTGGATGTCGATGTTCCACTTTAAACTTCCAGCATTCCATACATCTAGCTATGTACTCTGCAACATAATTCTTCATCCCTGGCTAGTAGCACTGCTTCCTCAAAGCTGCTACGGTATTTTGATATCCTGATTTCCCAACATAGGGAACATTATGCATCTCCTTTAGAAACATCTTCCTCAAGTCTCCAGAGTTTGGCACATAAACTCTATCCTTATGCATGAGGATTCCATTCTCTTCCAACCTATACTTATCAAACTTCGGTGGTACTTTATGCTATTGCAATCCATATTTCACCAGCTGGTAATGTTCATCTATAGCATTGGCTTCAATGATCTTATCTTTCAGATATGATGTACCAATACTGATAGTTGTTGCATGCATTACATGTATCTTCCTACTAAGTGCATCAACTACCTTATTTTCCTTTCCTTTGATGTGCTTGATATCAAAGTCGTATTCACATAACAATTCCATCCACCTTCTCTATCTTGCATTCAAAGTAGGCTACTCAAACAAGTACTTCAAACCATCATAATCAGTTCTTAATTCAAATTTCTTACACATCAAGTAGTGCCTCCACATCTTCAAGGCATGAATGATAGCTGGAAGTTCTAGATCATGAGTTGCATAATTATGTTAATGTTCTTTCAAATTTCTGGATTCATAACTGATTACATGACCATTTTGAGTCAACAATCCATCAATGCATTGCTTACACGCATCTTTGCATACTACAAATCTCTCACCAAGATTTGCAATCTTTAGAACTGGTGCACTAGTAAGACTTTCCTCGAGTCTTTGAAAATTATCTTCACACTTATGAGTCTATTCGAACTTCACGCCCTTTTTCTAAAAGGATGTGATGGGATGATCTAAATTTGAGAATCCCTCAATGAACCTTCGGTAGTATCCTGCTAACCCCATAAAATATCTTACTTCTGATACATTCCTTGGTGTCATCCATTCCATAATAGCTCTTATCTTCTCAGGATCTATTGAGATGCCTTCTTCTGATATGATGTGGCCCAAGTAGTGGATTCTAATTTGATAGAATTAACACTTACTTAGCTTGGCATACAACTGATGCTATCTGAGTACTTGCATCACCAATCTTAGCTTCTCTTCATGCTCTTGTTCTGACTTGGAGTAGATAAGGATGTCATCCAAGAATACAAATACAAACTTATCCAAATACTTCCTGAAAATTCCATTCATCAGGCACATGAATGTTGTTGGTGCATTTTTCAATCTAAATGGCACCACTATAAACTCATAATGGCCATACCTTGTCTTGAATGTTATCTTACCGATGTCTTCATCTTTGATTATGACGTGGTGATATCCTAACCTTAGATCTATCTTTGAAAATACTTTGGCTCCTCTAAGCTAATTAAACAAGTCATCAATCCTTGGCAAAGGATACTTGTTTTTTATTGTAGCTTTGTTCAATTGTCTGTAATCTATACAGATTCTTAGAGTTCCATCTTTCTTCTTTACAAATAACACTGGATCCCCCCAAGGTGACATACTAGGCCTTATGTACCCGTTCTTCAGTAACTCTTCTAACTACATTTGCAATTCTTTCAATTATTGATCTAGGTGGATATCGGTTGCCACCCACCTTTCCAACTGGCTCAAAACAGTTTTCTGGCAATTTTGGTAATTTACTATTTTTAGCAGTTTTTTCGGGTCCTGAACTTCCGGGGCCGTTTTGAGGCCCTAAATGACCTTTTTTGATGATTTGGGTGGCCAAATGGTTGCCTTTGGCATTCATTTGGCCTTAATAGAACATTGTAAATCTCAGATAGACCTTTCCAACAGGCTACTGAGCGCCCCAAACGAAGATCGTATGCAAAAGTTATGACCCCGGGAAGTTGACTGTTCAACTAACCACCTTGGGGATGCAAACTTTATGACGGTTCATCTTCTAGGGTTAGGTTTTTGGATGTTTGGGATTCTTTCCCTCATGCTTATGATAAATAGGCCCTTTGGGCCTTTCTTTGTATTCATCTTCTTGCGAATGAGCGCAACCGTCACATCTCTTCTCAGAGATAAGCCGCCACCATTCCAGCAAGCTTGTTTTCTGCTGCATTTTACAGTTTTAGCTTATTCCCTTATTGAATAGAAAACCAGTTTTACTGTATCTCTGTTATTTTGTGTTAAGCATCTGATAATAATTTGTATTCATTTCGTTCTGCTCATAAAATCCGGATCAGTGGTATCAGAGCGGTCTGCTCCTTGTTGTCTTAATGCATGTCCCCAACGAGGTGAGGGTACAAAGAATTGGGTCTCGAGCTTGTTTCTCTTGAGGACAAAAGCTCTCGCACGCCCAAGCGACCTCTCATGGAAGGAGAAAAGAAAGATGAAGGGACAGGAGATCCTTTCAAAATGTTGCTTGAGGAAGCCCTCACGCAACAGAGGAACGAGATGATGGATAGTTTCGCGCAAATCCTTCGGCAGCTACCAACAAGCGACACATCTTCCTCGAGCGGAGGCGCTGCCCCCTTCAAGGTACAAATCAACTTTGATATTCCTATATTTGAAGGTCAGATAGACGCAGGTGCTGTAGATAAGTGGTTGAATCTACTAGAAGGGTATTTTTCTGTCCATAACTTTTCGAATAGAGAAAAGATTACTTTTGCGCTCCTCAAAGCCGTTCACCATGTCAAAGATTGGTGGGAAACTTTCCGCGAGCAAAAGGGCACAGAGGAAACCTCATTATTTTCAGTCACGTCCACCCGGGAATCCTTCAGGGATGCTATTAAGGAACAATACTACCCTGTTGGAAGTTATGACGACTTGTATATCAAATGGACCACACTGTGACAAGAAAGAGACAAAGCAGTGCCGGAATTCACAAATACCTTCCATACCTTGTGCACCAAGCTGGGTATCAAAGATTTAGAGCGACATCTGGTGCTCAAGTATCGCGGTGGTCTGCATAGATACATCCAGACCGAAATGGAATTTCTGGACATCTCTTCCTTGGGCGCGGCCTATAGATATGCCATCAAAATCGAGCAGAAGCTCAAACAAAAGATGCGGCAATTTGTGCCTGGGAACCTCTCACAGCAAAAGACAGGAAAGGGCGGCCCCAACCCACAGAATATAGGACAGAGCAAAGATGGTCAGTATCAAGACAACCAATCCAAGCTGCAAGCAAAGAAGGACGCCAGAAAGATAAAGAAAGATACCGGGAAGTGGTGCGACTTCCATAAGAGCCCTTGGCATAACACTGTTGACTGCCGCTCAAAGCAGTAGCTGGTGGCCGAAGTGAAAGCATCTGAATCAGATGCGGATTTTGACTCTTAGTTCGAACCAGAAAGGGGAAGATGGATCATCGACACGGAACCCACTGCCACCATTGCTACCACCAAGCTCCAGCCTGATGAACCAGACGAGCCAGAAGAAGGAGAACACCTCTTCCATTCCCAGATGTGGGTAAAAGGCACCCCGCTACACTTCATCGTTGATAGCGGTTGCCAGAAGAACCTAATCTCAGCAGAGGTCGTCAAGCGCCTGGCCCTGCTGACAACGCCGCACCCACAACCCTACACCATTGGATGGATCTGCCAAGGAAGCGATCTCCGCATCAGCCAACAGTGTCGACTGTCGTACGACATCAAGCCCTTCAAGGATGAGGTATTGTGTGATGTTGCTCCTCTCGAAGTTTCAGATGTTATTTTGGGCCAACCTTATTTATGGAAACGTCATGCTGTATATGAGTCCAGGCCTCATAGTGTTATTATTTCTTTGAACAGGAAATTGTATAGGATACCCGAGGCAGTCCCTCCTAGTGCTATTTCCTTGATCTCTGCCAAGCAATGCAGGAAGGTCATCTCTCAGACCGGGAAATTTTTCTTCTTCGTGATTCGCTCTCAGAGTGAGAGAAAGATCGCAGCCACATCTAGGGCCTCTGCAACTGATCTCTCCACACAACAGAAGCAAGTGGATAAGGTGGTGGAATAATACTCAAATATCTTCTCCTCTCCTACCGGGGTACCTCTGCACTGCCAGGTCAAGCATCCCATCGATCTGAACCCAGGCGCACCGCTACCCAATGGGCCAGTCTATCGCCACTCTCTTTTGGAAAACGAGGAGATCAAGAGGCAGATCTAAGAATTTCTCCACAAGGGGCACATCCGTCCCAAATCATCACCTTGTGGTAGCCCAATCGTGCTGGTGCAGAAGAAAGATGGGACCTGGCGACTCTGCATTGATTACCAAGCCCTGAATAAAATCACAGTCCGCAACCGGTACCCGATTCCCCGAATCGATGACCTCCTTGATCAGCTCACGGGGGCCAAATACTTCAGTAAGATTGATCTGAAGTCTGGATACCACTAGGTCCTAATAGAACAGACAGATGTATGGAAGACTGCCTTCAAGTCAAAAGAAGGTCTTTTTGAATGGTTGGTCATGCCCTTTGGTTTGACAAATGCTCCAGCAACTTTTATGAGGATGATGGACGATATCCTACGACCTTTCACCAATAATTTTGTGGTGGTGTATATGGATGACATTCTCATCTACACCAAGACTTGGGCGGAACACTTGCAACATATTCAGCAGGTTCTGCACACCCTGCGGTAGCACAAACTATATGCAAACTTGGAAAAATGCTCCTTCGGCATGGACAGGGTCCATTACTTAGGCTACATTGTTGATCGACATGGTGTGCATGTGGATCTAGCCAAGATCCAGGTCATCTGTGACTGGCCCGCCCCAACCACACTCACTGAACTTCGGAGCTTCTTGGGCCTCACCAAATTCTATCGTCGGTTCGTGCTGGGATTCTCTCATATTGCATGGGCCCTCAGCTAAGTAACCAAGGGTGGCGGTAAGGAAAAATTTTTGTGGGGCCTGTCCCAACAACAAGCCTTTGATGAATTGAAGAAGCGTTTGTGCTCATCACCGGTACTCTCATTACCGGACCTACAACATCCCTTTGAGATCGAGACAGATGCTTCAGATTATGCTGTGGGCACCGTTCTCACTCAACACGGCCACCCCATGGCATATCACAGTGAGACACTATCAGATGTTGTCTGTAAGTACCCTACTTACGACAAAGAAATGTATTCCATTGTGGAAGCCTGCCGCCAGTGGAGACATTACATTCTTGGGAAGGGGACAGTCATCCACACTGATCACAAGCCCCAACAGTTCATGCAGACCCAAGGAAAGTTGCAGAATGACCGCCATCAGAAGTGGTCAACATACTTACAGCAGTTCCACCTCAAAATCAAATATAAAACAGGGAGTACCAACCGAATTGTTGACTGCCTCAGTCGACCTCCAGTCGCGGCACTCACCACGGTGCTAGACTCTTGCGGACACGAGACCTCCGGATGGCCCCACCTCTAGGAGACAGACCCTGACTTCTCCACCACCTACCAAATGTTGGGCACCAACTCAGTGGTCCCTAATTTCCATCTTCAGGATGGATTGTTGTGCCATCTGGGCCATCTCTGCATTCCATCAAGCGAGCACGCGAAGCTGATTTAGGAAGCTCATTACAGTTGGGTGGCAAGACACTTTGGCATCGAAAAGACAGTGGCAGTGCTGCAGAAACATTTCTACTGGCTGAAACTTCGACAGGATTTTGGCAAGTATATCAGGTCCTGCACCACTTGCTCTATTGCCAAACCGACCACTAAGAAACAAGGCTTGTACACCCCTCTACCTACTCCTGACAGGCCATGGGAATCCATCTCAATGGACTACATGTTGGGCCTCCCGTCCACCAAGAGGGGAAACGACTGTGTTTTTGTGGTTGTTGATCGCTTTTCCAAGATGGCGATTCTATCCGCCTACACAAAGAACATCACAGTAGAAGTCACTGCCAAGCTCTTCTTTGAACGAGTATGGGTACATTTTGGGATCCCATAGACCATTATCTCAGACCGTGACAGTCGGTTCCTCAGCTCATTCTGGTCGAGCCTCTGGTCACTGCTGGATACCAAGCTCACCAAATCCACTGCCTTCCACCCCCAAACAGACGGCCAAACCAAGGTCGTCAACCGGATGGTCGTACATATCCTGTGCATGTACAATTCAACACACCCCCTCACATGGGATGAGAGTCTTCCCTATGTCCAGCATAGCTACAGCCAAGCCTTGCATAGCTCAACTAGCCATAGCCCCTTTCAGGTGGGGTTGGGATTCCAACCATTGGGCCCCATGGATGTTGCACTTCCCCCGGCGACCACCTTGGCCGACTCGTCCCCAGAAGCTAACAAAGACACCCGGTTCATTGAACGGATCCAGCATATCCGTCAACAGGTTCAGGATATTCTACAGAAGTCTAATGCCAAGTACAAGCAGCGCCATGATCAACATCGGGTGCCACATAAGTTCCAGGTGGGCGACAAAGTTTGGTTGCATTTGCAGAAAGAATGCCTTACAGGGACCCATCGGAAGCTTCGCCCACTCCGTTATGGGCTGCACACCATCACCAAGGTGGTGGGTGACAATGATTTTGAGCTCAACATTCCCCCCTTCCTTGGTTTGCATCCAGTCTTCAACGTGGCTCTCCTTCGGCTTCAACGTGGCTCTCCTTCGGCCATATTTTGCACCATTATTAGACACCTCAGAGATAGCAGAGCAGTTGACACCAACAGAGCTCAACCATGACTTCCTGCAACAAGCATCCAGTGATCATATTGCGAACACCCAGATCAAGGGCACTCGACATCAAAGGATCCAGCGCTATCGAGTTGTCAAAGCAGGGCAGCTCTTGCACCAAGGCAAGTGGCTCACTCGGGGCCAAATTCAACAGAAATTTCCTCATCTGATGGGGGAAATCAACGCAATGGAGACCATTGCTTCCTAAGGAGGGAGGATTGATACAGGTGGATATCAGTGGCCACCCACCTTTCCAACTGGCTCATAACAGTTTTCTGGCAATTTTGGTAATTTACTATTTTTAGCAGTTTTTTCGGGTCCTAAACTTCCGGGGCCGTTTTGAGGCCCTAAACAACCTTTTTTGGCAATTTGGGTGGCCAAATGGTTGCCTTTGGAATTCATTTGGCCCTTGTGAAAAGTTGTAAATATCGGATAGACCTTTCCAACGGGCTACCGAGGGCCCCAAATGGAGATCGTATGCAAAAGTTATGACCCCGGGAAGTTGACTGTTCAACTAACCACCTTGGGGCCGCAAACTTTATGATGGTTCATCTTCTAGGGTTAGTTTTTTGGGTGTTTGGGATTCTTTCCCTCATGCTTATGATAAATAGGCCCTTTGGGCCTCTCTTTGTATTCATCTTCTTGTGAATGAGCACAGCCGTCACATCTCTTCTCAGAGATAAGCCGCCACCATTCCAACAAGCTTGTTTTCCGCTGCATTTTACAGTTTTAGCTTATTCCCTTATTGAATAGAAAACCAGTTTTACTGTATCTCTGTTATTTTGTGTTAAGCATCTGATAATAATATATATTCATTTCGTTCTGCTCATAAAATCCGGATCAATTATGGAGTGCTCATTATGTAAGGTTCTTTAGATGAGGTAACTGTACTTGGAACCAAATCAATAGAGAAATCAATGTCTCTCTTAGGTGTCATTCCTGGCAATTCTTGAAATATATCTGCAAACTCTTGTAGCATTGGGCAGTCTTGTAGCTATGGATCTTTTCCTTCTCTTGTCTCCTCCACATGAGTTGCATACAACTGAAAACATTTCCTAAAACATGTCTTCAACTGCAGCGCTGTGATTTTCCTCAGAGATATGGGTCTAGGTATACCTCTCATTGTCGCTCGATTTGCTTCTTCATCTAGACAAGTATAAGTCTTGTTGCGACACTCAAGCATGGCATGTTGTGCATCCAACCAATCCATGCCAATTAATACATCATATGAACCCAAAAGTATGATGCCTAAGTCTATAAAAGTTTTTAGACCATTCATTTCCAAAGGACACTTCCTTATTGCTTTTGTGATCTTCCTCTTGGTTCCTGTAGCCAACTGCACTAGACTTGTTGTTTCAAGCTTACGTTTATTCAAATAACATCTCTCATCTATGTTAGGTTCAATATAACTATGGTTAGCTCTAGAATAAATTAAAATATCTATGGATTTATTATAAATCTTACCTGCTACCTAAATCATCTGGGACTGGTGGTTAGCTTGTCTACCATCCAAGGCGACATAGATTCTTGGAATATTTATTCCAACATCACCAATAGTTGATGCTTCTTGAATGTTGTGAATGGTGCTTCCCTTCTATGGACACTACTTAGCGTAATGATTCCCCTTACATACCCAACATTCGATAGGTGGTCTTGGTTCTTTGTCTGAATGCTCTCCCCACTTGGATTTGTTTTGCTCTGGTTGTATTTGCTGATAAGATTTATTATTGTTTTTGAATGATGGAGGTTGAAATACTTTATTCTTGTTCTCTTGGTTGTCCCTTTTTTTTATCTCTCCAGTCCTTCTGATATGGAGCTTTGTTCTTATTAAGATCATACATATGTTTTGCCTTCCAAATGGCATCTTTAAGAGTCTTTGGTCTGTCATATTGGATCTTGTCTCTATAGAATGTTGGCAGACCACTTAAGAACCTCTGAATCTTCACTTTCTCATCCTTTGTGAATCTAACATACTTCATGAATTCTAGGAACCTTTTCTCATAAGCTTCCATAGTCATGCTGCCCAACTTGAGTTCAGAGAACTCTTCCATATTCTTGTCATACTAGTGTTTTGAGAGGTATTCTTTCTGGAAGCACTTCTTAAACTTCCTCCAAGATATTTTATCTTCATCGATATCCTTTAGCTTGAATAGTTGATCCCACCAAATGGATGCTTTACCTTGCAAATGGTAGATGGCTACCCTTGATTCCATGTTTGATGTGTACTTATGCAATTGAAAAAAATTTCTGAGTCCCAAAAACAAAGCTGCAACATCCTCTCCTTGCCTTGCTTCTCCATCAAAGGTTGGAGGCTTGATTTTCCTTATTTCTCCCACCAGTTCATTCCATGCAAGCCTCCTTTTCTTATATATTATTGTGGATATTTCAGAGCTTCTTTCTGAGATGCTTGATGAGTACCCTTTCTTCTTCATTGCAGAGGGCTTGTGATGAAGTATTCTTGAAGGAGATATAGATCTCTCATAATCTCTCCTTGGCACATTGCTTTTGAATTTCTCCAATCTCCTTGCAATTACTTCAGACTATGCATTATTCTTTCTTGAGTGTGGATGATCCTTTAATTATCCTTTCTACAAGTTTCTACTTCCATATTCAAACTTCTTACTGAATCTTCCAAACTCAGGTGTCCATTAGTCTTTTCTTCTCCTTTTCCAGGACCTTGCCCAATAAGCTCATAAACTCTTCTTCGGGGTTGTATGGCATCCACCCTTATTCCAAATCCATCTCCGCACTTACAAACTTCTTAACCTTCACTGCTTTGATTAGACTTCAAATTGCAATTCAATAATCCTCACCGCTTGCTTAGTCACAAATTGGCATTACTCAAGGCTACAATGTGTTCAATGTTAATCATTGTTAGCAGTCTACACACCAATATATGTATACTACTCTTCTATTTACATCATATATTTCAAAATATACTAAGTTATAAATCTATGAAAGGCCCAATAGTATCACAGTTGGAACCTAACCTCTGATGCCACTCTATGGTGTGCCTAGTCCCAAAAACAAGGCCAGAGACACCACGGGAACTAAGGGGGAAGGATGAGCAGCATAGGGTTACTAATACTAGGCCATCATGTCAAAGTCAATAATTTAACATTCAACCCTTTTTCAAAATGTAAAAACATATCCTTTACTAAAACACATGCTATGTAAGGCAATGCATTTTACTTGCAGACATTGATTGTTTATGAGTAAAATCACAATAGATGATCTTGTAGTGGCCAAGTGCAAATATTTAGCTCATGTATGTGATCATAATTTCCGGATTGTAGTGCTAGTGAAAAAAACATAATTATAGACAATTGTAGATGATTGTAAGTGCACAATTGTTCTTGTTATCATCTGATTGTGTTTCGATGTGAGATTATTAGTTTGGTTATGTGAGTTTTGATTTTATATAGTGAATAATAAAAATATTAAGGACACACCTACAACCACATAGACCATAAGAAAATCAGAGGCACAGGATCCATCTACAACCACACAAAACAAATCTCATGGTTGTCCCCTACAACCATCATTCACTAAAAATCAGATTTCATGGCTTCCCCCTCCAACCATCAATCATTAGTACAAATCATATTTTTATGGTTGTCATCCGTAGCCATCTAACACTAATACAATCATATTTTTATGGCTGTGATCTACAACTATCTAAGCTCATAATACATCGGATCTCAACTTGTCATTTACAACCATTAAAACCATTAAATAAACAGAAGAGAAGGTTTCCATCTATAACCATAGAAAATATGAGAAAAATAGAAGAGATGGCTTCCACCTACAGCCATAGAATACCATGAGAGAAAGAGAAGAAATGGATACCACCTGCGGTCATAGAACCATGAGAGAGAGAAGAGAAATTAGAGAGGCTAGAGAAGAGAGGGAAGGCTCTTCGCAATTCGGTTCAATATCGCACGAAGGCCATCCAAATACATTCAACTTTTAACATAACAATATTTATAACATAGATAGATTGTCCATCCTACATTCGACCACTAACATAACATCCATAAACATACACATAATTTAAGTTAGCCTCCATGGTACGTATGCATGATACAATAGATTAAATAACACATAAGCAAATACTTATCTCAAGAATGCAACTGGCTTCAACAAGACCAGGTTCCTCCCAGCCATAGACATGCCATGCCTGTGTATCTATTAGCATGACGGTTTGTGGAGTATATCTCTTTGTATTTTCATGCATTTAACGCAAAAATACAAATCATTACCAAATGTAGGTTCTATTATCTCGGTGAATTAGGGTTGGAATTAAAAGCTAGATTTTGAACCTTATTTTCCTCATTTATTTTTTAGAGAAGTTAAAATCACTTGTAATGTGGCTATAATATTAGCCAAATTGGTACAATGACCTTCTACCCAAAGGGGATTCCTAGGTTATATTCTTGCAAATTTGGAACCAAAGGGGTTGGTTTATTAATGAATCTACAAGGATAGAGGAGAATTTTAAGTTTTGCAAGTTCAAGGCCAAATGGTTCTCTTAGTTATAGTGGCCTTATGATGAAGGTATTATTGGAGTATAAAAATAAGGATGAAGGAAATCGCTACTTGCTGAGGAACTACAACCCCCAACCACGATGTTACAATAAGAGGGTAGGGCCTAGTCACAAAAAAAATGTGTGGGAAGAATGCAACAATCCTAGAGAAAAAGAATCTTATATGCCTAGAAGATATTTTTGATTGGCAAATCATCTTACACAAGAAATGACAGCACATGAAAGGGTATGTTGAGCAAGTTCAATTGGTAGATTAAGATGTCGGGAACCCTACAACATTTCCTAAGTTTGGGGCAAAGGTCTATTAAACATTGTTGCTGCCTAAGATGAGCTACAAAATATTAAGATCAAGAAGCCATTCTAACTATTGTTTAAGTCCAAATTGATGAGTTTATTAGATGTCCCATGCATTGGAGCCTCCCTCATGGTTAATAAGCGTATGCTCATATTGCTAGCTCATGATTACAATGGTGGAATTTGGT
The DNA here is from genome assembly GCA_027924585.1 of Larix kaempferi. Taxonomy (NCBI): domain Eukaryota; kingdom Viridiplantae; phylum Streptophyta; class Pinopsida; order Pinales; family Pinaceae; genus Larix; species Larix kaempferi. The sequence goes on from BSBM01000738.1 coordinate 32,442,403, forward strand.
TAGATCAATGACACTAGATTGAAAAAGAGAAGGTCAAGGTCATTATAAAAATTTTGGATGAAAGGGAGTATGTCACCAAATAATTGCAATCTAGATTGGTGACAAAATATGTGAATGAGGAATTTGACAATGATGAAGATGCCAAGATGAAATGCCAGCCACAAAAGAAAAAAATGGAGATACAAGGCCTCCATGACAAATAATATTGTAGTATTGATCATGTTAAAGTTATTTTAGATACACACTTCCTTATGAATGTTTGAAGCTTGCGATCCAAGTTGTCAACTTCTATACATAAGGGGTTTCCTTGGATTTGGTAATTTTTTTTTATTTTTTTTACAGAATGCACATCATAGGAAACCCTCCAAGCACTTCCCCCCATTTTGAGGATGGTACCCGGGGTAAAGAATTTGGTTGTAGTTTTGGCAACCTAACCTGGCGGGGACATCAAGTAAGGTCTAGAATAGTCACTTAGGCAACTAGCCTAAGGACTTGACCTCGTGACTTCCTGTTTGAAATTCACAACACTCAACCATTAGAGATAACCCACTAGGCTTGGATTGGGTAACTTACTTAACCAATAAGATCATATAATAACCATTTTTTCATTAAAATTGGATAACCCAGTGATAATCTAGACTTAAAACATGTTCTAGAAGTGCAATTATTGGTTTTCCATACTATGGTTATTGGTTTCTAGAATTTTGATTATCAGTTTCGAGAAGCATGATTATCAATTTCCAAAATTGTGGTTATCACTTTCCAAAAGTAATATTATTTGTTTTCAAAAGTTTCATTATTGGTTTCCAGTAGTGTGATTATCGGTTTCCAATGTTGTCCTTATCAATTTTCAAAAGTATGATTATCATTTTCCAAAATTACTCTATCACTGTTATAATACAGAACATGCCCTTTCTCATAACTATTTGATTTTGTTAGTTTAACATGTGCTTTTTAATGTTCACTTAAATTCCTATATAATGATGAAGCATCTTGTTTGATATAATTTTCATACATAATAACAACCCAACCAAGTTGAATGAACAATGAGTTTGTCCAAACACCAAATTGTGAGAAAGGACATGTGCTATTTCTCCTCGTCACTTAAATTCCTAAATTTTAACCCCATCAACAAAATTGTGAGAAAGGGAATGTGCTCTTTCTCCTCATCACCCTAATGCATACATTTTGAGATTTGGCAAGGTTTATGTCTCCTCATATGTGTACTAGCCATTACTACTACCCTACTATAGTACATTTCCCATATATTGAGGCTCATGGTTACACAGAGACTATGTATGTTTAATTTTTTATTTCTCAGTAATATGATATGATGTCTAGCTTAAAAAAATGATTAGATGGACAGAAGTAGACAAGCTTAATTTATGTGGCTGGTCTGGTTTCCCTAGTGGCATGCCAACCACAGAGACTGTATGCTTAACTTTTTATTTCTTGGTAATATGATACAATGATTAGCTTAAAAAAATGTTAAGATGGATAGAAGTGGAAAAGCTTAAATTTTGTGGCTGGTTTGTGTTGATGTATATGTAACTTCGGAATGTATTTCATTTGTGTATTATATATATATATTTATTGTACCCTTATAAGAGATGTGTTATTCCTCTATAAGGAAGTGTCGTCATGTGGATTGACAAGTGTCGCAAGTGTGTGTACTTGCCGATGGGTTATTAGACCACCATGTGGGGTCGGCCCTGATTAATATATAATATAATGTGGATGTATCTAAGTAGACAAGTCGGCCCCATAAGGTCACTGGGCAAAAAGGTGAGTATAAATAGAGATAGGAGATCTCTATTTTACTCACTCTCTCTCTGAAAAGTGGCGCACTAGTGAGGAGGAGGAGGATCATCTGTTAGGAGACTATCTCAGTGTTATTTGGTTGTATTTTGGTTGAGCCATTGCTCTCTCTATCTCCGAGGAAGTTGTGGGGTTTTTCACCTTAGGGTTTTCCCCACGGAAACTCTGTGTCTCTTGTCTCTATGCTTTTGATTCTTGTGATGCTTGTAATGCTTGTCATATTATGATTGTCATGCATTGATATACTGTAGATGTCATTCTCTCAGCAAAGATCCTAGAGTATAATGAATTAATGCTCAAAATTTAACATGGTATCAGAGCTAACCTGAGAAGAAGACATTTTGCAGTGACGGAAGCTTGTGTTCCTTGTTTATTGGGTTTCTCTCCACAGATTTTTGAAATTCAGTATAGTAGATTGGATCTACTCATCAAGGCGCATCTATCTGTCCAATCAGAATTCAGTTCCGAGCATTTTCAGATTTGGCCCTAAAAATTAGGGTTTCCACAAAAACAAGAATTTCTGGAAACTGAAGGTACAACTGGAAGCTCCTTGCAAAAATCGAAGTTTAGAGCTTTGGATCGAGATTTTTGGCTGAGTAGATCTCCAGGAAACTCAAACCCTAATTCAGGGCTATCCCTAGTGAACCCGGGAGGACAAAAAGACAATTTTGAAGGGCAAGACTTTGCTGATCTCAAAATCTGAATGCACCAGGCTGATCAGCTCATCAAAGCGCATCTTTCTATCCTTTCAGAATTTGAAAATTCACATTTTGAATTTTTAGGGTTTCTCTGACAAAACCTAATCTGGAACCAGATCCAGTTTTCAGCACTTCAAGTGGTAAGTCCTAAATCTTTTCTATTTCCATTTGAATTACTCTTAAAGATGTCTCTCCACACCAAGCTTGAGGATAAGCTTGAAGGGGCTGATAACTTTCGAGCCTGGAAGTATAGGATTGGGCTAATCCTGAAAGAGAATGAGTTGGACTCATATGTGAAAGAAGACATCCCTATCCCAGAGGATGAAGAGGCCAAGGCATTGCACAAGAAGAACTTGGTCAAGGCAAAGAGAATCATTACTGATTCTATCAAAGACCATCTCATACCCCATGTGTCTTCTCTCAAGACACCCAAGGAGATGTTTGAATCCTTGACCAAGCTATTTGAAGGAAAGAACATAAATCGAAAGATGACCCTACGGAACCAATTGAAAGCAGTAAAGTTTCAGAATGGAGAAACCATTCAATCTTATTTTTCAAGGGTCTCCCATATCAAGGAACAACTAGAAGCAGTGGATGAAATGGTGGAGAATGGTGAAGTGGTGATGACCACTCTAAATGGCCTACCCAGGTAATGGGATTCCTTTATTCAAGCAATTTGTGCAAGGAAGAAGTTGATCTCCTTCAACAGATTGAGGGAAGAATGCTCTCAAGAAGAAGCTAGACTTATAGCTCGTGAGGAAAAGATGGGAGGAGAAGATCAAGCCCTTGCAGCTCACACCAAAAGAAGCAAAACCAAGAAGGATCACTCTCACCACAAAAGATCCCATCAAAAGAGTAAGAAGGACCTAAGATGCTTCACATGCAATGAGAAGGGTCACTTTGCTTCAGATTGTCCCAAGAACAAAAGGGATAATAACAACAACTTCAGTAAGAAGAAGAAGGGCAACAAAAGAAGGTTTCATGCTCATGCTGCCGAAGATGATGAACCCCCAAAGAAGAAGGCTAGGGAATAAAGTGATAGTGATGATGTATCATCAAGTGAAGAAGAGTATGTTTTGATCTCTGCTCTCACAGGTACAATCTCCCATGGTTGTAATGATTGGTTAATTGATAGTGGGGCATCCAAACACATGACCAGGTTCAAAGAATCTTTTGTGAACCTATCTGAACATGAATTACCCCATAAGGTGAAACTTGGGGATGATTATCAATACCCAATCAAAGGAAGTGGTGAAGCCTCCTACAACCTAGATTCTAGAAAATCTCTGAAGATGAAGGAAGTCCTCTATGTACCTGGGCTCAAGAAGAACTTACTCTCCATCTCTGCATTGGATGCAAAAGGTATGAGGGTTGCATTTGTGGATGGCCAAGTCCTAATGTGGCCAAAGGGAAAGACAATAGCTGATGCAGTAGTGATTGGAGAGCAAGAGGGAGGACTATATAAATTGAAGGGACAACCTGAACATGCCATGATGCATGAATCCATGGAGCCAAGTGAACTTTGGCATAGAATACTTGCTCATATGCACTATAGGGCACTTCCAATTGCAAGCAAGGCAGTAGAGGGTCTCCTTGAAATCAAGACCAAACATGAAGGTGTTTGCAAAGGATGTGCAAAAGGTAAGAACATTAAGAAGGCTTTCCCAAGCAGTGAAAGCAAGGCAAAATACATTCTGGAGATCATCCACTCAGATGTATGTGGCCCAGTTCCCTGAGTGGGTATGTTTACTATGTATCATTTATTGATGACTTCTCCAGAAAGACTTGGGTATACTTCTTGAAGAGCAAAGATGAGGTGCTTGATAAATTCAAGGAATTCAAAACCTTGATGGAGAATCAAACTGACAAGAAGATCAAGACATTCAGATCTGACAATGGTGGAGAATTCACCTCAAGTGACTTCAAGAAGCTTTGCAGTGATTCAGGGATTAAGAGGGAGTTGACTGCTCCTTATAATCCTCAACAGAATGGAGTTGCAGAAAGGAAGAACAGAACTATCATGGAAGCAGCAAGGGCAATGCTACATGACCAGGATCTACCTATGCACCTATGGGCAGAAGCAGCTAGGACAGCAGTGTATGTGCAGAACAGAACACCCCACAAGATATTGGACAACAAGACACCATAAGAGGTCTTTTCTGGTAAGAAACCTGAAGTCAGGCATCTCAGAATATTTGGTTGTCCATTATATACTCATGTCCCAAAAGAGAAGAGGACTAAACTAGATCCTTCAGGAAAGAAGGGCATCTTTGTGGGTTACAGTGAAAGCTCGAAGGCTTATAGAATATACTTTCCAGGGTTCAAGAAGATTGATGTCAGCAGGGATGTAACATTTGATGAAAACTCAGCATTCATCAAATCAAGGAAGGCACCTACCGAAGTTTATGAAGAACCTAAGGAAACAAGATTTCAGGACACTACTATGACTGAAGCAGTTCCAGAAGTTGTTCGTGAGTTTGAAGATCCACAAGAACCTGTAGATCCACCCCGTGAGGATAACTCTCACAAGAGGAAACCTGTATGGGCTAGAGAGCTCATTCAAGATGCAGAAAGATTTGGCATTCCAGAAGAAGAACACAGAGCAAAGAAGAGAACCAGATCACATACCAGCTATGTTGCTTTACTCTGTGACATCATGAACAAAGAGCCTTCCAGTTATGAAGAAGCAGCAGAAAAGAAAGAATGGAAGGATGCTATGGTCGAGGAATACCAATCAATAATGAAGAATGATGTTTGGGATGTTGTCCCAAGACCTAAAGAGAAGTCTGTTGTGACTTCAAAGTGGATCTACAAAATCAAGCATGCTGCAGATGGCAGCGTGGAGAAGTACAAAGCAAGATTCGTAGCTCGAGGATTCTCTCAGAAAGAGGGAATAGATTATGAAGAAACCTTTGCACATGTAGCCAGGTATACTTCCATCAGAACAGTACTTGCCCTGGCTGCAGCAATGAAATGGAAAATACACCAGATGGATGTCAAGACTGCTTTCCTGAATGGTGTAGTAGAAGAGGAAGTATATGTGGAACAACCACTCGGTTTTGAAATACATGACAGGGAATCATATGTATGCAGATTGAAGAAAGCCTTGTATGGCTTGAAGCAAGCTCCCAGAACCTGGTATGGTAGGATGGACAGTTTCCTATCTAGTTTGGGCTTTACCAAGAGTAAAGCGGATTCGAACCTTTACTACAAGGTTGAGGAAGGGAATCTTGTGATTCTACTACTGTACGTGGATGACCTATTTGTGATAGGAGATGACAGACTGATTGCAGATACTAAGAGGAAGCTTGCAGCTGAATTCGATATGAAAGATTTGGGAATGATGCACTATTTCCTAGGTATGGAGGTGTGGCAGAGTGCAGGTGGGATCTTCCTTGGTCAAGGGAAGTACACAGTAAATATCCTGAAGAGATTTGGGATGATGGATTGCAAGGCCATGGCCACACCTATGGCATCGAATCTGAAGCTTCTATGTGATGATTCATCTGATCCAGTTGATGTCTCTATGTATCGTCAGATGATTGGGTCCTTGATGTACCTGACGAACACGAGACCAGACATTTGCTTTGCTGTGAACACATTGAGCCAGTTCCTGACGGATCCGAAGAGTGTTCACCTGGTTGCTGTAAAACATGTTCTGAGGTACCTGAAGGGTACAGTGGATTATGGGCTCAAGTATGAGGTGAATCAAAAGTTTAACCTGCAGGGTTATGTTGATTCAGATTGGGTTGGCAGTACTGCAGATAGGAAGAGCACATCTGGGTGTTGCTTCAGTATGGGATCAGGTGTGATCTCTTGGTTTAGCAGGAAGCAGTCCTGCGTAGCACTAAGTACAGCTGAGGCACAGTATGTTGCAGCCTGCTCAGCTAGTTGTGAGGCAGTATGGCTACGGAAGCTACTGTCTGAGTTATTTGATCTCCCGTTGGAGGCTACTGGTATCTTCTGTGATAACCAAAGTTGTGTAAAGCTGTCCGAGAACCCAGTGTTTCATGACAGGTCGAAACACATAGAGATCAAATATCACTATATCAGGGATATGGTGCAGAGAGGAGCTGTGAAGCTCCTGTATGTTGCGACGGACGAGCAGATTGTAGATGTGTTGACGAAGCCACTAGCCAGGGTGAAGTTCGTGTACTTCAGAGAGAGGCTTGGCGTTCTTCAAATCGAGGACACTTCGAGGAAGAAGTGATGGACACATTTGATGAAGCCATTCCAAGCATGTTGGAAGGAGGATCCTTCACATGGCTGTGGATGTAAGCGCTGGATGATGAGCATCAGGATGATGTTCTGGTTTCTGCTTGGATATGATCAGTTGGATCATTTTATGTATGTATGTACGCATCATGTTGGATGCTGGATATGATCAGATGGATCATTTTATGTATGTATGTACGCATCATGTTGGATGCTGGATATGATCAGATGGATCATTTTTACGTATGTATGTACGCATCATGTTGATGCTGGATATGATCAGTTGGATCATGTGTATGTATTTTGTATATGCATCATGTTGGATGCTTGGACCATGTATCTGTATATGTATCAGGTGGATACATTGTATGATCAGGTGGATCATGTATGGTGATATGTATCATATATTTGCATTTGTATCAAGTGGATACATTGTATGATCAGGAGGATCATGTATGATGATATGTATCAAGTAGATACTTGGTATGCATCAGGTAGATGCATTAATGATCAGGTGGATCATGTATGATGACATGCAGTAGGAGGTTGCAGTGATGATCAGGATGATCATGGATGACGAGCTTCAGGATGTTGCTCCAGATGACATGCAGCAGGATGTTGCAATGATGATGATCAGGAGGATCATGGATACATCAGGATGATGTATGGTGAGTATCAGGTTGATACTCTATGGCCATGGATCAGGTTGTGCAAGTAAGCATGTAATTTGTGCCCTGGGATATTTGCAGATGGTCTTTCGAGGTTTTGCCTATGGCATGTAATTCGGTGCCCTGGGACATCTAGAAAATGATCTTGCGAGGTTTTGCTTGGGAGGACATGTAATTTGTGCCCTGGGAGATCTGCAGAAAGTCTTTTGAGGTTTTTCCTATGGCATGTAATTCGGTGCCCTGAGATATCTGGCAGATGCTCTTGCGATGTTTTGTCCTATGGCATGTAATTCGGTTCCCTGGGAGATCCTTCAGGTCGGAGTTGTGTACCCGTAACATCCTGGGATGCTCTTTCGAGGTTTTTCCATGACCACATGTAATTTGTGCCGTGGGAGATCCTACAGGTCGGAGTTGTGTACCCGTAACATCCTGGGATGCTCTTTCGAGGTTTTGTGGTGGGGTCACATGTAATAGCGCCCTGGGAGATCCTACAGGTCGGAGTTGTGTACCCGTAACATCCTGGGATGCTCTTTCGAGGTTTTGTGACGCACGTAATAAGTCCTGAGGATTCCACAGTATGGCCAGTGATGATGAAGACCTGCAGGTGGTGGGCCTACATCCAGTATGAAAAAGGACTGACTCTGTAGAACTTCCTATGACGAGTAGAGTCAGAGATTGGTTGAGATAGCAACAGCAGTGACGATGCATCGATGACGATGATCCAGAGAAGAAGACTTGTCTAGCAGATCTGTGTCGAGAAATACCTTCCTAGTTAAGAGGGAGTGTTGATGTATATGTAACTTCGGAATGTATTTCATCTGTGTATTATATATATATTTATTGTACCCTTATAAGAGATGTGTTATTCCTCTATAAGGAAGTGTCATCATGTGGATTGACAAGTGTCGCAAGTGTGTATACTTGCCGATGGGTTATTAGACCACCATGTGGGGTCGGCCCTGATTAATATATAATATAATGTGGATGTATCTAAGTAGACAAGTCGGCCCCATAAGGTCACTGGGCAAAAAGGTGAGTATAAATAGAGATAGGAGATCTCTATTTTACTCACTCAGAAAAGTAACTCACTCTCTCTCTGAAAAGTGGCGCACTAGTGAGGAGGAGGAGGATCATCTGCTAGGAGACTATCTCAGTGTTATTTGGTTGTATTTTGGTTGAGCCATTGCTCTCTCTATCTCTGAGGAAGTTGTGGGGTTTTTCACCTTAGGGTTTTCCCCACAGAAACTCTGTGTCTCTTGTCTCTATGCTTTTGATTCTTGTGATGCTTGTAATGCTTGTCATATTATGATTGCCATGCATTGATATACTGTAGATGTCATTCTCTCAGCAAAGATCCTAGAGTATAATGAATTAATGCTCAAAATTTAACAGTTTGGTTTCCCTAGTGGCAGGCCAACCATAGTGACTATGTATGTTTAATTTTTTAATTCTCAATAATATGATATGATGAATAGCTTAAAAAATATGAAACAAATCATGACATACATAACATGGAGCAACATAAATTGTCCTTCCCAAAGAACTTTAAATGATTTTATACTATTCATATCACAAGGATGTAGAAGAGACACATACCTAATATTTCAAGCTTTAATGAAAGTTAAAAATCGCAAAAGTTAAGAGCTCTAAATTAGCTCTCTATGGAGTATAAATAATAAATACAAATAGAGTATCCAATATCAAATAAAATGTGTGTAGAGAAACAGTAAATAATATATGTGATACAAAAAAGAATATATGAAATGTGTTCATCCTTAAAAACCCACATCCCGGGTTAGTAGCAAAAATCTTATTATATTTCTTCAAACACTAGCAACAAAGTCTCATTCATCATTGCATATGTTTCCCATTTGTTGTCGTTTCCATGCCCATATGATACTATCCCTCTCAATGATATCATCTTTATTTCTTACAATTGTCCACTCAGTTTTTTTATCCCAACCTGCATATCCTCCATTAGGTTTCTACAATTGAACTAAAACCCGATATCCCTCCATATCATATATATCTTTGTAGACATCACCTAATGCCTTTCCTAACCATATTGGCTTATTATCACCTAGTCATAGAATGAGCATATGATCTTTCTTCACATATTTTATTGGATCAAATTCTTCTATATGCTTGTTACAAGAAGGACCCACATATACAATTTCATCAATAGTAGAGACCATTTGACTCAAGTAATCTTCCATGAGATAAGGTCATTGTTGATTATCATTGTTGGTGTTTGATTCTTGTCTTGTTTGTTTTCCAAAAGGAACCTCTTGGATTTACTTGATTAACTAAGGGCACATCTAAAGCTTCTAATTTTTTTTCCCAATATGTTATATTTGGAGCCATGTTCTCCCCCTCCATCTTCTATTACTGCATTGAAATGAATAATATATGAATTTATTCATTTCTTCAAATCTTCCATCTCTTTTAGTGTTTTGAAAGGTGACGACATAGGTTCCCCCTTAGGTAAGTGTGGCTTTCTATTAGACCCCCTTTTACATATATTTATGTAATGAGACCAATGTTCATCTCTATTAGTTTCCTTATATTGGATTATAGGGGTTCCATCAACCATACTGAATTTGAAGGATTGAGGGGAATTGATACCCACAATCTTTTGACTTCCTTACAATAAGTGTTTTCCCACAAAGGCCTTAAAGATATAAAACTCCTCAATCAAGTATCGAGTGAAATTACTTTCATCTTGAACTGTTCTATAGTTTTCCATGATTTGTGGTAGTGATAATATATCTTGTCTTTTCAATTGAGTTGAAAACCTCCCATATGTTACATCTATATATTCATGGGTGTGACCAACTGGAAGGAAGATGACAAATACAGTTGTAAAAATATTCTTTGGTTTGAGCATGGATGCAAAAGAAAAGAGGTAACGACTATTGTTATCACCTCCATAATTGTTTAGTTGCAAGAATAAAACTAGTGGGAATTTGTTCAAGTAAGCTCTTGGGATTGATAAAGATTGCATATTTGATCTCTTATATTCTTGAGTTTGTTCATAAGATTCGTTTTATAAAATTGCATCATGCAATGGATGTATTGAAGACCCTTTATCATATAACAAATGCCAAAATTCATCAACCATTGGGTCCTCCAACATTCTTAAGCATAAATATAAGGAGGATATAATGTAATTTGAACCTGTATATAGAAAAGGCATCCCAAAGTGACCAAAACCTCCAGTCCTGTGCCCATGTGTAATCATGCCAATTAGATGTACTAGGAGATTATAGGCAGTGCTAACTAACTTTGCCTTCCTTCCCAGACTTGGTATGTATAAGATTTGAACATATAGATCTAGGTACATAAACAAAAGTAATATACTGTGAAAATAAAATCAGTTATCAACTAATCATGTAACAAATGGGATATCATAGATCATTACACAAAAACTAGAAGTATATAAGGATAAAATAATGATGTATTTCATTGACTGTAATGAATGGAGGTGAAAAAAATATATAGTAAGGAAATTCAAATTAGGTCAGGATGCTATTTGAATTTCTCATGCAGTGCTTTGAGACTAGTCAAGCTTAACTAGAGCCAAAGACCCTTAGTTGTCCATGCACACTCACCTAGACTAAGTTTATCTGACACAAGATTCCCCAATCACTAGTTCTGACTGAGTGATGTACAAGAAATTGACTATATGTGCATGCAAATCCCTAAAATCACTCAATTGGGGAACTTAGGGTTTGTTTGTTAGAAAAAACAGGATCGCAGAGCAATAAAATAAATAGAATGCGGAAAAAAAACACATAAGATCAGAATACAAGAGAGACACTAATATACATGGTTCACCCAATATGGGCTACGTCCACGGAGAAATTTCCATTTCTTGTATCAATATATCCAACAAATGAAGGGATACAAGTTGCGGCACATTTGCTACAACTTCCTCTTCACTTTCTCATTATCTCTCTCAGATAATCACATAGATATTTTTCCACAACACTACAATACATAGTCATATTACAATGCCTTCCTTTTAAAGAGAGATTACCATGGGAAAATACCACAGGCTACCCAATACCATGGGCCCGTAAACCATTGGTCAAAAAACCACATACAAAAAAAAACCCAAAAGTTTCTTTACGGGGCACTGCCCCCAAACCCCCCGGCTGAGAGGAGTGTACAGTCCACTTGCAAAGCATATACAAATGGGGTACAAGCATGGTTGAACAACAAGATCTCTGAATCAAGAAGATAATCAGGCTCTTAGGGATAGTTAAGGTCAGTTAGGACCTATATTAGTGGAGCAAATCTAGTCCTCAACTAGTTCCAGGTTCAGTCACTCCTAAAATTTGGGAACAATTCCTCAAATAAGGGAATGCGCCCCCAAATCAAGGAATGCACCCCCAATTCTAGGAATCCATCTCAAGGTTGACTCAAATGGTCAATTTAGATGGGGTTTGGCCCACTAGAGTCATCGAGTCAAGGTCTTGGTGTCTAGGTGGTCTAGGTCAAGGTCTAGGTCTAGGTCTAGGGTCAAGGTAGAGGGTAATTTTCTCTAACACCCCCCATAAGCCTAACTAGGTGAAAAAAATGAAAAATGGGTTCTTGACAATTTGCAACCATATTAGGTACCCATGCACACAATATTCTCTATAAACTTGGTAAGAGGGAAAAAACCACATGGGAAAAATAACCCCATAAAAGAGAATGTGAAGAGAAAGCTTTAAGAAGCCTACTCAAAAGATGCCTACACTCTCAAAGTAGCTCTCAACTTGGTGAACTTCTTCTTGATGAAGGGCTTTGTGAAGATCCTTGTAAGCCTTTGTGAACTCCTCCTTATTTTGAAGTGCATGTGAGTCCATTCACGATATCCAAACACATTGAAGTGCTTGAATGGTGGTTCTTGACCACTCCTTGATTCTAATGGAGGAAACACCTTGAATATTTTGTGTGGAACTTGGTGAACTGTAGGAGCAAAGGTTGTAGATTTAGAGAATGAGAAGACATTATGGAGTTCTTCTTCAACAAGAACCTGATTTGGGACAAGTTCTCCAATGGCTTCTTCAATTTGAACTTGATTTGGGACAAGTTCTCCAATGGATAGAAGAAATTTGTAGATCACCTCTTCTTCTGGGCCAATAAAAGGGTCTTCCTCAGCTGATTGGTGGATCATGGATGTGCATATGTCAATTAGGGGAATTTTGAGGTAAAAAATGGGCCTCCAAACAAAAAAAGTACTATCAAAATCACTTGATAAGAACCAATCAAATTCTAGAGAATGACATCATCCCTTATGGTTGAGGTGGCATTGCTTGAGTTAAAGTTGTTTACTTGTCAAATTCTAAATGGTGGATGAAAATCCATGGTTAACCATACTCATAATGAAAAACATACTCATAAATTACTTTTAAATATAATATTTATGTATTTAGTGCTCTTAAAGTACTTTCACTTTGAAGGACTTTTACTTTTGAATATAAAAGTATAATAGTAATCAAAAGTCAAACATAAATTAAAAAATAGAATATTGATTTAGTACTTTTAGATACATTAAATATAATGTAGTAAATAAGTTATATTATAAATATTATATTTTTATTTAAAATTATTATAACATATATTATTTAAAATTATTTTATTATATAATATAAAGTGACATATATTATACTAGCAATTGCCCCATAAGGTGCAAAGGAACGCCAAAATGAAAAATAAAATAAATAGAAAGTAAAGTGAAAGTGATGAAGCAAAAAATGGAATAGTGAAATAAATGTTATGAAGGGAACAATAAAAAACATGGTTTTTTGGTGTTTCACTTAATGCCTCAATTCTAGGACAAATCATGGATTACGATGTTGTCGACGTAGGCTTGTTCTGATAACACTGACTGATTATTTACATAGAGATACTATTCCATTGGAAAATGGTGAATCAACGCAAAAGAACAAATCTGTAGGGAGGAATAAATTATGCAATGAGAATTGCAATGCACGGTCTGGCAGATCTTTCTTGCTCTTATTGATAGGGGAAGGAAAGCCGTATGCAATGAGAATTGCAAAGCATGGTTTGGTCAGATCTTTCTTGCTCTTATTGATACTAAATAGATCATTTCCTAGGCCTGAAAAAACTATATAGTATATATCTATATATCACTTAGTCTGTCATTTGTATATATCTATAGATCACCTCTTTGAGTTGCATATACCTCAATTAACATGAATCTCACAACAGATTTCATCTCAAGTTCACTAAAGCATTTGGCAAAATAAAGAGTATCTACTATCCATGTCAGCATTGGTATGCTTCTGAAAATAACATCGAGAAAGTTAATCCTACAAAGTGGTGCAAAATACAATGAAAATGATTTCAACGGAACTACAACTCATTTACACCTTTTTTCAAGGAGGTCAAAAAAATATAAAAGGATGGTGCTTTCAACAGAGATGCAAAATACAATGAAAATGATTTCAACAGAAGTACAACTCATTTACACCTATTCTCAAGGAAGACCTTACCAAAAACATAAAAGGATTATTCCTCAAATTTATGGATAATTTCCCACAAGTTAGTGCACTTAACACAATAAAGTGAATTTATGGATAATAACAACCAGTGGAGCTAATCCCAATTTAAAGTTCCAAAGCATACCTAATACTTACTGGAATTCATATCAATTTACATACGATCTTTTTTTGATTCAAACTAAATTCACTTACACTTTCTAAGTCCTAAAATCTGCTATGCCTACATTGCAAAAAAATTAATGAAAATAATAGTTGAATATTTCTACCAAGATATATCTGTCCTACTAAGGTATATATCTAAAATTTCTTAGTACAGACTAAAATTACAGATTCATAGGCATACGAGGTAGATGAACACATAATTTAGCACCATGAAATGTAAAACTTATGTTCATTCAATGAGGTATATTCATTTGCAATGAAGAGACTAGACTTGAAAACTCATCTGGCAACATAAATGACAAGATTCACACCCATGAATTTAAATTCACCAAGTTGGCATGGTGCTTACAAACACATTTCATTAGGACTAAATTCAATGTTGGCAAACATGAACACGTAATTAATTTTGATGCCAAGAATATTTATACCCTAACCATTAGCAATTACTAATTTTGATGGCAAGAATATTTATAGCATACTCATTAGCAATTACCAAACCAGACATTGAATGCCTTCTTGTAAATTAACTCAGAAAAGTTATAAATTCAATTCACAATATCTATCACAGCAACACATTATCCTACCAGAATTAAATGGCATTAGAGCCACGACAACCTTTAGCCAACCCATCTTAAGAACTTGGATGAAAAAATAAAAGCTTCATAATGTATTACTAAGTCTGTAAGTTTTGCAATTCACCAATAAGGAAGAGAAAAGACATCTGGGCCAATAATTTCAATAATTCATTCATCATCATCCTCATCATCCTGAACATTATTCAAAGCATTCAACCGAGCAATCAATTTTGCCTTTCTATCTTCATAAGTTAGTTTCCTCGTCAAGTAACTGTCAAGGAAAAAGATTTAATGTGTTAATGACTTGACAATAAAGTAATTCTACTAATTTAACATTTTCACAAAAGTTCAGTAATTCCAAAAATATTCAAAACAAATCAACTGAAAACACTTACTGCTTCTGCTCTTTAGGAACATGTTTCTCAGTGTGTTTGATTGTCGGGTATGCTCGAATAGCAGCATGCAGTTTCTTCCACAACTCTACAATGCTTTCAGTCTCTATACGTTTCTTGATATATTTAGAAAACTGGGATTGATACTTCTCTGGTTCATGTTCTTTCAACGTCTACAAGTAACACAACATGCCAATACAAACCAATGAATGGATGTGGAAGACCATAAACAAAAACCTAATTATGAAGATGCAGAGCTCAACCTTTAAATACCATCACCATCAACTAACTACAACAGAACATTCTATCATGGGTGGAAAAAATAGTCGCGCTTCTACCTAGTAGGCTGGTCTTCTAAATATTTTGAGAACTTCCTACAACTTCAATGCCAATGTACTGTTATGAATTATTCCATAAATGTTATTCCATAGAACATCACCTGTAATCAAGATAATTATTAAAACCATACACGCAATCCTTAAATAGATAATTTCTGACCTTCATGTAAGTAGCTACATGAACTCAAAAAGTATACTTTCGATGGACCTCAGCATCCAAGCTCTTGCTTTCCTTGTTATAACCAGCAAAACGCTTTTCACTATGAGGAATATCTAATCCTCCATCAAAAGCACCCTAGACACAAGGCACAAAGTTGAAAGTTTACAAGAGTGAATGCAACAAAAGAATATAATGAAGTTGGTATTTAGAAAAGAACTGAACAGAAGAAAATCAAGCAACCTATATAATAATTATTAATTCTTATTAAAAAAAAAGATTTGGTTTTCATGTCTATCTGCCTAGAAAATCAAAACAAATGCTGTCTAAATCCATACTGCTTGTCAAAGACTCAAAACTATTAATCATGACAAGTAACAAAAAGGATGAGTGGAAGGATTTCCAAAAGATTGAAAAAAGAAAACAAAGGATGCCGTGCCAGCTCAATAGGCAATAAATTAGAAGAAACTCTCAAAAGAAAAAATATTTCAACAACCATGATTAACTCAAGTAAGAATATAATTATTGCTTTAGCTATATCCCTGGCAGCATTCCTTAACCCTCTACAGAAGACATGATCATCATATTGTCATCAATACACTATTAAATCTGAAACTAATCAATGAACAAATATAAGCAAAGAGATATGACCCCATGAATTTTAGAAGGCAATAACGGTACAGGAAAACAGAGCAACAAAAAATGCCACGCAAATGGAACCAGATAAGACATAAGCAAGATTATACCATATCAATCTATAACTTAAGCAACAGATCTACCAAAAAGATGGTAGTATATTATTAGCCCCACAATTTATCCCATTTACCTTATTATTTATAAAAGATGGGATTGATCACAAAAAATCACTTCTACAACATTTAATTAAACATAAAAAACAATGCACTCTTTACCAACCTTTAAAGCTCCAAAAACTCTATTGCCAGTGGTGGTCTTGACAAGACCTACATTCATCAAAGCTCTAAATGGCCTCCTGGAACCATTTGGATCAACACTGTAGTTCTCCCCAGTGGCCTGGCATACACATCAGTACAAACATCAATCCCACATAATTCTAAATAAACTAAAATGAAGCCCTATGCAATTTTTAATAACAAAAAGGCCCATGTATCCCATAGTTACAAAAGTTAGTTTCCAATTAATTTCTACAGTAGAAATAAATGAATTTCACTAATATTGAAAAGGTTGTAAAACCACTTTAACATAGTAATGTAAATATATTTCAGTCATAACAAATTAAATTTAAAATTAGTTACATCAACATAATTCAATCAATCACAAATTAAACTTAAAATATATTTTTATTTTATTATTAAACTATTTTTTGTATTTACCAGGCATATATGTAGGTAGACATTCATGCTAACCTAAGGCAAATGCTTGACATAATAAATTTGCCATAGTATAACAGCCCGAATACAAGAAATACTTTACAATTTCTTACACACCTAAGGCAAATACTTGACATAATAAACTTTTTTCCAATGACTTTATCTAATGTTATAAACTTAGATATTTTATGTATCAAGTGGAGTAGAAGGATACATGTGGATCCACAAATGCTATAAGACTAGTGGACCATATATGTATTTTTAATAATGAAAGGAAATATGATCCAAGATCTTTCCTGTACATCCAAAAATGGTAGATGGAAACAGAACAAGTCCTTGAGCACAAACATGAAAAGGGTTTAAATTTTTAAAAACAATAGCTCGCATCCACTGATGCATTTTTAAAAAATCATTTGAAAAAACAATTATTAGATATTTTATTTTGGAGGCATTTAATCTGTCAAGTCAATGCAAGCTTATTTTTTTCTATTTCTATGACATTTGAAACTCACATTGCATTTAATGTTCAGAATGCAAGATACCCAAGAATAAATAGTTCTCCACTATCATAGAGAGAAGTACAATATAATGGGCCAGAATCCAAGCAAAATAGCTAATATCCATTGCAATGACCTTTCTCAAATCTCAAACATGGGAAATACTAGACACTAACCACCTTTCGTGTCCATAGCTGCAATCTTTCCTACATGAATGATCTGAAATTGATCCAAACCAATGAAGGGTTGAAGGCTCAATATTCAAAATGTAATTTGGCAATGTATTAATTGCAATATGGCAAGCTTGGTCAAATAAACACAAAGGCAAATGTAAAAGAAATTAAATGAAATTGGAAAAAAAAATGTGAGAAAAATAAAAAAGAGCAAATTAATGAAATAATAAGATCATGAGAGAGTGGGAATGGAAAATGAAGGGACATGGCTATTGGCCTTCCCATTTCCCATGCAAAATGGAGGAGATATGGTAGAGTGTACTGAAAAGCAATAAATCTGCTACTCTGGAGGACTTGTTGTTGTTACAAGGCCAAGGAAAGTTGGTATCCCTTCTGGTATGCAATGGTATGTAACTCCAGTAATTGAATTAATTGATCAGAAGTGTTTCATAGGTCTAACTCAACGAGTATTCATTCATTTCAGCCAAAGCAATAGCTCATGTGGAGCTTGATCATGGACAACAGAAAGTGAAGACTGAAAGGCTCAAAGTAAGCATTTCCACTGCATTGGAAGAGGCTCTTGGATGAAGGCTGAGCATAAAGAAACTGGCGACTGACTACCATCTTGTTTAGCAAAAAATTGACCAAGCTCTTCAGTAAATTGGACCATTTATCGATTCAGGCATCAGATGGCAGATAGAACATACTTGGGCATAGCTAAAAGTGTAACAAAAAAAAAGGCTATGCTAAGTAAACGGGACCATGATTGAGTGGTCAGGTGGACGAAATATGAAGCTGGCCATAGGGTCCCTATCCAAATGGCATGTTTAAGAAGGGATGGGGCTGGGTGCACATTCTAGGCAATTTTTATGAAATAGCTACCCCTCAGACATGAAAACTAACCCAAAGGAAGTTTGAGTTATGTTGTGCATCCTCCAACCTCGGGGAATAAGGATGCTACTAGAGGCAACTTTCCAAAATATAAATATAAATTAGAAGATGATCATCATATGCAATAGCAGACCTCTGCTAGCCAGGAAAGTCTCTTCGAACAGAGAATTAATAGTAGCCAAAACATGTAATATAGTTCATCGCTCTATAGGTTTTACTATGGAGATACCTATTTTATAGGACTTGCAATAATCGCAACAACAATAGTAACCACAAACATTGGCCAATGCATAACGTCTGCAAGGTACAAATTTTTAGTTTTACATTGAAATATTGGCTATAATAACATACTAAACCACTCGGTAACAAATCATAATCAATGTTTTTCAGTTTTTCTAAAATAAAAAAAAATTGATTCTTAGTTGGACATCCATCTAAGACCACTCAACTAGTTTCCCTTTTGCACATTACTATAAGCTAACCTGTACCACAATCACCAACCCTTATTTTGAATAGAACTTACTTAACCTTACTATTTACATCCTTCATAAATACATAAAACTAGCCTTCCATAACACCAGTTCCCTTTTTAGGAGAATAAACCTTTCCTTGCAATTAGCCAACCCCCTCCTTACCATACAAGTAAAAATACTCTCTGCCCATTCTGAATCCCTTTTTATGAGAATAAACCTTTCCTTGCAATTAGCCATCCCCCTCACCATCCAAGTGAAAATACTCTCTTCCCACTCTGAAACCTTTGACATGTGAATCCAGTCCCTGACTTCTTCACCATCGCTATTGAATCCCATTTCCATTCCTTTGTACCTTCTTCCCCGTCTCCACATATAACTTTGCCACGTTTTCATATGCCCATGGCTGTCCTCCGCCGCCACCACATCTATTTCAGTGCACACCATTGCAAACCCTAGTCCACCACTGACCTCAAATATTGAGGAGGACAAGACCCCTGCGACACCATTTGTTAACTGCTAGTATCACCCCTCTCACACATTTTTGGATGTGTACACTCTATTAGGCCACTTAAATCTATTTATGGTGGCAATTGTGGACACAATAATTTCTATGTGAATTGCATTTCTCCCCTACAAGACCAACATTTGGCAAAGTAGATTTCAAGCTAGGGTTACGAGCCCTATGACAATGAGGTGGTTTTCTTTGTATTCCCCTTTTACAGAGTTTGTATGGTTAGCTACCTTTTTGTCCTCTCCTCATTCTGAATATGAACAAGAGTTATCCAGGTGAATCCTTTTCTGGGCCCAATCTCTAGCTGCTTAATGGATGGCAATACCTTCATGGATGATGATACCTTCAGTGTTGATGACGAGTTCATGTGTGATCGAAGAAGCCATCAGCCTTGGCATTGTTATGGAGCCTTTTCACTATTGGAACCATTTTCATTGTTACTGAGCAATCCTACCAAAATTCATTCCAATATTATTGACCATGACCGGGTTGTCACTCTACTCACACATCAACTCCAACAAGACGTCTTGCAGGACAATGTGGCGGTCGTTTATGAGGAAATCTGCTCCCTTGAAGACATTGGTTCCCCACACAGATGATACAATTTGGCCATTTTGCAAGACACATGTCTATGTCCTGTGTGACATGCATTCCAATGACCCTCTGGTAGACGATCCTCCTCCTGCAGCATTTCATTGGTTCTCGTCACACCAACTCCAATAGCCAGTCAACAAGAGGTTCAGCTTGATATCAATGACAGTTTGTTGTAGACACTTTTATGGCACTTTTATTCCCGTTGGCCGTCAATCCTTCCAATTATTGTGCTTGTTGATGATCATTCCCAATTCTATTCTTCAGGGTTTCAAGGTGGGGCTAAACCCATGTTGTAGAGTTGTCCCTTTTTAGCTACTTGTACGGATGCACTCTGCCTTGAACGGCCAATTTTTTGTTTATTTTATCTTTGTCATATGTGGACAGAAAGGTAGCTCAATACCCCACCTTCTATATTCATCATACTCAAAGTAATATGGGATCTGACAAACTATTGTATCCCCTCAGTAGTAATCTTTCCCATCTTACTTTGATCGGATATATTCATCTCCAAATGTTTCCAGGAAAGTAAGGAGATTGCAATTTTTCAGAAGCATCAATAATGTTGGAGATCACCTGTGGTTTGTTGAAGCGAGTGAGAAATGTTTATATGCTTTGGAATGCACATGGATTCAATTATTTAACCAGTGCATGGGTGGTGCATGGAAACTACAGGCTAGAATATAGTTGTGCTGCCAAAGCAGGTAGCCCCTCTCATGAACATCTCACACAAATATAGGTGGAAATAAGTGCATGGGTTGTGCATGGAAACAATAGGCTAGAACATAGTTGTGTTTCCAAAGCAGGAAGCCCTTTTCATGAACATCTCACACAAATATGTGGAAAGAAGTTATTTAATTTGAAAGTTACTAAAATTGCAAAAATGGTTGAAAGAGGTTGCTCACATCCTTCCACTCCTATTGAAGAGGGGTTTTATCCTCTAACTTGGCACATCATTTTTATTCCAAGCTCTATGATTTTTCCACAGCAACACCATCTGCATCAGTCATCTTAACATTCTCCTTGACTTCCATATTGTTCTCTGGATATTCTTCAAGTGTCTTTTTCTCTCTTTGTTAATTACCTGCTGCACCAAAATTAAACTCTAGAGAAATGGTACAGATTCCAATAGAGAGGCTATGGAAAAGTGGAGGATTACAACTACCAAAGGTTATTTAATAAGTAGTTAGCTTTAATATTAAATAAAGAGGTTGATATAATCAAAGTCTACCTACAGAAAGCCTCTTGCTATGTAAAAGATGGATTTTCTGAATCCAATAGAATATTTATTTCCGTATTATCTTGTTTACATATCAAAATTACAGCAATGCCACCAGAATGGATCCACAAAAGCTGAATAAATCATACACCTAGAGTGAATTGATTTGTGAATTTATGTGATCCAATAAATGTAGAATAAATTTATAGAAGCTCCATAAATCATAAATCCATAATCAAGATGAATTTATGCGACCCGAGAATTATAAGGTCATCAGCAGCAGTCCTTTCAACATATCACGATCAAAATCAAATTGTAATGATATAGAGGGAATGTTTTTTATTTGTTCATCCTTCTGAAAGTGGTTTATGGTTCCCACATATCATGATCAAACTAAAAAATTCAAACTGTAATGATATAGAAAGAATTGCTTTTTACTTGTCCATTAATCCAGATGCACTTTAGTAGATGGAAAGTGGCATTTTAATTTTAAAAGAAAAAAGAAAAAGGCTAAACACATAAAGACAAATCAAATTATTTTTATAAAGAATTTAACACAAATTTAATTTAATAATTCTTTTCTAAAAACTTTCAAATTTTTACTATCAATCTGCATACAAGGACATTTCAGAATGGAAATAACTGAGGTCATTAATCTCTCTTTGTTTATTTTCCAATTAAGATTCTGTTGATGGTATCTATTATGGACATCTTATTAGCTACTAAGTTAGCATGAAGATCAACAACTATTTTGTTAGAAGTGCCCTAAGTGTAGCTTGAACGATGTATCTATGATAGGTCCATTTTCAGTTTTGTGGATGGATTGACAATGTGGAATGGGTGATCTTCACTTTTGAGAATACAATGGCAATATAGAAATTTATCAACAAAAAAAAAGAGTTTTCGGTGCCTTTTTTTGTTTTTGTAAAAATATGAAACAACTACCCTACTTTATATATTATATAATGCTATCAATTGATAAGAGCAATTTGGGGTTTTATGGGGTTTAGGAGTCAATCCAGATAATCCAATTGCTAATTGAACAAAACATTGTTCAAAAATTGCAAATTGATTATTGGCGAGCTTCCTATTAAAGCTAGTTTAGTTCTTCATAACTCTCATAAATCCTACACGTCTTCCAATGAAAATCTTCTCTTCTATTCTTTAATTTGTTGTAAATTTTCTACCTATACCTCATAACATTTTGCCTATTCAAAACAAAACAAAACAGTTCATATGATTCTGAAACTAAATCATTGCTCTTGGCCAAGCATACGGATAGAGAGAGCCATTAATTAAGCTGCGAAGGAGTCCAGAGATTCAGGAGTTTAGGAAAAGAGAAATCCAAGCAAAGTAGCAAAGATAAATTGTTACTCAAGCAAAGTAGTAGAAGCGTGTATTGAAGATTCAACCAACAAAGTCAAAATTAGCTAATGCAAGATTCGTGTAAACTCCAGAGACCAATGACAACAATAATATCGTAGCTATTTGGTTTGCTACACCGAGTCTGTAGAAAGAGCATAATCTATCTGTTCGTTCAGGATTTAAACATGGCGACTGGATAAAAAGAAGAAATGTTCTAGTCCCTGGACAGAGTCAACGGTTCCAGGGAAATTTGCTGAAGAGAAACCAGGAGGAAGAATACCATGTTAAAAGGAAGATTGACCTAATGAACTGCACAACACAGAATATAAAACTATGGCCACAAAGCCTAAATTAAGTGAAAACATAAAAAAGTATAAAAACAAGCTAGAGGAATGGAATCAGGTTCACCATAAAAGGGAAAATAGATTTTCTCCTACACTGAACTGAGCATAAGAATAAAAATAAACCAAGGAATGTCATGCTCAATTTCACAAATAATCCATCTGACAAAATATTAAACACTCAACTTTGTAATGAAATTGGAAATTTTGATGAAATTCAATTGAAGACAATTCATTTTGATTGTCAGGAAAAAAAAAACAATCGTAATGACTTTACATAAACATGATTAAGGAAGGGATTACCTGCAGCAGTAGCCAGTGCCATAATAAGATAATCAGCTTTCATTCTCATGACTTTCTAGTTTCGCCCTTAAAACTGCAAATTAGACGTGGGAACGGAGGGAGGTAGGGATCAGGAGTTTGCGGAAACCAATTATCAGCAGCATCCAGAGATAGATTTATTTTGTATTCTTGTATGAATCTTCCGAGGATGCGTCCATATATATAGCCATATATATGTCAAAATCGACCATTGCCTCAGAATCGCTCAGCCCTGCCTGTAATTTTTTAATTTATCGGCAATAAAGCGAGTAGGGCTACACACAGTGCAACAAACGCTAACCCCGGAGGCAACGAGCATCTTGAATCATGCCATAGCAGAAGCTTTTGGCCGCGGGCACGGCCAAATGATTCCTGTAGATGTTGCTGCGACGTTTTTGGCAGCCCCTGCTAGCCATCTGCACCAGGCTTGCTAAGCTGCGACTTCAAAGTTTAGGGGTTGGTGCTGAATCCACCGACAATAGACTGATGATGAGATTAGAAGACACATAGAAAGCTTTCTAAAGGAAAAGAAAAAGAATTTGGTTCTCGTAGGGGAGAAAGAGCTCGAAGCTGTAATAAAACTTGTGCAAAGAATAGAAAAAGGTAAGACCCCAGTGCAGCTTTAGAACCTTCCTATTGAAACAGAGAAATCTGCTTTTTGTTGAGCCCTGAATACTGTTGAGTCGTAGGGCATAGGGCAGAAAGAGCCCGAAGCTGTAAGAAAACTTGTGCAGAGAATAGAAAAAGGTGAAACCCAATACAGCTTCAGATCCTTCCTATTGAAATAGAGATATCCGCAGCTGTAATAAAACTTGTGCAGAGAATTAAAAAAGGTAAAACCCCAGTGCAACTTCAGATCCTTCCTATTGAAACAAAAATATCCGCAGCTGTAATAAAATTTGTGCAGAGAATAGAAAAAGGTGAAACCCCAGCACAGCTTCAAATCCTTCCTATTGAAACAGAGATATCCGCAGTTGTAATAAAACTTGTGCAGAGAATAGAAAAAGGTGAAACCCCAGTGCAGCTTCAGATCCTTCCTATTGAAATAGAGATATCAACTTTCTGTCGAGCCGGAATACTGTTGAGCTTATTACACTTGTGCAGAGAATAGAAAAAGGTGAAACCCCGACGCAGCTTCAGATCGAGCCTAAATACTGCAGAGATATCCGCTTTCTGTTGAGCCCGAATACTGTTGAGCCTTAGGTTTGGTATCAGCCTTAGGGTAGAGTTTGGTATCAATCATTGGATCAAAATCGATGTCAAAACCGCAACGATACACATGGCAAGATTCCATTCGTCCTATATACAAGGAATCTTGCTACAGTGCCAAGGATGATCTTTCCCAAAAAGAACGCCTTCGACGTAAATATACTATACTATACTATACTATACTATATTATATATTATAATATAATATAATATATATAATATAATGTATGTAATATAATATATTATATATAATATAAAGTGAAATAATATAATATAATATCTAATATAATATATTATATATAATATAAAGTGAAATAATCTAATATAATATAGGAGCTCCTAATATAATATATTATATTATATTATAATATACTATAATATATATTATAAGAACTATTATATATATAATAATGTTTATTATAATATATATTATGTTATATTATAATATAATAAATAATACATGTAGTGTTATATTTAATTAATGAATTTATATTATAATTTTACATAAAATATGTAAATATATTTTAAAACAAATAATTATTAATGTGAATAATTTTATATAAGTATAATTTAAAATTTATATACAAAAGTTTTATTTAGGTTTACAATTCAAAACAAAAATATTTTGTTTTATTTTATTTTATTTTGTGAGTACTTTATTTTAATACATTTATGTATTCAAAAGTACTCTTTTTTTTTTGGTTTTTTCTTCTTCTTTTAAGCGGAAAAAAATCGTACTACTGGTATTCATATTAAGTGAATCAAATAGTACAAAAATAAATAAGTCGTAAACAAGGACTTATGTTCAAAAAGTATGCTATAGATTGTCTATGACAGATAATAAAAAACTGTTCCCCCTGCAGAGCATCTACCATAAATACATAAAGTACTAAAACTAAAAAATGTTCACAGTGCCAAAATCAGTACATAGAGACTCCTGAAATTATTCCCATCTGATAAAGCCCTCATCACCATCATGTGCATCTTTGGAGAGTGCATCTGCCTTCGAGTTATCTTGAGTATAGATAAGTTCAAAAGTTATATCCCTGAAAAGTTGTTTTTTCTCCTTAGTTTTACAGCACCACTGATGTAAAGAGACCACATTTAGATTATACTCCCCTTGTTCCCATTTAATCGTCACCTTAGAATCTCCATAAAAAGTCAGTTCATGACGGTCGAAGGCATAAGAAACAATAAGCATGCTCCATACCCCAAGTAATTCAGCTTTTGTGCTGGTGCCTCTTCCACAGTTCAACTTAAGAGTGAAATAATGGTATTTGTTAATATATATCACTCCCCCCACAGCGCAGAAGTGTTAGGATATTTAAACACTTAGGAGTTAGTTAAGATCAACTTGTGTAATATATCCGTCAGGAAAAGTGTGTTTCTTTAGTATGCATTTGTAAATATTTAATCTAATGGTCACGATATGTTGTGATTCGAAGACTCAACTTCTCTTAGATCATATTTAACCTTGATCCGTGGCTTAACATCGGATTGGTCCATGATCTCTATTTAAAGAGCATGGAGGGTCATTGTTTAGTTGATCGATTATGAGAAGCTCATTTGTAACTTTCTTTCTTTGCATAATAAATTGCTCCGTAGAAGCTATTTGGCCGGGGCCGTGGAGTGTTTCCCTCTCGAGGGTTTAAACCACGTCAAAACATCGGTGTATCTATCTGTGATTTGTTTGTGTGAAGTGGTTGCTCTAGGTCTTCGGTCTTTTGGGAGTACCCTGTGTACCCGAACATGGTATTAGAGCTTTTATGAAGAGCCACTTCCGGTTATGATCTAGATCTTGAACTGTTATTGCTGAAACTTGAGAGGGTTTCTGGTTCTGGTATTTCTGTGCATTTCTGGGCTGTGGTAGGTGTTCCATTGCGTCCAGAGAGCCGTTTCCATTGGGAAATAGTTTTCATTTGATCGAAAACGGTTCCCGGTTGCTTCAGAAATGCGTATTTCATCAGATCTGAAGGTATAATGTTACAGTGACGTTTTTTTTTATTTTCTGTTTTTAAAAACAAAAATATCTCATATTTTATCAGTTTTTATTATTAGATTTTTTTAGCTTCGGATTTTTGGTTTCCCTGTCTGTGTATGCTCTTTGCCGTGCACCTTGTACGATCTCGGCGAATCAGAAATAGAAAGGGAAAGGGTTTTTCTCAGTTGCGTATGCTCTTTGCCGTGCACCTTGTGCGATCTCGGCAAATTAGAGACAGAGAGGAAACGTAGACTTTCTGGGCAAGCTAACGAGATCTAACCCCACATGTGTGGAAAAGTTCTTTTTGTTTTGGTTTATGGTGTGATTTACAGAAAAAAAAAGGCAAGCACGGAAATCGAGCAAGAAGAGTAAAAACAAAAAAAAGAAGGCCCCTTCCTCCCCATATTTTACATACATTTTAATCTAGCTCACTTGGTTCAAAGTTGCTTTATTCCTTAATAGGTCTTGAGTTCAAGTCTTACGAAGTTACTTTTGAAAGAAAAAAGTGCATGCAATTTCTAATTTCAAGTTACTTTATTGTAAAAGTGCATTTCACTTAAATAATAAAAAATAAAAATAAAAAATAAAAATAAAAAATGAGTCACTTAAGTTCTTTTTTATTGCTGCACTATTTAAAGTAATATCATTGTAAAAGTGAAATCACTTATTTTACAAAAGTGATTCACTTAAAATAACTTTCTTGTAAAGTGATTGTCAAAGGTTCATCTTGGGAAGAGGGGGTTCCTTTTTTTAGCTGGTCATTCTCTATGTGCCACGTCAGCATTGGGGACATCTTCAACATTTTCTTTGGTCAAGCATAATTTCATCATTCAGAGTCAGTTTCCAGTGTCGTTTTTTTTTAAACTACCTATTTTTTTGAGCTCTTCGCATCCAGACTATTGGTTTTTGCTTTTATAGCCATTAATTTACAAATATGGCTGCCCCTTGTGATATTCTACTTACCAGTTCCAACTATTTCTCATGGAAATCTCGTATGGAGGATGTTCTACGAAGTAAAGGACTTCTCAGAATTACCTCAGGGAAAGAAACAAAACCCATTGATGATGATAAGAAAATCAAATGGACAAATAGATGTGATGAAGTTTGTGGATTGATTGGGATGTCAATCTCTACTGTTTTGCGATTCCACATATCTGAAATTGATGAACCTGATGTTGCTTGGGACAAGTTGGAATCTGTGTTTGGTAAAAACAATGAAATTCGAGGTCACAAACTCGAAAATGAGTTGATTTTTTTAAATCCAAGTGATTTTTCATGCATACAAGATTATTTATCTAAGTACAAAACTCTTAAACTCTTATGTGAAGAATGCAAGATTAAGAGGGAAGACAAACAATGCATTTATCATATTCTTTCCAAACTTGGACTTCCATATTCTGTTTTTGTATCTACATTTTACTCCATGAAAGAATCCTTGAATGCTGCTAGCTATCAAGAGCCTAGTCTTGAATCCTTTTGTGATTCCTTGATTAGAGATCAAGATAAGCTCATCCATCTTGGAATAATTAACAATGCAGATACATTTGGGAAAGCCTTATTGTCCCAACCAGAAAGAAAAGTCCAAGCCTCCCAAGAAACAAAATTTTTGCAATAATAAGTCAAATAAGGGTCCCAAACCCTCTCAGTCAGCTCCTTCTTTAAAAAATGATAAAGGATCCAAGCCAAAACGCAAGAAGACTGAGCGTCATTGCAACTATTGCGGGAAAGATAATCATGATGAATCTAAGTGTTTCAAGAAGATGGCAGCCTTGGAAGCAGCAATGAAGAAGCACCACATTAGCCTAGATTCGCCTTCAGAATCTACCTCTCATGGACATGTACTTTGTGCTTCTGGTTATTCTTATAATGCATATTCTTCTTCTACTTCAAATGAATGGCTCATTGATTATGGAGCATCTTATCATATGGCTAAGGATCAAGCCATCTTTTCTACTATGCATGAATGTAACACCAAACAAATATTTGTTGGTGATGATAGATCTCTAAGTGTTGTAGGAGCTGGAACAGTTCCAGTAGATAATGGTCATTTCAGTGATGTACTATGTGTTCCAAGAATTTCCTGCAATTTGTTATCAGTCTATCAAATCACTCATTCTGGTGAAGGTAAAACTATGACATTTACACCTCACCAAGTTGTAATCAAGGATTTTAAAGATCCTCAACAGGTCCTAGCTACCAGAATTGTTGATGATATTACCAGGTTGTACAAATTTAACAACTTTGGGTCATCACCTTTTTCTTCAGTTTTTGTTGCTCATAGTGATAACTTGAGCAAACTTTGGCATGAGCGATTTGGTCACTTAAATTATCGCTCATTGCAACAACGATGTAAAGACAATATGGTGACAGGTCTTCCAATGGTATCTTGCAGGGATGGTGTCTATTCTGGTTGTGTACTTGGAAAACATCATCGGGACAGTTTTGACAAATGTGTCTCTTGGCACGCCTCGATTCCCTTGGAACTTATGCATAGTGACTTGTGTGGTCCTCTTCCATCTGCTTCCTTTTCTGGTTTCAAATATTTCTTAACTTTCATTGATTATTACACCAGACACACTTGGGTTTATTTCCTAAAACTTAAGAGTGAAGTATTTAACATGTTCTTGGCCTACACGGCTGTTGTTGAAAAACAATCTGGTAATCAAATTATTAAGTTAAGATCTGACAATGGAGGAGAATATGTTAACAAAAAGTTCACTACTTTCTGCATTGAACAAGGAATCCAACAACAACACACTGTTCCATATACACCACAACAAAATGGTGTAGATAAACGAAAGAATCACATTTTAAAAGAAATGGCTAATTGTATGATCTAATCTAAGGGACTAAGTCTTCAATTTTGGGTTGAAGCCATAAATTGTGCAAATTACATAGTTAATCGCACCCCCATTAAAGCTTTACAAGGTATCACACTGGAAGAAGCATGGAGTAAAATTAAACCAGATGTAAGTCACTTCCGTGTGTTTGGTAGTGAAGCATGGGCTCACATTCCGGATGAAAAACGGAAAGCATTGTAGCCTAAAAGTGAAAAGTGCATATTTGTTGGATATTCTGAAGATGTAAAAGGTTATAGACTTCTTCAACTACATTCTCATGATGTAATCATTCGAAGAGATGTTGAATTTGATGAAAATCTCTTGGCTTGCGAGCCTAACTCGACGATTGTGCCATCTTTGGCCTGCGAGCCTGATTCGATGATTGTGCCTTCTTCTTCTTCCAACTTCCTTGACAGGTTTCTAACTCCAGTTTCTGATGATGACAGTGAGGATGAAAATCCACCT
This sequence comes from Larix kaempferi, assembly GCA_027924585.1. Lineage (NCBI taxonomy): Eukaryota > Viridiplantae > Streptophyta > Pinopsida > Pinales > Pinaceae > Larix > Larix kaempferi. Next base: position 32,472,167 of record BSBM01000738.1, read on the forward strand.
CCGCCTACTCATGTTCCTCCAGTTGCACCAGCACAAGTGCTTCCTCGATGGGTCCGTTCAACATGTGAAGCAGCTGGTGATCTTGTCGGTGATCCTAGAGATCAACGTCGAACATGTTCTCAGTTTCAGCGAGCCTCTTCTCTTTTGGCTCAAGTTTTCGAGAATCATGATCCATAAACTTTTGTAGAAGCTTCAGGAAATCCAAATTGGGATGCAGCTATGGATGAAGAATATCGTTCCTTAATGGCGAACGATACTTGGGATCTTGTACCTCTTCCAAAAGGAAGAAAACTTGTCAGATGTAAATGGGTTTACAGAACTAAGTATGCATCAGATGGAAGTGTTGAAATACTTAAGGCAAGGTTAGTTGCCAAAGGTTTTTCCCAAGTTGAAGGGATTGACTACAATGAAACCTTTGCTCCTGTCGCAAAAATAAACTCCATCCACCTTATTCTTTCCCTTGCAGCCTTACATAAATGGGAATTCCATCAAATGGATGTCAAGTCTGCCTTCTTACATGGTGATTTACAAGAGTAAATTTACATGGAACAACCTGCTGGATATGTTCAGAATAACTCTAGCCCTGTATGCCTCCTTAAGAAATCCTTATATGGCCTTAAGCAAGCTCTTAGAGCTTGGTATGCCAAAATGGATAGCTTTCTCCATGACACTGGTTTTTCTATATGCCATTTTGACCCCAATGTCTATACCAAGAAAGTAGGAAACCATCTCATCATACTTGTTCTATATGTTGATGACCTTATTTTTACTAGTAGTGACCCTAAGCTTATAACCCATGTGAAATCCAGTCTTAAGAAAAATTTTGAAATGTCAGACTCAGGACATTTGCATTATTTTCTTGGTCTCCAAGTCCTGCAAACCAAAGAAGGATTTCTTCTTTCTCAGTCTAAGTATGCTTGTGACTTTCTTCGTCGCTTTCACATGGAATATTGTACACGAGCTCTTCTCCCTTCCAGTATAGAGTCAAACTTTTTGCCACTTGTACTTCACCTGAAGTAGATACCACCTTGTATCGTCAACTTGTTGGTAGTCTCTTATACTTGACTCATTCTCGTCCTGACCTTTCCTTTGCCATTGGTCGTGTTTCCTGTTATATGCAAATACCTCATGAAAGTCATTGGAAAGAAACTAAAAGAATACTTCGATATATTCGAGGTACAATTCAATTTGGGATTCATTACAGTACAGGGGGGAAACCTTTGTTGGTTGGTTTCACTGGTTCAGATTGGGCCGACGATCCTGATGATAGAAAGTCTACTGCAGGTTATGTTTTCAGTCTGGGATCTGGACCTGTCACTTGGGCTTGTAAGAAACAACAATCTCTTTCTATTTCTTCAACAGAGGCAGAATATCGAGCCGCAGTTAATGTCAGTCAGGAAGCTTTATGGCTTCGACAGATCCTTTCAGAGTTTGGATTCGAGCAGCAACATCCTACTCCACTTTGGTGCGACAATCAAAGTGCCGTCAAGCTTGCCAAAGATCTAGTCCTACATCAACGCAACAAACACATTGAGATACATATGCACTTCATCAGAAATCTTGTTCATGATTGTGTTCTTGAAGTGCTCTTTTGTCCTACAGATGATCAAGTTGCAGACATCTTCACCAATTCTCTTACAGAAGCGAAGTTTTCTAAAATTCGATCTATGTTAGGAGTTCAGGAATTTGTCATTAAGGAGGGATAGGCTCTAATGTCTCCTTCCTTCTCCTAATAGTGTCACTTTTGTAAATCCTTCAATCCTATCCCAAGTTGTTCTTAAGGGGGGATGTTAGGATATTTAGACACTTAGGAGTTAGTTAAGATCAACTTATGTAATATATCCGTTAGGAAAAGTGTGTTTCTTTAGTATGCATTAGTATGCATTTGTAAAAATTTAATCCGACGATCACAATATGTTGTGATCCGACGGCTCAACTTCTCTTAGATCATACCTAACCTTGATACGTGGCTTAACACCCGATTGGTCCATGATCTCTATTTAAAGAGCATGGAGGGTCATTGTTTAGTTGACCGATTATGAGAAGCTCATTTGTAACTTTATTTCTTTGCATAATAAATTTCTCCGTAGAAGCTATTTGGCCGGGGCCATGGAGTGTTTCCCTCTCGAGGGTTTAAACCACGTCAAAACATCGGTGTATCGATATGTGATTTGTTTGTGTGAAGTGGTTGCTCTAGGTGTTCGGTCTTTTGGGAGTACCCTGTGTACCCGAACAAGAATCCATCTAGAGTCGATCCATCAAAAAAAGATTCTGGCCTATGATGTGAAATGCTGAAAGTACTAACCTGTCTAGAACAATCCTTATCAGGTACAAAACAGTAATCTTTGATCACTAATAGGATTCTGTTGCAGGAGTTTACCAATTTAGGTGTCCTATATTCAAACAAAGCTTCATTCATAGAATGCCAAATATCCCAAGAAACCACCGCAGGCAGATATGGAAGACTCTTGCACATCCTGTGCCAATTGAGTGCACAAAGCCCAAACAAACCAGTGCCCCATTGTAAATCTAATCTTAGCTGATTGGTAATCAAAGACCAAAGTGATCTAGTAAACTCACACTCCACTAGAATATGATTAGAAGATTCCAAACTGTTCCTGCATAAAAAAACACATACTTGGGCCAATCCATCCTCTCTTGGTTAAGTTATCCCAAGTTTTCAGACCACCACAGAGTGCATGTCACACAAAGCACTGAATTTTCAATGGGATCTTCCACTTCCAAAGGACCTTATACCACCAATTTGCTGGAAATATACAACAGTTTTTAATAATAGCCTTGTACGCTAATTTAGCATTCACCATACTTGTAGCTTTGTTTCTTATCCAGATTAACTTGTCTTTTTCCATAGTCAGTCAACATCCAAAAGAGTTTAGTTTGTTGATGTATCGTTCCCATTCTGTAGCAGCATTATCTTTGAATCCCATTTCCATCGCAGTGAGCCAGTATGTTTGATTAACTCTAGGGTTGATTCTCTTAATTTTATTAAGAGTAGCACGATCAAACCAATGTAGAGTGTTGATAATTTCACTGGACAAAGTAAAGTCTCATCCAACCCCAGAATTGGATCAATGCCCACTAATATATCTTTGCGATTCCCGACCCTCCAGGATAAGTCTTTAGCCAGCCAATTGTAGACTTTGATGAATCCGGCTTAGATGGGAGATGCTCCCTTGATCTTCTTCAATGGATTCCTTATCCAATTTATCACATCACCCTTGATATATTTAACCGAAAGCATCCTGGTCCAAAGAGGGCCCAAATATTCCCTTCCAAAAACTTTTCAATCTGAGTGCACAGCTAAACAGAGGCAAATTTCTGATCCCCCATCCACCACTGCATTCTAGTAGCGCAATATTCTCCCATCTGGTCATAACCAAATTGTTGTTCGCCAAGCGTCATGTCCAAAGAAAGTTAAAAAAGAGCTTTCTCAAACAATTTATTATATAACACGGGATCTGGAGGAGAGAAAACCAGTATACATGAATACCAGTTAGAACAGATCTCACCAAAGTAAGATGCCCTCCAATTGACAATAACTTGTAGGTCCAATGGTTTATCTTTTGTTCAACTTTCTCAATAAGCCATAGCCAATCACTTTTTCTATAAGCACATGGATTTAGAAAGTATCCAAGGTATTTGAACCCCTCCTCTAAATGGCATAAATTATATGGCAGTAATTGCTTAAAGACATCAATTTTGTTGTTCTCAATCCCAAAATGATAAATGCTCAATTTTCTATTATTAACCAACATGCCCGATGCATCACAAAAATCCCTGATAATACAATTATAGTTTTTTCATTCCACAACTGAGTTTAAACCTGCTAAGAGTACATCATCTACAAACAAAATATGAGTATGGGACAACCAAGGAGAAAAAATGATACGTTTGATAGTGCCAGCTTCTTTAGCCGCCCCAATCATTCTGCTCAGCCCCTTAATGATCAGCATAAAAATGAGTGGAGACAATGGACAACCTTGACGAACCTCTCTAGAAATTTTGAAAAACTCTGACGGGTCTCCATTTACCAAAACAACAATACTTGCAGTAGAAACACATGCCATGATCCATCGAAGAACCAATGGGGGAATTCCAATCTGTATAAGGATCAATCATAAAAATCCCTAGTCAACTCGGGCATATGCTTTTTCAAGGTCGATCTTGAGAAACATAGCTTGCATATTCCTATTTTTGATTGGTTGTATAACCTCCTAAGTAATTCCAATGGCATCCAATATCTGCTGATCCTTTAAGAATCCGAATTGCTCACCATAGATGTTTTGAGACAAGATAGGATTGAATCGAACTGAGATAATCTTAGAAATAATTTTGTAAGCCAAATTGCGGAGGGAAATTGGCCGAAAATCCCCAAAAGTGGCAGGCTTTCCCGTCTTTGGGATTAATGTCAGGAAAGTAGAGTTAAGACCACTGGAAATATAACCCTCCAATCTAGAGAACTCTACCATCTTCAAGATATCGTCTCCCATAACATCAAAATATTCAACAAAAAGTTCAATTGTCCATCCATCAGGTCCATGACTCTTGTCCTTGGCAAAACCCTTCAATGTCTCTTCAACTTCCAGCAGGGTGACTTCTTTTCCTAAATCCACTGCCTCACTCACATCAACAAAAACTGTAAAATTTCTAGCCACATTTAATTGAGTGAGAAGATTACTGTAACCAGGGTCAGTATATAAACAACCGAAATGAACTTTGGCTACAGCTTGCAGCTCTTCCAAACCTGAAACCTTGTTTCCATCAACATCTGATAGATCGCATATAACATTAGTGTTTTTCCTATGCATAGCATATGAGTGAAAAAGCTTCGTATTTCTATCCCCCAAACCAATCCATATGGCCTGGCTCTTAAGGCTCCATTCCATTTCCTCTTGGGTAAACAAATCATCCTTTTTCTGTTCAAGCAACTTTACTTTCTCACTAATATCACCATCCATAGCACCATTAATATTCCTAAGAAGCAGCTCTTGAATCTGATTTTCTAAAATTTCAAGTTCTAAAAGATTAGACTTTTGTTTGTTCTTAATCCACTTTGTGACAATCTCCTTGAGCCTTCGCAGTTTTAAAACAAATGAATCCATTGGATTCATTCCCGGATCCATGTCTGAACCTGCCCAAAATACTCTGACCATCTTGCAAAACTCCACATTCCTCAACCATGAACGGTTAAACTTAAAAGGGTACTTTAAATTGCAGAAAGTATCATCAAATTGAAAAAGAACAGGCTAATGATCAGAGAATTTGGATTCTCCGATCCATGATCTGTGCCGAGCCCAAAGATTTAGTAATTATGTATTCACCAGAAAATTGTCCAACCGTTTATGTATACCATCACTCCCTACCCAACCATTGGTCCAAGTTGGAGCGAGTGTACCTGGGACAACATCCACTAGTTCATGAGATTCTAAGAAATTTGTAAAAAATCCAGCCATATCATCCATTCTAGCATGTGAACCCTAGATTTCTCCAGCATTCCTTGTGAAATTCAGATCAGCCTTGATGATGATAAGGTTCTTATTGTTGAGTAGTCCATAATTTCCCAAGGATGTCCAGAAAGGACCGCGATCTTTATATGGTCCATATAAATTTAACACAGAAATCAACAGGTTCAAACAAGTACAACTTCCATGCAGGAAAATTCCCCAATAAGTTTTATAGGTCAAAAAGTTGAAAAAAGCAGGATTCCAGCTCGCCAGGAGTCCTCTAGACATACCCATAGCATTGGTAGCCACAAATTCCCAACCAGGAAGAATGGTTGCAAGCTTATTTACAGCCCTAAAATCCTTGCACATGGTTTCCTGTAGAAGTATCAAAGTAGGACTAGTAGTTTTGAATAAATGAGTTAAGGCCCTAGTCCTAGAGACCTTACCCAAACCCCTGACATTAAGAGTGAGCATGATCATTTGTAACCCCCCGACTGAGGAAAAATTTCTCTAAGGGCCTCATCCGAAACAAAGGAAGGTTCAATACAAGGTCTACCAACATTTTCATCAATTCTAGTAGAGACATGGATATAATCAACAACTTCAACCAAATTTGAAGTCCTAGGTTTCCTACGACTCTTTCTGATGGTGACATTAATAAATCTGTTGGCAATGATAGGTTTAACACAAGGCTTAGATGACGGGTTTTTTGAATAAATTGTCAAAGGGGACAATAAATCCGTTGGGGCATTAATAATGCCACTTTCATTAAGAATCGAAACATCTTCAACTGGTAATGCCACACCCTGGTCAAATGAGGGTTTTGCAGCCCCATCCAAAACAATCTCCAAGTTGTTAGTAGGGCTAACATGTTGGGTAATAGGTGACGAAATACAAAGTTCACAAGAGGTAACAGGGACACCATGTGTGCAAACATGCTTCCCATAAACCCTAACTCGATCAGGTGAAGTATCAACACTCAATCTTCCAAGATTAAGCTTGACCTGACCCTCATAAATGCGTCTATCTAATGTATTTTCAACATTCAGATAGAAATATAATTCATCTTTTGAGACATATTTATATGGAGTAATTGAAGCAGGTGAGATCTTACCCGATATTGGTCTAACCAGAGAAATAAACTCTCCTCAGTGCGCCCATCTTCCTGAATAAATTCACCTAAATCTTCAGTACATTTCTCATCATCTATTGTCTGCAGCAGATTAGGGCACCGGGCCCTTACATGCCCTATCTCCCTGCAATTGAAGCACCGAAAAGGAAGTCTGTACTAATCTAATCTCTGCATGTATTTTAATTTTCCCCAAATAATTTCAACATTCGCAGGTAGTCCCTTTACCAAATCAAACTCTACCATCACACGCGCCACCTTCCTATCCACGCCATATATAGTTTTTTTATCAGACAGAACAAAGGACCCAACCTTATTCGCCAACCCAATAAGTATGTTCTCTGTCCAAAGAGAAATTGGTAAGCCCAGTAAGAGCATCCACATATGCCCGCGTGTTTGTTTTTCCCTTACAGGATCGAAGGCGATATGCCATCGCTTTAAAATGATAGAACCTTCCTTAAAAGTCCAAGTCTTCGCCAGGATAGTCTCGATGTGCTCAGCTTCTGGTAGGATAAACATAATCCAATTATTTAAAAGGAGAATAACCCTAAGAGATAGCCCTAAGATTGGGGTCCAGTTCTGATTGACCCAATCCAGAATTTCCACCCTAAATCCAGAAGAAAATTCAATATGGCCAACTAATGCCCTACTATCCAACATCTCCACCCAGTCCAAATTTGTTGTTTCCTCAATAAAAAACTGCTCCAGACCTTCCCTGGCCTTGATAGTCTTAAAACGACGCCTGTTCCTAGCCTTATCCCCCCTCATTCCATTCCTCCAAGCATAACCCTCCAGAATACCATGTGATGGTAATGTATCAGGCTCACCAGAGGCCTTCAAACCCCCCACCTGACCACTGGAAACCGCAACAGAGCTAGTGTCATTTGGAGGAATATTTGTGAAAGCCATTTTTCCAGGAACGAAAAGGTAAGTAGGTAATCCGTAACACGTTCCCCCCAAAAATTCTGAAAACCTACACCTATCAAGGTGACCTTAGTCTTAGTGGAAGACAGCTAGCAGACACTGCAAACCCGAAAAAAATCGTCGGTACCCAACAACTGTCTCGGGACAATAGTCCAAAAAAACTAAAAGGGGAGACCCTCGAACTGCAGGATACAAAAACCAATCCCTAAGTCCAAAAATAACACACCCCTTAGGAAAAACCTAGTACCAACAAAAACCCAACAAACAGTGATAGAAAAAAACCTGAAGAAGTTCACGGCCAGTAGCTGAAAACCCTAAGATAAAATAGATTAAAATAATCCACAGAAAAACGTATATTCCCACTTTTTTTAAGCTTGGGTGGTACTAGGTTGATTCTAAGAATCAACGTGACTCCAAGAACTTCTGCAAACATTCCGGTCATCTTACCAGGGGATCCAATCGCCTCCAAAAACCTTCGCCAATCTCAAACCCTACTATCTCCATCTTTAGGTCACTTTCCTTCGACTTCAGTTCCTTTTTACCATCTACATTTAAGGTTACACCAACCTTCATCAGTTGATATTCTCTTGACATATGACATCTTGAATCCTCAAGAGTTGGTTCATAGCCCATGACTTCATCCCATATTCCCAAATCCTTGGCAGGAAGTATAACTTACACTCCTCAACTAGATGACCTTGTGCATCATTATTCAAAAGCGCTTATACTTCTAGTCATATCAAAGGGGATTTTTTTATTATTAATTTTAGTTGGACACATATTACACTTTAACTTAACCATAGTTACATGAATTGTAGTGCAAAATGTGAGTTGTAAATATACCTTTCCCACAAAATAAGAAACTCATAATATTTTATTATATCTCTTATGAGGCCCATTTTAGACCTCAAAATTCCCCTAATCGGGCCTTGTAGTCCATATTTTGCGAATATTCTAAGGCCACTTTCATCCTCTCAATGTATGTGAATATGTCCTCATATGGAATGTGTTGTGAAGCTTATGGGGCCTCCTTCAACAAGACTAGATCTAGCATACCAATTGTGCAGCAACTAAGTTGGGGAGATAGGAGATCCATGGCTGCAAATGAGATCTTTGATGGATGCAAATGAGATATTTGATGGCTGCAAATGAGCTCTCTAATGGATACAAGTGAGCTCTTTGATGGCTGCAAAAGCTTGGTTGCAACCTTCAAGAAGATTGGATCTAACATACCAACTATGTAGCAAATGACCTGGGGAGATAGGAGATCCACAGTTGAAAATGAGCTCTCTAATGGCTACAAATAAGCTCTTCGATGGCTACAAATGAGATCTCTAAAGTCTGCAAATTATCTCTTTGATGGCTGCAAAAACCTAGCTACAAAATCCCTTCTTTAACGTGCAAAAGCTTGATCCCTGACAAAAAATCACTAGAACATTGGCTAGCTTAGTACCCCTGCAAATTTGATACCATATAATATTTGAGCATATATATATCGACACATAAAATAAAGAGATATATTGTGAAAATAAAATCAACTACCAACTAATCGTGTAACAAATGAGATATCATAGATATTAAACAAAAACTAGAAGCAGATAAGAAGAAAATAATGATGTATTTCATTGACTATAATGAATGGAGGTGAACAAAATATATAGAAAATCAATTCAAATTTGGTCAGGAGGCTATTCGAATTGCTCATGCAGTGCTTTGAGACTAGTTAGGCTTAACTAGATCCAAAGATCGTTAGTTATCCATGCACACTCACCTAGACTTAGTTTAATTGACCCAAGACTCCCCAATCACTAGTTCTGAGTTAGTGATGTATAAGCAATCAACTGTATGTGCATGAAAATCCCTAAAATCACTCAATCAGAGCACTTAGGGTTTGTTAGGGATAATTAGGGGTAGTTAGGACCTAGATTAATGGAGCGCATCTAGTCCTCAACCGATTCCAGGCTCATTCACTCCTAAAATCAGGAAACAACTCCTCAAATGAGGGAATGCACCCCCAAATCAAGGAATGTGCCCCCAATTCTAGGAATCCATCTCACGGTTGGATCAAATGATCAATTTGGATGGGATTTGTCCCACTAGAGTCATCAATTCGAGGTCTAGGTGGCTAGGGAGAGGGTAATTTGCTCTAACAATATGGAAATATTGATCTTGTCCATCTTGTCATGCACAATACTTAGGCATTTGCTAGGGTTCTTCTCTGATTCCAATCTATGGGAATAATATGATGAGCGACAACTTGTAATGTAATAATTATGAAACTTTTGAACTTGATGCCAATATATTATCATTGCTAGGTTAGTGGTGCCTCTAAGTTTCTGGAAAATTTTACAACACTCATCACTCTTTGCAAAGTATGCGTTCTTTGTAATTGTAACATCTGTAAAATGCCTTCTCTATATATTTCTTAAGTTGGACGATGACATTGGAGGAAGTTTGATCTTGGTAAGGTCATTATTACACTTTTGAAGGACTACTTTTCTGTGTATAATTTGCAAGTAATAATATGAGAGGCATCTTTGTTCCATGCTGATACATTGAACGAGTTTGTTGAGGAGCTATATCTGAATTTTCAGTTAGTGTATTTCGAAGACTAGCTATTATTGCTAAAGTATTAGGCCTTGTTTTTTCTAACCCAAAATTTCCATTTACTGACCTTGTGTCACCATTTATAAATCTCTCTTATAACTAAAGAAAGTGGCTCTTGATATATAAAAGGTTGTATACCATGTATTTTGAAAAAGTTCAATGCCATCAAATTTCATGGTAAAGAAGATCCTTTTCTTGTATTGTCAATACTATTTATAACTGCATTTGACTCCAATGAATTCTATTCTTTGATTCTCACCCTCGGCTTTAATCAAGTGCTAACCATTATCTAGTGAGCCATTGGATATTTTAGAAATACATTCATTTTTACAACATCTTTCATTTCTTAATCATTTGATGAAGCAATATTCATCTTCATCTTCACTAGAACCTATTTCCCTTACACATCCATGATATGAATTTGGCCTTGAATGTTTGTGGTGATTGTATGGTCTTATTGTCACTAAATGGACATAAGAGCAATTCATACGAATGGGATATTGCAATTGTGGAAGTGGATATTCTAATGCACTCCACATATTCACTTCTACCTCTGGTAAAATTTCTTTCAACTTCACTTCTAATCGAGCACCACTAAGGTGCACCAATTGGTTGATAGTCCGCCTTGTCAAAGAAACCTCTTATAGTATGAAGTGGGTGCAAGTTTGTGTGAATTTATAGATATGAATACCAAAATGTAGACCATCTAACCTACCTAATTGTACCACTTCCCCTTCAAGCACATTTGTGATAGTTCCCTCGACAACGTTCTTATTCTCAGATGAGCATAGATGAGTTTGCTTCACCGATACGACTTTAAAATTTAGGTTGTGATCTTCAATGCGACAAGAGGGTGATTGTTTTGATTGGAAAACATCTTGAACCTACAATAAAGTTCCCATTTTTTGTTCTAACATTTTATCTATTGGAAAATATACAATCTTGTAGGGTTGCAGTAAGAGGGAGCACTTGTTGCAAGGTGATGAAACACTTTCCACAGTTACACCAAAATGACATAATCCCAACATCTCCCCTTGAATAATGTGGTCCTCAAGCACATTTGAGATAAAACCCAAGGCTATTCATTCCTCTTTATTTGAACATATATGCTTACATATGACATGCTGTGGAAGGAATTCCTTCCTTTTTTTGGACCAATATCCACAAAATAATCTTGCTCCCCATTATATTCACACTATGACACAAAATATTCCCTTGAAGCTATGCCATCATTTGAAGCACTACCATTATTTGAATCATTAGACATTGATTCACCCATCAAATGATGGTTTGTTTCAGGTTCTGAGCATTCACTATGCTTAAAAATTTGCACCTTATGCCAAGAAATAGAGTACATTCCACAACAAGTGTATGCCAATGTCTTTAGTTCTTCACCAGGATAAGATAATGGAACCTCTACATTTAAAATATTTTTAACATTGACATCAAATAAGTGAGATATGATTTTGTTAAAATGTAACTCTTTCCTACTTTGGTAGAATTTAACTTCTGCAACCTTTGAATTGCACCAAAATAAGTCTACATCTTCTCCATCCATAAATGTATGGGACATTATTGACAATCTACAATTTAACAAGCTAACCACTTTTATTATTAAATGTATAAATTTCACTTCTCAAACTGACCTTAATACAAGCAATTAATACACGGGTCATGTCCCCTTTTCCCTCATTAATTAATTAGGCATAAAATGACTAGGAGAACACTTCCCTGGTACAATTTCAACACTCCCCATTACCAAGGAATATGTTCTCACTGACAACCAACTCATCTTTGAACAAGATAACCTGCTTCCCCACCAAATATGGTAAACTGCACATGTGCTTCTCGCACAATATCGAAGATTCCCACCCTTTCTAAACTCTGCACTACAAAGGTCAAATCAAGGGTCCCTTCATGTTAGACATCATCACATGAAGGAAATACCGAGCTACAAAGCTCAGTGCTTCCGCTTCACACGGGAAGACCTTATGGCATATCCTCCGCTAGAACCACACTCCAGTCTCACACTGTCAGCAGTAGAAGCTCCCCCTATATCTGGAAGCTATCCCGCATCCTGCACTAATGCTTCATGTCGGGACATCTCATCTCGCTCATCCATTAGTGACAAGTCATACTAGTAGACCCTCTTTTCAGCACTGGAGGAAATAGACTCTCGCTCACTCCTCTCAATAGAATATGAACTACTCAGTACGACAATAATCTCTTGAGCATCTCTCTCTCTCCTCTGAACTGCAGACTGACTACTCGATGCCACATCAATCCTCGAAGCATCTCGCTCACCGTCTATCTCAGACTCAGGATCTGTGATCCAACTAGATCCTCCTACTGTAGGATGACCTCGCACTACATTCTCTCTATCTCTTCGATGACCTATCAACACTGGGTCAACCAGATCCAATCCCAATACATAAATGAATACATGTTCACTCTTGAAAAATACTGCATATCCTGTTCCCTCTAAGGCTGGAATTGAAATCTTGTTGTCCTGCAACCCTGGAATATAGCGTACTCCTTAAATCTCCAGAATCTCTCCAAACTCAAGTTGGAACCGTACTCGCCCCAAACCTGTGATTGCATGCACTGTCACATCTCTATCCTTTACGAGCTGCTCTGGAATAGTCTCAAAAGTTAGGAAGGAATCTCGCTTCCCAGTCATGTGACTGTAGTAGGAACTATCCACAATCCACTTCCCAGTATCAACTGGTCCAATACTACTGCAAATCGAAACAATAGTGGCAAGAGAGAACTCTTTCTCGAACTGTGTAGTGTACCACTCAATCTTTGCTATAGTTGCAACCTGCTCCTCTTTCTCCTGCTTTCCCCTCTTCTTCTTGGGACATTGGCCTGCATAATGGAAAAAATCATTACATGCATAGCACCTGACTCTACTCAGGTCCCTCTTATGATCACCCCTCTACTACTTAGCCCCTCCCGGGCACTTCTTGGACTTCCTACCTTTCGCTGGTAAGGAAACGTTCTGCTCATCCTCCTTACTATTTGAAGAGATCTCCTGCACAAATCCTCTCCAGGTATCCTCCTACACAAATTCATCCAAGAGAAAATCCCAGGAAGGCATGTTCTCTTGTGCAACAATCGCCTCCACGAAGACAACCCACTGCTTGGATGCTCCATTCAGTGTCGTCCTCACTAGGTCACTTCCCTGCACAACCTCCCCAATAACTGCTAGCACATCTGTCACCTGGATTATCCGAGTAAGGTAAGTAGTCACATTCTAAAATTTTTCCATCCGTATGCCTTTCAGCTTCTCCTTCAGAACCATCTTTCGGTTCTCATTAGAGATACGATACAAATTGGTTAGAGCCTCCAAATTAAATAAGCACGAGTCGTAGAAGTCAAATGTGGGATTACATGGTCCTTTACTGCATAAAGGATGATCCTCTTTGCTTTGATGTCTTTCTTGTTAAAGGATTGTAATGTTGTTGCATATGTGGCCGAGGGAATTTGAATTGGTTGAGCTTGTGTGTGGTTCACCACCTCATCCCATAGCTCATTCTCTTGCAATATGAGCACTATCCTCTCCTTCCAAGGAACAAAGTTCCCAGCCCCATCCAATCTGTCTCCCAACCTCAAATTGGAGGCAATCTCATTGAGAATAACAGTCCAAAAAATATGCTAGGTGAACAAAAACTAAATCTCCCAGAAGTTTGAAAATATCTTGCTGTCAATATTCCCTTAATAGGGCTATGATACCATGTAGAAATTTAAGTTCTCAAAATGACCTTAAGCTATGCATAGATATTAGTTCAAAATTAAATCTAATTCAACAAAATGTTGCAAATTAAATTCTTTCACATGAACCATCTGAACTCAAAGCACACTGAGAAGTTCTACCAAAATACTGAGAACATAATTAACATAACAACCATGCACATGAAAATTTCAGAGTCATATTTTATCCAAAAATGGCCCAGGCAAAACCCCAATCGAGGAAAACTTGTGAGAGAGAGTGAGAGTATATTTATTTCTCCAATAACATACAACAGTACAAAAATCAGAATTAAAATCACAACTTATGTCCACCAATGAAGACCAAGAAGCTGGCCCAAAACAGATTAAGCTACCTCTAATAGTGAGAGGGTTGTCTTGAATTCTATGCAAGCAAACTTCTGGAAAATCAGGCCTTTCATTGGATCGTATGGGTTGTCTCACACAATTTTCCCACCTCCTCGATTTTCACACCCTTCAAGTAGTCTTCAAACTCGGCTTCTGTGTATCATTTATTATCTCGAATTTCGAGCTATCTTAGTCAAGAAAAACATCTCACTCCACTACAGAACTGGTTGTATGGAGAGGGTAATAAATGCTGAAAGGTTACCTCGATTTCTGTGCCAGAATTCCTCCTAAAAAATGGAAAATACATTGATTTTTGTGCTACTATAACTCTTCAAATTTGTTCCAGATTCTCTCTAGAAACTAGTTCCACTTCAATCAGTTGTACCGCCTTGGAATCTGTGTTGTACCTTGTCTTGGAAATCGAGCTTCTATCTCAAACAAATACCTTCTCTCTCTCAAACTCCAACTTGAACTTGCTCTTTTACTCTCTTGGGATATGTGCAAATGAAAGAGGGGATTCTAATTTAATTTAAAATTCTTGTCTCTTGGTTCACCTCTCAAGGGTAACTGAAGAGTCATCTAATCCAAGGGCCCAAAATAGATTAGATCAATGGATGAGAATAAATGCTCATTATTATCTCCATAAATTAAATTCATTCATCTACCACGTAAATAAACCAAAAGTCACTTTATAACAAGAAAGTGAATTAATTGATCATCTCAAGCAATTAATACAAGGGTCATGCCCCCTTTTCCCTCATTAATTACTTAGTCATAGAATGACTAGGAGAACACTTCCAAAATACAATTTCAACACTCCCCCTTACTAAGGAATATGTTCTCACTGAAAACCAACTCATCTCTGAAGAAGATAACCTGCTTCCCCACCAAAGATGGTAAACTGCTCATGTGCTTTTCGCACAATATCGAATATTCCCGCATTTTCTAAAATATACTCTAGAAAGGTAAAATAAAGTGTCCCTTCATGTTAGACATCATCACATGAAGGGCATACTGAGATACAAATATCAGAGCTTCTGCTTCATGCAGGAAGACCTTCTGGCATATCCTCCACTAGAACCACACTCTAGTATCACACTGTCAGTAGTAGAAGCTCCCCCTATCTCTGGAAGCTATCCTGCATCCTGCAATGATGCCTCATGTCGGGACATCTCATCTCGCTCATCCATCAGTGACAAGTCATACTAGCTGACCCTCTTGCCAAAACTGGAGGAAATAGCCTCTCGCTTACTCCTCTCAAAAGAAGATGAACTATTTGATACGACAATAATCTCTTGAGCATCTCGCTCTCTCCTCTGAATTGCATACTGACTACTCGATGCCACATCAATCCTTGAAGCATCTCGCTCACCATCTATCACAGACTCAGGATTTGTGATCCACCCAGATCCTCCTACTGTAGGCTGACCTCGCACTACATACTCTCTATCTCTTCAATGACCTATCAACACTAGGTCAACCAGATCCACTCCCAATACATAAATGAAGACATGTTCACTCTTGAACAATACTGCATATCCTGCTCCCTCTAAGCCTGGAATTGAAATCTTGTTGTCGTGCAACCCTGGAATATAGCGTACTCCTTAAATCTCAAGAATCTCTCCAAACTCAAGTTGAAACCGTACTCGTCCCAAACATGTGACTGCATGCACTGTCACATCTCTATCCTGTACAAGTTGCTCTGGAATAGTCTCAAAAGTTAGGAAGGCATCTCGCCTCCCAGTCATGTGACTACAATAGGAACTACCCACAATCCACTTCCCAGTATCAACTGGTCTGCTACTACCGCAACTTGAAACAACAGTGGCAAGAAAGAACTCTTTCTCGAACTGTGTAGTGTACCAGTCAATCTATGCTATAGCTGCAACCTGCTCCTCTTCTTCCTACTTTCCCCTATTCTTCATGGGACATTGGCCTGCATAATGGCCAAAATCATTGCATTCATAGAACCTGACTCTGCTCAGGTCCCTCTTATTCTCACCCCTCTGTTGCTTATCCCCTCCCGGGACCTTCTTGGACTTATTGCCTTTAGCTAATAAGGAAACGTTCTGCTCATCCTCCTTACTATTTGAAGAGATCCCTTGCACAAATCCTCTTCGGGTATCCTCCTGCAAAAAGTCATCCAAGAGACAATCCCAGGAAGGCATGTTCTCTCGTGCAACAACCGCCTCCAGGAAGACAACCCACTGCTTGGATGCTCCATTCAGTTCTGTCCTCACTAGGTCACTGCCATGCACAACCTCCCTAATAATTGCTAGCTCATCTGTCACTTGGGTGATCTGAGTAAGGTAAGTAGTCACATTCTCATATTCTGTCATCCGTATGCCTTTCAGCTTCTCTCTCAGAACCATCTTCCTGTTCTCATTAGAGATTTGATAAAAATTGGTTAGAGCCTCCCACATTAAATAAGCATGAGTCGTAGAAGTCAAATGTGGGATTACATGGTCCTTTACCGCATCAAGGATGATCCTCTTTGACTTGATGTCTTTCTTGTTAAAGGATTGTAATTTTGTTGCATCTGCGGCTGAGGGAATTTGAATTGGTTGAGCTTGTGTGTGGTTCACCACCTCATCCCATAGCTCATTCTCTTGCAATATGAGCACTATCCTCTCCTTCCAAGGAACAAAGTTCCCAGCCCCATCCAATCTGTCTTCCAACCTCAAAATGGTGGCCATCTCACTGAGAATAACAGTCCAACAAATATGCTAGGTGAACAAAAACTAAATCTCCCACAAGTCTACAAATTTCTGACTGTCAATCTCCCTTAATAGGGCTCTGATACCATGTAGAAATTTCACTTCTCAAACTGACCTTAAGATATGCAAAGATATCAGTTCAATATTAAATCTAATTCAACAAAATGCCACAAATTAAATTCTTTCACATGAACCATCTGAACTCAAAGCACAATGAGAAGTTCTACCAAAATACTGAGAACATAATTAACATAACAACCATGCACATGAAATTTTAATACTCATATTTTATCCAAAAATGGCCCAGGCAAAACCCCAATCGGGGAAAACCTGTGAGAGAGAGTGAGAGTATTTTTTATTTATTCAATAACATACAACAATACAAAAATCAGAATTAAAATCACAACTTATCTCCACCAATGAAGACCAAGAAGCTTCCCCAAAACAGATTGAGCTACCTCTAACAATGACCGGGCTATCTTGAATTCTATGCAAGAAAACTTCTGGAAAATCGAGCCTTTCACAGGACTATACAGACTGTCTCACACAGTATGCCCACCTCCTCGATTTTCATGCCCTTCAAGCAGTCTTCAAACTCGAATTCTGTGTAACATTTGTTATCTTGAATTTAGAGCTATCTCATTCAAGAAAAACATGTCGCTCTGCTACAGAATTGGTCGTACGGATAGGGTAATAAATGCTGAAAGGCTACCTCGATTTCTGTGCCAAAATTCCTCCTCAACATCTGGAAAATACCTTGATTTTTGTGGTGCTGTAACTCCTCGAATTCTGTTCCAGATTCTCTCTAGAAACTCATGCCACTTCAATCAGTTGTATGGACTTGGAATCCATGTTGTACCTTGTCTTGGAAATTGAGATGCTATCTCAGAAAACTCCCATCTCTCTCTCAAACTCCAACTCGAAATTTCTATCCAACTCTCTTGGGATATGTGCAAATGAAAGAGGGAATGCTAATTTAATTTAAAATGCTTCTCTCTTGGTTTGCCTCTCAAGGGTAACTAAAGAGTCATCTAATCCAAGGGCCCACAATAGATTAGATCAATGGATGAGAATAAATGCTCATTATTCTCTCCATAAATTAAATTCATTCATCTACCACTTTAATAAACCAAAAGTCACTTTATAAAAAGAAAGTGAATTAATTGATCATCTCAAGCAATTAATAAAAGGGTCATGTCCCCTTTTCCCTCATTAATTACTTAGGCATAAAATGACTAAGAGAACACTTCCCATGTACAATTTCAACACTCCCCTTGACCAAGGAAGATGTTCTCACTGACAACCAACTCATCTCTGAAGAAGATAACCTGCTTCCCCACCAAAGCTGGTAAACTACTCATGTGCTTCTCGCACAATATCAAAGATTCCCACCCTTTCTAAAATCTTCTCTAGAAAGTTCAAATAAAGTGTCCCTTCATGTTAGACATCATCACATGAAGGAAATACCGAGCTACAAAGCTCAGTGCTTTTGCTTCACGCGGGAATACCTTCTGGCATATCCTCCACTAGAACCACACTCCAGTCTCACACTATCAGTAGTAGAAGCTCCCCTTGTCTCTGGAAGCTATCCTACATCCTACACTGATGCCTCTTATCGGGATATCTCATCTCGCTCATCCATCAGTGACAATTCATACTAGTTGACCCTCTTGCCAGCATTGGAGGAAGTAGCCTCTCGCCGACTCCTCTGAATAGAATATGAACTACTGGATACGACAATAATCTCTTGAGTATCTCACTCTCTCCTTTGAACTACGTACTGACTACTCGACACCACATCAATCCTCGAAGCATCTCGCTCACTGTCTATCTCCAATTCATGATATGTGATCCACCCATATCCTCCTACCGTAGGTTGGCCTCGCACTACATACTCTCCATCTCTTCGATGACCTATCAACCCTAGATCAACCAGATCCACTCCCAATACATAAATGAATACATGTTCACTTTTGAACAATACTGCATATCCTGCTCCCTCCAAGCCTGGAATTGAAATCCTATTGTCCTGCAACCTTGGAATATAACGTACTCCTTAAATCTCCAGAATCTCTCCAAACTCAATTTGGAACCGTACTCGTCCCAAACTTGTTGTTATCGGTCAAATTAGCACTTCTTCGTCCATGAACACATTTCCTTGTTGGTCACACAAAATGACACTATGAATGGAAGAGATTACTTGGCCTTAGCTGAATTGGGAGCTGAGCCTGACCATCTTCAGCTTAAAGACTTATTTTTTCTCACAATTTTAAAATAAAACTGCGACCTTTATACTTGACATAACGCGGGTCACCCACGGGTCTCTATACTGACAACCCACGGGTATCAACTAAAAGTTGTACCTGCGAGCTGCTAATCCAGTAAGTCGCGAGTCACTCGCAGGTTTCTAGATGTCATAGTCGCAGGTATCTTAAGAAAAGTTGAACAAATATATTAAGAATACGGATTGGGATTAGTTGAGTCATGTATTCCAACTTCCCCAACTTCCCAATTCAACTACCTTTCGAACCAATCCTCCTTTCCTTGTCATAAATACAAGGGGAGGGCATGAGAAATGGACAACAATTGAAGAGAGCTATTGTTATGCTAAAGAAATTCAAAGTCAAGAGAGAGGAGCAGGAACCTAGGGCCTGGTTGCGAAGGTGCTTGATGCAGAGTCAGGTATAATATTTGTACTTGTTGCATTCTTTGACAATAAAAGATTAAGACACTCTTCCTTTCCCAATAAAAGTGTTAATGTTTATTGTGCTTTGATTATAATTTGATGTTATGTCATTTGTTAATATCAATATTTATTTATAGTCAAACTGGTTTGAGGAAGGTCTGTGTGTGTTTTGCAGGTTTGTTGTGGTAGAGATCGAAGGAGAAAAGCTTGGACCGACCATCATAAACAAGGTACATTTTCTCTAAACTTTGATCCTATTTGTTTATAGCAATGTATGCAAATATCTGTGTGTCTATCTATCAACCCTTAGTACGTTGGTAGTCTTCCCCTACTATAAGGACTTTTCTCTAACAACAGAACCGACGACTCTGCTGGGGAGTACCTTTTTTGTTTTTCTTCTTTGGGGATTCTTGTTAGGTTTCTTCAATTTTATAACTTCTTCGGTCTCTTTAGAGGTCTTTAGGGTTTCTTTTTAGATCCTTTGTGTTTGACTCAGTCTGGTCTGGTCTGCAAAGTTTTTCTTTTTCTTCTATCATAACCTACCCGCGTGTTTCCTGTAGTTACAGGCACATACTTTCTGTTACACTCGTGTGTTGCACACAGTCGCGAGTTTCTTTGAAGACCTGAACTTTTGATTTAGGGTTTGATCTTGGGTATTTGTTCTGAGTTTAGATTTTGCTTTGTTTTTTTTGAACCTGTAAGGCACTTATGTGTTTTATTTGAGTTCATTTCACAACCTTTTTAGAATATTTTTAGTGTCTGGGTTTGATTCAGTGGCTCTTAGGTTTTCATTTCATTTTTTAAGGTTTTTAAGGCCCATCCGTAACCTATCTATATATACAGTCGCAAAATTTCTGCCATAACCGCGAGTTGCTAGTATATGTACCCGCGGGTTCACAACGATTTGTTGCATATCATAGTCGCGAGGTTTTCCTTTTTTATTTAGCGTTTTCTCTCAGGGGGGTTTTTCTGTGGCTTTGGAAGTCCTTGTTTGACTTGATACCCTATGGACCTTGTTTTTGGTGCTCTGAATATGTTTTAAACATTTTGAAGAGTTTCTCTTTAAGTTTTTGTGTTTGTAAAGTTACCCTAGCCTGCTAGCCCATTTTTGTTTGGCGAGTGCTTGTTTCTCTTTTGATTAGTGATGTTCAGGAGCAAGTTGATATCTGCATAGGGGTTTTTTGTTTTTTCTGTCTTACACATCAGTATTCTTTATTGGCATCTTGTTCCAAAGGCCTAATTACTTGTCATAAGCAACTAGTTGGGTTAGTCTTTGTCGATCTTGCTGTAGGTGTGTTTGTTTTGGTTTGGGTCATCTCTCTTTACTTGCACTCTTGATAAGTCTTGTTTGTTCATTATTTTCATTTGTATTTCTTTCATATCTAAAGAAAAGATCAAATTTGAAAAACAAAAGAACTTCCCCTTTTATTGCAAGATTTGTCATTTATTTTTCAAAGTAGTCGTAGTTGTTAGTTCTACTATCTTTGAAAATTAAAAAAAAAAAACTTTTATGCTTAGGTTTACTTTGATTTTCATTTTTGAAAGAGAAATGAAAAGCACAATTGTCAAGTTTTTACATTTTATATGCACTTTATTTCCAGTTGCAACCACATCACACATTGCATGATCCTTTGAGTAAACAATAGCCTTTAAAAAGAAATTAATTTAAAATTTACTAGTAACATTTCTTTTTTTAGGTTACCCATACATCAACTAGCTCATGCTAGGATCTTGGATTAGACCACACTTTAACTATCCAAGATCACCAAATCTCAAATCGTAGTGCAAACTGTTGTTTATGTAAATCCACTCTTATAGAAGTATTTTGGGAAGCTCCACTCAAACCGGAGTTAAGCACGAGGTCATGTGAGGGTAAAATTGTTGGGGATACCCCTCCACTTTTCATTCAAGCATACACCAGGGCTGATTCGCGTACGAGGGTCCATTAGTGCCTTGAGTACTCTTTGATTTCGGGCCTTGCTACCCTTCCCATGCGTTTTGGCTGGATTGACGACTTTCCCCTCAAGATCTTTCTGTATTTGTGGTAGCTTTTAGTATCTTGACTTTAGGGATCTACACAGGTATAGTGGAAGGATGTTTCCACCGCACCTAGGACAGACACGGGAGGTAACCCTCTACAACAATTCAGGGAGGGCGATTTGGTGTCAAACGCTTGCACCCATAGAATCTGTATGTGGACACCATGTAATCAACCTTCGATATTCTACTAGTTTGTTCTGGGCCCTCATCATCCTAGACTTACTTTTGAGAGTATTGTCTTTGTTTGTCTGGTCTGGATCACTTTAGGACATTTTTTAGTTGTATGTTGTTTGCTCCTAGTTGTTAGTGGCCCCTAGGATAATTACTTAGTATATTTTTCACACAATTGTGGAGGACCAACCTCTTAGAAGGTCACAAAGGTTGCAAAACCTTCCTCCATTTATAGTGGATCCTCCATCGCCACCAGAACGACGGAGAACAAACTCTCATGGTTCTTACAAACTTATGGGAACAACTGAACCACCCAGAGAACCTCATATGTTCTATCAAGATCAACCGGTTCATGAACCCTTAGAGATTTAAGACTTGACAACTCAAGAGTTTGCCACACCTTTCAATCCTCCTTTAACTGGACCCAACGACCCCTTGTTAGTAAGTGTAGTTTCTCTAGGTCTTCTAGAGTTAAGCATATATAGGTTTACACCTAGTTCATTCATGGACAACATAGGGGATGTGTCAGGAGTTCCACATACTCCTACAACAACTATTATGTCAGGAGGTTTTTCTCCTCCGTTTACACACACATCGATACCAAGCTCGTTGCAAGCTACTTCTACTCCGAGCACTTCATTTAATTTCAATACTAGACCCTTATGATCGTCTGGATCTCAAGCTACGACTGCATCTTGTCCTTTTGGTTCTACTATTGGACCATCACGTGTCCCTTTTTCAGGGGTACCGTTGGTATCGTTCACATCTTTGTCACATACCCACCCATCATCCCAGCATGGGAGAGAACATCACTCCAATTCTGGGCATCTAGCCCCATACTCAGTAAACAAACATTCATATAAAAATGAAGATGGACATATGCAAATGAAAAAATATTTGAAAACACAGCAGAGTTAAATTCTATTACACATCCATCATACATTCAAGATATTCATTTCATTCGTCAATTAAAACAATACAAGTAAAATTCACTGATGATAAAAGACATGTACATATGCATATCGTAATTAAACACAGCGGAATTAAAATCATGTTAATATCTAACATACATTTAGCCTTTTCATGACAGCCATTAAATAAAGACATTGCAGAATTATAATAGAGAGTACTTATCTTAAAACAAAGTAGTCCCTGAGCAACCAACTATGCATCTGCAACGTTCCACCTAACCATAGGCTAGTTGTGCTTATCAATATCTTGATACAACTACCACCCCCGAGCTGGGAATGATTTCTACAAGGAACAAGGGAACAACAGACTCACACATAGCCAAACATGCACCAAAATCAGCCAAGCCAATCAGCAGTTGGGTTTATTAGGCTGCTAGGAGATGGAAGGGGAAGAATTTCTAAGCTAGTGAGCTCAAGCACAGAGCCATGGATACCCCTACAAGATCTATCCAGCTTGGAACCTACAATACCTACACACCCAATACAAGGAAGTATTCTCTTCATTGCTACACAGTCCCTCAAGCCATACCTTCCTTTCTAGTGCTCTCAGGGTGTGCATAGAAAAGTAGCCAAATCTCTCTTGATCTTCTTGAGAGGTTATTTTCCCCACTAGGTTTATCAAGCCAATTCTGTCCACTACCACTCCAAAATTCTTACTCACAGGTTCAAACCAAAACAAGGATGCACATAACAACAAAAGTATAAGTGCTGGGCATGAAGAAACGTTTTTACAGTTGTAGCTAGGGTTTTACCCTTAGCTTGTGCAAATGAGCACCTACTAAGGAGAAGGGACTCCTTTGTAGCAGTTCAATAAATTGTAAATTAAAATGCTAAAACAGAAATGTAAATTACTCTAAATATATGCATGAAACAGAAAATACAAGATATAAAGAATGGTTTTTGTATTAATTTTACCTCCAATGTGAAGGTTGGTGAAGCTCTTGCAATGGCCCAAGAGGGTTGCTCCAATCTCCAACTTGCTCCTTCTCTTTCTCCAATGGTGGGAATGGGCCAAAAGGGGCTCTCAAGGTGAAAGTAGCTCAAGGGTGAGCTAGGGTTTCAAGAGAGATTTTGGCAGAGTAAGGGTATACTTGATTGTGTATATGAAATGAGGGGTCTCCATCACCTATTTATAGTTTTTTGGTGGTGGAGTGCTGGCCCATGGTTTTGGGAACCATATGGTTTAGGTCAGCTGTATAGGGTTTTTTCCTCCTTTTTCCTCATTATTTTATATTTTTTATTCCCTTTTTAGAGGGTTTTTGCTATTTTTTGAGGAATTTTGGATATTTTTGGAGGGAAAAGGGGTTTTTTTAGCCTTTTTGAGGCTTTTTTGATGGTTTTGTGCCCTTTTGGAGGCATTTTAGGCATTTTGGAGGCTTTTTAGTGGGATTTTCAGGGTTTTTAAGGGAAATATGGTAGGAAAATGGACAAATGAGTCATGTAATGGGGTAGATGAGGTAGTGAGCATTTTTTGGGTGTTAACAGATTGCCCCCTGATGTGTGAGGGCAGGAGCTCATCGTATGGCCGATAGACATCATAAGTCATGTATGGTTTTCCTGGGGTGTGGAGAAGAGAAGAAACAAACTGGAGCCCGGAACAACGATCCCGAACAATTGCAAAAACTAAAAGTACATAGCCTCAATAATGGATGAGGAATAATCTGATCATATGGACGAGGCGGGCATTCCCATGCTCGTATCAAGATATAATAACAATGGGGTCCAAAATATGGGGACCTGACATATACATGACCTCAAATACTGAATGAGGAAGAATCTCAATATATGGACGAGGCGGGCATACCCATGCTCGTATCAAGATACATAAAAATAACTGTAAGGCCCGAAAAAGGGGGACCTGTAGGATACATAGAGAACCACTGTGTACATCATAAGGGTCCAGAGAGGACACAAATCTGGGACATACTGCTGGGTTGACCATGTCTGAGCTGAAGTATTGATACACTGGAATGACAACAGTGCTACTGAGTGTGGTACCAAAGGAACTGATGAGCTGCTGGATCAGAGTGACAAGGGGTCATACTCTCAACGGTACACTGAACTGGGACGGAACTGGGACTGAAATGGGTACTCAAGGAAGCATATAACTAGATGGCTTCCAAATACAATCGCCAACGCAACCCGGACATCCACAGGAACATATAACTTGGCGTTCCGAAGTGACTCACCAATGTGCTAGAGTCGGGGGAAATTCGGGGTCTTCGACCAAAAATCTAAGGGATATAAACCCTGCGCGATTCTCAACGATGCGATCAAGGTGCTGAAGTTGAGCATGTGAGAAACAACCATTCGGAGAGGCAATGATGACTCCTCTCAAAATGATCCGTAGGCACTCACCACAGATGGTGATGGGTCCAAGGCACAGGGACCTCTCGGTCTATCCTCTGGAATAGAGGGGCTGTCGTCGACAGAGGGAGACCTGCAACTAGCAAGGCAATGATGTTTCCTTGATAGGAGCGCGAGGTAGAGAACCGAAGTGTGATAGTACTGATGGTAGGACTGACAAACTGTGGGGGATAACTGGGCAAGTAGAGCGGGGGGGACTCAAACTTCCTTTGTTCAGAGTATAATGGCGGGGATGATCAGGCAGCATATGAAACTAACTGATGGGAAAGGGATCATAGCTGTAATGGATCAAGGATAGTGACTGGGATGAGGGATACTCAAGCTGGTGTAAAATGGCAGGAGACTGCAGACTACTCTGAACAAAGGTGACCTGATTGGGGGTGCTGCCGAGATGATCGATCATAGTGCCAGGAGGCACGGGATGACTTCTTCATGGGTTAAGGAACTAGAAGAAGTGAGTGTAAAATGGTACTGTCGTGTGGATTTATACGAGCCCAGGACAGTTCATGCTCGTGGTGGCTTTCAATTTTAAGGAGTCTGAAAGCGATAAGAAGACTCTGAAATAATGGAATGGTACTGTCGTGTGGATTTGTACGAGCCCAAGACAGTTCATGCTCGTGGTTGCTTTCAATTTTAGAGAGTCTGAAAGCAATAAGAAGACTCCAGGGGGTTGCTTTTTCGTGTGTTAGTCTCCAAGGCCCAAAGAAGCATAAAAGGATGCAATGAAGAACTCTTCTATCCGGTGTGACTAGAGTATTCCTTTTTCGTAATTAGTCTACCAGGTCCAGAAAAGGGGTAAACTTATACCAGATAGATGCCCTTTCAGGTACTTTAACGAGCATGAAAGGAAGCAAGATTGATCGACGATCTTTTCATTGTTTTAGGAGTCAGAAAAGAGCTTAACAGGAACTCCCTAAGTGCCTTTTTTGTAAAGGACTTGTCCGGCCCGAAAAATGGATAAAATTATACCGAACAAAAGGAATGGCCAGGCAAGGAGGAAGTGCTCAATCAAGGAACATTAATGATGACCAAGAACGAGGCTGGGGGGGAACACTAATGGGCCTCCTTGCGGGATAATGAATGGTGGAAAAATAACGAAATAATTGCAGTATGACAGGAGTGAATGGCTCATGTAAAAATGTGGAACAATCCGATGGCGGCCGATGTGGTGCGCAAACCGAGGCAGCAAGGTGTCGGGACACAATGTTGAAACTGTACCCACGAGCTCAGAAAAATGAATCCGGCGATATAAAGAGTGTCAAAAATGGATAACAACCGATGTGGCACGCAAACCGAGGCAACGGGGGGCATTTTGGAAAAAATACCCGAAAAATCTAAGGGTGAGAGCGAGAAATGATCTCAAGCATCATCACTGGCTTGGAAAAATGAATCCGATGATATAAAATATGTGAAAAACGAAGAGCAACCGAAGTGGCACGCAAACCGAGGTGACAAGGTGTCGAGACACAATGTTGATATTGGTCCTGGTGAGAGCGAGAAATGATCTCAAGCATCATCATGAGCGCAGAAATATGAATCCGGCGGTGCAAATGGTGCGAAAAACGGAGGTCATAAGGACTCCGGAATGGTCAAAGGAACTAACTAGGTTAAAAAATGGTTGCAAATAAAGGTGAGCCCACCAAGCCAAGGATGCAGTGGTGGGGAGAAATGATGACCCGTGGGGGAAGAATACTAGGTGTATCAAATCAAATCAAATCTACAAGTGATATGTGACCTCAAAAATGGTTGAGATCACAAGTGTGAAAAAGTGAGCGGGGTTAATGACTTGCCCCCATGCTATGTGCACGGGGTTTGTGATTATGGATCACATATGTGTGGGTTTGAACAATGGGTTCATTGACGTGCTAAGATAGATGTGATGGGGTAGGGTCAAAATGATTGATCATGCCCCCGATCCTAGGGTCGAGGTAATCTATTATGCCCCTTGACTTAGAGGTGTCAAGGTGGTGCTCTATAATGGCGGGGTCGAGACCGGGCATCTCGGTATAGGACCAGGCAAAGACATCACGGAATTCTTGGAAGAGTTTTTTGTACTCCTCAATCTCAGACTCACTGCAGGAGGCTCCTAAGGTAATGATTTCAAGAGCACCAGGTGGGTTAGAGATATCGATGTGGATGACGGGTGAGATGTTGGCCATGTTACCTTCCTCAAAGTCATCAGGAGCAGGAATAGGATCCTTAAACCAGTCGACTTTGGTGGGAAGGAAATCTCTGGACTCAACCGCGAATTGGGTAGCTGTGGTGGAGGAGGAGTCTTCTGGGAGGAAATACGAATGATGGTGCATGTCGTCCCAGGGGTAATCCGGGGCAGTGAGAGCCTCGAGAATCTCCTCATCAGTACGGAAAGTGTGGGCCATCAAATCGGTTGACGAGGGAATGGTAGTTGAAGAGATCATATAAATGGTGTTGATCTCACCGGATGGGGGTGAGATCGGGGGGTGAATCTCCTCAATGGTGGGAGGTGCTGTCTCAAGATCCACATTATTCATCTCGTAGAGAGCTGCCCTGTAATCGGGGAGATCAAGATAGTGATGTGAATAATGGCCGTAAACACCGCATATTGCACAAGGGTGGTTAGTGCGTAATGATTTATCACGAGGCTTAGGGGTTGGATCTAGTTTGAAAACCGAGATATTGGGGTCATTGTCAAGCATCTGCATCTGTTCCTGTAATGTCGGCAACTGTGGAAATTGGTGAGTCGCATGGCCTAACTCATCACACAATGAGCATTTCAGAGGAGCACGAAACACGGGGGTTGGTTTAACTATTTTGGGCGGAGGTGCAGCAGTGTATGGTTGTGGGCCTCTGCCCCTAGTGTGCTTGATAAGAGGGGGGGGATTCGTAGAGAACGAAGGGGTATTAACACCGGGAGGTGGTTGACTAGTAGTAGCCATGGGTTGCATCGGTTGTAGGATGACGTTTGGTGTCGGCGGGGGAACGGGAGGTGAAAGATACCACACGGGTAATCCCAAGGTTAACCCAGGGAGACTAAGGGTAGCCATAACCGGGGCACTTACTACTCTCGAGGGAGGGACTAGGAAGGGGATTGTGTGGATAGGTGTAACACCAATGTGGCTAGGTACCAATGGTGGTTTAGGCAACAAGGGCGGTTGATTGTTAGGTGTTTGTGTATCATGGGAAAGGGTACATAAGTCAGATACTTCGGGCGTAGATGACGGGGGAGGGATGGATTGGAAGGTGGATGTCATCAGCGGATCTGAGTAAAATCCAGGTCCCAAGGAGGAAACAAACGAGGTAGCGGCACCACTAATAGGTTGTTCAACCATGGGGAGAACATTTTCAGGTGCAGCGGGGGCTTTTGGATCGTAGTAGGTGAGTTGGTCGACCTTGACCACGCGTCCGTCATGGGGGAACATCATGGTACGAAAAACAAAGGAGGCAACCGCCTTCATGGCATACATGTAGCTACGGCCAAGTAAGAGGTTATAATCAAGTTGGGCATTGATGACCTCTATGTCAATGAGAACGGTTTTACCAACCAGCTGGATGGGGACGTTAGCTAATAGGTCTTGGGGTTGAGCCGAACGGCCGTCATAGGCTCGCAACACAGTAGTGGACTACTGAAGAGTAGGGGATCCCAACTTCTGCCAAACGAATGTGGACATAACGCATGTAGAGGCACCTTCATCGATAATGCACCGATGGTTGACAAGATTCCGGACGGAAACAAAAACTTGGAATGCTAAAGTGGAAGGCAGGCGTGGTTCGGAGTGGTCCAAATCGAATGCCATCAGTTGTGAATCATTGGGGTCAATAGCACAAATGGTGGAGAGCAAAGTCTTGCGCTGTGAAGGATAGTTTTTCAAGACTTCTAACGCAGACATGGCTGTGGGAGACTGGGCTAAGTCATCAACAATGTTGTAATTTGACGCAGCACGAGCATTGGGGTTATTATTGATTCGACGAAGTGGGAAACGAGGTGCTTTGGAAATGCCATCGAGGGGAGCCGTAGGTATACATAACATCTGATCGGTGGGATGAGCGTTGGTGGTTTTGTCGGAGGGAGGGGCTTCCGAGGTGGAGCCATACTGGTTTCGACGAGTTTGGAGGTTGACGTCAGTGGATGACATCATCAACAAGTGGTGGGTACCTGAGTCAAACATGTGTTGATTAGGAGCGGCGTATGTGATCTGTTGTTATTGTGGTGGCCCATTGACTTGAGAGGGAGCCAACAGCTGAGCATATCACTACGCCTTGGGTTGGTAAGGGGTTTTTGCAGCACCAAAGGTTCTGGGGGGGCTGGGGGTTGGGCTGCGCTTGAGGAGCCGCATGCCCTTGGCGATGGGCATCATCGAACCAGAGTTGTCGAGCTCGCTCCAAATGTGGGAAAGCGTGTGTGTAGTGGCCATAGACCCCGCAAATAGAACAAGGATGGTTTGTTCGCAAGTTAGGGTTTTTGGCTTGCTTGGGTGGCCGATCAGGGTTTTGGTTGGCAGGGTGCCGCATTATTATTGTCCAGGGGAAATTGGAGGTTGACCACCTTGGTCTGGAGGAGGGTTGTTCCCACAGTTACAGCCTTTGCCACGGTTCTATTGGCCCTGTTGGTGCTGGTTGTTCTGGTTTTGCTGCTGATTTTGTTGGGCGTATACTTGCCCTTGGGCAGCAGGTGGGTTTTGGGGTTGTGCAGGTGTGGGAGCAGGCTGCGGTGGATAATATGTAGGTGGAGGCTACGCAGGTGCTAACCCTTGTGGGGGTTGTGGATATGCCTGCGGAGCGGGTTGTGGGTTGGCCGCAGGAGCTGCCCGTGGCGGGTAATAAGCAGGTTGGGCTTGAGAGGTCACAGAAGCTGGTGCAACCTGTGGATGGTAATACGGCTGAGGTGCGACCGGGGGGCATAGGCGGGGAGGGCGTGCCCAAAGCACTGAGGTGGACATGAGGGTCCATGGGAATGGTGATGATGTGCCATGGGAGCATACGAATTGGTAGCTCTGGACTGTGATGTAGCCCGCGAAAGGTCGGGGCCATGGCTAGGGCATGCTATGGAAAAGGGTTGGGGATGCGAGGCAATACGGCCAATGATGCTGTCTGCGGTGTGGGGTGCCCCCGGTGCATCGTGCTGGGAGGACTTGCCATGAGGGGCGTCAGGTATAATGGTATAGAGGTAACCCGACTGGGCGTATATGAGGTCAAATTGCTAGGCTTTGAGGATGGCCTCTTCCTCAGACTGGGGTCGTTCGGATGCCACATCCTTGGAAATGACAGGAAGGAGGGATTTCAGGAACCAATTTAGGAAGATACGGTCGTCTAACTTGATCTTGCAGAGGTTGCGGCGTCGACGCCACTCAAGAATGTGGTCAGTGATGTGGGTAGCCGTGTTCTGTCTGCAAGACAGTAGGATCTCTACTCCTGCGTCATAGCGGACAGGTAATTGAAAGAACTGCAGGAAAGTCGAGGCAAGGGAAGTAAAGGTGGCATGGGTCCCATGGGGATGCTCGATATACCACTTAGCTGCAGAGCCAGTGAAGGTGCACTGAAACAGACGGAGGCGGACAGAGTCGTCCACTATGGAGTTGGAGGAACACCATAGATGGAAGGACATAATGTGGTTCTGGGGGTCCTCACCTGCCTTGCCCTCAAACTTAGGGATGTCAGAGGGGAGTTTGGTGGGCATGTGAGGCCACGTAGGGTCGTGTCTGATAGGATCGTTAGTCAGTCTGGCTAGGTCAGGTAGGTTGAGGCTAGCCATGAATGGCAAACTGGTAGAAGGATGTGACATACTAGCAGGTGTGACCAAGTTGGGGCCAATGCCCCCAAGTGGAGGGGCATGGTTTGGGATGTTTCCCCCAAGGGGGGGAACGAAGGTGGTATAGGATGGTCCTGCACCACCAAGGGTAGCGTGAGTCACTGGTGGAGTGGTGATAGGTATTCCAGCTACTGGAATGGGTATGGTGACCGGAATGGTGGACGTGGCCCCCATCGAGGGCATACCCAAAGCAGGTGTGGTAACTAGTGTAGTGGTGGATGTGCCACCAATGGTCCCTACAATGAACGGAGTGGAAGTCGTGCCAGCCATGGGGCTAGTAGGGGCAGTGTAAATGGGGTTCTCAGACTCTGCCTCAGAATCAGAGGTAAAGTAAGGGGCATCAATATCTGGTGACGGAGTCCTATGTCGTTGACGAGTGGAGTCAAGTGACAAGGCTCAAGATCTATGATGAGTGGTATCAAGTGATGATGATCTAAGTCTATGACGGGCGGTGTCAAGTGAACCGTGCTGTGGGGGCTCGCCCCTGAGGCACCGAGAATGTCTCGGGGACTCAATGGTGACAGATGGTGTCGAATATCTGGGGGTTGTGTTGAGTGAAAAAATATCTCAAAAACCCTAATGCAACCGAGTGTGCAGAAGGAGAGCTCAAAAAATATGGCACTCAGGCCAACAACCAACTCAAAACACCTACTGTAACAGCTGTGCTAAAATAAGTGGAGTATCAACAAAAATGGTCAGAATACCAACAAGCAGCAGGTTTCCTAGAAAATAAAAAATGGTGGACTCACTAGACCAAAAGGAGGTAAGGGAGCATGCAAACACCTAGCTAAATAGTATTCTGACTCAACTAGACATATCCTCTGCAAGGTGATGAAATCCAAGTCAGACAATATGGATAGGAGAGCCAAGTGGCTAAGATATCCCCCTACCGGGAGGGACACCGGGTAGTCAATCCTAGAAGAATGGCAACTAAGATACCCCGTTCATGACACGTCCAGAAAAGTGAATCTACCGTTTGGTCCTTTTACCGCAATACCCCCATACAGGGATATCCCGAGAACTGCAAAAGGTAGCCCTTCGGTTACTGAATGGATTGCGGTATTCCACTCAGGCCTCCGGAACCAGTCTGGCGACTTCAACCCTCCTAGGGGAGAGGCCCTCTGATAAACTGGTTGTGACCGTGCCAAAAAATACTAGGGGATTTTGGTTCCCTAATTGGAAAACAGCTATGTCTCAAGTGTAAGCAACCGAGGGGTGTTATTGGAAGCCTATCCCCCCGATCCTACCTAACTACAAAAATTCTTTTGTGTTCCCCAAGTGGGGTTAGAATGTTGGTTGTGTTAAGTACTTTTTAAGGCTCACTTGAATTAGGTGACAGAGTGTGTGCGTGTGAGATGATGATGAACCCAAGTAGAAAGTGCCACTAGGGAGGGAAACTTTCTAACTAGCAATAACAAGACAGAAATTAACTTTTGGAATGCACAATTTTCTTTTTCCAATTTAAAATGTTGAAAATGTAAAAATGGTTCTGTAAATGAAACAGAAATAAAAAACTGCAAAAAAAGGCTGTAAGGAAGGGTGGCTGCAGGTAGGACAGATGGCTGTGCTGGTGCAGAAAATAGTGCAGCAAAGTGTTGGGTTCAAAATAGAGAAAAATGCAGAAAACAGACCACGGGTTTTTGGCAAATCTAAGCGGTCGGACCGCAGAAAACAACTGAACAGTCGCAGTCGGGTTGCGGGTTTTAGGCTGAAAAACGCAGTCAGGACGCAGGAAAAATGCCGAAAGTCGCAGGCGGGTCGCGGGAAAATGGCCGAAAGCCGCAGGCGGGACGCAGGAAAAACGCCGAAAGGCGCCGGCGGGCTGCGGGAAACTGGCCGAAAGCCGCAGGCGGGACGCAGAAAAAACGTCGAAAGGCGCCGGTGGGTTGTGGGAAACTGGTCGAAAGCCGCAGGCGGGACGCAGGAAAGACGTCGGCGGGTCGCGGTAAAATGGCCGAAAGCCGCAGGCGGGACGCAGAAAACAGGTTAATAGCCACAGTCAGACCGTCCCAAACAGGCTAATAGCTGCGGTCGGATCGCAGGTAACAGACTGAAAACGGCCGGTGGGTCGCCGGAAATAGTCTGAGAGCCGCGGTCGGATCGCAGGTAAGTGCCTGAAAGACGCGGTCGGATCGCAGGTAAGTGCCTGAAAGACGCGGTCGGAACGTGACTGTGGGGGGAAAAGATGCGGTTTATAGCGGCCGAAAGGGACAGCTGAACAGAAAAAATATTTAAAAATTGTAACCAGAAATTCAAACCTAGGGGAGTCACCAAAAATGTAGCTAGGGTTTTACCCCTAGCTTGTGCAAATGAGCACTTACTAAGGAGAAGGGACTCCTTAGTAGCAGTTCAGTAAATTGTAAATTAAAATGCTAAAACAGAAATGTAAATTACTCTAAACATATGCATGAAACAGAAAAGACAAGATATAAAGAATGGTTTTTGTATTAATTTTACCTCCAATGTGAAGGTTGGTGAAGCTCTTGCAATGGCCCAAGAGGGTTGCTCCAAGCTCCAACTTGCTCCTTCTCTTTCTTCAATGGTGGGAATGGGCCAAAAGGGGCTCTCAAGGTGAAAGTAGCTCAAGGGTGAGCTAGGGTTTCAAGAGAGATTTTGGCAGAGTAAGGGTATACTTGATTGTGTATATGAAATGAGGGGTCTCCATCACCTATTTATAGTTTTTTGGTGGTGGAGTGCTGGCCCATGGTTTTGGGAACCATATGGTTTAGGTCAGCTGTATAGGGTTTTTCCCTCCTTTTTCCTCATTATTTTATATTTTTTATTCCCTTTTTAGAGGGTTTTTGCTATTTTTTGAGGAATTTTGGATATTTTTGGAGGGAAAAGGGGGTTTTTAGCCTTTTTGAGGCTTTTTTGATGGTTTTGTGGCCTTTTGGAGGCATTTTAGGCCTTTTGGAAGCTTTTTAGGCCTTTTGGAGGCTTTTTAGTGGGATTTTCAGGGTTTTTAAGGGAAATGTGGTAGGAAAATGGACAAATGAGTCATGTAATGGGGTAGATGAGGTAGTGAGCACTTTTTGGGTGTTAACACCTAGCAGCCCAGGTATCTTTCAGTTAGAATCTGGTCATGGAGAAGGATCCGGCATCGGAAGTGGTCTTTATGCCCCAACAGGCGTGGTCTGAGGTGGAGGAAGAACACACGCCTTCATCTCCTGTGGTATTCGACCACGTAGAATCCAGCACCACCAGCGAAGATGAAGAGCCTGAAGAACGGAAGGTGTGCATAAGGGTTCGATGTCGGGGGAAGAAGGAGATTCCTGAAGATGAGCGAGACATCCACCAGGACATGGAGATTCTCAAGGATTTCGTAATCTCCACTAAGGAAGAAAAACCTCCCCCTCCAACAGAGGAATCGCAGGTGGACATCTCTTTGAGAATAGAGAATTTCTTTGATCTGCAGGGCCAATTAAAGGCTCAGGAGTAAGGTGGCGTTCTACTCACCGTATTCCTGTTTCCCATCTTAATCAATCTATTTTGAGCTCGACACGTATGTAATATTCCCAAATTTTGAGGCTGTCAAGGTGGTAGCATAGTTTTAACTATTTCCTGATGATCAATTTGAGGCTAAAAGCCTATAAATATCATTGTAATAGAAGAGCAAGTGGGGGAAAAATCATTTGGCTGAGGCCTGGGGATCGAGCTTTGTTTTGAAACTTTTTCCATTAATATAATGTCCAGTGCCTATGGATGATTGTTTTGCAGAGATTCATGTGTTGCTTTACTTGTAGTCTTTTTTTTCTCTCTTCTCTATGTGCTTGTACTTCCTGTTATACATTTACATTATGTTTTCCCTTTCATATCTTTGATCAGTGTATAATAGCTTAGAATTCTTGGAAAAAAGTTTTGGTTATTATCTTAGGTGTTCACTCAATATAGCTACTAAAGTTGATATCGAATTCATCTTCGTGATGCTCGTATCAATGGTCTATTCTTACTTTCTTCTTCTATCACCAGAAAATAGCATTACGACGGCAAGAGAGTGGCTACCTTGCCTCTGTTTTAATAGTTCGTACTACGACACTGCTGTCCGATCTTCATGTGGCATCCTGACTCCATCGCCCAAGGTTTTTTCTCTTATGATTATCTCGCCATACTTTTACACAATTTGTCCCTTCCAGAAATATGGACTTCTGTCTATGATTTGAATGTATATTTTGAGTAGAGAGGTTGTATGTTTATGCTTGTTTTACCTTCAGTCTTCTATTGATATTGAGAGATCCCTCTCTAACCGTTTTGGGTCAGTAGCACAAGTCTAAAGTGGTTAGTGGTTACCCTGATTCTGCCTCTCCACAACCTTGGGGTATGTTTTGGGTGATAACACATCCTATCCCTTATCATATGACCAAGATAATCGATCATACCCCCCATCCAAGCCAGAGGTGTTGATGCAGTGAAAATGTTATCCTAGAGAGATTCCAATAAGGCATTGATCAGTAGATAAAGGGGAGGGTACCATGGGATGTGTAACCATGGTGGTACACATCTGTGAGATGATGATGGGATATTCTCTTAGTATCCTCGACCCAAATAGTGATCAGGACAATGATTATGAGTAGGTAGGTTTGAGAGCCTACCCCCATGCTGTGGAGATGGGATTTTCTCATCCTTTCAAAAGGATTGGATCGATATGTAAGAGGGATTCACATCCATCAATATGCCCATAGTTGTAGAGTATGATGATGAGGAGGCCTCGTTGGAGGAAAAAAGGTAATAGAAGGAAATTATCCTTTCAGATGAGAGAAGTTGGGGATCTACCTCCTCAATAGTGGTGACCCGCGCTTCAAGGGATTTACAATGAAGATCAACCAATGTGGAATGAAACTTTTGAATATCGATGCAATGGTACAAATAGTGGACATAAATGCCACACAATGCATAAGGAAGGTTGTCTGCAATGCCTTGTTATATTGCTCGATAGCATCAGGGAAATTAATCTGAACCATCAGGGTGTTTGTTGTTGGTGCCCACATTGTCACTGTTTTTGGTCAATAAATATACTCTGAATGGCGGCTCTATCATCATTTTTTATATCATAAATTGCTCTTTTTGCCATTTAGACTACCGAATGGGACATGTATGCATTTATTTATACATCCTATGAATGTTGGGAAAGATTCGCCATATTTTGGTTTATTAACGATTATCTGGCTTGTTTAATGAATTTATTTTTATTTTACAGATGATGGCTCTCAACAGAACCTTCAATTAGGTGCTTACTGAAGTCATGTCCATTCAGCCCGTCGTTCGGACTTGCTTTCGATCCGCAGAATCATTGGTTGAGGTATGCTCGGGTTGTTAAAAGATGAACCGGCACGTGGATTTCATTCGGGACGTGGCTCTGGTGCTTTGTGAGTTGGAGTTCTAGAAGATTCTTCCTCCTATACACCTAGCTTAACACCGCATCCACTTCTACCCACGTCGAAGAGGAATTAAAACTCCAGCTATTGTGTTGGAGAATGATGCCATAGACCCTGAATGACCTCCCGTGTGCTGTTCTGACTCATCATGAAGCCGTTCCTTGGCATATGTGTTGTCACAGGATACTGCACCAAGTCGTTTTCCTATAGTAAAGACCGTCTATTATTACAAGTAGTCGACCACTGAAAGGGTCGACTTGCTCTCCAAATTGTAATCGTATATATAGGCGTTCCTACCTCTGAAACTGGTTAAGTCTTGTCAAGATTTGTTGTGTATTGTTAAGTCTTGTTTTCTATTGACATGACTGAGACGGAGTCAGTCTTATTGATCTTTCTTCGACTGCAAATGAACACAAGGATACTGTAATACTTTGTTAATTCAATATATATATCTATGTTCTGGTTTTATGAATATCTGGAAGCATGTATGGTGATTGATTAATAAAGACTCAACCTCTGCTTGCTGAGGCGGGCCCTTCAATGATCAGCGGTCTCCAATCTGTGTGTATAGTTTGTATTCGTTTATGCAGATAATGTTGTGTTGTGTATTTTATCTTTGCATCTATCTTATACATGATATCTATATCCTGAGATCTAAATTGTTGTTCCGCTATTTACATAGATGATTTTTTTTATGTCTTTTATTGTCACTCACGTTTTATTCTTTATATGAATAAAGAGCTCTATGTTATGTTATATGCATCTTGTGAAGTGCTTATGTTAACAATGTTTGCAGCATACAACTAAGTGACCGATTACACTTAGGTTCAGCTTATTTTGCTCCATAGGATAGGTCATATTTATTTCATCTCCTCTGCTTGATAGGTTAGGTCACATTCATCTCTTCTAGCTTGCCTCTGTAGTCTTGCTTAAGGAATTTAGTTTACTTGAGTTCATTTGGAATCGAGTTGGCTGAGTTTTCTGAGCCTTCCCATAGTTAGCTCCTCTCTTAAACTCTGTAGTTCTTCCTCTGCAGCATTATAATTCCTCCAATCTCAAACTAAACTTGCTTTAGGATCAAGTAGAAATAGCTAGTCTTCCTCTCACATAGATCACTTCTTCCCTCACTCTATCTTCTAAACAATCTCCTCTTTGATCCCTTTGCATTATAAGGTCATGTGCATTAACCAGCTGGTAACTAAGTCATCCAAAATTCTTCCATCCCTTAGTTTAAATCTTCTTCCTTCATTCAGATTGGCATTCGAACTGTCATTCAGACGGGTATTTGGATCGTTATTCAGACCCTTATACTCTCTACATCATTTTAGTCTCTTCATAATCTAGTTTCTTTTGCCCATTTGAATATAATGCTTCTTACTTCTGATTTAACAATTTAGACATAATTTAACTTTGTTTTATGTTATATAGGTTCTTTAATGAAGTACTTCTTCTTTCTCCTAAACCTTCCTCTAAAGTAAAATTCTTCACATCTGATTTATTAAGTAGTTGTTGTTTCAACTTTGTTTTAGATAGTTAATATTTTCACCTCTTCTAAGGTTGTTAAAATCTCTTCTATCGTTAGATTGGTATTTCATTCATATGAATATGTTCATGACATAAAAGTTGGATTAGAACCAGATATCGTTATCAAAATCTCCTGTTTGCTTCTATACTGATCAAGTTTTTCACTTGTTATCATGTCAGCTTTTCATCACTTATCTATGGATGGAAATAAGCTATGATTCCATAGTTATAGTTCTAAGCTTTATCAAACCTTTTCTCCTAATTAGAATTCAGTCTCCTTTCTTATAAGAAGTAATTCTTCTTCCATCATTTAATCCTTACATAGAATAGGTAATTTGATATTGTTGTAATCTATTGGTTAGGTTAGCTTAGTACTTGTATTGTTTAGAATTTGACTCGGTTTTTCATTTTGAAAGATCTTTTGATCTCTTATTTATTAAATATCTCTGAGGTCTGACAAGCCGAAATATGAGATCCCTTTCTACCTAGGCATATATTTTGTCTCAACTCTAAGTCTACTGATCCTGGTCGATAATTAATATTAGCTGTTTTCTTGAGATAGCTCACACACCCAACATTTCGGCGCCATTGCCAGGGAGTTGAAGATAGGTAGAATATAATTAAAGGTAGATAGAATTTTCTTTCCAAGATTTAGTAATAAGTTTCAAACATAGAAATAGGCTAGTGGCGGGTAAGCGGTAAGACGAGAGGTAAGAACCTGCGCATCTGTTATAACAAGCACCCCCAAAACCCAGCAATTGTTATAATGAGTTTAGAATTTATTCTAGTTATAATTTATGTTTCATGAATAGGTCTAGAGATTTAGAGATAGTAACCAAAAACACCAAAATATTTACTATCATAGGGGGTGCATCCTACCCCAACTACTAACTTAATAAAAGAGTAACAGAACATAAACAAGGGGAATATGCTTATAGGGGAAGGCAAGGGAAATTCTTTTAGGAACAAGGGGGAACCATAGGGATTAATCCATAAGGGAACATTATTACAAGGATCCTCCACATTCC
The DNA here is from genome assembly GCA_027924585.1 of Larix kaempferi. Lineage (NCBI taxonomy): Eukaryota > Viridiplantae > Streptophyta > Pinopsida > Pinales > Pinaceae > Larix > Larix kaempferi. The sequence continues at coordinate 32,511,051 of BSBM01000738.1, forward strand.
ATAAGAGATAGAAAGGGAGAAACCTAGAGCAAAAAGCCTACATGGATCAGGAAGATCATAATGAGATGATACACAACATAGAAAAAGAAGAAACTCAAACCAAGGGAACTTTTGGATTCCCCATTTTAGAACCTACACGGGATGTAATCATTCCTCCTTCCCCATTACCTACCTTTTATGGGAAAGATAGTGAGAATCCGGATACCTTTTTGTTCGAATTTGAGATCTTGTGTAGAATGCATGACTATCTACAAGAGGGCCACAAGTTAAAAATTTTTCTTGCCACATTAAAAGGCTCCGCTCTTTTATGGTTGAAGGGTTAAGAGAATCTAGTATCAAGACTTGGGGAGACATGGAGACCACATTTCTTCAAAAATATCAAGGTTATTATAGCTTAGAAGATCACCTTGAGAGATCTCGCTATGTCCTGCATAAACCAAGATATAGTGACCCCCAAAAGGATACATTCTTCCCTAAGGAAATTTTTGAAGAATTGTTGAGAACTCTTAACCTTATTTATGACATGAGCAATAGAGGGAAAAGTGAGAGGCATTTTCAGGAGGCTTGTATTAGAAATCTGAAAAACCCTGATAAAGTTACAAGGATAGAATTGGAAATCCTACTAGAAGACTTTAAAATTGACATTTTAGAAGCTATGGACTCTCAACTAGATGCATCGCAAGCTAAGAAGAAAGAACATGCAATAACGAGTGTGTTTTTCCCTAGATGTAGAACCAAGCATCCTCAACAAGAATGTCCATTGGATAAAATTTTAGTCTGTCACCCTTATAATCCAACCAACAACTCTTCACCATTGCCTGGTTTGCAAGGCATAAGTGAAAACTTTGGGGAAACATCTAGGAGGCCGTGGAAACCTATAAATCAATCATCCTACCAAGATCCACTATTACAAGTCCCATCCTACCATCACCCTTATCAACCTCCTCAACAATGGGATACTTCAAGTTGGAAAAAATGGCCACCTCAGTACCCTTTTCAGAGTACTCAGCAACAACAATGGCCACATGGATGGAGAGAACAAACCTATTCCCCACCGCCCCCTCCCATGCCTAAATACCCTCATCCACCTAATATCCAACAACTTTTACCTGGATTTCCACCCCCTTCACTACTCCCTACCTCAGATCAACCTCACTTTGTTCGAGAAATAAAATCCCCAAAAGTAAGAATATGCTTCTCGAATTACTTCTAATGAACCTCTAGATATGCATCTCTAAATCTACACGTTGAATGGCATCTCTTGCCTCAATGTACACAAGCATCATCATTGAACCTTGTTTGTGACAAATGCATGTGGATGTTTTATCGAGGCATGCTTTGATTTGAAGGCCTTCGTTTTGGCCTTTAGGTAGGCAAGTAGGAACACTCGTTTGCACATTATATTCTCCTTGTTCTTTCTTAACGTAAGTAGTTTTTTTTTAAATAAAATATTATATTTTCTTACATTTTTTTATTGTTATATATAACTTTTGCAATATTATTTTCTCCTATTTCGAGGCTTAGTATTGAATTGACTCTCTTTTGAATTTGTAATTATATTTTGGTTAGAGATAATAGACATCTTTGTCTCATATTCATTGAGAATAAAGACAAAGACACCTTCATTAGGGTCAGCATCCCTCATTGAATTGTGGAATCTCTTGCTAGAGACAATGCCACCCAGTGTAAAGTTCTATCAACTAGGAGGCCTCTAGGGTGCTCACTAAAGCTCTCCTCCTTACGATATCCATCCAACTAAGAGGGAGATTGGTTTCGTTCCTCTTGTTATTCTTGATATACCATCTGCTAGAAGACCCCTTGTCTAGAGGGGTGTGGAAAGCATGCCCTCGACCTTGTGGGACGTGTCCCCATGGAACATTGGACATTATTTGTTGGCATTCAAGATACTAGGTAGATTGTGTACGTTTGATGGCTCAAAGACTTGTGAATGAGAGAGTGAAGGATCAAATGCACTATCTTTGAAGTAAATTCCTTGTTGAGAATGGTGATACATGCATGCCTTGTTGGATCTAGATTGTTGTGGTTCGAGGACACATTGGTTTTTGCATTGTCTTCATTCAATGCAAATTTTTATTGGATGGAAAGCAAGACTTTGTATTACTTTGTCCTCGTTATATTTTAGTTTACAGATACTCGATTGAGTGAAAACACTGTTCAGATGTGCCCTTTGGGAGTGAATGAAGATATCCTTATCGCCAATATTATTGGAGAGCTACATCAATGGTTCTCGAGGGTAGGAGGATCAAGGCAAGATGTAGAGCAGTAGAAATTATCTATTCTAAAATGGTCCTTTAATGGTTACATATCAATCACAATTGGTTGTGCAAAAACATAACCATCTTATCCAGACCAATTAAGTTGTAGAAACTATTTGCAAATTGACTTAAGTAACTTAACCAATCAATGATAGAGTGAGGTTCACAACTCCCCATTTTGTTGTCTTATTTATGCACCACACACTTCTCTTTGATTGTAAGATTTGAATCCAGCATGGTTGATTTTGATTTTCCATTCTATTAATTGATTTGATTATTTGTTGACTTGTTAATTGAATTAGAGTCAATGATGTTGAAAAATTTGAACTCTTCTACCATTGACACAAAATATGTTTTTGTTCAATAAAAACACATTTTCTACATCTCGAGAGTGCAATAAAACTTATGTTGAAACATGAGGACTTCGGCCCTTCCTCGAGTTTTAAATATTTCAACCTATTTGTGTACCCGAACACCATTCATAGGCCTTTTTACTCCGTCGACCAAATTGAACTCCCATGGCTAGCATTTTCTTGCCTTGCTTTTTTGTAGAAACAACTTACACTCAATTTTTTCCTCATGCTAGTGTTCTCAAGACTTTTCCACAACAATAAATATTCTCTTGCTTAAATTCCCTTCTTTTCTCAATGGAGGAATATCCTCCAATTCCACATCCTTTTAAAATTTGGTGTGCCCAAACCATAGTGTAATCTCGATTGCTTGAATCGGTTCATATGTTAAGGTTGAATCAGGCTAGTTTTGATCCGTTTTGGTCATCATCGACTAGTTCTTACTGTTAACACCCAAAAAGTGCTCACTACCTCATCCACCCCATTACATGACTCATTTGTCCATATTTTCTACCATAATTGCCTTCAAAACCTTAAAATTCCATTAAAAAGCCTCCAAAAGGCCACAAAACCATCAAAAAAGCCTCCAAAAGGCTAAAAAAACCCCTTTTCCCCCAAAAATTATCCAAAATTCCTCTAAAATAGCAAAAACCCTCTAAAAAGGGAATAAAAAATATAAAAAAGGAGGAAAAAGAGGAAAAAACCCTATACAGCTGCCTAAGCCATATGGTTCCCAAAACCATGGGCCAGCACTCCACCACTACCTATAAATAGGTGATGGAGACCCCTCATTTCATATCCACAGTCAAATACACCCTTACTCTGCCAAAATCACTCTTGAAACCCTAGCTCACCCTTGAGCTACTTTCACCATTGAGTGCCCCCTTTGGCCCATTTCCACCCTTTGGAGGAAGAGAAGGAGCAAAGCTGGAGTTTGGAGCAACCCTCTTGGACCATTGCAAGAACTCCACCAACCTTCACCTTGGAGGTATAATCCTTAATACAAAAAGCCATTTATATTTCCATGTTTTGTTATGTTTGTTAATGATCATGCTAGTTTAGAATTCATATTGTTTTAGCACTTTAATTTACTGTTTAGTAACTGCTACTAAGGAGTCCATTCTCCTTAGTAGGTGCTCATTTGCACAAGCTAGGGTGAAAACCCTAGCTACAATTTTTGGCGACTCCCCTTGTGTTCCTTTGAATTTCTGGTTATCGTTTTTAAAGTTTTAAATATTTCTAATTTTCTGCAAGATTTTTCTGATCAGTTGTCCCTTTCGGCTGCCGTAAACCGCATCTTTTACTCGCTGCAGTTGCGTTCCGACCGCGTCTTTCAGGCATTTACCTGCGATCCGACCGTGGCTCTCAGATTGTTTTCGATGACCTGCCGGCCATTTTTAGTCTATTACATGCGATCCGACCACGGCTATTAGCTTGTTCGGGGCGATCCGACTGTCGCTGTTAACCCTTTTCACGCGTACCGACTGCGGCTGTGAACCCTTTTTCCTGCATCCCACCCGCGGCTTCCAGCCATTTTTCTGCAGCCCATCAACGTCTTTAGGCCATTTTACCGTGTCCCGCTTGCGGCTTTCAGCCATTTTTCTACAACCCGCCGGCGTCTTTCGGCCATTTTCCCGCGTCCCACCTGCGGCTTTCAGCCATTTTTCTGCAACCCGCCGGTGTCTTTCGGCCATTTTCCCACGTCGCGCCTGCGGCTTTCAGCCATTTTCCTGCAACCCACTTGCGGCTTTCTACCTGTTTCCCGCGGTCCGACTGCATCTGTCGGCCAAAAATCCCGCAACCTGTCCGCGACTGTTAAGTCGATTCCCGTGGTCCGACCGCCCAGATTTGCCACAGACCCGCAGTATGCTTTCTGCACTTTTTTCACTGTTTTGAACCCAGCACTTTGTCGCACTATTTTCTGCACCAGCACAGCCATCTGTCCTACCTGCAGCCATACTTCCCTACAGCCTTTTTTGCAGTTTTATTTCTGTTCCATTTACAGAATATTTTTTACATTTCAGCATTTTAATTGAAAAAAGAAAATTTTGCACTTCAAAGTTTAAATTCTGTATTGTTAGTTAGAAAGTTTCCCACCCTAGTGGCACTTTTACTTGGGTTCATCATCATCTCACACGCACACACTATGTCACCTAATTCAAGTGAGCCTTAAAAATCTACTTAACACAACCAACATTCTAACCCCACTTGGGGAACACATAAGAATTTTTGTAGTTAGGTAGGATCGGGGGGATATGCATCCAAATAACACCCCTCGGTTGCTTACACTTGAGACATGGCTGTTGTCCATTAGGGAACCAAAATCCCCTAGTATTTTTTGGCACGGTCACAACCAGTTTATCAAAGGGCCTCTCCCCTAGGAGGGTTGAAGTTGCCAGACTGGTTCCGGAGGCCTGAGTGGAATACCGCAATCCATTCAGTAACCAAAGGCTACCTTTCGTAGTTCTTGGGGTATCCCTATATGGGGATACTGCGGTGATAGAACCAAACGACAGATTCACCTTTTCTGGACGTGTCATGAACGTGGTATCTTAGTTGCCTTTCTTTTAGGATTGACTACCCGGTGTCCCTCCCGGTAGGGGGATATCTTTAGCCACTTGGCTCTACTATCCATATTGTCTGACTTGGATTTCATCACCTTGCAGAGGATATGTCTAGTTGAGTCAGAATACTATTTAGCTAGGTGTTTGCATGCTCCCTTACCTCCTTTTGGTCTAGCGAGTCCACTATTTTTGTTTTTTAGGAAACCTGCTGCTTGTTGGTATTCTGACCATTTCTGTTGATACTCCACTTATTGTAGCATAGCTATTACAGTAGGTGTTTTGAGTTGATTGTTGGCCTGAGTGCCATATTTTTTGAGCTCTCCTTCTGCACACTTGGTTGCATTAGGGTTTTTGAGCTGTTTTTCACTCAACACAACCCCCAGATATTTGACACCATTTGTCACCATTGAGTCCCCGAGACATTCTCAGCACCTCCGGGGTGAGCCCCCACAGCACAGTTCACTTGACACCACCTGTCATAGACATAGATCTTCATCACTTGATACCACTCACCATAGATCTCGAGCTTTGTCACTTGACTCCACTCGTCAATGACATAGAACTCCGTCACCTGATCTAGACGCCCCTTATTTTACCTCTGATTCTGAGGCAGAGTCCGAGAACCCCATTTACATTGCACCAACCAGCCCCATGGCTGGCGTGACTTCCACCCCTTTCTTTGTAGGGACCATTGGTGGAGCATCCACCACCACACCAGCTACCACACCCGCTTTGGGTATGCCCTCGATGGGGCCCTCATCTACCATTCCGATCACTGTACCCATTCCAGTAGCTGGCATACTTGTCGCCACTCCATCCGTGCCTCACACTGTCCTAGGCGGCGCAGAACCATCCCATACCACGTTCGTCCCTCCACTTGGGGGCAACATCCCGAACCTAGCCCCTCCACTTGGGGGAATTGGCCCCAACATGGTCACACCCACTAGTATGTCACATCCTTCTACTAGTTTGCCATTCATGGCTATCCTCAACCTTCCTGACCTAGCTAGACTGACTAACGATCCCATCAGACACGACCCTGCGTGGCCTCACATGCCTACCAAACTCCCCTCTGACATCCCTAAGTTTGAGGGAAAGGCAAGAGAGGATCCCCAGAACCATATTATGTCCTTCCATCTATGGTGTTCCTCCAACTCCATAGTGGATGACTCTGTCTGCCTCCATCTGTTACAGCGCACCCTCACTGGCTCTGCAGATAAGTGGTACATCGAGCAACCCCATGGGACCCATGCCACCTTTAATTCCCTTGCCTCGACCTTCCTGCAGTTCTTTCAGTTACCTGTCCGCTATGACGCGGGGGTTGAGATCCTACTATCTTGCAGAAAGAACACGGCTACCCACATCACTGACCACATTTATGAGTGAAGTCGCCGCCGCAGTCTCTGCAAGATCAATTTAGACGACCTTATCTTCTTAGATTGGTTTCTAAAATCCCTTCTTCCTGTCATTGCCAAGGATGTGGCATCTGAACGACCCCAGTCCGAAGAAGAGGCCATCCTCAAAGCCCAACAATTTGACCTCATTTACGCCTAGTCGGGTTATCTATATACCATCATACCTGATGCCCCTCGCGGCGATTCCTCCCAGCACGATGCGCCGGGGGGATCCCATGCCGCAGACGGCATTATTGGCCGTGTTGCATCGCATCCCCAACCCTTTTCCATAGCACTTCCTAGCCATGGCCCCGACCTTTCGCGAGCTACATCTCAATCCGTAGCAACCAATTCGTATTCTCCTATGGCACATCACCACCATTCTCACAGACCCTCCTGTCCACCTCAGTGCTTTGGTCATGTGTCCCCTGCTTATGCCCCCCCGGTCGCACCTCATCCCTATTACCACCCACAGGCTGCACCAGCTCCTGTGTCTTCTTAAGCCCAACCTGCTTATTACCCACCATAGGAAGCCCCTGCGGCAAACCCACAACCCGTTCCGCAGACATATCAGCAACCCCCACAAGGTTCAACACCTGCGCAGCCTCCCCCTACTTATTATCCACCACAGCCCGCTCCCGCACGTGCACAACCCCAGAACCCCCTGCTACCCAAGGGCAAGTATACGCCCAACAGAATCCACAGCAGAACCAAAAAAACCAGCGCCAACAGGGCCAGCAAAACCGTGGAAAAGGCCGTAACTGTGGGAACAACCCCCCTCCAGACCAAGGTGGTCAACCTCCCAATCCCCCCAACAACAATAACGTGGCACCTGCCAACCAGAACCCTGATCAGCCACCCAAGCAGGCAAAAAATCCTAATCTGCGAACAAACCATCCTTGTTCTATTTGTGGGGTCTATGGCCACTATACACATGCTTTCCCACATTTGGAGTGAGCTCGGCAACTATGGACTGATGATGCCCATCGCCAAGGGCACGCGGCTCCTCAGGCGCCACCCAACCCCCCACCCCCTCAGCATCAACCTTTGGTCCTGCAAAACCCCTTACCAACCCAAGGCGTAGTGAACACTCAGCCATTGGCTCCCCCTCAAGGCAACACGCCCCCACCACAATAGATCACTTATGCCGCTCCTGATCAACCCATGTTCGACTCAGGTACTCACCACTTGTTGATGATGTCATCCACTGATGTCAACCTCCAAACCCGTCGGAACCAATATGGCTCCACCCCTGAAGTCCCTCTCGTCGAAAAAAACACTAACGCTCATCCCACCGATCAGACATTACGTATACCCCCGGCTCCACACGATGGCGCCTCCAAAGCACCTCGCTTCCCACTTCGTCGCATCAACAATAACCCCAATGCTCGCGCTGCGTCAAATTACAACATTGTAGATGACTTAGCCCAATCTCCCGTGGCCATGTCTGCGTTGGAAGTATTACAAAACTGTCCTTCACAGTGCAAGATTTTGCTCTCCGCCATTGGTGCTATTGACCCACATGATTCACAACTGATGGCATTCGATTTGGACCAGTCCGAACCACGCCTGCCTTCCACTTTAGCGTTCCAAGTTTCTGTTTCCGTTAGGAATCTTGTCATCCATCGGTGCATCATCGATGAAGGTGCCTCTACATGCGTTATGTCCACATTAGTTTGGAAGAAGCTGGGATCCCCTACTCTCCAGCAGTCCACCACTGCGTTGCGCGCCTACGACGGTCGTTCGACTCAACCCCAAGGTCTCTTACCTAATGTCCCCGTCCAGTTGGCTGGTAAAACCGTGCTCATTGACATAGAGGTCATCAATGTCCAACTTGATTATAACCTCTTACTTGGCCGCAGCTACATGTATGCCATGCGTGTAGTTGCCTCATCCGTTTTTCGTACCATGATGTTCCGCCATGACGGACGCGTGGTCAAGGTCAACCAACTCACCTATTACGATCCAAATGACCCCGTTGCACCCGAGAATGTTCTCCCCATGGTTGAACAACTTGTTGATGGTGCCACTACCTCATTTGTTTCCTCCGTGGGACCTGGAGTTTACTCAGATATGCCGATGACCTCCACATTCCAATCTATTCCTCCCCCGTCACCTGCGCCCGAAGTATCTGACCTATGTACCCTTTCCCACAATACACAAACACCCAACAATCAATTGCCCTTGTTACCCAAACCACCGTTGGTACCTAGTCACATTGGTGTTACACCCACCCACACAATCCCTTTCTTATTCCCTCCCTCGGGAGTAGTAAGCGCCCCGGTTATGGCTACTCTTAGCCTCCCCGGGTTAACCTTAGGATTACCCGTGTGGTATATTTCTCCTCCCGTTCCCCCACCGATGCCAAATGTTGTCCTTCAACCGGTGCAACCCATTGTCACTACTAGTCAACCACCTCCCGGTGTCACTACCCCCTTCATCATCTACGAATCCCCCTCTTCTTATCAATCCCACTGGGGGCAGAGGCCCACAACCATACACTGCTGTACCCCCTCCCAAGGCAGTTAAACCCCCCTCCCCCCCCCCTGTGTTTCGTGCTCCCCCCAAATGCTTGTTGTGTGATGAGTTAGGCCATCTGAATCATCAATGTCCACAATTACCTGCATTACAGGAACACATGCAAATGCTTGACGACGACCCCAACATCCCGGTTGTCGAACTCGATCCAACCCCTAAGCCTCGTGATAAATCACTGCGTACCAACCACCCTTGTGCAATATGCGGTGTTTACGGCCATTACTCACATCACTGTCCTGATCTCCCAGATTACAGAGCATCTCTCTACGAGATGAATAATTTGGACCTTGCGACGGCACCCCCCACAATTGAGGAGATCCACCCCCCGGTATCATCCCTATCCGGTGAGATTAACACTATTTATATGTTCTCTTCGACTACCACTTCCTCCTCAACCGATTTGACAACTCAATGTTTCCGCAATGATGAGGAGATTCTAGAGGCTCTCACTGCCCCGGATTATCCCTGGGATGACATGCACCATCGTTCCTATTTCCTCCCCGAAGAATCCTCCTCCACCACAGCTACCCAATTCACGGTTGAGTCCAAAGATTTCCTTCCCACCAAAGTCGACTGGTTTAAGGATCCTATTCCTGCTCCTGATGCCTTTGAGGAAGGTAACATGGCCAATATCTCACCCACAATCCACATTGATATCTCTATCCCAGCCGGTGCGCTTGGTCTCATCACTTTAGGATCCTCCTGCACCGAGTATGAGATCGAAGAGTACAAAAAAAATTCCCAAAAATTCCACAATGTCTTTGCCTGGTCCTATACCAAAATGCCTGGTCTTGACCCCGCTATCATAGTGCACCACATTGACACCTCTGAGTTAAGGGGCATAATAGATTACCTCGACCCTGGGATAGGGGGCATGATCAATCATTTTGACCCTACCCCAACACATCTATCTCAGCACGTCAATGAACCCATCATTCAAACCAACACATATGTGATCCACAATCCCAAACTCCATGCACATAGCATGGGGGCAAGTCCTTAACCCTGCTCACTTTTTCACATGCGTGATCTCAACCATTTTTGAGGTCACATGTCACTTGTAGATTTGATTTGATTTGATACACCTAGTATTCTGCCCCCGCAGGTCATCATTTTTCCCCACTACTACATCCTTGGCTTGGTGGGATCACCTTTATTTGCAACCATTTTTTAACCTAGTTATTTCCTTTGACCATTTCGGAGTCCTTATGACCTCCGTTTTTCGCACCATTTGCACTGTCGGATTCATATTTCCGTGCCCATGATGATGCTTGAGATCATTTCTCGCTCTCACCAAAAAATTTAGGGCATTTTTCCCATGTCCCACATCGCCATCTCGATTTGCACGCCACTTTGGCTGCTCTCCATTTTTGATATATTTTATATCGTCAGATTCATTTTTCCGAGCCCGTGATGTTGCTTGAGATCATTTCTCGCTCTCACCCCCATATTGTTTTGGGTATTTTTTCCAAAACGCCCCCCGTTGCCCTGGTTTGCGTGCCACATCGGTCATTCTCCGTTTTTGACATTTTATATATCGTCGGATTCATTTTTCTGCGCTTGTGATTATGCTTGAGATCATTTCTCGCTCTCACTTGGTACAGTTTCAACATTGTGTCCCGACACCTTGTTGCCTCGGTTTGCATGCCACATTGGCCTCCATCGGATTGTTCCACATTTTTACATGAGCCATTTACTCCTGTCATACTGCAATTATTTTGTTATTTTGCCACCATTCATTATCCCGCAAGGAGTCCCACCAGTGTTCCCCCCTACCCTCGTTCTTGGTCATCATCAATGTTCCTTGATTGAGCACTTCCTCCTTGCCTGACCATTCCTTTTGTTCGGTATAATTTTATCCCTTTTTCGGGCCGGACAAGTCCTTTACGAAAAAGGCACTTAGGGAGTTTCTGTTAAGCTCTTTTCTGACTCCTAAAACAATGAAAAGATCGTCGAGCAATCTTGCTTCCTTTCATGCTCGTTAAAGTACCTGAAAGGGCGTCTATCTGGTATCAGTTTAACCCTTTTTCGGACCTGGTAGACTATTTTACGAAAAAGGAATTCTCTAGTCACACCGGCTAGAAGAGTTCTTCATTGCATCATTTTATGCTTCTTCGGGCCTTCGAGACTAACACACGAAAAAGCAACCCCCTGGAGTCTTCTTATCACTTTTAGACTCTCTAAAATTGAAAGCAACCATGAGCATGAACTGTCCTGGGTTCGTACAAATCCACATGACAGTACCATTCCATTATTTCAGAGTCTTCTTATTGCTTTCAGACTCCTTAAAATTGAAAGCCATCACGAGCATGAACTGTCCTGGGCTCGTATAAATCCACACGACAGTACCATTTTACACACACTTCTTCTAGTTCCTTCACCCATGAAGAAGTCCCCCCGTGCCTCTTGGCACTATGATCGATCATCTCGGCAGCACCCCCAATCAGGTCGCCTTTATTTAGAGTATTCTGCAGTCTCCTGCCATTTTACACCAGCTTGAGTCTCACTCATCCCCGTCACTATCCTTGATCCATTACAGCTATGATCCCTTTCCCATCAGTCAGTTTCATATGTTTCCCGATCATCCCCGCCATCATACTCTGAACAAAGGAAGTTTGAGTCCACCCACTCTAATTGCCCAGTTATCCCCCACAGTATGTCAGTCCCACCATCCGTACTCTCACACTTCGGTTCTCCACCTCGCGCTCCTATCAAGGAAACATCATTTCCTTGCTAGTTGCAGGTCTCCCTCTGCCGACGACAGCCCCTCTATTCCAGAGGATAGACCCAGAGGTCCCTGCGCCTTGGACTCATCACCATCTGTGGTGAGTGCCTACGGACCGTTTTGAGAGGAGTCATCATTGCCTCTCCGAGTGGTTTTTTCTCACATGCTCGACTTCAACACCTTGATCGCATCGTTGAGAATCGCGCAGGGTTTATATCCCTTCAGTTATTGGTCGAAGACCCCGGATTTCCCCCAACTCTAGCACATTGGTGAGTCCCTTCGGAACACCCAGTTATATGTTCCCGTGGATGTCCGGGTTGCGTTGGCGATTGTATTCGGAAGCCATCCAGTTATATGCTTCCTTGAGTACCCAGTTCAGTTCCAGTTCAGTGTACCATTGAGAGTATGACTCCTCGTCACTATGATCCAGCAGCTGATCAGTTCCTCTGGTACCCCACTCAGTAGCGTTGTTGTTATTCCAGTGTATCAGTTCTTCAGCGCAGACATGGTCAGCCCAGTAGTATGTCACAGATTTGTGTCCCCTCTGGACCCTTATGATGTACATAGTGGTTCTCTATGTCTCCTACAAGTCCCCCTTTTCGGGCCTCACAGTTATTTTTTATGTATCTTGATACGAGCATGGGTATGCCCGCCTCGTCCATATATTGAGATTCTTCCTCATTCCTTATTTGAGGTCATGTATATTTCAGGTCCCCATATTTTGGACCCCATGGTTATTATTGTTCTATATCTTGATACGAGCATGGGAATTCCCACCTCGTCCATATGCTCAGATTATTCCTCATTCATTATTGAGGTCATGTACTTTCAGTTTTTGTAGTTTGTTCGGGACCGTTGTTCCGGGCTCTAGTTTGTTTCTTCACTTCTCCACACCCCAGGAAAACCCTCCAAGACTTATGATGTCTATCGGCAATATGATGAGCTCCTTCCCTCACACATCAAGGGGCAATCTGTTAACACCCAAAAAGTGCTCACTACCTGATCTACCCCATTACATGACTCATTTGTCCATATTTCCTACCATATTTGCCTTCAAAACCTTAAAATCCCATTAAAAAGCCTCCAAAAGGTCACAAAACCATCAAAAAAGCCTCCAAAAGGCTAAAAACCCCCTTTTTCCCCCAAAATTATCCAAAATTCCTCCAAAATAGCAAAAACCCTCTAAAAAGGGAATAAAAAATATAAAAAAGGAGAAAAAAACCCTATACAGCTAACCTAAACCATATGGTTCCCAAAACCATGGGCTAGCACTCCACCACTAAAAACCTATAAATAGGTGATGGAGACCCCTCATTTCATATCCACAGTCAAATACACCCTTACTCTGCCAAAATCACTCTTGAAACCCTAGCTCACCTTTGAGCTACTTTCACCATTGAGTGCCCCTTTGGCCCATTTCCACCCTTTGGAGGAAGACAAGGAGCAAAGCTGGAGTTTGGAGCAACCCTCTTGGACCATTGCAAGAACTCCACCAACCTTCACCTTGGAGGTATAATCTTTAATACAAAAAACCATTTATATTTCCATGTTTTGTTATGTTTGTTAATGATCATGCTAGTTTAGAATTCATATTGTTTTAGCACTTTAATTTACTGTTTATTGAACTGCTACTAAGGAGTCCATTCTCCTTAGTAGGTGCTCATTTGCACAAGCTAGGGTGAAAACCCTAGCTACACTTACCAATTTGTCAACTTGGGTTTTTGGTTGATCTAGATCCTCAACCAGTTTTGGTTTCAAGAACATTGTGTACTCCCTCGAGTAAAAAAGTGGTGGGTTTTTGAAACCACGATTAGAGAATTTTTTTTTTGAAAAAGCTTATTGTAGGTGGTATTCCTATTGTGTTGGATTCAAGAGTTCAAGGATTTGTGTGATTCCTTTGCTCAGTTGTTAGGGTTCTTGCACGCTGCCATTGAAACATCATCAAGTTTGTTGGGACTTGTTGCACTTCCTCCATAAAAAAATTATGTGCATTTTTTAGAGAGTTTGTGGCAAATTTTGTGATTCTATTACCTCCCAAGTTAGCATGTGAAATTTAAAGCCAAAAATAACAATGATACACCCTATCCAACTTTAGGTTGGCTCTCCTCCAACCCAAGGGGGGTTGTCCCTACATGATATTGCTAAGGCTATGGCCTTAAAGTTCAAGGTGGTACAAGGAGAGTGAGCCTTGACAAAATAATTTGGTTGTAGCATAACAATGTAAAATGTGATGGAAAGATCAAGAGACTAGTGCTTATACCAACAAGGGAAAATGGAGTCATGAGGTAAATCCTAAAGGGATGATTTCTTTATATGTAGAGGTGATAATGACCACCGATGATGTATCATTGAAGCCTAACGTTGCTGGATATTATCATTCAAACTCTAACTTTGTTGGAAATTATTTCAAGATATTTGTAAAGGGAAATCAATCTAGGATCTTCCAAGGCTAGATTTAGTAGGCTATTTACTCATGAGATTTCGCCAAGCAAGAAAAACTATTTCATGTAACTTGACTTAGATCCTGCTCATTTCATAAATAACAACCGACATAGGTAGAGAGGAACATTCACACCTATTTTACTTCATTTGATGTAGATACACTGTGGATTTGAGACATAGACCTTTTCATTCACAAGCATTTACACCCACAAAACAACAAAGTAGTTCATCAAAGCCTCACATTAATAAGATAGAAATCCTTACACTTCAAATATGTTCCAAGAAGAATATATTTATTCGGCTCGAGGAGAGCAAACTCCCATGACCCAACATGATCCTGTTAGTGTTTTTTACTTACAACAGCATAATAAACATATAAGCAATAAAAGGATCACTGAAATAAATGTAAATATTAATCCAGAGATCACTACTCCCTCTGGATAGCCCTGAGATATCAAGTGGTTTGAGTCTTTGTATTTCAATAATACTCTAAAGACATAAGACTCAACAACTGTAGATATCTTTACAATATAAACACAATCAATCACACATATGGCACTGCATATATCCTGGAAACCCCAAACGGGGAAAACCATCAATCCTGTGGGGCTTTCTTCTATCTCGATCCCAGAGCAATATATAAAATAAGCAAATACAACAATGTTACCTTAGATGTAACATTCAATCCTGAACAGGTCAGAACCCTAGATCTACTTGCATCAGCTGATGCATGCACTGGGGAAATGTGCCCTAACTTCAATCTAGATCTGAGTCTCTCTATAGGTAGCTCTGACTGTACTGCCTCTCTCAATCCTCTGCTCTGCAATGGAAGAAGGACAACTGCTCAACTGAAGAATGCGCCCTTCCTCTACATGGAAAAGTGCGCCCTCCCCTCTCGATGTCAAATGCTCGTACTAGATCAGATCTCAACAGATCTAAGCTCTGATCGTCATAGACCTTCCTCAAACACTGAGGCAAGGCTACCCTGGTCATCTCAAACACTCAATCGGCGGACTCTGAATGAGCTCCTCTCTCCTCAGGTAATGCACCCCTCTCCCTCTCTGGAATTCGTCCTCCACAATATATGTAGAATCCACTCAAGTGAACTCTCTCAGTCCACAGATCTAGGTACTAAGTGCCTCTGGAGAAAGTGGTCTCTGATCCAACTCAAATATGACCACTGTCCCTCCTGCAGAAGCTCCTCTCTCTCAAAAGTCACCCTGCATGCACTGGTGCTCCCTCCTCACTCCTAATCTATCACTCTCTGATAAGTCAACTGAGTAACCTCATTCGGGGACCACTTTCCTCTATATATAATCTCATCGGTCAATTAGGTTTACCAAAAACCTAATATCTGTGCATGAAAAAGTCACTTTTGCATGCATATTTTGATCACTAACTGGCCATGCAAATCTCATGCATGCAAGAGGAAACACTGCCCAGAAGGTCTGCATGCAGTCACCAATGGGATCATGCCACTGAGTAGAGTGTATCTCAACCTCTACTCCACACTGATTCCTATACAACTATTGTACCTCCATGAAAGGCATCTTAATCATGGAGGACATCTCGAGATACCACAAAATCTAACACTCCCTCTTATCGAGGGAATTCCAACCACTGATGCCTGGATCTAACAAGTCCCTTGTTGTTGACACTGTCCCAATTGTCTTTCTTGTCACTACTGCCCTCTGACCTGAAGCACCCTGATCTAACTCCATCAAGGTGGATCCAAAAGAAGCCCCCTGATCAACCACTGAATCTGTCACTGAACTATGATTCTGAATCCCTCTAAATCTCTGTTGTAACCAATTCTGAAGACTGTTGTCAAGTGGGTCCATTGGTTTGTAAGTGGACTCTCTCTGTCTCTGAGCTGAATCAGCTCTCTCCTGTGCTAATTCCATCTCTACCATCTCATACCAACTCAGTCTCCGACTGGTGCCTGTGTGAGCATCGTGCTCATCCATCTGATTTGAGTCCAAGGGCTCAATATCCTGCGACTCATCAATATCATGAGCATATCGCTCATCCATCGGATAACCAGAATCACTCCTCTGATCCTCATCATCATGGTGAGCATCTTCCTCACTTATTTGCTGACAGGACTCACTCCTGTGAGCACCATCTCTAATGTGAGCATATCGCTCATCATCCCCCTCTGAATCTGAAGAGGAAGCACTCAACCAACCTGATGTGCCAGAAGTGGGATTTCCTCGAATCAAGTACTCACCGTCAATCCTGTGACCCATCGAGACTGGATCAACTCCTCTAGGATAGGTGAAAATCAGATCCCACTGGAACACCACTGAGTAACCAACATCCCCCAAGGCTGCCACTGAGAGTATACTCCATCTCAGTATCGAAATGAACAACACTCCTGATACCTCCATGAGCTCTCCAAGGTCAAGAATAAATCGCACTCTACCCACTCATGTGACCAAGTAATCAATCCCCTACACATCTCGAATGAGGAATGCATCTCAGTCCTGGAGTGTGCTCTAGGATGCTTTGTGGCGACGACCAAGGATAGACTTATATAGGTGCATGATGATAGTGAGTAGGGTTTCAAAGATAACATTGTCTTTGAGCCTCTAGAACAGGGTCTCTTGAGGGACATAATCAAAATCTTTTAAAAGATCTACAAAGTAGCAATAGACTTTGGAAGAGTGATGTTGCATCTCCCCAATGATGGCCTGGAGGGTAAATATGTGATCAATGGTTTTGATGAGTAGTTCAGAAACCTCCGCCCTCTAACTCTAAGATGTCTCCTCTCAAGCTCTCAAGAAAGCTTCACATGAAGTATTGAATAATAGAGGCTTTGAGAACGTGTGGCCCACCATTATCATCTGATAGTTCTTGGGGTCTAAGCAAGAACCCGATTTGTGTATCAGGTGAATGGCGTGATGTGACCAATTTGGTGGAAAACCTGTACAGACCACATGGTTGAAGAGATTGATGAGTGGATGGCGTGTTGCATCCATACATCCATCAGAAATGATACTGGCATTGGATGAGGGCCATGTTGATCTAATTGGCTCAAGAATTTTAAACACCTCCTTCTTTGCGTTAACCAAGAATGTGGTTCTCAAGTTCTCCGAACCAGGAGGCACATAACCATTTGGAGCTCGTTCAATGAGACTTCGACACATCTTAATAGATAATGGTGACCATGCAACATTGAATGAAATGAAGATGAGGTAGAAAAATAATGCAATGTTAAGGTCCACCTCTTCTCGCGCCTCTTGTTGGAAAATATTGTCCCCACTTGTAGGTGGCGTATTTCTTGTTGGATGAGTATCAACCTCACTCCGATATCTACTAGGTGGAGGCCTAGTGTTAGAGGGCTTCCTCAAGAATGGAAGAGGATCCTCATTCTTTCGTGTCTTGCTTGATGATGCCACCTTCCCTAAGCCAACATGATCCTCTCCTTCAATCTCCCTCGTTTGGGTAACACTCAATGTTTTGCATGAAGAAATACCACAAGGAAGGGCCAACAAATGGCCCTTAAGCCGGTAATATGCGCTCTTGAACTCATTCTTGCAGAAATTGCAACTCCAACTCACATTTCCTCCCCCACCAAGCTTTGCTCCAGGCCCTTCTTTCCTTGTCACATACTTCCACAAAGGGTATTTTATCTCTTGAGCTTGTTGTCTTGCTAAAACATGGTTAAATTGAGCATGAGATCCACTAGGAACAAATGGAGCACTAGTAGGAGTAGAAGAGCTTGTACTTGGAGGAGGAAGAGGAGGGGAGACATTAGATGGGGCATTTCTCCCTGTCCTTTTCCCTTTAGCTGCTGCCCTAACTGATTAAGACATTCTTCTTCTTGCTTGATGGTGAGCTTGAAACCTCCCAATGCAATCTTCCCTCAAATGCACTTGGAAGAACTTGCAAATACTTCAAAACTCCTTCACCGGAAAAAACCTCCACCCTCATCCCTCTCTCTTCAATTGGAAATATAAAAAATAAAACAAAAATTTGCTTTTAAGCCACCCACGAGCCTCTTTTGCGACAGTTACGTGTCCTGGAATCGAGACACGAAGTTTGCAGGTCAAGATGCGATGGGAACACATGCCCGAAACGTGTTCTGATCGTGTCCTAATTTAGGACACGATCAAAACACGTGTCGGACACATGTTGCCATTGTGTTCGTGTCCAACATGATTACACGAGAGACGTAGCTTGTTTTGGGCATGTCCGGTTTCTTAGGGTAAATCTAAAAGCAAGGTAGATCAAGCTTCCCACTGGTTTTCTAGACATTGTCTAATTCTGTTGAGTTTGAGCTATGTTGCCAGGAAACTTGGGTACAGGGATGGGCACGGGGATGGGGATGCCACTTTTTGAAACAGGGTTCTTCGGTATGTCGGGGGATAATGTGTGTATGTGTGTGTGTCTATATATATATATATATATATATCTTCTAAAAATAAAACATGTCACATGCATATTTTAGATTTCTTTTTAAATTATGAATCATGATTCATTGAATGATGAACATGCACATTGAAAATTTGAAACATAAAATTTGAAAAATCATAGTAGATATCAAGTGGAAGTTATATAATTAATAATATTATATGTCTATGACTCCATGAGTCCATTTTCATGCTACGTTCAAAATGTATAATGAAATGAATAAAATAGTTGGGGGGTCTTTCACTTGTTGAAGGATAAGTGTTTAGGTTTATTAAGGGCCCCACATCTTTTTATTTCATTAAATTGGCGGTTTTTTCCCCTCAACAGGGACGGAGTTGCTTTTTGCTGAGTCGGCCATACCCTCGGAGTACGTACCTCTTTTTTATTCATACTCCAAAGGTAACCTAACTAGGGTTAAGAAGCTGCTCAATTGAAACAAGCGCTCTAGAACATTACATAAATTTAGTCGGTTCTTGCCAACAACTAGAATTAACAAGAAATTTACAACAGAGAGGGAAGCTAATTTAACTCAACCTATCAAGGACGCAAAGACTGAAAGAGTGGAGACAAGATGGTGAACAAGGGAAGGAAAGAGGAGGGATGTGGAAATGTTTGGGAAAATCTAGTGAAGGAAAGAGGCAGGAGTTGTTCAATGAACGACCCCATAGCTGTAGTCTATGGGATTCGACAAGGAACAAAATTGTCTAGAGAACAGAAAGGGATGAAGGGGGGAAATGACCAATCTGATCTAGTAAGAGGTCATCTCGAGTTGGGTTCCTACTCGAGACATCAACGTAGAGGGAGCCAGTCATTTTCGGGGCCGCCAAAGATGGAGTCCATGGAGAAGATAGAAGAGAACCGAGGGGTGGTTGGGAACTAAATTGATGGAAAACATCAAGAAACCTTAGGAGACAAAGAGATTAGAAGAGAAGAGATTAAGTGACCTAGGGCCCTTGATTTACTAGCGTAATTCAATTAATTCTAAGCCGCAAGTAGAATTAACAATAGATTAAGAAAAGAGGGAAACCTGGCTATGGGGAGCAGTTGGAAGAAAAGAGGACAAAATGAAGTTATATTTATTGGGTTTTACAGTTGAGTAATTGTCCTAGGGCCCTAGATTTACTAGGATAATTCACTTAGTTCTAGGATGAAAGTAGAATTAACAACATATTAAGAAAAGAAGGGAGACCTAACTAGGGTAAATGAGTTGTTTATCTAAACTAGGGTTTTAGAATATTACCGAAATTCAATTAGTTCATACCAACAACTACAATTAACAAGAAACTTGTAATAGCGAGGGAAGGTAACTCGGGTCAAACTATCGAGTACCTTTCCTCATCTAACTTACCTAAATGTCAAGTATGACAAACTGGTGAAAGGTAAAGAACTCACCAAAAAATGTGTTAATATGCATTGCCAAATATGAGAGCCACCATAATCCTCTTTGAGACTTTTACAATGATCAAACAAATCTGTACAAGCTGCTACACCTTCCTGCAAAATACATTTGATCTAGATCCTCGACATTATGCCATAATCACATCTCCATCTACGATATAAATGATTGAAAAAAAAATGAGATTTGAAAGGAATACATGTACTCATCCAACTACACGACGATAATGTGGGATATCTTGATGCATGTCAAGGATGGTAATGTCCTCGCTAATGAAAGATATCCACGGAACAAATGTGAGGAAGCAGATAGTGAAAAAGCAGAAAAAATGGGGTGAAACCAGCAAAGGAAACATGCAAGAGGTGGAGATGATTAGGAAAATCTACCAAAGGAAATAAGCTAGAGGTAGGAGTTGTTGAGTGATCGACCCGATAGATAACGTCTATGGGATGCATAAAGGAACAATATTTCCTAGAGAAAAGTAAAGGAAGGGGGGAAATGAGTAGTCTAATATATTAAGAAGTCGTCACAAGTCGGGCCCTAGTCCAATCACCAACTAGATGGATCGTGCTCTGATACCATGTTGAGTTTTTAGGGCTTTTACAACTCTTTCCAAAATTGAACCATAAAATTTACCGGATCACATGAGCATAACCATTGCATAGGTAACATGGTGATTATGGAGCTCGTTTAACCACGGCGATGATCGATCACCTCCCAACCATAGACAATGCAGAACCATTGTCTCACCTACACCTGATCTGGATCATCGACATAATGCAATATGTTACCTCCTGAGTTGCACTCAGTTGGACTTCAGTGAGCCGCCAGTTTTGCACAACGTTTTGTGGTTATCAGATTTCAAATGTTCCAGCCTTGGCCAATTTTGGCCTTATTTTTCATTTCTGTAATAAATGACTGTGCCCTATGGGTTTTGTAATAAATTATACTAGCATGGTGGTCTTTGAGTGACTCGGTTCCCTAGGACTTGACAACCAAAGAAGTTATTCCAAGGAGTTTTTTCCCTTGTCGATTATGCTTTTCCTTTAGCCAAGTATAATCGATGAGGTTTTCTCCCACTCCTCCAAAGCTGGAATGCCCAAAGTGGTGGTTACACATTAGGGGATTATTAGAGTTGATTTTATAATGTTTATAAACATGCTAGATGCTAGGATTTTGTCATTTTGACATGTACTAGATCCCACTAAAGTTTCAGTCAATTCCGAGAAAATATTTTTTTTCGCATTTTAAGCCATTTTTTTAATGGTTTAAATGAAAAAATTCAAAAGATAATAAAAGTGTGATACTGAGTCGGAATTTGGCACAGGGATGCTCATTTTCAAGATCAGAGCACCCTCTTTACCCTGGTACTTGGTCTTCCTATGTTTCACGCAGTTCAAATCGCCTCAAGGAGTAGTTCCACCTATCAGAGCTACAAAATGGCATTTTAATGCTAAAATGCACCAAGTACAAAAAAATAAAATATACAAAGAAATAAATTAGTCACATGCCAAATGACTTGGCATTATGGAGGGTGACTAAGTGAGTTGATCAAAACATTATATTATAAGTTATATGGTGAATAAATTAAAGGTTTTAGAAAATATATGATTATGTGAAGAGACTCTCACTCCATCCTCAGTGGACATCATCCACGCAGCAACTCGAGATTGAATATGATTTTTCCAATATGAAGGCATCCTACCTCATGGAGATGTGGCGTTAAGTGGTTGGATTGGCTTCCAAGCATAAGCCAACCGTTTTTTAAAACCTCACGTCAACCTTCATCAATCTTTTGCGCCCATCTCTTTCATGCGGGCAGCCTCTCCACACGGCAGTGCTGGATTCGTGGGTGATATTTCCAAGGATGGGTTGCCTACCTCATGAAGAGGTGGCGCCATGGTATTGTTTTGGCTTCCATTCTCAACGATTATCTCTTCAATCAAACTAAGGTGCATCCCTTTGGTCATGCACCCCCCTCACTCTGTAAATATCTATTTAAACATAGCTCTCTTCCATTGTTTGTATCTGGAAGGTGGAACCTTTGATGATTTGTATTTGTAATATTTTTTATGAGTTAATAAAGAAAAGGATTTGGATGCTAATATGATTTGGTGATTGTCTTGGATTGGATCTACATGCATAAATGAGGTAAACTGTATTTATGTTCCATAGATTAATATTGTTGGGATTGCATTTCTTGGGAATGGAAGTCATCTTCTTATAGATCCGTGAGTAACTCTTTATAGGATGCTTACACATGTAAATGATATCATGATGCAAAGAATGATGGTGTTTCTTGTTTGAAATTCATTTTTCTATTGTTTTATGGTTTATTGTTATACAAATGCTCTTAATCCCCTTGTTAGTTCTTTGTATCTATTTACAGGTAGCCCAAGTTGGAAAGGACAAAAAACTGGCTTGATCTTGTCTTCATTTCAACATAGTCGATCGAGTGTAGATCTTATCGGTGCATCAAGGAGCTTGACTCCATAACCTTTCTCTTCAAAAGCGCTCAAACCCCATGGGTTCATCTTTCTAGATCTCCATTTTTTAAATATATCTTGGTTACTTCTTCTTAAAAAATATTTCTTTAAATTTCATTTGATCAGTAGATCTAAGCAAGTAGCAATCTAAAGGTTCATTTTACAAAGTTTATCTTCATTTTAAATCTAGATTGCTAAAAGTTTTTTTCTATTTTACTTGAAGTTCAAAGTAGATCTCAAGAAAAAGTAAAGTAGATTAGCTTTCATTTAAAAGGTCTTTTAAAGTCTTATCAAGTAATTAGTACTTCATTTGTTTGTCATCTCTTAAAGAGACAACAAAGATCCTAAGAAGGCAAGCTCTCTAGCTTGTCTTACTTAGTCATTTTTCTCTTCTTTTCGTGCTTTTAACTTAGAATTTTTTCCATTTTTTGCACATAAAGAAAACATACTCTTAAAGTGTGTTTTAGTAAATTTCAATCATTTGTTAGCTTGCTAGTTTTTGTACCAAAAATTTATGTTCTAAACTTTTAAAATCTTTTAAAAAGAGTTTAAAGTCCAAAAAATGTCCAAAAATTCCATTTTTTACATACTAGTTTAGCTAGTTTTCAATTTTGGCAATTTGTAGTGTCGTCAGAACACTCCTAAAGTGTTCTGATTTGTCATTTTGATTAACTTTGTTTGCTGGTCTGATATTTCATTTTAGCAGGTTGAACCCAAATAATCAAGAAGTTTACCATATCAAGGCTCCTTGAACACTTCCAAGAACCAGCAGTTCAAGTTTTGATCCATTCTTTTCAAATAAATTGTAAACTGACTTGTCCCTGAGAATAAAGGGAAAGCAGTATTTCATCTCTATTTTCAGTTGTAAATCAAAGAATAAAAAGAGAAAGCAGGCAATTCTAGCACCTGGACCCCAATCCCCCCAGGGGGGATTCGCATTTTTCACCTTTTTTCTTCTTTCTTTTGCTTTAGATTAGTTTACTTGTTGTTATTAGTAATTAAATAACATTCAAAAAGCACACAAGGCGTCCCAGGGGGACTTACAATCTTTTACAGTTTTTCACCTAAGTGCTAGAAAATGAATCACAACTTGTTCTAAAAACTTCATGTCACGTCCCCTCCCATCATACCAACTAGATGGAGAGGATCGTGATGTTAAACCGGACATCTAGCCCCAAGAACTTATTAAGAAAGTTTTCAAATGATATAAAAGACATATGAAAGTGCATAAATATTTTTAAAACACAGCGGAAGTAATTTCAATACACATCCATTATACATTCCATATTTTCCTGCCATTTATCAAATTAAGCAATATCAAATTAGCGAATGAGAATACTTATCTTAAACCAAGTAATCCCTGAGCAACCAGCTACGCTTCTGCAACGTTCCACCCAACCGTAGGCCAGTGTGCTCTTTAATCTCTCATCACCACTGCCACCCCCGAGATGGGCATGATCTCCACAAGGAAAAGGGGAAAAACGAACTCTCACATAGCCAAGGATACACCAGAATCAGCCAACCCAGTCAGCAGTTGGGTTTCTCAGGCTGCTAAGAGATGGGCAGAGGTGAATTACTAGGCTAGTGGCTCAACCATTGAGCTATGGATACTTCATTAGGCTCATCAAGCCAAATCTGTCCTCTTCCACTCTTGAATCTCCTGCTCACGGGTTCAAACTAAATAGGGATGCTCATAACAGTAGAGCCACTCTTATTGGGCATGATAAAACGTTTCAACAGTGGGATGCATGAGATGGGGTTTCCTGAACTTCAGAAAAACATGGGTAGACTCAAACGAATTGGCAACTAGGAAAATTCGACTGGGAGAGCAAAACCCATTCCAGAAAAATGCCCTAGGGGCAAAAACGACCTCTCCCTCAGTCCCAATTTGCGTCCCTCCTTCCCCAGCTACTACACAATACCAAAATGAGTTCCTGGGCATGGAAAAACGTAGGGTTATGGTGAAAACGTGAGAATAAATTCCAGTGAGCTCAGTCTGCGTGAGAGGAAGAACGTAATGGATGAGGAATTGCCTTAGGCAACATTTCGTGGGGGTTTTCTTGCCCAGCAAGCCAAAAATACGATTTTCAGGTTGATGGCTTGCCCATGCACGAAAATCTGACTGCCATACTTCTCCAATCCCAAGACATTAACTGCCCCAACTAATCTTTGGAAGAATTAAATGACTGGATGCATGAGACAAAATGGATAGTTAAGAGTTCATGGGTTTTCTCATTGACACATGGGCTGACCCTAGTGGCTCAAGGGTTTGTATAATTTCCCTCCCTATTCCTTGTAAGATCGTGCCCCCATCTCTTTGTTGCATTGCATAGCTGGTTGTGGGTTTTTCATTAAAATTGCATATTTGCATGATGTCCGAATTTTCATTGTGCACGGCTAGCACAAGAGCCATATGCATCTATTCTAATCGCCGATACATAGAACGATAAATCAATGGCGGGGCCTTGGCCTTGAGCTCCTCACCATGACTAAATAACAATATTTACATCATTTACAATATTAATGCAATAGGGTCAAGATGGGGACGTTACACTTCAAGTAAAATTAATCCCCCTTGCTCTACCGAAGTACTCCACCTTAAGTGGAAGAAAAGATACTCTCAGGGTTTGCATAGATTACCTAAAATTATTATAAAATCTTTCAAGATAAAATCAACCCCCTTGATCTACCGAAGTACTCCACCACATTGCGGTGTGAAGAAAAGATACCCTTTGGGCTTAGATTAGATTAATCATCCACTTACACTTCATAATAAAATATACCAACACCCCAAACCTAGAGTATGCTCTTTGTCGTTGCAACTGAGTCGGAATAGTTGGTCAATCAGAAACGGGTGTAAGGTACTTAGTTTAATAAGACAATCCATTAGAACAAAATTCTAAGAATTTGGGAGGTTGCATGGGCGAAAACTATAGAGTCAGCAGGCTACTTTAAGCAGGTTCATCCTCGCCTGGTTGGACACTTGGGAAAGCTGCTAAAGCACTCAGTTCGAAGGGTTAGGTCTCTTGTGGGCCAAACCAAGAATTAACCCACTCCTTAACTACTCATTTAATAATCATAAAATAAACCAACTAAGACACTGCAATACTTTGACTTGAGACTACAGAAGCAACCCCACACAGCAACAATCGCAAGCATTCTACATTCTCGGCACTGGTCTATATTTGCTTATATTTTAATTTCAATCATATATGTCGTGAATGCTTTCTATCTCATGTGGTGTTGATCTTTTGATTCAATTCATAAAGCAGTACTCAGTTATTATCATTTCATCATTTAATAAACTCCTAGATTAGACTTTTTCTGTTAATAGATTAAAAGCCTTAGTTTTACTTTTATAGGGACCACCCCCCTTGGCTTCGCTAGGAGTAAGCCTAGATGAAGGAGTCGAGTAATCAGGTGATAGCGCTTGACTCTCACTTGCCCCCAAGGACACACCGAGCGGCTTGAAGGTTTCCTGCCGCGTCCCCCCAGGTGTATATTAGGCGGCAACACAATAATAACACCAAGATCTATGATATGAATGATTAAAAAACAAAATAAATGAGATGTGAAAGTAATACATGTACTTATCCAACTACACAAGATAATAATGTGGGATATCCTTGATGCATGTCAAGGATGCTAATGTTCTTTCTAGAGAATGATAGCAAGCGAACAAATGTGAGGAAGCAAACATTTAAAAAAGAAGAGACAATAGGGTGGAACTAGTGAAGGAAAGAGGCAAGAGGTGGCGATGATTGGGAAAATATACAAAAGGAAATAGGCCAGAGGTGGGAGTTGTTGATTGATCAACCCCATAAATAATGCTATGGGTTGCGAAAAGGAGTAATATTTGCTTGAGAAAGGGGAAGAAAGAAGGGGGGAAATGACCATTCTAATCTAGCAAGAATTCATCACGAGTTTCTTTGTAATGTCCTCTTCTGCTTAAGCATTGAGGACCATCCTGCTAACCTATATGATTCCCATAGGTTTGAGTGGGAACTGACATTCAAGGAATCAACTGAGGATTGATGCCTTATGCAGTCTCAGTCATAGGTATTATATCATCAGTGGGTAGACAAGGGCCACCAGAGCCAAAGGCCACCTGCATGCGTGACATCCGAGCATTATTTCATGATGCATGCACCTGATTGAGTCTCCAGACACCTGCATGCAAGTCAACTGCGAATTAGAAGGTAAAGTGACCTAATTAGGTCAAAGTTAGGTTTGACAGGTAAAATTTATAAAAGAAAGGTAAAGCTAGTGGAAAAGACACGCTTATATGATTATTGATTTGAGGATTCGAATTGGAGAGCTCAGTGAGCTATGTTGGGGTTGAGTGCATGCTCAACTAACTGGTGTATTTCGGCAGCGAAATCTATCTTCCCTAGTTCATCATCAGGTTGGATCATCCAGATTCAACATTGTTTCGGCATCAGGTACATCTATTATTCATCTTCTACAGAGTTATATTTTATGAGATATTGAGGGAATCATCCTCCTGCTTGGGTGCATTGTCCAAGGACCTCCCTATTCGCATTCCAGTTTCCATCCTTCAATTTCTCTGCATACAGCTTGCATCCTCTTCAGAATAGTGGTATTACCCTTCCTCTGGAAGAAGGGCTCTTTAGATCAAGCCTTCAACTAGTTATCATCATTCCTCTTCAGAGAAGGACGTCTTGCATGCTTGGGGTGAATTGCCTTGGGAGGATATTCACATTGTGGTCTACTGGACACTCTTTCTATTTGCATGTTTCTTCCATATTCATCGGAGGGGCACTATAACCCTATTGCACCTTATCTGGAGTTTCAATAGTGGAGTATTATTTATTGAGGAGCATATTGAGCTTAAAGGAGGGCGCATTCCTCATCTGGAGGACGACTTACCTTAGCATACTATTTATCCGGCATAATTACCGCATGCGGGGATCATCCTCATTGACATCAACAAGATCTACATACTGGTATGTACATGCATTAATTCCTCCTACTTTCTAGCATTTCAGTATTATCTAGGTTACAGATCTGCATGCAAATGCATGCATGCAGAAATCAGGGTTTACTTTCATATTCTATTGAGACATAAGCCTACTAGCCATCTACAGTACAACAAAAAAAAAATATCAGTTTGGGATATTAGATGATCCCTACACCAAACAACAACTAGATGGAGCCAGTCCTTCTCGAGTAAAGCAAAGATGGAATCCACCTAGAAGAGTGAAGAGAACGGAAGGGTGGTTGGGAACTAAATTTTAGGATAGAATCAATAAACCTTGGGAGAGAGAATGGGAGGGAAGCACAAAAGGGAGTAATAGTTTAGCAAAACATCAAGTTAGAGAATGATCATATGCCCTAACAAGATACTCCACTTGCATAGTGAGCTCTAGAGGAAGAGACCTCAAGTTTAGAAAACCCTGTAGACAAGAAGATCAAGATAGGGAATCCCCAGAGCAAGATACAAGATACCAAAGAAGTGCGTCTAAGCAATGCGAATAACTCTCCTTATATATAGACATTAAGAGGAGAAAGTCATGATTATAAACCTAGGCCGACATGAATTTGAGTTAACCAATGTTAACTCAAGTGCATACACACAACAAAGGAGGGTCACACGTAGGCTAGGGTTCCTTCATCACAATGTCTCCTCTAGGAACATGAAACATGGCATATGGACCACCTACAAGGCCACCAACACAACCTCAAGGGGTGACTACCATCAACAAGGGTCCACTCAACATATCCAAGTGTCCCACGACTCATGTGGCTACTCAACATATGATCCAATGACAAGTGCTACTTTCATGCATGGCAACTTGACTTGGACTCACTCTAAGACATGAAAGGTAACTCCATCATCACAATCACACACACTCATGTGTATAATATCACCTCACACCTGATTGGTCCATTGACCCGAAGCTACAATATATGCGTCCCTATTATACTTGGTATTGCCTACACAGCAAGGGTTATCTAATCCGTTGCCAGGAATCCAAGTCATGCTCAGGTAGTGTCTAATTGTGTGAAGACTCCCCAATCCAACTGACGATGTCGGCCTACTATGTCCACATTGACAGAGAGTAGGGATCCCAGTTGGTACTATAAGAATATCTTCCGAAGCTACACAATCTTCAACATAATTCACCTAGTTCTCAGCCTCAAGTTGACTTAACACCAAATTGAGAAAAGAAGGGTAAACTAACTAGGGTTAAGAAGTTGTTCAATCGAAACAAGCGCTCTAGAAAATTACAGAAATTTACTCATTTCTTGCCAACGACTAGAATTAACAAGAAATTTACAATAGAGAGCGAAGCTAATTTAACTCAACCTATCGAGGACGCAAAGACTGAAAGAGTGGAGACAAGATGGTGAACAAGGGAACGAAAGAGGAGAGATGTGGAAATGTTTGGGAAAATCTAGTGAAGGAAAGAGGTAGGATTTTTTCAATGAGCGACCCCATAGCTGCGGTCTATGGGATTCAACAAGGAACAAAATTTTCTAGAGAACATAAAGGGATGAAGGGAGAAATGACCAATTTGATCTAGTAAGAATTCGTCTTGATTTGGGTTCCTACTCAAGAAATCAACCTAGAGGGATCCAATCATTTTTGGGGCTGCCAAAGATGGAGTCCACGGAGAAGATAGAAGAGAAGAACAGGTTTCCGAATTATCCACGGTCGGAATTTTGACTGTCGACGTTTCAAATCCTCAACTGGATTCATCCTCGGACCAAATAATGGAGAGAAGAGTTGCTCTAGGTGTCAATAAATAGGTTATGCAAGACCATTCATTTCCAAACTGATCTATCTTTCCAAATTCTTGAACGAGAATGCTAAACAATCATTTTTCAATGATAATTCAATTAAATCGATAATGAATACAGTAATAATGATAATAATCTTGCAATTAAATCGATAATGAATACAGTAATAATGATAATAATCTTGCAATTAAATCGATAATGATAATGCTAATACAATAATAATGATACTAATTGCAATGTTAAGGTTGAGGTTATGATGAAATCAATAATTATTGGGGTAAAAAAAAATGCATTAATAAGATACCCTTATATTATTTATAATTAATAATAAACATACTATTCATTATTAACCATAATTAATAATCAAGCAACTCATAACCTTGTCTAAGCAAATAACCTAATAATGCTGAGGTTATTATGAAATTCAATCAATATAATTAATTATTAACCATTATTATGAATAAGGTACCATGATTAATAATCAAGCACAAACTCTCAAAATCATAACCTTGTCTATTAAAATGCAAGTAACCTAATTATCAATACAAAATCACCTTGGCATTGTACTAGTTAGCATTCAAGTATTATTAGAAAGATGCTAGAAGAAAATGATCTAAGTTATTGTTGGATTGCTCAATGCTCAGGATACCTATTAATAATAATAAAGATAGTGCGTGAGGTTTATAATTAATTCATGATAATGACGAAGTGAAGGAAGGGTTGTCCATCATACCTGGTTTT
Source organism: Larix kaempferi (assembly GCA_027924585.1). Classification (NCBI taxonomy): domain Eukaryota; kingdom Viridiplantae; phylum Streptophyta; class Pinopsida; order Pinales; family Pinaceae; genus Larix; species Larix kaempferi. Next base: position 32,541,144 of record BSBM01000738.1, read on the forward strand.
GATTGTTACCTTCTTTGGTGATCAGTGGTAGCCATCTTTCACTTATTTCAAGTCCCCCATCTCTATTTAGGTTGTTCGGGTGCTTCTTGATTTCCAACGCTTCTCTCACCCTTCATTTGTAGTAGTGGTCTTCTACTGCGAGTAGCTTCATGTTTTCCAAGCAGACATGGTGTTTCGTTTTCTGAGAGTGATCTGCTAGTGCAGAAGTATTCGTCCTCTCCCTCCTTATGCCCGCTCCATGCTCCTTTATCCTTGTTTGAAAGGAACGCCCTATCTCCCCTATATAGCTCTTCCCACAAGAACAATCCACCTTATACACCCCTTTATATTGATGCCAATCAATCTTGTCTTTCACAGACCTCATTTTCTGCCTAATGGTCTCCATTGGCTTGAAAGATGTCCACACTTCTTTCCTCCTTAGTATTTTTGCAATTTTGTCGGTTATTCCCTGGATGTAAGGGAGGAAGGCTTTAATAGTTTTTCTTTCCTTTTTATGTTGAGTTATGTTTTATGCTTTCTTCAGAGCCTTATTGATGTCTCTACTTTTATAACCTAGGCCTCTAAAGACAGAGGTCAAGTGGTCTTTTTCTTTTTCAAGTTGTTCCTTGTTTGATATGCGGAAGGATCTCATGGCTAAGGTGTTAATTAGCCCAATTTTATGTGATGGATGGTGATGCGAGTGAGCATGAAGGTAGATCTCCGAGTGGGTTTGCTTTCTGTAGACTCCATGGTTGAGGGTTCCATTATTATTTTTGCTGATTAGTACATCGAGGAAGGGGATGCTCCCATTCTCTTCCATTTCCATGGTGAACTTTATGTCTTCAGAGATTTGATTAAGGTGTTCAAGGAATTTATTAAGTTTGATAACTCCATGGGGCCACCTCACATTGGTATCATCCACACATCTTTTCCATCTCGTGGGTTGTAAGGGGAAAGAGTGAAGGGCCTTCTTCTCGAAATGATCCATAAAAATATTAACAACAATGGGAGATAAAGGGGACCCCATTGCTACTCCGGTGGTTTGTTCATAAAATTCGCCTTTAAAGATGAAGAAAGTGGACTGGAGACAAACTTCCGCTAGATTTGTTGTTTCTGGATCTGCCACTTCAAATATGACTTGAATTGCTTCATTCAAGGGGATTTTTGTAAAAAGACCCACAACATCCAAGCTTAGTAGTAACTCATGGGCTTCCAATTTTTCTTCCTTGATGATCTTAACGAACTCCCTCGAGTCTTTTATAAATGAATCTGTTTTCCCCACAAGTGGACTTAAAATATTTGCTACATATTTTGCGAGGTGGTAGGTTGGGGATCCAATCGTGTTCGCAATTGGTCTGAGAGGAACCCCCTCCTTGTAAATTTTTGGGAGGCCATATATTCTCTGTGTGATTTCATTACATGGCATCAACCGCTTCTTAACCCTTTCCTCTATGATTGATTTCTTAATGGCTTTCTTCACCTCCTTTGTAACCCTAGCAATGGGATTATTTGCGAACTTCTTATAGCTACCACTAGTTTCAAGGTGTTCCAGCATTTTATTGTTGTAGTCTTCATGGTTCATTACCACCGTGGCTCCCCCCTTATCTGCCTTGAGAACCACGATTGCTTCATTCCTTCTCAAGTTTTTGAGGGCCTCACGTTCATCCCTGCCGAGATTATCCTTTGGGAGCTTGGTCTTTTTTAGAATTAGGTCACAGTCTAGCCTCACGCTCTCTTTGTCCTCTTGTGACAGCAATTGGATGCTCTCTTCCATGCTGCATATGATGCTATCTAGAGGGACGAATTTGGGGGTTGGGGCAAATCCAAGACCCTTTTTTAGGATATTTATCGTGCCTTTGTCCAACTCCATGCTGGAGAGGTTAACCACCATTATGTTATCGTTCTCATTCTTGTTAATCCCCTTATTAACGTTCATATGATATCTGTTTGCGCCCATATGACTTATGGTCCTGTTAACATTTGGGTCATTATCGGTCAGGTGTGCAGTAACATTCAGGTGTGTGTCCAGGCTTCTTAGACGAATCTGGTTCATGTGAGCATTATCATTTGTTGTATTAATGGTGTGAGCATTATCATTACTGTTGATGTGCGCATCATTCTCAATCTAGTTCACACCATCCACATTTATGTGTGTGTTGTTATTCAAGTCTAGATTTATGTGCACGTTATCGTTTAGGTGTAGATTTATGTGCACGTCATCATTTAGGTGATTCCTGTATGCAGCGTTATCATTTTGGTTCAAACCCTCGAATCTTCTGTGTGTTAAACCTTCAAATTTTCTGCATTGTCTGGTGCTGGCTTCACGGCCTTCTTGTTCAGCTTTCAGAGCTGCACAAGCGTCTATCACTCTCCAAATGTCCCATCTGATCATCTTCGAAAGCCTCAAGTGGAGATTCAACACCTTTCTTGAGCAATCCTCCAACGTAGCTCTTACCTGTTTGATTTCTCCATGGATTAGGGTAAGGCTGAACTTCGTGAAAATTTTGTCATTATGACTATTTCTAAGGTGGTGATTTACCATAGCGAACCTGGGGATAATGCAATTGTCTTTACATCTCTTCAGGAACGCTAGGTCAACAACTCTTTTCTCAATCTTGGTTCTTGTGGGAAGAGCTATATAGGGGAGACGGGGCGTTCCTTTCAAACAAGGATAAAGGAGCATGGAGCGGACATAAGGAGGGAGAGGACGAATACTTCTGCACTAGCAGAGCACTCTCAGAAAATGAAACACCATGTCTTCCTGGAAAACATGAAGCTACTCACAGTAGAAGACCACTACTACAAATGAAGGGTGAGAGAACCGTTGGAAATCAAGAAGCACCCGAACAACCTAAATAGAGATGGGGGACTTGAAATAAGTGAAAGATGGCTACCACTGATCACCAAAGAAGGTAACGATCAAAACCAGGTATGATGGACATCCCTTCCTTCACTTCGTCATTATCATGAATTAATTATAAACCTCATGCACTATCTTTATTATTATTAATAGGTATCATGAGCATTGAGCAATCTAACAATAACTTAGATCATTTTCTTCTAGCAATCCAACAATAACTTAGATCATTTTCTTCTAGCAATCCAACAATAACTTAGATAATTTTCTTCTAGCATCTTTCTAATAATACTTGAATGCTAACTAGTACAATGCCAAGGTGATTTTGTATTGATAATTAGGTTACTTGCATTTTAATAGACAAGGTTATGATTTTGAGAGTTTGTGCTTGATTATTAATCATGGTACCTTATTAATAATAATGGTTAATAATGAATTATATTGATTGAATTTCATAATAACCTTAGCATTATTAGGTAATTTGCTTAGACAAGGTTATGAGTTGCTTGATTATTAATTATTAATAATATGTTTATTATTAATTATTATTAATAATTAATAATAATGGTTAATAATAAATAGTATGTTTATTATTAATTATAAATAATATAAGGGTATCTTATTAATGCATTCTTTTTTACCCTAATAATTCTTGATTTCATCATAACCTCAACCTTAAAATTGCAATTAGTATCATTATTATTGTATTAGCATTATCATTATCAATTTAATTGCAAGATTATTATCATTATTATTGCATTATCATTGAAAGATTATTATCATTATTATTGTATTCATTATCTATTTAATTGCATTATCATTGAAAAAGGATTGTTTAGCATTCTCGTTCAAGAATTTGGAAAGATAGATTAGTTTGGAAATGAATGGTCTTGCATAACCTAATTATTGACACCTATCGCAACTCTTCTCTCCATTATTTGTCCTAAGGATGAATCCAGTTGAGGATTCGAAACGTCGACAGTCAAAATGCCAACCGTGGATAATCCGGAAACCTGTTCTTCTAACACCACAAACCACGGAAATCTCAAATCTTTAAGATAGAAGAGAACCAAGGGGTGGTTGGGAACTAAATTGTTGGAAAACATCAAGAAACCTTGGGAGACAAAGCGATTAGAAGAGAAGAGGACAAAAAGAAAGACGGTATATTTATTGGGTTTTACAGTGGATTAAGTGACCTAGGGCCCTTGATTTACTAGCGTAATTCAATTAATTCTAAGCCGCAAGTAGAATTAACAATAGATTAAGAAAAGAGGGAAACCTGGCTATGGGGAACAGTTGGAAGAAAAGAGGACAAAATGAAGTTATATTTATTGGGTTTTACAGTTGAGTAATTGTCCTAGGGCCCTAGATTTACTAGGATAATTCACTTTGTTCTAGGACGAAAGTAGAATTAACAACATATTAAGAAAAGAAGGGAGACCTAACTAGGGTAAACGAGTTGTTTAACTAAACTAGGGTTTTAGAATATTACCAAAAATCAATTAGTTCATAACAACAATTACAATTAACAATAAACTTGTAATAGCGAGGGAAGGTAACTCGGGTCAAACTATCGAGTACCTTTCCTCATTTAACTTACCTAAATGTCAAGTATGACAAACTGGTGAAAGGTAAAGAACTCACCAAAAAAAGTGTTAATGTGCATTGCCAAATATGAGAGCCACCACAATCTTCTTTGAGACTTTTACAATGATCAAACGAATATGTACACGCTGCTACACCTTCCTACAAAATAAAACTGATCTGGATCCTCGACATTATGCCATAATCACATCTCCATCTACAATATAAATGATTGAAAAACAAAATAAATGAGATTTGAAAGGAATACATGTACTTATCAAACCGCATAAGATGATAATGTGGGATATCCTTGATGCATGTCAAGGATGGTAATGTCCTCGCTAATGAAAGATAGCCACCAAACAAATGTGAGGAAGCATATAGTGAAAAGCAGAGAAAATAGGGTGGAACCAGCGAAGGAAAGAGGCAAGAGGTGGAGATGATTGGGAAAATCTACCAAAGGCCAGAGGTACGAGTTGTTGAGTAATCGACCCGATAGATAACGTCTATGGGATGCAGAAAGGAACAATATTTCCTAGAGAAAAGTAAAGGAAGGGGGGAAATGACTAGTCTAATCTATTAAGAAGTCACCACGAGTTGGACCCTAGTCCAATCACCAACTAGATGGATCCTGCTCTGATAACATGTTGATTTTTTAGGGCTTTTATAGTCCTATCCAAAATTGAACCATAAAAGTTACCGAATCACATGAGCATAACCATTGCATAGGTAACATGGTGATTATGGAGCTCGTTTAACCACGGTGATGATTGATCACCTCCCAACCATGGACAATGTAGAACAATTGTCTCACCTACACCTGATCTAGATAATCGACATAATGCAATAATAACACCAAGATCTACGATATGAATGATTAAAAAACAAAATAAATGAGATGTGAAAGGAATAGATGTACTTATCCAACTACACAATACAATAATGTGGGATATCCTTGATGCATGTCAAGGATGCTAATGTCCTTGCTAGAGAATGATAGCAAGTGAACAAATGTGAGGAAGCAGACAGTTAAAAAGCAGAGACAATAGGGTGGAACTAGTGAAGGAAAGAGGCAAGAGGTGGAGATGATTGGAAAAATCTACAAAAGGAAAGAGGCCAGAGGTGGGAGTTGTTGATTGATCAACCCCATGGGTTACGAAAAGGAATAATATTTGCTTGAGAAAGGTGAAGGAATAAGGGGGTAAATGACCAGTCTAATATAGCAAGAAGTCATCACGAGTTGCTCCCTGTTGTCCGCCGAGATGCACACCAGCAGCAGAAATCTTTCGAAAGTTGTTTCCTCACTACAAGTGGGAAAGGTGTGGCCTTGGGGGAAAGCAATGAGCCAGGTACTATCACTTGAATCCCAGCTCCTCCGTTTAGGAAAAATCCTAATGAATCCAAGGGGGGTTGTCCCTAACAAAGAGTTGTCTAAGGATCTTGTTTTAGATGCTTTTATGGTGATGTGATGCGGATGGGTGTTGTTTAGGATTTTCTTTAAGTGATCACAGATTTATAATAATTGAAAATTAAACAACACAAAGATAAACTTGCAATAACACTTGAATAAAATGCACCACTGATTGACAATTTAAATAACTCAGATATGAAGCATCCACAATGATATAATTAAAGCAAATGATGCATGCACTTCTGATAGATAAAATGAAACAATAGAAGGACCAGTGCCTTATGGAGTCAAAATAATGTGCTTGGGATGCTGAGATACAAGAGTTCAGTGTTGCTTGATACAAGTCTTGGTGCTTTGAGATCATTTTGCAAGTGTTCTGTGTAGATTTTATTATAAAATTTGAGGTGATCTTGATTATTATGGCTAAAGGGAATTTCCAACCGATACGCAAGGTACTAGAAATCCTTCCGGAAATACTCTAAGTGGCTCCATTCGAAGACATGACGTACCACCTAGTTTTATAGCGAGGCGTTCAATAACTAACCAAAAACTAGAGTGTAACGTCCCCTCCTATCATACCAGCATGATAGAGAGGATCGTGATGCTAAAACCGGGCTTCTAGCCCCATGAGCTTTAAACTAAGCATTCACATAATATAGAAGTCATATGGAATGCATGATTATAAGAAAAACACAGCGGAATAATATCAACAACACATCCATCATACATTCAAGATATTAATCAAATAATTATGCAAAGTTGACACAAGAGAATACTTATCTCAATAAAGTAGTCCCAAGCAATTGGCTATGCAACTGCAACGTTCCACCCAACCATAGGCCAGTTGTGCTTATCAACCTCTTGATGCAACTACCACCCCCGAGCTGGGCATGATTTCTACAAGGAACCAGGGAACAACAGACTCACACATAGCCAAGCACACACCAAGATGAGCCAAGCCAATCTACAATTGGGTATATCAGGTTGCTAGGAAATGGAAAGGAAGAATTGCTAAGCTAGTGAGCTCAACCACAGAGCTATGGCTACCTCTACAAGATCTATTCAGCTTGGCACTCACAATGCCTACACACCCAACACAAGGAAGTATTCTCTTCACTTCCACACAGTCCCTCAAGCCATACCTTACTTTCTAGTGCTCTCAGGGTGTGCATAGAAAGTAACCAAAGCCCTCTTGATTTTCTTGAGAGGTTACTCCCTCCACTAGGTTTATCAAGCCAATTCTATCCACTACCAGTCCAAGTCTCTTGCTCACAGATTCAAATCAAAACAGGGATGTACATAACAGCAAAAGTATAAGTGCTGGGCATGAAGAAACATTTTTACAGTGAGATACCCAAAGATGGGGTTTTCATTAGCTTCAGAAAAACATGGGAAAACCAAAAACGAAATTGGAAGATGGGGAATAACCCTGGGAAGCCAAATCTGTTTTCAAAAAAATGTCCATGGACATTTTGGGGCAAAAACGGCCTCCATAACAGTCCCCAAATCATGGCCCTTCTCTCCCAACTACTGTATATGTAAAAACCGAGCTCCCAGGCATGAAAAATGCAGGAAAAATGGTGAAAAACGTGATGGGAAAAGGCCCAGTAGTTCAGACTGCGTTCGAGGGAAAAGACTGTGGGTTCATAATGGCTTTGGGAACCATTTCGTGGGTGTTTTCTTGCCCAAGGAGACAAAACACAATTTTCCAGGTTGATGGCTTGCCCATACACGAAATTGGCTGCCATACCTCTTCATTCCCAAGGCATTAACTGCCTCAACCAACTCTTGGAAGATTTAAATGATTGGGTCCATAACCCAAAATGGGTAGTTGAGGGTTTATGGGTTTTCTCATTGACACATGGATTAACACCATTGGCTCAAGGGTTTGAATAATTTCCCTCCCCATTCCTTGTAGAATCATGCCCCCATCTCTTTGTTGCATTGCATAGTTAGTTGTGGGTATTTTCATTAAAATTCATATTTACATGATGTCTTATTTACATTGTGCCTATCTAGCACAAGAACCATAGGCATCTATTTTTAATTGCCGATACATGAAAAGCTAAATCAATGGTGGGGCCTTGGCCTTGAGCTCCTCACCATGATTAAATTACAATATTTACATCATTTACGATTTAATACAAAGGGGGTCAAAATGGGGACATTACATTCCCCTCCCCTTACATTAGCACTGTCCTCAGTGCTCATCAAAATTGAACAAAAATGGATATGCCACCCTCATGGCATCCTCCATCTCCCATGTAGCCTCATCGGGACCGTAGTGCTTCCATTGCACCTTTACCTGTCCGATGGCTCAGTTCCAGAGCAATGTTACCTTCTTGTTTAGGATGCGCAATGGATCGGTTTGGAATTATCCCTCGGGTTCCACCTGGATCACATCCCAATTAATCACATGGTTAGGATCATGTACATATTTCTTAAGCAAAGAGACATGAAAAACATTATGAGCTTTAGTGCTAGCAGGCAATGCAAGTCTATATGCAACTGGCCCTATTCTTTCAAGCACTTCAAATGGCCCACAATATCTAGGTGATAGCTTGGCACAACTCCCAAGCTTCAAGGAACTCTTCCTTGATCTCACTCTAAGATACACATGATCCCCAACACTGAACTCCCTGTGCACTCTATGTTTATCTGCATAGCTTTTCTATCTATCTTGGGCTACTTTTAAGTTTTGTCGGATCTTGGCAACTTCTTGCTCCATTTCCTTAAGCAATTCTGGCCCAAGTACAATTCTGTTCACTGGACTATCCCAAGTCACTGGTGTCCTACACCTCCTGTCGTACAAAACCTCATAAGGACTCATTCCCAACGATGCTTGTTTCCCATTGTTATATGCAAATTCTACCAAGTGTATATAATCCTCCCACTTGGATGGTTTGTCCATTACATACATGCGGAGCATGTCTTCAAGCACCCGATTTACTCTTTCGGTTTGCCCATCTGTTTGAGGATGGTATGTGGTACTAAAGCTCAGTTTTGTACCCAAATCTGCAAAGAGACTTTTCCAAAAATTGGAAGTGAACTTGGTATCCCTGTCAGAAATTATTGCCTTAGGCAACCCATGTAATCTGAAAATTTGCTTCATGAAAATATTTGCAATGGAATCGGCTTTGTGTGTGGACTTAACCGGTATGAAATGTGCTGCCTTTGTTAACTTGTCCACCACAACCATGATGGAATCATGTTGTCTCATAGTCATTGGCAATCCTGTAATAAAGTCCATGGATATCACTTCCCATTTCCATTCTGGAATTGGAACTGGGAGCAATAAACCTGCTGGATGTTGGTCTTCACTCTTCACCTGCTGACATTCCATGCACTTAGAAATGTATTCAGCGACATCCTTCTTCATGCCTGGCCAGAAATAATATTTTCTTGCTGTAGCAATTGTTTTCTGATATCCCGGGTGACCAGAGTATGGAGCTTTATCGATTTCATCCATAACAATCCTCCTCAAATCTGCCGCATTTGGAATATAGACTCTAGTTTTATAGGTAAGAAGTCCGTCTTCCTCCAAATGATAACCCTCATACTTCTTTTCAAGGTTTTGCTGCTGCAATTTGTCCTTTATCTGCACATACACTTCATCCTCAACAATGTGGTTAACAATTTGCTGTCTTAAATCTGGTTGGCAAGTACTAAGCGCTGCCACATGCATTTCATGCACCTTCCTGCTGAGTGCATCAGCCACCTTGTTTTCTTTCCCTTTTATGTGTTTGATTTCAAAATCAAATTCACACAAAAATTCCAACCATCTAGCTTGCCTATCATTTAAAGTTGGCTGATCAAACAAGAATTTCAGACCGCAATGGTCTGTCCTTAATTCAAATTTTCTTCCCATTAAGTAATGCCTCCACATCTTTAAAGCATGTACTATGGCTGCAAGTTCTATATCATGAGTAGCATAGTTCTTCTCATGATCCTTCAACTTTCTTGACTCATAGCATATCACGTGGTTGTCTTGCATAAGAACTCCTCCAAGTCCTTGATTGCATGCATCGGTACATACCACAAAGTCTTTTTCTGGGTCTGCAATTTTCAAAATTGGTGCACTTGTAAGAATATTTTTCAACCGTTGAAAACTTTCCTCACATCTTGGTGAACATTCAAACTTTATCCCCTTCTTTTGCAAAGAAGTGATCGGGTTTGCAACCTTAGGGAATCCTTCGATAAACCTCCTGTAGTAACCAGCAAGGCCCATAAAAGATCTCACATCAGTCACATTCCTTGGAGTTGGCCAATTCATAATGGTTTCAATCTTCTCAGGGTCTACAGATATTCCTTCGTCGGAGATGATGTGACCCAAATAATGAATTCTATCTTTATAAAAGTCACATTTGCTCAACTTTGCATACAGCTTATGCTCCCTTAGTAATTGCATTGTCATTCTCAAATGTTCTTCATGCTCTTCTTCATTCTTAGAATAGATAAGAATGTCATCTAGGAATACAAGAACAAATTTGTCCAAATACTTGCTAAAAACATTATTCATGAGACACATGAATGTAGCTGGTGCATTTGTGAGACCGAATGGTACCACTACAAACTCATAGTGCTCATACCTCATTCTAAAGGCTGTCTTATGAATATCTTCTTCTTTGATTCTTACCTGATGGTAACCAGACCTCAAGTCAATCTTTGAAAATACTTTGCCCCTCTCATTTGGTCAAAAAGGTCATCAATTCGGGGCAATATGTATTTGTTCTTCACAGTGACTTTGTTCAACTGCCTGTAGTCAATACATAACCTGAGTGTTCCATCTTTCTTTTTCACAAATAGAACAGGTGCTCCCCACGGGGACACACTTGGCCTAATATACTTCTTTTCCAGCAACTCTTATAATTGCATTTTCAATTCTAGCAATTCCGGTGTACTCATCCTACAGGGTGTCTTAGACACTGGTGCCGCTCCTGGCACAAGTTCAATTGTAAAGTCAATGTCTCTCTTTGGAGGGAGTCCTGGAATCTCATCAGGAAAAACATCCCTGAATTCTTGCAATACATGATAGTCCTCAAATTTAAGAGTCCCATTCTCGGCTGCCTCTAAAATGTGGGCTGCATACAGTTGAAACCCCTTCCTACAGAACTTCTTCAACTGCATGGCTGAAACATGTCTAACAGAAGTCACCTTTGGAATGCCTTTTACAACCCTCGGGTTTCCTTCTTCGTCCATGCATTCAAATGTCTTATTGTAGCAGTCAAGTTTAACCCTGTGTGCTTCTAACCAATCCATTCCAATGAGAATATCATAGGAACCCAGTGGTAAAATATTCAGATCTGCATAAGTGAATAGCCCATCCATCTCTAATAGACATTTCTCTACAATTTCACTAACTTTTCTCTTGGTTCCAGTGGCTAGTTGAACTAACCATGATTTACTATGCTTTAATTTCTTGAAAGCACAAACCTCAACAATTCTAGGAGTGACATAACTGTGAGTAGATCCAGGATCAATCAAAATAGAAACAGATTGCTTAGCAATCTTACCTTCAACTTCAACCACAGTTGATTGATGATCTGCCTGGCGGTTGTCTAGTGCTGCATAGATTATAGGGATTGTCCTCGCCACTTGACCCACAGTTCTAGCTCCCTGAATGTTGTGAACTTGATTTGCATTCCCATTTCGATGTGGACAGTTCCTAAGCATGTGGTCTCCTCCACAACCCCAACATTGAAGTGGTTTTCTTGGCTCCTTTGGATCTCTTGGCTTGTCTCCCATCAACCTAGTTGGCTTAGTCACAACCTGTGATGGTTGCCTTTGCTGATTCCGGAATTGAGGAGGCTTGAACCCCTTCTTCCTTTGATCAAACTTTTCATTTTTCCTATCCTTCCATGCCTTATGGAATTCTGGTTTGCTTCTGTTTTGATCAAAGCAATACTTGGCCTTTCTTATGGCCTCCTCTAGAGTTCGAGGTTCATCAAACTCAATTCTATCTTTATATGACTGGGGCAGTCCACTTAGGAAACGCTGAATTTTCACCTTATCATCTCGAATGTATCTGACATATCTTAGCAGCTCCAAGAATTTGTTTGCATATTCTTCCATGGTCAATTGTCCCAATCTCAGCTCATGGAACTCTTTGATCTTATCATCATAGTACCTATCAGAGAGGTACTTCTGCTTGAAGTATTTCTTGAACTGCTTCCACACAATCTTCCTTTCATTGATCTTCTTTACTTGCCTGATGTGTTCCCACCATATAGATGCTCTTCCATTCAAGTTGAAGATGGCTACCCTTGCCTTCATATTTCCTGAGTAGTCTTGGACTTGGAAATACTTCCTCATCCCAAGAAGCCAAGCTTCAGCTTCTTGACCAGACTTTATCTCTCCATCAAATGTAGGAGGTTTCGTCTTCTTAAATTCCCCATGTGAATTGTTCTTGTAGTGCTTCTTCCTCTTGCTTCTGCGAGACGAAGAGCTTGAACCCTCAATGGATTCTTCAGAGTCAGATGATTCATTAGAAGAGATTTCTGGAGTATATGTTCTGTCTGTAGAAACTCTTCTTGAGCTACTGGCCCTCTTACGAGAATTCCTTCTAGAACTACTCCCACCCCTTTTTGGATTTGATGTCTGATGCCCAGAGTTTATTTGCCTTTGGATGTCTGTCAAACTCTGTAGCATGGCTGCATTCAACTAATTTTGTTCTTCCTGAGCTTTAATCATCCTTTCATTATCTTCCCTACAGCTTTGCAACTCCACCCTTAGGCTTCTCATGGTGGCTGCAATACCTGGAGGAGTCACTTGATTTCTTCTCCCATTAGATTGTGTTTCATCATTTTCAACATGTATGTTCTCCCCCATGGCATCTGTCTTAGGCTCATAGGGATCCTGTGCATCATCCATAATATTGATTTTCTTGGCCCAACCAAGATCCAAAACTTTCCAACTGTACTATCTAGAGTGTTGCCCTGATATAACTGTGATTCTGCAGAATGTGTTCATCCACACAATTGTTAGCTGCATTATATTCTCAGAATTCATAACTTACTTCCATGCACGTGGGAAAAGGTTATATTGACAATTTGTCAAATCACAATCAATGACATATGAGGGGGAACAAAGGGGCTCAAGGGGGCTTGCGCCCTTGTGGCTTCTTTCCACAGTTTCGAGGTGGTTTGTTGAACGCTTTCGCAATTGCGGAGCGACTTGCGGAATGCTTCCACAATTGTGGAACTATTCGCCGAAGTCTTCCGCAGTTGCAGAACGATTCGCCGAAGTCTTCCGCAGTTGCGGAACGATTCGTCGAAGTCTTCCGCAGTTGCGGAACGATTCGCCGAAGTCTTCCGCAATTGCGGAACAATTCGCCGAAGTCTTCCGCAGTTTCGGAACGACTCGCGGAACTCTTCCGCAATTTCGGGACGATTTCTCGAACTCTTCCGCAGTTTCGGAAGAGAATCCCTTCCGCAATTTCGGAAGAGAATTCCTTCCGAAAATTTCCTTTCGACGTCGAACACTTCGAAAAATTTTCTGCTTTTTCGGAGCATTTCTCCGAATTCTTCCGCGTTGCGGAACAACTCGCAGAGTCCTTCTGCAGTTTCGGAATAGAATTCCTTCCGCAATTTCGGAACAGAATTCCTTCCGCAATTTCGGAAGAGAATTCCTTCCGCTATTTTGGGGCGTTTCGCGGAACTCTTCCGCAAATTTCGGAACGATTTCCCGAACTCTTCCGCATTGCGGAATGATTCACGGAATCTTTCCGCAGTTTCGGGATGACTTCCTGAATTCTTCCAAAAACAGACTTAAACAGAAATTTCCAAAAACTCTTAAGAAATTTTTTGAAATCTTCCCTTCTTTCAGTGATGATTGCTGCTCAGCAGGAGGTGATCTTACCTCTGTAATCTTTCCAACTTATCCTGTTTAGGCCCAATGCTGAGACCTGTGGTGATCAAGAAGGGACCTTCCCAAGTGGTTGTGATTGGATTTGGCCCATAGAGGTCCAATGCTGCAACCAGTAGCTCTGATACCAAAATGTAACGTCCCCTCCTATCATACCAGCATGATAGAGAGGATCGTGATGCTAAAACCGGGATTCTAGCCCCATGAGCTTTTAGCTAAGCATTCACATAATATAGAAGTCATATGGAATGCATGATTATAAGAAAAACACAGCGGAATAATATCAACAACACATCCATCATACATTCAAGATATTAATCAAATAATTATTGCAAAGTTGACACAAGAGAATACTTATCTCAATAAAGTAGTCCCAAGCAACTGGCTATGCAACTGCAACGTTCCACCCAACCATAGGCTAGTTGTGCTTATCAACTTCTTGATGCAACTGCCACCCCCGGGCTGGGCATGATTTCTACAAGGAACCAGGGAACAACAGACTCACACATAGCTAAGCACACACCAAGATGAGCCAAGCCAATCTACAATTGGGTTTATCAGGCTGCTAGGAAATGGAAAGGAAGAATTGCTAAGCTAGTGAGCTCAACCACAGAGCTATGGCTACCTATACAAGATCTATTCAGCTTGGCACTCACAATGCCTACACACCCAACACAAGGAAGTATTCTCTTCACTGCCACACAGTCCCTCAAGCCATACCTTCCTTTCTAGTGCTCTTAGGGTGTGCATAGAAAAGTAGCCAAATCCCTCTTGATCTTCTTGAGAGGTTACTCCCTCCACTAGGTTTATCAAGCCAATTTTGTCCACTACCAGTCCAAGTCTCTTGCTCACAGATTCAAATCAAAACAGGGATGTACATAACAACAAAAGTATAAGTGCTGGGCATGAAGAAACGTTTTTACAGTGAGATACCCAAAGATGGGGTTTTCATTAGCTTCAGAAAAACGTGGGAAAACCAAAAACGAAACTGGAAGATGGGGAATAACCCTGGGAAGCCAAATCCATTTTCAGAAAAACGTCCATGGACATTCTGGGGCAAAAACGGCCTCCATAACAGTCCCTAAATCGTGGCCCTTCTCTCCCAGCTACTGTATATGCAAAAACCGAGCTCCCAGGCATGAAAAATGCAAGAAAAATGGTGAAAATTGTGATGGAAAAATGCCCACTAGTTCAGAATGCGTTCGAGGGCAAAGACTGTGGGTTCATAATGGCTTTGGGCACCATTTCATGGGTGTTTTCTTGCCCAAGAAGACAAAACACGATTTTCCAGGTTGATGGCTTGCCCATACATGAAATTGGCTACCATACCTCTTCATTCCCAAGGCATTAACTGCCTCAACCAACTCTTGGAAGATTTAAATGATTGGGTCCATAACCCAAAATGGGTAGTTGAGAGTTTATGGGTGTTCTCATTGACACATGGATTAACACCATTGGCTCAAGGGTTTGAATAATTCCCCTCCCCATTCCTTGTAGAATCATGCCCCCATCTCTTTGTTGCATTGCATAGCTAGTTGTGGGTATTTTCATTAAAATTCGTATTTACATGATGTCTTATTTACATTGTGCCTATCTAGCACAAGAACCATAGGCATCTATTTTTAATTGCCGACACATAAAAAGCTAAATCAATGGTGGGGCCTTGGCCTTGAGCTCCTCACCATGATTAAATTACAATATTTACATCATTTACGATTTAATACAAAGGGGGTCAAAATGGGGACATTACATAGAGCCTGAACATGGCTACCCGACGCCCCCACTTGGAATTTGCCCACTTTTGAATATTTATCGATCAACGCCGGATTCGTTGGCTATGGGGTGAAGGTTTTATTATGATTCAAATTGGATTAATGTGAGAAATTAAGTAGCCCAACAATGTTTCTATGTAATCCAATCTTTCAAGGTTGGGTAGAGCATACATGGTGTGGAAAACAATAAATTCCAATTTTTAGGGGATGATGGGTTGTGAATATTTTACTTAGAGCACATAAACAAAAGCTCTCCGACAGAGAGTGCTCTTGATCCACCTTATGGTGAGATTCAAGAGTCTTATCTAATCTATATGCAAGTGCAAGATGCAACAAGATGCTCTCCAATAGAGAGTGCTCTTGACTTGTCTTATGACAAGTTCAAGAGACTTTTGTGTTCTTTTTATGATTGAGCAATTTATAGAAAAGACACACAACAATTAAATCAAATAATGGAAGACTTAATCAAGCAATTAGTATTCTAAAAATGCAAAAAAGAACTAAACTAACAACTAGTATTCTAGAATGCAAAATGGAAAACTAAGCTAAGGATGAAACAAGCCAAAAGGATAAAGACACTACAAACTTCCCCAAATGGGAAAGTTGGGTTGTGGGAGCCTTAAATCCCACTTGCTCTCTTTTATTAGATATTACAAACTTTTTGGGGATTTCAACCTTTAAAGAGAACTTGAAAAGATAAAATGAGAAGCTTTAATGGCTTTTACAAAAAAAGGAGAGTGGTTATGATCTTCTTGGTTCAAATCTTCTTTTTGTTTTGGATCTTATTCTTGGTTTAGATATTTCTTCAAGTCTTTTTATTTGTGTTCTTCTCCTAGGTTTGTTCTTCTCTGCAATCTTGGATCCTCCTCTTGGTATTTTGTTCTCTTCAAGTGCCTACAACAAATATCAACTCAAACACCCATAATAGTTAATCAAATCAAATAGAAAATGACAACTAATCTAAGATCTAACTAACCAAATGGAAATCTAAGACTAAATGCAAAGTTAACTTTTAAAATGCAATGCAAGTCATAGATCCAAGATGCAAATCAGAATTCTAAATTTTATGAGATATAATGCAAAGCTAAAAAGGAAACTAGATGCAAAACTAACAAAATGAACTAAGATCTAAGTATTAGAATGAACTAACTTTAATACAAGAACTTAAGATCTAAATGTAACCTTTAAACAAAAGCAAAGATAAAGGAATGGAGAGAACAGGCAAACCAAAGTAGAGGTCGAAAGGAAGAGAAGAAGGAGAAAGTTAAGGTAAAGAGCGAAAAGGAGGAAGCAGATGGAAAAGGTCAAAAGGAAAAAATGAAAGGAGGAGAAGAGCAAATAGAAAGGAAGGAGCTGCCAAATAAAAAGAGAATGGGACAGTCAAATAAAAAGAGAGTGGGACAGCCAACAATAAATACTAAAGTGACTACAAAAAAGGGATAGAGGGCAGTGAATAGAGAAGTAGGAAGGGAGTTGGGGGTAGCCACGAGGAAGGAAGAGAGGTGGCTGCAAAAAGTAAGCTAAAACAGTGAGAAAAACAGTAAACTAAGTGAGCCAAAACAGTGAGAAAATGAGTGAAAAAGAAGTGGTGAAGAAGTGGAGAAAAAAGAAGAAGGGAAGAGGGGCAAGCCAAACAAGGCAAGAAGGGAAGAAGAAGCCAAGTAGATAGAAAATGGTGTTTAGGGATTCTTATATGGTAACCAGTAACAAGGGTTTAAAATTTGATTTTTAAATATGGATCTTGGAGCAAGCTTCTCAAGCTCAATTTGAAGCACAGATTTGATCTTTGGAGAGCCCTGAAATACACAATTTTGTTAGAAAATATTGGTGAAGAGGAGAAAGAGGCAACGGAGCTCAAGCTCCACTTCACTTTTGACAGATTTGCACAATACACAACTCACAAACAACACTTGATCAAGCCTAGTATGATTAATTAAATGGGACAAGAAGAGCATCAGTATTACCGACTACATTTTTCACTCCTAAATCACATGAAACCAAGCATCAATGAGCAAATTGTAACCACAAATGCTCACCATATGGACTTAAGAAAGACTTCTAAGCTAGAAGCATGATAAAGCATTAAAATATGAGCAATACAAAAGAACAATATCACCTTAACACATGTGAAGCATTCCTCGTGAACAATTTGAGCACAACATGTAGACCTCCAAAGTCACTTTTATTCCAACATAGAAAATGCTAAGAACTATTACAAAAATGGCAGAGAAACATTGCACAAAATTTTTCCATCCTAAGAGATCCCAAGAGGCATCTCTTTATACAAAAACTAATGACCAAAGACCTAATTCGAACTTGGAAAATAGAGAGATCCAATATCAATCAACACTAAGTCGAATTCCAATCAATCCATAGCTTGGAGTGTTGATGCACTAGTTAACACGAGTTTGCTGGTTGGTGTGAGTGGGGAGATGTCCTCCACCTAGGAAAGTCTCCCCCCACTCCTTCATAGTAATTATCACCACACCAATGCGTGAATTCCAACTCATAAACTCGTGAGCTAGCAAAGGGAAGGCGTGAACCATCAAGGAGAGAGCTTGGAGCTTGAAGGATGAGTTAACTTGAGTTCAAAAGGAGCCAAGCTTGTGAGGTGGCCTTCAATTTAGGAAGGCGCCTACCATTTAATAAATATTCAACCAACAACCCATTAATACCTTGCCACATCACTAATTCATGATTTTGCATGAAGGAGGGCGAATTTCCTTGAGAGAGTTGACTTGTGGTGACTGGATAGTTAACTGAATCCACCTGGACTTGATTGGAATCTTCATAAATGCATGATTCCATGTCATTTATCCTGCTTATTTAATCCAATTGGATTATTTTGGAGAGATTTGGATTATCTCCAAATTATTATTTTATTATTATTTTTAATTAATATTTCTCTTTTATTGATTTTTTGAGAAAATATTAATTAAATGGTTAAATGAATGTCTGAAACTTAGGATAAGTGATCTTGGGGTTTAACTGAGATTATTGGCTTCGAATTAGGCCTCCAATCACTTAAATCCACCCCCAAACCACTGACATATTACAAATTGATTTTTTCCAATTAAATATTTGGGGAAATTAATAATAAAATAATAAAAATAATACTTGTCCAATGCGTCAGGTAAAAAAAATTCGGACAATGTTTTAAATGGACAATGGACAATGGACCTAGGAAATGACCATCTAATACATACATAGTGTCTAGTAGGTTCATATACATCAGTTGGACTCTAATAACCCCCCAAGGCCCAAACTTTCAAAATTGGGCATTCCAGCTTTGGAGAAAGCGGGAGAAAACCTCGTCGATTATTGCTCGGCTATAGGAAAAGCATAATTGACAAGGGCAAAAAACTCCATGGAATACCTTAGTTGATAGTCAAGTCTTGGGGAACCAAGCCACTCAAAACCCTCCTAGCACACTTATTACAAGGACCCCATGGGGCATGATCATTTCAACAGAAAAACAAAACTGGCTAGTCATCACAAACCGAACCCCTAATAATCTAGAAGTGAACATTGATCATGTTCAAACACTGGCGGCTCAATGGAGGTTCAACTATTGTACAATATAGTTGGCAACACTCCCTACACCAAACAACAACTAGATGGAGCCAGTCCTTTTCGAGTAAAGAAAAGATGGAATGCACCTAGAAGAGTGAAGAGAGCCGAAGGGTGGTTGGGAACTAAATTTTAGGATAGAATCAATAAACCTTGGGAGAGAGAATGGGAGGGAAGCACAAAAGGGATTTATAGTAATTTTGGGTTTTTTTTATTATGGTAATTCAATTAGTTCTCAGCCAAAAGCTGAACCAACACCAGAATGAGAAAAGAAGGGCAACCTAACTGGGGTTAAGTAGTTGTTTAAACTAAACTAGGGCCCTAGAATATCATGGAAATTTAGTCAGTTCTTACCAGCGACTACAATTAAGAAGAAATTTACGATAGAGAGGGAAGTTAAGTGAAGTCAACCTATCGAGGACACAAAGAGTGAAAAAATGGAAAAGATATGGTGAACAAGAAAAAGACAAAAGGCAAGACGTGGTGATGTTTGGAAAAATATAGTGAAGGAAAGAGGTGGGAGTTGTTCAGTGAACAACCCCATAGTTGCAGTCTATGGGATTCGACAAGGAATAATATTGTCTAGAGAAAAGCAGGGGATGAAGCAGGGGAATGACCAGTCTGATCTACTAAGAATTCATCTCGAGTCGAGCCCTACACGAGACATCAACCTAGAGGGAGATAGCCACAAACTAGGGTTAAGTAGTTGTTTAAACTAAACTAGGGCTCTAGAATATTGGGGAAATTTAATCATTTCTTACCAACGACTATAATTAACTAGAAATTTACCACGGAGAGGGAAGCTAAGTTAACACAAAATATCGAGGATGCAGAGAGGGAAAAATTGGAGACAATAGTGTGAACAAGGGAAGGCAAGAGACCAGATGTGGAGATGCTTGGGAAAATATAGTGAAGGAAAGAAGCAGAGATTGTTCAAAGAAAGACACCATAGTTGTAGTCTATTGGATTCGAGAAGGAACAATATTGTGTAGAGAAAAGAAAACGATGGAGAGGGGAAATGACCAGTCTGATCTAGTAAGAAGTTTTGACTCGATCCCTACTCGATACATAAACCTAGAGGGAGCCAATCATTTTCGAGGTGACCAGAGATGGATTCCATCGAGAAGAATGAAGAAAACCAAAGGGTGCTTGGGAACCAAATTTTGGGATAGAATAAGGAAAGCATAGGAGAGAGAAGCGTTGGAAGAAAAAAGGACAAAATGAGGTTATATTTATTGGGTTTTACAATTGACTAAGTGACATAGGACTCTAGATTTACTAGGCTAATTCAATTAGTTCTAAGCCACAAATATCATTAACAACAAATAAAGAAAAGAAGGGCAACCTAACTAGGGTTACATAGTTGTTTAACTAATCTAGGGATCTAGCGTATTAATAAAACCCAAATTAATAGATGCATAAGACCTATTGATTTATCCCAAACTCCCTGTGCCATGTACACTTTAGAAGTACTACAGAGTTTCCCATTGCAGCGTAGTGCACTTCTTGTAGCGATTGGGAGCGTAGACTCATCCAATATGCTTTCTCATTTTGATATGAATAATATCAAGTTTCGGTTGCCGTACCATGTTGCTCTCCAAATAGAGGTAGTCCATGGTCCCAAGACCATTGGATGAGTTGTTGTAGATGAGGGCATGTCTACATGGGTAATGTTCATTTCTTGCTGGAAGGATTTGGGAAAACTTGAGTTAACCCCCTCGAACACAGTGCTTACCGCCTTTGATGGAAGAACTTTCCATCCACACGAATTCTTACCATCATTTGACGTTGAACTTGCAAGAAAACTAGTATCTGTAGAGGTTGAATTTTTGGATGCTCCACTTGACTATAACTTGTTGTTAGGTAGGAGCTGGATGTATGCAATGCAAGCAGTGCCATCGTCTGTTTTCTGAGTTATAATGTTCCCTCACGAAGGAAAGATCGTCACAGTCGATCAACTTTCGTTTTCTCGGAAGAACAACCAAGCTTCATTGGATTCAATAATTCCGATGGTTGATCAGTCTCACCCAATGAGTGAGACTTTAGGAGTAGGGATCTGTGGGTCATTAATGGGCACTTTTGAACTACCTGATCCTGTTCATTTTATTGGTTCTGAAGAGTGTTCTTCGTCTGATATTATCACAGTTGGTCCAACGATATATCCATGGATTCTCCCCACCGAATAAGAACCAGTTGTGCCCTTATCTGTTGCAGAGATGGCCTACTTAGATTCACAACATACTGCAATAGAACATATCGTGACTCCGTTGGTCTCTGTTGAGTCAGATATGGATTATTATCCTGCATGGTCAGTGGACTCCATCCACTCTTTTAGTTGTCTAGACATTGTTTTTCCCTCCGATGAGGCCATTTTGGAAGCAATGATTGGCCTGGACCATCCTTGGGAACACATGTACCACAGGTCTTATTTTCTTCATGATCTCGACAAGATTGAGAGAGGTGATTTTTCTATGAGACCCGGTAGGAATGTTGATTTTTCTACTATCCCTTCTACTTCAAAAGTTGTTTATGCCAAAGGGAATATGAAAAATATATCGAGAACATTCTGATCAAGATTTACATCAAACTTGGAGTCGTGGAAAATCTTTTCATTGGTGCAGACTGTTCTCCTGAAGAGATCCTTTTGAATACCAATCTACTTAAAGAATTTTGCGATGTTTTTTTCCTGGTCGTACGAGGAGATACCAGGCATCAACCCTGCCATTGTTGAGCACGTCATCACAACTTACCCCAACGCTAAACCTGTGAGACAGAAGCTCCATCCAGTTAACCCTAGAAAATCAGCTGCCATCAAGGCGGAAGTAGAGAAATTGCTCAAAGCCGGATTCATCTATCCGATAGCTATAACGGAATGGGTTTCAAATCCTGTTCCGGTAGAAAAAAAGCAAGGAACCATTAGAGTCTGCACTAACTTCTGGGACCTAAATAAAGCTTGTCCGAAAGACAATTACCCCACACCATTCATAGATCATATCATCTATGCGTGTGCGGGCCATGAAATGTTTTCTTTCATGGATGGTTTTTCAGGATATAATCAGATACAGATCAAACCTAAAGACCAGCACAAGACAGCTTTCATTTGTCCTTGGGGAACCTTTTCCTATCGAAAGATGCCATTTGGCGTAAAGAATGTTGTAGCTACCTTTCAGTGCGCAATGAATTTCACTTTTCATGACATCAAGCACATAGTCGAACCTTACCTGGATGATCTCCCAACGCGATCTCGAAAGAGACGGGAGCATCCTAATCACCTAAGACTTGTGTTTGAACGATGCAGATACTACAAGATTCGATTGAATCCGAATAAATGTGTCTTCTGCGTCGAGTCTGGACGATTACTGGGTTTCATAGTATCCAGTCATGGCATGATGGTCGATCCATTGAAAGTTGAGGCGATTGTAAATCTACCTCCTCCTCGAACCCTGGCACAACTTCAAATTTTGCAGGGCATATCCAACTTCTTGAGATGCTTTATCATTAACTATGCCAAAATTACAAAAGGTTTCATGAGACTAATTAAACAAGACACCTACTTCCTGTGGGATGAGGCTGCCCAAACATCATTTGAGGCCTTGAAAAGGGCATTACTTTCAGCCCCCTTGTTGAGCCCGCTAGACTATACGAAGGATTTCCTCTTATATATGGCTGCATCAGTATACACAATCGGCATAGTACTTGTTTAGGAGGATGACAAGATCCAAGAGCATGTCATTTATTATCTGTCGCGCGCCTTGATAGCTCTTGAGATTAAGTATTCCTACGTGGAGAAGTTGGCATTAGCTATTGTCCATGTTGTTCAAAGGCTACGTCACTACATCTTATTGCGAACTACCACTGTGATTGCGGAATTCAATCCTTTTCAATATGTTCTCACTCGACATATTATCGGTGGGAAATTCAATAAATGGATTGTAATCCTGCAAGAATTTGACTTGGTTTTCAATCTGCTAAGTCAAAGAAATCACTAGTTTTCGCCAAACTGATTTCTGAATTTCCTAGTGACATAGTACAAGTTGAGGAAGAGTCATCATTCCCGGATGAACATATTTTTCTCATTGCATCCTCTGGCCCATGGTATGGGGATATCCTAGTATATCTCCAGACTTTGAGGTGTCCCACCACTTTCTCTAGGGATGAATGACACAAACTTAAGAGTCATGCAAAGAACTATCTCATCACTTCTAACACTTTGTACAAACGTGGGATAGATTCCATCTTACATCGTTGTTTAACTTTAGAGGAATCTGAAACAATATTGAATGATGCTCACAGTGGATCCTATGGGGGTCATCTTTCTGGGTTGGCAACAGCCCATAAAATACTGCGTGCTGGTTATTTCTGGCCCACGATCTTCAAAGATTGTGTGGAAGCTGTGAAGCGCTGTCAGCGATGTTAGTTTTTCACCAGGAAGATGAGAGCACACCCAGCTCCTCTCCATCCTGTAATCACAACATGCCCCTTCACCAAGTGGGGTATTGATTTTATGAATTGTAATCCAGTTTCTGCTAGAGGTCATCATCATATCATTGTTTCCATCGACTACTTCACCAAGTGGGCCGAGGCAATGCCTACTGTTAAGGAAGATGGGGAAACGGCTGCTTATTTCATTTTCAACCAGATAATTGCAAGATTTGGTGTACCCAAAGAGATCGTGACTGATCAAGGTCGACATTTTCAGAACAACATGATTACCAATCTATACACCATGTTAGGTTTTCGATAGGAAAGTTCGTCTTTGTTTTATCCACAAGTGAATGGTTAGGTCGAAGTGGTTAATAAAACTTTGAAATTTTTTTTACAAAGGACCGTTAATTCCAGTAGATCTAACTGGCACATCATGCTATACCCTAATATTTGGGCCTACCGATCCAATGTGAATACTGCTACCGGGTTCTCTCCCTTTCAACTTGTGCATGGGATAGAAGCAGTCATTCCGGTTGAGTGCGAGATTCCTTCATTGAAGTTGGTTGTCCAACTACTACCTGACACTTCAGTCTTGGAAGAACGTTTGCTGCATTTAGAACATCTTGATGAGCAGCTCCGCGATGCGCTCACAGCAAATGAAGCGCATAAGAATCGAGTCAAGGTACAATATGATAAGTCTGTCAGACCTAGGGTTTTTCTCAAAGGATACTTTGCTCTGCTCTATGACCAGGACAAGGAACCTTTAGGAGTCGGCAAGTTTAAGTCCATGTGGATCGGTCCCTACATAGTTTCTAAGGTGCTGAAGAAGGGTGCATACGAGTTAATTGATTATGAAGGTAATAAGTTGCCAGAGCCCATAAATGGGCTCTACTTGAAGAAGTACTACACTTAGGCCTCTGTGCTTTTTCATGTATTAAAGCTGTACATTTTTGTAGAGTTAGCTTTGCTTATAGTTGTCGTTACGTTTTATGAATCAAGCAACAGCTTAATAGGATCCCCTACTCTATCATCCCTCTTTTCTTGTCCCTTCATGTGAGGATCCTTCAGATAGAAAGAGTGGTTTTCCACATGCTCAATTAGTTCAAGACTTCACTCCCAATACTCAGATCTCATTGGGGACATGCACCAAGAAATAACAAGAGTAGATTGCTCTGATACCACTGATCTAGATTATTTAAAGAATGAAATGAAGGTGGAAATGTAAAATGGAAACACATAAAAATATTTTTTAGAGAGCACAATAGTACATTATAACCAAAATTCTATTATTGAATGGAATGGAAAAACATTGTAAACTACAAAGCAAAACAAACTAGTTCGGATAGTGGTCTCATATCTCTAAAGAGCCTAATGTGCCAGCTATGCTCATTCTCCAAAGAATATTGCAAAGAGACTGAAAAGGGACTTTTACCATAATCATAAATACAAAGAAAAAAATCTGTAAACATCAAAAAAATCTAACCCTATGAGATGAAGCACCAATAGGATTTGTGGGCCCTGAGATGTCTAGTCGATAAATCAACTTCCCGAGGGCAAAAATTTTGCATACAATCTTCGTTTAGGGCACATGATAACTCATTGGAAAGAACTAAATGAGAAGTACAACTAGTAAATATCATTAAATACCAATTTAATGCATGGCAATGTTTCCCATGATTTATCTACATCTCCCATAATAAGATTTTAGGTGCATTAGGCAATCACAGTCCATAATAATCACTTATAGATAATTTGAAATATAATTTATTTTTAAAACTTTAATTATATTGAACATATGCAAACTAATATGCATTCCACGATGATCTCACTACAATACATCATGCCATTAGTAAGTATAATAACTTCAATTATACACATAGTCCATTTGATTCACTTAGTGATACCTTCTATTATAATAATTGATGCTCATCCATATTAAACTTTTTCAATATTTGAAAATTGACTTGTTTTCATCAGTTGGTCTTTAACTTATTTTAATTTTTATTAATTTGCACTATAATGCAATTTGTCTTTCTCTTCGCAAATTATTATTTCTAATGATGGATTACAGTGGTATGGTATAAAACGTTGATTTAAAAATGGATGTGATAATTACAACAACAAAAAATCATTTATACTAATCATACAAGTATAATACTTGAAAAACTCTTATATTCATGTAAATGTCCCCATGCCAATATTTGATTCCAATTAGAAAGTATAGATTGTTTGTTGATCTAAGTGAAACTTCTTATACTTCCAATGAATTTTGGGTCTTCAAAGGTTAATAAGGAAATTGGAAACACCCTTAGGAAGTTTATTGAGGAAGACATTATATTTTTTGGGTTCCAGGAATCTATCTATTGCTAAGGTTTTTAAGGTAATTGGAAACACCCTCGGGAAGTTTATTGAGGAAAACACTAGATTTTATGGTTGGTCTTGATTTGAGAGAAGGGCTTGATGTTGATATTATACTTAAGAAGGCGGTTTATTCATTTGTGCAACCTTTGGACTATAGTAGGATTCCATTTCAATGGTTTCGACGCCATAAGATAGGCCATACCATGACAGATTCTGATTTGTCTTTTATTTAGAATACATGGGTTTGCAAGGATGGATTTCAAAAGGTTATTTTTTATTAGGATTAGAAGCATTCATAATAAAAGGCAAGGTATTTATCTCTAGTGAATTATATAATGGGAAGGAGGAATATTCTTTGCTCAATAGGCCAATTTATGATGGTCATATGGTAGGCCAGGCTTCTATCGATGATGTGCCAAAGGGAATGGAACCCAATAGTGAACATGTCCAGAAGAAAGTGGTGGTTGGGACTAAGAATTAATCACAAGAGGGATCTAGTAAGTGTATCATTGGCCTTGTTCCTTTAAATATGTTTTTTTAGTTACAAGAAACCAAATGGTGGCCATGGGCTACATGGGAATGAAATACCCCAAATATTATAGCTAGGTATTTTCTTGTTATGAAATATGGGGGGATGGAAATCCAATTAAACTTATATTATCCATTCGAGTGAAGTAGGGAAGAGGGGTGGGTTTGACTATATGTTTTGTAACTTGGTGGAAAATGTGATTTGGAGGAGGTTTTTGACCAAAACACGAGAAATTGTGGAGTGCTCAATGAGCCAAGGTATAACCTCCAAAGAAAAAAGGGATTCTTTGGGGATGTTGGAGGTGTTACTAAAGGAGAATTGAATATGAACATTGTTAAAAATGGGTAGAAACAAGACGGGGATAGGAAGTCATTTCTTTCTAAATATCAAGAAAATTTTGTTAACAAAGTAATCATGGGAAAGAAAGCATCCATTATAGGGGTTCTTAGAGTGACCGATGCCTTGAATGTGGTGAAGTCATTATCATCCTATCCTTAAATTGCAGAGGTTTGGGCAGTTCCTTAAAAAATTATTTATTTAAGGAGACTTGTGGAAGTAAAAAATATTGATATTCTCTTCTTCAAGAGTTGATGGGGGGAAATGGGAAAATTGTTTTAGAATTAGGGAAATTCTTTTCAAGTTGGGAGTTTTCATTTCATGATACAAAAGGCAAATATTGTGGGGTGATTACTAGGTGCAAGAAGGCTAGGTCCTTACTATGTACTACTTCTCTATCTTTTGATTTATGTCTCACGATAGTGCTTTATTCATAGGATATGAAAACGTGTTAGATTTTCATCATTTAATTCAATAGATCTAGGATCTTAACTGAAAGAACAACATGTGCAGCATATCAAGCATAAGAGACAAGAGACAAGAGACATAAAAACATTTCACCGAGGAAAATCAAGAAGGTGAAAAACCCTGCAACTTCCTCAGAGATAGAATAAGCATCAATACAAGGATCACCATGATCAAACCCAAGAGATAGATATCTTCAGCGGCATGCTCCTCCTCCACTTGTGCGCACCCTTCTCTTCTCTCACTAATGCGAAGTGAGTGAATAATAGAATGTGTAAAATGAGAGACACACACTCTCTATTTATACACTAACTTGACTTGCCCTTTACTCAACTAGGTCGGCCCCAACTTAACCACTTAACATAATGCTGACTGGGCCAACCCCTCTACGGTGGTCTAATAACCCTTTGACCCACATGACTCATACAGGGCCGACCCCATCAAGGTGGTCTAATAACCCATCAAGTATAAGTTACGATACTTACAATATAACTTGCGACACTTGCAAGTACACATGACGACACTTGCAAGTACACATGATGACACTTCCAATTGGAGGAATAATACATCTTCGTTGGGGATACAATAAAGTACAAATGTAATATACAAGTGAATATCTTCCAAAGTTACAAATACATCAACACTCCCTCTTAACTAGGAAGGTATTCTCTTGACACAAGTCATCAATACATATATGCACAAGTCTTCAATTTTGGAGCTGGATCATCATCCCTGGATCACGGAGCATCATCGTCACTGTTGCTGCTATCTCAATCAATCTCTAATCTACTCGTCATAGGAATTTCTACAGATCCATCCCTTTTTAATGTTGGATGTAGGCGTAGCCTCCATGTAGGTCTTCATCATCTCTACGAGCAAGCCATCAAGTAGGTACACCTCAGGACTGATTACACTGCCTCTACAAAACCTGCAAGATCTCCCAGGATTGATTACACTGCCTCTGCAAAACCTGTAAGAGCATCTCAAGACTGATTATATGCCTCTGCAAAACCTATGTACCATACTGTCACCTCATCATCTTCAGATCACCTCATAGTCCACGGAGCACAACCCAAATTCACATCACACAGCACTTACATACACCGACATGGGAAGACACACTTCAAGCCTCCGTGAAAGGCTCATCACTTATATCTACGCCATGGGAAGACACACTTCAACCATGCGAGAATGGAATCACACTTATATCCATAGCCATGGGAATACACACTTCAGCCATGCTCGAATGGCACAGCTCTTACATCAACGACCATGGGAAGACACACTTCAACCATGTCGGAATGGCCCCAGCCCTTATATCTGCACCATGGGAGGACACACCTACCACCATGTGATAATGGCTCATGTGCATCTGTGTCTCCAGACTCATCACTTCCCCTTAGAGGAAATCTCAATCTGAAGTACACCGAGCCTCTCTCTGAAGTACTCAAACTTCACTCTGGCCAGCAGCTTGCTCAACACATCAGCTATCTACTAGTCCATCGCAACATACAGGAGCTTCACTGCTCCTCTTTGCACCATATCCCCGATATAGTGATATTTGATCTCAATGTGCTTTGACCTGTCATGGAAAAATGGGTTCTCAAACAACTTCACACAACTCTGGTTGTCACAGAAGATACAAGTAGCATCCAACGGGAGATCAAATAACTCAGACAATAGCTTCCTAAGCCATACTGCCTCACAACTAGACGAACAAGCTGCAACATACTCTGCTTCGGCTGTACTCAGTGCCACACAGGATTGCTTCCTGCTAAACCAAGAGATCATACCGGATCCCATACTGAAGCAACACCCCGAAGTGCTCTTCCGATCAATGTCACTGCCTGCCCAATCTGAATCAACATAACCCTCTAGGTTAAACTTTTAATTTGCATCATACTTGAGCCCATAATCAACCATACCCTTCAAGTACCTCAGAATATGCTTTATAGCAACCATGTGAACACTTCTCGGATCCATCAGGAGTTGGATAAATGTGTTCACAGCAAAGCAAATACCTGGTCTCGTGTTTGTTAGGTACATCAAGGACCCAATCATCTAACGATACACCGTGACATCAACCGGCTCAGATGAAGCATCACATAGAAGCTTCAATTTCGATGCCATAGGTGTGGCCATGGCCTTGCAGTCCATCATCCTGAAACTCTTCAGGATATCTACTGCATACTTCCCTTGTCCAAGGAAGATCCCATCTGCACTCTTCCACACCTCCATGCCTAGAAAGTAGTGCATCATACCCAAGTCCTTCATATCAAACTCGGCAGCAAGCTTCCTCTTCGTGTCGGAAATCAATCTATCCTCACCTATCACAAATAGGTCATCCACATACAATAGTAGTATCACTGGATTTCCTTTCTCAACCTTGTAGTAAAGGTTGGAATCCGCTTTACTCTTAGTAAATCCCAAGCTGAATAGGAAGTTGTCTATCCTACCATACCAAGTTCTAGGAGCTTGCTTCAAGCCATACAAGGCTTTCTTCAACCTACACACATATGACTCCTTGTCATCTGTCTCAAAACTAATTGGCTGCTCCACATACACTTCCTCTTCGACTACACCATATCCATTTGGTGTATCTTCCACTTCATCATTGCAGCCAGAGCAAGTATTGTTCTGATGGAAGTGTATCTGGCTATAGGAGCAAGAGTCTCTTCATAATCTATCCCTTCTTTCTGGGAGAAGCCACAAGCCACAAACGTTGCCTTGTATTTCTCTATGCTACCATCTACAGCATGCTTGATCTTATAGATCCACTTGGAAGTCACAACAGACTTCCCTTCAGGTCTTGGGACCACATCCTAAACATCATTCTTCATGATCAACTGGTATTCCTTGATCATGGCATTCTTCCATTACTGCATCCCGAATCCTGGGAACTTCAGATTCTTTAATATCTTCAATAGATAGTTTTCTTTGAACTTCGTAGCTGGAACAAATGTTGTAGTCCTTCTTTTGTAGGCGATTGTACACGATCTTTCCTACAAGTCAAATTTAATTGCATGATTAGAAACTTCGCATAGTTTTTCAAAAACACATTCTTATGCATAAATACATATGTCATACAATCATGCAATTATCTTTAGCCAATGCTTCAATACAACATTTATCAATATCTCGTAACTTTCTAGTTGCCTTCCATCTCTACCAGAACATTTGTTAAGAGAGTGCACAACTCCCAACATGTTAGCAAAGAGGTTTCATTCTAGATAAGTAGCAATGGAATGTTGTACAGTACCATAGGCCACTTACCCATTACTTGCATATTAGTAGTATCTTGTTCATTAATGCAACTTTTGTAATACGCATAATACATATCCTAAGTCTAGGAATATAAGTATGTACATGACTGGACAACATCATTTAGGTAATCATATATACAAGAAATGACAATTCAAATACTTATCTTTGTTTAGTTGTAGGGTGGACTATCTCTCAATCTTTGCTTCCTTGCAGGAACTACTGGAGTGTGCTCCCTCTTGATCTTTGCTTCCTGGATTACATGTCCTTGAACTTATATTCATCCTGGACCACTATGCATGCTTAAGTGTGCACTAGTGTCATCCTCAAGATCTCATACATGATCATACATCCATTAGTATAATCTCAATACTATCAAAACATTATGATAAATTTAACATGTACGGTCATGATTATTTCACACACAGGTAATTTATCACAAGCATTAGTATTCAAGGTTTCAGGGAGGACTTCTATTACTTATGCATATTCTTATTGACCATAGGACTCTTCTGGTTAGTCATATCATCAATCAAAGTAAGAAACATAATATGCATAAACTGTTGATTACTTAAACTTGTAACTTCAAGAATAATCATTCATACAAAAGTATAAGATCCTAACACAAGGTAGGATTCTAACTTGATATAGGAAAAACATACTTGGTTATCATGTTTGCTAGTTATTTCTAACATACCCAAACAATGTCTTCTTGTTCTCTTCAATGAATTGTGCTTAGTAACTTGCATATCCCGTAGGTTAAGCATTGTAGATCCAAATTATACATACCTCATAAGTAGAGCTTCTATGTGATCCATGAGTCTTTGTCTTCATGTCACCATGGTCATATGTTCTTGATCTAGAAATTTTCTTGATGTACCTTTCATGTTAGCGGACAACATCATCCTCATACAACACCACAGTGCATTAGTACAATCATAAGTGTCATAACCCTAATCAATGAATGTCTTCTATCATTCACATGCATTCATACTAGGGTGATGAGACAAGTCTAATATTAATCAAGATTGTACTAACCTCAATAATATGAAGACAAACATATCATAAACTTAAGCATGAACAAATTTCAAAACATACCTGTATCTCTTCAAGTCATACCTGTCGTGATTGCTTGTAGCCTTCTCATGTAAAGCCTCAGCCTCATCTCCCTCTGGAACTGAAACTTCTTCACTTATGCAGGTGTCCAATTCATTCTTTTCTAGGATTAACCCAATCCACTTTGATTTGCCGAAACTGGATCTGGAGATGGATTAGGGTTTGTCAGAGAAACCCTAAAAATTAAAACTTTGAATTTCAAAATTTTGAATAGATGGAAATATGTGGCTTGCTAAGCTAATCAAGCTGGTATACTTCAATTTTGAAAACTGCAAAATTTGACCCCTCAAAATTGCCTTTGAAACTTTTGGATTCACTAGACAGGACCCTGAACTAGGGTTTGATAAAGCCCACCCTTCTGCCCAACCAAAAGGTTCGATCCAAAGCTATAAAATTTTATTTTTCTGAGGATCTTCCAGCCGTGGTCACGGACTTCAAAAATTCCAACTTTTGCAGAAGCCCTAATTTTCCATCTTTCCGATCAAAATCCCAAACTAGGGTTTGATCAAGACCGACCTTCTTCCCAACCAAAAAATTCGATCTTGGTCTCTAAATTTAGATTTTGATGAGGATCATTCAGCCGTGGTCTTCGATTCCAAAAATTCCAACTTTCTCTGAAGCCCTAAATTCCCACAGCAGTGACCAGCCAAGAATGAAGGTGCTCAGAACCCAAATCTATTTTGACAGAAATATGCACCTGATTGTTTCTGGTGCATATATAAAATTACGAATCCACAAGGTCTGAAACTTCGGCCTGTGGTATCCTGACCTGTCCTCTTTCCAACCCCACAGGTATTACCTCAATTGTATTCTCTGAGAGAGAGAGTTATGCCAAGTGTCGCAACGTGACCTGTTTATGGGATAAAACAGGAGAGCGAACTTGTACGGAGCGCCACATGTCATTGGTTCAATTTTGGCCTCTGAAAAACTTACCTGAGAAAGTAAATTCTGTACCCTACCTGTCACTTGTTATGAAATTTCATTTGGAGCTTCCTAGCCCAAGTTGTGACCTTTTTTCCTAGGTCACATGTTTATGACTGAGATATGGAAGAGGCAGAAACCCTAGATTGTATTGATCATAAAACACAAAGTACAACGAATTAGATGTTTTTCTTCGGAAAAAAGGTACATGGGGATGTTATCTACAACCTGTAGAAGTTTCAGATCCTGAAACTTCTCCAAAATGGATTTATAGCTAAAGTTCCACGATGATTGGTTTTTGCTATATCAAGCCCTAGTCTCCAATTTTTCGCAAGTGCAACAAGTCTCATAAATGCCATATCATGCCTTCCTTCATGCTAGCTCTAATACCATGTTATATTTTCATCATTTAATTCAATATATCTAGGATCTTAACTTAAATAACATGTACAGCATATCAAGCATAAGAGACAAGAGACAAGAGATACAAAAACATTTCACTGGGGAAAACCAAGAAGGTGAAAAACCCCGCAACTTCCTCAGATATAGAATAAGCATCAATACAAGGATCACCGTGATCAAACCCAAGAGATAGATATCTTCAGAAGCATGCTCCTCCTCCACTTGTGCACACCCTTCTCTTCTCTCACTAATGCAAAGTGAGTGAATAATAGAATGTGTAAAATGAGAGAGACACACTCTCCATTTATACACTGACTTGACTTTCCCTTTACTCAACTAGGTCAGCCCCAACTTAACCACTTAACATAATGCTGAGCGGGCCGACCCCTCTAGGGTGGTATAATAACACTTTGACCTACATGACTCATACAGGGCCGACCCCATCAAGGCGGTCTAATAACCCATCAAGTATAAGTTCCGATACTTACAATATAACTTGCGACACTTGCAAGTACACATGACGACACTTCCAATCGGAGGAATAATACATCTCCATTGGGGATACAATAAAGGACAAATGTAATATACAAGTGAATATATTCCGAAGTTACAAATACATCAACAACATGGAGTTTTGGGTCCTTAATATTTATGGGCCTTGTCAATAGAGGATAAATTGTTGGGAGAATATTTTCAATTTGAATTGCATTTATCAAGGAAATGTAATTAATTGAGATATAAAAATTTCTCTAGGAAGGGAAGAAATTTTGTGGAATGTTACTTAGGCACATCCACTAATGGATAATTTCATACAAAGGCTTGAGGCTCATGGCCTACTTTACATTAAGTAAGTAAAATTAGTGCAAATTGGAGAAATAAGAGGGTTAGGGATGACAAGATTGCCAAAAGATTGGATAGCTTTTTAATATCATAAGGGTTACTAGATGATGTTTTGTGGGTTAGATAATGGATAGGGATGTAGTAGGGGAATTTAACCATTTTCTAATTTTCTTGTAGATTGATAGAGTTGGAAATAAACCCCTAATAATTTTAAGTATAACCCTTCTTGGATTGAGGATGAGAAATTTGTGAATATGATGAAGGGGGAGTGGAGGAATTATGATGGGAATAGAATGGAATTGGAAACCATTCAATTTATGGAGGACTTAAGGAGGATTAAGAGTTATCAATAGGATGGTTTTATAGTAAATAAAAATATTATGGGAATCATAGCAATTGGGACTAACTTAGAGGAACTCTACCCTCATGAGGTGGCAAGATATCCTTAAAAGACATTAAATTGGAATATTGCAGGTTGGAACAAAGGAAGAGGAAGCTTCTTGGAGAAATAAAGATTGCATACATACTAAAAAGAAGGGAATTATGGCTGGCAAAGGATGTTAAGAACACAAGAGTTTTTAAAGTTGAAAACCATAAGAAAAATATCAACTCTATTGTAAAGTCAAATTAGAGATAATGAGGAAGAGGCGTCAAGTTTTGAGGGAAATAGGGTAACTATAGAATAGTTAGTTCAAATGACTTCATATTTCCCTAGCTTTGTGTCTAAGTGGGACAATGGGAAACTTATTAAAGAGGTATCTAAGGACAAATTGGATGTTATGCATAGATCTAAAAAATACAAGGGTTTTGTGTTGGTGTAATTAATATTATGGCCATTCTTATTAAGTTAATAAATGAAGTTGAACAACAAAAGTGTGCTTTAATTTAATAAATGAAGTTAAACAAGAAATATGTTATGTAACCTCTTCCATTCTTCACTTGTATAAATTTAAGAAGGCCTATTATATCTAAAAAACAAATATTTGATGGATCTCTCTCCTATTGTGTATGGTTATTTATCTCTCCTTCTAATTTATTTTCCTAATATGGTATCAAATCCTAATTGTGAAATCTAGGGTGAAAGAGAGTTAAGGTCCTAGGGACTAGCTTATCTAGTGATGATCCGAGGAACTACATTTAATATCAAAGAAAAGAGGAGGTTATAATTTGCATAGGTTTTAAATATTTTTTGTAGAGCCGCACATGTGTTAAAGGGTTGTACAAATTTGATTTTTTTTGTGGTCATACAAGTTGTTGATAGGCCTTATGGAATTTTATAGAAACATCATAATTCCTAATAGCCACTATATAGATTAGCAAAACAAACAAAAAAATTGATTAATTTCTTGTTTAATTGTATAGTTTATATCATGGGAACTTTATCTCATATGATTAATTTTTTTATTACAGGTTTTTGTAAATTTCCACAGGTAGGATCACAAAGCTGAACAAACCTCACTAATTTTGCAAATCTTTTACAAAAAGAATTAAGAAGAAAAGCTATAAAATTCACTCATGAATTGAAACTGAAATAAAAAATTGTTGTTTCTCTATCATACAACAAATAGCTGGTAAAAAAAATATGTTACAATCCATAGAATTTAATAGCCTTAGAGGTCATTCGATTTGATCTCAAGTGGCAGGCTTAGTTTGCATTGGAACCATCACCCGACAAGGTCCAGTGGCCGCTAATCATGAATGGCTAATCAACTGAAGTTGGCTGGAACATGACTGAGTCATTAAGGCTATAAAATAGGGGAGGAGACTCCAAGGAGGTGCATAAATGACTTGTATTGGTCAAAAGAGGCGCTCCTATACTCAGTTTCAGTGAAACTAGGTGTAACAGTCAGTTAACAAGAAAATCAAGGGGACAAGGAACCTTTATTCATGGAATTGACTGTACTGACTCCTAATTTCATGCATGAGGGTGCATTTACACTTTAGTGATGTGGATAAGGCACTCTAATTGGATAAGAATGCTAATGATGGCCAAAATAAAGCACTAGGGGATCAAAAATAAGGATTGGGTTCTAGGAGACTCAACTGCTAGTGCATGGAATGCATTCATGCATGCAAAACCAAGGTTGATATGGTTAGAATGTTCCAACACCCCCCCTTAAGCTTGACTATGAGGAAAAAATAAGTAAATAAATGGGAAAATAGGTCCCTGGTTACTGAGACCAATGGCCACCCTGTACAACAATCTAAAAAATAACAGAGGAAAGAGAGAAAACCTAGTGGGAACAAAACCCCTCCTCGAAATAGACTATAATAAGAATATAATCAACCAAAGTATCACCCACCCCAAGAAGGGATCAGAGGAACTTTTTCACTGATAATTTTTTGGTGAAATTATCTACAATCTTCTCTTCTGAAGGGTAGTAAAGTAGTGTGATGGTACGATCATGCACCAATCCTCAGATATAGTGCATATGTATCTCAATGTGTTTGGTCCTATGTCTCTGAACCGGATCTGTGGAAATCCTGATAGCACTCTGATTGTCACAGAAGATGACTGGTGAAGTACCGTATCGAATACCAAACTCTGATAAGATGCCATGCAACCAAATTAATTGTGTAGTTGCATTCACTGCACCTTTGTACTCGACTTCAGTTGATGAAAGAGTAAGAGCTGCCTGATTTTTTCTCGACCAACAAATAGGATTGGATCCAAGCATGAAAACATAACCTTATGTAGACTTCTAATCTAGTTTGTCTCCATCCCAATCTGAATCTGTGTACCCAACAAGGTTCAATGGAGACCCGACTGCATAGTGAATACCATAGGGCTTCGTCCCTTGCACATAGTGAAAGATCCTTTTAGTTGACTTCCAGTGAATCTCATGAGGCTCTTGCATGTATCTGGAGACAACACTCACTACATAAGATAGATCAGGGCGAGTAAGTGTAAGAAACAAAATACTCCCGATCAGTTTCCTATACAAGATACTATCTACCAATGGTGAAGAAGAACCATCTTCGATACTAACACTTGAAAGAAAAGGAAATGGTGTTGGTTTGCATTATGTCATGCGAAACCTGTCAAGTAGATCTATTGCATACTTGGATTGTGCAATATTGATTCCTAAATTACTTTGAGAGACTTCAAGACCAATATACTACTTTAGTAGTCCCAAATATGACATTTAGAAGGCATTGTGCAAGTATGATTTGATAGAAGTAATGCATAAATATAGAATCCCTGTAATCAGTAAATCATCAACATATAGAATGATAAGGAGAATATATTTACCATAATTCTTCATGTATACATTCGAATCAAACTTGCATCTCTGAAAATCTTGTAACGGTAGAAATGAGTCCATATTTGCATACCATGCTTGGGGAGCTTGCTTGAGCCCATATAAATACTTCATTAATATGCACACTAATGAAGGATCCTCAATGTATCCTTAAGGTTGATTCATGTAGATCTCCTCCTCTATATCTCCATGAAGAAATGTGCTCTTCACATCCATGTGATGTACCTCCCAATAATTGGATGCAGCTAGAGCCAAAACAAGACAGATGGAGTCCATATTTTCCACTGGAGCAAAGGTCTTTGTATATTCAATCCCTTGAACCTAATAGAATCCTTTAGCAACCAAGTGAGCCTTGTACTTTCATGTTACTCCATCTGAGCCCATATTTGTTCTGTATACCGACTTACACTAAACAAGCTTCCTTACAGGAAGGATAGAAACAAGATCCCAAGTATCATTTTCCTAAAGAGATTGGTACCCTTCATCCATAGTTGTTATCCATATTGGATCTTGGGAGGCCTCAAAAAACGTTTTTTGATCTGATCCAACCATCATAAAGCAGTTTTCAAAAATAAAGGGATCTATATGAGAGAGTACAAAACTTGCACTTTGATACTGAGATCTGGTTCTTCTTGGATCTTGTGGATTCCCAGCAAGCTCACCAGTAGCTTCTATGGTATTTTCATCCTATTTTGGAAGTGGTGTTGGATATTTTGGTGATAGATCTACGGGATATACTATATATTGTGGATCTTGATCTAGCATGTGCTCATCTTCACTTTATGAATCACATTTTGAACTTTCATGGGCAGATGATTCTCTATCATATTCAACATATTATGGTGGATTAGTTGGTGATATTTATGCTTCAACATGGTGGGAATCATACAATGTCCATTCTTCAAACTAGACACTTCTTTCAATGAAGGTCTTCATGGTGGATAGATCCAGCAATTTATAGGCCTTTCCATTTTGTGCATAACCAACCAATATGCACTCTTGACTTTGAGGCTCTAAGGATCTCCTCTTCTCTGAAGGAATCATGGCCCAAGATTTTGAACCAAAGACTCTGAGATGAGACACATCTGGCTTGTATCCCATCCAAGATTCAAATGGATTTTTTCCTTTTAGGCCTTTGTGTGGAACTCTATTATGGATATATGCAGCACAGTTAATGGCTTCTACCCAAAGTCTAGGAGACAATGCCTTAGACTCAAGCATGCATGTATCCATCTCTTTTAGGGTTCTATTCTTTCTTCCAGCCACAACATTATGTTCTGGTGTGTATGGAATAGTGGGATACATTTCAATACCTTCATCTCCACAAAATAGATGAAACTCATTATTTACATATTATCCTCCATTGTCAGTATGGAGGACCTTTATCTTTCTATCAGTGAAATTTTCTACAGCAGTTTTAAAAAAATTGAAATATTCAATGACTTCTGATTTCAATTTTAGAAAATAAATCCAACTAAATCTTGAATAGTCATCTATGAATGTTACGATGTATCTTGAATTATTCAAAGATAGGTGAGGAAGAGGTCCTTCTATGTCACTATGAATCAATTCGAGCGGAGATGAGGCTCTCTTTTCCTTTCCTTTTTCAAACTTGTGCTCTGGATGCTTGTTAATCAAGCAACATTGAGAGGTACCTTTAGAAAATCCGATGTTTGGGAGGCCTTCAACCATGTTCTGATTGTGCAGTTCTTGAAAATATTTGTAGTTGAGGTGCCCAAACCTCTCATGCCAAATCCTGATAACTTCATTAGCATGGGTAAGAAGTGCACTTTGAGTTGAATAAGGAATGAAATGAGAGAACTCATAAATATTGGAATCATGATCTGCAATTCCTTGTGAAATGATTTTTCCAGAAGAGATCCATGTTATCTCAACAACATTAGGAGTAAAAATTACTTTCTTTGGAACTCCTGTATGGGTCATCTGATAGACTGAAAGAATATAAGCTTCCAAGGTAGGAACATACAGCACATCATTGAAGAATCCATTATCAAGTTTGATTCTTCCAATTCCCTTTGAAGGAAATTTTGAATCATCTCACATTAGGATGGAAATTCCAACAGTAAGTTCGAATTCAGAGAAGATATCTCTAGATGTAGACATGTTTCTGGAGGCTCCATAATCTATGATGAAGGAAGATGAATTCGAAGTGCGATCCATGAGTGCATGACATCTCTCCTTATCTTTTGATTTAGAATCAACTTATTTCCTCATGGAACCTGCAAGTACTGGAAGGTTGTTCTTCTCTAGAAGTTGATCCATAACATCAATTGTATTCTTCATGCAAGCACTTTCAGGATGAAAACCTCTATTGCAGTATGGAAAATTTGGTCTTCTCCTTTTGATTTGCTTTCCTCTCTTGGAATTCGAAGTTCCCTATGACTGTTTGGGAGACTCCTTTTGTTTTTGCTCATACTGTTTCTTCTCCTTGCCTTTCTTCTTTCCTTTACCATTCACATTCTTTCCTTCTCCAGCAAAAATATCTTGATCCCTAGATGGTTCTATGACTCCCATTTGCACCAATTTGTCCTACTCCTTTGTGAGAGACATAATGAAGGAATCTAGAGTGGGAATCTTCCAATTTGAGATGGATAATTTAGGTTTTTACAAGGTGGATATGAATACATAATAGTTTGGTCCCAATTTTGATAGAATTGAGAGAATTAGTTACTCATCCTTCTTCTCAATACCACACAGTTTTAGTTGCACAACCAAATTCTTGAATTTTGTGAAGAAATTTGTGATGGATTCGAAGCTGTTGGGGCTTAGAGAAATCATCTCATTCTCTAATTGATTCCCTCTCAAATCATATTGCTGCCCAAATAAATATTCAATATTTTTCCAAACCTCCTTGGTAGTTTTCAGACCGGATATATGGAAGAGAAGATCCCTAGAGATGTTGAGACATAGCAATCCAAACGCTTCATCAAGCTTATTCTGGTATTTGGATTTATCTAATACAGCATTTGGTTCAACTTCAATTCCTTTGAGCACTCTGTAAAGACCTATGTTATGCATGAATATATCCATATTTTCCTTCCATTCGAATAAATTGAAAGGAGAGAGTTTTTGTATTGAAGATAGATCCATTTTAGTTGCTTGCTTGCTCTATTGTTGATGGAATAACCTGCAAAACACTGCAAAAAAGTGTTGCAATGTACTTTGGAAATGTATCTTGGAGGGTTGATTTAGAATCTATTAATATCTCACAAGCTCTGATACCATGTGAAATTACATAGGTGGGATCACAAAGCTAAACAAAACTCACTAATTTCACAAAGCTTTTACAAAAATAATTAAGAAGAAAAGTTGTAAAATTCACTCATGAATTGAAACTCATATAAAAAATTGTTGTTTCTCTATCATACAGCGAATAGATGGTAAAAAAAAAATGTTACAATCCAGATAATTTGGTATCCTTATAGGTCATTTGAATTCATCTCAAGTGGCAGGCTTAGTTTGCATTGGAATCATCACCCAACAAGGTCTAGTGGCCACTAATGATGAATGGCTAGTCAACTGAAGTTGGTTAGCACAAGAATGAGTCATTAGGGATGGAAAATAGGTGAGGAGACTCCAAGAAGGTGCATAAATTACTTGTAGTGGTCAAAATAGGTGCTCCTACACTAAGTTTCAAACTACTTGTAATAGTCAATTAATAAGGCAATCAAGGGAACAGGGCACCTTTATTCATGGAACTAATTGTATTGACTCCTAATTTCATGCATGAGGGCGCATTTATACTTCATTGACGTGGATAAGGAACTCTGAGTGGATAATGAGGTTAATTATGACCAAATTGAATCACTAGGGGGTCAAAAACAAGGACTAGGTGCTAGGAGACTCAACTACCAATGCATGGAATACATGACTGATGCATGGAATGCATGCATGCAAAAGCAAGGTTGACATGGTTAGAATGTTCCAACACTTATGGAATTTTACAGAAACGTCGTAATTCCTAATAGACACCATATAGATTAGCAAAGCAAATAAAAATGATTAATTTCTTGTTTAATTGTATAGTTGATATCATGGGAACTTTATCTCATATAATGCTAAAAGGTAGCCAAAAATTTAATGGTCGTAATTTCAAAACATGGAAACAATGAGTGTTTCCAATTTTTTTTATTATAGGTGTTTGGACAAGTTTATTTCTAGAAAGGATGTCAAAAGTGAAAATGATGAATATGTTCAAAAAAAATATGATGCCAAGAATTGAGATGTTTCCATGCTCATTAAACTCTCTATCATGGATGAGATTCTTCCTGCAGTTCAGAATGGAGATTATGCGTTCACTATTTGGAAGACTCTTTGAAATTTACAGGATAGCTCTAATAAAGGTAGAGCCCTTTTCTTGAATAATATTTTTTTCTATTTAAATGGGAGAAAATGATCATCTTCTAGACCATTTACTGAAGATTAAAGATATTAGAGATCAACTAAAGGATATTGCTAGGAAGATGGGAGAGGAAGATCGTGTTATCATTACTTTGAAGAGTTTACCCTCCTCCTTTGAAAATGTTATTGAGACATTGAATATCACTTCAAATGATGAGCTAAATTTTGACCAAATTAGAAATAATATTTTTCAAAAAGATAGGTGGAGTAAACAATTTGGAAAAAAAAATGGTCATAATACTTTAGAGGTAACCTTAGCAACAAATTTTAAATTAAAAGGTAAAGGTATCTAGACTACAAGTGGATAGAATGAAAGTGACAAGTCCAATTATTCAAGTAATATGAAAACCAAAAATGTTTTAAAAACTTTTTATTGTGGAAAGCTTGGTCATAAAAGTAAATTTTGTCAAAAGAAAATGTGCGATGAAAATCACAAGCCAGGGGCTAGTCATATTGACCATAAGAAAGAAAATGTGGTTAGACATAATGAAGAAGATGAATGTCGTGTCTATATGGATAGGAATAAAGAGGCACGTGCAAACAGGATTTACTGGTATATTGATTTCGGTGCCTCTTGGAATTTCACTAATAGAAAGGATTGGTGTCTTGATTTTAAGGAATATAAGACAAGTTCAAATTCGATGATTTTTGGTGGTGGAGAAGAATATACAATTGTTGTAACAGGAAATGTGCATATTCAAATGCAAGGTAAAAGGTTGCCCTTCCTTAATGTATTCTTTGTCCCCAGTTTGGATAAGAATATTATTTCTATAAATGAAATTATGAAGCATTATCCCCATCTCAATGTGATCTTTAGCAACAACAGGTGCCATATTGTTCATAAACATAGTAAGAAATTAGTTGGTTTGGGTGTTAAAGAGGATGGTATTTTTCACTTGGTGAGTACTAATTATGTTCAAGAACATGCCTTAATTGCTAGAAGTGGATAGAGAAGATGTTTACTTTGGAATTAGAGGTATGGCCATGTCAATTTGTGTTATCTTTCTTTTTTTACTACTAAGAAAATGGTGGAAGGTATGTCAGATACTTTGGAAAAACAAGACATTAGTTGTGGTGCATGTCTTGTAGAAAAGCAAAATAGAAATCCTTTTGATGAAGGAAAGGCTTGGAGAGACAAAGTAATTTTTGAATTAATTCATGTTGATATATGTGGACCAATAAAGATAATATCATTTCTTGGTGCTAGGTAGTTTTTGTTATTTGTAGATGAATTTTCAAGAAAGATGTGGGTGTGTTTTATGAGTAAAAAATAAAATGCCTTTTCCAAGTTCCAAGAATTTAAATCTATGCTAGAGAAACAATTAGGGAAGAGCATCAAATTTTTTAGGATTGTTGTTAGTGGTGAGTGATTTTCTCATGATTTCAATCACTTTTGCACTCAACTAGAAGGCATATAAAGACAATATACAACACCCTATGCCCCACAACAAAATGGAGTTGTAGAGGGAATGAATCACATTATTATGGATATGACCAAGTGAATTCCTCACAAATACTAAGCATAAGTAGTTCATACTATTGTATATTTCTAAATCAATCTCCTAAAAAATATGTTCCCATGATGACTCCAAAAGAGGCTTTGTTGGAAAGAAGCCTCAAGTAAGTCATCTCAAGGTTTTTGGTTTAGTTTCTTATGTGTGGATTCTACATGAGAAGTGTAGTAAGTTGGATTCTAAATGAAAAAATTTGATGTTTACAGGGTATAGGGACCATCATAATACTTATAAATTGATTGACATTGAAGCAAACAAATGTGTTTTTAGTTGTGATTTTGTACTTGATGAACATGCCAAATTTGTTTCTAAGTACCTCAAATCAGAAATAAGGTTTAAAATGTTTTGCAGAAGATTGTGATACTATTGAAAAACCACCCTATTTACATAGGTATACAAGCCATGAGGTAGGGAAAACCTCATGTAGTCATGTGACTACTACTAAAAAAAATTCAAACTCAACATCATATTAGTGCTTAAAACAATGCCCATCAACATGGAATCAACATTAATTCACATCTGAAACAACATCCCAAGTGGTTTTATACAAAAATTGATGAGGTTTGCTTGGATGAGGTTCGCTCGGATGAGATTCCTGAACTGTGGAAGGAAGGTCATCATGACACAAATGTAAAAAATATGATTCTTGCAATTATGTTTCACTCACTAACATTCAACATTATTTTGAACATTCATAACATTCTATCCATAACTAACATGTATCCTATTTCATTAGTAATAATTCCAAAAGATGATTTTAAGATGCTTTCTTTGTAAAAAGATCATTTTTTTTATTGGTTAAAATTCTCCACATGGTTGAGGAAATAATATTTTTTATTGTGAAGACGGTGAGTGAGTCAACTAATCGCAAAAGTATGTGACCGGGAAAAATTTAATGGGGACCATTTCCCAACAAATCGGAACATTTTCCGGAAAAAAGAAGAGTTAACGCAGGTTCAACATGAGTTAGGAAGCTACGAAGGTGGGTGTAAGAGTCTTGAAACTCTAAATCACATTCAATAACCAATATACTCCATGAGTGAAACCTTCAAGTAAAATAATTTTTAATTTCTAAGTATTTAAGAAAACAGTGGTGCAATTATGTGATAGGAGTGGTGGAGCATCCATTCCTGAGCATGATTTGATTGGTAATAAACTGAGAAACCTATCCTAAATTGAAATTGGTTGAGCATTCATACATGTGTTGAGATATTGTAACTTCAAAGAATATTATATTTGTACTTTATTATTTCGGAGCTATTTCATTCCTCCGTGAAGATCTTATTGTATATCCGGAGATGTTTATTCCTCCGTCGGAATGTGGTAACTCGGGTTATTAGACTTCCCTAGTGGGGGTCGGCCCTATATGTGTTATGTGGGTCAAAGGGTTATTAGACCACCCTAGAGGGGTCGGCCCAGTCAGTTGTATTGGGGTATTTAACCCATTGGTTAAATACGAGCCTACGTGTACTTGTGTAAAAGATATGTTAGAGTAGTGTATAAATGGAGGAGGTGTGTTCCTCATTTGACACACACACTCACTTGAGAGAGAGGCGCACTTGTGGAGGAGATGTCTACTATGGTGGAGGAGGAGATCATGTCTTTGGTTTGCATCTTTGTATATTGCTGGTCATCTATATTGAGGAATCTTTACTGGGTTTTCTACCCCATGAGGGTTTCCCAGGATAAATCAGTGTCTCTTGTGTTTATGCTATGCTTGTTGTTTTTTCAGTGATCCTGTATATGCTATTATTGTGAAATGGAATGTAATGCT
The DNA here is from genome assembly GCA_027924585.1 of Larix kaempferi. Classification (NCBI taxonomy): domain Eukaryota; kingdom Viridiplantae; phylum Streptophyta; class Pinopsida; order Pinales; family Pinaceae; genus Larix; species Larix kaempferi. The sequence goes on from BSBM01000738.1 coordinate 32,585,809, forward strand.
GCTATTTTATGTCTTAGAATATTAAATCTTAACATGGTATCAGAGCTAACCTGAAGGAAGGCAAGGTATGGCACTTACGACACTTGCTTTACTTACGACAATTTGAAGGTTAGGGTTTTACATAGCAAAAACCAGTCATCGTGGAACTTTCTCTCTAAATCCATTTCTGCGACGTTTCAGGGTCTGAAAAGTTTACAGGTCGAATATAACATCCCCAGGTACCTTGTGTCCAAAGGGAACCCTTAGATTCGTTTTACTTTATGAGTTATGATCAGTACAAGTTAGGGTTTCTGCCTCTTCCAGATCTCAGTCAAAATCAGGTAACCTTGGAAAAAAGGTCATAACTTGGGCTAGGAAGCTCCAAATGAAATTTTGTAAAAAGTGACCGATAGTACACAGACTGCACTATCTCAGGAAACATTTTCAGAGGCCGAAGGTGAACCAGTGACACGTGGAACTCGGTACAAGTTCACTCTCTTGTTTTATCCCATAAACAGGTCACGTTGCGACACTTGGCATAACTCTCTCTCAGAGAGTCCAATTGAGGTCATACCTATCAGGATAGAAAGATAACAGGGCAACATATCTCAGGAAAAGTTTTCAGAGGCCGAAGTTCAAACAATGACACGTGGCATGCCGTACAAGTTCGCTCTCCTGTTTTATCCCATAAACAGGTCACGTTGCGACACTTGGCATAACTCTCTCTTAGAAAATCCAATTGAGGTCAGACCTGTCAGGATGGAAAGATGACAAGTCAAGCTACTGTAGAAAAATTTTTCAGACCCTGTGGAGCAAAAATTTCATAGTTATAGCAAAAACAATCAGGTGCATATTTCTGTCAAAACAGATTTATTTTTGGAGCACCTTTATTCATGGCTTCCGGAATTTAGGGTTTCGGAGAAAGTTAGAATTTTTGGAATCGGAGACCACGGATGGAAGCTCCTCAGAAAAATAAGAGTTTAGAGCCTTGGATCGAACCTTTTGATTGGACAGAAGGGTGGGCTTCATCAAACCCTAGTTCGGGTTCCTGTCTAGAAGATCTAGAAGTTTCGAAGGCAATTTTGAGGGGTCAAATTTTGGAGATTTCAAAAGTGAAGTATGCTAGTTTGATCAGCTCAGCAAGACACATCCTTCCATCCATTCAGAAGCATGAAATTCAAAGATTGAATTTTTAGGGTTTCTCTAGCAAGCCCTAATCAATCTCCAAATCAAATTTCAGGGGGAGTTGAGGCTAAGGCCTTACATAAGAAGACTACAAGAAGTCTCGACAGGTATGACTTAAGGAAGTTTAGGTATGTCTTGAAATATGATTCTTGATTAAGTTCATAATGTGTTTGTCTTCATATTATTTATTAGTACAATCTTGATTATTGTTAGAATTGTCTTATCACCCTAGTAACAGTATGAATGCATGTGAATGATCGAAGACATTCATTGATTAGGGCTATAGGATTGTACTAATGCATTATGGTGTTGTGTGAGGTTGATGTTGTCTGCTAACAAGATACAGGTACATCACAAAAGACAAATCAAGTTCCATGACCATGACAACATGAAGAAAAAGACTCATCCATAATATTTGTTCTACTTACGAGGTATGTATGACTTTGTTATATTATGCTTAACCTATGAGACATGCAGGTTCTAGCTTAGGATCTCTAAATCATTGAAGAGATTGTTTAGATATGTTGTACATAACTAATCCAGATATGTTTTCTTATGTCAAGTTAGAATCTTACCTTGTGTTAGGATCCCTTATATAAGTATACTTGGTATGATTGGTTATGCTTATTCATAAAGTTAGTAATCAAGGGTTTATGCATATTATGTCTCTTGTCTTGATGATTTAATTAACCAGAAGAGTACTATGATCAAACAAGAATATGCATGAGTAAAAGAAGACTTCCTTGAAACCCTGAATACTAATGATCATGACTATACATATTCAAGATTATTTAGAATTAGAATGTTTGGAGAATATACTAATGAACGTATGTTTGTGTATGAGATCATGAGGATGACACTAGTGCACACTTGAGCATGCACAGTGGTACAGAATGAATACAAGTTCAAAAGACATATAGAAGATCAAGCAGGAGGCAACCACACAAACATAAAAGATAAGTATTTGAGTTGTTATTTGAAATAGTAAATGATATTGCTTGAATGCATATTTGTATTCCTAGAATATATCATGCTGAGTGTAAACATTCATAGAGCATTGAATAGTATACTACTAATATGCATATGATTGGTAAGTTGGACAAACATTCCGTTGTTGCTTGTCTAGAATGAAACCTCTTTGCTGACATGCTGAGAGCTGTGCACACTCTCGATAGTATGTTCTGGTAGAGATGGAAGGCATCTAGATAGCCACTGTATGCATACAGGATATGGGAAAGTGTTGTGCCAAAGTATTGGTCAAAATAGTTGCATAACTATGTAAATGATATCTGTATGCATAGTAGGTTATCATGTCAATATGATTTGATGATTATGAAGTATTACTAATCATGTACTTAATTTTGATTTGTAGGAAAGATCATGATGAATGATGAACACTGAACAAGCGATGGATGTTAAACAAAACAAAAAAAAGATTTTCAAATCAAACACACTATAGAAGGCTTGTGGCTAGAAGATTCTCTTAGAAAGAAGAAGAGAATCATGATGAGATGTTTGCTCCAAGTGGCTAGATAAGACCATTCTCTTAATGGTGTAATTAAAGAAGAAGTGTGAATCAGGTTCTGTATGGGTTCCCAGGATCGATAGTAATTGATGAGAATACATGTGAGTATTGCATCATCCTTGAACACAAGTTATAAAGTGAGCCGTAGACAAGTGTCTCCGAGAAAGAAGAGGGATTGTATCATCCTTGAACACTTGTTCTAAAGAGAGCCGTAGATGTATGTCTTCGAAAATGAAGTCCTTGGTGGACATGAGAGGATTGGACATCCCTGGACTTCAGTCCGAAAGAAGAGCCGTAGACGTATGTCTTCGTGAATGAAGTTCTTGGTGAACATGTGAGGGGATTGGATCATCCCTGGACTTCAGTCCAAAAGAAGAGCCGTAGACGTATGTCTTTGTGAATGAAGTTCTTGGTGAACATGTGAGGGGATTGGATCATCCCTGGACTTCAGTCCGAAAGAAGAGCCGTAGACGTATGTCTTCGAGAATGAAGTCCTTGGTGGACGGTTGAGGATTAAGTCATCCTTGGATGTGGTCCTAAATGTACAGTTGAGGATTAAGTCATCCTTGGACGTGGTCCTAAATGTACAGTGGAGGATTAAGTCATCCTTGGACATGGTCCTAAATGTACGGTTGAGGATTAAGTCATCCTTGGACGTGGTCCTAAATGTACGGTTGAGGATTGAGTCATCCTTGGACGTGGTCCTAAATGTACGGTTGAGGATTGAGTCATCCTTGGACGTGGTCCTAAATGTACGGTTGAGGATTGAGTCATCCTTGGACGTGGTCCTAAATGTACGATTGTGGATTAAATCATCCTTGGACAGTAAATCCAGTAATTCTGAAAGGAAGGATAGTCCTAAATGAATTGAGTGGATTAAATCATCCTTGGACAGTAAATCTAGTAATTCCGAAAGGAAGGATAGTCCTAAATGAATTGAGTGGATTAAATCATCCTTGGACAGTAAATCCAGTAATTCCGAAAGGAAGGATAGTCCTAAATGAATTGAGTGGATTAAATCATCCTTGGACAGTAAATCCAGTAATTCCGAAAGGAAGGATAGTCCTAAATGAATTGAGTGGATTAAATCATCCTTGGACAGTAAATCCAGTAATTCCGAAAGGAAGGATAGTCCTAAATGAATTGAATGGACTAAATCATCATTGGACAGTAAATCCAGCAATTCGAAAGGAAGGATAGTCCTAAATGAGATTGAGTGGACTAATCATCCTGTAAATAGATTGGGATTGCCTCGTCCCTAGACATGGTGAGATGTCTTAAAGTGATAAGGACTAATCATCCTGTAAATAGATTGGGATTGCCTCGTCCCTAGACATGGTGAGATGTCTTAAAGTGATAAGGACTAATCATCCTGTAAATAGATTGGGATTGCCTCGTCCCTAGACATGGTGAGATGTCTTAAAGTGATAAGGACTAATCATGCTGTAAATAGATTGGAATTGCCTCGTCCCTAGACATGGTGAGATGTCTTAAAGTGATAAGGACTAATCATCCTATAAATAGATTGGGATTGCCTCGTCCCTAGACATGGTGAGGTGTCTTAAAGTGATAAGGATTGATCATCCTGTAAGTTGATCTGGATTGCATCATCCATAGACATGAGAGTTGTCTTAAACCGAGAGGGACTGATCATCCCGTAAGCGGATCAGGATTGTATCATCCTTGGACCTATGTCCTAAAGTGAGAGGGATTGATCATCCCGTAATTGGATCTTGTGTGTTGCAGGGTATGCTGCTATTGTGTATACTTGTATTGATGAGGATACTTGTATTGATGATATGTATACTTGTATTGATGAGGATACTTGTATTGATGATGTGTATACTTGTATTGATGAGGATACTTGTAATGATGATGTGTATACTTGTATTGATGAGGATACTTGTATTGATGATGTGTATACTTGTATTGATGAGGATACTTGTATTAATGATATTTATACTTGTATTGATGATGTTGTTGATCATGATGATCTAGATGACGATGTTGTTGATCGTGATGATCTAGATGACGATGCTACTGATCGTGATGATCTAGATGATGATGTTGCTGATCGTGTGATGACGATGCTGATGATCATGTGATGACGATGCTGATGATCGTGTGATGACGATGCTAATGATCGTGATGCTGATGACGATGCTGATGATCGTGTGATGACAATGCTGATGATTGTGAGATGATGATGTTGATGATCGTGAGGATCCATATGTTGATGTTGTTGTAGTTGTTCGAGTGCTGCAGAAGATAAAGACTCAGTACTGAAGATGTTGATGTTCCAGTATTGAAGATGTTCCAATAACCGCTTGAGTTACTGATGATGTTGAGAAAGCTTCCAATGATTTATAGATGTATCATGTATGATGTTGATGACTCCTTGCTCGTGCAGATGCTGTTATAATATCCTTCTCGTTAAGGGGGAGTGTTGAGATATTATAACTTCAAAGAATATTATATTTGTACTTTATTATTCCGGAGATGTTTCATTCCTCCGTGAAGATCTTATTGTATATCCGGAGATGTTTATTCCTCTGTCGGAATGTGGTAACTCGGGTTATTAGACTTCCCTAGTGGGGGTTGGCCCTGTATGTGTTATGTGGGTCAAAGGGTTATTAGACCACCCTAGAGGGGTCAGCCCAGTCAGTTGTAGTGGGGTATTTAACCCATTGGTTAAATACGAGCCTACGTGTACTTGTGTAAAAGATATGTCAGAGTAGTGTATAAATAGAGGAGGTGTGTTCCTCATTTGACACACACACTCACTTGAGAGAGAGGCGCACTTGTGGAGGAGAGGTCTGCTATGGTGGAGGACGAGATCATGTCTTTGGTTTGCATCTTTGTATATTGATGGTCATCTATATTGAGGAAGCTTTACTGGGTTTTCTACCCCATGAGGGTTTCCCAGGATAAATCTGTGTCTCTTGTGTTTATGCTATGGTTGTTGTTTCTTCGGTGATCCTGTATATGCTATTATTGTGAAATGGAATGTAATGCTGCTATTTTCTGTCTTAGCATATTAAATCTTAACAACATGATCACCCATTTGGCATGCAACGAAAAAATAATTCAGGGAAGAAATTAAATTGATAACGATTTTCGAAAATCAAAGTGTTTGAATCACCGATTTGGTGGGCAACTTAGAAAAAAATCATGGAAGAAATAATACTGAGAATTTTTTTTTCGAAAATCCTTTTTTTGGCGGTGATATTTGGCATGGTGATGAAAGAACGAAACATGCCACTGTATCCATCCTTACCTTTGGCCATCAAGACGACTCACAGCAAAGACAATTCCTGAAAATTCATCAAAGAAAAAACTTCTTTTGAAAATTTCATTGTGTTGAAGGTATGTCATGCAGGCTAGAAAATTCATCTGAATTATAAATTTAACAGTGATTATATAAAATGATTGGTTGACTCTCTAAATTTCTGTAAATGATGTTTCAATTTCTGGAAATTATGTTTTTATGAAATGCAATGACAATGGTCAAGTGCGTAAATCATCCACATGCAAGGTGATTCTTTCAGAAATTCTTTATCCCTCAGGGGAGAGAAATTTTTTATCCCAAGTCTACTTAAGCCCTGTTTTTCAACACTGGCAAGCATTTTTCTAGGAAGGTGCAAAACAGGCCAAATTTTTGTTTTGGCAGGAAAATATCTCCATTACCAGAGTCTCTTTTTCCAAAAGTTGTCAATGGTCAAGTGAATAAATCATCCACCTACAAACTTATGCTCCCAGAAATTTTGTATCCCTCAAATATGAGAAATGGCGGGCATTTTCCTAAGGCCATTTAGGCCAGTTTTAGATGCAAAACAGGCTAAGTGGTTGTTTTGGAAGGCCAATATTATCTTCACCATAGAATTTTTTTAAAACCTGAGCCAATGGTCAAGTTCATAAATCATCCACCTGCAAGATGATACTTTCCTAAAAAAATTATCCCTCACGGGTGAGAAATGGTGGGCACTTACCCAAGGCTACTTAAGCCCTTTTTTTCAACACTAAACCAATTTTGCCAATGGCAAGCATTTTTATGGGAGGGTGCAAAACAAGCAAAATGGTTGTTTTGGCAGGAAAATATCTCCATGACTAGAGGTTGTTTTTCAAAAATGAGTGAATGGTCAATCGAATAACTCCTTCACCTACAAATGTATTCTCTTATAAATGTTTTATCCAACATAGGTGAGAAATGGAGGTCATTTTCCTAAGGCCATTTAGGCCAGTTTTAGGTACAAAACAGGTTGACTGTCTATTTTGGCAGGCCAATATATTCTTGACCATAGACGTTTTATAAAACATGAGACAATGGTCAAGTGTATAAATCATCCACTTGAAAGATGATGCTTTCCCAAAAAATTTATCCCTCACAAGTGAGAAACGGTGGGCATTTACCCAAGGCTACTTAAGCCTTTTTTTTAACACTTAACCAATTTTTTTAATGGCGGGCATTTTTCTGGGAGGGTGCAAAAAAGTTTGAATGGTTATTTTGGAAGGAAACTATCAATGACCAAAGTCTTTTTTTTAAATGAGTCAATTTTAAATTAAATAAATCATTCACCAACAAACTTATGCTCTCAGAAAATTTTTATCACTGAAATATGAGAAATGGCGAGCATTTTTCTAAGGCCATTTAGCCCAGTTTTAGGTGAAAAACAGGCTGAGTGGTTGTTTTGGAAGGCCAATTTTTTTTTGACCATAGAAATTGTTTCAAACCTGATCCAGTGGTCAAGTGCATAAATCATCCACCTACAAGCTTATTCTTTCCTAAAAAAACTTTCCTTGATAGATGAGAAATGGTGGGCATTTTCCCAATGCTACTCAAGCCATTTTTTCAATACTTAACCAATTTTTCCAATGGTGAGCATTTTTCTTTGAGGGTGAAAAACAAGATGAATGGTTGTTTTGGAAGGAAAATATTTCCTTTACCAGATACTTTTTTTCAAAACTCAAACAATGGTAATGTGAATAAATCATCCACCTACAAACTTATGCTCTCATAAAAAAATTATCCATCAAAGATGAAAAATGGCAGGCATTTCCCTAAGGCCATTTAGCCAGTTTTAGGTGTACAACAGGTTGAGTGGTGTTGTGGCCACAACAGATCCCATGCTTAGCTAAAGCACGGGAGCCCCATTTTAATAAATTCGAAGGTATATGGGTAAGTTTCCCTTTGTGAATATGAGTTTTCGGTTTAGATGTCTTCAAATCTAATGCACATACCTTCTTGCTCCATGTTTTTGCCTGAACTGGATTATCTCTAAGTGTTTGGTTTGCAAAAATCTTTAAATTTTGAGTGTTTTAAATTTTTCTCTGTAAACCCGAAACTCGAAAGTTTTGGGTACGGGAAATTGGCGTTCTCATTTTTGGATTTTTGTCATCCCGAAACCCGCAACCAGAAAGTTGCGGGTGCAGGATTTCATTTTTCGAAGTTCATTTTATATAAACCCGAAACCCGACAACGTCGCATTGCGGGAATCCAGATTTTTGTTTGTAAGTTTTAATAAACCCAAAACCCGACAATGTCACGTTTCGGGATTCGGAAATTACTTTTTTAACTTTGTGTTTGATTGCGTCCCGACACCCACAACCCGCAACTATCGGGTTGCGGCTTTTGGGAACCTGGTTTTTTATTTGGTTATATTTTGAAACCCGAAACCCGCCACTGTTGGTTTTCGGCTTTCCGGAATGGTAAATATAACTCTTAATTGTGTCTCTGAACCCGATCCTGCATCTTGCATTGGTTAATCTCAGTCGTTCGCTACTCTCAATCCTACGGTCATGATTTAACTTGGGTAACTTGATAAATATAGGGTTTTTTTTTCTATTTTTTGTTATCATTTTCACTCGCCGAAATTACTCCGCTGTGCTGATTTTACCGTGGATTTCTTGCTTTAGCTGATTGTCAATTTTCAGTTATCACAGGTAGGATAGTTGTCACTTCATTTTTTGATTGGTCTCTTGGCTGTTTGTGATTGTTGTTTTTTATTTTTGTTTTCTTTTATTTCGTCAGAAATTACGAAGTTTTCCACTATGTCAAGAAGTACCCGGTCCAGGGCCGTTCTCAGAGATACCCTAACTAAAGACCCCAATTTTGGTATCTTCTCAGATACCAGCGGGAAGGTCACCGAGACTTATCAAATGGATTGGTCTCGGATTTATGCTATATTCGACAACGATGACCTTTCGTAGGTAGAAATTGATAGGCCTGCCTATGAGAAGATTAGGGCTTCCCAGATTCATGCTATTGCTGCACAGCCCGCTATCTTACCTTATACGGATGCAGTGAAGTGGATAGTTGAGAATGCTAGTGTCAAAGACTGGTCTTTCAATGATACTCTGGGGAATAAACTGACTCATTTCCATCCTGAGGTTTTCACCCGAGATTTTGATCTCAGGCCACATGAGAAGACCCTATCTCCTAACTTCATCCAATCCTCCAAGTCCCGTTACAATTTTGCCGAAATGTTGAAGTCCTGGATGATAAAACCTAATGCTTTCGTGCTTAAGCCTGATAATCTATATACAATTTCCTGGTTCAAGGAACCTTATTCTCTGCTAGCGGCTATGTTGTGTCAGCTGTTCGGAATCCCCAACTGTTCGTTGTTTAAAGCTGAACGGGCACCTATACCGCATCATGTCTTGACTACCGGCGATTCATTCCCATGGGCTTCCATCTTGTCCTCAGAATGAAAAAATGCTATCGAAGATTACCAAAATTCTCCTGCCTTCAGAAAAACACATTTCTTTTTGTCTGCCTATGTAATTGATTTTTTTCTACTCAGAGTTTCAATACCCCAACTTGAACTGGAATTGGACTCCAGCAGACCCACCTGTGCACATCTATCATTCAATCTTATGGGAACAAAACTTTATCCCTCTACTGTATGATATATGTGATCAATTCTTGGGCACTGTCTATTTCAAGATTTTTAAAAACGAAGCACCATCATTTTCGGATGATGCCAAGGAACTCATCAATACTATCGGTGACTGGTATGTGTGTGACTATTTCTCATATATCAGGGTCTGGGGTAGTAATACTGTACATCTGTTACCCAAAATTGTCCCTGATAGATTGCATTTGCAGGAAGTTTCATTTCAAACTGTGACCGATGGTATGTATAAGAAGCTTACAGGTCCTAGAAAGAAGGGATGGCCTAAATTCGCTTTGAACCTTGGGTCATTAGTCTTCCCAACCTCCAATTGGGAAACGATCCTTGGTGAGCAAATGATTGATTTCAAATTGGGATTTTCCCTTAAAAGAAATCATGACCCCAAGAAGTTATTGGATGCACACTTCAAGCAAATCCATATTAAAATGGGCTATGTGCATGAAAACATCCCAGATGACTCTATCTATCATGGATTCAATTCATTTTCTGAAGTTCTTGCTTGAGAAAAAGACCCAGAAGAGCAGCATAACATTCTGCAATATCAGAAGGAATTAAAGCTCAGGGTGCTAAGCTATAGGAAATTGGAGTTGGACTTGCTGGATAAAGTAAGAAGAGAAAGAGAAGAAAGAGAAGCTCAGGAAGCTAATTCTCTTCAAATGGTGGCTCATTCAGAACAAGGAAAAAGAAAAACCCCCATTGAGGGTTCTCCCCCCAAGAAAACAGCAGAATGGGTCAAGTCCTTGTTATATACCTCTCAACAGTTTCAGAAATATCTAGCACAATTGACATCAGTATCGAAGACTCATCCTGCAGATCCCCAGAAGGTTACTATGGATTCACAAATGATGGAGCCTTCAAACCCTCTTGAAATCATCAGTGCAGTTGTGCAAGAAAATGATGATTTGGTGGTTACCCATGCCAGCTCAGCGAAAAGGAAAAGGATCCATGCCAATCCACTCCCCAATGTTCATATTATCGATTGTGATATTGCTGAAGAACCTGAACCCCCAGTTTCAGTAATTGAGGAGATTACAAAACAATCCAAGTTGGTCACAGACTTGTTAAATTTTATTGAAATGGAATGCTCTGTTCAGGAACAATCATTTGAAGAAACCTTTGTTCAAGATTCTCCGGTTTCAACATCTCAGTTAACATCAATTCAACAATTTTTTGCTTCATTTTCAGAACACCTACCTCCCTTTTCATTGTCTCAATTGTTCAACAGTATAACTTCTTCTTCCACTACACTTTCAGGTAGTCAAGATTTTTTCTCAATTCCTAAGTCCATGATGCCAGAAGCTCAAACCACCATCATTCCTACGCAGTCACCTAAACCTATTATGCTAATACCTTCCATGGATCAATTCACCTCCATTCCTCTTCCCATTCCATCATCCATCCCAATTCAGGATAAGCTTTATGCAATTCCTCAATATATACCATTAGCTATCTCTGTTTCACCTAGCATCGAGGAACCACTTAGAGTTCTTTCCTTGTCATCAGCTCCCAATGCTGAAGAACAAACTCTTCTGTCTGAAGTTTCCATTTCGGTCCCTTCACCTACACAGGTCCAGTCACTTTTCCAAGATGTTTCTATCTTAGTGGTCGTTCCCCAAGTTACTATGTCTCTCCCTCACCCTAGTGGTATTATGACACCTTCAATAATCTCCACTGTTAATGTTATTCCCATCACTACTGAGGTGGTTGATGAATATGTAGATGAAGATGTGGTTCCTATTGGAAGCTATTTCTATAACAAGGAAGAGAGGACAGCATTCAAGAAAACAAGGAAGAGAAGTAAAGATGAGCAGGCATTGGAATCACCTGCTCCGATTCAAGTATTATGGGCTCAACAAACTGGTGATCCTCATGCTGGAGCCATTGAAGCAGCAATAGTTTTGGGAGCTTTCGTTGGTGCCAATATAGATTCAGTTCAGTTACTGAATAGAGAGGTTGATCTTAAAAAGGAAAGAATCAAGGAACTAGAAGATGAGTTGGTCAGGATTAAGGATGAACATAGCCTCCATGTGGCTAATATTAGACAGGAATGGATGGAACGCTTACATGCATCAGAATATGAGAATATCTCCCTTCAAAATCAGCTTAACGCAGAAAAAACTCATAACTCCATCCATGCAGAAAAGATAGCAACCTTGGATATCCAAGTTGGAGTTGTAACTGCAAATGCATCTTCAACTAATTCTTCTAAGTTTACACCACATGAGTTCAAGGATCTGGCCTTGAAGGTTAATCATGGACATTATCAATTGCTTGAAAATTTGTACATTGCACAAGATGAAATTAGGGAGACGTTTATTATCTTTGACAAACTGTCGTCTGACCTTAAGGTACAGAAAATCAAGAGAATTCAGGCTTCCAAAGCTCAGGACGAGGTTAGTGAATGGAAAGGGTATATTAAAAACATCCCAGAGGACCTCACAATTCTTAGCAGTCTTCAAATGAAGAAGAAAAAATCCTCCCTGAATACCTGGATCGAATTCAATGACTCCGCTGAAGAGATCATCAGAAAATCCAAAGACCTGTGCACTCGACGTTGGTATGCAGCTGATAATATCATGGAATCTCTACATCTCCCATACGTGGATCCTATTTTGCAGGCCCTTCCACCTAAATGTAAGTTGGAAGAAGTGGAGTGTGAATGTGAAGAAACTGCACATAAGATCCAGGCTATTGAAGCAGTCAACATTGATCATGTGGATGAGTTGATCAGGAAACCACTCTCCTTTGAGGGAAAGATCCATTTCTACCTTCGTACTTGGCATAAGCTCGCAAAGGATGACATGGAGAACAACATATGTAATGCCCAGATACTGGCCTAGAATCTATCAACTATCCAAACATAGATGAATTGTTAAAGATATATGATAAGTGGCAGGATTTTCTGGCCCAGTAGACTCATTCGTGATTTTGGGATCCCTATCTTTTGGGAATTTTTCATTGTACTCTGTTGTAATATTTTTATTTAAGGAAGAATACCTCTCTTAGTGAAGGGTTGGAATTTTTGGAATTGTAATTCAGCAGAAGATAAGACTGGGGATACTCTGTGACCAGAGTCATTGTAATTTTGGTACAAGACATCTTAATACAGCAATGTTATCTTTGGATCCAACTTTTGGTTGTTACTCAAATTTCTTTGAGAATTTCTGATTTTATATTCCAGATTATCATCCGATATATAGATGATCTCTTGTTATATATCTGATGAATGCATAAATCTATTGTATTGATTTTTTTGTATAACTGATGTATGTATGAAAATATTTGATTGAATTTCTTTAATTAAATACTTTCTTCATCGATTTATGCAATTGATCGGATATACATTCAATCATTGTTGATTTTTCAATCAACAAAGAGATAACAGGTTATATCTTGATGGTCCTTAAGCTTGAATTATCATTGTTTGATTTTCATTAAGTAATCATAATTTAAGTTAGCAAATATCTCATCTAAAGACATTTATGTTAAGGGTGATAAACTATTTGTTCTTTACACCTCAGGGTTGATCTGCACGAACGACAAGCTTTTCATCTTAGAATAGGTCTGACTTGAGATTAGATCCTTATTTCTAAATAGGTTGAGTTAGAATTGTTTACTGTTTTCCATATTTTTTTTTCCTTAATTGGGAAACTGATCTAATAGATCAAACCACTTACTCATAGAGTGCCAACGGAGGCCGAATATCTGTGGGTGAGTACCATACCAAACAGCTCGAGGATAGAATTGCCCTTGCGTAGGGTCTTTCGAAGCCTTTGGCTGGGTTTTCATACCCTATTGTGTGCCTTGGAACCCTTTCCATCACCTCGTAGTAACCTGCACATCCGAGGCCTCAACAAATGGTGCTAGAAGGAGGGACACTAGTATAACATGCCTAAGCAAACCGCTAATAAACCTCCTCCAGCAAGTACTTCAACGGTTCAAACCCAAATCCATTTTAGGGCTTCAACATCTGAACAACCAACTGAGACACGACCTACAGGTCTCCCTGTCACGTCTTCCCAACCTACATTTATACCTGTCACACCTGTGATACAACAGGAGAACAGAGGGGATATCATTTTCACATCACCTACAAAGGGACCCATCTCGTTAGAGCAGATATTGAAAACATATTCTGATCGGGTCTTAAGAGCATAACAACGACTTGCCAATCAAAGAAGACGTGGTCTGGAAGCCTTAAATTTAGAAGCTATTCTGCAGACTAGTGGTCAGGAAGATCAACAAATTTTTGCTTCATAGACCAGTGACCCACAGATTCTGCATACCACTGATCTAAATACAAAGGATCAACATACAATTGATCAACAACCTGAAAACCAAGATCTAGTTGATCAACCAGATTCTCCTGAATACAGCCGTGAGACCACTCTCATAGGAACACAAGGTCAACCAAATCTTGAAGCTGGTGGTCCACCACCATCCCCTCCTTCATCTTCATAATATTCCTCAGATGGTGAAAATTCCTCTAGCTCGTCTTCGGAAGAAGAAGAACAAGAACCTCCGATGGCTGGAGAAGGTCAAAACAGACCTTGGCTTGACCAAGGTGCAGTTTTCATATTAGCAGATCAACATAGATTACCAAAGAATCCTGAGAAATGGCTACCCAAATTCAACCCTGAGGATAAGACACTCACGTTGGATCATATAAAAACTTTCATGTAGGCAATCAAACTTAGAAGCGTGGTACATGAGGATGTAGTATGCAGACTCTTTCCCTACACTTTTGAGGGTAGGGAAACCACCTAGTATTTTGCCTTACCAACCCAATCTATAACGTCCTGTGATGAGTTCGAGAAATATTTCACCCAGAAATTCAGGGATGATAAAACACCGCAGGATCTTGTCTTAGAATTATCCTCTATGAAAATAAAAGGAAAAGAAAGGGTAAAAGACTTTAACCAAAGGTTCTCTTACCTCAAAAACAGAATCCCTACCAATCTTCTTCCTGCTAAAGAATTGTTGGTAGCTTATTATGAAAAAGGTATTCCTGTCCCTATTGCAATGTGGGTCAAAAGGGCACACAAATCTACTTTACTGGAGGCATATGATGAAGCAATACAAGTTGAGAAGGACATATTTTGTCTGAAAGACAGCCTTGAAACTTCAGAAGAGAAACCTTCTACTTCCAGGAAAAGAACTGAGAACGTCCCCAAACCCACTGTTCAGAACAAGGATCCATTTGATATGGCTGACATGAATAAATTCATTCAAAAAATTCCAAATGAGATGGTGGATTTGAAGAAGAACACTAATGACAATCAAAACCAAAACAGAGGTTTTGTAAGGCCTTCATTTAGGAGACCTTACCAGTCTCCACAAAATCCACCACCACCGAATCCGGCAGAAGGACTCACAAACGACGAACTCTATTCTATTTTTAGAGCCTTGGCAGCAAAATCTCAAGTCACCCCTGACACTTCCAACGATCAAACCATCCCTGATCCACAATTACCTGTAGAAGAAGAAGAAGGTGATCCACAGGTCGATACTGTGAGTTGCTTTTCAGAACTTCCTATGTGTGAAGAAGAAGAAGAACCTGAGGCGGTGTTTAAAACATAGCAACCTTATAATACAAGGTTAATACCACAACCATCTCAAGAATCTTCATCTTCTCTTCCAGTTCCCACCAAAAACAAGACTGTTCCTCAAAAGGATACAGTCCTCCCTGAAATGGAGTACAATCTAGTTGAAGATTTAAAAAGAGTCAAAGAAACATCTCTCTGTTTGAGCTACTTAAGATCTCTGCTATGAGGGATTCCTTACCTAAAAACATGATATTCAAACAGCCTAGAGAGTCACAAAGCAACACTTAGACTCTGTTACTAAAACTGATGATCAGGAACCAGCAAGCAAGAGGACTCCTCCTTTCTTGCTTACCTTTGATTATTTCAACCAGAATGTGCACAACTGCATGATATATTCAGGAGCGTCATCAAATGTGATGCCCCTCTCTGTTTGCATCAAATTGAATGCAACATGGGAACCCTTCCCAACTCAGATTGTGCAACTTGACAGATCCAAAGTCAGAGTGGTAGGTAAATTGAGAAATGTTTTGCTTACACTGTCAGTCGATCCCAGGATCCACCAGACAATTGACATCATGGTAGCTAACATCCCCGAAGCCTATGGGATGTGGTTAAGCAGGGACTGGTCAGAGAAACTTAAGGGTTGCTTTGCCACCGACTGGTCCCATTTATGGTTGCCTTACAATGGTCAACCGAATAAAATTAATATCAGTAGAGAACCTTTTATGAAACAGACAATCACTGATCTTAATGACTCAAGCGAACCTGCTGGTTATCTCACCTTTCGCGTAGAGCATTTTACATTTGATACCTTTTTGGTGAATTCCCAGTTGATGGCTCACCAGAAGAAAGCATTCAAAACGAATCACATATTACTCATGTAACTTCTTTACCTTTTTCTGGTGAAATTGTGCATAATGTGTATAATGTAAATACAAATTCTAGAATAGACCCTATCTCATGGACTTTATTTTTTGATGGCTCAAAGTCCAAGGATGGAGCTAGAGCAGGTTGTGTCCTTATTGATCCTAAGGGAATGACAATTATGATTTCTTGCAGGCTAGAATTTGATTGCAATAATAATGTAGCTGAGTATGAGGCTCTGGTACAGGGACTCAAGAAGGCTATTGATTTATGTGTGCAAGCAATAGAATGCTATGGAGATTCCGAAATTATAGTTAAGCAAGTCAGAAATAAGATACACTGCTTATCTCCGCATTTGGATAATTATCAAAATATGGTAAGGGATCTGACCACCTCATTTTTAGCATGCAATATTAAATATGTTCCCAGATCACAAAATTTTGATGCAAACCTGTTAGCAAACACAACATCTAGATTGATCCCGCCTGAAGACCTGTCTCCTCAAACTTTTTCGATCGAATTGATGTACAGACCCTCCATTCCAGATAATGTGACTAATTGGAAAGTGTTTGACGATGACCGACAGATACTTGACTTCCTCACGGCTCAAGATACATTCCAAGATATGGCCATTGATGAAGCAGAACATGAAGAGTCACTCACTAATCCCTCAAATGTTATCCCAAAGTCAGTGATCAATCTTGAAAAATTTGATGATTTGCAAGACAAGTTCAAATCCAAAATTAATTGTAAAACTCAAGCTCATCTCTGAACTATGAGCGAGTCAATTTAGGCACCGAGAAGGAACCCTGCTTTATCAATTTGGGAGTTAATTGTACCCATGAAGAACGGAGAGCCATCATTGCATTATGTAAACAGTATAAAGATGTTTTTGCCTGGACTTATGATGAATTGAAAACATTTGACACTAGCATCATGTTCCATAATATACCCATGAAACCAGAGGTTAAGCCATTTCAACAAAAGCTGCAGAAGATGCACCCCAGTTTAGAGCCTTCGGTAAAAAAGGAGTTGGAGAACCTGCTCACAGTCTGAATTATCTTTCCAATCAGGCACACTCAATGGATAGCCAACTTAGTGCCTGTCCACAAGAAAAGCGGTGAAATTCGACTGTGTGTCAATTTCAGGAACCTGAATCAGGATTCTGAGAAAGACAATTATCCTGTTCCAACTATGGAGTAGATTCTTCAAAAGGTAGCCGGGTTGGAAATGTTTTCCCTCCTAGATGGTTTTTCGGGATATAACCAGGTTATGGTTTCCCTGGACGACCAATTAAAAACAGCTTTCAGGACCCCTTGGGGTACTTTCGCCTACAAGCAGATGCCTTTTGGGTTGATCAATGCAGGAGCCACTTTTCAGAGAGCTATGGACATAGCTTTCCGAGGGTTAATGCATAATTCTGTTGTAGTTTATCTTGATGATATCACTATTTACTCCAAAAAATGACATGAACATGTGTTTTCTTTGAAACAGGTTTTCGACCACTGCAGGAAATTCGGTATTTCTCTCAACCCGAAGAAATCTATTTTCGCGGTAACAGAAGGAAAGCTTATGGGATTCATTGTTTCAAAAGAAGGTATGATTATTGATCTTGAATGCACAGAGGCTATTTCAAAAATTGGGTTACCAGGCTCGCGCAAAGCAATGCAATCCTTCTTGGGTAAGATTAATTTTGTATGTAGATTTGTACCAAATTTTGCTCAGATAGTCAAACCGTTACAACTGTTGGTCAAGAAAGATGTGCAGTCTACCTGTTCGCAGGAACAGAGAGATGCATTTATCGAAATTCAAAAGGCTATCGTTGAAGCTCCCGCTCTCATGTCCCCAGATTTTGATAAGGATTTCATTCTTTATACTTTTGCCACTGAATTTTCTTATGCGACTGTCCTAACGCAAAAGCATGACAATGATCCAAAGATCCCCATCTCTTTTATGAGCTCAACATTCAAAGGTGTAGAGCTTAATTACTAACAGATTGATAAGCAAGCATATGCAGTCTATAAGTCTATCAAACATTACAGGCCCTACTTTCTGAAATCTCGAACCAAAGTCATTGTCCCATATTCTGCTATTAGAAACGTCCTGATCCAGAAAGATTTAGGGGAAAAGAGGGCCCATTGGATGATGGCCCTGCAAGAATATGATCTTGAGATAAGACCAGCTAAAATTGTCAAAGGGAAAGGCCTTTGTCTTCTTACCACTCAATCCAATGACCCTACGCAGCAGCAATACGAATGGGATCAGGAGGAAGAAATTCCCTCAGGTGTTGTTAACGTTGTCGATGCCCCGACATCAGAATAGTATGATGATATCAGATTTTTTATGAACCATGGGTTTGCTCCCGAAACCCTTGATTTTAAGAAACAAAGGGCTTTAAGACTAAAAGCTGCTCCTTATCAGTTTATTGATCAAGTTCTTTTTAGGAAAAATTATGATGGAGTATTTCTTAGGTGCTTGGAAAAATATGAAACCGATGACATCTTATTCCAATTTCATGCAGGACCTGCTGGAGGCCATTTTTCAGGTGAGACCAAATCACATTAGATTCTCAAGGTTGGATATTATTGGACCACATTGTTTAAATATGCTTATGCTTATGTAAGGAGGTGTCAAACATGCCAGAAATGCGCAGGGAAGTTCAAGAAACCTGCATTTCCTCTTTAACCAGTCACAATTCAGTTTCCTTTTCAACAATGGGGACTGGATTTTGTCGGGCCTATAAACCCTGCTTCGTCCCTCCAACATAAATATATTCTTACAACAACTGACTACTTCACCGGATGGGTGGAGGCAACCCCTCTTAAACAATGTAATGTTAGTCAAGTAATCTCCTTACTTGACAATCAGATCGTCCCACGGTTTGGCGCTCCAGAGTACCTAGTTTTCGATAATGCATCCTACTTCTCTTCAATCGATATAACTGAATATGCCTTTGAAAAGGGGATTAAGCTTAAGTTTTCTGCCAATTATTACCCTCAAGGTAATGGTTTGGCTGAGTCGTCAAACAAAAATCTGATAAATATTCTCAAGAAGACTGTAGCTTCTCATCACAGAGATTGGCAGACACAGTTATATAATGCTTTATGGGCAGATCGAATTACCCCAAAGGAAGCAATTGCAAATTCTCCCTATTGTCTGGTTTATGGCAAAGAAGCCATCCTTCCTACTAACCTCACCATCCCTTCACTACAATTGGCCCAGTCTGTCCAAGAAGATGATTCTTCTCCTCTCCAGCAAAGAATTGACACTCTATTGAAGCTAGAGGAGGACAAGGAAATAGCTTAGAACAAATTGTATCATCATCATCAGATGGTGAAAAGATGGTTTGATGAAAAATATTCATCTGACAGGGAATTTTCGGTTGTTGACCTAGTTCTGAGGTGGGACAAGAAACACAAAGATAAGAACCAGTATACCAAGTTTCAGCGCCTTTGGCTAGGGCCTTTCATTATCACAGAAAAGATTGGTCCCAGCACTGTTTGACTACAGACACTGGAGGGAGTTGTAGACACCTACCCAGTGAATGTGTCTCTTCTCAAAAATTATTTTCTCTGAGCAATCTGGTGCACCTGTATATAGGTGTGGTTTGTTTTTCTCTCATTTGTTTTTCTTGTATTTGACATTTTGTTTGGTTTTTTTGTTTTGTTTGGTATTTCATTGATAAGGCTTCACACATTTGGTAATGGCTTATGATCATTTTTCTTAGCAACAATTGTCTCTGAAGTCTCAACATTGCTATCAATCTTAGTTCTGGATTATGATTAGAATTTGCTCTGAAGAATACAAAGTTAATAAGTGCAGTACTTTTGGATACTTTTCACTCTGATCATTATCTTTCACAATACTTTATTTGTGTAATTGAGGTATGGAGGATGGTCATCATTTCTTTACCTGGTGTTTCATGATTGAACGGCATATCATAATAACCTGACTAGCTCCGATTGCTCATGGATCCTTTTACAATCACTTTGATTATAAATTTTGTTTTAAAATTATAAGTTACAAGGTGGGTGGTCTTGGTATCAATCCAACCTATTAGGTTCATAGGTGTTTAAGTGGAATGACATCTTCACATCAAGCCACCACACTTGGAAGATGACTTTCAGTTCTGCTGGAAGGTGGAAGATCCTATTACAGGTCAGTCCATTCATGATCTGCAAAGCACTGGTGAGTAACATTACCACGATATGGTCACCAAGCCATGGTAATTCCTTGTAGCTTATGCCAAGATAATTTGTTTTTGTCTTTTATTTATAAGATTTTGTTGCATACAAGAGCAGGGGGGTCTTATCACAATCCATCCCTACTATGATCATGGGTTTGACCTTGGATTGGAGTTATCATAATGTGGTCACCAAGCCATGATAATTTCTTTTGGTCTTATAGCCGGAAGACAAGGAGTCTTGTCATCGAGCTAGCTTGACCAGTTTCCAGATCAGGCTTGTGAATGGCATTGTTTTATCTGATCACCAAGTCAGTACAGTGGTCTTGTATCAACAAGGTTTTATGTATAATCCATTTAAAAAAAAAGAGGAAAAAAAAAGATAAAGAAGTGTATATAGCCCAAAGGGATCACTGATTACACATGCATCTAATAAACCAAGGTGATCTGTAATTAGGATATCCATGAGCATTTCTAAGACTATTTCTAGGTTCAACACAAGCTGGTTTTCGATGATTACATCATGGTAAAGATTCGGTGTTGTTCTTTAAATATCCTTATCAGATGAGTGTTATCTTTAAAATGGTCACTGCTTGAGATTTATCCATTTTCATATTTACTGTTTGTTGGATGTTATCTTTTGAGTATTTTCTTTGAATTGAGTTTCAAGAAACTGGTTGATTAACATGTTGTCTTTAGTCAGATTTGATTGCAAAGATAACTTGTTCTTCCCAGCCAGTCGCCATTTTTTAATAAATTCGAAGGTATAGGGGTAAGTTTCCCTTTGTGAATATGAGTTTTCGGTTTATATGTCTTTAAATCTAATGCCCATACCTTCTTGCTCCATGTTTCTGCCTGATCTGGATTATCTCTAAGTGTTTAGTTTGCAGAAATCTTTAAATTTTGAGTGTTTTAACTTTTTCTCTATAAACCCGAAACCCGAAAGTTTCGGGTACGGGAAATTGGTGTTCTCATTTTTGGATTTTCGTCATCCTGAAACCCGCAACCCGAAATTTGTGGGTGCGGGATTTCATTTTTCGAAGTTCGTTTTATATAAACCTAAAACCCGACAACGTCGCGTTGCGGGAATCCAGATTTTTGTTTGTAAGTTTTAATAAACCTGAAACCCGAGAATATCGCATTTCAGGATTCGAAAATTACTTTTTTAACTTTGTGTTTGATTGCGTCCCAAAACCCACAACCCGCAACTGTCGGGTTGCGGCTTTCGGGAACCTGGTTTTTTATTTGGTTATATTTTGAAACCCGAAACCCGCCAGTGTCGATTTTCGGCTTTCCGGAATGGTAAATAAAACTCTTTATTGTGTCTCTGAACCCAATCCCGCATCTTGCATCGGTTAATCTCAGTCGTTCGCTACTCTCAATCCTACGGTCGTGATTTAACTTGGGTAACTTGATAAATATAGGGTTTTTTTTCTATTTTTCGTTATCATTTTCACTCGCCGAAATTACTCTGTTGTGCTGATTTTACAATGGATTTCTTGCTTTAGCTAATTGCCGATTTTCTGTTATCACAAGTAGGATTGTTGTCATTTCATTTTTCGGTTGGTCTCTTGGCTATTTGTGATTGTTGTTTTTTATTTTTGTTTTCTTTTATTTCGTCAGAAATTACGAAGTTTGCCACTATGTCAAGAAGTACCCGGTCCAGGGTCGTTCTCAGAGATACCCTAACTAAAGACCCCAATTTTGGTATCTTCTCAGATACCAGTGGGAAGGTCACTGAGACTTATCAAATGGATTGGTCTCGGATTTATGCTATATTCGACAACGATGACCTTTCGCAAGTAGAAATTGATAGGCCTGCCTATGAGAAGATTAGGGCTTCCCAGATTCATGCTATTGCTGCACGGCCCGCTATCTTCCCTTATACGGATGTAGTGAAGTGGATAGTTGAGAATGCTAGTGTCAAAGACCGGTCTTTCAATGATACTCTGGGGAATAAACTGACTCATTTTCGTCCCAAGGTTTTCACCCGAGCTTTTTCTCTCAGGCCACATGAGCAGACCCTATCTCCTAACTTCATCCAATCCTCCAAGTCCCGTTACAATTTTGCCGAAATGTTGATGTCCTGGATGATAAAACCTAATGCTTTCGTGCTTAAGCCTGATAATCTATATCCAATTGCCTGGTTCAAGAACCTTATTCTCTGCTAGCGGCTATGTTGTGTCGACTGTTCGGACTCCCCAACTGTTCGTTGTTTAAAGCTGAATGGGATCCTATAGCACATCATGTCTTGACTACCAGCGAGTCCTTCCCTTGGGCTTCCATCTTGTCCTCAGAATTAAAAAATGCTATCGAAGATTACCAGAAGTATCATGCCTTCAAAAAACCACATTTCTTTTTGTCTGCCTATGTAATTGATGTTTTTTGCTCAGAGTTTCAATACCCCAACTTGGACTGGAATTGGACTCCAGCAGACCCACCTGTGCACATTTATCATTCAATCTTATGGGAAGAAAACTTTATCCCTCTACAGTATGATATATGTGATGAATTCTTGGGCACTGTCTATTTCAATATTTTAAGCAAGAAGCGCCAGCATTTTCAGATGATGCCAAGGCACTCATCCATACTATCGGTGACTAGTATGTGTGTGACTATTTCTCATATATCAGGGTCTGGGGTAGTAATACTATACATCTGTTACCCAGAATTGTCCCTGACAGATTGGCTTTGCAGGAAATTTCATTTCAAACTGTGACTGATGGTATGTATAAGAAGCTTACAGGTCCTAGAAAGAAGAGATGGCCTAAATTCCCTTTGAACCTTGGGTCATTGGTCATCCCAACCTCCAATTGGCCAACAATCCTTGGTGAGCAAATGGTTGATTTCAAATTGGGATTTTCCCCTAAAAGAAAGCATGACCCCAAGAAGTTATTGGATGCACACTTCAAGCAAACCCATATTAAAATGGACTATGTGATGAAAACATCCCAGATGACTCTATCCATCATGGATTCAATTCATTTTCTGAAGTTCTTGCTAGAGCAAAAGACCCAGAAGAGAAGCATAACATTCTGCAATATCAGCAGGAATTAAAGCTCAGGGTGCTAAGCTATAGGAAATTGGAGCTGGACTTGCTGGATAAAGTAAGAAGAGAAAGAGAAGAAATAGAAGCTCAGGAAGCTAATTCTCTTCAAATGGTGGCTCATTCAGAACAAGGAGAAGGCAAAACCCCCATTGAGGATTCTCCCCCAAGAAAACAGCAGAACAGGTCAAGTCCTTGTAATATACCTCTCAGTAGGTTTCAGAAATATCTAGCACAATTGACATCAGTATTGAAGACTCATCCTGCAAATCCCCAGAAGGTTACTATGGATTCGCAAATGATGGAGCCTTCAAACCCTCTTGAAATCATGAGTGTAGTTGTGCAAGAAAACGATGATTTGGTGGTTACCTGCCAGCTCAGCGAAAAGGAAAAGGATCCATGCCAATCCACTCCCCAATGTTCAGATTATTGATTGTGATATTCCTAAAGAACCTGAACCCCCAATTTCAGTAACTGAGGAGATTACAGAACAATCCAAGTTGGTCACAGACTTGTTAAATTTTATTGAAATGGAATGCTCTGTTCAGGAACAGTCATTTGAAGACACCTCTGTTCAAGATTCTCCGGTTTCAACATCTCAGTTAACATCAATTCAACAATTTTCTGCTTCATTTTTAGAACACCTACCTCCCTTTTCATTGTCTAACCTGTTCAACAATATAACTTCTTCTTCCACTACACTTTCAGGTAGTCAAGAGTTTTTCTCTATTCCTAAGTCCATGATGCTAGAAGCTCAAACCACCACCATTCCTACGCAATCACCTAAACCTATTCTGCTAATACCTTCCATGGATCAATTTACCTCCATTCCTCTTCCCATTCCATCCTCCTTCCCAATTCAGGATAAGCTTTCTGCAATTCCTCAATCTATACCATCATCTATCTCTATTTCACCTAGCATCGAGGAACCACTTATAGTTCCTTCCCTGTCATTAGCTCCCAATGTTGAAGAACAAACTCTTCTGTATGAAGTTTCCATTTCGGTCCCTTCACCTACACAGGTCCAGTCACTTGTCCAAGATGTTTCTGTCTCAGCGGTCGTTCCCCAAGTTACTATGTCTATCCCTCACCCTAGTGGTATTATGACACCTTCAATAATCTCCACTATTAATGTTATTCCCATCACTACTGAGGTGGTTGATGAATATGTAGATGAAGATGTGGTTCCTATTGGAAGCTATTTCTATAACAAGGAAGAGAGGACAGCATTCTAGAAAACAAGGAAGAGAAGTAAATATGAGCAGGCGTTGGAATCACCTGCTCCGATTCAAGTCTTATGGGCTCAACAAACTAGTGATCCTCAGGCTGGAGCCATTGAAGCAGCAATATTTTTGGGAGCTTTCGCTTGTGCCAATATAGATTCAGTTCAGTTACTGAACAGAGACGTTGATCTAAAAAAGGAAAGAATTAAGGAACTAGAAGATGAGTTGGTCAGGATTAAGGATGAACACGGCCTCCATGTGGCTAATATCAGACAGGAATGGATGGAACGCTTACATGCATCAGAACAGGAGAATATCTCCCTTCAAAATCAGCTTAACATAGAAAAAACTCATAACTCCATCCATGCAAAAAAGATAGCAACCTTAGAGATCCAAGTTGGAGTTGTAACTGCAAATGCAGCTTCAGCTAGTTCTTCTAAGTTTACACCACAGGAGTTCAAGGATCTGGCCTTGAAGGTTAATCATGGACATTATCAATTGATTGAAAATTTGTACATTGCACAAGATGAAATTAGGGAGACGTTTATTATCTTTGACAAACTGTCTTCTGACCTTGAGGTACAGAAAATCAAGAGAATTCATGCTTCCAAAGCTCAGGATGAGGTTAGTGAAAGGCAAGGGTATATTAAAAACATTCCAGCGGACCTCCCAATTCTTAGCAGTCTTCAAATGAAAAAGAACAAAGCCTCCCTGAATACCTGGATCGAATTCAATGACTCCGCTGAAGAGATCATCAAAAAATCCAAAGACCTTTGCACTCGACGTTGGTATGCAGCTGATAATATCATGGAAGCTCTACATCTTCCATACATGGATCCTATTTTGCAGGCCCTTCCACCTAAATGTAAGCTGGAAGAAGTGGAGCGTGAACGTGAAGATACTGCACAGAAGATTCGGGCTATTGAAGCAGTCAACATTGATCATGTGGATGAGTTGATCAGGAAACCGCTCTCCTTCGAGGGCAAGATCCATTTCTACCTTCGTACTTGGCATAAGCTCGCCAAGGATGACATGGAGAACAACATATGTAATGCCCAGATAGGCCTAGAATCTATCAACTATCCAAACATAGATGAATTGTTAGAGATATATGATAAGTGGCAGGATTTTCTGGCCCAATAGACTCATTCGTGATTTTGGGATCCCTATCTTTTGGCAATTTTTCATTGTAGTCTGTTGTAATATTTTTATTTAAGGAAGAAACCTCTCTTAGTGAAGGGTTGGAATTTTTGGAATTGTAATTCAGTAGAAGATAAGATTGGGGATACTCTGTGACCATATTCATTGTAATTTTGGTACAAGACATCTTAATACAGTAATGTTATCTTTGGATCCATCTTCTGGTTGTTACTCAAATTTCTTTGATAATTTCTGATTTTACATTCCAGATTATCATCCGATATATATATGATATCTTGTTAGATATCTAATGAATGCATAAATCTATTGTATTGATTTTTCTGTATAATTGATGTATGTATGAAAATATTTGATTGAATTTCTTTAATTAAATACTTTCTTCATCGATTTTTGCAATTGATCAGATATACATTCAATCATTGTTGATTTTTCAATCAACAAAGAGATAACAGGTTATATCTTGATGGTCCTTAAGCTTGAATTATCATTGTTTGATTTTCATTAAGTAATCATAATTTTAAGTTAGTAAATATCTCATCTGAAGGCATTTCTGTAAAGGGTGATAAACTATGTGTTCTTTACACCTCAGGGTTGATTTGCACGAACGACAATATTTTCATCATAGAATAGGTCTGACTTGAGATTAGATCCTTATTTCTAAATAGGTTGAGTTAGAATTGTTTACTGTTTTCCATATCTTTGTTTTCCTTAATTGGGAAACGGATCTAATAGATCAAACCACTTACTCATAGAGTGCCAGCGGAGGCCAAATATCTGTGGGTGATTACCATACCAAATAGGTTGAGGATAGAATTTCCCTTGCGTAGGGTCTTTCGAAGCCTTTGGATGGGTTTTCATCCCCTATTGTGTGCCTTGGAACCCTTTCCAGCACCTCGCAGTAACCTGCACATCCGAGGCCTCAACAAGTGGATGTTTTGGCAAGCCAATATTTTCTTGACCATAGACTTATTTTCGAAATTGATCCAGTGGTCAACTTCATAATTCATCCACCTTCAAGCTTATGCTTTCCTAAAAAAAAATTCCCTCATAGATGAGAAATGGTGGGCATTTTCCCAATGCTACTCAAGCCGTTGTTTTCAATACTTAACCAATTTTTCCAATGGAGAGCATTTTTCTTTGAGGGTTCAAAACAAGATGAATGGTTGTTTTGGAAGGAAAATATCTCCTTGACCAGAGACTTAGTTTCAAAAATCATCCAATGATAAAGTTAATAAATCATCCACCTACAAACGTATGCTCTCATAAAAAATTTATCCCTCAAAGGTGAAAAATGGCGGGCATTTTCCTAAGGCCATTTTTAGGTGCAAAACAGGTTGAGTGGCTGCTTTGGCAGGCCAATATTTTATTGACCAGAGACTTGTTTTCATAAATGATCCAGTTGTAAACTACATAAATCATCCACCTACAAGCCGATGCTTTCCTAAAAAACATTTCCCTCACAGATGAGAAATGGTGGGAATTTTCCCAATGCTACTCAAGCCATTGTTTTCAATACTTAACCAATTCTTCCAATGGCGAGCATTTTTCTTTGAGGGTTCAAAACAACATGAATGGTCGTTTTGGTAGGAAAATATCTCCTTAACCAGAGACTTTGTTTCAAAAATAAGACAATGGTAAATTTAATAAATCATCTACCTACAAACTTATGCTCACATAAAATAATTTATCCCTCAAAGGTGAAAAATGGCGGGTATTTTCCTAAGGCCACTTAGGCCAGTTTTAGGTGCAAAACAGGCTGAGTGGTTGTTTTGGAAGGCCAATGTTTTATTGACCATAGACTTTGTTTCAAAACTGATCTAGTGGTCAAGTGCATAAATCATCCACCTCCAAGCTGATGCTTTCTTAAAAAACATTTCTCTTACAGATGAGAAATGGTGGGCATTTTCCCAATGCTACTCGAGCCATTTTTTTCAATACTTACCAATTTTGCTAATGGCGAGCATTTTTCTTTGAGAGTGCAAAACAAGATTAATGATTGTTTTGGCAGGAAAATATATCCTTTACCAGAGACTTTGTTTTAAAAATAAGTCAATGATCAAGGGAATAAATCATCCACCCACCAACTTATTCTCTTGGAAATTTTTCATCCATCAAATGTGAGAAATGGCGAGCATTTTCCTAAGGTCATTTAGGCCAGTTTTAGATGCAAAACAGGCTGAGTGGTTTTTTTGGCAGGCCAACATTTTCTTCACCAGAGACCCTTTTTAAACTATTAGAGGAAATTTGGGGTCTAAAATGGGCCTTATAAGAAAACGTGTCATGGATGAGTGTGAGATGAGTAAGATATTTTAAGCCAATAGAATTTTAGTATTTTGGTCAAACGTCATGGTTGAGTTGGACAATAACTAACTACATATAAAACTCACCTTGGTTAAGATTTTGAAAAGTTCATCTCGAAATATGATAATATACTTGAAATAATAAATATAGAGTATTTTATATTATCACTACTTCTAATTTCTTTAAAATATAAATTTCACATTAGTTAAAAAGATAGTGGAGCAATTTTGAAATAATAAATATAGACTACTTTATATTATCACTACTTCTAAATTCTTTAAAATATAAATCTCATATTAATTAATATGATAGTGGAGTAATATCAAAATAATAAAAACATTTATATAACTAATCTCTTAAAAATAAAAATAAATAAATTTAAAAAATGTGATAAATAAAAGAAAAATAGGATAGAGATAAAATAATATTTCACTATTTTTGCGATAACTTTCTCCTCCAAACTCAGAATTTGACATTTTTTGTACCGTTGGAAAGGTCTCGTCGAGACCTTTCCAACGGTACCAAAAACGTCAAATTCCTAGTTTGTGGGAGAAAGTTATCACAAAAATAGCGAAATATTATTTTATCTCTCTCCTATTTCGGAGAAGAAAGTTATTTTTGCAATAACTTTCTCCTCTGAACTCGGAATTTGACGTTTTTGGTACCATTGGAAAGGTCTCGTTGAGAAATTTCCAACGGTACCAAAAATGTCAAATTCAGAGTTTAGAGTAGAAGTTTATCGCAAAAATAGTGAAATATTATTTTATCTCTCTCCTATTTTTCTTTTATTTATGACACTTTTTTAAATTTATTTATTTTTATTTTTAAGAGATTAGTTATATAAATGTTTTTATTATTTCAAAACTAACCCACTAGCATTTAAAAGACTTCAAAGTAGTGATCATATAAAATAAAAATAGTGATTGTTTATTTTTAGTATTATTGTAATTATATTTTTTCATTATAATTTTAGTTTTTATTTTTAGTTTTAAATTTTATTAAATATATAAAAAGAAGTAGCGGTACATTTATTAAAAAATTTAGCACTATATCATTTATTGTGTATGCACAAGAATCTAAACCTTTTATTATTATTTTCAACCATCATCTCTTAACTCTACACAAACCCAACATACTTGTCAACTTCCATTAATGAGATATTATAGGTTGACCTTCACTAGATAACACCTTTAACTTAGTGTGACATGGCATATTTGTAGTGTGATGTGGATTTTTTTATTATTTTCCTTAGGAGGCCCATTTTAGACCCCAAATTTCTTCTAATTGAAATGAGCCAGTGGTAATGTTCATAAGTCATCCACCTATAATCTGATGCTTTCCTAAAAAAAGTATCCCTCACAGGTGGGAAATGGTGGGCATTTTCCCAAGCCTACTTAAGCCCCCTTTTTCAATACTTAACAATTTTTCCAATGGCAAGCATGGTTCTTTGAGGGTGCAAAACAAGATGAACGGTTGTTTTGGCAAGAAAATATCTCCTTTACCAAAGACTTTGTTTCAAAAATAAGTCAATGATCAAGGGAATAAATCATCCACCTATCAACTTATTCTCTCAAAAAAAAATTATCCATCAAATGTGAGAAATGGCAGGCATTTTCCTAAGGCCATTTAGGCCAGTTTCAGATGCAAAACAGGCTGAGTGGTTGTTTTGGCAGGCCAATATTTTCTTCACTAGAGACCCTTTTTCAAAAATTAGCCAGTGGTCATGTTCATAATTCATCCACCTACAATATGATGCTTTCCTAAAAAAATTATCCCTCACAGGTGGGAAATAGTGGGCATTTTCCCAAGCCTACTTAAGCCCTTTTTTTCAATACTTAACATTTTTGCCAATGGTGAGCATGGTTCTTTTAGGGTGGAAAAGAAGATGAATGGTTGTTTTGGCAGTAAAATATATCCTTTACCAGAGACTCTGTTTCAAAAGTAAGTCAATGATAAAGGGAATAAATCATCCACCTACCAACTTGTTCTCTCAGAAATTTTGTATCCATCAAATGTCAGAAATGGAGGGAATTTTCCTAAGTCCATTTAGGCCAATTTTAGATGCAAAACAGGCTGAGTGGTTGTTTTGGCAGGCTAATATTTTCTTCACCATAGAACCTTTTCCAAAAATGAGTCAGTGATCATGTTCATAAGTCATCCACCTGCAATCTGATGCTTTCCTAAAAAAATTATCCCTCACAGGTGGGAAATGGTGGGCATTTTCCCAATCCTACTTAAGCCCTTTTTTTCAATACTTAAATTTTTTTCCAATGGCAAGCATGGTTCTTTGAGGGTCCAAAACAAGATTAATGGTTTTTTTGGTAGGAAAATATCTCCTTTACCAGAGACTTTGTTTCAAAAATAAGTCAATTATCAAGGGAATAATTCATCCACCTACCAACTTATTCTCTCAGAAATTTTTCATCCATCAAATGTGAGAAATGGAAGGCATTTTCCTAAGGCCATTTAGGTTAATTTTAGATACAAACTAGGCTGAGTGGTTGTTTTGGTAAGCCAATATTTTCTTCACCAGAGACCCTTTTTCAAAAATGAGCCAATGGTCATGTTCATAAGTCATCCACCTGCAATCTGATGCTTTCCTAAAAAAATTATCCCTCACAGGTGGGAAATGGTGGGAATTTTCCAAAGCCTACTTAAGCCCATTTTTTCAATACTTAACCAATTTTTCCAATGGCGAGCATGGTTCTTTGAGGGTGCAAAACAAGATGAATGGCTGTTTTGGCAGGAAAATATCTCCTTTACCAGAGACTTTGTTTCAAAAAGTAGTCAATGGTAGAGTGAACTGATTTTCTGGCAGGGTGCAAAATGACAAAAAATTGAATTTTTATTGCACAACATTACGTTACTTAGAGTGTAAAATTACAAGCGTTAAATTACAAGTAAAATTTGAGTTTAAAATTACATTTATGATATATTTCAGTTTTTTTTAATTAGAGAAATTGTGTCTGAAATCTAATGCCAATACTGATTATTTTTGTTTATTTTACGGAGTATCTCATCAATGGATCATTCAAATGATCCATATCAACAAAATATTCCTCGAAAAAGAGGTCGACGTAAGGGTCTAGCTTACTCAAAACTTCCAACTTTGGAACCACGTGACATTGTCCTTCAATTCACTGGTGGTAGAGGTAAAAAGACAACGCAATGTGTTGCTCATGGACAATGTCAAGGATTTGAAGATCAGAATTCCATACCAAAAAATGAGTCCACAAGTTTCCCTCAAACAACAAGCAATCATCCAACCATTCTTCAAACTCAATGTCCTCAATGTAAGCAACCAATGACAAAGAACAATGTTGTTGGACAACAGAGGAAACCTTTGTCTCCAATTGCAGTTGAAGGGAATGTTAATGCACAAAATGGAAATATTTATGAAAGAATGAAATCTGTTCCAGAGAATGTGAGGGTCCCATTACATGCTGCCATTACATTGAACGTTGAGTTGCAAAATAAAAATTTGTACCAAAGAATGAACCCAGTTTTGCAGAATGAGGCCCTAATTTTCCCTCAAAGATCAGTGATTTACACTACTATTTTTACAAATCACTCTGAGAAAAGTGCAAGTTGTGTTTCTCAACAACCTAGGGAGCCTTTGACTGCAGTTACTGATGAAGGGGATCAAAGTGTAGATCCCAATGGGAAACAATTGGAAAATCAACCTCTTATGAACTTGGATGCAACTAGAAGACATGAAACAACTGAAATAATTGCATTTCATGAACAAATGGACATAAATGCAACTATAGAAAACCAAAATTCTACAATTGGTCAAGTTGTAGCAGAAATTCCAGAAGGGTTTTTAACAAATGAAACTATGAATGCTAAGAGAAGGTCACTACGAAACTGCTTAAGGACATCCTTATTGCATCTTAAGAAGCGGTTGGGATGGTATAACCATAGACTAAATGAGGGGAAGACAAAATTTATAGAAATTGGGAGATGGTTTTCTGGAAAATCACTTGAAATTGTAGATGAGAATGACATTATTATTGGAATTAGGTACTTCATGAACAAAAACTATAATGAAGCATCTAAAAGTGAGAATGTTCTTGAACATCTAGATGGATTCCTTGATCAAATTTGATCAATTGTTGTGGCATAGATTCTTAAGGATTTTATGCCGAGGAACATGGCTTCAGTATTTATTGAATCAAGCATGACTCATAAAGCTTTGCAATGTCTTAAGAGAGTTGATGCTTATGGTGTACTAAAGGGGGTTAATCCAACATCAGTTTGTAGCGAAATGAAAAAGTGGAGCAAAGAAGCTGAGGATATTGATATTGGTTGGGAGAGAACTGATGGCTTCACATATGCAGTTAGGGTCAAGCAAGTAAAGTCATATGCTTCCTTTATGGTTGAATCGTTCGAAAAAAGGTCTGGAAATATAGTCAATGAATTTTCTTACAAACTTGGTATTGATTCTCGTGTACATTATGATCGAGGTGGGAAGGTGTGTGAGATATTATTCGAGTTACTAGAAGACAATGGATTGATGTCTTGTGTAAGCCTTGGGAAATGGGTTGGAAAAGAAGAATATCGACAAGTTTTAGCACATGATGTTGATCCTGAAAAATGAGGAGAACTTAATGAAATAGATAAATAAGATTTCAGAAGATGGCATCACTATGGTAGATGGAAGGGTTGTGAAAATTAATTTGTTTGAGTGTCATGATCTAGTGGACATATGTATTTTAGTATGCAATAATAGTGTTTCTCCAATGGCCAATTACAGTTGACTCCTAGCTCAATGGCCAAGCTTGTATATTGTTCTCTCCGTGCTAGGATCGGAACAATTTTGAAGATGTTTCGTGAAATTCAAATAATTGCACAAGATTATGACAAGGTACATCCAACTAGAGGTGTGGAGAAAACAAAATTTGTTCAAATTTGGGAGGAGATGGAGAAAATTGGTATTCCATGTAAGCCAAGAGAACCATACCATCATAAAAGCCAACAATACAATGATCTTAACTATGGGAAATCAGATGGATCAGCATCAAACAAGATGCTCATTCGACATGAGGGAATTTTAAATATTTAATAATTATGTTAACATATCAATTATTTTTATGTGGGCCTTGACAAACAATAAATGATGTTGTTATTATGTTTTGAATATTGTTGAATGGTTCTCAGTGTTATTTACTTTGAAAATAAAAGTTAGTATTTATTCATATGCATTGAAACTTATGTATTATTTCTAGGTTATTGAAGGCCTACTAGGTGAAGAGAAGAATAAAAATTTGGTGAGGATTTGGAAGTGTTATAAAGAATTCCACATGTTTCAACCGCAAGGGTGTAGGGGGGATGATGTATTTTCATATGAGAAAAGGTACATGGTTTCATCATATTATCTAGTTTTAATGGTGGCATCATTTCATTCATGACAAACAGTTTGATCCACTGTCATTGCAGGATTGGATTCCTTGCAAGTGAGTTGGTGTGGTTGTGTTCTTGTTGTTTAGGAGATGAGATGGTTCCTTATATTCATATCCAACGGGCTCATGCTCTTGAGATGACACATTCTATTCGTCCTTATACGTTGCGATGTTTAAGGAATGAATTAATGGAGCATAATCATAGAGAAATGAAAATTTTGAATAGCAACCAAGGAGGAGGAAGAGAAATCCATAAGGACAATAGAAGCACATTTGAACATGATATAATGTGTCTTGTAAATGATATGAGAGAACAATTTTTCAATCTTGTTATGAGATCAGAAGGAACTTTCCAAAAGTTTAGACAAAGAAGATTCTTTCCTTCAAATATTAGAAGTCAACTTCATGTTGAATATGATAAGTCAAGGAATCAATCAAATAAGGAAACTGCAACACAATTGGCATCACGTTTCCCCGATGTCACTTGTCAACAAGTGGAACAACTATTTAAATCATGGGAAAAACAGTCTAAGAAATCATTGATTGCACCACTAACAATAAGTTTGTCCTAATTTTATATGTTATCTCGTTCAATTTTCAGTTTATAGTGTGAAGAGTCATAATGTGTGTGTTTAATTATTAATATGTCCTCCCAGTTCAATAACTATCTCTCGAAACCAAAACCAATCGGAAAATATGGAGAAGAGGCTTATCGTGAATCAAATCGTTGTTATAGGTCAAATCTGCACTTCTCTGTCCGTGATCACATTGCTTTGTCGATCACACAAAAGGACACTATGGATGGAAGAGCTAGGTTGACCCTGGATGAGTTATTGTTGAGATCACATTCTTCAACTGAAAAACATATTTTTTTTACAGTTTTCACTATGTGTGTGCTACTATTGCCATAGTAATCTAACGTTCTGGACGCTGGTCTTATTGAAGACAACCCACATACATCCTCCAAAATGTTGTGAACGCTAGTTGTCAAATGCAGAAGTTGCATACTTTGAGCTAGTCTATTTGTATGAAACCCGTGCACATCTTAAGATGAAATGAAAAAATATATTAAGATTACGAATTGGGATTAGTTGAAGTTGGTTCTGCAACTTCCCCAACCTCCCAATCCAACCACCTTTCGAATTCAACTGCCAACCTTGTGCCATAAATACAAGAGGTAGCCATGAGAGAAGGAACTAGAAGGAAGAATAAGCTATTGTTACACTGGAGTAATTCTTAATTCATTGTGAGGAGCAGGATCCCAGGACTCGGTTGCAGAAGTGTCTAGACAAATCAGGTATATATGTACTTATCTACATTTCTTTGACAATAAAAGGTGGAAATACCCTTCCCGTCCCAATTGAATGTCTATTTGATTGAATTTCTATTTGATTGAATGTCTGATTGTTATTAATTTTAATTTGTTTCCAATTCCATTATCTATTTGCAGTCAAGATACGCTGAGGAAGGTTAACTTTCTTTGCAGGTTCATCACTGTGGAGGATTGGGTGAAAGCTAGGACCAGCCATCATTAAAAAGGTACAACTTTCAAAAATCTAATCTCTTTCCATTTGTAGTAATTAATGAAAAACATGAATGTATTTACCTGTCACCCCATGTAAGTTGGTAGTGTCGTCTCCCCCACTATAAGGTATTTTCCTACACAACAGAACTGGCAACTCCGCTGGGGAGTAACCAATTATTTTTTGCTCTAGGGGACCTTTCTAGGTTTTCTTCCAGTTTATTCAGTCTTTTTGTTTTCTGAGAGGTTTTTTATAAGTTACTTTGTAGTTCTTTTTATCTTGATTCATTTCAGTTTGACTGAGCAAAGCTCTATTTATTACCTTAAGTCCTTGTGCGATGGTCTGTTGTACATACAGTAGCGCATCTTCTGCACTGTGCGCTAGTTTCTCTGAAGCATAGTAGCACATTTCTTGTTGCAGGCACTGGTTTTTATACTAGACAGTAGGGCATTTTTCCTGTAGGTCTAATCCTTCCACTAAGGCTTGGTTTCCAAGTTATTGGGTCTACTTCTGGCATTTTCCTTGCTTCCATGACTGATTACTGAGACATGTTTGTCTTTTTGAGTCTTGTTTACCTATTTCAAGTCCTTTAGTTGCTTTTACCTGTTTTAGCACTTGTCTTAAGGTATCTTTCCTATTTTTCATGCTTTTTGAGCATGTGCGTGACTATCTAATAGATGCAGTATCGCACTTTTTTCCCTGGACGCTTGTTGCACTCCTGCAGACCTGCGCACTCAACGCTTGTTGTTTGCTGCAACAGTTGCGCACTTTTACTGAGTCTTGCTTTTTTTTAAAGGTTTTGATTCTAGTTTGAGTTCTTAGGGTGGTTCTTGAAAATTCTTTTGGTCTGGATACCTTCTAAACTCCTGTTCAGATCAGTCTGTTTCGGGTTAAGCCTTTATTAGCTTTTCCTTTTGAGTTTGTGTGGCAGTAGGGTTACCTTTGGTTTTCTTACCTATTCTTTTGTTTGGCAGGTGTTTTCTTGGGTTTTGGTGCTTAGGAGTAGCCTCTTGGTCTGTTTTTCCGTTGCATGAATCTGTTTTGGCCTTTCTTCTTTTACATCCTGTTCCAAGCTTAGATTTTTTTTCTATCGAAACAACTCGGTAGGTAAAGTCTTTTTCGGTCTTTTGATTTGATTGCTTTAAGCCTTTAGGTTGTTTATCTTTACCCACACTTTTCGTTAGGTCTTACTTGTGCCTTTTTTTTCAAGTTCATTTTCTTTTGCAAATAGAAGAAAAGACAAAAATTGAATTGGTAGTTTAATAGTGAGATTTATCATCATTTTTCGAAGTAGCATAGATTATCTTGCTTTGAAAATTCAAAAGAAAAATTTAAAAAAAAAAAATTGATTAGGATTGTATATTTCTTGTTTTGAAAAATATAAACGAAAAAGCAAAAAAGAGTCTTTGTGAAGTTTTAAAAGAATTATTTATATGCACTTTGCTTTCTGTCAAAACCATTCCACACACTTCACTACCCTTCTTGAGTAAAAAGCAGCCTCTAAAAAGAAATCTTAATAAAATTAACTAGCAACTTTTTCTTTTTAGGTATACACATCATCAACTAGCTTAGGCTAGGGTTTCGTGGTAAATCACCTTAAACTACCTGAAATCGGTTTCATTACTCAACAATCATAGTAAGACAATCTATTAGGTAAACCCACCTATATCAAAATATCTTGGGAATGCTCTACTCAAACCAGAGTTAAGTACGAGGTCGTGTGCGACTGGAACTGTTGAGGATACCCCCTCACTTTCCTTTCAAACATAAACCAGAGTTGATTCGCATACAGGGGTCCACTAGTACTTTTAAGTGCTTTTGGATTTCAGGCTTTGCTACCCTGCCCATGCGTCTTGGCTAGGTTGACGACTGTTCCCCTAGGTATTTTCATATTTGTGGTATCCTTAGTATCATAAAACTAGGGCTCTACATAGGTAGAGTGGAAGGATATTTCCACTTCACCTCGGACAGACGTGGAAGGTAACCCTTTGGCAATAATCATGGGAGGGTGGTTTGGTGATTCAAACACTTGCACCCAGAGGACCTCCATTGCACATCGTGTAACTGACCGTTGATACTCTATTAGTTTGTTCTGGGCCCTCATCATCCCAGACTTTCTTCTAAGAGTGTTAGCCTTGTTTGCCTGGTTTGATCACTTAGGAAATTTTTTAGTGGTATGTTGTTTGCTCCCTAGTCGTTTAGTGGCAACTAGGTTTTATACTTAGTTTTCTTTTTATATAGTTATGGAGGACCAACCTCTTCGTAGGTATCGGAGGTACAAAACCTTCCCCCACTCATTGTGGAGCCTCCACCGCCACTGTGATGTCGGAGGATGGATTCCTGTGGTTCATACGAACTTACGGGTGAAACAGAGTTACCTGGAGAACCACAGGTCAGATTTCAGGATCAACAGGTCTTTGATACTGTTGAGGTCGAGGATTTAACTTCTAGAGAGTTTATCACTCATTTCAACCCTCCTCTGGCTAGACCCAATGATCTATTACTCATAACTGTAGATCCTCTAGTCCAACCTGAGTTGAGTGTGTACTGGTTTACCCCTGGTTATCACATGGCTACTTTTGGAGATGAAACTGGAGTTCCCCAAACTCCTTTTGTTGCCAAGGTTATGAGAGCTCTCTCTCATTCCTTCTCAAGCAAATCGGTATCTACCTCGTTGCAGGCTACATCTACCTCAACTCCTTCTTTTAGTTTCAGTACTAGTACCATAGGGATGTCTAGTTCTCAACCTTCGACAACAGCTACCCCTTTTGGTACTACTGCTGGACCTTTTCAGATTCCTATCACTTGGATATCCTCGATACCGTCAACTTCATCTACATTCATGCAACAATCCCAGGGCATTCCACAGACTGATCCTTTCAAACAAGGTTTCTCTTAGTTTGGAGGGCACATAGCTCCTTCCATGCCCTTTATAGGTTCGATGCCCACTCTATCCACTATAGTAGGCTCAATGCCTGTGCCGTTCATTACATCTACACCTGGGTTTAACCCCTACACAGGTCAGAATGTACATCATTCCAATGTGCAAACATCTCATATACCTGTAGGGAGTATCCCTTTTTCAATGTTCAGTGGAGGAGGTGGTAATGCTTTTAATCCACATTACTGAGGGGCTAACACCCAGCCGCAATGGACACACACTCAAGGGACTAACCCTCTATCTTTTGGTTGGAGCAATTTTAGCAATGTGTTTGCTTCACAATCGGTGGCTGGGGGCAACCCCAACCAGTAGTACACAAGTCAAGATTTAGGCGGTTCTTCCTACCAAAACCCTGCTAACCAAGTGCCATCGGCAAGACCTCGTTTACCTTTTCTGGAAACTCTAAATTTGCCATACATTTCAAAACTCACTAATGATCTGGTGCAGCATCACCCCGCATGGCCACCTGTCCCGACCAAGCTGCCTTCTAACATTC
Organism: Larix kaempferi; assembly: GCA_027924585.1. NCBI lineage: Eukaryota > Viridiplantae > Streptophyta > Pinopsida > Pinales > Pinaceae > Larix > Larix kaempferi. The sequence goes on from BSBM01000738.1 coordinate 32,624,095, forward strand.
CAAAGTTCGAAGGAAAGACTGGGGAGGATCCTGGTGATCATGTGACTACTTTCCATCTCTAGTGCTCTTCTAATTTGTTCAACGATGATTCAATCAGATTGAGGCTCTTTTAGAGAACCTTGACTAGTGTTGCATCTAAATGGTACATTGAACTGCATGTAGCTACTTATGGCATGTTTTGGGATCTAGCTACTATTTTTCTGAACCACTTCCAACTTCTTGTCTGGTATGATGTCGTTACAGATCTTCTGCCAACCTTTCGACAAAGCAAGACCACTCATTTATCTAACCATATTCAGGAGTGTCGAAGAAGAAAGAGGCTCATTAAAGCTGACATCCCTCCAAAGTTCTTATTAGAGTGGTATCTCAAATCACTCCTTCCTTACATTTCTAAGAAAGTGGCAACTTCTGGGGTGTCCTCCGAAGAGGAAGCTAACCTTAGAACCCAGCAGCTCGATCTAGTATATGCTCAGTCTAAGCTCTTATATGAGATTATTCCCGACGCATCGAGGTCTAACACAGATCTAGGTAAACCTAATCCTGGACCACATGCTGATGGCATTGTGGGTTCAGTAGATTCTGCAACGTTTGATGATTTAACTAAGCAGGTTCACGCCTTGTCTATCAAACAGTCTGTTGCAGAAGAAACTTCAGTTGCATCCTCCCCTTCGCAAATGGAATCTATACAACAAGTACATACCAATCAAAAGGGCCCTCGGCAACCCAACAACAAAAAGAAAAATAAGAAAGTGGAGGGGAACCACCAAAATCCCAAAAACACTGAAAATGTCGAGGAGGGAAAAAAGGAGAAAAAGAAAGTGAAGTTTCCTTGTCAGCTATGCAAAGAAGATCACCTTACCCATCAATTCCCTCTGATGGAAGAAGCCCAGAATATGCTCCGTGAAAAGAAACCAGTTGTCTTAAAAGACCCATCCCCTCACGGGCAAGGTTCAGCTTCTGGAAACTCTAGTGTTGGGGGCACTCATCATACCCCATCTGTTGATCAATCGTTTATTAATATGGTTAATTCGGACGCTCTTTTACAAACTCAAGCTAGAAACTATACCCTGGATCCACAGCAAAAGGATGTTCCCGATTCATCTACCCTTCTCCACATCAAGAGACCGGTGGATTCGTTGCCGAAGATCCCGAAAGTTGTCTTAAAACGGGTTGTGCACAACCCCAATGCGCGGGCTTCCCCCAACTATAATGTTGTGGAGGATTTAGCCCAAACCCCCTGTGCCATGTCCACTTTAGAAGTACTGCAGAGTTTTTCATTGCAGCGCAGTGCACTTCTTGCATCAATTGGGAGCGTAGACTCATCCAATATGCTTTCCCATTTTTATATGAATAATATCAGGTTCCGGTTGCTGTACAACGTTGCTCTACAAATATAGGTAGTCCATGGTCCCAAGACCATTGGATGAGTTGTTGTAGATGAGGGAGCATCTACATGCGTAATGTCCATCTCTTGTTGGAAGGCTTTGGGCGAACCTGAGTTATCCCCCTCAAACACAGTGCTTACCGCCTTTGATGGAAGATCTTTCCGTCCACACGAAGTCTTACCATCATTTGACGTTGAACTTGCGGAAAAACTAGTATCTGTAGAGGTTGAAGTTCTAGATGCTCCACTTGACTATAACTTGTTGTTAGGTAGGAGTTGGACGTATGCAATGCAAGCATTGCCATCATCCATTTTCCGAGTTATAATGTTCCCTCACGAAGGAAAGATCGTTATAGTCGATCAACTTTCGTTTTCTAGGAAGAACAACCAGGCTTCGTCGGATTCAACAATTCTGATGGTTGATTAGTCTCACCCAACGAGTGAGCGTTTAGCAGTAGGGATCTATGGGTCATTAATGTGAAATTTTGACCTACCTACTCCTGTTCATTTTATTGGTTCTGAAGAGTGTTCTTTTCCTGAGATTTTCACGGTCGTTCCAACGACATATCCATGGATTCTCCCCACCGAATCAGAAGTAGTTGTGCCCTTATCTGTTGCAAAGGTAGCCTACTTAGATTCACAACATGCTGCAACATAACATATCGTGACTCCGTTGGTCTCTGTTGAGTCAGATATGGACTATGCTCTCGCATGGTCAGTGGACTCCATCCACTCTTTTGACTGTCTAGACACTATTTTTCCCTCCGATGAGGCCATTTTGGAAGCAATGATTGGCCTGGACCATCCTTGGGAACACATGCACCACAGGTCTTATTTTCTTCCTAATCTGGATAGGATTGAGAGAGGTGAGTTTTCTATGAGACCCGGTGGGAATGTTGATTTGTCCGCTATCCCTTCTACTTCAAAAGATGGTTATGCCAAAGGGAATATGGAAAATATATCGAGAACTATTCCGATCAACATTTCCATCAAACCTGGAGTCGTGGAAAATATTTTCAATTGTGCAGACTGTTCTCCTAAAGAGATCATTTTGTATACCAATCTCTTTAAAGAATTATGCGATGTTTTTTCCTGGTCATACGAGGAGAGGCCAGGCATCGAGCCTGCCATTATTGAGCACGTCATCACAACTTACCCCAACTCTAAACCTGTGAGACAGAAGCTCCGTCCAGTTAAACCTAGAAAAGCAGCTACCATCAAGGCGGAAGTAGAGAAATTGCTTAAATCCGGATTCATCTATCCGATAGCTATGACGGAATGGATTTCAAATCTTGTTCTGGTAGACAAAAATAAAGGAACCATTAGAGTCTGTACTAACTTCCGGAACCTGAACAAAGCTTTTCTGAAAGACAATTACCCCACACCATTCATAGATCAGATCATCGATGCGTGTGTGGGCCATGAAATGTTTTCTTTCATGGATGGTTTTTTAGGATATAATCAGATACAAATCAAACCTGAAGACCAACACAAGATAGCTTTCATTTTTCCTTGGAGAACCTTTTCCTATCGAAAGATTCCATTTGGACTGAAGAATGCTGGAGCTACCTTTCAGTGGGCAATGAACTTCTCTTTTCATGACATCAAGCATGTAGTTGAACCTTACATAGATGATCTCCTAGTGCGATCTTGAAAGAGACGGGAGCATCCTGATCACCTATGACTTGTGTTTGAACGATGCAGATACTACAATATTCGATTGAATCTGAATAAATGTATCTTTTGCATCGAGTCTGGAAGATTACTGGGTTTCATAGTATCCAGTCGTGGCATACTGGTCGATCCATTGAAATTTGAGACGATTGTAAATCTACCTCCTCCTTGAACCCTGAGACAACTTCAAATTCTACAGGGCATGTCCAACTTCTTGACACGCTTTATCATTAACTATGCCAAAATTACAAAAGGTTTCATGACACTAATTAAACAAGACACCTACTTTCTTTGGGATGAGGCTACTTAAACATCATTTCAGGCCTTGAAAAAGGCATTACTTCCAACCCCCTTGTTGAGCCTGCCAAACTATATGAAGGATTTCCTCTTATATCTGGATACATCAGTATACACAATCAGCATAGTACTTGTTCAGGAGGATGACAAGCTTCAAGAGCATGTCATTTATTATCTGTCGCGCGCCTTGATAGCTCCTGAGATTAAGTATTCCTGCGTGGAGAAGTTGGCATTAGATGTTGTCCATCATTTTGATTGCGGAATTCAATCATCTTATTGAGAACTACAACTACATCTTATTGCGAACTACAGCTGTGATTGCGGAATTCAATCATTTTCAATATGTTCTCACTCGACGTATTATCGGTGGGAAATTCAATAAATGGATTGTAATCCTGCAAGAATTTTACTTGGTTTTTCAGTCTGCTAAGTCACAGAAATCACTGGTTTTCACCGAACTGATTTCTGAATTTCCTAGTCACATTGTACACATCGAGGAAGAGTCATCATTCCCAGATGAACATATCCTCTAACCCATGGTATGGGGATATCCTGGTATATCTCCATACTTTTAGGTGTCCCACCACTTTCTATAGGGATGAACGACGCAAACTTAAGAGTCATGCGAAGAACTATCTCATCATTTCTGACACTTTGTACAGACATGGGATAGATTCCATCTTACGCCATTTTTTAACTTTAGAGGATGTTGAAACAATATTGAATGATGCTCACAGTGGAGCCTGTGGGGGTCATCTTTCTGGGTTGGCAACAGCCCAGAAAATACTGCGTGTTGTCTATTTCTGGCCCACGATCTTCAAAGATTGTGTGGAAGCTGTGAAGCACTGTCAGCGATGTTAGTTTTTCACCAGGAAGATGAGAGCACACCCAGCAACTCTCCATCCTGTAATCACAGCAGGTCCCTTCACCAAGTAGGGGATTGATTTTATGAATTGTAATCTAGTTTCTGCTGGAGGTCATCATCATATCATTGTTGCCGTCGACTACTTCACCAAGTGGGTCGAGGTAATGCCTACTATTAAGGAATATGGGGAAACGGCTGCTTATTTCATTTTCAACCAGATCATTGCAAGATTTGGTGTACCCAAAGAGATCGTGACTAATCACGGCCAACATTTTCATAACAACATGATGACCGATCTATACACCATGTTAGGTTTTCGGCAAGAGCATTCATCTTCGTTTTATCCACAAGCGAATGGTCAGGTCGAAGCGGTTAATAAAACTTTGAAAAAAATATTACAAAGGAACATTAATGCCAGTAGAACTAAATGGCACATCATGTTGTACCCTGCTCTTTGGGCCTACCGAGCCAATGTGAAGACTGCTACCAGGTTCTCTCCCTTTCAACTTGTGCATGGGATAGAAGCATTCATTCCGGTTGAGTGCGATATTCCTTCATTGAAGTTGGTTGTCCATCTACTACCTGACACTTCAGTCTTGGAAGAACGTTTGTTGCATTTAGAACATCTTGATGAGCAGTGCCGCAATGCTCTCACAGCAAACGAAGCGCATAAGAATTGAGTCAAGGGACAATATGATAAGTCTGTCAGGCCTAGGGTTTTTCTCGAAGGAGACCTTGTTCTGCTCCATGACCAGGACAAGGAACATTTAGGAGCTGGAAAGTTTAAGTCCATGTGGCTCGGTCCCTACATAGTTTCTAAGGTGATGAAGAAGGATGCATACGAGTTAACAGATTATGAAGGTAATAAGTTTCCAGAGCCCAGAAATGGGCTCTACTTGAAGAAGTACTACGCTTAGGCCTCTATGCTTTTTCATGTATTATAGTTGTACATTCTTGTAGAGTTAGCTTTGTTTATAGTTGTCGTTACGTCTTATGCATTTATTGCTTTGTGTTTCAGATGTCGACTGGAAACTTTATAGGGTTTGTTGACGGTGCTAGCCGCCACACCCGTCAGTTGGCCGCAGTTGCTTGGGTTATTTACTCACCAACTGGCCAACGGGTTTCTTCGAGAGGGGCCTGTTTAGGTCCCACAATGAACAATGTGGCTGAATACAGTGCGGTCATAGAGCTACTCTGAGATGCTCTGTTCCATGGCATTTCACATTTGGAGGTAAGGCTCAACTCGTAGCTAGTTGTGTTTTAGTTAATGGGTGTTTATCACGTTAGAGATCTTGTTTTGCTACGTCAATTTTTGTGCGTTAAGTTACTTGAGAGACAGTTTGATTACATCACATATCAACATATTCCAAGAAATTTGAATGCATTAGCTGATTCATTTGCAAATTACATTTTAGATTGGCATCTACATCATACACATACATAATAAACAATTCATGCATAATGATAATAACACACATGTAAATAACACCGATACTGTATATATAAAGTTGTATCAAAAAATATATGAGTCTGAATCATAAGTCTGTCTCAATGTCATAATATACAAAAATGGGCTCGATGGCCTCAAAAATATACATATATATGTCCTTCTCCTATGGATAACTCCTATGGAGAAGGAGGGGCCTCATTTGCCTCTGTCGCCTCTGCCACAGCATCTCTGTAGCAGATGACTAGCCTAGCTACTTTCCTTAGTAGTCGAATCCATGCTGGGGGCACACCTGCCACATTCTGCTGCATGTCGAGCGGCATCGGCTCGATCCTGTATGTCGGAATGTCATGAGTCAATCAACTCATCTTCCCCTCTATGTTCGCCAACATGGCGTCGGATGATCCTACTATGACTGGTCTCACAAAGGTACGAGGGTGTCCCTCAGGACGCAACGACCCAACATCTACATACAACATTTTCTTTAGTATTTCAAACTCATTTAAAAAATCATATATATATAATGAAAAAAATTAAATAATTTTTCAAAAACAAACTTACCAATCTCTCCCTAGGCTTCCCCCGGAGGAAGAGCTAACTCAAGATCATTACGGAAGTCTATGCCCGCCTAAGGGAATTGCTCAAGAGCTGGTACCTGTCGGTCCCACCATGCCCAGAAATCATCCTCATGATAACAGAAGTTACTCTCACCACCACCCTGGCGTAGGAATATTTCTCCCCAATGAGACATAATAGGCTCACAAGGATTGAGTTGGGGCAAGGCCATCCCCAAACTCAATGTAGTTACCCTTTCAAATAAAAAGGTACAAAGTATACTTATGTACCCAAAGTTCTTCATCCTCTCGGTTTTGCACCTGGAAATTTGAAGCTTCATGTTTGCCAGTAAGCTGGAACACCAAGCATACACTATCCTTCGCAAGCATTCAATGCCTATATGCATATAGTTCCTCAAAGCCAAGTGTTGTGTTGCACTTCCTCCCATCCGGTTAAGAATACTCAAGATGACATTTAGTGGGAAGCTTGCAACGGTGGAGATAAGAACTTGGCTACCGGTCTTCGCGGTACCCGCCACACAGTAGGTATTAATGTAATCTTGCACAGATAGGGCGCCCACATTGCGAGAGGAAACTTTGAGATTCACTACATCTCCCCTTCGAGAGAGACCCGTAATGAAGTAAATGTCATCAATGGTTAATTCCATAATCTCCCCTTGGAGATTGAACACCAATGCATTGGCATCCCAATATGAACTAACCTCTCAAGTAATCGGTTTTGTGCCTGCATGTTGACCATTCGGTAGAATTTTAACAAGCCACATCTTCTTAATGCATGTAAGGTCAATGGTTCATTCAAATCATGTTGATACATCTCCTCATGTTCCCTTTCATGCCATACAAGCACCATCCTGCCAAGCAACCATTTAAATGTTGGTCATTTTTTATTTTTTCCCTATGCTTTGCGGTGAACGCTACTGTTTGTAAAAGACAATAGTGTCCCGAACGCCTCTGTGTTGAAAGTGAACTAGCGCACTTTTGTCGAGTGCGCTAGTTTTATTCAAACATAGTAGCGCTCACGCAGAAACGCATTTAAAACCTTGCTAAAAAATAAATTTGACCACCAAAATTAATAAAATTTGCATGCAAATGAAAGTATAGGATGGGACAACTTACTTGGTGAAAGCAGAAGTTGGTTTGGTAGCCCGAGTTGGTCGCAACGAATGGAAGAAATTTGAGGTTTGCACTCCACTATTTTGCCCTAAAACTTGAAATGGTGAAATTGTTTTTTAAATTGAAACTATTTATAAAATCTAGTTTTAAATTTTTACCCACTTTGCTAAAATGTGGTATAGTTTCAATTTGTTTTTAATATTTCGTTTAATCAACTAATATCTTTTAAGTTTTGGTGAGCTAGGTGAAGTACATATTGCAATTTGCACCATATATTTTTCATCAAAGGTATGTAGACCTCATTAACATGTCAAATTATGTATGTGTTGCCCAGCATTTCATGTCATTAAGTAAATTTCTTTTAATTTTGCGATATATTACTGATTTGGTTGTTTAGAATTATATCATCTGGCAGGTCATGAACTTATGATTCCTGAAGTTGTTTTAAGTCATTTTAAGCCCTTGTTTTGACTTTTCAAAAACAAACAAGATTGTCGAGTTTGATTTTTCTTTTCAGACTCATTAAAGGAATTGAAGGAACATCCACTTAAGTATAAGTTTACCCCTTTTCCTGACTTTTGTGGATTAGCTACGAAAAAGGTATACTCTAGTCATTCATGGCTAGAAGAGTTCTTCTCTCATCATTTTACACTTTTTTGGGGGAGGCGACTAACTGTACGAAAAAAGGAATTTTGGATATTTCTTTAGGGTTTTCAGACTCTCGAAACATGAAAATACCAAGCGAGCATTCACCTACTCAAGCTCGATGTGAAATCCAGGAGAGGGTATATAGAGGATTGTTTAAGTTTTTCAGACTCTATAAACAGGAAAACACCGACGAGCATATACCAACCCGGGATCGATACTAAAATCCATGAGTAGGTGTATGGAGTTATTGTTTAATTTTTTCAAACTCCTTAAAATTGAAAACACCGGCGAGCAAGAACAGATCTTGGCTCGATATTAAAATCCAGAGATCAGTATTATAGAGTATTCGTCTATCTCTTCTTCGAACTCTGTAAAAAATGAAGAAGGTCTTGAGTCTTCCTCCCATGGGCTCGTTAAACTTTTACATGGTTGAACTTATTGAGTTTGCTTTATTGGACTCATTAAAACAACAAGAAGGACATTCTCTTACCAAAAATAATAAGGGAAGAGAAGGGTATATCATATCTTTTCAGTTTCAAAGGCAGTTAAGTCAGTCATGTCCTTGAACACAGCACCTATTTGAGTCCATCATTCAGTTGGGTTTTAGTTTTTACCTTAGGGTGAACCTGATTTCAAATTTTGTTACTCCTCCGATTGGTTATTCTTCCAATCATATGGAGAGTCTACTAATATCTCCTACATTGCGGGCTTATATCACTTCCCCCTCATGTTAAAATCCGCCAAAGTCACTTTTGTGTCGTGCTCACTATTCAAGGATATAGCCTATGTCAGTCATTCTGTAGTTTACCTTGACTTCATGTGTCGGCCATCCTAGTGTCAGTTTGTTTCATCTTGTGTTTGTCCTACTCCAAATCAACTCAAACTTGTGAGTGTTCCTCGTGTTGGATGATGGAGGATGCATTAAGGCCTCCCTTCCAGCGGACTTCTTCCCATCGACTTCAACTCATTTTGCTCTGGGAATGAAGTTTAGAGTTTCAGTTAGTACCTTGGGGATTGAATTCATTGTTAGGATATCTCATCATTCATTTTTGTACTTTGCATGCATTTTTGCATGCATCCCAGTCACCAATTTGATGCCTCCAGCACCTTATCCCCAGTTTTCTAGCACCTAGGAGCTTCTTTCCTTGCAATTGTATCCCTCCTATTCAGTAAGGTGCCCACTTCTCACCTACCACCTAAGAAAGGCACACTTCTTCACCTACCACTCAATTCGCTTCAGTTAGTTAGTTGTCTTTCCTTGATTTAAGGCTATATGGACTCCTAACTGATTGTATCACTCCGTTGGACCCCCAGTGAGACTAGATTGCCTATTCTGACTCTAGATAACTCCTCATGTGCCCTCCACTGAGCCTCCTTCATTCAGTTAGTGCCTACATGTGCCAATTACACCTACCACACTCAGTTAGACTCAGTTTGACACTTGGTTGACCGTTACTTGTGCATTGATGACTCCATTGATCTGATGATGAAGACTCCTAGTTGGATCCAAGCTATTTCATGCAGTATATTCGAATGAACTCCTTGGTTAATTCGAATTTGCTCAGTCATTGTTACTATATTGTATTGTATTCTACCATTGTGAGTTCAATAGAGCACTATTGCAAGCCTTTTGCACAGTTTACACATATTTTATAAGTTTCATCTTTGTAATTGATTTACTTGTTCAATTATATATGTTATGCTTCAATTTCACATGGTATCAAAGCCATGGTAGGGACAAGACTTCTTTTCTACAGGTGTTCTACATGAAGATTGAGTGATTTTTGCTCAAAAATATCACAGTTGTGGCATGCATTCTCTCTTGTGCATTCGCTACTGCTGAAATTTTCTCTCCAATCCACTCCAAAAGCCGTGAGTTTTCCACATAATTCCCAGATATAGATCATTGGATCTTCAAGCTTCCTTGATCTCCTATACCGGGTGTGATGCAACTCTAAAAGGGTGGATTGTTCGACCTTATTGTTCTTGCTTTATTGTGATTTGCAGGTTTTATCACTCCTCCATTAGCATTCGCTATCATTGAGATGGACTCTTCTTCTTCAAAGCTTCTCACTTCTTTCAATTATTTTGAATGGAAGGATGACATGGAGATTTTGTTGCGCTCAAAAGTACTACGAAGTCACCATGGGCCTCGAAGTTGAGCCAAATATGCTCATTGATAAATCCAAACACTTCAACAAATTGGATGAAGCATATGGTCTTCTTTGCCTCAATATTTCCAAGGATCTTCATTTCCACCTCAGTGGATTGTCTACTCCAAAAGCAGTATGGGAGCAACTTGAAAATATCTTTGGCAAGCAAGATGAGATGCGGTATTTTCAATTGGAAAATGAATTGATTGCTTTGAATCCTGAGAATTTCGAAACCATAAATGATTTCTTCACCAAATTCAAGCACTTGGTATTGCAATTGAAGCAAAGTGGAGTTGTAAAGGAAGATAAACAGCTGATTCTTTCTATTCTCACAAAACTTGTAAAATATTATTCGGTATTTGTCTCTACATTCAATTCCGGAAAGCTCACAATTCTGAATTGGAAAATGCCTACCTTAAGTGTCTTCATTGAATCCATGACGAAGGAGCATGATAAACTCATTAAAATGGGGACCATATGCTCCATAGACCAAGCATTATTTGTTGGAGGAACCAAAGATACGAATGGAAAATGGAAGCAAAAGAAAGAGAAGCCAAAGTTTGATCCATCCAAGAAAAAAGAGAAGGCAAAGCAATCGGATGAGCCATCTGGTTCAAGAAACAAGCAAAAAGGGAAAGAGGGAAAAGAGAAATCTAAATGTTCTTATTGCAAGAAGGGATATCATCCTGAAAGCTCATGCATGAAGAAAACCATAGATCAGATGGCCCTTCTTTTAGAGAAAAACAACATAACCCTTCCTAACAGTGCAAGGAAGAAGGAGAAAAATGATCATCCCGAGAGAGGTCATGCACTCATGGCAACTGTTTCGACTCCTCCAAATCTACTCATCGATTCTAGAGCTTTGAACCACATGGCTGAAAATAAATATTCTCTATCATCATTTGATCCCAACAGCACCATCTCCATCCACATGAGAGATGACTCTCAGATCTCTTCAAAGGGAAAATGAACCATTCATTTAGAGAATGGTCGTTTTCACAATGTTCTCTATGTTCCTTCCTTAGCTTCGAATATTCTTTCCTTTTATCATATGACACACACTGGTTCACCAAAGAAATTTGTATTTTTCCCTAATAGAGTTGAAATTTCTGATATTCAAAGTGGAAAAATTATTGCGGTCATAAAAGGAAATCATGCTTCAAAAGCATATGAATTTTCACACTTTCTGTCGCATGACAAGCCCACCACTCTTCTGACTTATGGAAATGAGGTTAGTAGGAAATGGCATGAGAGGTTTGGACACCTAAATTATAAATATTTGTAGCTTCTACAGAAAAATTCCATGGTTGATGGCCTTCCGACGATGAAATCCTCGAAGGGAATATGCAAAGGTTGCATCATTGGGAAGCACCTCGAGCACAAATTTGACCAAGGCAAAGCTACCAGAGCTTCTTGCATTTTGGGGCTGATACATTCTGATATCAGCAGTCTGCTGCCACATATATCCATGAATGGATCAAGGTATGTTTTGACATTCGTCGACGACTTCTCCGGATTTACATGGGTTTTCTTTCTCAAAAACAAGTCGGAAGTACTAGAAAAATTCAACCTTTTTACGGCTTCTATTGAGACTAACACCAAGAGGAAGATAAAATCTCTTATATCTGATAATGGAGGTGAATATATCAAATCATAGCCGCTGCAACTTTTTTTCTGAAAGCGGCATGCAGATCTAGCACACAGTTCCCTACACACCTCAGATGAACGGTGTAGCGGAAAGGAAGAACAGATCACTAAAAGAGATGGCTACCTATATGATTGAATCAAAAGTTTTAGCTAAAAAAATTTGGGCTGAGGCTATGAATGTTTCTACATACATTCAAAACAGGGTTCGACATTCGTCTTTGACTGATATTACACCTTTCGAAGCTTACACAGGTCACAAACCTGATGTGTCCAATTTCAGGGTTTTTGGCTCAACCACTTGGGCTAGAAATCCAAGTAAAAAGAGAAGATATTTGGATCCGCAAAGTGTTGAATGAATCCTATGGGGATATGCTAAAGAATCAAAAGGATACAAACTAATGGATATCAGATCCAAAAACATATTCATTGAGCGAAGTGTCAGATTTGAAGAACCGCTTCAAAATCTAGAACTAGTCGAGGAAGAAACTGTTGATTTACCGCCTCCACCAGAAGAAGATTTCGAAGAAGATGATGAAAGTATTGGTTCTGATATTTTATCAGAATTTTATGAACATGATATATCAGGTTCAGAATCTGATCTAGTTTTTCCCCAACACTTGCCAAATTGGGCCCAAAATACACTCAATTATGCTGGTCCAAACATTGGAAATCCTGCCAATCCAAGGAGGACTCGAGCAGACTTTCAAAGAGAAGGCATGGCTCTTTCATTCTCTGATCCTTTGCTATATGAGAAATGATTTTTGATGATAGTTTCATATCCTAAATCATATTATCATTCCCACCAAGATCTGAGATGGCAAACCGCCATGGATGAAGAATACAACTCTCTTCAAAAGAATGCTACATGGGAGCTAGTTTCTCTTCCACCTGGGAGGAAATTAGTCCAATGTAAATGGGTCTAGCGCAAAAAGGTTGTTGCTAATGGATCAACCTGCAAAAAAAAATCTTGGTTGGTTTCCAAAGGTTTCTCCCAAGTCCAAGGAATGGACTACACTAAGACCTTTGCACCGGTTGCAAAGATGGATTCGATCCGTCTTGTTTTAGCTATTACCGCATCCAAGCACTGGGGAGTGCACCATATGGATGTGAAGAGTGCATTTATCCATTGAGATATAAAAGAAGAAATATATATGAAGCATCCAGAAGGATATATATCAGATCCAAATTTAGTATGCAGATTGAAGAAGTCATTGTATGGCTTAAAACAGGCCCCAAGAGCTTGGTATGCTAAGATGGAATCCTTCCTTCTCTCCCAAAAATTTGGAAGGTGCAAATCAGGTCCAAATGTGTACCTACAGAAAAATGAAGGTAATTTTCTAATTATAGTTCTTTATGTTGATGATCGCTTAATAACTGGAAGCACTCTTGCTTCAATCGACTAGTTAAAGACTGCTTTAAATATAGCTTTTGACATGAGCGATTTGGGCTTGCTAAAACAATTTTTGGGGCTTGGGATTGCACAAAATTTTGATGGGATCACCATATATCAGAAAAAATACATTTCAAACCTGTTAAACAATTTCAACATGTCAGATTGTAAGGAATCCCCCTTTCCATTCCTCTCAGGAATCAGTCTTGAGGAGGTAGATTCTACACCGCTTGCAGATTCTACATCGTATTGATAGTTGATCGATTCTCTACTATACTTGACACACTCAAGGCCTGATATATATTATGCCATGAGTGTTGTATCAATATATATGCAGCATCCCCATGAGCTCCATTGGTGGGAATCCAAGAGGATCGTACACTATGTGCAGGGTACTCGACACTTTGGCATACACTATGTTGCAGATTGTGAGCTAGATTTGATTGGGTATATCGATTCAGATTGGGCGAGTGATAGTATTGATCGGAAGTCCACTTCCGGTTATGTTTTCATGATTGGACATGGGTCTATTTTATGTTCAAGAAAAAAGCAGGAAGCCATTGCATTATCTTTAGCAAAGGCAGAGTATCGAGGAGCAGTCAATGCTTGCATTCAGGAAGTTTGGTTGCAGGGTATTTTGTCAGATTTTGATATTGGTAGTACTACTTCGACTGTCATTTTTTGTGACAATAAAAGTGCTATCAAGATCTCGACGGATCCAGTTCAAAGATAGAGGACCAAGCACATCGAGATCCACATGCACTACATCCAAGAGCTTGTGCATGACAGAACCATTGTTTTGCAATATTTCCCTACTGACGAGCAAACTACAGACCTCTTCACCAAGAGCTTCACTGAGAAGAAGTTCTCTTACCTCCGTTCACTGTTGGGGGTTTGTTCCATCATGGTGGAGACAGATTAGATCCTTCTATGTTCAGCTTGAGGGGGGGATTTCTTCCCATTGGGTTTTCTCTCTTTCCTCACTTAAATTTATTTCTAGCATTTTTGGATTATTCTATCGGGGTGACCTTTGGTCTCAGTAACCAGGGCCCTATTCGGTTATTATTTTTTACATCATAGTATAGCTTGAGGGGGGATGTTAGGATATCTCATCATTCAGTTTTGTACTTTGCATGCATGCATTGCATGCATCCCATCTATTTGCATGCATCCCAATCACCAATTTGATGCCTCCAACACCTTATCCACAGTTTTCCAGCACCCAGGAGCTTCTTTCCTTGCAGTTTTAGCCCTCCTAGTCAATAAGGTGCACTTCTTCACCTACCACTCAGTTCAGTTCGGTTAGTTAGTTTTCTTTCCTTGATTTAAGGCTAGATTGACTCCTAACTGATTGTATCACTCCGTTGGACCCCCAGTGAGACTAGATTGTATTTTCTGACTCCAGTTAGCTCCTCATGCGCCCTCCACTAAGCCTCCTTCATTCAGTTAGTTCCTACATGTGCCAGTTACACCTACCACACTCAGTTAGACTCAGTTTGACACCTGGTTGACTGTTACTTGTGCATTGATGACTCCACTGATCTGATGATGAGGACTCGTAGTTGGAGCCAAGCTATTCCATGCAGTATATTCGAATGACCTCCTTGGTTAATTTGACTTTTCTCAGTCATTGTTACTGTATTGTATTGTATTCTACCATTCTGAGTTCAATAGAGCACTGTTGCAAGCCTTTTGCACAGTTTACACATATTTTCTGAGTTTCATCTTTGTAATTGTTTTACTTGTTCAATTAGATATGTTGTTCTTTAATTTCACAATCATCGGTGGTAGTTTCCCTCGTTGTTGAATAATGGGAATACATCAATGTCTCTTATTCGACAGGTTCCTCAGGTGTTCGACTTCAAGTCCACTTATTCACACTTGTTGGAACGTACTAGGTACCTTGGGCCCCATTATCATTATCGATGGAAGCCCTCACGTTTGTTAACGGTATACATCAATGATCGGTAATCAAACGATACCTCCCATGTTTGACTCCAGCTCATTTATTCGCGTGGTTAGGGTTTGTACCTTGTGTTTTTTGGATGAAGACCTTGGGACTCTGATAGAATCACCATCTTCATGCTATCACCTAAGCTGCGCAAGACTGAGCCTCATTCATTTTGGCTCTGCATGAGACATAGATCCAGCTTGTTGTTATGGCTATGATCTCTCATCTTTGACATGGATCCACACATGTATTTTAGTGGCCATGCTATATATACATATCCCAGTTATGTATCAGAGATCATGTTGTATCATACCGAACATCTATATGATGTCAAGATTGTAATTGCTCGCTAACCTTGATCGTTATTTTCAGGTATTTTTGTGACTTGGTTCTATGGTTTCTTGATCCTACTCTGACTTGGAATTATAATGTATTTCGTCCATCGTTTCCCTCTGACCTCACACATTAGGGGGCATCTGTTATAGGTCAAATCTGCACTTCTCTATCCTTGATCACATTGCTCTGTCGATCACACAAAAGCACACTATGGATGGAAGAGCTAGGTTGACCCTAGATGAGTTATTGCTGAGATCACATTCTTCAGCTGAAAAACATATTTTTATACAGTTTTCACTATGTGTGCGCTACTATTGCCACAGTAATCTAGCGTTCTGGACGTTGGTTTTATTGAAGACAACCCGCGCACATCCTCCAAAATTTTGTGAACGCTGGTTGTCAAATGCAGAAGTTGCATAATGTGCGCTATTCTATTTGTATGAAACCTGTGCACATCTTAAGATGAAATGAAAAAATATATTAAGATTATGAATTGGGATTAGTTGAAGTTGGTTCTGCAACTTCCCCAACCTCCCAATTCAACCACGTCTCGAATTCAACTGCCAACCTTGTGCCATAAATACAAGGGGAAGCCATGAGAGAAGGAACTAGAAGGAAGAATAAGCTGTTGTTATGCTGGAGGAATTCTTAATTCATTGTGAGGAACAGGATCCCAGGACTCGGTTGCAGAAGTGTCTAGACAGATCAGGTATATCTATACTTATCTACATTTCTTTGACAATAAAAGGTGGAAATACCCTTCCTGTCCCAATTGAATGTCTATTTGATTGAATGTATGATTGTGATTAATGTTAAGTTGTTTCCAATTTCATTATCTATTTGCAGTCAAGATACATTGAGGAAGGTTAACTTGTTTTGCAAGTTCATCACTATGGAAGATTGGGCGAAAGCTAGGACCAACCATCGTTAAAAAGGTACAACTTTTGGAACTCTAATCTCTTTCCATTTGTAGTAATTAATGAAAAACAGGAATGTATTTACCTGTCACCGCATATAAGTTGGTAGTGTCGTCTCCCCCACTATAAGGTATTTTCCTGCACAACAATCGCTTTGTAAAGCACAAGGAAAAAAATGGTGTTAAAACAAAAATATAACACCCTGTCTTTCCCTCCAATAGTGAGTATTATATTAGTTCAATTCATTAAATATCAGTATGTCTTTATCAATCTAGTTGATTTGTGGTTGAAGTTAAACTTTTGCTCAAACTCTAACTTTGTTCACCTCGCTGATCGCAGGAAATGAGCCAGTCCGATGTGATCAAACACAACAAATTCAAGGGGAACTTGGTTCTGATACCCTAATGATGGCTGATGACAATAACAATAAAACTTTGGGTCTTTCATCATCGACAAAAGAGGCATTGGAGACCAGTCAAATACAAGAATTGAATGGAGCAACTACTGTTCATATGCCATTGATGGAATCTATGATTCACAATAGAAGGTGCCTTTCATCCTCAATAAATGGGGTAGCGCAAAGCGCTAATGAACAAGAAATTTAAGGGACATCTCTTGGCATCCAAGTATTGGAAGCTAACAATCATATTAAAATTGGTCTTAATAAACCAAGTATGAGACAACCAAAAAAGAGGAAATTCCAAAATGATCATAAAGCAACATTGTAAGCAAAGTGGTGAAGAACATAACATTCGTAATGAAATGGAATTCATATGGTCTTAATATATTAAGAGACCTATTTTGTTCATATTTTGGTGATATTTATGGCCTTAATGTATTAAGAGACATGTTTTGTTGAAAAGTCCAAAATGATCATAAAGCAACATTGTATGCAAAGTGGTGAAGAACATAACATTCGTAATGAAATGGCATTCATATGGTCTTAATATATTAAGAGACCTATTTTGTTGATATTTTGGTGATATTTATGGCCTTAATGTATTAAGAGACTTGTTTTGTTGAAAAGTCCAAAATGATCATAAAGCAACATCGTATGCAAAGTGGTGAAGAACATAGCATTCGTAATGAAATGACATTCATATGGTATTAATATATTAAGAGACCTATTTTGTTGATATTTTGGTGATATTTATGGCCTTAATGTGTTAAGAGACATGTTTTGTTGAAAAGTCCAAAATGATCATAAAGCAACATTGTATGCAAAGTGGTGAAGAACGTAACATTCGTAATGAAATGGCATTCATATGGTCTTAATGTATTAAGAGACCTATTATTGTTGGATATAGTTTTGAATTCATTCTATTATTAGGTTGTTAGAAGGCTAAAACATGCACAGGTTGAAGGATATTGGGGCTGCCATGACTGTTGGGTGCTTTTAGAATCCAAAATCAAAGAGAAAATTCCAGAATAACAATTTGTTATGTCGAGAACATGCCCAAATTTATAAACGATGAGGTTTACTGCTTCTTTGAGGTATGAATTGTCCACATATTGCCCAGAATTAACCCAAAAATGCCTCTCAATGCTACTAGGAGGTTAGGAACAGGTGTGAGAATTGATTTTAAAACCCAAAATGTGCCCAGATTTGATAAAATCTTGCTTATTGTCCCTCTTATGCCCTTAAATCAGCAGTCCTAAAAAGTCCTCAGAATTCCCTAGAGCATGCTCATCATCATTCCCAAGCATCCAACTAGGTGCTCTCCATGACAAAGCAAGTAACCAAGAAAAACTTCATGGGTACATCAAGGTTCCATGATCATGTCACCCCCACTGAATTTTTGATGCAAATCATAAGTGGATACCCATGCAAAATGGGGGGTAACAGTTCCACAGCTTGGTGAGGGTGGCCTCTATGAGAGTTGTATAAAAATAAAAACTTTATAATGTGGAAACAAGATATCCACTGAAATATGTTGGGAATCATCTATAGATTTGTATATGGAAAATAGTGGGACAAATTCTATGGACCTGTGAATATAAACTCCATCAAAGAAGGTGAGGAAGCACTTAGATCCCCGAAAAAAAGTGGTCATAGGTGCAAAAATGTCACTATGAAATTGTTGAGAATCATGCCTCACATCCCAATAATGATAAACCAAAGCATTGACTATAGAACCACGAACTCCTGGAAGTAAAGAAGATCTCAATAAAAAAAAATGAGGACTTCATAAACATGAATACCATACGAATGAGGACTGAATAAACATGAATACCATACTTCATAATCATTGACTGTGGAACCACTAACTCCTCGACATAAAAATTAAGACAACTAAAAAGCAATTTTCATTATATGCAAATAAATACAAAACTCCATTGTAATACCCCAAATGTTGGACTTTAACCCCTTTTATATTTTGCTAAGTATTATTTCATTTTACTTAGGTAACATTAGAAATTTGAAAAGTTAATTTCTGATGACCAATTGGGACAATCACATTAATGAGATGGGAGTCACAGTACTCTATGGTTGGAGGATAAATGCCAATTAAAATAATAATGAGAAATTATTATTGGAGAAAATGGTAAACCCTAAAGAAAAGATTAGGGAGAATAATGAAATTAAAAAATTAAGAAAATAAGAGAATTCGCACCAAAGAGAATAAAAAGAGAAAAGAGGAACTCATTCACACATGATGATGATGATCATTATCACACAAAAGAGAAATAGGAGCTGGGAATAAGAATAACCAAAGATAATGAAGACAAGGAACTGGGAGCAGTTTTGGAGCACAAAATTGAACCAGAACAAGAGATATCATAGCAGTTGGGTATATCTTGGAACACTTGGTTTTGTTTAGGTAGGAGAACTACCCCAAGCTTGCAGGAGCACTGCAATTACTCTGAATAGGTTGTGATTGATTGATTATCTTAATGGCTGAGACTTAAAATTCCCTGGAGCATCCTAGCTCTCAGGAGCACTGAGTTAGATGTTGGGTTGTCTGCTACCACAGAAATTTCCTAAATAACTTGGGGAACAAGTTAAGGGCAATTTAAAATATAAACTCTGAACCAAGGGAACTGTGAAATCAGCTTGGGGGTGACCTGGAAGCAAGGAGAACTTGCTGGTCAAAGGCTAGAAGGTTTGTGGCTAGGTGCCATTGGTCATCAGAATACAGATAAGTTTATATGTTGTACTTATATAATAAATTTTATGGAACAGTTGTTAGGATATGTGTATGTATATTCCTAATTTATTGTTGAATGGTTTGTTTACCAGATCCGATCAGATATATATTGTCATACTAAAATTCTAAGTATGGACCTTATATACATTTTTATATCCCTGTAACACTGTACATAATTGTGATCTATTTGAGATGGATTCAACATTTGCAGTTTATGTCTGGTGTAAGAATGAATAAATTCTTTGTGCAGTAGGTAGACAGGGACATAATTTAAATAATGATTTATAAGCCTGAGATAGGCATTATAGAGTGATCATTGTTTATGTTAAACCCTATGGATATGTTGAATGCATTTAAATAGAATACATTGCTTTTTATTTCAACAGATATCTTCACTACCAGAGAATATGTTTTTCATATTAATGGTAGAATGGAGCATACATGTAAACCGTGTGGTTTACATGTCAAGCCATTATATTATTTAAAACCCTTGTTCTATTTTTATATATAAACAGAAGGGGATAAATGTAAACGAAATATTTCCTATCTCTTTACAGTTAAGAAAACACTGTGAAGTTAATGATTTATATTTACAGCTAATGGATTTCCATTATTTGACAGAGCTACTCTATTATTATCGACTTTGTATATGCATGCTATTTTATTCCATCTTGGAACTCGATTTTGTTTTCTATACAAGGTCTGTTTATAAATAGCATTTAAATTTATGTATGGAATTTGATTTGGTTTCTTCGCATCTCTAAACAAATATTGATTAATTATTGTGCAAATGAATTTTTATCTTTTATATTCATGTCAGTACTCTCGGCATAGAAGCTCGACACCATGGTCGAGCTACGACTTCATTGTTTTAAAACTATATCGTTATACAATGAATTAAATCGACATTAACACAAACATTTTCTAGAGTTTAAACGTTGTATGCACACATACACAGACTAGAGTTTCAGTACCCATAGTTTCACGATTTTACACAGTAAGTGTTTAATTAAACAAGGTTGCATTATAAATATGAATGTGAATCTATTTTACACAGCTACATTAAGTATGCATACATCTATGCTCACGGAGCATTCTGGAAATAGAGTTCAAATAAATAACAAAAAAGTGATGGAAACGAATTCCATGCCAAGCGTTCATGTTGCATATCATTATCACGAATATAAATAATTGATGCACAAACAGTATGGTGATTCAAACCAAAACGGTATCATTTCCATTAAAAAAATTGGGAACAGTATCTTATAAACCACGATAAACATTTATGAGATAGAGCGTGGTTTAAGCAGTGAATGTTTATGCGCTACCTGGAGTTACTATTACATTAAGTTTACCAACTTTTAACTATTATATACAAGTCTGCATTGTTATATGAGTTGCATCTTGAGGTCGTGAAGACCCTCCTCGCAAAGTAAGTGTGATGCTTCAGAAAAATTGGTCGGTGGCCATTTCCTTTTTAATAGCGAAAACAAAAACCCTAGCTAAGAACCCTTCATATGTTTTAAGTAACTCAGCCCCCACAACGGGATAAACCCCATCTGAGGCATGCGGGTTGGGCGAGTTACCTGGCCAGTCGGAGAACCCTTCTTCATGCTCGGTGTCGGTTATAGGAGTCACCACGAGTGATCCCAACCTCCACCATCTCCTTTTTACCTGCACAGGAAGGTTAAAACGGAGTTACAATCGCTGTAAAAACTTGTAAACCAAGTATTTACCATAACAAACATTATTTGAATTCGACACATTACCTATGGTAGAATTGAAGGCGTAGCCACGCTTCACCTGAGCAAAGAAAAGAAAAAAAATGAAGGCGTTAAACAATATTACAGAAGATTCAATATTTGGTTAAGTGATGAATTTAAAAAAAAAAGAGAGAAGTTAAACTATTTCTTACCTTCGTGTGCATGGGCGAACACCAAGCACTTTCCTTCTCTGTTTGCGGGCTCAGCGTAGAGTCGAACCCTCCCACTATCGTTTCATGGCATGAACCTTGGGCACAGAGCTGAAGCTCTCTGCGCAGACCCTGTCGAGCGATCTGAAAACCTTCGAAGGCCTCAACCCTTACCAATGCTGAATTCACTGAGAATGAAAGGTAATGGTCGCCTCTGAAACCGGTCTCTGAGAGGTTAATGCCAATCTTGTAGAGTTAATGGGCACGAAAACCACGACGAGCTCCACCATGAGATCAATGGTGTTGATGATTCACGAATGCCCATAACCCTATACTGAATCGAGATCAAATGTGGGAAGCAGCTTGCACATTAATGGAGTCTAGTTCAGTACATCACTGAGCGTGGCATCACGATGTTAACGCTCGGCTGTGAAGTGGGGCATCCATTAATGGAGTCGACCAAACTAGGGCCACATCAAACCAAGCCTTAACGCAGCAGTGTTGGAAATTTCCACATTTCGAGTATGTTGTTCACATGCCATAGTGGCAACCCAATCCAAGGTTTAAAACGTAGTTTTGGAATGGTCAAGCCTGCGTGGCACAGCCACATCACCATCTCGATCACACTTGTAATCATTGACCAACCCACCGTGTTATTTATCCATGCAAGTTATTTCTTTATGGTATGTTTGTTTGCATACTCGTAGTTCAACGTCGTGGTGCATGAAACCCTTAGTTATTACTTTGGGAAATCGATCTTCATGCTAAGTGTTATATCTACGAAGTGAATAGGTTGAGCCATTAGTTATGTTGGGTTGAAAACATAGTACCACCGAGTTATAACCTATTAATATGTTGGCTACATAATCCAAGGTCCATATCACATGGGTAATATATATATATATATATATATATATATAACATATAGAATTAATACTTATTTGTATGATCATTCAAGACTTCATTGCAATACATATAAAGGTTATATGTATCCTATCTTATTGCTTGGTCTAATGTATATGTAGTGCATTTCTATTGTAGGATAATAATAATGTCAATTGGCGTTGTATACAAAGAATAGATGTATCATTTATGTATTGTTTAGTTAGAAGATAATTGTCCACATATCATTAAAGTAGATTAGGATATAATCTATGTATTATTAAAATGTGAATATTACTTGTGCTTATAGTCCTTAGTACTATAGCACATTATTAAATTAATGACGATTATATTGATGGGAGTATAATATGCATTCCATGTTAGTAATAATAATAATACATGGACATAGTGTAGATTAACCACATTTATAATCTAGGAACTGCAATAACTTGGAATTATATTTATTTTTGAATTATATAACCTGTATTACGTGCATTGTATGTTGTTGCAGGTGGAAAATAGATATATGCCTAGGTTATATTTCATTATGCATAAGTACTTAGGGTTAAACATAGGGTATGTTTTAGTTGCAGTTCATAACGATATCAACTTAATCTTTAACCCATAATATTATTCTTTAAATGATGAGTTAAGCAAACTTGAATACCTTAGTTTTTCCGCCACTGCATTTCTTCAAGTCTTATAGGCTCAATCACATCAAATTGAAATAGTATTAAGGCAGTGATTATGGTCGTTGGACCCTTACAAAAAAAAAAAAAATTGGTGAAGAAGAGACATGAAAAATTGGTATCAGATCTATGGTCACTACACTAGGACCTTTAGGCTCGCTTACGTAAATGTTGCTTTATAAAGAAATAAATAAAAATTTATGTAGCATACTACTTTTTTTTTAATGAGTAGATACATTGTTGTTTATGTCGTGTAACAAACAGTTGTTGACCACACTTAGACAGAAAAGTGGCTGAAAATGGTAAGTAGGGGAAAATGAATTCTGCGGAACAAGAAGGAAGGTTGGATGTGGAAACATCTAGTCAGCGAAGAGAAATGGCTAGTAGGAAGGAAAGGAATCTGAAATCTCCACAAGGAGCAACAACATCTAGTGAAATGTTGGAGACTGTCAAAAGCCTTAAAGCTGAGTTGCTAATCATTAAGGAAGACAACGTTAAAAATTTTGAAGAACGGCGAGAAATAAATGCAATTCTGCTACAAAAGCTTACTGAAAAAGAAAACAATCACATCCCAACACCATAAGAACAACATGCAGAAAATTCAGTGACAAAAAGAAATTCAAAGTTTAAGACTACACCTCTAAGAAATTCTATGAGTTATAATATGGATGTCAGCGACGAAGAGTCACTTGGCGAAGATTCCGAAGAGTATGTTCCGAAAAAGAAGAATAAAACTAGAAAAGTAAATCAACTACACTCAGAATTGAGAAATATCAAGCCTCCTACGTTCAATGGAGAAATTAAAACTGGAGAAGAAGCTGAGTTGTGGCTTAGGGACATGGAAAAATATCTACGAATGTTTGACTATTCTAGTCTCATAAAGGCAAGGATTGTTGTTTTCAATATGCAAGGGAAAGATTCAGCATGGTGGTATGACCTTAAGCTGACAAAAGCTATCAACGAGAAAAAGGTGAAGTGGACAGCTTTTGCGACCTAACAAACAGAAATATCTAACCGAAAGGTACTATGACATAAAAGTAAAAGATTTTTACAACCTAAAACTTGGACAACAAACTATGGAGGAATTAATCAGCAAATTTCTAGAATTACTCAAGTATGTTCCTTATATCCAAGATGAAAAAGTCAGAATTCAACGTTTCCTGAATTGTTTACCGTTTGGTTTCAAGGACCGGATAGAGTTTGATGATCCAAAGACATTGGAAGATGCTTTCAGAAAGGCTAGATTGTGTTTTGAATAGAGTCAAAATAAGGTTGAAGTATCTAAGAGGTGGAATGAAAAGAAGAAAACAAAATCTAATAGTAGGCAGAAAGTTCACAATCCCAATCATTTCAGAAACCAAGTTGTGCGTGCACCTTTCAGCAACAAGTTCGATGGCAGTAAGTCGCAATCAAACTTTATTCCACCAAGAAAGAAGATGAACACTGAAGGCACAAGAAAACCAAAATACACACCATCTAAACCACCACTCAAATGCTGGGGTTGTGGAGAAAATCATAGATGGTATGAATGTCCTCATCGGAAGGAGAAAAGCAAATCAGTGCATAATCTTCACGAGGCTTCTACAGTTCAAGATATAACAAGGAGTCCAAAAATCTATGTTGCATTAAACAACCGTCAAGCAGAACATCAAGCCTCTATAATCGAGGTTGAAGGTATGATTTCCGAGACACATGTGTCTATCTTGATTGATTCTGGTACATGTAAAAGTTATATAGACCCAAAAATTTGTGAGTCTTGCAAACTAAGCAAAAACAAATACATGCAGCCTTGGCTGGTTCAAATGGCCATAGGATCAAAAAGAAAAGTTTCTGAAGTAGTAAATCAGTGCCCTTTAAAGTTAAATGAATTTCACACTAGTACAGATTTAAATGTTTTTCCATTGGGATCTTACAATTTACTTATCGGTATGGATTGGCTAGAAAAACATAGGGCTATTCTAGATTGCTATCAAAAATATGTTACTTTTGTGAATGATGTTGGGAAGTTTGAAAAGATTCAAGGGATAGTAAGAGCAGTAAAATTAAGGGAAATTGTTTCACTTCAGTTGAAAATAAATGCACGAAAAGGGTATAAACTATATGTTGTTCACTTAGCAGAAAATCAGAAAAGTAAAATTTCAGATTTAACAAAACACCCTATGTTGGTTGAATTTGAGGATGTGTTTCCCGAAGAAATTCATGAGTTACCACCCAAAAGAGAACTAGATTTTACAATAGACCTATCCCGGGATCAGTACCTATTTCTAAGGCACCTTATCAGATGAGCACTTCTGAATTGATAGAATTGAAAGCACAATTGCAGGAGCTGTTAGAAAAAGGTTATATCCATCCAAGTGTGTCCTCGTGGGGAGCACCGGTGATCTTTGTACGGAATAAATATGGCACATTCCGACTGTGTATAGATTATAGACAGTTGAATAAAGTAACTATCAAAAATTGGTATCCCTTGCCAAGGATTGATGATCTGTTTGATCAAGTTGGGGGTGCTACTATCTTTTCAAAAATAGATTTAAGGTCGGGTTATCATCAAATCAGGATTAAATAAGAAGATGTGCATAAGACATTTTTCCATACTCGGTATGGACATTATGAATTTGTGGTGATGCCATTCGGTTTGACGAATGCACTAGCCACGTTTATATGCCTTATGAATAATGTTTTCAGTAAGTACTTGGATAATTTTGTTGTAGTATTTATTGATGACATACTCATATACTTAAAGAATGAAAGTGAGCATGAGGAACACTTAATTTTAGTGTTTCAAGTCCTAAGGGAAATCAGTTATATGCAAAGTTAACTAAGTGTGACTTTTACAAGAACCAAATACAATATTTGGGTCACATAATATCAACCCAAGGTATTGCGGTGGAACTTGATAAGATCAAGGCCATAATGAGCTGGCCTAATCCCAAAAATGTAAGTGATGTCTGCTCTTTTATGGGATTAGCCGGATACTATCAAAAATTCATTGAAGGATTTTCCAAAGTTTCTCATCCTGTCACATCCCTTCAGAGAAAGGAATTCAAGTTTAGTAGGACAGCCAAATGTGAAGCTAGTTTTGTGAAGCTAAAATAGTTGCTTACTTTAGATCCTATTGTAAAGGTTGTTGATCCTTATGGTGACTTCATAGTATGCACAAATGCATGCAAGGAAGGATTGGGAGGCGTGTTAACGCAAGATGGTTCTATAATCGGCTATGAATCTAGAAAATTAAAGACGCATGATTTAGAAATGGCTGCCATAATTCATGCTTTGAATATGTGGTGACATTACCTTCTTGGGAAAAGGTTTGTTCTTAAAACTAACCGCATTGGGCTGAAATACATTTTCAAACATCCAAATATGAATGGAAGGAAAGCAAGGTGGCTAGTTTTCTTAAGTGAATTTGATTTCGAAATTCAGCATATTAAAGGAAAAGAAAACAAAATAGTTGAAGCTTTTAGCAGGTGAATGCACATGTTAACAATGGCTTCAGTTAACAGTTTTCAATCTAATTTAGTGTTAAAGATCCAGATAGTAGCTGAAAAAGACCCTAAATATATGAATTGAAGACAAACGTGTCATGCAGAAATTCAAAACAGTAAGCAACAGATTACAACATATCCAAAGATGGGATTATGTTATTTAAAAATAGATTATATATACCAGATCAAGCAAAATTAAAACAATTGATTCTGGATGAATTTCACAAAAGGCTATATTCTAGTCATCCAGGTTATCAAAAAATGATAACAGTTGTTAAAAAACAACACTACTAGCCCAGATTGAAGTCTGAAATTGCTGAGTATATAGCAAAGTGTATGGATTGTCAAAGAGTGAAAGTGGAACATCAACACGCGGTTGGTTTATTACAACCTATACCTATACCAGAATGGAAATGGGAGACCATTTCCATGGATTTTATCACCGGGTTGCCAAAAAATAACAAACAACATGATGTTATTATGGTTGTAGTGGATAAGTTAACTAAGGCAGCTCATTTCATACCAGTTAAATCCACATTCAAAGCAATACATTTTGCAGAAATATTCTTGAAAGAAGTCTTTCAACTTCATGGAATTCCAAAGGTGATTGTATCAGACAGGGATGCAAAGTTCACTTCACATTTTTTGAAAGAGTTATTTATAGGTTTGGGGACAAAACCGAGTTTTGGTACAGCCTACCATCCTCAAACAGATGGACAGACTGAGAGGGTGAATCAAATCCTAGAGGACATGCTTCGCTTGTATGTCATGGATAACCCAAAACAATGGGAAAATTACCTACACTTGGTTGAATTTGCTTACAATAATGGGTACCAAACTTCTGCAGGAATGATTCCATTTGAAGTTTTGTATGGCATAAAATGTAAAACCCCTATGACTTGGGATGATCCAGTGAACCAAATTGTGTTGGGTCCTGAAATGTTAGCAGAACTAGAAAACATTGTGCAGAAAGTTAAAACAAACTTAAAAACTGCTCAGGACAAACAGAAAAGCTATGCAGATCAACATAGAGAACATAAAGAATTTGAGATTGGGGATCATATATTCCTAAGAGTGAAAGCAAAGAAAATATATTTGTGTTTGGGAAAGGTTTCCAAACTTGCACCAAGATACTGTGGTCCTTTCCAAATACTTGCTAGAGTAGGACCTGTTGCTTATCAGTTAGCTCTACCAGCAAATTTTAAAGTACATGATGTGTTTCATGTTTCATTGCTAAAGAAATATGTATATGATCCTAATCATATTGTAAATTGGCATGTGATTCAGGTGGAATCAGAAGGAGACTTCCAGACAGATCATGTACATGCATACTGGATCGGAAAGAGGTGGTACTTCGGAATTGAACCATCGTCCAGGTAAAAGTGCAATGGGAGCACTATAAGCCTGAGGAGGATACGTGGGAAATGGAAAAGGAAATGCGAGCAACATACCCTTTTATGTTCGAAGAAGTACATAACACAAACTGATTTTGGTTATTATGTTATTTGTTGTTTTGAAAACTACCTAACACCGAGGATGGTGAAAACTTAAGGGGAGGGGAAATGCAATACCCAAAATGTTGGACTTTAACCCCTTGTATATTTTGCTAAGTATTATTTCATTTTACTTAGGTAACATTAGAAATTTGAAAAGTTAATTTCTGATGACTAGTTGGGACCAGCACATTAATGAGATGGGAGTCACAATACCCTATGGTTGGAGGATAAATGCCAATTAAAATAATAATGAGAAATTATTATTGGAGAAAATGGTAAACCCTAAAGAAAAGATTAGGGAGAATAATGAAATTAAAGAAATAAGAAAATGAGAGAATTCACACCAAAGAGAACAAAAAGAGAAAAGAGGAACTCATTCACACATGATGATCATCATCATCATTACCACACAAAAGAGAAATGGGAGCTGGGAATACGAATAACCAGAGCTAATGAAGACAAGGAAATGGGGATAGTTTTGGAGCACAAAACTGAACCAGAACAAGAGATATCATAGCAGTTGGGTATAGCTTGGAACACTTGGTTGTGTTCAAGTAGGAGAACTACCCCAAGCTTGCAGGAGCACTTCAATTACTCTGAATAGGTTGTGATTTATTGATTCTCTTAATGGCTGAGACTTAAAATCCCCTGGAGCATCCTGGAGCTCAGGAGCACTGAGTTGGATGTTGGGTTGTCTGTTGCCACAAAAATTTCCTAAATAACTTGGGGAACAAGTTAAGGGCAATTTAAAATATAAACTTTGAACCAGGGGGACTGTGAACTCAGCTCGGGGGTGACCTGGAAGCAAGGAGAACTTGCTAGTCAAAGGTTGGGAGGTTTGTGGCTAGGTTTCACTGGTCATCAGAATACAGATAAGTTTATATGTTGTACTTTATGATAACTTTTATGGAACAGTTGTTAGGATATGTGTATGTCTATTCCTAATTTACTGTTGAATGGTTTTTTTACCAGATCCGATCAAATATATATTGTCATACTGAAATTCTAAGTATGGACCTTATATACATTTTTATATCTCTGTAATATTGTACAGATATGTGATCTATTTGAGATGGCTTCAGCATTTGCAGTTTATCTCTAATGTAAGAATGAATAAATTATTTGTGCAGTAAGTAGACAGGGACATAGTTTAAATAATGATTTATAAGCCTGAGATAGGCAATATAGAGTGATCATTGTTTATGTTAAACCCTATGGATATGTTGAATGCATTTAAATAGAATACATTTCTTTTTATTTCAACTGGTATCTTCACTGCCAGAGAATATCTTTTTCATACTAATGGTAGAATGGGGCAGACATGTAAACCATGAGGTTTACATGTCAAGCCATTATATTATTTAAAACCCTTGTTCTATTTTTATAGATAAACAGAAGGGGATAAATGTAAACGGAATATTTCCTATATCTTTATAGTTAAGCAAACACTGTGAAGTTAATGATTTATATTTACAACTAATGGATTTCCATTATTCGATAGAGCTACTCTATTATTATCAACTTTGTATATGCATGTTGTTTCATTCCAGCTTGGAATTCGATTTTGTTTTCTATACAAACATTGTTTATAAATAGCATTTAAAGTTCTGTATGGAATTTGATTTGGTTGCTATCATATCTGTAAACAAATACTAATTAATTTCAGGATTAATTATTCTGCAAATGTGTTTTTATCTTTGTATTCATACCAGTACTCTCGGTATAGAAGCTCGACGCCATGGTCGAGCTGTGACTTCATTGTTTTAAAACTACATTGTTATACAATGAATGAAATGGACATTAACGCATACATTTTCTAGAGTTTAAACGTTGTATGCATGCATACACAGACTAGGGTTTTAGTACCCATAGTTTCACGATTTTACATAGTAAGTGTTTAATTAAACAAGGTTGCATTATAAATATGAATGTGAATCTATTTTACATAGCTACATTAAGTATGCATACATCTATGCTTGGGGAGAATTCTGGAAACAGAGTTCAAATAAATAACAAACAAGTGCTGGAAACGAATTCCATGCCAAGCGTTTATGTTGCATATCATTATCATGAATATAAATAATTGATGCACAAATAGTATGGCGATTCAAACAAAAACGGTATTGTTTCCATTAAAAAAATTAGGAACATTATCTCGTAAACCACGATAAACATTTCTGAGATAGAGCGTTGTTTAAGCACTGAATGTTTATACGCTTCCTGGAATTACTATTACATTAAGTTTGACAACTGTTAACTATTCTATACAAGTCTGCATTGTTATACGAGTTTCATATTGAGGTCGTGAAGACCCTCCTCGCAGAGTAAGCATGATGCTTCAGAAAACTAGGTCGACGACCATTTCCTTTTTAATATTAAAAGCAAAAACCCTAGCTAAGAACCCTTCATACGTTTTAAGTAACTCAACCCCCACAATGGGATAAACCCCACCCGAGGCATGCGGGTTGGGAAAGTTACCTAGACAGATGGAGAACCCTTCTTCATGCTCGGTGTCAATTATGGGAGTCACCATGAGTGATCCCAACCTCCACTATCTCCTTCTTACCTGCACAGGAAGGTTAAAACGGAGTTACAATCGTAGTAAAAACTTGTAAACCAAGTATTTACCATAAAAAACATTATTTGAATTCAACATGTTACCTTTCGTAGAAGTGAAGGTGTATCCATGCTTCACCTGAGCAGAGAAAAGAACAACAACGAAGGCGTTACACATTATAGAAGATTCAATATTTGGTTAAGTGATGAAGTTAAAAAAAAATAGAGAAGTTAAAATATTTCTTACCTTCGCATGCATGGGAGAACACCGAGCACTTTCCTTCTTTTTTTGTAGGCTAAGCATAGATTCAAACCCTCCCACTATCGTTTCATGGTGTGAACCTTCGGCACAGAGCCAAATCTCTCTGCACAGACCCTATCGAGCGAAATGAAAACCTTCGAAGGCCTCAATCCTTACCAATGTTGCATGCACTGGGAATGAAAGGTAATGGTCACCTCTAAAACCAGTCTCTAAGAGGTTAATGCCAATCCTGTAGATTTAATGGGCGCGAAAAACCACGACGAGCTCCACCACGCAATCAATGGTGTTGATGATTCACGAATTCCCATAACCTTGTACTAAATCGAGATCAACGGTGGGCAGCAGCTTGCACATTAGTGGAGTTTGGAACTAGTACTTAGTACATCATTGAGCGTGGCATCATGATGTTAATGCTCGGCTGCAAAGTGGGGCATCCATTAATGGAGTCAACTAAACTGGGGCCACGTCGACCCAAGCCTTAACGCGGCAGTGTTGGAACTTTCCACATGTCGAGTATCTCGTTCACGTGCCACAGTGGAAACCCAGGCCAGGGTTGAAAACATAGTTTTTGGAATGGTCAAGCTTGCGTGGCACAGCCACATCACCATCTCGATCACACTTGTAATCATTGACCAGCCCATCGTGTTAATTACCCATGCAAGTTATTTCTTTATGGTATGTTTGTTTGCATAGTTCGTAGTTCAACGTTGTGGTGCATGAAACCCATAGTTATTACTTTGGGAAATCGATTTTTATGCTAAGTGTTATATCTATGAAGTGAATAGGTTGAGCCATTAGTTATGTTGGGTTGACAACATAGTAGCGTCGAGTTATAACCTATTAATATGTTGGCTACATAATCCAAGCTCCATATCACATGGGTTATATATATATATATATATATATATATATATATATATATATATATAGAGAGAGAGAGAGAGAGAGAGAGAGAGAGAGAGAGAGAGAGAGAATTAATACTTATTTGTATGATAAGTCAATACTTCATTGCAATCCATATAAAGGTTAGATGTATCCTATCTTATTGCTTGGTCTAATGTATATGTAGTGCATTTCTATTGTAGGATAATACTAATGTCAATTGGCGTTGTATACAAAGAATAGATGTTAGAAGATAATTGTCCACATATCATTAAAGTAGATTAGGATATAATCTATGTATTATTAAAATGTGAATATAATTGTCCACATATTATTATTAAATTAATGACGATTATATTGGTGGGAGTATAATATGCATTCCATGTTAGTAATAATAATAATACATGGACATAGTGTAGATTAACCACATTTATAATCTAGGAACTACAATAACTTGGAATTATATTTATGTTTGAATTATATAACCTATATTACATGCATTGTATGTTGTTGCAGGTGGCAAACAGATATATGCCTAGGTTATATTTCATTGTGAATAAGTACTTAGGGTTAAAGATAGGGTATGTTTTAGTTGAAGTTCATAACGATATCAACTTAATATTTAACCCAGAATATTATTCTTTAAATGATGAGTTAAGTAACATTGAATACCTTATTTTTCCCGCCACTACATTTCTTCAAGTCTTATAGGCTCAATCACGTCAAATTGAAATAGTATTAAGGCAGTGGTTATGGTCGGTGGACCCTTACAACAACAAAAAAAATGGTGAAGAAGAGACATGACATCCATCATACAAAAATTCATTTTTCAATATCTGTCGATAAATACATATATACATTGATTTATACATGTCTAGAATGTTTCTGAGATGGTTGCAATCCCTCCTCTTGAGCAGAAGACAAATCGGAATGGTCTTTCTTGCCTTTCGTAGAAGACTGTAATTGTTCTGGAGCTGTACAAGGCATGTTTTGCAATTTTATGTCAAGCTCTTTAACTCTCTGTGTAACTTTTTTTAAATTCCCAAGAAAAACATTTTTTTCCTCCATCAGTTTGTTCAACATTTCCACATTTTTCTTATACTTCGTTGATTCTTGTTTTTACTTGACCTCTAATTGTTGTCTAGTATTTTTCAACTGATCTTTAACTTCAGTCAATTCACATTTCAGATTCTGTATTTCTTTCTCGTGCTCTGTTTCCCTCAACTCTGTCTCGTTGGGAATGATAGGAATTTCCATCATCACAGCAGTTGGACCTTGTAATTCCTTCTGCAAATCAGCAATTGTGGATTTATGTTTTTTAATTTCCATATCACATCCCAAATGTTGAAATTTTCAGCCGTCGAAGAGTTTTGATTCCATCTCTCTTATTTTTGAATATTTTCCAGCTATCTTATCTTTCATTTCTTTATATAATGGTGATGATCCAAACAAGTCACCTAGTGAAATGCTCATTGAGAAGTATTCTTGTAGCATGTTCTCTCGATTTGCTAAGGACTTCTCTCGCTCTTCTAAGGACATTGTAACTACATGTTTTTTTTTCCTTCTACCCTTACCCTCGTCTCCTTTGGTACCCTTACCTTCACCCTCACCACCTTCTTCACTGTAAATTTGTTTTCCTCTCCTTTGGTGTTTAAGTTCCAGAAATTTAGAGATCCTTTCGAACATTTTTCCTCTTAGCTTATCAGCTTGCTTAGAAATGGTTTTTTCTCAAATTGGAAATTAATGATTCTAATTCTCCAACTTTTTGTCCATGGATTCCCTCCCACTCTTTCATCTTCAACTGATATTATTGTATTAACTGTTCATTTTATTTAATTCTCTTCTCCAATACCTGTAAAGGACCCATTTCTGTCCTTATTGGTAGTACATTGAAAACATGTGGTATTTTTTTCAACTCTTCTTTGAGTTCACTCACTTTAGCATTATCTTTTTCCAAATCCTCTTTATACACAACCCTCACTGACTCAATTTCATTTTTAGATTCATCAGTGATTTTGTCTACTTCTTTGGATAATAGTCCAACCATTTCTTCTTTCCCTTTTATAATTATGTTCGCTTTGAATTGATTATCCACAACTGTCTTTTGCAACACTACTATCTGTTTGAGGCATTCTATAATATTATTATCTTTTCTCAATCCCTCTTCCGCACAATTGCATATATAGGAAGCTTGTTCCTTGAAATGTTCCATTTTATCATATAGGATGAACATGTATCTACTATCAAACTTATATGATGGAATGTCTAAATGCATAGTAGAAGCCCTTGAATCAGATTTGGAAGAACAATCATACTCAATTGCCAACTTTTTAGGAGGAATTCTATCAAGAACCTCTTGAGGAATGGAAAAGTGAGGAGTAGTTTGTCCATTTTGTTTCATGTCACCTCCTCCCAATGACCTCTATCTACATGTCCATATAACTCTTTCAAAGTTGTGGTAGCATGAACTACATCAATTGTGACAAAATCAAAAGACTGTACTCGTAATTCGTCATGGTGCTAAAGACTTTGTACTGGTGATTCCTCGTTCTATTCAGGAGGCTGTAATGGTAATTCCCCATGGTGCTAAGGAGATTGTACTAATTCCTCGTTCTGCTAAGGAGACTGTACTGGCAATCCCTCATTATGTTCCCTGATATTACATTTACTAACATATATTTTATCAACAGGTGATTTTGGAAAAGATATATTTTCATGTTGGTTGATATCACCAATATTTGTTTCAGTAGCATGGGGTCGACATAAATCAATATTTTTTTGAAGTGTTCTCGGGAAACTAAATTTAACCTTCCTTACTTGGATCTCTTGCAAGGAAGAGTGTATTTTCTTAGCCAATAGATAAGGAATATCTACAGGTATATCTTCCACCTAATATATCACTACCCGCATACATTCACCTGTAATGCAATCCTTCCTGTAATGATTCAGAATCATCCTAATGACAATCTGAATCAATGTTTTGTATATTTCGGCAGGGACATCTCGCATTCTTAAACCATTCCTCGGAACATATACTTCTCTCCCACAAATTTTATTAGCCATTTGGTCCTTGTCCTATCTGGGGATTTTTCAAGAGCTTAAAATCGCTCCCCCTCTGCGTGGAATATTTGTAGCTCGGGCAACCAAATCAAGGTCGAGGTTTACCTGCATCCCAAAAATTGTGATTTCCATTTTCCCAGCATCATATTTCGAAATTGCCTCATCTATCTCCTCATCAACATAATTGAACATTCCAAACAAAAAGTCAAAAAATTATGCTTTCCCCAGGATAGTTTCCATACCTAGTGGCCAAAAATTTGCATCTCTCCATGCATCAGAATACTCCTGGAATTTTTTTACTGTTATCCTATCATTTGTGGGCGCATGTGTTTCAATTGCGGTTGGAGAGGAGGATGCTCGCGTTTAAACTGCGCTCGTGGTAGAGGACGCCCCTGTTTCAAGTTCGGCCATGGTTGTCTAGGTTCGAAGCGGAGGTGAGGTGATGAACGCAGACTGTATTTTAGGCTCACAAATTATGCCCGCAAAGAGTATTTCAGAAACAAAACGTTTTTCTTGAGTGTATTTTCATGTCATAATTCATGACTTCGGCATGAACTTTTCCTTATGCTGACATCAGGCCTTGTCATCGGAGGGAATTTTATAAATTGGTTGTACTTTGACATAAAAAAGTGCACAAACATAAGCTTTCATTTTTTATAAATGGGTTTTACTTTGGAATTTTATAAACTGGTTTTACTTTGATATAAAAAAGCGCATAAACATAAGCTATCACTTTTAATTACTTGGCCATTTTTAACAAAGGGGAGCATTTTATGGCATGGTGAAAATTAGGTTGATTGGTTGTTTTGGAAGGCCATTATCTTCTTGGAAAATGAATTTTTATCACAAATGAGTCGATGATCAAGTGCATAAATCATCCACCTGAAATGTTATGCTATCTGAATTTTCTTACCCCTCAAAAGTGAGAAATTGCAGGCATTTTCTTGAGGCCATTTAGGTCAGTTTCAGGTGCAAAACTGTCTGAGTGGTTGTTTTGGCAGGCCAATATATTTTTTACCAGAGCCTATTTTCCAATATTGAGACTATATTCAGGTGCATTAGTCATCCACCTACCGGATGGTTACCTCAGAATAATTATCTCTCTCTCTTTGAGGAAAAGGCGGTCATTTTCCCAAATCCACTTGAGCCATATTTTCAGTACTTAGCCATTTTTGGAAAACGGGGGGCATAATATGGGAGGGTGCAAAAAATGTTGATTGGTTGTTTTGGAAGGCCATTA
Organism: Larix kaempferi; assembly: GCA_027924585.1. NCBI lineage: Eukaryota > Viridiplantae > Streptophyta > Pinopsida > Pinales > Pinaceae > Larix > Larix kaempferi. Next base: position 32,660,105 of record BSBM01000738.1, read on the forward strand.
TTTTCTTGGCCATAGACCTTTTATCGCGAATTAGTCAATTTTAAAGTGTGTAAATCCTCCACCTAAAATATTATGTTGTCAGATAAATTCAATCCCTCACTGGTGAGAACTAGAGGGCATTATCCTAAGGCCATTTAGGCCAGGTTTAAGTGCAAAAAAGGTTGACTGGTTGTTTTGGCACACCAATATTTTCTTCACCAGGGACTTTTTTCCAAGACTGAGACTATATTTAGGTGAATTTTTCATCCACCTACAGAATGGTGCCCTCCAAATAGTTATCTCTCTCTGTGTGTGAGGAAATGGTGGTCATTTTTCCAAAGCCACTTGAGCCATATTTTCAGTATTTAGCCATTTTTTCAAATGGCGAGAATTTTCTGGAATGGTGCAAAAGAGGTTGATTGGATGTTTTGGCAGGACATTATCTTCTTGGCCATAGACCTTTTATCGAGAAGGAGTAAATGGTCAAGTGTGTAAATCCTCCACCCGAAAGATTATGTTGTCAGATAAATTTAATCCCTCACTGGTGAGAACTGGAAGGAATTATCCTAAGGCCATTTAGGCCAGTTTTAAGTGACAAAAAGGTTGAGTGGTTTTTTTGGCAGGCCAATATTTTAATCACCAGAGAATTTTTTCCAATACTGAGACTATATTCAGGTGAATTTTTCATCCACCTACAGGATGGTGCCCTCCAAATAGTTATCTCTCTCTCTGTGAGGAAATGACAGTCATTTTCCCAAATCCACCTGAGCCATATTTTCAATACAGCCATTTTTGCCAATGGCGAGCATTTTCTGGAATGGTGCAAAAGAGGTTGATTGGATGTTTTGGCAAGCCATTATCTTCTTAGCCATATACCTTTTATCGAGAAGGAGTTAATGGTCAATTGTGTAAATCCTCCACCTGAAAGCTTATGTTGTCAAATAAATTTAATCCCTCACTAGTGAGAATTGGAGGGCATTTTCCTAAGGCCATTTAGTCCAGGTTTAAGTGCAAAAAAGGTTGACTGGTTGTTGTGGCAAGCTAATATTTTCTTCACCGGAGACTTTTTTCCAAGACTGAAACTATATTCAAGTGAATTTGTCATCCACCTACAGGATGGTTCCCTCCAAATAGTTATCTCTCCCTTTGTGAGGAAATGGTAGTCATTTTCCCAAAGCCACTTGAGCCATATTTTCAGTACTTAGCCATTTTTTCCCATTACGAGCATTTTTTGGAATGGTGCAAAAGAGGTTGATTAGATGTTTTGGCAGGCCATTATCTCTTTGGCCATAGACCTTTTATCGAGAAGGAGTAAATGGTCAAGTGTGTAAATCCTCCACATGAAATCTTATGTTGTCAGATAAATTTAATCCCTCACTGGTGAGAACTGGCGGTAATTTTCCTAAGTCCATTTAGGCAAGTTTTAAGTGTAAAAACGGCTGAGTGGTTGTTTTGGCAGGCTAATATTTTCTTCACCAAATACTTTTTTCCAAGGATGAGACTATATTCAGGTGAATTTGTCATCCACCTATAGGATGGTTCCCTCCAAATAGTTATTTGTCTCTCTGTGAGGAAATGGAGGTCATTTTCCCAAATCCACTTTAGCCATATTTTCAGTAATTAGCCATTTTTTCCCATGGGGAGCATTTTCTAGAATGGTGCAAAAGAGATTGATTGGATGTTTTGGCGGGCCATTATCTTCTTGGACATAGACCTTTTATCGAGAAGGAGTAAATGGTCAAGTGTGTAAATCCTCCACCTGAAAGCTTATTTTGTGAGATAAATTTAATCCCTCACTGGTGAGAACTAGTGGGCATTTTCCTAGGGCCATTTAAGCCAGTTTTAAGTGGAAAAAAGGTTGAGTGGATTTTTTGGCAGGCCAATATATTCTTCAACATATATTTTTTTCCAAGACTGAGACTATATTCAGGTGCATTAGTCATCCACCTATAGTATGGTGCCCTCCAAATAGTTATCTCTCTATGTGAGGAAATGGTGGTCATTTTCCCAAAGCCACTTGAGCCATATTTTCAGTACTTAGCCATTGTTTTCAATGAAAATAACTCAGTGAAATTACCTGGTATTTGCAAATATGAAATGAAAATATGAAAATATGAAAATGTAAAAAAAAAAAAGAATAATAAAACTCACATTTTCCAATTTGAATCACTCAAACAAGCCAAAAATTTAACGCTATTTTCAGGGCTGATTTTCAGTATTTTTACACAATAGCAATTTTTAGGATAAAATTGAAAATATTGAATAGTGTAGTGGTGATTGTTAATACACATCATGTTCAACTCGTATCATTCAATTTGACTATGTAACGTTCTTACTAGCACATGAAGAATGTTTTTATTTATGTGTTAGATTAAATAATCTGAATTTAGTCCTTGGATAAAAAAGGTAAAACGCCACTTATTTTTTCGTCAAAAATAAGCCTATTATATTTCAAGCACAAATACAGTACATTCTTCAACAATCTGTAAATTGTTCTATCAAAAGACCCCAAGCTTCTTCAGCAAACTAAAAGTCCAAAATGATCAACACATCTAATCCTAGAGAAGCTACTATAGAACTAGAGTGCATGTACATATAGAACAATTTAATGCAAGAAATAAATAATTCATATATAGTAAATAATATAATTCACCATAAATATTACACCAAACAGTATAAAAATTTATTAATGAAAGGAAATGTTTACAAATCCAAATGGGGTACACCAGCCCTCATCCCTAATCCATAACACTGATGGACAAGGTCCCATTGGTGTAAATCCCATGAAAACTATAATTGTACACGAGGTTGTAGGCTATTATATAAATAGTGAAATCTAAATTTTGGTCCCACTCTCCATTTACCAAGAGGATGATTCTGATTACTTGAGCCTAAAGTTGGCTGATATATATCAAGAAAGGTTGCCAATGTATAGAAAACTGCCTCCTTAAGATTCTCATAGCCTTCTATGTTGAACTCTAGTGAATTATTCTTCTTTACAATCCCAGGAGGTACAAAATTCATTGCAATTAGTTCAAAAGTAACCATGAAACTTTCATCTGAACAAGGAATTTCCACATAATATTCACTGCGTATGATGTGTTGAGACCTTATGTGATTGAAAAATTTGTAGGAAAGAAGATGAATATTTTGACGGTGTACTCAATTGGGTTGCAATACTCCGATATATGATGGCAATGCATTGTGTGTTCCATATTCTGTAGATGCATCTAATCTAGCAGTCACAACTTCATTTCCACCTTTTGTTGCAAGAAGTTGAAAACTGGTGTGCTTATCATCATTCGTAGCAATAAACCGACAAAAAAAATATTATCATTTTCGACTGCTAGTGCCCCACCTTTTAATAGAGCTCACAGTAGAGAAAAAATCAACAATGCTTACAACACAACATAATATAACATTAGATACTATAAATAAATTTTTCATATATGAGTTGAAGAATATATATTAAAAGATACACATGTATACTCACCATTAATTATTTCAGTTGGTATCAACAAAGCTTGTTTTGTGTAAAACACCTCATGTGGATGCAAATTCACACCTTCGGGAATATAGTATCCTCTACCAAAAACATCTACATGATTTTCAAATATTCTTACCCAAAAAAATGTTCCACCAATTGAAACACCTACTAGACAATCCAACACTTCCACATGATATGGAATTTTCAATGACTCATCTTCAGACATTCCAGGCAATTTTTCATAATAAATACGGACATACATGTCTAACTTTATGGTAAAATCAAATGGATTTGTGTTGCACACCAATATCCCATCCATTTGAATGAATTTCTTTCTACCAATATTCACAAAACAATCATTTAGAGTCAATACGGGAGTCACATCTGAACAAGATTCCATATAAAACCCTCGCTTGATGACTGCAGTGGAATGTTTTTTATGATTTTCAACTAGCCCACTTGAAGATAATTGTGATTTTATTTCAGAAATTGAAGGATGTTGCAACATAATCTTGCCACTTTCATCTACATACACCATTTGAACAAGCAGAACATCATCCATAGCATGTGTCCATGTGTCATCGATACTATCAGTGTAAAGAATTGGATCATCACCATAAGGATCCAACATTGTAAACTCTACATTTCTTGTATGTGACTCGTCTATAACTTTGCAGATAATGTTTCTTCTAAACCATTTTCTCCTTTAAGAACAGCAACTGTATCAAAGTTTGGAGCCTTGCCCTTAATATACTGCATATTTGAACAACATCGGAGTTGATAAGGTATATCCCTATCATTAGGTTGGTTCTCAACATCATTACTGCTGGATACATTATCGTCACTCCAAAAATCAATTTTTGCAAATCTATATAATTTCCGTGACTTTTGTCGTTGTATAGAAAATTGTTGCTTCATATTTTGTTTATTTTCTCGTTCAGCGTCCTCTTAAGCAAGTATTCGAAAAGCTTCTTCCACAACCTCTGGAAGCAATGACTATCGTTCTTTATGTGGAAACGGATAAGGGTCTGTATTGAACATGATCAAATTTATAAGAAATAAAATTATGCAATCACGACAGGGAGCCAAAATGACCTACACAGGTTACACGTGATCTCTTAATTGGAAAGCAAGAGTGAAAAAACAAAGTATTTATAAAGGCATAATATTAATACTACATAAATTCTAACCTTTGGTAAAAACCTTTGATTTATTTTCCCCTTCAAACCAAGATTTTAGATTTGCATCCAGATGGTCGAAACTGATATTTGCATCAAATAATAAAGGGTGAATTTAATTACTCTACATATACAGTATCTGATAAATCATTTTATAGACTGATTAAATACAAAAATTACAGGGTAAGAATGTAAATTATTTTAAGCACAAAAAACTGACAAAAATATTCTTACCAGTCGTATCACTAGACCATCGATTTTTCTCAGAGTATTTCAACGCGGTCTGATTTGGTTTGATCAGATAGCTGATGGATTTAACCAATTTACACCAGTCGATCGACAAAAAAAAATTAAAAAAAGTATTGTCAGTCGGTCACTAAACCATCAATTTTTTCATTAGATTTCAATGCAATCAATTTTGGTTTGATCACAGACTTGTTGATGGGTTTGTATATTTTGTTCAAGTAGGGTAAGAATGTAAAAAAAATTAACTACAAAAAAAATGAAAAACAAAAATACTTACCAGTCGTATCACCAAACAATCGATTTTGCTCAGAGGATATCAACGCGGTCCGATTTGGTTTGATCAGAGAGCTGATGCGTTGACGGTTCGATCAGGGTTAGATCTAAAACAAGGCACAAGTTCGAATATTTTGATCAGGGTAAGATATAAAACAAAATAAGTAATTTTTGTAATTAATAGAGGGTTCCTCTGTAGTGCATATTCTGTAAGCAATAGAATGTTCCTCTTTACTTACGATAGGCTCTGGAAAAAAAAACATCTTCAAAAATATACAACCCAGGGCAAAAAAAAAAAAAAAAAAAACTCTTACCAATCAATCACAATAGCATAAATTTTCTTCAAGTGGTTTCAACACGATCCGGTTTGGTTTGATCATAGACCTAGTGTGTTGACAGGCGCATGGATTTTGTTCAAGCAGGGTAGATTCAATACAAACGCAGATTTGGTTTCAGAACATATTTTGGCTCTGGGTAAACCGGATATTTTGGGTCAAATCGAAAAATATGAAATTGGAGGGATTTTTTCATTGATACCCAGTTTCAAAATTTTTGAATTAACCCCACATCGTATCATGTGCCAAACTCCACATTGTTTCTTGTGCAATCGGAAAAAATTTCATGGGAAATAGGGGTTTGACTAAATACTTGATTAGTGGTGTTAATTAACTTTTAATTAACGTTTAATTATATTTTAATCAATTTCTTATTTAGGATACATTTTGGGGGTGGTAATATCTTATGTTAGATTTATCAAGAAGCCAAAGGATGTCCTAAATGAGATAAAGCTATGCAAGTTAAAAATGATGCATGGATGAAAAATTAGACTTGGGTGTTGGAGGATCTTCTTGTTGGTAAAAAACCCATTGGTTGTAAGTAGGTTTATAGGGTGAAGTACAAGGCATATTGTACACTTGACAAGAACAAAGCAAGGTTTTTCACAAAGGGCTTTGCTCAATATGAATGGATCTATTATAGGGAGGCATTTGCTCCTATTGTCAACATGGTTACAGTTAGGTTAGTCTTGGTTCTTGTTGCTTATTTTGGTTGGGTTATTTTTCAAATGGATGTTAAAATTGCCTTTCCATATGGTCATTTGGAGGAAGAGGTTTATATGTATTAACCTCAAGGTTTTCAGGTTCTTGGAAAGGAACATGTGGTATCTAGATTGGTTAAATCTCTTTATGCTTTCAAACATGCACCAAGAGCTTGGTACACCAAAATTGACAAACATTTGTAGGATCATGGATTCATAAGTTGTTTTATATTCCAATATGTACGTCAAAAGAGAGGATGGTGATCTGATATTATTGGTGATATATGTAGATGACATCATCATCACAGGTAGTGAGGTCAACTAAATTACCACAATAAAATCTAAATTATGTTCCACTTTTGGCATGATAGATTTAGGCTTCCTACATTATTGTCCAGGTTTAGAAGTTTAGTAGACTAACACATGTATTTTTGTTTCACAAACTAAGTATGCCAAATGTTTGTTAGACAAATTTAGGATGGTTAATTGTAAAAAAACATCTACACCTATGGGGAAAGGGTTGAAACTTTCAACCAAAGTTGACTCAAATTCAGCCAGTGAGTCAATTTTTAGGAAACTAGTGGGAAGTCTACTCTATCTCACAACAACTAGGGTAGACCTTAGCTTTGTAGTCAATTACATATCTAGATTCATGAAAAATCCTAAAGTAGAACATTGGATAGCAGCGAAAAGGATTTGAAGATATTTTAAAAGGTACAATAAATTATGGAATATTAAATGGTGAAAGTGAATACATTTCAATTAGCAAGTTATACACATTTTGATTGGTAAATCTTAGTGGATAATCAAAAATCAACATCTAGTTATGTATTTAGTCTTAGAGAAGGTGCAGTTTAATGGGTTAGCAAGAAACAACATGTTTATCTTTCTTTTATTGAGGTGGAATATAGGGAAGCAACAAAAGGAGCATGTGAGGCAGTTTGACTTAGAAGAATACTCATAGATTTGACGGTTGATCAAACCAAGACAACAGTTCTTTTTTGTGACAATGAGGGTGCTCTAAAATTAGAAAATAATCTATTTTTTCATGAGTGCAATAAGAACATTGATGTACAATTTCATTTCATCATACAACTTGTAGAAAACTTGAACTTCAATATTATACCACACAAGAACAAACTATAGATATCTTCACCAAGCCACTTGTTCTAAATAAGTTTGTTAAATTTAGAGACAAGCTTCAATGTATTTTCTAGAATGACCATTAAGAGAGGAAGTTGGTCTAATTAATACCATCATAGATCCATCTTAAACCTGGATCTATCAAGCACCGAGAGGGATCCAATTCCTTGAGGTGTAATGTAATTTTCTTTTAATCATATTTTTTTTGTACACCTCAAGACATTTGATCCCTATCCATGCTTGATAGATCCGGGTATAAGATGGATCTATGATGATTTTTATTTTTTTAATTTTATTAACCAACATAGATTTTTTTAATGACTTTTTATTTGCTTTTAAATTTTTTTTTATGAGCTAACATGGATTTTTTTAATTACTTTTTATTTGGTTTTAATTTTTTTATGTTATGAGCCGACATGAATTTTTTAATTCTTTTTTATTTGGTTTTTTTTTTTTTATTTTATGAGCTAACGTGAATTTTTTTAATTAATTTTTATTTTTTGTAACATAACGTTACGTTACATGACATCTTCCCCATACTGGGCTATAGAGCACCTCGCTACTCTCGATGCAATTATGATCATTCTTAGTAAATGGGATTTTATATTTAAATAAATAAAAAAGTACGAGAAAGTGTGCTTTAAGTTAATAAATGAAGTTAAACAAGAAAGATGTTATGTAAACTCTTCCCTTCTTCACTTGTATAAATGTGATAAATATTATAGCTAATGAATAAATAGTTGATGATTCTCTCTCTTCTTCCAAAACTTATTTTCCTGATATCTTGGGCCTATTGGATGGCCTATTGATTTTTTTGGTTTCTATGAGGTCATTAAGGAAGGTCTAAGGGTAATTGAGAAATATAGATCTAATGGGAGGATGTTGGCTACTTATAATTCTACCTTTATTGCCCTTATCCCAAAATTACATAACCCTACTTATTTTTAAGATTGTAGGTCGTTCTCTTTGTGTAACCGTATCTATAAAATCATAGCAAAGATTATTGCATATATGAATGTAAAGAGTCTACTCTCAAATAACATATCCCATTAACAATTTGGTTTTTATCAAGAAGACAGATAGATGAGGCTATTAGGGTAGCTCAAGGACTACACACAATTAAAACAAAAAATATGTCAACCATGGTAGTCAAAATTGAGCTTTAAAACTAATGATAGTGCCATCTCATTATATTTGAGGCTAATGGTGATTCATCTAGGTTTTGTAGGTGGTGTGTGAAATGTTATATGAGATGTCTTACAAATATTTACTTTTCTATATTGATCATTGGATTTTATTCTTCTTTATTTAGACCCAATGGGGGACTGAGGTAGGGACACCCTCTATCTCCGTTACTCTTTCGTATTGTTGATGGTGGTCTTAGTATGGCATTGATAGAAGAAAAAGGAATTAGACCCTTGAAGGGCATTGCAATTGGTAGGTTGGAAAATTTGACTCACCTATTATTTGTGGATGACATATTGTTGTTTAGTGATGGTACTAGGAGAGATGCTCTTAAAATGAAGGAAATACTTTATTTATATTGTATAGCTACAAGAATGAGGATATCAAGATAGCACAATTCCAAAAAAAAAAAATTCATAGCACAATTGAAGGAGTAAGCTATAGGTTCTTATTGTCTTGGTATCAAGATAAATAGAAAATCATTCCTTTCATTAAATGGAAGAAATTAGCCTTGCCTAAGGAGATGATGTGGTTGAGGTCTTAAAAAAATTCATATATTTGCAAAATCACTTTCTTCTAAAAGTGTTTGGAGGCTTATATTGAGAAAGGATTTATGGTGTAACGTCCCCCTCGCCCTTTCCGACCATTGGGAGGGGACATTGGCCAAACCTAGGCTTTCAAATTTCACCCCAAGTCCATAATACGTTTTTCCAACAAATAAAATGTGTGCAGAACATAAATAAACATGCACGACGGAATTAAAAACCTTTCCACACACATCTACCATTCAATTACACGATCAGAACATATAGGCATGAAATAAAAATGCATCAGAGTCAAATGCATAAGATTACTTATCTTTATCCAATGCATATCCAAGCAACTGGTTGTGTAAGAGCACTTTTCCACCCAACCATAGAACTTGTCCAGCCTGTACTATTTCAGCTCCCAAGTTCACCCCCAAGCTGGGCTATGACTCCACCGGGGTGAAGGAAACACCTACAAGCTTCTATCTCTCATCCCACAACCCGTTCTGCTCTCTGTGCTTAGTCAAATGCTCATACATAGCTCTTCAGGGGTCTCACTTAGCCCTCCCAGCCTTGGCTGGTGAAATCTCAAGCACCTATGAGCAACAAAACTCTATGGGTAAGGTTCCTAGCTTTCCCAACCTCTTGCTCACGTACAACCAATGAATTTCCCTTCCCAAAAATGTAGCTCTGTCCTCTAATTCAGATTTTTGAGTTTAGCATGCAGTCTAGTCATGGAAATGGTAACTCTGTGTAGTGTAGAAGCATGCATGAGAGAATGACAATGGAATGAAATAAATGAACAAAAGAGTGTTGACTCCAAGGATATGAGGTAAGGGTGAAAAGACAACTGACATGGATTCTGACCATAGAATAAATAGGACAGCTGGCAGCTGACATAACTGTCACAGCCCCATGCTTCAATAACTACAAGAAGTGTTATTTCCCACCAACCCCACATGTGCCTTAATGATTGGATAAATAGTCAAAGAAGGAGATAATTGGCTTATTCCCATCACATGGCAGAATTTAGGTGTGAGTTCTAAGGTTGACACATGGCAGCATAGTATTGGGTTTCCCATAAGCCCCCTTCCTCTTCCCCTTTGGTGGAATCATAGCCCCTTTGGTGCTCTTTACACAACCATTGTTGGACAGTTTTATTATTTGTGCACATAATATTTACATATACTCTAAATCGGCATAAAATCCAACCAAACAGTCCAAACATAATGCATGTCTATCCATTCACTAGTCAAGCCTTGGCCTTGAGCTCCTCACTAGGATTCACACCAGCATATTTTCATCATTTACATTTTAATGCAATGGGGTCAAAATAGGGATATTACATATGGTGTCAAGTAATAATTCATAATTATATTGAGCTAGGTGCAGTAGAAGATTGGATCAAAGATCCAATGAAGTCTTGCAAAAATGCATCAATTATCTGGAAGGCTAATGTGGTAGTGTTTTCTATTATTGGGAGATGGCTAATATGGAAGGTTGGTCATGGTCAAAGGATTCAAATTAGTTTAGATCCATGGGTGATATGTAGAGGTGATTATAGGTTGCTAGATAATTTAATCAATTATCTCAGAGAAAAGGGGGTCTATACTCTTTCTCATGCCACTAGTGTCGATCTTACTACCATCTAGAGTCAGGAGTGGAAATCAACTAAATATCTTAGTCTTAGAGATGAATACATTGAGATGTGGGAAGCATTTATTTATAATCCATGCAAGAATTGAGGGTGAGGATGAACTGCTCTAGTTGGGGAACAAGGTTTTGGGTGCATATTCTCCAAAAAAATGATATAAGGCATTATATGAAGGTCTTGATGTTGGTGCTCCAATTTGGTGGTGGAAGGCTACATGGATATATAAATTTCCATTAAAATCAATCGTTTTTATGTGGCTAGAATTAATCAATAAAGTCCTCACATGGAACAATATCCAAAATCGAAATAAGTATGGTCTTGGAAGATGTTGCTTATGCATGGAGAATGAAGAATCCATTTTTTATTTTCTATGTTTATTTCCTTATACTATTCAGGTATGGAAGGAATTGGATATCTTTTTTTGGTTAGAATCTAGTTTGGAATGGAATGTTCATAGAGGAAAGTCTCATAATATGGAATGGAAATGTGGTTGTGATGAATTTTAAGTCTTTACACGTGACTATGGAATGGGGCATATGGTTAGCTAGGAATGCTAGTATTTTTTAAAATAGGTATTTTATACCTATTTATTGTGCTTCACAGAGCATGAATACTCTTAGAGTTTTCATCACAAAAATCTAAAAATCCTTCAAGGGTGATAGCGGAGGAACAAGTAGATAAATCTAGGGCTTGGATATTCTTTGATGGCATTACTCAAGGGAAAACTTAGTGTTGTAGAGCTAGGGGTAGAGTGCACATGTTGAAATATTCTCATATTAAGTTCAAGGTTGGATTGGGAAGAGATGCAAACTATTATGCAAAGCTTTTAGTCCTAAATTTTTCCCTTGGATTGGTTACAGATAAAGAGTTACAAAAGGTATAGGTATTCAGGAACTTCTGGATAGTTATCAATTCAATGAAGGGGTCATATCAATGTGAAAAAATTATATTACGACCAATCATTGATGAGACTCTCACAATCGAATTAGGATTTATTTATATTTCAAATCAACATATAAACAAGGAAAGGAATTCTAAGATTGATGGACTGTCAAAAGAAGAGGTTTCTTTCACACCCAGAATTTTAAAATATAAGGGAGGAAAGTATGCCCTCTCCTATAAACAAAACTTTTAAAAATTTAATGATTTTATAACCTTAGTGAAATAGGACAATTTTTTAAGGCCATGAATAGGTGTTTTGAATTATTATCATTTTTTTGTTATGTCTTTAGATACTTAGAAGGTTGATATGTTCATAATATAGTAGTAAGGTGGAGTTGGTTAATCTTCGGAATCTACACATGGTTCATTTTTTATAGTCATGGTCTAGGAAGGTATTCTATATTCATAGATGTTTCTTGCAAAGAGATATGCTTACTAAAGGATACAATGAAATGTTATAAAGAAACTACATATTGTAATGATGTTTACATAATGAAATTAAAAATATATATATCGTGATAATTATTATATAAAATAAATAAATGAATGAATGAAAAAAACAATTGTTAAATCAAAACCTACACTATAAAATTTAGGGACAAGTCATATCAAATTTTTGCAATAATCTAAAGTTGATATATTTTCCTTATAACAAATCTATCGAAAAGGAAGTAATTTTGGTGGAAACTAGAAGGAACTAATTTGCTAGTTATAATGATATAAAATAGTTAAGTTTCAAGAAACAAAAGTAAATATTATTGCAAGTAAACACATCATTGACAGCTTAGCACAATGATGTAGTTTTTGAAACCTATGAACACGTGATTGTTATATAAGGCAAAAATATATACCCTATAAAGAAATTCTAATTGTAAAATAACAAGTGGATAGGTCACAAAATAATTCATCTATGTCAAATATAGAAATTGAGAAAATAAATCAATTTTATGTTGAATATAGAAATTGAAAAAGTAAATGATAAATCATAATAATATAAATAAATAAAAATATGTAGAATTTGTAAAAGTCATTAATTAATTGTCCTCATAAAAACATTAAAATAAAAACATATAGAATTGATAACATCATATGTGGAGTGGCAACAACATTTTTTTGTTTTTTAATAAACAAAAGTTAACTAGTAAATAATCTTCAAATAAATGAATTTAATAAATTGTTTTTTGAAAACATTAGAAATCATACAAATTTATAGCATAAAATTGAATTAATGCAAAGTCAAAGTACTCTTTGACTTGCAAATAAAAAGTATACTCCTTGTTTTGGCACAAACTAATAAAAGAAAAAATGAGACAATAAAAAAAATTAGGCCTGAACAACCATGGCTCAACATCGACCTCGGTCATTTAAATGAGACTTAACAATAAAGCAAGTTTTAATAACACTCGACTTTATATAGATTGTATTCAAAGTTGAGGGATTAGTAATGACTTATCTCCATGTTGAGCAATTATTAAATCATATAGAACCAAACCAACTCAATTTGTGAAAACAAAGTTTACATTTCGTATGCAATAGATGTACATTTACTTTATTGATTTGGGGTATCGAATAACAATAAAAAAAACGCTATTCAGAGCCAAAGTTTCAAAAAAAATTAAAAACATAAGAGTTAAAAATCTATAGACAAATCCCCAACCAAAATCAAAATCGCAGTAAGAGAAAGTTCCTCACTCACAAACCATTGAAATCATTGAAATTAATAGAAAAACCATTAAAATTAATAGCAAAAATGAGCATGAAATGGCGATTGAAAACTATCATCCCCTTTAGATCACCCTCACAAGTTATGTCCTTGAGGGCATAAATATTAAACAAAGAAAGTTGATACGCACTCCATTAAAGACAAAGATCTAAACCACCATGAACTTTGAAATTTAATTTATGAATAGCAGTGATCATTTCTTCGAAGATCTCAATGGTCTAATCCATTACGGTACCATAAAAGTAATGTTGACGAAGGGAATTCACTAAATTGCATACATGTTTAAAGAAGCACCCAATCTCTATCCACCTCCTTATCCTCCTAGCTTTTCCAAATACGCAAAGGAAGCCACATTCATTCAACCTCCATAATATTGCCTTAATCAACAACGTTTTATATTCCACGTGCAACCATTGAAGGTTCAATCTAGCTCATGGATTGCTAAGATTCTCATTTCCACTATTTCCTTTTTGCTACACAACCTAGACAAAGCTTAACATTGATTATAATTGCCTCAATCCACACCATATTTCCAATCAAATAGAAAAAAATCTAATTATTAAATGAACCATTATTAGATCTAAGCATCTGATATCTAGGAAAATAATTGAAAATAAACCCAACAAAGGAACATCTTACTTCACTCCAAAAATTCCCTATTTTAATATCACTAATTGAATGCACAATAAGTAAATACTTTAAACCTAAGTTTTAAAGAACATGTGTGTATAGATAAAAACATGCATAAATGTGCCTCACAAAATTTATTCTTTACTACACATACTTTTGAATAAATGAACACGACATATTTCTTACGTTGCACTTAAAAATGAGTGCATCCCTACAAAGAAAATCGAACTACCAAAATAATTGGAACTAGCAACTATAAAATGGAAATTTAAAGATAGAGTTTGCTTGGGATCTAGGCATTCCCTCCAATAACTAAACTGGTGCATTAGCAACATTTTGAAATCTGCAGTTACTTAAGGAGCAATGTGTGCATCATGGAACTATAGTCGATGACTCCTTAAATCATTGTAAGGATTCTCTTACAACAATATACTCAAAATCCTTGCTTAATCTATTTTGTCTAGTCTAAAGAATGATATAATTATCCCTTGATTTTGAATAAATTCAATTCTTTCAATTGTTGCAAGCACATGATAAAGACATCAATCTTCGCACAAAGATGGAGGCATCCATTAATGAAGATTAATTAAAAAAATGGGGTGGTCGACTCTCCTCAGTATCAAGGGGGCTTCCCTAGAATAGAATTGTTAGAATACTAGGCAATGAATTGCAAAGTGAAATGAAGACTCTTAATTATAGCAAACAATATTTGGTTTTTAAGAAATAGAAGGGATGAGTGGACCAGAGACTAGTGTCTTATCAATGGGAAACAACGATAGAAGCAAGGAATGATGTTACCCAATTTACTAGTTTACAAATATATGGCAAGTAATTCCAACCATTAGGAAGTCGGAATTAAGGTCTATAAGATATCCTCACCCACAAAAGTTATTTATTCTACTAAGATCCAAATACATCGAAATATTCTACTAAGATCCAAGGGGTTTATCCCAAATCCAACATAACATCAAATGAAGAGAGAAAACCCTTACATAGGTTTGAGTTCAATCTCCTCAAAAATAAAAATAAAAATAAAAAAATAAAAGTATTTGTTTCCCTTGATCCATGAATTTCTCCAAATAAAACAATATTAAAATACAAGGAAATGTCACCATAAAGCATATATGATCTCTCTAACACAATAACACCCATACAATATATTAAAGAAGAGATATTACATAAATGTGATGTCATATGTTTCCTTTCTCAAGATTCAAGCTCATACACAGTTCATGCAAAGTAACACTTGTCTCCCTCATGTGCAAGGTGCTCCTCAAGGAATCTCCTACATAACCACCTCCAAAGATAATACTATAATTACCAAATCAACAAGGTGATTTCACCCTCCAATGATGCCAAGTGTGATGGATTATTCAAGAAAAAACCTTCTTTGACCATGAAATAGTGTGGAAAAAGAACCTGGGAGATGTGCCCTAGAAAAGTGTGTAGGAGTCACCCTCATCAACAAATAATAATAAAATAATATTCATGTGATGTGCACCCTAGGAGGTTGTGCATGGACCTCTTCAACCCTCTTCATGCAATAAAATAATGTCCACATGTGAAGTGTACCCAAGCAAAGTGTGTGTTGGTAACTACCTCAACTACTTTGACTTGGAAAACTAATGATATATACGCATGCAAGTTGCATCCTAGGAGGTGGTGCCATTAAACAATCTTGGTTAATAAATACAATAAAATGTCATTCCTTGAGAGGTGTGCCCTTGATGAATGTGCATGGTTTCCACTTTGAGCCAACAAGCAAAAACAACCCTTTTTCATAAGTGTGCCCTAGGGAAGAGTGCAATGGTAGTTGACCTCCATCATTAACAAATGCTCATCAAAAGGGAGAAATTAAGGTTTTGAAAATGTTAGACCCCATAAAATAATGTCCAACCAACTTCTTAAAGTAAATATATGGACCCAAGGAAACCCTCTCCATTTCAACACATTTAGGGTTTTGACCAAGTGTCAAAGATATCAACTAGGGAAAGGGCGCCCTCCAACTAACTCCACACATTCCCCAATGCGTATCAAACCTCAACAATGTGTAAGGAAGGAGTCAACATCAATGCTCAACTAACTCCACGTAGTTGTGCCCTAGAAATGTGTGCAATCATTAGAGCAAATTTGGGGTCTAAAATGGGCCTTATAAAAAAACAAGCCACCTCGTAAGAAAATAAGCCATTGAATTCAAGAACCAATAGAATTTCAAGAAAAGAGTCAACCATAATGGTTGAGTTGGCATATTTGACATTAAAAAACTACTTTTCTAATTCATATTTTCAACATATATCCCTATCATTTTACTCAAATTTCGAGCGGGAGCACTCGTTGGATGCGAAATTAAATTACGCATCCAATGAATACCCACGCTGCATACTTTTGAGGGACCCCACCCCACATAAAATGAGAAATACACCAGCATAGATCCATCTTAAAAGTGGCTCTACCAAGCGTCGAGAGGGATCAAATCTCTCGAGGTGCAAACCCTTTTTAGAGTGCAAATGCAGAGGAATGCTTTGCACCTCGAGATATTTGATCCCTCTCGGTGCTTGGTAGAGCCACTTTTAAGATGGATCTATGATGGTTCTAGTCGTGGGTGTGGGGGGGCTTGGGGAGAGTAGGAGGCAATAAAATCCATCCACCATGTGAATGTAATTAAGAATTGGATGCTTAAATTAATGCTATTAAGAATTGTTTATTGCATCGAGAGCTGCATTCTACAGCCCAATAAGGGGGGATGTGTAACTCCTTCTGTGCTTATAATCGACTTATAATCGGCTCAAATTAGAATCAAATAATTTAAATATAGAAAAATACTTGTCGGCTTAATAATCAAAACATAATAAAAACTTTTCGGCTTAATAATCAAATTAATTTGTCAAAGTAAATAATAAAAAAATAAACCAAACATTTATCAAAGTAATCGAAGAAGTATTTCAAAAAAATCGTGTCTTTTGAATTGAATTTAACCAACTAACCCAAATTTGCATAAGAGGAACTGGATTACTATATTCGTGCACTAAAGTTGTTCGTGTATGTGAGGATGAATTTAGCATCCAGTTGCAGTGGAGAGCCTACTAAGTAAATCTTGTAAATACTGTGTTATTAAAAAAATACACAAGTCGACTCAAATTTGAATTAAAACATTTAGAACCGCATATAAAACTACACAAATTAGATAATTAAATCATAAACACTACAATACACACTTTATCTAAATAAAACATCATCCAAAAAAGAACATCATCGAAGGTGGACATTTGCAAATTTTTAAAGGCAAGTATCAATTGTTATCAACAAATCTACAGTTAATTTTTTACATTTATCATTGTTTATATATTTATCACTATTACAATAGTTTATTTTACAATAATTCACAAGCCTTGGTGAATCATTAAATCTTCTTAATTTTTTCCAGTTATCATTGTTTCTATTTTACAAAGCAATAGTTTGCAATTAGACCAGTCTTCATTAAATCTTTATAAAGTACATCCTTCCATTCTTGAAAGGGTTTTGAAATAAATAAAAATAGTAAAATCTATAATTTGGTGGAAAGGAAATAAAATGATTAAAAAAAAATCAATCTTCTTCTAAATTTGACCCTTAATAACTCAAGACTCTTTGTGAATGGCACTCACAGGCACATATCAGGATTTGATGCATTCATAATTTGTTATATTATTAATGCATATTATTTACTAAAAAAAAATATGTTAGTTCTTCTAAAACACCATAATGTTTCTCACATAGAGTAAACTTATTTATAATTTAAAATTGCTTTGAACATATTATTAAAAAAACAATATTAAATTAAAAATATGAGTCTATGTTGGTACATTTGTCATAATCAATAGTTTGAAAATAAAAATTTAAATTACTACTTAATGAAAACCATATAAATTATTTTAATTTCCGAAAAATGTTTTTCACATAAAGTAAACTTATTTATAATTTGAAATTGCTTTTAACAAGCTCTTAATTAAGTGAATAGGGATTTCTATATTAAAATCAAATATCTTAGTTTGGAGTGTTTTATTTCAAGTTTTCACATTATATTACTTTTTGTATTTGAATCTTTTTAAAACAATGGCAAAAATATATTTTTGTTGATATTGTTTTTTAATTAATTTAAAATTTCTTTAATGTTTCACAAGCCTTGGTGAATCATTAAATAAACTGAATATATGCCCAGAATAGACACAAGAAAAATATGGAACAAATAATTCCCACCTTTATTAGGGTCTTTCTTATTCATTCGAATATACAATCACAAGAACTACTCCGTAGATGCTTATATTAAAATCACATTCACATTAACTCTTGTATATAGTTATGGCCTTAAAAGAAAGGCCTTTGCAAACATTTATGACTCTATATTCCTATGCAAACATAAAGACTACTATACATTTTTATAGGACATAAGAACTTTACTATTACTACATAAAAAGCTTTGAATGCATGAAATTAAAGAAATTGCAAGATTTGTGTACACGTTTGACACAAAAACATTTTTTTGTTTCTGGGTTATGAGATGTGACATTCTCACTCTGCGCACCAATACTCATTGCATTGATTTCTATAAACTTATCTCAGTCATCAATCTATGTTGCATTGATTTCTATGTAACTCTATGAGAGATGATCTCTTCTCAATAATCATGTGGTCCTCATATTGCACCCACCAATAATTGCTACATTGATTTTAACAAATGTATATTCCATCAATCTCAATTGCATTGATTTCAGTGTAACTCTGCAAGAGATGGTCTCTCCTCTACAGTCATGCATCCCTCTCACTCCACCCACCAATACTCACTGCATTGATTTCAGCAAATGTATATGAATCATCAATCTATGTTGCATTGATTTCAGTGTAACTCTGCAAGAGATGGTCTCTCCTCTACAGTCATGCATCCCTCTCACTCCACCCACCAATACTCGATGCATTGATTTCAGCAAACGCATATGAATCATCAATCTATGTTGCATTGATTTCAATGTAAGTTGGTAAGGGATGGCCTCTCCACTCCAGCCCTATGGCCCATGCACTCCACCCAACACTACTTGATGAATTAATATCAACGAACTTATCTTAGTCACCAAGATTTGTTGCATTGAAATATGTGGAACTTTGTAAGAGATAGATAATTTGTAAGAACTTAGATAAGTTCGTTTATGGAGTGTTTTATTTCAAGTTTGGAGTGTTTTATTTTCATGTTGATATTACTTTTTGTATTTGAATCTTTTTAAAACAATGGCAAAAATATATTTTTGTTGATATTGTTTTTTTAATTAATTTAAAATTTCTTTAATGTTTCACAAGCCTTGGCGAATCATTAAATAAACTGAATATATGCCCAAAATAAACACGAAAATATGGAACAAATAATTCCCACCTTTACTAAGGTATTTCTTATTCATTCGAAAATACAATCACAATAATTGCTCCATACATGCTTCTATTAAAATCACATTCACAAGAACTCTTTTTATACAATTCTCTTCTTAAAAGAAAGGCATTTGCAAACATTTACGACTATATATTCATATGCAAACATCAAGACTACTATACATTTTTACAGGACAAAAGAACTTTGCTATTACTATATCAAAAAGCTTTGAATACATGAAATTAAAGAAATTGGAAGATTTGTGTACATGTTTGACACAAAAACATTTTTGGTTTCTGGGTTATGAGATGCGACATTCTCACTCTGCGCACCAATACTCATTGCATTGATTTCTACAAACTTATCGCATTCATCAATCTATGTTACATTGATTTATATGTAACTCTATAAGAGATGGCCTCTTCTCAACAGTCTTGTGGCCCTCTTACTGCACCTGCCAATACTTGCTACATTGATTTTAACAAAGGTATATGCATCAATCTCATTTGCATTGATTTCAGTGTAACGTTGCAAAATATGGTCTCTCCTCTATTGTCCTGCATCCCTCTCACTCCACCCATCAATACTCACCCCATTGATTTCAGCAAATGTATATGAATCATCAATCTATGTTGCATGGATTTCAGTGTAAGTTGGTAAGAGATGGCCTCTCCACTATGGTTCTATGGCCCTTGCAATCCACCAAGCAATACTTGATGAATTAATATCAACGAACTTATCATACACCAAGATTTGTTGCATTGAAATATGTGGAACTCTGTAAGAGATAGATAATTTATAAGAACTTAGATAAGTTCGTTGATGGAGTTAAGTTAATATCCTCTTACAATAAATCATTCTTAATGTGCATTAATTTAAATCAATGATATTTTATATATTTTTACAACCAACATAGATCCATCTTAAAAGTGGTTCTACCAAGCGCAAAGAGGGATCAAATCTCTCGAGGTGCAAACCCTTTTTAGAGTGCAAATGCAAAGGAAGGCTTTGCACCTCGAGATATTTGATCCCTCTCAGCACTTGGTAGAGCCACTTAGTAGTCTTGATGTTTGCATAGGAATATATAGTTGTAAATGTTTGCAAAGGACTTTCTTTTAAGAAGAGAACTGTATAAAAAGAGTTCTTGTGAATGTGATTTCAATAGAAGCATGTATGGAGCAATTATTGTGATTGTATTTTTGAATGAATAAGAAAGACCCTAGTAAAGGTGGGCATTATTTGTTCCATATTTTTGTGTCTATTTTGGGCATATATTCAGTTTATTTAATGATTCGCCAAGGCTTGTGAAACATTAAAAAAAAAAAATTAAAAGAACAATATCAACAAAAATATATTTTTGCCATTGTTTTAAAAAGATTCAAATACAAAAAGTAATATCAACATGAAAATAAAACACTTCAAACTTGAAATAAAACACTCCATCAACGAAGTTATCTAAGTTCTTACAGATTATCTCTCTCTTAAAAAGTTTCACATATTTCAATGCAACAAATCTTGGTGACTAAGATAAGTTCATTGACAGGGTTGGCAGGTGCGGGGGGGTCCTCCTAGACCCCGAAGGAAACAAAAAGGACGAATATGCTTGGGGGCTTGGCAAACAAACAAATAATGAGGCGGAGTGGCTTGCATTGATCCAAGGCCTAACTATCGTCAAGGAATATAACATTCAGAGTGCTCTAGTAATCGGGGACTCCATGTTAGTTATCAAGAAAGCCCGAGCTCTTCTAAAAAAGTATCACTCCCCAACTAATAAGTTTCACCTACTCTTCCTCATGTTGGCCAAGAATATGGCCTCCTTCTCTCTCTTCCACATTCTGAGGAGCAACAATTCCATGGAAGACACTTTGGCCAACCAAGGAGCCAGTTTAAATTGTGGGATTCTCAATCAAAATGGCAACTTAATCAAAAAAATGGGTTCCATAGTGCATGCCTCATTCCATAGAGCACGTCTCATCTCTCAACATTTAATGACCATCGTCGTTCACAAAGTTGTCTCATCCTCGATCAGAGGCGATATCTGCAGGCAAATCCTATCTACCCCCACTTCGCTCCCCCGACGGCGCTTGCAGCCAGTGCACACGTGGCTCGCATGTAAATTTTTAAGGCATGAGGACTAGAGACAAGACGCGGGCAATTTAATTTCCAGGAGAGGCAATCAAAGCACCATCTCCTCTCCTCGTTATCGACACTTGCTTTCTCTCTGCATCTGGCAAGCAATTCGCAGAATGGATTGTGGAAACAATGGGTCGAACGCTGGTGTATGCCTCCGGGTTGAAATGCAAGAGGTGCAAGGTTAATATTGGATAGAAGAGACACCCCTTGGTGGTTGATGAAATGTTGAGTCCAGGGAGCGGAGATATTGAAGTTCTCCACCCATCTAGAGCTCCTATGAAGCATGTCCGTCGTAACGAGGAAAATGGACAAGCCTGGACTCAACAAGCAATGGGAATTCGCGGGCAGAATGCAATCCCAGTCCAAAATGGGTTCATGTTCGACGGTGGTCGCTTCTGGCATCCCATTGAGGTGGAAAAAATCCAGAATTTCGGGGGTTTGCAATACCAAAACTCCCTCCAGGAAGGGTTGAAGCATTATGGCAACTAGAGAACCAATTCTAGTGAAGCCGGGAAAGCATGGAAAGGTGACAGCTTGGGGCTCGTTCACCTAGACTCCCCGATTGGAAGAGAAAGTCCATCCCCTGGAGTACTTTCACACCTTCAAGACATAGAAGCACAAGTAAATTGGCTAAGGGGGGGAAAACTTAGAACTTAAGAAAGCTCTCTCAAATCTCTCTCACATTACCAGCTCGGAAGCCAGCAATACCAATAGCAAAAGCAAGGAATTCTATGAGAAGATAGTGGAAAGATTGACTCCCTGCACAGTTGTCTGAGGATAGTTGAAGCAAAGGTTGACTGCATCCGTAGCAGCAAAGAAAATAGCCCAGCAGCGATCACAAGGTTGAAGGACAAAGAGGACCCAGAAGCTAGCAACAGAAGAAGTTCCACCTCACAGAAATCCTCTAAGCTCTGGTCAATCAGCAAGCTCTCTCCTTTCTGTAGATGTTTTTTAATTTTCAAGTGTGTGGCATGTATAGCCCTATGTATTTTGTTTATGTCCTACCCTATTAGCTCAAGAAATATTGTCAATTTTGAACTCCAGAAGACTGTTTGGAGGTGCCTTCTTCCCTCGTTTTTGTGGGTACAGTCTCCCCACCATGATGTAGTCCTTCATTGCTTATAATATAAATATATCCGTTTCTGTAAAAAAAAAAATAAGTTCATTGATATTAATTCATAAGTATTGATGGGTGGAGTGCAAGGGCCATAAGACCGCAGTGGAGAGGCCATCTCTTACCAACTTACACTGAAATTAATGCAACATAGATTGATGATTCATATACGTTTGTTGAAATCAATGCAGTGAGTATTGGTGGGTAGAGTGAGAGGAATGCATGACTGTAGAGGTGAGACCATATCTTGCAAAGTTACACTGAAATCAATGCAACTGAGATTGATGACATATACATTTGTTAGAATCAATGTAACAAGTATTGGTGGGTGCAATATGAGGGCCACAGGACTGTTGAGAAGAGGTCATCTCTTATAGAGTTACATAGAAATCAGTGCAACATAGATTGATGACTAAGATAAGTTTGCAAAAATCAATGCAATGAGTATTGGTGCGTAGAGTGAGAATGACGCATCTCATAATCCAGAAACAAAAAATGTTTTTGTGTCAAATATGTACACAAATCTTCCAATTTCTTTAATTGCATGCATTCAAAGCTTTTTGATATAGTAATAGTAAAGTTCTTCTGTCCTATAAAAATGTATAGTAGTCTTGATGTTTGTATAGGAATATAGAGCCATAAATGTTTGCAAAGGCCTTTCTTTTAAGAACATAACTGTATAAAAGAGTTGTTGTGAATGTGATTTTAATATAAGCAAGTACGAAGTAGTTCTTGTGATTGTATTTTCGAATGAATAACAAAAACCCTAATAAAGGTGGACATTATTTGTTCCATATTTTTCGTGTGTTTATTATATGGGCATATATTCAATTTATTTAATGATTCGCCAAGGCTTGTGAAACATTAAAGAAATTTTAAATTCATTAAAAAACAATATCAACAAAAATATATTTTTGTCATTGTTTTAAAAAGATTCAAATACAAAAAGTAATATAACATGAAAACTTGAAATAAAACACTCCAAACTAAGATATTTGATTTTAATATAGGAATCCCTATTCACTTAATTAAGATCTTGTTAAAAGCAATTTCAAATTATAAATAAGTTTACTCTATGTGAAAAGCATTATTCACAAATTCAAATAATTTATATGGTCTTCATTAAAAAATAATTTAAAATTTTATTTTCAAACTATTGATTATGACAAATCTATCAATCATAGATCCATACTTTTGATTTAATGTTGTTTTTTTTAATAAAATGTTAAAAGCAATTTTAAATTATAAATATGTTTACTCTATATGAGAAGTATTATGATGTTTTAATAAGAACTAACCTAATTTATTTTTTTTAGTAAATAATATGCATTCATAATATAACACATTATGAATGCATCATCCCCTGATATGTGCATGTGAGTGCCATTTACAAAGAGTCTTGAGTTAATAAGGGTCAAATTTAGAAGAAGACTGAAATGTTTTTCTATTTTTTTAATCATTTTATTTCCTTTCCACCAATTTTTTTAATCATTTTATTTCATTTCCACCAATTTTTTTAATTATTTTATTTCCTTTCCACCAAATTATAGATTTTACTATTTTTTTTTTTTCAAAACCCTTTCAAGAATGGAAGAATGTATTGAAAATAGATTTAATGAAGACTTCTTTAATTGTAAACTATTGTTTGGTAAAATAGAAACAGTGATAAATGTAAAAAATTAAGAAGATTTAATTATTCGCAAGGCTTGTAACAGTGACAAATATATAAACAATGATAAATGTAAAAAATAAACTGTAGATTTGTTGATAACAATTGATACTTGTCTTTAAAACTTTGCAAGTGTCCACCTTCAATGTTCTTTTTTGGATGATGTTTTATTTAGATCAAGTGTGTATTGCAATGTTTATGATCTAATTATCTAATTTGTGTAGTTTTATATATATGCGGTTCTAAATGTTTTAATTCAAATTTGAATCAACTTGTGTATTTTTTTAATAACACAGTATTTACTTAATAGGCTCTCCACTGCAACTAGATGCTAAGTTCATCCTCACATACATGAACAACTTTAGTGCACGAAGATAGTAATCAAGTTCATCTTATGCAAATGTGGGTCAGTTGGTTAAATTCAATTCCAAAGACACAGCTTTTTTGAAATACTTATTCGATTACTTTGATAAATGTTTGGTTTTTTTTTATTATATACTTTGACAAATTAATTTGATTACTAAGCCAACGAGATTTTATTTTTATTTTATTTTTATTACGTTTTGATTATTAAGCTGACATGTATTTTTCTATATTCAAATTATTTGATTATAATTTGAGTCGATTTTAAGCATGAAAGGAGTTACACACCCCCCCCTACTGAGCTATAGAATGTGCCTCTCGATACAATAAAAAAACATGTTACTTTCAAAAGTAACACGTTTTTTTATGTAATTCTCATTTTTCGTGGGGTGGGGTCCCTCAGAAGTATGCAGTGTGGGTACTCGTTGGATGCGTAATTTAATTCCACATCCAATGAGTGATCCCGCTCGAAATTTGAGTAAAATGACAGGGAAATATGTTGAAAATACAAAGAAAAATAGTTTTTTTTCTTTTTTCCTCCAAAAATTCATAAATATTATTTTATTATTTACCTTAGGAGGCCCATTTTAGACCTCAAATTTGCTCTAATGCTCCAACAAATGATGAAAATTTCCATAGGTCCACATGCAACTCAACTAAGTCAAAGACCAAAGAGATGGTACCTCCATTAAGCAAAATATTATAAAATATTAAGGATTCGCCTCAACACATGTGCCAAAGAAGGGTGTTCCGTATCAAGGTGTTGTACCATGTAAATAAAGTTGTTTTTCCTACAAAAATCCCACCAAGGCAAAGTGTATCACCACACCAAATCAACATCATAAAGAAAAAAGACATAAGAGAGATGTCAAGTCCTTCAAAGATCAAATATGTCCCTACCACATGAAGTAGCAAGCATCACCATCAATTACTGGCATCTAATCCATCAACCAAAAATGTTCCCCTAAAGAGAAAACCATGCCATTATAATCCATCATAAATGAGAAATGAACCTCCTCCAATCCAAAGTACCTCAAACAACCCAATGGAATTACCATCCTCCTAAAGTTACAATGATCGTGTGAATCTATGAATTGTGTGTTAAAAATCACAAATGCAATCCTCATGCAATGTGAAGGGTAACACTCCTCTCCCATGTTAAACCCTCGCCCATGAAGGTGGGGTGGGGAGTGAAATCAGAGAAAACCTAAATAAGTTTTCCCTCATTTTCCCTAACTTAGGGGAGGGGAGGTCTTCATTATACTCCTCTCCCATGTTAAATCCCTGATGAATTCACTCACAAGTGTCTAGTTTGACTAGCTCAAAATGACTATGGGTTGTGGACATTAATATGTCACGCTTCTTGATGCTAACAGTGGTTGACACCTCTATTAGTAAGTACATGTCAATCCAACATCTTTATGCATGTGGTTTTATTTTGATGTAAGGGTGAGATGGGAGGGAAATTTCTCTCCTCCCCCTCGCCTCTAGTTTTTGTGGTTGAGTTTCGAAAGTGCACTCTAGTCATTTCAATCGTCGAGATGCAAGGGGTGCACTGAAATTTCCTTTCTTTGTTTTAGTGCTCCAGGTGATATATTTGATTTGGGGCATTCTCAACACTATAGGAAGGATGGCTCGTTGAGGAAGAGCCAACGTGTGATATGTAAGTTGGTGGAGATTGACAAAAGTGTGAAATAGTGTGAAAGGGGGGTTGCAGAAGCTCAATGGTTTGTGGTATCATTGGGTCTCCAATGGAAACATTGGCAAGAAGTGTGTGAGGAAAATTTGTAGGTTGAAATTTAAGAGACATGTACATGTTCATATCGTTGCTCAATTAAGGAAAATGCAAGACCAAGAATGTGAGTTTAGGGCATTTGAGTAGGTACAAAGAAGCAAGTATTTAGAATTGAACCTTTGTCTACAATCTATAGTTTCATTGGTGGCTTGTATGGTTGATTTCCTTAATCTCCCTTGGGAGATTCTTCAATTCCCTACTTCTACTTCTAACTCAACAGGGTCAAATGAAGAAAGTGCACATGTTCAATGCAATAAAAATGGACACATATTATGAAGATAACAAGATGGAAAACCAAGTGCTAAAAGACACCCTGCATGGGCCAGCTTTTCAAGATTTTTTTTTGTTGAGAATGTTTGTCAAATTGTTTTTTAGTAGGATAGTTTGTTAAGCAATATACAGGCCAAGCTAGCTTGTCTAGTTGCTAGGTAGATAGCGATAGGATTTTTTGGAACAAGGACTTTGTCATTTTGTTAATGGGTTGCAAACATCTTTTTATCACTTTGTATTACAAAGTTGTCCAATTCACCGTGACCCGCCATTGTGAAAAAAATACAACCAAAACACCAACACAAATAAAGTAATTTTTAAACACCATTTTTTTTGTGTGCACACACAATACATTGATCATCTTTTCAACTTAAAATTGTTTGTCCACAAGATTTTAATTCTTATCATGATGAATTAACCATAAGAACTACAAGAAAGAAGTATTATATAATATGAAAAACTTGTAGCATAACCAACACGTCATACCCAACTCTCTATCTTCATGGAAAACTTAAACATTACCAATTTAACAACAATATCTACAAATCTTCCCTTCATTTTTGTTGCCATAACCAATTTAACAACAATATCTACAAATCTTCCCTTCATTTTGGTTGCCATGACCAATTTAACAACAATATCTACAGATATTCGCTTCATTTGTGTTAGCTTTGGAAAGTTAGAACTAGAAACCACATATTTTGACCTTAAGAACTTTGACACAAACCAATATACAAAACGTGAATAATCAATATAGGTAGTCAAAGTTCGTTGCCAAGCCAATCCCTTTTGCAACAAAATTTATTCTACTCAACTTGCAAAGCACAATATGGCATGATCCTTAGTGAAGAAATTCACACAAAAGTGTAATACCCAGCAACCTAATCTTAATCACAAATTCTACCATTTTTCCATATAAAGCAAAACCAAGAAAATGAAAACATCATATTTTTAAGGAGTGAAACATTCAGATAACATTGACACACTCCCTGGCATATTCAGAAGCCTTCTACATTCAAAAATATTCCCAACCCCACTAAACTACAACTTAGTATTCTCTTCCACTCTCTGGAAGCATAAGTGAAAAAAACGTTAAACTAAGGGCTCGATCCCTAAGAGTTCAATTCCAAACTACTTTGTCATAATCGATCACTTAGTATTCTCTTCCCCTCTCTGGAAGCATAAGTGAAAAAAACGTTAAACTAAGGGCTCGATCCCTAAGAGTTCAATTCCAAACTACTTTGTCATAATCGATCATTTTTTGGACAACTAAAAGAGTTGCCAAATTTAATCTCATTGCTAAAATAACTAAAATACCAAGCATTAAAATGAATGAACAATCAAGATCATTACGAAAGGGATAGTTTAAAATTGACTAGGGCATTGTGAGGGGGAGCTAAGGCCAACAACATGTATTCCACATTTTTAGCTTGATTCTTTGAGCAAACCAAGGTTAAGACTTGTTCCTTTTTTAATTTGACCATTCTTTATACTTCTATGAGTCCGGTTCACCAAATTTTATTCCCCCATACCAATGTTTCCCAACTCAACCAATAATCTATATAAAAACATTTCATACCACCCATGCAACACAGTTAGTCCCTACAGATCACAATTTAATTGATGTTTGCTAATGCAACGGCTTGCAAGTTCAGCAAATCCTTTACAACAAACCCAATCCCCTTCAAATTCATCATTAAACTGGTTTAACATTTAGAGATATGAATTTTTAAAGTTTGTTCTTAGCTTGTCACCATCAAATCACTTTTAAAGTGATTTGATGGGGATGATAACACCCCACTCGTGTGTCTTTGCAACGTTACTAAATGTCTCCATGTCTATTGTCAGGGTAAGACTTTTGCCCGCCCTTGATGTTGGGATGATAATACCCCACTCGCGCGTAGGATAAAGAGCAACCAAAATGCCCCAGCTTTCCAGTGGATATTTTATCAATTCCGGTCAAACTTGCTCCTGAAAATTGCAATTTCAGCAATCAATATGATCACTCCTAGAGTAAATGTTGGGTTTTAAAACTACCCAGATTCTCGAAATCGCCATTTGAACACTGCAAACTGTAATTTCAGCACTTCCTGAAATTACCAGATTCCGGCAATCGGGGGCGATTTAGTTGTTGCTTATACTGCTCCCCCGGGCCCCCACTCGTGTGTCTGTGCATCCTTCCTTGATGTTGGGATGATAATACCCCACTCGTGTGTCTATGCATGCATGTGTGTCTGTCTATGCACGCATTGTTGATTTAGACACACCATATAGAACCACTTTTGAAGTGATTCGCTGGTGGATATGGTTATGAACCTTCATCACATTACTATAGGTCTCATTGTACATGGAATATGCCATAATTTAAAAACAACGGGCTGTAAGTTTAGTAAACGCTAAATCCCAAGCTCAATGCCTTCATTAAACCCCGGCATCCCAAATAGTTATCAGCTAACACATGTGTAGGCGCTTGGGCACTTACATGAAAATATTCAATCTAAAACAAACAACATATCATTACACCCAAGGGAACAAGTAGCGTATTGTTACAACTTATGCTACTAAATCAGGCCATTTATTTGTTTACTCCTTAAAGATGCAGAACATATTTCTGCTACTTCCATCAAAAATAAGTTTTGCAGAATAATCCTAACAATGTAGAGATATCGTGCATCTTCATCCAATAATTAGGGATAGACTTGTCAGCATCAACTATTTTGTTCACTTCCAAGCCATGTGATTATTTGCTCGTGACAAAATCTCATTTGTCTCGAATTTTCTCCAAATTTCCCAAATCTCCCCAAATTCATTTGACATGGGACCCATGAAGAGCAGAGCATGCAATGAGGCACAAAGTCATCAAATTGTCCAGGACAATTCAGATATTGGTTGGGTTAGTCATCTTTTGGTTCAATATTTGGGTAGTAAATTTTTAAAAGGATTGGCTTTTATATCATGTGTAGGCTTTGTTTTATGGTGTCATTTCCTACTTTGTTTGCAAGTTGTATTGGTTTTGCTGGTCATGTTGTAGGAATATAACAAATTTGTATAGAAGTTTAGAGGTCCAAATTGTATTTCATCTGTGACACATTGTAATAAGCATAACAGATGCTTACATAAACTAATTACAAAAGCAAAAGCTCGTACATGAATAGCATGACAAAAGATAAGAGTAGCATTGAGTGGATAATTGAAAAAAATCAACAAGACCAAAAAAATCTATAAAATTTGTTTTGCTTAAAAATAGGTGCAAGAAATATCAAGAAAATACAGAATATGGATATGGAAATCTCATTTCCCATAAGGCCCTCGAGAAAAAGCTATATTTTCCGTTCAATGAGTTGCACTTATCAAGTGAATGTCATGTTCTATTCTTCTACAGAAAACTATATCCTTTAGATAAAACAAAATCATTTCCCTTCTATTTGGGAATCTGAGCGAATCATTTTTTCTTATCCTCCTGTCCATTATTTCCATCCATTCTTTAAATCCATTGTCTGTCAGGAAAAAAAAATATCAAGAAAACAAAAAATATGGAAATCTCCTTTCCCATAAGGCCTCAAGAAAAAGCTATGTTTTCCGTTGGATGAGTTGCACTCATCAAATGAATGTCATGTTCTATTCTTCTAGAGAAAACTACATTCTTTAGGAAGAAAGAAATCGTTTGCCATCTTCTCCTATTAAGGAATCTGGGCAAATCATTTTTCCATGCCCTTCTGTCCATTTTTTCCATCCACTCTATAAATCCAGTGTATGTCAAGAACAAAAATATCTAGTAAATATGTTTGCTTAAAAAAGATGCAATATATATCAAGAAAACACAAAATATGGAAATTTCATTTCCCATAAGGCCTCGAGAAAAATATATATTTTCCGTTTAATGAGCTACTTATCAAATGAATGCAATGTTGTATTCTTCTAGAGAAAAAATATATGTTCTTAAATCGCTTCCCATCTTCTCCTATTCTGGAAACTGGGCAAATCATTTTTTCCTACACTCTGTCCATTTCTTCCACCACTCTATAAATACAGTGCATGTCACCTTGAATAACTCCTATGCAAAAAAACAAGGGAACTTCAAATTAAAATTTAAAATTAGAAAAAATATAGAGGGCTTGTTAAATTTTGATTTGATCATCCATTTAAGATCAAATTTTAGATTTATCTAATCACATGTTAGTTTGATTTTCGGGTGGGTTGTGAAGCCAATGCCTATCA
This sequence comes from Larix kaempferi, assembly GCA_027924585.1. Classification (NCBI taxonomy): domain Eukaryota; kingdom Viridiplantae; phylum Streptophyta; class Pinopsida; order Pinales; family Pinaceae; genus Larix; species Larix kaempferi. The sequence goes on from BSBM01000738.1 coordinate 32,691,065, forward strand.
AATAAACAAACAAATAACACCAGATTAATTTGTTTGGGTAAAAGAAAATCATGAAGTTCAGCAAGTTGTTGCTCATCGCCTTATGCTGCTATTATGACTAAGGTCAACCCAAGATTACTATTTGAAAACACGGTATCATTCTTTCCATATCTCTAAAACCTTATGCCAAAATAGTAAACACAAAGTAACACAACCTATCACTATCTCTTAAATCCAGATGTAAGCATCCAACGTTGATGCTTTTCATGTTAATTCCACTATTGATTCAACTCTAACTCACAAACTGGATGGATATGGAGATTAGAAGGTAGTCCACAGCCAAGCTACACCTATGAACATGGAAACCTACATAGCTTTGAAATGATATTTGCATACTATTCAATTTTTCCCTGGAGTAAGGTATTCTATTTCTAATGCCCTTCTCGTGAACTGACCAGGCAAATATGAACAAAAATTTCAAACAGAATCAGACATATATGAGTAAGTCCATGCAATCAGGCAAACCATAGCACAATGGGAGGATTACTATAGTTTTCATTTATGGTTCCTTTTCTTAGTATTCTAGAAGTTTTGTTCCAGGTAAGACTCAAGCCTTTTGCACTTTCAATTAAATAGCATTTTCATTTCCTCTCTTGTTGACAGGTGTCTATAATATCGATACAGGATCTTTGTTGGATCCCTCTCTTTTTAAAGGAGTGCTGTCCCTTGAGGAAGTCCTGTGACAGGTTTTGTAACCTATGTTTCTGTTTAAATGGATTTCATCAGATCTTACAGCAATTTAGATCAGACAACCAGTAAACTGTACTCAAAATTTTAAAAAAAGAAACTGGAAGCGTAGACTTCTCAAGAATTCCTCAAAATCATGATCAAAGCCTCAAGACCCCTTGCATCATAAATGCCAGTTGTGAGATATTGCTGTACCTTGCCATCTTTACACTGTGGCAGGACTGGGTTTTAACAAATCTGGAAGCTAATGAATGGTTAGTACAGGAGCACCTAAAGCAAGCATGTTTTCTGTACCACCTTCACTATATCCTTGAAAAGTGACTAATATCGATATTGTTAGTCTGGGACATCCCATATTTTCGTAATCAGTGAAGATTACAAAGTAGCATCTTACTTATTGTTCAATTCATTTTTACCATGAACCGCCTTGAAATGGAAGCTGATCTAGTCAGCATGATGGAAGCCTGGCAAAAGAGATGTCATAAAGCCAACAACAATCATCTGAACCTCCTTCACAAAACCCCACCAGTTCAGTCCTTGTGGATCAGCTCTCTCATTGACTGCTACTGCTCCATCAGGACCATTTGGAACCTGTTCCATAGCTGCAGGCTGAGGATCCTGCCTTTCAACATTGGGCACATTTGGGCCATTTCCACCCTCTTGAGGCCCCTCTGCAAAAAGAATGCAAGCATTAAAGAACACTTCATGTAGAACAAAGGTAACACACAAATACTAAACTAAAATGCCACTGTCACAAACTTGCTCATGGAGGCATACCAGGTCTCGCAACATGTGGTTGAACAGCTCGAGCAGGAGGCTGATTGGGTAGCCCAGCTCGTTGAGCACTCCGCGAAAGCCATTGTAAAAGAGGGGCTAGTGCTCCAGTTTGATACCTATAATCCTCAAATGAGTGTCTTCAATTATGAATTTTAATCAAGAATGGCAACAGTGTCCCAACAAATAGTATAGTGTTGACAGAAATGATAAAATGTGAAGGTTTAGTTTTGTCATAGCAGATGCTACTTACAGATAAACCAAAGTTGCAAGGAACAGCAGAAGAAACAATCTTTCCTTGGGTCCATTTTGATTGAAAAGAAATATCACTACTGCAAGCTTCATTATCAGCACCAAGTCCAGCTGGAATCCCACTTGAAACCTCCTAACTACCTGCCTTTGGTGGTCAGGTCTCTGTCCCTGTGCATCACCTGCAAGATCTCCATGACGCTGACGTAATCCTGCAGGACCAAGATCTTCATGAGCTTCTGCAGGTGATCCTCTTCCAGTATCTGATTGAGTATTAGATCCATCTGATCTAGCATTCTCTGCACCTGGGGCAGTTGTACCACTGGAGAAAGAAACAAGTCAGGAAAAAGTAACTAAGGTCTCTCGGAGATCTTTGAAAGCATGTAAAAGTCATCCCATTGACAAATTTAAAAGTTGAAGTAATAAACATCAGAATCTTCTTCCTCTCCCCTTAAAACTGAATTGCAAGGATAGCCAAGAATTCAGTAAATGCAAGATGAAGACTATAATAATCCCTCCTCAGGTGGCTGTTTTAAGAGTAGTCGGACCACAGCAGCCCTCTAAAATCCTCTAGAAATTTGCTGTAATAAGACAGCTTTGAAGCTTTCATACCGCTGGTATCTTCAAAATTATAGATTGGAGGTCCTAAACTTGCCCAAGGCAACAGAGTTTACAAAAATTGATTTAAATTTTTGTAAAAGATATGCATTAAGAACAAGGGAAAATGGCCAAATATGAGCATGTTTCAAATTTCCTGATTGAAGCCCAATAATATACAAAGAAAACTACGTGACATATATTCGAATAAAACAATCACTTAATCACAATTTGACAGTCCTGAATACCAACAAACCTTGAAACCTGTAAAATCACTATAAGTTCATAAGTTCACTTTCAAATATAGATGACAATGAACAACTCACTGAACAAGGATGAAACAAGCAAAATACCTAGTAACCTTACAAGCGAATGCTCAAAAGTGATGCTCAAAATCAAAGTAATATCAAGACTATGAGAACAGACAACCAAAATAATGGAACACTGTAGATGGTTACATATGGTCAACCAACCACCACAGTTAAGGGGGATCAAGTAGTCAATCCACTGTTTACTTTCACTCCCTTATAAAGTGTTACAGAATGATCAATGGGGTCGTAGTTAAGCAGTCAGGAGGGTGGTAGTATGTCAAGCAATCCACTAAAAGGTTCAAGTCTCTCAGAGACACAAATAAGCAGTTGCCCCAGGTACAAGCCTTGGGTGATTTTCATGGAAGAGTACACCCCTTTCAAATCAGCTTAGCCAAACGAAGTGTTTGAGTTCAATGGTTCCCCCATCAAAAGCTGCTTATAGTGCCCAACCTCTTCAGGCCAGTTATAATGTTTCACAACTTTAAAGGAAGAACTTCCAAAAAAGGTGTAATGGAATAAGTGAGAATTCAATTTGACAAGCACTTTATGGAGTGCAACCAAGCATATAGACAGAATGGATTCGAGCACAATAAAGTTATAAACATATTATCTATGCAGTGGAAATGAGAAATGCAATGAATAAGAAAGTCAATGATAATAAGATATACAGCGATGCACCTCCATTAACAGAACTTTGTTAATATGGTACATAGCCTTTAGAAAAGGGATTAATTAGATGCAGTACTTAACAGCAACCACTTAATTTTCAATTCTAAAACTCCAACAATTTTGCAATTCTAATCTTTAATTAAGTCTAGAGTAAATCTGCAGCTCAATGGCACTGATAGTAGAACTAAATCATCAAGAACATCTTGGCAACACTTGTTGATCCACCTAATTTTCCACGCAAGTTGAAGGAACCTTTTGTAAAGCTCAATACTCATTGTGCATTCAAACTGAGAGGAAGATCTAGGGTTTGCGCCACTTATTGTAGAAGACAAAAAGGCAGGGTTGAGTTGGTCTAGTTTGCAGGGCCAGATCCATCTAAATCTGAGTTTATCACAAGCCTTAACTTCAGTAGTGATATCAGTAAGAATATTTTCCTCTGGTATGAATATTTTCCTATTGCTGTCCTTTTGAGCAGAGCAACCAAATTTGTGATGGTTGATAAAAAAAAAATAAAGAGATACCACAAGCTCATTTGCATGTTGCAGGTGATGCAAGAGGATGAAATGGTGTCCAACAAGCCATAAATTTTGTCCACATGGTGTACTACAAGATAATTCCTCTGAGGTGTAAGGTTCAACAATCCTGAATTGTATTGTAATGCTTACAATAATAGAGAAAAATTCACTTTGATAGGATACTCATTAGACAACCCGGCCTGTGACTATAAAATGCACCCGTACTTGCAGAAAACTTGGTGGAGGTTTATAGTTAGAAGGTGGTTTCCACCAGGAATCTCACCAAAGGGCATTTCTTATCCCAATTTTCCATCACTGTTGATGTTTGGGCAGCATCGAGAGCCATTCTCCAGGAGATTGGCATCAGCCTGGGGCTGAGGACCTAGTCAGGGACTAGGATGTTGATGTTACTTGATCTCCTCCAGGAGGAGACTACATCAACATGAGAAGACCTTTATTATGAAGATTTTGGAAGACAAGTTGACCATTGAAAAGTAAAGAGGACCCAGTGTAAAGACTCAAGCCAGAAGCACTTAAAAGTTAAAAGACCCTAAGACACATCTCATGTGTTGGATAGACCCCTCCTCTCCTAGAGCACATGTTCTGAGGGTTCTACGGCACGTGTGGACCATGAAGACCAAGAGAAGGGCTAAGAAGTTGCCTAAAGATGACTTGTCTAAGAAGATTTGGTTAATTGCCCTAATGAAGTGTTAAAAGCCCAACATGAAATTATAAGGACCTTAACTAAAGTGTTTTAAGTTATTTTTAATTATTAAAGTGTTTTTGGGTTAGTGGATTTCTTAACCCATGGTATTTACCCCTTTTATTGCCCAATGATGAATTATAAATAAGGAGCTCTCTCTCAAATGAAAAACATTATTCTATCATCATTTCTCTGTCCTAAAGCTCGTGTGAGGGTACCCAAGCTGCCTATTGTCTTCTTCATCTTAGCGTTATCAGTTTTGAGGGTTTGGTTCAGCCCAAATAGGCTCACGGCTCAGATCAGATCTCAGGAGGGATGACAGCAGGCTGGTTAAGCCCTTAGAGGGCTCAACACTGATCATAGGAAACCTGCGGCAAGCAGGATCAGCCCTTAAAGGGCTCAAGGCAGACCTCAGGAAGCTGATAGAGGGCTCAGGGAAAGCAACTGTGGGCAGCCACAGGCATTAGAGGGCTTGGTGCAGGTTCTAGTGGGAAGCCACTGCTTGGTTAAGGCCCTAGAAGGCTTGATCAGGTCAACGCAGGCCATATCAAGCTAACAGCAGGCTGGTTAGGGCTTGGATCAGGTGACAGTGGGGCATCATCAGAACACAAGAGGGCAGTGGCACACTTGACAGGCCTTTGGAGGCCTCACATTCCACTGGATATAGCCCTAGAAGGGCTGTGTTAGCAGCAGACATCTTTTTGCGGGCTGACATCATCATTTGAAGGGTCTAGAAGGGCCTGCATCGGTGGGGCAGTTCTTTACACAGTCAGATCTGGCCTTCTCCTAGCAGACCGAGGCCTCAAATCAGTATATCAGGCCTATCATTGGGCTCCACAGTGCTCACATCAGCAGACAGTGAATTTATATCAGCAGACAGTGAATTTATATCAGCAGTCAGAGAATTTATACTATTCAGTTATGTTCTTACTTGGGTGATGAGCTACATGAGCTAGGGTTCATCTCTAGAAGTTGTACCAGGATGATTTGCTTGAGTTATGCTTTTGAGGGTGGTCTCACATGATGGAGAGAGTGTAGCATTTGAAGCAGTGTCTGCTTGTTCCGCTTCATATGAAAAGATAAGTACTTGGTCTCTCTGTTTATATTCACCCTTATGTGTGAGAAGGATTTGATGTTCATGGTCACTTGATGTATACTTGTTCTTCTATTAATGAATCTATCATAAGAAAGGTTGCTGGGTTTTTCCCTCAAGAGGAGAGAGGGTTTTCCCGGGATAAAAATCATGGTGTCTATTATGCATGGCTATTTATGTGATGTGATGTTTTCTGCTGCATTTACCCTTACTGTTATAACTGGTTAAAATAATACTGCTCATATGTGTTTAATGATACTTTCATGTGTAATTATGATATGATGGATGAAATTTTGAAAATGTGCACACTGCACACATAATTACCTGCTTATGAAAGTAGTCAAAAATTTAACACGCACAATATTCAAGGTCAGACCAGACGCCTGTTGATCCACAAGCATGGTCTCATTGTTTTTTGCTGCCAGTTTTATGGTTTCTCTTTTAACACCTCTAGCTCACTCAATTGCCCTATATTAATTGAGTTTCCGAACATTCCAATGCCCTAACGAGAATCTAATATATATAGAAAAACTTGTCAATCCTTTTGTTGAATTTCTTGACCACCACAGAAACTTTTGTCCCTGGATGAACAAGCTTAGGAGATAATAACTTGAAAAATTGTGCTTTAGGAGATAAGGTACTGACCACAAGGTCAAACCTCAAAGAGTGCCCTTTATCAGGAAACCCAAGCTAGAACTTGGTGAAGAAAACCAACCAAAGACCCAGGAGGTACCTGGACTGATATCATGAATAAGAAAACACAGAGCAATCACACTATCTCTAATGATAAAGGTGGCACTATCAAGGCAACTCCACCCTAAGGGCCACAAAGGGCAATGGCTTACACACGCCTCAACACCTAGCATGTGCAAAAATCCTACAAAAGGGTCTAAATACCCAATTCACTCTTATTGCATAGTCACCCCTACCTCCCTACTGTGACCAATAGAGTGGCAGTACAACAGTCACCATAACCTTGAATGATTATTTTAAAAAGTAAAATCCCAGCGATGATAGGTACAAGATTTTCGCAAGGAAAATAACAGATGGTTTCCTGTTTAGAACCTCACTTGACAAAAAACACAATAACATGGAAAGTTAAACCCTCCTAAAGTGTAGAGTATGAGCTTCACTTTATTGATTTTGAATGTTAGGTATGGCAAACTTGTGTAGCCTCAATCTCCCCTCCCAAAGCTGCTTTCTGGCAGTAATTAAGGGATAAACCCCTAAAAGCTACCTATGTACCAAGGGGGCACTTCAACATAGTAGAATCCTTGACAAAAAGGCCAAGTTACCAGGATACGGATACGGATCCGGATCCGGATACGGATTCGCCAGATTTTTTAAAACCCAGGATCCGGATACAGCGGGGAAACGGCAAGTACAAAAAAATATAAAAATATTTATATAATAAATAAAAATAGAGTGTGAAGAATCAAACTATTCATGAAACCAAGAGTAGAACAATAAGCTATTGCCAAAAAAGAGAGTTCATGTACCATAACTGATAATTTGATGAGTTGTAACCATGATTATTGATCATTTTAAAAACCATTTCAGCATGAACTTGAAGCACGTCATAATAGTGTTTTTGTGAGCCACATCCACATGTCCCTATCCGCAGGGAATAAAGTGGTTTTTTTTAATACTATGGCAAGACTACATAACAGTGTCGGTGAAGTGAGCAACAACATAGCACGTAAAGATAGATCAACCCTTGACAGCAGACCTTGACCATACAGATAAATCAAATAAAAGCATTGAGAGCAGAAATTGATATTGATATATCAGAGTTCTAGAGCGGATCTTGACATAAGGATAGATCAGACCTTGATCAGGAATGGGTTTTACACTTTTAGCCATTAGTTGTAGGGTTTTTTAAGTTTTTCATTAAAAACAATTTTTTGGGGGGATCAATGGGTCATAGAAGCACTGGAAGTTTCAAGATCCATTTGAAAATTTCAGGAAATGTTTGATTTTTCACAGGATCCGTTTCATAGGACCTGGATACGTTTCCTTCTGTAGGGGATACGTTTCCATGATGGATCCTAGGCGGATCCGATCAGGATACGTATTGGATCCGCGGATCCGTGGATCCTATACACTGGGGTGGTGGATCCGGTAACACAGCAAAAAGGTGAACTCCAAGTAAAATGGAATAACCAGGAAAGAGATACTTTGTACCCGCATAAAAGCCAATATGGACTGCTGCTACAAACCTAATAGGCACAGAAGGGATGCTTCTCAAGAACTACTGTTCACATGGTCCAACATTATGCATCAGCATGACAAGATTCTTGAGTGGATAGAGAAATTCTCTAAATGAATATAGAGGTTTCTTTTGACTTCTGTGCGACAAAAGCAAGTTAATAGGAAGACACTGACACACCACAATCCCATTGCCTTCAACATTACATGGGGAGCTAAGAAATGAAAAGTTCATAGATCCTACTCCACTCTGAAACTATCATTGACAGCATTGTTGATTCTTCAGAGCACACATGACCTCATCAAACTCACTTCTAAATATAACCTTATTTCTAGTTTTGGCAAAATGGGGTTCTGGACTATGACTATTCAACAGGTCTGTGACAATCTGATGGCAGAAGGGGACTCTCAAATCTCGGTCCATGCCCTTGAAATATTGATGAATGGCTCAAGACTGGAAAAGGTGACCAGCAATTGGCATTTGGACCTACACTGTTGGGAACGGATAGCAGGAACAGGAAACACAATTTTAAAAAAGCTTCTAGGAGCATTTTTTCTATAAAACATATTTTAATTTATTTTGATACAAATATATTCAAAAATACATGCAGAATGCCAAATTAGCTGCAGAATACATGAAAACATGGATATAACAACTAGATTAAAGATGATCATTAAAGTAAAACTGGGAGATTTGAAAACCAAATTGCAGAAGAATAGCACTGGGATGAACAGAATGGTAAAGGATATGGATATGCACTACAACATGATCCTTGTATTTGCTCCAGGAACCCAGTCAGCGGCAGGACAGCCAATGTTTTGAGAAGGCTCAGCAACAGAGAATGCAAAGGAAGAGGTTATTACAGTGCACCACACAGGCATAGCAGTAATTGGGCAAGCTCAGTACCAGAGAGATGGCAAGCAGGAGAAGGAAGATGTTCAGATGGAGGAAGCCCACAGTGGACATCAGTTTGCTTAATTTTGCCATATGGATTATTTTTGCATTTTGATTTTGGGCACCTTTGTACGCCAATACAGTTATAGAAATGTTATGCAAGCATACTGTTTTGGTGTTTCAAGAAGTTTAGAGAAGGAATCCAGCTCAAAGGTTCAGCTCAATACAGCCATGTTGGATAAATTTTTAAACTCATATGTACTTACTGGCTGATTTCATTTGCCACAGCCCCTTTATAATATTAAAAAAAAACCATTCTTGTAAAAAAAATTATGATCGGTAAAGTATCACACATGAAGTTGTAGGTGCTCCAACACCTCTTTGCGGAAGAAGTATTAACAACCTGTGAAAGCACCCACACCGCCTATTAATGTAAGAAGTACGGTAGACAATCCATACATGTTCCACCACTCAATAAGATTCAACCTATCTCGATCTTTAGTTGTATGCAAGTTAGCAAAGACTCCATGTTCACTTAAGTACTTGCTCAATTTGCTTCATACTTGAGCACATTCCTCTTTATTAAAGACCAACTTGTTTAATGCGAGCATATACCTATTCCACACCTTTAGATCTGTGGTTTTCTCCTAACCCCACCCCCAAAAGCTCGTTGGGAAAACCAAGATGGAGAATAATATTTGGGTGCAAGGACATATGCTAGGGCATTGAGTGGAACATTCAAAATATCCCACCTTTTGACCACATGTTTATGAAAGATTGCATTCTCTCGACTGAAAATGTCTTTGATTTGGCCTCTAGTATGTTGTCCATATACTCATACACCTCCCCAGTCATTAGCTAATATGTATCTACAAACCGAATCATATTATAAATGGGCTTGGTGAGCTACAGATCAAACCTAAGTTCTAACCTATGCCCAAAACTAACCATCAAAAATGGTGTCCTCCAACCTCTTGAAATTCATGTCTATCAGATGTGGGAAGTAAACTTGTCTTTCAAACCCTGCCATGAATCACTTGAAACCATGCTAACCAATACCTCTCTTACCTTCAAAAGGCACTTGAAGGTGAGGTAATAACTAGAAAATCTGGTTTTTGCAATCTTAAGTAGCTCCAACTTAGATTGATTGCGGAAAAAGTAGTGGGCGTGGCCATGATTGATGATAAATTTTATCATTTTCTTCCCTTTCTTGTACAATGCACCAATCCATTTATAATCATGGTCCTTCATTTGAATAATATCATGCATCAAGAGGTTCAATGTGTGAAGCAAACACCCCGATCAAAATATGTTTAGGTACATATCCTCAATTATTGCTCCTATACCTTACAATTAGCAATGTTATTAATGATGACTTGAATGACATTATACAGCCCAATCTCTTGAATGGTTTTAATTAAGAGTTTTGCAATATTTATACAAGTCTTATAACAATCTGAGTAGTCATGGGCTAAAAGGAAGACCACACCACTAGCAGACACTCCAAGAATATTTATCAATGGCATACCTTTAACATTTGTCCGACCATCAAATACAATGGATGCCCCATATTCAGTCCAATCATTTGTAAATTATCGCAAAGCACTATGTATGTTGGCTCCCTCCCGATCAAGTCACGTGGTTCTACCTTTGTCAAAGACTCGTGTCTCCTTAAGGGGCATTGTTGATGGCTTGTACCATTTCATACCAATAGGGTGAGCGAAGAACTTCGAATGGTATACAAAATGCATAGAGAACCCTAAAAAAAATTACACAAAACATCCCTACAACCTTGGTCAAGGAAATTTGTTCACTAAACATTCTATGTGAGCCTGAGGTCTCAGATTCAACCCTTGATTTTTTGTATTTGTTGTGTAGTCTCCTCTTCCTTCCCATATTTATTTCTATCTTTCACTAGCACTTGATCGCAAGTTTTGACTCCTATAGTCTTATTTTCATCACATGGCATACTTCCACAAAGATGCTTTCGCACATTGGGAAAGTTGATTTACAATGGGAGCATATAAGTTTTTTGGTTTTGTCCCTTTTCTATCCCCCAAGCTTTGTCACGGATTTGCACAGGGTGTTGAACTCCCTTTGTGTTTGTTTTCATCATCACAATCAATTTCATGATCATCATCCACTTCCATTTCTTCCTCCTCTACACAATATGTACCACTGCTTATTTCTAGTTCTTCCTCCTCGTCACTAGTATTTCAATTTCCCAACAACACCATCATAATAAAAAAATAGCACCAAAAGGATAAACCTCGGCCTCTTGAGAAAAAATTGTTGCCTACAATAGAACCAACATAGATCCATCTTAAACCTGTATCTATCAAACACTGAGAGGGATCCAATTTCTTGAGGTGTATTTCTTTTTTAAATTTAAACTCAAGAAATTTGATATCTCTTGATTGATAGACCCTGGTTTAAGTTTTAAGTTTTTATTTTATAAACGAACATCAATTTTTTAAATACTTTTCATAATATTTTATTTTATGAGCCAACATGGATTTTTTTTAAATACTTTCATTAATTTTTTATTTTATGAGCCGACATGAATTTATTAATGGCCGACATAATATAATTTATTACTTTTTAGTATTAGATGTAACGCTACATCACACATGTAACGCTACACATACACATTACAACATCTCCCCCATACTGGGTTGTAGAGCACCTCGTTTCACTTGATGCAATGATGGAGAAGAAGAAATTGGAAAGAGTAAGAGAAGAAAACATTCAAGTATTCAACATAGGAAATATACTAGTTTACCACACATGGAAAAAAAATTAAAACAAATAAAAATGGGCTTTAGAGCCTACCTCTTCAACTCTCCAATACTAGTTTGAATGTAACTATGCCAGCCTTCAATCTCTCTTCCAAGCTCTTACAAATCGCAGCCTTCAATCTCCCTTCAAACTCTTACAAATCGTGGCCTTCAATCTCCCTTCAAAGATCTTACAAATGGAAGCCTTCAATCTCCCTTCAAATCTCTTACAAATCCACTCCTTAACAAGTAATAAGAAGCCTACTCAAGTCCCTAGCAAAGATGAGTGAAATGAGTGAAAAGAGAAATAAAATGAGGAAAAATGTAGTAAGTTAATGTTTTAATCCATCAAAATACCCTAGCCATGCCTTAAGCAACCTTTTGGAACCTTGCTTCAGTTCCTACAAGAAAGCAAAATCCTCAAATTTGCCTAGAGACATGGGAGCGATCAAGGAGCATTTTTTAAGCTCCCAAGAATGTTCTCGGAGCACCTTGGGAGCATTCTAAAAGCATTTTGGGAACGACGCTCTACCAATTTGTTGTCAACCTTGTGAGAGTAGAATTTTTCTAATGCCACTAAAATCTCCTAGTTGCCCATCTCGATCAAACCTTCCCACAACTCCCTTGACTTGGAGACCCAACCAAGATAAGAAACTCTCATTGTCATTTTTGTGATTGTCATCCTCGCCATCCTCTGCATGAGTATTATCTGTTAAATTTTCATCAAGTTAGGGTTATGTACAGAAGAATAACAATTCAACATACTTTAATGCAGAAAATACATTTAATAAACATTTACAAATACTGAATATGAAATAATGCAGAAGTAAACTCTATCATAACCTAATTTTCATATCTTACAACTTCACACTCTTAGCACTCTCAGGTCGGTCACTGTGTTAAAGTAATTTTAACACTACCAGTTAGATCATTGTGCTAAGGTAATCTTCAGTAACATGTAATGTAAATAAACAATTTGATCACATAATAATAAAAGAGATATAGTTGAGTATACTTACCTGTGTGTGAAACCCTTCCTATAAGAATACTCAGAAAAGTTGCTTTCAGAAAAGACTGTGCCTCAGAGAGGCCAGTCAACTCTAGGAACCAAAAGGATTCTATTAAAATATTAAAGAGTCAGTACAAACCTGAGAGAGAGAGAGAGGTGACAGGTTGCAGTAGAGATGGTCAATAAATATTCAGAACATGGTTGCACAGTCAAACAAGACTCAGTACAGGAGGGTCTGATCACAACGTATAAAATTAATCCCAATCAAAGTCTCAACAAATAAATCAGACCCAGGCAAGATCTTTGCACTCATAGCATAAAATTGAGAAACTAGATCTCTGCACTCATAAAAATAAAAATAAAAAATCTCAGCATAAAACTGAGAAACTAGATCTCTGCACTCATAAAAATAAATAAAAAATCTCAACATAAAACTGAGAAACTAGATCTCTGCACTCATAAAAATAAAAATAAAAAATCTCAGCATAAAACTGAGAAACTCAGGACAAGGCTGGTTGAATAAAGAAGATTAATGTCTTCTAAAAAATAAACTCCCAGGCATCATGGCCTCTAATACAACCAGCAGCTCTTTTCATAGGTTTATAGCACAGAGAATAAATAAAAACCCTGTGAAGGAGTAGGCCTGTGGTGAAAGACTGCTATGTGGAGCAGATCCGTGGAGAAAAGGAAGAGGAGCAGACCGAGTAGCAAATCCGTGAAGGATGGAAGCAGACTCGTAAAAGGAGTCGTGAAGGCTGACACATGAAGGATGGAAGCAGACTCGTGAAGGGAGTCGTGAAGGCTAACCCGTGAAAGCTGACTCGTGAAGGGGTAGATCGCTGACCCATGAAGAAGCAAGCTCGTGAAAAAGAAATGAACCCGTGAAAGTGAGCCCGTAAAAAATAAAATGCAAATCCAAGAATACGTAAAGGATAAAAAGGTGATGATATTAGATGAAGATAATTCTTCATATTAAATAGAAGCAAAATTGGTCCAAGATTAATTTAGTGAGTTCCAACGACTTAGAAGGGTATCACCTTTAAAGAATAAAAACATAAAATAATAAAAAGAAAAATAATGTGACTCAGGTAAAGTCACATAATAAAATAAAATAAAATAAAAGTAAAGAATAAAGATAAAGTAAAATAAAAAATAAATATAAAAGATAAAAAACAAAAGAACCTCATAAAGTGGATAAATATCCATAAGATCAAAATAACAAGTGTGGTATAAATAAAAGGTGGGTCAATGACCCTATTTACCACAAATAAAAAAACAAGGTACCACAAGACTAATAAACAACAAGGTGCAAGGACCAAAAGTTAATCAACCAAGGTGGAGAAGGTACAATCAATCATCTCTCTCAAATGTACAAATGTTCCATATAACCTGAAAGTTCATCATCACTGTATAAGGAAGGGTTCACACATATGATGTGATCATGTGGTCCTCTCAGCTGCTCCTTAGGTCAAATGTTAGTAGCTTCCACAAGAGGTGGCCAGTCCCTTGAGAAGACTAACTAACTCATCCATCTCGAAGACCTAGGAGAAGAGGACATCACACATCATAATCTTGGTAACTGACCAAGTGCCTCCATTCTCAAGGAATGGCTTCTCCGCCCAAGGCAGAGCCTCAGTCCTAGACTGGGACATGTTGATCAACCATCAGGTCCATGACCAGGTTCTCCATTCTCCCAGAGAATGGTCATCAACCTCAAGGCTCAAGCTGAGCATTCAGTCCTAGACTGAATGTTGATCAACCATCTGTAGGACCTAGGATGTCTCTGTCTCAACCTGCAGGATCTGCTTGGTCCTCGTGACCAAGAAACTGTCTGGTTCTAGACCAGAATACCCTAGAGACAAATAGGGGCCCTAGCCACATGCTAGGGACTTTGCCATGGCATCAACCTGCTTGGTCCTTGACCAAGAACCCCAGGGGACAGCTGGGGGCCCTAGGGTACCTTCTAGGGTCTTACTCATACTCTGCCTGGTTAACTTGACCAGGAACCCTAGTCAACTGACTAGGGTACCATTCTCTCTGAGAATGGGTCTCGCAGCTGCACTAAAAAATCAACATTATCAACAACAATAGCATTCCTTTCTTTTTCTTTCTTATCTTTAACTTAACAATTCTAGGTTATGTGGCATAGTTTTCCACAATAACGACAATCTACTTCTTGTTCTTTATTATTGACCTGGCTTTTACTTGTTTTCTTGCAGATTTGTTTCTAGCAAGAAGGGTTTTTTCTTGAGTATTATTCTCTTCAAACAATCATTTATCTTCAACAAGAAGATCAAATATCATAGTGTCCAAGTATTGTGAAGGTAATTGACCAAGTGTGAATGCCACACTACTACAACTCGAGGGTAAATCATTTAATAACGTTGCTTTTGTGTCTTCTTCAACCTTTATGCCTACTTCTACTCACTATTATATAGCTACTCCACAAATCATTTTGAATCAAAAAAGAATTATTACTAGGAGAAGTTTAGCATTTAGTGCTTTCGATCCAATCAATCCATTCAACTTGTCCCAAATTTTGATAGTTTTGATAGGTCAAGATGGTCCAATTTGGAGTCATCCATGGCAAGCCCGATAATAGATTTGGCTTTGCCATTCCTATTCTACCATTATACTATTTTGTCTTACTACATGTGTTTCGGCTCAGTCCCATTGACTATCCCCGAAAGGTTGATCCAAACAATCCATTCAACAAGCCATTTTGAATCTAAAATTTTGTTTCTAGGAGAAGATGGCATTCATTGCTTTTGATTCAAACAATGTAATCAACTTGTCCCAAATTAATTTTGATAGTTTTGATAGGAAAGATGGTCCAACTTAGAATCAACCATGGCAAGCCCGATAATAGAATTGGCTTTGTCATCCCTATTATACCATTCTATTATTTTGCCTCGTTATGTGTGTTTGGGCTCAATCCCATTAACTATCCCCAAATGTTTTTATGCATATGGAAGCTATGTTCAATAAATTCCTCCATGGAGACTTCCATTTCAACAAAAAATAAGCAACTTGAAAAAAAACATGTCTTTGAATGTTGATTGCATGTCCTAGTTTGACACATTTGTTATTCACTGTAATTGTGACCTACATTGTTGTTGCATCATATATTCTTCTACATGGCTTAGTTTTTCTCAACAATCTGTTGTAGGTTTTTTTTCATTTCTTGGTTTGCCCAAATTTCATATGTTTTTCATTCACATTCACATTGTATAATGACTGCCATCTTCATTCATCGTTTGGTGATTTTAGTGGCCAACATCTATCGCCAACCTTGTGCCAACAAATTAGACACATCTACTATCATGTTGGTGAAACATGGTTTTTTAGTTGGGAGAAAATATACTTTCTAATTTTTGTCAAGTTAAGTCTACCTTCTATCCCTACTTAAATTTTGGCAACCTTAATACTGCTTTTTCGGTGAGTTCTATTGAGTTTCCTATCAAGACCATGGTTTCTCACATAAGGTCATCAATCGAGTTGTTTTTGTTCCCATGTTGTCGACTGCTGGACGATTTATCACTTGCATATGTCATCAAGTCTCGCCTATGTATGTTGTCGATCATCAAGACTTCCTATGTATGTTGGTGTCGATCATCAAGACTTGCCTGTGTATGTTGGTGTCGATCATCAAGACTTGCTTGTGTATGTTGTTGAGTGATTTGTCTTCCAATTACATCCCTTTTTGCTTTGTGCTTCAAAGGTCTTCTAACTTTACACTTTATAAAATATAAATAAACTCTTTCCCAAAGTTTGTACCTAAAAACTTAAAAACTAACTTGCCTTTTTAATTTTCCTTGAGTGTTTCTTATTGGACCCTTCTTTTTCAATCTTGGACCCACACAAACTTTACAAGGCTAATATACAATACTACTCTAATACCATTGTTAGTTATTGGAGATGCATGACCATGAGAGAAAAATAGTTGCATGGAGAAAGTATTGTTTATTAATGGAGGAGTCATAAATGCATCAATAGACCTTTTTCATACATCATGTAATAAGTTATTTCACTATTTCCTCAACTAACCTATAGTTGATATGTCATTAACATTAATTATGACTAACACTAGGAACCATAACATAAGTTATTTAACTATTTCCTCAACTAACCTATAGTTAATGTGGGTCATTAACATTATTTATGACTAACACCAGGAACCCTAATATAAGTTATTTAACTACTTCTTCAATTAACCTATTGCTAATGTGGGTCACTAACATTAATTATGACTAACGAAAGGAACCTAAACAACACTTTATTGAGTGCTACCACTCTAACAATATCATCGTCTTTGATTTTTATGGGTAGATTTGGATCTCTTGGAGTTCTCTTAGATCCATTTGCTTTGAAGTGCTCTTCATTTTTTGTTATCAAGATGTTGGAGCTCATTAATTCATACAATGATTTCTTCAGTTTACATGCTAAGTGTTCTTTCCCTTTTGCAAAAAGTCATGCAGTGTTGCAAGTACAATTCCTCTTCTAAATCTCAATTTAGTAAGGCCCTTTTAACATCAATTTGATGAATGATCCAATTGAACTGAGCTACAATAACTACCACCAAACTAATTTTTGCCACATGCAAATGTCTCTAATCATCATTGCCTTCCTCCTATGTAAAACCTTTTGACATTAACCTTGCTCCATGCTTGTCAATTGAGTCATCTACTTCACACTTTTTCCTTTAGACCCATTTGTAGACACATTATACTCTTGCCTTTTGGCAATTTCATAAGATCCCTTGTTCCATTTGTGTGTGGAATCATATCTACCCACATTGCTTTCTCCCGTTCCTCCTTTCCATGAGCATCCTCAAATGAAACAAGTCCATATGAATTCAAATCAGTAGTCATCAAAACTATAATTACCTGCTATTGCTACTGTCTCGATGACTCTCTGCTCCCTTCTATTTTCAGGTAGTTCCCTAACCACTAGAATGTTCTTGATTTTAAATTTCCAGATGCTATCAATTTTGCTGTCAAATTTATGAACATCTCGAAAAATAATCAACACTTGACCATTTCCAGCCATCCTACAAACATAGAATCTTTTAAAAAGAGGTGCCTTATAGCTTACTTAATAAAGTGACCCTTTGAACCCATTTAAAAATCTTCTTTGAAAGCAACCATAAATTAACTTTGGGGAAAAAACTCAAAAAGGCTTCAATTCAAAACAAAAAAGGCTTCAATTCAAAACAAAATATGCTTCAATATCAAATCGGGTTTTTGCATAGTAGAAAAGGAGGAAAAAAATTCAATACACGTGACTTTTTTTTAACAAAATAAAGGGTGGCAGTAGGCCCCTTTTTCCATGGCCTCGGTCCATCTTTCCCAATCAAACAAACTCAGATGATTTGGAAAAAAATAGATGTCTAACCAGTTTGAATAGCTGCAACCTGCTCCACAATTTGTGGCATCTCTTTTCAATTAAAATTTGAACAGTGATGTTTTCTCTGCTAAACAAGGATTACAGCAGCCTCAACAACCAGCATACACCTTCAGCATTTTGTTATACTATTGCAGACTAAAATAAGGTTGTTATACTATTGCAGACTAAAATAAGGTTGTTATACTATTGCAGACTAAAATGAGGGCATCTATCTCTTCAAAAAATGACAGCTCATGAAGTCGATGAATTCTTTCCCCTTAAACCACTGTCCCTTTTTCACCTGAAACCTGCATTTTGTTTGGGCGTGATGCTCAAAGTGGAATTCTAGAAGTTTAGAGAACCAATCAAACATCTTAATAGCATGCTGATTTCTCAGAGCACACATGCACAACAAAACAAGATAGTTTTCTCACTAAATCCTAAATTTAACCCAACTTCTGATTTAGCAAAATAGTGTGCCCAACTAAAATGGGCATTAAAATAATAAATTCTTAAACAAATGTATGCATTGGGACCATTGGGAACCTGGTGCCTAAACCTAAAGCAAAACCCACAATGAATATCATAACAGAATGAAGATTCCAGGGCAATGAAAATCCTTAGAGGCTACAACCAAAAGCTGCAAGTGTTTGGGAGAACACAGACAACAACAAAGCAAGACTTTGCGAAGTCGAGGAAAAACCTTAATGCAAGCCCAAGCTGGCCAAGTTATTCTATGCCATTTCAGGCTATGACACCAGAAAAGCAAAAGAGCTCAAACTAGAGTTAGCCTGCAATAGATGGAAACAAGGGAACAAGATTCAAGGCTCTAAACAAGCAGCATAGAGATGAAAAAAGAAAAACCTCACATATTGAACATGGTCGAATTAGATCTTAGTTAGGGATTGCCAAGGATTTTGAATACCACGTTGCCAAAAGTTCCCATTCCTAAGGCAAAATACTGAAAAGCGGAAGAGTCATCCAAGCATATAGAGATATGACTCTTATATAACTTGCTATTATCTTCTCGTGAACTCAAAAAACCTTAAAAAGTAAAAATAATGATAAAGCACTAGAGTGTATGGATTTCCATTTCAATTCTATAATGCTACATTGGCAGTTGGCGCTTACAAGACCTGTGCTTCATGAGGCCTATGAAGAAGAAATTGGAAGCTGACCATTAAAAAAATCATCGACAATGGCTACATCAAACTCATTCTGAAATCAGGTAATCCCCACTCCAGTGTGTATTGAACAGTTCCCATAAACAGGAGATGGAACTTGGAACTCCATGTTCTCAATCTCTTTGTTCAGAGTAAAAAAAAAAAGTTAAAAGCCCTCAGCACTGGTTGAGCTAGGGGAAAAAAAATGCTTGGTCTCTACCTCATCAACGTGTTTCTCTAGGCCCGCAACTCACAAGATAAATATCATTGTCCTCGCCCATTCTTTGCTAAAGAAAAATCCTCTGCATATATTCGAGTCTTATGTGAAAGCTAGAGACCTCTAGAGATGAGTTTCCAATTATTAGTACATAATTATTAGCACCTACCAATTGAAAGGAATCACTGTTAGGGGACGATTTCAGTCAAGTACATATTTTTAATTGTGCGTAGCAAATAATCAGAACTGAAACTCTTTTTTCTTATGGAGAGTGTTGTAACAATGTTATGCAAAAAATAATATTTTGTATAAAAAGATATTTGTTTTCCTGATTGTTTCTCAAGTGTGTCCAACTGTCCCTTTTGAGTCCATAACCAAGCTGAAAAAGTGGCCATGGAGCTCAATTGCCTGTGCAACCTCACAGGCCATTAGAGAAACGATTTTTCCATTGTCAATTGGATCCCACCTAAGGATCGCTCCGCTGAAAGGAGCCATAGAAACAAAAGTTGGTCACATCATGTCTCTTAGGGTAGATCACCATGAGGCCCAGTGGCAGTCCACGTTTCTTTCGAGGGTCAGAGAAAGTCAACAAGGGCGGAGAAACTGTCAACCCTTGGAGTACATACACACAACAACAAGAGAAATGTAGTTATATCAATGGACTATAAAAATAATCTTTGCAGGCAGAACTCCCATACCAGGATAACTTCTTTGGGCCACTCCTATATCTTTCCCTAATAAGAAAAAAAAATAGAATATGACCAGAAAAATTAAACGGCTAAGAAAGAAGATTAATATCTACGTTGTGTACACTTATACGATCATCTTTCTTATAAAGTCAAAGACAGATGCCCTGTAAATAATTGAAGACGTTATTGGAGACGGCGCTAGTTTATAGGGATTGTCTATTGAGAATGAATCGGGTAGATTTGCTGTCCTCAATATAGATCCTATCCGTTTAGATGTGATAGTCAATGCAAATTGCAGGTCTTCAGGTCGATTCTGCTTTAAAAAACATGGCACGAATTGCTAGAATTGTGTCCCGGTAGTTGCTGGGCTTGGTCTGTGACAGAAAGTCTCGACCCTACTCTAATGCTTAAATCTGGGCCGACCAAGACAGAAATTAATACCCAATTCCTCTGCCTTTGCTTAAGCTAAATTTGACCCAAATTAAATATACTCGCCATATAGTTGCAAAACGTCTAACACGGAATACAGAGAAATGAAGGAATAAACTCACGCTGGCAAATTGTAGGCGACTGGTATAAGTCCCCCGTAAGGAAAGGCCGTGAATGGGAGGACGGGAACAGCATAGATCCCGCCTTGTTGACGCTGTTGATATTGACCTTGATCTTGTGCTGGAAAAGGGAAAACCCCAGGAAATGGCGCTGGATACATCATTGGCGATACTGGAGCCCCAAAGCTCGCTGTCTCCATTCCCGCCAAATTAGGGTAAAATGGAAACCCGGAATTCAGAAAAGCCTGTATAAAAACAATCCCCACTCAATCTTTAATTAAAAAAAAATTATGAGCATCGCCAATTACCAATTAAGCTGGAATGGAGATGAGAAAGAGGTAGCATACCTCAGGAAATGCCCTTGATGGCTCTTCTACTGTTTCTTCTTTCAACGAGGACGTCTGATTACTGTCGGTCTGCTCGTTCCCTGTGGAGGAAGAGGATGACGATGCATTGTTATTCTCAGATGTTTCACTTCGCTCCCCCATCTCGATTCCGATCAGATCAGATCAATTCAAATGGCGAGGAATTACAGTGAAACAGGAGAAGAATAGGATTAAAAAGAGGGTCTGTCAAAGCTATTTATCCATCAAAACAGACGAGTATCCACAGAATTTTATTAGCCAACCATCACGCGTCCAATGCTTTCAGGAATGATATTTTGAGGAGCCAACAATCTCTGTCGGATCAATCCCACGCGGCCATTGCAACGAGAACGGAATTATAAGCACCATTTCAACACACCGTGTTACGTTATATGGATGACCGATCATTTCAACACCGTGTATTATGTGATGTTATATGGATGACCGAGGTTTTAAAGAGAGATCTATAACCCTCAAGGGACGAAAAGTGTTTCTATTTTAATCTTCATTAGGCGTTGACGTCTCTAAGAGTTCAAATTAGTACCTAATGCAATAGGTTAAGGTACTAATTATAATTATAACTAGGAAATAATAATAATTTAAAATAATATATTAATTATATATATATATATATATAAAAGTAGTTTACAAGAAACTATATGTGCACCTTAAGAGTCGAGTTGTATGGATGTCTTTGGGTGATAGTAACTCAAAAAAAAATTCACAACTACACTTCCTATCGGAGGAACCTTAATACTATTTGGGAAATGCCAAATTCTTCTGGGAATATGATAATGAATCCAAAGGACCTCGAAGATTTGGCAAAAGCATACTTTATGGATTTTTTTAAGGATTCTTGTAATTGTCAAATTGATGCCCAATTACAAGTTCTCAGTGATTTGCCTACTTTTTTTTAGCCAAATGAGGGTGAAAAAATTGGTTGTGAAGTTACTATTAATGAAGTAGAAGCAACTTTAAAACTCTTTGCCATATATAACAGCCCGGGTCCAGATGGTTGGACCGTGGAACTCTTCCTTGCCTTTCTTGAGAAGAAGGGGAAGGACCTCCTCTCCATGGTGGAGTTCACTAGGCAAGAGGGCTATACGTCAGGAGCTTTAAATTCGACCTTCCTAACTCTCATACCAAAGTGCAATAAACCTGAGTCTTTTACAGAGTTTAGACCAATTGCACTCTACAACTTGTCTTACAAACTGGCTACTAAAATTATCTCTCTCATAATCAAACCTTTCCTATCCAGAAGAATGTCCAGGGAACAGTTTGGGTTTCTGGAGGATAGACGGATAATTGATGTTATTGGTATTACCCAAGAAGTGATGCACTCCATCAATTTGAAAAATATTGATGCTATTATGCTTAAGATGGATTTAGTAAAATCCTATGATCGTTTTGACTGGGGTTATCTAAGATTGCTTCTTCTACATATTGGTCTCCCTTTAAATACTACCAATTGGATCATGTCTTGTATTACCACTGCTAACTTTTCAGTGCTTGTCAATGGATCACCTTCTGACTTCTCTCAAAGCTCTAGGGGTATCAAACAGGGGTGCCCTCTTTCACCCCTGTTGTTCCTTTTAGTTATTGAATGTCTCAATTGCATGACAAACAAGGCCAAATCTAATGGAATGTTAAGATGTGTAAAAAATTATGCTTCACTAATCATTACTCACTTACTTGTTGTTGATGGTATCATTATGTTTGGGAGTGTTTCAGTGGATGAATGGCATCACCTTGATGGGATCATAAAAAAAAATTGCAACTACAAGGATGGAAGTTAGCACTAAGAAATCAAATTTCTATTTTCATAATCTAGACAACATCTCCATGCAAAGAATCACCTCTTTCATGCCCTATAAAGTTACAAAACTGAAACAGGGCATGAAATATTTAGGATACTTCCTAAATCCTGTTGGGTATAGAACAAAATATTGGTACTGGTTGATCGAGAAATTTGAGAAGAAAATCAACCACTGGATTTTCAGAAACCTCTCGATTGGTGGCAAATTGGCATTGCTCAAAGTTGTTCTCATGAGTATACATGTATGTTGGCCGTCACTTGCTCATGTTCCAAAAACCATACTTCATGATATGAAAAGCATAATGTTTAGGTTTATTTGGTCTAGTAGGATTGATATTCAGGTTATGCAAATGGCCAGTTGGGAAAGATTATCCACTCCTGAGTGTTGGGAGGGATGGGATATTAAAAATATTTATTGGTTAAGTACATCATTGTGCATTAATACTTTTTGGAGAGGTATATTTGGTAAGGGCTTATGGTGTGTTGTGATTCAAGCCAAATACATCAAAAGGAACATTATGTCTTGGATTAGAAATCCTTTTAAAAAGTACATAAATGCTTCAAATTTCTGGGCAGGTTTTATGAAATCATAGGAGTGGATGGGAAAAGGTTTATCCTGGAAAGTTGGATGTGGGGAAAATGTCCTTGTTGGCATCGATCCAATTGTTGGAATGGAAGAAAATTACCAATTATCCCCTTATCTTCTGGAATATTTGGCAGTGTTAGGATTTATCACTTTAGATAAGATCGGAAAGCAGAATGTTACTTCTTCCTTTAGTTCATACTGGTTAACTGTTGTTGAGTTGGGTTTAGGCTATAGTTGGACTAAAGAATGGAACAATTATATTGCAAGATTAAACTCTACATGTTTAAGACTTAATATTTATGAGGATTGCATTTTCTGGTCACCAAATGCTGCTACAGGTCAAGTTACTGCAAAACTTGCTTATTGGGTGATTGCTCAGGATCATGTTGTTATTGTTCCTAAGTGGTGGTATCAAAAAATTTGGAAGTGGAAGTTGCCCCTAAAAATAAAATGTTTTGTGTGGTTTGCATTGGAAAATTGCTTGAAGACATTGTACAATCTCATAAAAAGAGGTATGGTTTTCCCAAATTGGTGTGTTCTTTTCAAAAATCGGGAAGAATCTGTTGAACATATTTTAGTCCAATGCTCACTTACAACATTATTATGGTCTTCTATTTGCAATCTTCTTAATATCCCCAATCTGTGGGATTCACTTCAGTTTGATCGGAATTTTTACTTTTGTCATAAAAAGGTTCATGATCATTCTACATTTCCTGTTGTTATTTCTTGGAGTATCTGGAAAATGAGGAATGCTATTATATTTGAGGATAAGAAACTGAATATTGATGAATAGAACAGATGGATTATTAGCTATTACAAAGACATTAATGGCAGGATGACTTCTCAAAAAAAAATTAGACAGTTACAATTTCTCACTGAAGGCATGAATGCAACTGGTTTCTTTGATGGCGCTGCACAAGATGGGTTTTGTGCTGCAGGGGTTTTCTTAAATTAAATCAGGAACATTCCTTTAGTTTTAAACTGAATTGTGGTCAGGTACAAATACAAAGGCTGAAATAATAGGCCTTTGGTGTCTTTGCAAGGTTGCCACCATCTTTGGGGTTGATTCCTTATATATATATATGGCGATTCAAAACTCATTATCCAATGGGAAAGAGGAATTTTCAACTTACACGTTTTGGCACTAAATTATTGGTGTGATCGTATAAAATCCCTTCTCTCTAGTTTTTCAACTTTGGAGCTAAAGCATATTTTCAGAGAGGTAAATTATGGGGCTGGCGGGCTGTCTAAAGAAGCATTAATGGAGAAGGAGGGCCTTTTAATTTGGAAGGAATTTGAAAAGTCCTCTTTGATAGATCAGGGCTCTTTCTATATTTTTCAGACCTGGTCTCATTTTTAAGATACTTTGTTTTGATTCTTAGTTTCTGATGTTGTCTGTGGGTTGTTTTTTATCACGTTGGTGTAGAACATTCAGTGTATGTTTTTTGTTTCTATTTTGATAAGAATGCCATTTGGTGGGAAGTATGATGGCTTCTTCAAACTGATCTGTGGATCTACTTTTTTATTCAAATCCTTTGATTAACAAAAGTATAGTTTTTTTCCTGCTGGAAAAAAAAGTAGGATAATTATAGAAATTTGAAATGTAGGAAGAGAAAATAAGTGTGTATACATGTGTAATTAGAATGGACAAAAGAGAAACTACCATGTAAAATAAATGAGGAATCGGTGGACCACTTGTTTGTGACTCGCTCCTTTACTAGATTGATTTGGAATTATGTATTACAAGTTACTATGAGCATAAACAAATGGGATATGATGACTTTGGTTAATTGTTTGTGGAACTGGATATAACACATATATGTTAAAGTACATAAGGCATTGCCTATTTTATTTATGGGATTTGGCTTTCAAGGAATTGGATGATCTTTCAAGATCATGAGTTGTCATCTCCTCAAGTTGCACATAAAAATGAGGATATCATTTAAAGGGTGTTGGAAACCCATGAAAGAGAAACAACGCAAAATTTTGAAGGAGCCATGCATAGGCCATGAAAGGGTGTGGGGTTTCTTTGATGGGTCTTGCCATGGAACCCCATGTATGTGTGGAGTAGGGGTGTTAACGCATAAATTCGCACACACGTGACATTTCAACGATTCTTCCAATAAGACATCATCAACATAAAGAATGCAATTCACCACAGGCATCCTCAACAAATCCAAAATACAGCATGAGTCCAAAAATGCCAAAAACCACTCAAAAGAAGGGGTCGCACGACTAAAACATTGTTAATTTGCACTATAGCGTAGGTTACCAAAACAACGCTTGCACAATACCCACACGACTATTCCTTCGATAGTCGCGCTATTGTCAAAATGGTGGGACCACCTACTTCCTGCGGCGCATTGAAGGCTCAATCATCTC
Source organism: Larix kaempferi (assembly GCA_027924585.1). Taxonomy (NCBI): domain Eukaryota; kingdom Viridiplantae; phylum Streptophyta; class Pinopsida; order Pinales; family Pinaceae; genus Larix; species Larix kaempferi. Next base: position 32,716,742 of record BSBM01000738.1, read on the forward strand.
CAAGGATCCGAATTCGGATCCTCACACACTTGGTGGCATTAATTAGCCCCCCTGGTGTACCTTGGAACTAGTTCATGGAGAAGATGAGTTCACATTTGGATCTAATTGTTTGTTGGCCACCACTTGTCCTATAAAAGGAAGCCATTGGCATGCATTTTGTAGAGAGAAATCAAGAGAAAGGTTATGTTGTTGGATTTGTGTTGGAGCTTCCTCATAGCCCACCTCTTCCCATCATTGTAAGCATTCCCAAGCTCCCTTGCCTCCTTCCTTCAAGGGGCAAGAGTTCGTCTCCATTGTTCCACCATTGACTTAACATTTAGTTTGGACAAAAAAGGCCTCCCTAAGGGAGATTGTTGGCTTCCATTGAAGCCCACACCTACTAGGTGTTGTACAGCTTGACCATTGGGCAATACAAAAGTTTTTTAACATATCTTGGATTATTATTGCAGTTTGCATTCTCCCACCGTCTCTTTTTATTTTGCATTTTATCCATATCTCTTTGTTTTTTTTATGTGAATTGCACTAACAATCTATTTCTGGGTCACTTGGAGGACAACCAACCCACAAAAGGGATCCAAGGACTGAGGCCTTGCTGCATCCTACAAGGCCTAGCCCCTTACCAAGTGGAAGAGTGCACACTTGTGCAATTTTTTCCACAACAGTTCTAATGGTGACTCCACTTATTTTTTGTTCTTTTCTTATTTAACTAGGTTTTTTTATGCTAAGTAATTAATTAGGGGTGTTTATCATTTGAAGGATATCAGGTATTCCACCTCTTGCTACAAAATTTGGCCTTCTGTCATGCCCAATTTTTACACAATAGCACCGATCCCGGCGTCTCGGTCACACTACCAACGTGCAAACACCTTCGACAAAAGCGCTAACAGCGCAGGTAATTAGTTCACGACCCATGTGAACTCCCATAGGTTGACCCACACAGCTTGGCAGTGTATCACCCACGCTACCAACGCACTTGTTTTGAATTTCTTTGCACTATCCGCGCGGTAGAGTATTGTTTGGCCACGCTACAATATTTTGTTTTCTTTTTATCTGCATAGTACAATCTCGCAGCCCAATTGTTGCTTACTAATGAACTTGAATTAAGTTAATTCACATAATTACTTAGTTTTCTAGAAATTAGTTCACTTAGACCAAGATTAGGAAGTAAAGAGGTCATCTCTATCGAAACTTACCTAGGTAACCAATCTTGAGGCTTTCAATGGGCCTCATTGTTGTCACTAGTATTCAAGACCATTTCTTGTTTATGCACAATTGAAATGTTTTTAGTATCAATGTTAGTGTAGAATCCACTTTTTGCACACAAGCAAGGACCTAAACACTCGTGTCCCCCTAAGTATGCTCTTCACCTTGCACTTCATGTGAACTTGGTGAATCAGAAAAGGGTGAGAAGTGTGAAATGCCTCCATTGCACGCTTGTCTATTAGTTAGCATCTTTGATTTGCAAAGCACCATGAGCATCTTTTAGAGTTAAAAGTACATTTGCATTTACTTTATATACTATCTTAGTTAATTTGCCAACAATCAATTTGCTTTCATCACATGTGTTTGCACCATTAGCACACACTAAGAGACCTAAAGACTCTTATGATCCAAGTATGATCTTCACCTCACACTTCTTGTGAGCTTGGTGAACCAGAAAGGGAGGAATTGTGAAATACCTCTCTTACACTCCCTAAGTGAAACTTCGAACTCCTTAAAATCAACTTTGTAATTGTCCAACCAACTAAAATCCTCCACAGGAGGTCACAAAATAAAAATTTTAGTTAGGTAGGATTGATTGGGATAGTCATCCATAAATGCCCATCAATCTAGTTTCATTACTAATATTTTGAAACATAGCAATATTGACTTATAGGGTACTTAAAAAATCTTTCTATAAGAAAGTGTTCAAATAAAACCTGGATCAGAAGTGCACCATGACCAAGGAGATCAAGTCCGAGGTATAGATTCCCTGCTCTCCTCTATAAGCCACTCAGCTTGTTGTAGGGGGACGACATTATACCGTGCAGGTCGAACTAGTGATTCACACTTGACGCAAGCTATCTTGGTGGCCCAACTTAGGATATCACCAAGTACCAATTGTGTGTGCAATTGAATCCTAAAGTTAGCTATTACCTTTGGGAGGTTTTGCAAAGTCTTCTTGATTGGAACATTGGCCCCATTGCCAATAGAACTAGCTCTTTGTTACCTCCACTAGTCAATTGGTGTGTGGATACTGTTATGGAAAAAATTGCACAAATACACTCTTCCACTTGGTGAGGGGCTTGTTAGTTTTTCAGAATTTACTTTAATCTGATCTAGGATCTTAACTGAGAGAACAACATGTATAGCATATCTACAACATATCAATCATGGACACAATAATGCAAGCACACAAGAGACACAGAGTTTCACCAGGGAAAACCAAGAAGGTGAAAAACCCCACAACTTCCTCAGAGATAGATAGAGTAGTGATACAACCCAAGTACAAGAGATAGTCCTCCTAGTAGCAGCTTCTCCTCCTCCACCAGTGCGCCACTCTCCAATGAGTGTGTGAGTGAATAATATAATGATCAAATAGAGTGCCTCCCGCACTCTATTTATACTTGACTTGACTTGCCTAATAACCTTTACTAGGTCGACCTTAACTTAACCACATAACATAATGCTGACAGGGCCGACCCCCAATAGGGTGGTCTAATAACCCTTTAACCCACATGACTTATACAGGGCCGACCCCATCAAGGTGGTCTAATAACCCATCAAGTATAAGTTACAACAGTTACAATATAAATGATGACACTTCCGTATAGAGGAATAATAACATCTCTGTAGGAATACAATATACATATATGTGAAATACATTTCGAAGTTACAATTACATCAACACTCCCTCTTAACTATGAAGGTATTTCTCGACATAGATCTGCTAGCACAAGTCTTCTCCTCTGGATCATTGTCACTGGATCATCGTCATCGTCACTGCTGCTGTTATCTCAATCAATCTCCCATCTACTCGTCATAGAAAGTTCTACAAAGCCAGCCCTTTTTCATGCTAGATGTAGGCCCACCACCTGCAGGTCTTCATCATCACTGGCCATACTGTGGAATCCTTAGGACTTATTACGTGCGTCACAATGCCTCGAAAGAGTATCCCATGACCATTTATGTGCCGAAGCACGACCGACAAGATCTCCCAGGTCCACTTACATGTGACTGTCACAAAAACTTAAAAGAGTGTCTTGACTAGCAAGAACTCGAAAGAGAATCCGAGGCCTTTTACATGACTAGCACAACCTGTCCGGATCTCCAAGACGTATTACATGTGACCCCCACCACAAAACCTTAGAAGAGTGTCTTGACTAGCAAGAACTCTAAAGAGCATCCGAGGCATTTTACGTGCATAGCACAACCTGTCCGGATCTCCAAGACGTATTACATGTGGTCATGGCAATGCCTCAAAAGAGAATCCCAGGACTTATTATGGGCACATAGCCCAACCTATCGAATCTCCGAGGTCTACTTATTGCAATAGGACAATGCCTCGAAAGAGCATCCCAGGACTTATTACGGGCACACAGCCCAACCTATCAGATCTCCCAGGTCTACTTATATGTCCTCCCAGAGCAATGCCTCGAAAGAGAATCCCAGGACTGATTACGGGCACACAGCCCAACCTATCGGATCTCCCAGGTCTACTTATATGATCATCTGCACAACCTGTCCACGGCCACAGAGTATCAACCTGATACTCACCATACATCGTCTTGATGTACATGATCATCTTGATCATCATCATAGCATCGTCCTGATGCATATCATCCTAATACACATGATCATCCTGATCACCGTCACTGCATTGTCCTGATGCATGTCATCCAGAGCATCGTCTTGATACTCATCACATATGATCATCCTGATCATCGTCATATCATCATCCTTATGTATATCATCTGGAGCAACATCCTGAAGCTCATCATCCATGACCATCCTGATCATACAATGCATCCACCTGATGCATACCAAGTATCTACCTGATACATATCATCATACATGATCTACCTGATCATACAATGTATCTACCTGATACATTCACAAATACATGATCCACCTGATCATACAATGTATCCACCTGATACATATATAAATACATGATCTACCTGATCATACAATGTATCCACCTGATACATATATAAATACATGATCCACCTGATCATACAAAGCATCCAACATGATGCATATACAAATACATGATCCAACTAATCATACAAAGCATCCAACATGATGCATATACAAATACATGATCCAACTGATCATAACAAGCATCCAGCATGATGCATATACATATACATGATCCAACTGATCATAACAAGCATCCAACATGATGCATACAGAGCAGTAACTGGAGCATCGTCCTGATGCTCATCATCCAGCGCTTACATCCACAGCCATGGGAAGGATCCTCCTCTCACCATGCTTGGAATGGCTCCAGCAAATGTGTCCATCACTTCTTCCTTGAAGTGTCATCAATCTGAAGAACACCAAGCCTCTCTCTGAAGTACTCAAACTTCACTCTGGCTAGTGGTTTCGTCAACACATCTGCAACCTGCTCATCCGTCGCAACATACAGGAGCTTCACTGCTCCTCTCTGCACCATATCCCTGATATAGTGATATTTGATCTCAATGTGCTTCAACCTATCGTGGAACACTGGGTTCTAAGACAACTTCACACAACTCTGGTTGTCACAAAAGATACCAGTAGCATCCAATGGGAGATCAAATAACTCAGACAGCAGCTTCCTCAACCATACTGCCTCACAACTAGCCGAACAAGCTGCAACATACTCTGCTTCGGCTGTATTCAGTGCTACGCGAGATTGCTTCCTGCTAAACCAAGAGATCACACCTGATCTCATACTGAAGCAGCACCCAGAAGTGATCCTCCTATCTGCAACACTGCCTTCCCAATCTGAATCAACATAACCCTGCAAGTTAAACTTTTGATTCGCATCATACTTGAGACCATAGTCAATTGTACCCTTCAGGAACCTCAGAATATGCTTTACAACAACCAGGTGAACACCTCTCGGATCCGTCAGGAACTGGCTCAATGTGTTCTCCGCAAAGCAGATATCTGGTCTCGTATTCATTAGGTACATCAAGGACCCAATCATCTGACGATACATCGTGACATCAACCAGATCAGATGAAGCATCACACAGAAGCTTCAGGTTTGATGCCATAGGTATGGCCATGGCCTTGCAGTCCATCATCCCGAACCTCTTCAGGATCTCTACTGCATACTTCCCTTGTCCAAGGAAGATCCCATCTGCACTCTGCCACACCTCTATGCCTAGAAAATAGTGCATCATCCCCAAGTCCTTCATCTTGAACTCAACACAAGCTTCCTCTTGATATTGGCAATCAATCTATCCTCACCTGTAACAAACAGGTCATCCACATACAGAAGTAGTATCACGGGATTGCCTTCCTCAACCTTGTAGTAAAGGTTGGAATCCGCTTTACTCTTGGTAAAGCCCAAACTGGATAGAAAGATGTCTATCCTACCATACCAAGTCCTAGGAGCTTGCTTCAATCCATACAAGGATTTCTTCAACCTGCACACATATGACTCCCTGTCATGTGTCTCAAAACCAAGTGGTTGCTCCACATACACTTCCTCCTCGACTACACCATTCAAGAAAATTGTCTTGACATCCATCTGGTGTATCTTCCATTTCATCACTGCAGCCAGGGCAAGTACTGATCTGATGGAAGTGTACCTGGCTATAGGAGCAAATGTTTCTTCATAGTCTATTCCCTCTTTCTGGGAGAAGCCACGAGCTACAAATCTCGCTTTGTCCTTTTCTATGCTTCCATCTGCAGCATGCTTGATCTTGCAGATCCACTTGGAAGTCACAACAGACTTCCCTTCAGGTCTTGGGACTACATCCCAAACATCATTCTTCATGATCGACTGGTACTCCTCGATCATGGCATTCTTCCCGAATCCTAGGAACTTCAATATCTTCAATAGATAACTTTGTTGCTGAACAAATGTTGTAGTCCTTCTTTTGTAGGTGATGGTATACGATCTTTCCTACAAAACAAGTTAAATTGCATGATTAGAAACATCTCATAGTTTTCAAAACAAATTCTTGCACATAAATAAATATGTCATACAGCCATGCAATTATCTTAACCAATGCTTCAATACAACATTTATCCATATCCCGTAACTTTCTAGATGCCTTCCAATCTCTACCAGAACATTGTTAAGAGTGTGCACAACTCCCAACATGTCAGCAAAGAGGTTTCATTCTAGATAAGTAGCAATGGAATGTTGTACAGTGCAATAGGCCACTTACCCATCACATGCATATTAGTAGTATAATGTTCATTAATGCAATTATTCTAATATGCATAATACACACCCTAAGTCTAGGAACATAAGCATATACATCATTGAACAATATTATTTAAACAAACAAATATGCAAGAAATGACAATTCAAATACTTATCTTTGTTTGGTTTGTAGGGTGGACTCCCTCTCAATATTTGCTTCCTTGCAGGAACTACTGGAGTGTGCTCCCTCTCAATATTTGCTTCCTTGCAGGAACTACTGGAGTGTGCTCCCTCTTGATCTTTGCTTCCTGGATTACCTTTCCTTGAACTTATATCCATCCTCGATCACTTATGCATACTTACTATCATCATTGTGTTATTCTCAAGGTCTCATACATACATTCATTAGTATAATCTCAATTCTATCAAAACACAATAATCTTAAACATGTATAGTCATGATCATTTCAAACACAGATAATAAACATTAGTATTCAAGGTTTCAGGGAATACTTCTTTTACTCATGCATATTCTTTATTTGACCAAAGGACTTTTCTAGTTAGTCATATCATCAATCAAGGTAAGAGACATAATATGCATAAACCCTTGATTACTTACATTTCTAACTTCATGAATAATCATTATCAACCATACAAAGTATACTTATATAAGAGATCCTATCACAAGGTAGGATTCTAACTTGATATAGGAAAAACATACCTGGATTAATATGTTAGCTGGTTATGTCTAACATACCCACATGATGTCTTCTTGTTCTCTTAAATGACTTGTGCTAGTAACCTGCATATCTCATAGGTTAATCATTATAGAACCAAGTTATACATACCTCGTAAGTAGATCTTCTATGTGATCCATGACAATGGATGAATCTTTGTCTTCATGTCACCATGGTCATATATTCTTGAACTAGAACATGATTTGTCTTTCTTGATGTACCTTTCATATTAGCGGACAACATCATCCTCATACAACACCACAATGCATTAGTACAATCATAAGTGTCAAAACCCTAATCAATGAATATCTGTATTCATAATTTTATTAAGGTGATACGACAAGTCTAAAGTTAATCAAGATTGTACTAACCTTAATGAAGACAAACATGCCATAAACTTAATCATGAACAAATCTCGAAACATACCTGGATAATTCATACCTATCGAGATTGCTTGTAATATTCTTATGTAAGGTCTTAGCCTTATCTCCCTCTAAAACAGGAACTTCTTCACTTATGCAGGTGACCAATCCATTCTTCTCTAGGATTAACGCAATCCACTTTGATTTGTCGAAACTGGATCTAGAGCTGGATTAGGGTTTGTTAGACAAACCCTAAAAATTCAAACTTCTGAAAGGATAGAAAGATGCGCCTTGATGAGCTGATCAACCTAGTATACTCAGAATTTGAAAACTACAAAGTTTCACCCCTCAAATTTGCTTTTCAATCTTCTCGATTCACTAGGTAGGACCCTAAATTAGGGTTTAAGTTTCCCATAGTTTCACCCAACCAAATAGTTTGATCCAAAGCTCTAAACTTCGATTTTTCCAAAGAGCTTCCAGCTATGGTCACAAATTTCAAAAATTCCCACTTTTGCAGAAGCCCTATTTTTTTCACCTTTCCGATCAAAGTCCCGAACTAGGGTTTGATCAAGCTCGGCCTTCTGCCCAACCAAAAAATTCAATCTTGGTCTCTAAATTTCGATTTTGATGAGGATCATCCAGTTGTGGTCTCTAATACAAAAATTCCAACATTGTCCGAAACCCTACATTCCCGGAGCCATGAATGAAGGTGCTCAAAATCCAATTCTGTTTTGACAGAAATATGCACCTGATTGTTTTTGTGTAACTCCGAAATTTTAGATCTACATGGTCTAAAAATTCTTCCTGTGGTAGCTTGACCTGTTATCTTTCCAACCCCATAGGTCTGACCTCAAATGGATTCACTGAGAGAGATTTATGCCAAGTGTCGCAACGTGACCTGTTTATGGGATAAAACATAAGAGCAAACTTGTACGGAGTGCCACGTGTCACTGGTTCAATTTCGGCCTCTGAAAATCGTACCTATGAAATTACATTCCGTGCCCTACCTACCACTTTTTACAAAATTTCATTTGGAGCTTCCTAGCCCAAGTTGTGATATTTTTTCCTAGGTCACCTATTTATGACTGAGATCTGGAAGAGGGAGAAACCCTATATTGTACAGATCATAAATCTGAAAGTACAACGAACTAGAGGCTCTCCTTCAGACACAAGGTACATGGGGATCTTATCTTCGACCTGTAAGATTTTCAGATCCTGAAACTTCGCTAAAATGAATTTATAGCGAAACTGCTACGATGACTGGTTTTTGCTATATCAAGCCCTAGCTTCGCAAGTGAAACAAGTGTCATAAATGCCATACCATGCCTTCTTTCAGGCTAGCTCTGATAGCATGTTAGTTTTTCAGAATTTACTTCAATCTGATCTAGGATCTTAACTGAGAGAACAACATGTACAACATATCTAGAGCATATCAATCATGGACACAATAATGCAAGCACACAAGAGACACAGAATTTCACCGGGGAAAACAAAGAAGGTGAAAAACCCCACAACTTCCTCAAATATAGATAGAGCAATGATACAACCCAAGTACAAGATATAGTCCTCCTAGCAGTAGCTTTTCCTCCTCCACTAGTACGCCACTCTCCAATGAGTGTGTGAGTGAATAATAGAATGATCAAATAGAGTGCCTCCCGCACTCTATTTATACTTGACTTGACTTGCCTAATAACCTTTACTAGGTCGACCTTAACTTAACCACATAACATAATGCTGACAGGGCTGACCCCCAATAGAGTGGTCAAATAACCCTTTAACCCACATGACTTATACAGGGCCAACCCCATCGAGGTGGTCTAATAACCCATCAAGTATAAGTTATGACACTTACAATATAAATGACGACACTTCCGTATAGAGGAATAATAACATCTCTATAGGAATACAATATACATATATGTGAAATACATTCCGAAGTTACAATTATATCAACATGGCTAAGCCTTGTAGGTTGCTTCAAGGCCTCAGTCCTTGGAACCCCTTTTGGATGGTTGGTATTCCTCCAAGTGATCCTGTAAGAGATTGTTAGTGTAGTTCACATTCAAACATGAAAATATTGATGAAAATAAAATAAAAGAGATAGGGGAAAGATGCAAACTCCAACAACAACCCAAAGGTATGCTAAACCATTCTTGTATTGCCTAATGGAATAGATGTACAACACCTAGGAGGTGAAGGATTTAAGGGAAGCCAAAAATCTCCCTTAGGGAGGCCTTTCTTGTCTAAACTAAATGCTAAGTAGGTGGAAGAACAATGGAGAGAAACACTTGCCCCTTGATGGTAGGTGGCAAGCAAGCTTTGAAATGCTTACAATGGTAGGAAATGGTGGGATATGAGGAAGCTCCAACTCAAATCCAACAACATAACCTTGCTTTAATTTCTCTCTACCAAATGCATGACATTGGCTTCCTTTTATAGGCCAAGAGGTGGCCAACAAACAACTAGATCCAAATGTGAACTCTCCTCCTTCATGAACCAGTTTCAGGGTACACAAGGGGTTGATTAATGCCACCAAGTGTGTGAGGATCCGAATTATGATCCTAGGGGAGGGTTGAGCTTTAATGTGCCACTGGGCGTGAGTGGTCTCGCCATTTTGACAGTAGCGCAGTTATCGAAGGAAAATTTACGCGAGTGTAGCACGGGAATTGTTCAGGTAACCTGCTCTATAGCGCGGGTCAACTGTGTAATACCTGCGCTACCCTTTATTTTGAGTATTTCTCGGCACTTGTGGATTCATGCTGTGTTTTGGATCTGTTGAGGATGCTTGTGGTGAGGTGCATTCTTTATATTGATGATGCTTTATTGGATGAATCGTCGAAATGTTGCATGTGCGCGATTTTTAGGCGTTAACAGATGCCCCCTGATGTATGAGGTTCAAAGGGTCTTGTAGAGTCGATAATGTATCATGTTTTCTGTTGTTTTTCTCATGTTTTGTAGGATGAAGCATATGTGGACAAAATAAGGTTCTCCCATGGGGGGAAAGTGTTGGTGACGACCATTGGAGCTGTAATAAAGAATAGTTTTTATACAAACGAGGCGGGCATACCCATGCTCATGAAATGTTGTCAAAGTGATTACAATGAGAGAGGACAAAGGTATTGACTCTACTATACTGTTGGGACATGGATGAAGGTGGTTTCAATCCATGTTAGAGTAAATTCCCCCGGAGCTGCTACAACATATTGAAGAATTGGAACGACTAGTGACCATGATGAACCCACTGTGGTGGGGGACTAAATTTTGTATGTATCTCTGCCTGAGGGTTGTACTGTACCAAATAGGTTGCTATCATGATTTCCAAATGTGAACACTGCTAACCTTCAAAAGTATGTGTTAATTTTTCGATAATTTCATTCAACCATTGTCTAGGATCCTACTAAGAGAATAACATGCACAACATAACAATCATAAACACAAGAGACACAGAGTTTCCTCGGGGAAAACCAAGACGGTGAAAAAACCCCGCAACTTCCTCAGAGATAGAATAAGCCCCAATACAAAGATCACAAAGATCAATCCCCGAAAGATAGATGACTCCAGCAGCTACTCCTCCTCCACTTGTGCGCACTCCTCTCTAAACTAATGCGAGTTGGATGAGTGAGTGAATGAATAGAATGAGACACACTCACTCTCTATTTATACACAACTTAACCTGCCTTTAATTCTAGTTGGGCCGACTTCCTAAGGAAGCCTAATAACCCACTCACATGACAATAGCATGCCCGACCCCACACTGGTGGTCTAATAACCCATCAAATATAAGTTGCGACACTTGCAACACTTGCGACACTTACAAATACAAATCATGACACTTCTGATTGGAGGAATAATACATCTCCATCATGAATATAATAAAGTACAAATGTAATACATAGAAGAATATCTTCTGAAGTTACAAATACATCAACAGTATGTCTCCCCCTAATGCGATGATGTGTTGACGTCGAGCATAGGGGAAACCACCGGCTAGTTAGGAATCACTAATGACTCTCCCTACTAAGTTCGAGGTGATCCCTTGTAGTGATTGAAAGGGATCCCAAGGTACAACTACAACTACTGCAACTCTCGAAATATGGTGTATTGATGTCGACAAGAGTTGAAGTACCGGATAGGACGAAAGTCTTTCCTTGAGAAATGGGATCATATTGTAACCGATGGGTGGACACACAGACTTGGCTCAAGACTGGTTAATAAGCGAGGGACTTGTAACTTCCTTTGATTGATGTAAACATGGGGAACAGAGATGATAACTTTTATTTTAGGATGGCACAGGTTGAAATGGATGGAGGCAAACTGTAAATGAAAGGGGTTTTGATGGAGACACAAAACAAGGGGTAACGACGACCGAAAAAAAAATACTACTGAACATATGGAGACTCACATACATTCATCAAAGACGACCATGGGTTGCTGCCAAAATAATATGATGTGCCTGCAATGTGAGATGATGCGGGAACGCTTTGTACATAAAGAATGTCGGTTGTGTCCCCATAGTTTTGTGTGTGCCGGGGGACCGATTTGATGATGAGCAGAGTCCCATGGTTTTGAGTGGAACGGGGGACACTTTTCAATGATGAAGTGAGGGCCAATTTGCAGATGCAAAGACGGGTGCCCCAGGAAACGATACTATGCAATATATGCCTGCGGGATAACTGAATAGAACTGGTTTCTTTTGAGGGTGGGGGCCCCATAGGTGTCTTTGCAGAGGTGATGATACGAGGGGGATTGTGAATGGTAAAGTGATCATGGAGGTATGAGGGGGATTTGTGAATTGTTCTCGTAACCAGTGTCGATGGGTCTAACGAATGTCTACTTGGTGGAGTAAATGTGCAATTATGAAATGATACTCTAAGGGGGGGTCTTTTCAAGTTTGGTCAGATTCCTCGGACTTGTGGGGGGTCGACATCATGGGTGTTAGTGGCGCGCACACCCATGGGGGGACCTTCTACTCATGAGGATGATGTTGATGGCACATTGAGGCCATGAAGGGGTACCCTATGGTTATCAACGAGAATACTGGGATATGCATTATAAACGGAAGGATGCAAGTTTCAGAATGGTACCTATGGTGGGGTGTGTTACCCTTTAGAGATTCAGAGTCTTATTCATATAATGGGTAAACAAGAGGCTCCATGTTGTTTTGATCACGATCTTGCACACACGACGCACATACCCAAGTGTAATAAAGGACATAACCAAGGAATTGAGAATGCATAAACCATATCTGACCAAAACATTGTGTACATGTGGGTTACTTGGTAGTCAAGGATAGAACCTTTTGAGGTACAACCCAATGGTCGGGTTGTTGAGGGTAGTACCTTCATGGTTGGTTAAGATATAGGATCCTTTTGGGAGACAATTCTTAACAACATAAGGGCTTGTCCATTTATATACAAACTTCCTGGGCCATGGTTTACCGTCTTTCTTGGCATTAAACAAAAGGACAAAGTCACCTTCGGTGAAGGTGGATGGTCGTACTTCTCAATCGTAGTGTGCTTTGGAGCGGAACTTCATGGCTTCATTCTGTTGAAGAGAGTCACAAATTTCCTCATCAAGGTGTTCCAAAGTAAATAAGCATTGTTCCAAAGCAGGGGTATCTGGTAGCAACTCGATGACGAATTGGAGGGTAGGGATTTGACACTCGATTGGGAGGTTGGCCTCTATTCCATGTACAAGGTGAAATGTGGTAAAACCTATGGCAGTCTTGATGGAAGTACGGTAGGCCCACAGGGATGGAAAGAGCATGTGGTGCCACTTGGTTTTATTTTTATCCACTATGCGTTGGAGCATAGTTTTGAGGATTTTGTTAACTGCTTCAACCTGATCGTTTTCCTGAGGGTAGTAAGCAGTTGAAAATTCGTGTTTAAAGCAGAACATCCATGATAGTTCCTCAAACATTTCATTGCATAAGTGTCTTCCGTTGTCGGATACAAGTTGCTTGAGAACGCCGAAGCGAGAGATGACACGGTTGAAGAATAATTGTGCAACGATTATTGCTTTACAATCAAATGTGGACATTGCTTCAACCCAATTTGGTGAAGTAATCCATAGCGATGACGATATGGTGGTGGCCTTGGGTTGATGTCGGACGAAATTCCATAAAATAAATTTCCCATTTGCAGAATGGGTCCGCAGTGATGACCGGATGGAGGGGTGCAAGGGGAGAGCCCATTTTGCTGGAAAAGACCTGACATTTGGCACAACTTTTGACGACGTAAACACAATATTTGAATACAGAGGGCCAAAAATACCCTGCACGGAATATTTTCTGAGCAGTGGCTAATCTAGAGAGGTGGTCACCACACGCATCGCTATGGAAATCATTGAGGACTTGTTCGACTTCTTCATGCATTAGACATCGTCGAATAATAGTGTCAATGTCACGACAATATAGGACGTCTCCAATGAGGAGGTATCGCTGTGCCTGGTGGCGGATTTTGCGGCGATCGTCGCGGGATAAGTGGGGAGCGAATTTTTGGGTGTGAAGATAAAGGAGAATATCATCGTACCAGGGATCTTCAATTGTAATGAGAAATAGGTACTCATTGGGGAGTTGGTCCTGGACACATTCGCTGGTGGTGGTGGAGGGAAGATCTGTAATGAGTTCGGCTAAGGCCATGGATTACTTGCTTCTAGGAATCACAAAATCGAGGTCAAATTATTGTAAAATAAATATCCACTGTGAAAACTTACTATTGATAATGCTACAACTAAGTATGTATTACATAGGGTTGGAATCAACGACAACGGTTGTTTTTGAAGCAAAATATAGTGGCAAAGTTTTTGTACAGAAAGGATGACTGCAAGGGAAAGCTTCTCATCATGGGTGTAGTTGAGTGCAGGTCCGACGAGGGTTCTGGAGGATAGATGGATAATTGATGCTATTGGTATTACCCGAGAAGTGATGCACTCCATCAATTTGAAAAATATTGATGCTATTATGCTTAAGATGGATTTAGTAAAAGCCTATGATCGTATTGACTGGGGTTATCTACGATTGCTTCTTCTACATATTGGTCTCCCTTTAAATACTACCAATTGGATCATGTCTTGTATTACCACTGCTAACTTTTCGGTGCTTGTCAATGGATCACCTTCTGACTTCTCTCAAAGCTCTAGGAGTATCAGACAGGAGTGCCCTCTGTCACCCCTGTTGTTCCTTTTAGTTATTGAAGGTCTCAATTGCATGATAAACAAGGCCAAATCTGATGGAATGTTAAGAGGTGTAAAAATTTATGCTTTAATAATCATTACTCACTTACTTTTTGTTGATAGTATCATTATGTTTGGGAGTGTTTCAGTGGATGAATGGCATCACCTTGATGGGATCATAAAAAAAAAATTGCAACTACAGGGATGGAAGTTAGCACTAAGAAATCAAATTTCTATTTTCATAATCTAGATAACATCTCCATGCAGAGAATCACCTCTTTCATGCCCTATAAAGTTACAAAACTGAAACAGGGCATGAAATATTTAGGATACTTCCTAAATCCTGTTGGGTATAGAACAAAATATTGGTACTGGTTGATCGAGAAATTTGAGAAGAAAATCAACCACTGGATTTTCAGAAACCTCTTGATTGGTAGCAGATTGACATTGCTCAAAGTTGTTCTCATGAGTATACATGTATATTGGTCATCACTTTCTCACGTTCCAAAAACCATACTTCATGATATGAAAAGGATAATGTTTAGGTTTCTTTGGTCTAGTATGATTGATATTCAGGTTATGCAAATGCCCAGTTGGGAAAGATTATCCACTCCTAAGTGTTGGGAGGGATGGGATATTAAAAATATTTATTGGTTCAGTACATCGTTGTGCAATAATACTTTTTGGAGAGGTATATTTGGTAAGGGCTTATGGTGTGTTGTGATTCAAGCCAAATACATCAAAAGGAACATTATGTCTTGGATTAGAAATCCTTTTAAAAAGTACATAAATGCTTCAAATTTCTGGGCAGGTTTTATGAAATCATAAGAGTGGATGGGAAAAGGTTTATCCTGGAAAGTTGGATGTGGGAAAAATGTCCTTGTTGGCATCGATCCAATTGTTGGCAGTGTTAGGCTTTATCACTTTAGATAAGATTAGGAAGCAGAATGTTACTTCTTCCTTTAGTTCATACTGGTTAACTTCTGTTGAGTTGGGTTTAGGCTACAGTTGGGCTAAATAATGGAACAATTATATTGCAAGATTAAACTCTACATGTTTAAGACTTGATATTTATGAGGATTGCATTTTCTGGTCACCAAATGCTGCTACAGGTCAAGTTACTGCAAAACTTGCTTATTGGGTGATTGCTCAGGATCATGTTGTTATTGTTCCTAAGTGGTGGTATCAAAAAAGTTGGAAGTGGAAGCTGCCACTAAAAATAAAATGTTTTGTGTGGTTTGCATTGGAAAATTGCTTGAAGACATTGTACAATCTCATAAAAAGAGGTATGGTTTTCCCAAATTGGTGTGTTCTTTTCAAAAACTAGGAAGAATATGTTGAACATATTTTAGTCCAATGCTCACTTACAAAATTATTATGGTCTTCTATTTGCAATCTTCTTAATATCCCCAATTTGTGGGATTCACTTCAGTTTGATCGGAATTTTTACTTTTGTCATAGAAAGGTTCATGATAATTCTACATTTCCTGTTGTTATTTCTTGGAGTATTTGGAAAATGAGGAATGCTATTATATTTGAGGATAAGAAACTGAATATTGATGAATAGAGCAAATGGATTATTGTCTATTACAAAGACATTAATGGTAGGATGACTTCTCAAAAAAATTTTAGACAGTTACAATTTCTCACTGAAGGCATGAATGCAACTGGTTTCTTTGATGGCGCTGCACAAGATGGGTTTTGTGCTGCAGGGGTTTTCTTAAATTAAATCAGGAACATTCCTTTAGTTTTAAACTGAATTGTGGTTAGGTACAAATACAAAGGCTGAAATAATAGGCCTTTGGTGTCTTTGCAAGGTTGCCACCATATTTGGGATTGATTCCTTATATATATATGGCGATTTAAAAATCATTATCCAATGGGCAAAAGGAATTTTCAACTTACAGGTTTTGGCACTAAATTATTGGTGTGATCATATAAAATCCCTTCTCTCTAGTTTTTCAACTTTGGAGCTAAAGCATATTTTCAGAGAGGTAAATTATGGGGCTGACGGGCTGTCTAAAGAAGCATTAATGGAGAAGGAGGGCCTTTTAATTTGGAAGGAATTTGAAAAGTCCTCCTTGATAGATGAGGGCTCTTTCTATATTCTTCAGACCTGGTCTCATTTTTAAGATACTCTGTTTTGATTCTTAGTTTCTGATGTTGACTGTGGGTTGTTTTTTATCATGTTGGTGTAGAACATCCAGTCTATGTTTTTTGTTTCTGTTTTGATAAGAATGCCATTTGGTGGGAAGTATGATGGCTTCTTCGAACTGATTTGTGGATGTACTTTTTTATTCAAATCCTTTGATTAACAAAAGTATAGTTTTTTTCCTGCTGGGAAAAAAAGCAGGATAATTATAGAAATTTGAAATGTAGGAAGAGAAAATAAGTGTGTATAAATGTGTAATTATAATGGACAAAAGAGAAACTAGCATGTTAAATAAATGAGGAATCGGTGGACCACTTGTTTGTGACTCTCTCCTTTACTAGATTGATTTGGAATTATGTATTACAAGTTACTGTGAGCATAAACAAATGGGATATGATGACTTTGGTTAATTGTTTGTGGAATTGGATATAACACATATATGTTAAAGTACATAAGGCATTGCCTATTTTATTTATGGGATTTGGCTTTCAAGGAATCAGATGATCTTTCAAGATCATGAGTTGTCATCTCCTCAAGTTGCACATAAAAATGAGGATATCATTTAAGGGGTGTTGGAAACCCATGAAAGAGAAACAACGCAAAATTTTTAAGGAGCCATGCATAGGCCATGAAAGAGTGTGGGGTTTCTTTGATGTGTCTTGCCATTGAACCCCATGTATGTGTGGAGTAGGGGTGTTAACGCATAAATTCGCACACATGCGACATTTCAATGATTCTTCCAGTAAGACATCATCAACATAAAGAATGCAGTTCACCATAGGTATCCCCAACAAATCCAAAATACAGCATGAATCCAAAAATGCCAAAAACCACTCAAAAGAAGGGGTCGCACAACTAAAACATTGTTAATTTGCACTATAGCGTAGCTTACCAAAACAACGCCCACGCAATGCCCGCACGACTATTCCTTCGATAGTTGCGCTACTGTCAAAATGGTGGGACCACCTACTTCCTGCGGCTCATTGAAGGATCAATCATCTCCAAGGATATGAATTCGGATCCTCGCACACTTGGTGGCATTAACTAGTCCCGCTGGTGTACCTTGGAACTAGTTCATGAAGAAGATGAGTTCTCATTTGGATCTACTTGTTTGTTGGCCACCACTTGTCCTATAAAAGGAAGCCACTGGCATGCATTTTGTAGAGAGAAGCCAAGAGAAAGGTTGTGTTGTTGGATTTGTGTTGGAGCTTCCTCATAGCCCACCTCTTCCTATCATTGTAAGCATTCCCAAGCTCCCTTGCCTCCTTCCTTCAAGGGGCAAGAGTTCCTCTCCATTGTTCCACCATTGACTTAGCATTTAGTTTGGACAAAATAGGCCTCCCTAAGGGAGATTGTTGGCTTCCCTTGAAGCCCACACCTCCTAGGTGTTGTACAACTTGACCATTGGGCAATACAAAAGTTTTTTAACATATCTTGGATTATTATTGCAGTGTGCATTCTCCCCCTGTCTCTTTTTATTTTGCATTTTATCCATATCTCTTTGTTTTTTTATGTGAATTGCACTAACAATCTATTGCAGGATCACTTAGAGGACAACCAACCCACAAAAGGGATCTAAGGACTGAGGCCTTGCTGCAGCCTACAAGGCCTAGCCCCTTACCAAGTGGAAGAGTGCACACTTGTGCAATTTTTTCCACAACAGTTCTAATGGTGACTCCACTTATTTTTTGTTCTTTTCTTATTTAACTAGGTTGTTTTATGCTAAGTAATTAATTTGGGGTGTTTATCATTTGAAGGATATCAAGTATTCCATCTCTTGCTACAAAATTTGGCCTTCTGTCAGGCTCAATTTTTACACAGTAGCACCGATCCCGGCCTCTCGGTCGCACTACCAGCGTGCAAACACCTTCGACAGAAGCGCTACCAGCGTAGGTAATCAGTTCACGACCCGTGCGAACTCCCATAGGTTGACCCGCGCAGCTTGGTAGTGTATCACCCGTGCTACCAACGCACTTGTTTAGAATTTCTCTGCGCTATCTGCGCAGTAGAGTATTGTTTGGCCATGCTACAATATTTTGTTTTCTTTTTATCTACATAGTGCAATCTGGCAGCCCACATGTTGCTTACTAATGAACTTTAATTAAGTTAATTCACATAATTACTTAGTTTTCTAGAAATTAGTTCACTTAGACCAAGATTAGGAAGTAAAGAGGTCATCTCTCTCGAAACTTACCTAGGTAACCAACCTTGAGGCTTTCAATGGGCCTCATTGTTGTCACTAGTATTCAAGACCATTTCTTGTTTATGCACAATTGAAATGTTTTTAGTATCAATGTTAGTGTAGAATCCACTTTTTGCACACAAGCAAGGACCTAAAGACTTGTGTCCCCCTAAGTATGCTCTTCACCTTGCACTTCATGCGAACTTGGTGAATCAGAAAAGGGTGAGAAGTGTGAAATACCTCCATTGCACGCTTGTCTATTAGTTAGCATCTTTGATTTGCAAAGCACCATGAGCATCTTTTAGAGTTAAAAGTATATTTGCATTTACTTTATATACTCTCTTTGTTAATTTGCCAACAATCGATTTGCTTTCATCACATGTGTTTGCACCATTAGCACATACTAAGAGACCTAAAGACTCTTCTGATCCAAGTATGATCTTCACTTCGCACTTCTTGTGAGCTTGGTGAATCAGAAAGGGAGGAATTGTGAAATACCTCTCTTACACTCCCTAAGTGAAACTTTGAAGTCCTTAAAATCAACTTTGTAATTGTCCAACCAACTAAAATCCTCCACAGGAGGTCACAAAATAAAATTTTAGTTAGGTAGGATTGATTGGGATATGCATCCATAAATGCCCATCAATCTAGTTTCATTAGTGATATTTTTAAACATAGCATTATTGACTTATAGGGTACTTACAAAATGTTGCTATAAGCAAGTGTTCAAATAAAACCTAGATCAGAAGTGCGCCATGGCCAAGGAGATCAAGTCCGAGGTATAGCTTCCCTGCTCTCTCCTATAAGCCACTAAGCTTGTTGCAGGGAGACGACATTATACCGTGCAGGTCGAACCAGTGATTCAGACTTGACGCAAGCTATCTTGGTGGCCCAACTTAGGATATCACCAAGTACCAATTGTGTGTTGACTCCTAACGTTAGCTATTACCTTTGGGAGGTGTTGCAAAGTCTTCTTGATTGGAACATTGGCCCCATTGCCAATAGAACTAGCTCTTTGTTACCTCCACTAGTCAATTGGTGTGTGGATACTGTTATGGAAAAAATTGCACAAATGCACTCTTCCACTTGGTGAGGGGCTAAGTCTTGTAGGTTGCTTCAAGGCCTCAGTCCTTGGAACCCCTTTTGGATGGTTGGTATTCCTCCAAGTGATTCTGCAAGAGATTGTTAGTGTAGTTCACATTCAAACATGAAAATATTGATGAAAATAAAATAAAAGAGATAGGGGAAAGATGCAAACTCCAACAACAATCCAAAGGTATGCTAAACCATTCTTGTATTGCCTAATGGAATAGATGTGCAACACCTAGGAGGTGAAGGATTTAAGGGAAGCCAAAAATCTCCCTTAGGGAGGCCTTTCTTGTCTAAACTAAATGCTAAGTAAGTGGAAGAACAATGGAGAGAAACACTTGCCCCTTGATGGTAGGTGGCAAGCAAGCTTTGAAATGCTTACAATGGTAGGAAATAGTGGGATATGAGGAAGCTCCAACTCAAATCCAACAACATAACCTTGCTTTAATTTCTCTCTACCAAGTGCATGACATTGGCTTCCTTTTATAGGCCAAGAGGTGGCCAACAAACAACTAGATCCAAATGTGAACTCTCCTCCTTCATGAACCAGTTCCAGGGTAGACAAGGGGGTTGATTAATTCCACCAAGTGTGTGAGGATCCGAATTATGATGCTAGGGGAGGGTTGAGATTTTAATGTGCCGTCGGGTGTGAGTGGTCTCTCCATTTTGACAGTAGCGTGGTTATCGAAGGAAAATTTGCGTGAGTGTAGCATGGGAATTGTTCAGGTAACCTGCGCTATAGCGCGGGTCAACTCTGTAATACCTGCGCTACCATTTATTTGGACTATTTCTTGGCACTTGTGGACTCATGCTGTGTTTTGGATCTTTTGAGGATGCTTGTGGTGAGGTGCATTCTTTTTGTTGACGACGCTTTATTGGATGAATCGTCGAAATGTCGCATGTGTGCGATTTTTAGGCGTTAACAGATGCCCCCTGATGTATGAGGTTCAGAGGGTCTTGTAGGTTGGATAATGCATCATGTTTTCTGTTGTTTTTCTCATGTTTTGTAGGACGAAGCATATGTGGACAAAATAAGGTTCTCCCATGGGGGGAAAGTGTTGGTGACGACCGTTGGAGCTGTAATAAAGAATAGTTTTTATACAAACGAGGTGGGCATACCCATGCTCGGGAAATGTTGTCAAAGTGATTACAATGAGAGAGGACAAAGGCGTCGACTCTACTATACTGTTGGGACATGGATGAAGGTGGTTTCAATCCATGTTAGAGTAAATTCCCTTGGAGCTGCTGCAACATATTGAAGAATTGGAACGACTGGTGACCATGATGAACCCACTGTGGTGGGGGACTAAATTTTTTATGTATTTCTGCCTGAGGGTTGTATTGTACCAAATAGGTTACTATCATGATTTCCAAATGTGAACACTGCTAACCTTCAAAAGTATGTGTTAATTTTTCGATAATTTCATTCAACCATTGTCTAGGATCCTACTAAGAGAATAACATGCACAACATAACAATCATAAACACAAGAGACACAGAGTTTCCTCGGGGAAAACCAAGACGGTGAAAAACCCCACAACTTCCTCAGAGATAGAATAAGACCCAATACAAAGATCACAAAGATCAATCCCCGAAATATAGATGGCTCCAGCAGCTACTCCTCCTCCACTTGTGCGCACTCCTCTCTCAACTAATGAGAGTTGGATGAGTGAGTGAATGAATAGAATGAGACACACTCACTCTCTATTTATACACAACTTAACCTGCCTTTAATTCTAGCTGGGCCGACTTCCTAAGGAAGCCTAATAACCCACTCACATGACACAAGCAAGCCCGACCCCACACTGGTGGTCTAATAACCCATCAAATATAAGTTGCGACACTTGCAACACTTGCGACACTTACAAATACAAATCATGACCCTTATGATTGGAGGAATAACACATCGCCAGCATGAATATAATAAAGTACAAGTGTAATACATAGAAGAATATCTTCTGAAGTTACAAATACATCAACAATATGTCTCCCCCTAATGTGATGATGTGTTGACGTCGAGCATAGGGGAAACCACCAGCTAGTTAGGAATCACTAATGACTCTCCCTACTAAGTTTGAGGTGATCCCTTGTAGTGATTGAAAGGGATCCCAAGGTACAACTACAACTACTGCAACTCTCGGAATATGGTGTATTGACATGGTCGAGAGTTGAAGTACAAGATAGGATGAAAGTCTTTCCCTAAGAAATGGGATCATATTGTAATCGACGGGTGGACACACAGACTTGGCACAAGATTGGTTAATAAGCGTGGGACTCGTAACTTCCTTTGATCGACGTAAACATGGGGAACAGAGACGACAACTTTTATTTCAGGATGGCACAGGTTGAAATGGATGGAGACAAACTGTAAATGAAAGGGGTTTTGATAGAGACACAAAACGACGACTGAAAAAACAAAATACTACTGAACATATGGAGACTCACATACATTCATCAAAGACGACCATGGGTTGCTGCCAAAATAATATGGTGTGCCTGCAATGTGAGATTATGCGGGAATGATTTGTACATAAAGAATGTTGGTGGGGTCCCCATAGTTTTGTGTGTGCCGGGGGACCGATTTGATGATAGGCAGAGTCCCATGGTTTTGAGTGGAACGGGGGACACTTTTCAATGATGAACTGAGGGCCAATTTGCAGATGCAAAGATGGGTGCCCTAGGAAATGATACTATGTAGTATATGCCTGCAGGATAACTGAATAGAACTGGTTGATTTTGAGGGTGGGGGGCCCCATAGGTGTCTTTGCAGAGGTGATGATACGAGGGGGATTGTGAATGGTAAAGTGATCATGGAGGTATGAGGGGGATTTGTGAATCATTCTCGTAACCAGTGTCGATGGGTCTGACGAATGTCTACTTGGTGGAGTAGATGCGCACTTATGAAATGATACTCTAAGGGGGGGTCTTTTCAAGTTTGGTCAGATTCCTCGGACTTGTGGGGGGTCGACATCATGGGTGTTAGTGGTGTGCACACCCATGGAGGGACCTTCTACTCATGAGGATGATGTTGATGGCACATTGAGGCCATGAAGGGGAACCCTATGGTTATCAGCGGGAATACTGGGATATGCATTATAAACAGAAGGATGCTAGTTTCAGAATGGTACCTATGGTGGGGTGTGTTACCCTTTAGGGATTCAGAGTCTTATTCATATAATGGGTAAACAAGAGGTTCCATGTTGTTCTGATGACGATATTGCACACACGACGCACATACCCAAGTGTAATAAATGACATAACCAAGGAATTGAGAATGCATAAACCATATTTGACCAAAACATTGTGTACCTGTGGGTTACTTGGTAGTCAAAGATAGAAGCTTTTGAGTTACAACGCATTGATCGAGTTGTTGAGGGTAGTACCTTCATGGTCAGTTAAGATATAGGATCCTTTTGGGAGACAATTCTTAACAACATAAGGGCTTGTCCATTTATATACAAACTTCCCGGGCCGTGGTTTACCATCTTTCTTAGCATTAAACAAAAGGACAAAGTCACCTTTGGTGAATGTGCATGTTCGTACTTCTCGATCATAGTGTGATTTGGAGAGGAACTTCATGGATTCATTCTGTTGAAGAGAGTCACAAATTTCCTCGTCAAGGTGTTCCAAAGTAAATAAGCATTGTTCCAAAGCAGGGGTATCTGGTAGCAACTCGATGACGAATTGGAGGGTAGGGATTTGACACTCGATTGGGAGGTTGGCCTCTACTCCATGTACAAGGTGAAATGGGGTAAAACCTATGGCAGTCTTGATGGAAGTACGGTAGGCCCACAGGTATGGAAAGAGCATGTGGTGCCACTTGGTTTTATTTTTATCCACTGTGCGTTGGAGCATAGTTTTGAGGATTTTGTTAACAGCTTCAACCTGATCGTTTTCCTGAGGGTAGTAAACAGTTGAAAATTCATGTTTAAAGCAGAACATCCATGATAGTTCCTCAAACATTTCATTGCATAAGTGTCTTCCGTTGTCGGATATAAGTTGCTTGAGAATACCGAAGCGAGAGATGACATGGTTGAAGAAGAATCGTGCAACGATTATTGCTTTACAATAAAATGTGGACATTGCTTCGGCCCAGTTTGGTGAAGTAATCCATAGCGACGACGATATGGTGGTGGCCCTGGGTTGATGTCGGATGAAATTCCATAAAATAAATTTCCCATTTGCAGAATGGGCCCGCAGTGATGACCAGATGGAGGGGTGCAAGGGGAGAGTGCATTTTGCAGGAAAAGACTTGACAATTGGCACAACTTTTGACGACGTAAACACAATCTTTGAATACGGAGGGCGAAAAATACACTTCTCGAAAGATTTTCTGAGCAGTGGCTAATCCAGAGAGGTGGTCACCACACGCACCGCTATTGAAATCATTGAGTACTTGTTCGACTTCTTCATGCATTAGACATCGTCGAATAATAGTGTCGATGTCACGACGATATAGGACGTTTCCGATGAGGAGGTATCGCTGTGCTTGGTGGCGGATTTTGTGGTGGTCGTCGCAGGATAAGCAGGGAGCAAATTTTTGGGTGCGAAGATAAAGGAGGATATCATCGTACCAGGGATCTTCAATTGTAATGAGAAATAGGTGCTCAATGGGGAGTTGGGCCTGGACACATTCTCTAGTGGTGGTGGAAGGAAGATCTGTAATGAGTTCGACGAAGGCCATGGATTACTTGCTTCTAGGAATCACAAAATTGAGGTGAAATTATTGTAAAATAAATATCCACTGTGCAAACTTACTATTGATAAGCCTTCAACTAAGTATGTATTTCATAGGGTTGGAATCAACGAGGACGGTTGTTTTTCGGAGCAAAATATAGTGGCAGAGTTTTTGTACAGAAAGGATGACTGGGAGGGAAATCTTCTCATCATGGGTGTAGTTGAGTGCAGGTTCGACGAGGGTTTTGCTGACATAATGTATGACATGTTCCTGATGGTTTGCAGCCGGTTGGATGAGTACGCTGGCTACAGTAGAATCCGACGTAGAGATATACAAGATGAAATATTTGTCAAAGTCCGGAGGAGAGATGAGGGGGGTTGATGACAATGCTTGTTTAAGGGTATCAAAGGCAATTTGGGCATAGTCATCCCACTTAAATGGAAGATATTTTCTAAGAAGCCGTAAAAATACATGGGCATGAGTGGCATAGTTGGGAACAAAACAACGAAGAAAGTTGGCCTTACCTTGGACACTGCAATTGGTGTTGTGTCCGTGGTGTTGGTAATTCCAAGATGGCTTGAACCTTGGAAGGGTCGACGATGATACCATATTTGGAAACAATGAATCCTAAGAGGTGACCAACGGTGACGCAAAATGCACACTTGAGGGGGTTTAAGCGTATATTATAATTGCGATATATTGTGAAGATGGTACGAAGGTCTTGAAGGTGATTGCATCATTTTTTGGACTTGGCTGTGAGGTCATCTAAAAAGGCGAGGATGATGTGAGCCAAGTCATTAAAAAAATTTGCCATTGATCGTTGGAAAGTGGCATCAACGTTTTTCAGATCGAAGGGCATGACTTTGTAAGCAAATGTGCCCCATGGTGTAGTAAATGCAGTTTTATACTGAGCTCGGGGATAGATGTGTATTTGGTTGTATCTAGAGAACACATCCATGAAGGATAACATTTCACTATCAGTACATGAGTCAACAATTTGGTCGATGAAGGGAGTGGGAGAGTTATCCTTGGGGCAGGCTAAATTGAGGTCACGAAAATCAGTGCATACACAGATAGTTCCCTGTTTTTTGTTCACCGGAACGGGGTTAGACACCCATGATGTGTACGCAATGGGAAAGATAAATCCGTCTTGTAAGAGTTTCTCAATATCGGCTTTGATTGTAGGGGCTTTAGAAGGGTGGACTGGGCGTTGTTTTTGTCGGGCGAGGGTGGCGTTGGGCAAGTGTCAATGTGATGTTCGAAGATTGTTGGGTCAAGCCCCAACATTTCTTCATAAGACAATGCAAAGACATTGTAGAACTCTTTAAATAGAGCCGTAAAACAGGTGATTTCTTGTGGTGAGCAGGAAACCCCTATAGAGATGTTTTTGACGATGTCTGGTGTAATGAATATATCAACCTGTATGGTAGGGAAATATTGGCAACATTACCGTCTTCGAATGCATTGGGGGCAGGAATAGGATTTTTGAACCAATCGATGTGATTCGAGGGTTAAAAATCTTTTGATTCAATGGTATATTGTTGTTCTGTGGGGAGTGTGTGTGTTTCATGTCTGCTTGCTACTGAGGATCTATGATGGAAAGAATCCTAGGTAGGTTCAGAGGTGTTCATGGCCTCAATTATCTCTTCATCGGTGGTGAAGATATGTTCTTCTAGCATATCCTCATCTGAAGAACCGTGATATTCATTCTGAAATGAAAGAGAAATTGAATCAAGATGCAAGATGTCAAGGTACTCAGGAAGGTTTGTGGGATTGGCTAGGATCTAGTTTTGAGGGAATATTATAGGGTCTAGTGTCTCTCTAGAGATTAATGATGGTGGATCAAGCTCTTTCTCGGTATCCAATGGATGAGGTGTGTTGTTATCACCGTTGGACTCTATAGGCTCGATGTCCTCCTCGGTGACCGTTTGAAGGGTGGTTCCACAAGGGGTGAGTTTATCAGCCAACCGACTTTGGGTTGCACGCAAAGTGCGAAATGTGGTGATGAGAGGACATTGGAATGAATGGTGAGACATTAAATTGCATGATCAACATGGTCGGGCCGCATTAGTATGATTTAAAACAATGGATGGGCTTTGTGGGCACTGTGACGATTGTTGGTCAGGTATGGACTCATCCTACCGTGGGGAGGCACTCGTCGCTGTCTCCATAGGTGTCTCTTTTGGTGATGAGGGAAGGGAGGTATCTTCGAAGGGTATGGTGAGGTGAATGGTTTCCAGAGCCTCCCGTTGGCGAGGGAGTTTAGGGCAATGATGTGTATAGTTCCCATACTGAGCACATATGGAACATGTGTGATTTGTACGTAATGTATTGGATATGTGTGAGGGTGATGTGCCCCCTTTAACTATTGGTGGAGGGTGTGTTGTACTCGCAGGGGTGTTGAGCAAACTCCTTATCTCAGGTAGAGTAGGACATAAGTTATTTGCATGGCCTTGCTGCCCGCAAAGATCACATGGTGGTGTGACTCTTTGATTGGGGGTATTGAACATAACTGGGGACTTCAAATCGCGATGGTTGATGCTCCCTATTTTAGGCTTAGTGATTTCCATTGGGTAGGGTAATAGGGGACCTTTCAACTTTGTTTGTTTGGTGACCCCATTGGAGGTCTTAGTGACGATCGATTGTGGGGTAGTTGTGGTTTTCATAGGTTGGGCTGTCATAATTGTTTGTGTTATTGGCCTTATAGCTGTAGGAGCCATCACAGGGACAAACTTGTAATGGGCGACTAGTTTGGAAGCCATCTCTGGGAAGGGTGGTGTAAAGTACCACATTGGGATTCCCAAAGTTAGCCCAGGCAAAGTTAACTGAGACATAACCGACTTCCCTTGTACACCTATGGGAGGATACAAGAAGGAGATTTGGAAAATTGGTGGCACCGATGGACTCAACGTTTGTTCAATGCCATGACTCAGTGGTGGTGCTGATAACTATGTTGAGGTGGAGGCGGATTTCATTTTTAGTGGTGAATATTGTGCATATTAGGCCATCGATAGATGTAGGGATCTTTGGTGGTGGTCTCGAATACGCTCCTAACAAATTGGAGTCCTTGTACATACCGGGAGTGATGTCAACATACGGTTGATCATCATCCAGTATAGTTGGTAGGATGTTGTTGCGATTGCTCGTGGTAATAGGGTCATAGTAGTTAAGTTGGTCGAGGGTAACTAATTTCCCATTTAAGGGAAACATCATGATACATAATACTAAGGAGGATACCTCCTTCATGGCATACATGTAACTACGCCTCAATAGGATGTTGCAGTTGATCTCAGCATTGATCTCAGCATCGATTACTTCAATATCAATCATAACCATCTTCCCCCCAGCTCTATCGAGACATTTTGGTACAATCATCTTGGTTGGGATGGTTTCCCATCATACACGCAAAGAGCGATAGATGAGGGGACCAGCTCGGGGGATCCTAATCGTTTCAGGACTTTCATGGACATAACGTAAGTGGATGCGCCTTCGTCGATGATACAACGATGGATCATGACATTTTTAACTGTGACTGGAACTTGAAATGCGACTGATGATGGTAGTCACAGGTCACCTTTGTCAAGAGCAAAGGTCATCATGTGCGAGTCAGACGGGTCGACCACCCCAAGTGCATTGAGTAATGCTTTTCCTTGTGTGGGAAAGACTGTAACACTTCTAATGTGGACATAGCCATAGGGGATTGAGCCAGGTCATCCACAATGTTGTAGTTGTGGGAGGCTTTCATATGGGGGTTCTTAGGGGTACACCCAAGTGGTACTTTCAAAATCCGTGGGATTTGTTCGGTATTCAAGCGTGGTATTTGTAGAGGCCCCCCTGAGGGGATAGGAACGTCTTCCACTTGGGGGGTAGGCCCATCGTAACCCTTGGCTTGCGTCTTGAGGTTTATATCCAACGTATAGATATTTTGGAAAGAGCCATCGCCATGTGGACTAGGATCTTGTTCTTGTGTAACTTCCCCTTGATTGCCGAAGGGTTGCTGTAACACTGTTGTTTGTGGTTGGGGAGGATTCGTTTCCTAAGGAGGGTTCGTCACCATCTTCTTTTTAGCTTCCAACTATTGGCAGTCGGGGAGAAGAGGACAATGATGTGTGTAGCGACATAATCGCCTCAAATGGAGCAACAATAATTGGTTCTCAGGGGAGGATTCTTCCCTTGTTTGGGAGGATTGTTAGTCACTGCATTTGGATCACCCATATTCTGGTTTTGTTGAGGAGGGGGATTGCCCCCTTTCCCCGACTGTTGGTTCTGCATGTTCTTACCTTTCTTCTCCCCCTGATTCTGTGGATTCTGGGGGTTTGCAGTGTTAAATTTCTCAAATTGTTGAGCTTGTTGAACATAAGTAAGTTGAACTAGGTTAACCCCCACGTAGGGGGGATTTTGTTAACCAGTTGGTCATGGGAAAGGTAATACATATTATATCCCGGCGGTGGGATAAATGTCGTTTGCACTCCGTAAGAGGTGGATGTAGGAGCGACTGGAACCAATGGTGGTCTAGGAACTGTCATTGTTTGGATAACGTTTAGGTATGTAGGACTATATAGTCCATACCGCAATTGACCAAGTGATGGTATTGGTACCAGTGTAGGGGGTAGCGACGCAGGTGGCATGGAATCAAAAACCATGTTGAATGGTACCAATAAGGTGGGAGGAACCTTTCCTAAATGGGAAATGGACCCAATAATCCCATCCATTGAATGTAACGAGCCGAAAGGTGTAGGATCCAACGACCGATGTCGAGAGGCATCAGGGATGATTGTGTAAAGATATCCAGACTGTGCATATATGAGGTCGAAATGTTGTTCTTTCAAAATAGCCTCTTCCTTGCTTTGTGGCATGGAGGCAGTGACATATTTAGCTATGGAGGGTTGGAGATATTTGATAAACCAATCCAACAAAAAGGGGGTTTGTATTTCGATCTTACATAGTGTGCGACGTCTACGCCACTCGTGGATATGGTCTGTGATGTGGGTGGAAGTATTTTGATGAAACTTAGCAAGAATTTCGAGGCCTAGATCATGTCGGATTGGCAGTTGAAAGTACGTAAGAAATGTGGTGGCCAATGTCGCAAATGTGGAATGGGTGCCACTTTCTAGATTTATGTACCATTTTGTTGTTGTTCTAGTGAGGGTATGTTGGAATAGGAGAAGCCTCATGGTGTCATCCACTATGTTGTTAGATGAACACCATAAGTTGAAAGAAATATCATGGTTGATGGGATCGTCTACCTATTTTCCTTCAAATTTGGGAATATCAGAAGGAAGCTTGTCTGACATAGCTGACCATGTCGCATCATGAGCAATGGGGTCATTTGTCAGTTTGGCCAAATCAGGTTGATTTAAACTAGACATAAATGGTAAGGCAGGGACGATGGGTGTTTCCATTCTGTTTGGGATGTGATTTCCACGAGGGGGAGACCCAGGTGGTGTTGTGAAGAATGGTTGACCTCCTATGAGAGAGGATGGGTCAAAGGGATCCGAGGGATCTCCTTGGGGAGAAGCTAGCGGGGTACTACTTTTGATGGGGGAAGAATTGGTGTAATTGATAGAGTCTCCGAGGGGGGGAAATGTATCTAACAAGTTTTGGCCTCGACCAGATGAACCTACCAATGCTGCTCGGGAACGACCTTAGCTTGAATTTCCTCTGTGTGGAATATGGGGGGAAGGTGTTGGCTGCTTTTTAGATAGACCCGGGTTTTCAGGATGCGCAGCAACAAACACCCCTTGGCGCACTGGCCCTTTCGGAAATAGGCTGCGCAGCAGCCCGAAGTCTCACCCAAAGTGGCTATGGGGGGGCTAAGGAATCAGGTTTCCTTAACCCAGGTGGTGTGGAGACTACAGCCTTCTCCCTTCCCGTCTTGCAGGTAGCCCCGGAGCAGAACGTCCTACTCTTCCACAGGTCTCGCAGCGCTACAACGCGGGAACTTTCTCTTCCCAGCCTAGCTGCGCGGTAGCTCCTCGCCTGCGCACGAGGCGTTTACCCGCTACGTCCGATACACTACGTATCGTCTTTGCCCTTGTGCCACGGTGCAACAACACACACCTTAAGCGCTGCGACGACAGTGTTCTCACAGACCTCTTCGACAATGCACAAGTACGCTTCGAGGGGAGCTTCGAGGATTTACTCTACATACTCATTCATAAGGATAGCGAAACATTCATGGAAACATAGACAGTAAAGCAAAGAAATGCAATCACATAAAGCATCACCACAACAAGAATTATGTAGTTCTCCTCCAGGAGGGAATCCACGTCCACAGGACTGTTTATATTATCTTTAGATGGGGCTAACACAGTTTTGCTGCGCACATAGCTGTAGCCTTAGATATTTCTGGGAAACTCCACACACACAGCTGGGAGCCCTTCTCTTAGATCTATTCTCTTCTTCTACAGGTATTACAATGACAAAGACATACAATTACATTCCCCTCAGTCCTCTTGCGACTGATCGATACATACAATGGCCTTTACGCCAAGCGGTCTCCTGCGAGATCGCGGCCTTCTTACATACATACAATGATCCTTAACGGCTTTACAACATACAACAATACAAACGACTCAGACATCCAATTAGACTGTCTGTGTAACCTTCTAACCTTCTAACCTTCCCAATTACACATATATATAGGTGGCCCTGAGGGTCTCACCTTTACAAAACTGTGGGCCTTTCCCAACAGTGATCCCCAAAAACCCTAACCACTGACATGGCTAGGTGTACTGTAGGCGCCTCTTGCAGTCACGTTGCAGCTTCCTGCAGACTCCGTGATTTTTGGCGCAGATCGCGGGTATGGGCGCCGCTTCATCGTTCTTTGCTCCTTATCCTTCTCCTTCAATGCTTCGGCCCGTTGCTCTTCCTTGGTCCGAGCAACCATAACTCATGTACTTTGCCTTAATGAGGGTAGTTGAGCCCTCTTCCGCTGCTTCATTTATTGTGGTGGTTGAGCTTTCTACTCGGCCACCTTATTTACTCTTTCCCTTGACGTGCACGTGAGCTCTACGATTTTCGGCCCGCAATCTGCGGTGAGCTCCTCCATCTGGCACCGTACCGTGCACTGTTCATTTCTGCCCAAAAATGGTGCTTTTCCTCAAAATTAGCACTTTTCCTTCAAAACTTAGTGCTTTTTCCCCAAAATTGGCAGCTTTGCCATAGCTGCGGCCTATGCTCCAACAGGCCCCTAACACTTACTTGTGGCTCGTCCTCGAGCCACCCGCACTAGCTTACGGTCGCTTTAGTTGTGCATCTGACTTTGCTTGGGTCGCAGCGAAGTCTTGCTTCCACTACGCAATAGTGGTGTCCATGTCTTCCACGCACTTCGTGGATGTCTGCACCAGGTCTGCAGTAGCTTCTTCTCCTTCTACGCCATCGACCAATTCTTGAGACTCAGCAAATGCTTTGACCTTGGCCTTTGCTTGGGCAGCAAGTTCAGCATACTCATCCATAAACAGCTGAATGATGTTGGTGAGAGTATCATCTTTGTTTCTGAGCTTGTGCAGTTCTTGCTGGACTTTGCGGACTTCGCTCATCTTTCTCATTTTGGCTAAGCCTTCCAAGGGCTTAGCTTCTTCACTCAGAATAGTTAGGGACTGTTCTGCTGCTTCCACCTGTTCCAAAAGGGAAACTTTAGAAGGGAGCTTCTCGAGCTTAGCCCAAGCCTCCATAGCTTGCATCATTAACTGCTGGGCTTCATCTGTTCTGTGCTGCATTTGGATAGAAGCTATGCGCAGTGCTTCAAGTCGTTCTTGCGTCTCATCTACGGGAGGCACTACGACACGAGCTTCCAACTCGGTGAGCTACTTTCTATGGTCCTTAGCCATAGCAACTATTTGTTGTTCTAGGGCTTGCGCCCTTCTGCCGATGCATTACACTTTCTCAACTAAAGGAAGGTCTGGTTGAATCTGGCAGGCTGGCAGCTCCTGGGCGATTTCATCGACGACATTCCTTAACCCAGTGTCTTGCGCCTCATGAAGTTCAAGCTACGCAGAGATCTCCTTATATCCTACCCTTAACTCTACTTCCTGCGTCTGTAGTCTTTGATTGGCAAGGAATGTGGAGAGATCCCTAGCTCTCAGCTCAGTAGAAACCTGCTCCTGAACCAACTGTAGAGTTTCCAATGGAATTAGTGACAAATTTATTTCAACAGGGCCAACCGCGCTTACCTGTAGTGCAGCCAGAGGATCCGGGAGTGTCATGCTTGTAGGCGGGATGTGGACGACAGTGTGCCTGTCTGTGGGTACTTCAACCCGCTCGGTGCTTGTAGATGCTTGCGGCGCCTGTGAGCCGGATGCTGGCGCATGGGTCTGCGCAACTCATCCTGCGATACCTTTCAACTCTACAAGCTGCAGGTCTAGAGTGCTTCTGATATTGGCCTCAGAGGTACGCAGCTCGTGAAATTGCTCCTTCAAGTACTGATTGAGCCTCATGGCAAGGATCTCATAGGGATCTCCAGTCGCTTCTACGGGGTGCGACAGCTTCTGCTTCTTTGTAGCCAGTCCTGACGGACCTTCATCATTCTTTTGCGTGACCTTTTCCTTTCCTTTATCTTTCTCTGGCGCCGCAGGGGGTGGCATC
Source organism: Larix kaempferi (assembly GCA_027924585.1). Lineage (NCBI taxonomy): Eukaryota > Viridiplantae > Streptophyta > Pinopsida > Pinales > Pinaceae > Larix > Larix kaempferi. The sequence continues at coordinate 32,750,048 of BSBM01000738.1, forward strand.
GTGGCAGCGATTTCAGTGGCCTGCTTCCATTCATCTGGCCAGGACTTCACAGTGTCCTCCACGTCTTGGGTAGTCATTCAGTAGATCCCTACGGCCCATTCTTTCGACTGAATTCCGTGAAAGCGGAAATAGATTTCATGCAAGTTGGCAGAAAAGACCAACTTCACTCCATAGATTTCTGCCGTCTCCTCAGTAAGCCTCAGCATCTGCAGGATGGTATCCCTGAGGAGATGGTAGTACTCGAAGAACACGGCGCGGTTCATCTTGCGCTTCACGGGATTATTAGAATCCCAGAGGTTGACATAGCGCATCCCTGTAACCTCTCCTGAATGGTGCGGAAGAAACTGAGTGTTGGGTGGTTCCTTCCACCTGACAAAGGCACACAAAATCAGGAGCCAAGAAAAGAGGAACAGCTGATTGGCGGTGTCCTGAACGTTTCGACAGTCGTCCAAGAATGTATTCAAGAGGAAGAGACACCAGTTATACTGCTCACCCTCCGCAGCTGCAACTGTGAGCTCTACAACAGCTCCAGGGACTTCTTTAGGTCGGCACTTCGTTAATAGTCTGCCTGCGAGCAGACTGCCTGTGAATATGAGTGCTTCATCTTCAACTACAGTGAGGTCATAAGCCCGACCTCCTCTTGACAATTTGTATTTCTGCACCACCTATGCAGTGAGCTTTCGGTCCTTGTCTTTACCAACGAAATGGACGTTGCGGTCCTTACCAACCTTAGATAGGCTGGTAATTCGGTGAATCAGGTCCATGTTCAGATCAATTGGCCTCCCTAGCCAAAGATAACCACTGTGAACACAGGATAATAGGACCTTGACAACCGCATTAACTTCATTGCTACGCCCGAAGTGTGGTAGCTTCAACAGGTTCAACAGTCCAGGCCTCTCTAGATTTACTGCAAATTCCTGTGGGACGAATTCGTCAATCTTCTTAATAGGATTATGGACCACTGTCAGATAGTGATCTGGCACGAACTGAGGATACATTCTGTAATCTCCCAAGTTGAAGTCAGAAAACTTAACCAGCGGGAGATGTCCAAGCAGGGATCCTTCTTCTTGCATGATTTCCGCCATTGGTGGCAGTGGAATCGAATACTTGGCATTCTTGGGAATGCACACCTCGGGTGCATCATCTGGGTGCGGAGGAATGTAGTTAACTAGAGTGGCCAAGGGATCTAGAACGGGTTCCTTCGGCTGCTGCTGCTAGTGCTGAGACGCCCTTGTACTCGGGGACTGTCTGGGATCAGGAAAACTAGGAAGCTCGACAATCTTGATCGGGGTACCCATACCGAAATCTAACCCTCTGCATTTGAAGTGACAGACAAATTCTTCAGTTGACAGTTTCTCCGTCATGAGCTTGCATACACGACAAACACTGAACAGAAAAGGGCGGAACAACGTAGGATGTGAACTCTGAAAACAGGAAAATAGTCTGCATGACACGGCTCTAAAAATAATGACTTAGACTCTCGAACAGGACGACTATACAACACAATAGCAAGGAAAAGTAACCCAAGCATATACGAATGAGGGGTATTTATAACTGAAGGCGGTAGTAAATGCGGACAAGTCTGGCTAATAACCGTTGATGCCTAAGTGGATGAGTTGAAAACCCCCCTACCCCCGCGCCTCTGTGGTGCATTAAATGCGAGGGATGGGCTCTGACAGCCTTCGGGAGATGAGCTAAGGCCTTCGGCTCCTTAATTAAATGCGGATCTTAGGGAAATCAAGCCAAATATGTCAGGGCAAATACAATTAAATGGCGGTCTCATCCTTCATTAAGACTCAGACGCGGCTACAGAACTACCGCAATTCAAATTTTCGGCGGGTAACTTCAACATGGGTAACTGTGCACATGGAGGGCTCCACGACGAGGAGAACTCCGCAAGAGTGATAAATAGACAACAGGGAACTCCACAAGAGTGAGAGTTCGACAACCTGGGGGACTTCGCAAGAGCGAAGACAGGTTCGCTCAGAACATACTTTATTGACTGCGCAAATGCTTCGAGGAACTGCGCGGGAAGCTAGAGACTGAAACATGTCTCGCGACTTCCGTGTAGACTGATAATTGTGATGCCTCTTTCAACTACACCGGACATCTGCACAACTTCAGCAACTGATTAGGTCGACAGGGCGGAGTGGCCGTCGCGATAAAGCTTGAGCCGACTCCCGTTAATCATTGTGGGCAGCAACTCTCCATTAAGCTTCGCAAGCTGAACTGCTCCACCTTGGGTTATCTTCATCACTTTAAAATGGCCTAACCAATGTACACGAAACTTGCCTGGAAACTTGATGAATTTACTATCATAGAGGAGTACCAAGTCTCCTTCCTGAAAGACTTTATTCTTAATATGCCTGTCATGCCAAGCCTTTTGTCTCGCCTTCTGCACTTGTTGATGGAATCCAGCTAAAAGCCTGTCTTCTTCTAAGGCAACCAATTGTGACAGCCTTTCACTCATAGTATCAGTATCTTCCATTTCTGTAATTTGAGCAATTCTGAGACTGGGAACAATGTATTCCATGGGCATGACTGCTTCTTGTCCATACACCAAACTGAAAGGTGTGTGACCTGTTAATTTCTTGCATGTGGTTCTGTAGCCCATAACACAGTTGTGACTCTAAGGTCCCAATCATCTCTTTGTTGATTACAGATCTTGGTCAGGGCATTCTCCAGAATCTTATTGAATGCCTCCACCGTACCATTAGCTTGAGGGTGGTAGGGTGTACTCTTATGGTGACTAATGTGGAATTCTTCAGTAAGGGCCTCTATAGTCTCGTTCAGGAAATGTGTGCCCTGATCACTCATTAGAATCAGTGGACATCCAAATCTAGTGACAATATTCTCAAAAATGAACTGCGCGGCAGTGACAGCGTCGCAATTCTTAACTGGCTTCGCCTCAACCCATCTGGTGAGGTATTCAGTAGTTGTGATGATGTATCTTGCGTCGGTTCTCTTTCCTAGTGGGTTGATAGGTCCCACAAAATCAATGGCCCATTTATCAAAAGCACGCACTGTTATCTGGGGTCTTAGCGGCATTTCATCTCTTCTTGAAGGTTTTCCTGTTCACTGGCACACATTGCAACACTTGCAGAATTCCTTAGTATCCTTGTGCAATGTTGGCCACCAAAGACCTGCGGCTAAGATCTTCTGTGCAGTCGGCTTTCCTACGAAATGGCCTCCTGCGGTTCCTGAGTGCGCTTCTGCGATTATGGAGTTCTTCTCATACGGTAAAATGCATCTGCGCAAGACTTCATCAGGGCCCAACTTATAGAGCTGGCCTGCTATCAAAGTGAATTCTGCGGCTTTGACAACAATTTGTTTCTTCTACTGTATTGTGAACTCAACTGGCGCTTGCCCTGTAGTGAGAAACTCAAGAATATTGGAATAATATTCGTCTGCTGCTTGAACAGAAAGCAGCTGAGCATCAGGCAGATTGTCCTCCAAATTTATAGGTTCCTCCCCTGACTCTATCGTAGATAAATGGTCAGGTCCTACATTCAATCTACCTCTCTTCACAATAATCTCAAAATCATACTCCTGGAAGAGGAGTAGCCATCTGCAAATTCTTCCCCCTAACACTGGCTTATTGACCAAGTACTTCAAGGCAGAATGGTCAGTATACATTTTAAAATGAGCACCCAATAGATAGTGTCTGAAATTCTGTAAGGCATACACCATAGCTAGTCCTTCTCTTTCTGTAGTGGTGTAGTTCTTCTCAGCTGTAGACAGCTTTCTGCTAGAGTAAGCAATGGGGTGGTCATTACCTCCTTCTCCCGGTTGTGTCAGTACAACCCCCAATGCTATGGAAGAAGCATCTACATGAACATGAAAGGGTTTTCTCCAATCTGGGAAAACTAGAATAGGCGCTGTGACCATCTTTCCTTTAAGTGTGTCCAAGCTCTGTTGGCATTCTTCTGTCCATTGGAATTTCGAATCCTTTTTCAGCAGTCTTTCCATAGGTGCAGTGATCTTTGCATAACCCTTGATAAATTTCCTGTAGTATCCTATATGTCCCAATGTAGTGCGCAATTGTTTGACTGAGTTGGGCGCAGGCAAGTTAGCAATGATGGCAACCTTCGCAGGATCCATCATGAGTCCTTGTCTGCATACAATGTGACCCAACAAAATACCCAAAGGAGCACAGAAGATACATTTTTTCAAGTTAAGGGAGATCTGATACTGTCTACATTTTTCTAACATCATCCTTAGATTCCCTATATGGTTCTTTAGTAAACCAAACACAGTCCAGTCATCAAAATAGATTTCTAGAAACTTATGAATGAATTCTTTAAAAACAGCCACAACGACTCTAGAGAAAATAGCAGGAGCGTTTTTAAGACCAAAGGGCATTACCGTATACTGGAATGAGCCCCATTCACTCGCAAAAGTGGTCTTATGGTGGTCCTCTGGATGTATTATGATCTGATGGTATCCTGAAAAGCCATCAGTGAAGGAGTAAGCCTCTTGTCCTCCAACATTGTTAAGCACTTCGTCTGTAAAGGGCGTAGGAAATGGATCATGCATTGATGCGTCGTTGAGCTTGCGCAGGTCCACGCAGATTATTATTTCACCTTTTGTCTTTTTCTCCTGTACCACCATAGGACTAATACAATCACTTTCCTCTGCTGGCTCAATGATACCAGCTGCGAGCATCTTATCAATTTCTTCTCTGACCTTTTCTTTATATCGCGGGTTCAACCTATACGAACGTTGTTTTACTGGCTTAGCGTCCGCTTTCAAAGGTATGTGCATAACTCCTAAATCTCCTAGGATGCCTTTCATTTCTGTAAACTTTGTAGGAAAGATATCATGGTACTCATGTAGTAAATCTGCAATATTGCCAATAGTTTGATCATCCCAATAATCTCCTATAGAGGCAACCTTGGGTTTGGCTTCTGTACCAATGTTAATCTTCTTGAGCTTGATGTGTTCTGTAATGGCAGGGATATCAAGCTGAGGGCCTTCAACTTTGCGTGTCCCTTCTGACTCTAGAATATTGAGGTTGCGAGGATCATCATCCTCTTCTCCAGTGGTGAAATTATAGCATTCTAGGGCATGTTCCAACTGGACAGCCCAATCTGGTTGAGAGTACTCTGGTAAAGGACATTGTCCAAATACCGTCTTTCTAATACACTTTAAAGCCTGATCGATGCTTGGATGTTCTGACTCAAAGCTGAAAGTGAGTTGAAAACTTTCAATCATGAGAGGCCAAGTGATAGTGCCTCTGCGCAATTCTGTTTCAGTGTACCAGTTCCTTGGAACTATATCCAACGTGTGGATGAATAGGTGAACTCACTCATCCTCTGGAATACCTGACCATTGCTGAATACATGCTTCAACATGTGACCTGGGGTCACTCTGTCCATAATATTTGCGCAAAAATCCTGCTGTAGTCTCTTGAAATCTGTGCAGTATCAACCTGCGACAGTCTTGCCATGTGTCGATATTTTCTTTATGTGCACCCCACCATCTTGCGGGTGTAGCGCGCAGTGCTACATCCAATGCTTGTATGCGCTGCTCGTCTGGGATTTCTTGTTCATATGCATGTATGAATTCACTTACTCCAGTTAAACCATCAAAGATTGGAGTGTTATTCAATTCTGTGCCAATCCATCGAATGGATTTAGTCATCGTGGCGCAACGCCTTGCAGAATCCTCATGTAAGCGATTCTGCCAGTTTTCCATTCCTGCTTTCGAATCTGATGTGCACGAGCTATCACATCACCAATTGATATGGCCGTCCGCTGTGGGATTGACATAATCATTATGACTAGCAGTCATCTGATACAAACTTTCCATGTGGCGCACTTCTTCTTCTGCTCGAATGGGTTCAATATACCTTGGTCCTTGAAGGGGATCGAGTGGTGCAATGACCTTAATCTGGTCATCCTCAAAAGTCATCTGTCTTTTTTTCAAATTAATTACAGCCAGATTATCAAATGCCCAGTCTATGCCTAAAAGTGTTGGGTAAGGTCTACTGTCATCCAGAATTTTGATTACTTCAAAGTCTGCAGAACTTCTTACTCCCTCAATATCTATGGGTACATTGGGTAATCTGCCCAATGGAGAAACTCGTTGCTGATTTGCTAGTATTAGATGGATAGGAGATCTGATAAGCTGAGGGCTACCCATCTGTTCCCATGTCTGCATGGTGAGAACATTAACTTCTGAGCCTAAATCCAAAATGACTTCGTCCATTAGAAATGCTCCAATCTGTGCTGTGAGTCTTATCTCTCTTCCAGTTCTAGCATGACTCCTGATCTGATGAACAACACGTTGCGGTGTATTCATTGAAGCAGATTGTTGATACTGATCCAACAGGTGTTGGAGTTCCATAGTTTCTTTTTCATTGCGCAACAACTTTAAGCAGCTTCTTAGGAAAGCATGAACACTGCCTGGTGTATCCTCCTCATCAGGCCTTCCAGATGTGGTGGCCTGCTCTTGTACCAGGTTCTCCTGTCGTGGCACATGCGGTCTGATATCATTGTGCGGTAATGCGACAGAACTTGAAGCTCGCGGATCTGAGAAATACTCTTGAGCTTGATTGAAGGCTTCTTTTTGCTTCTGTAGGTCAAGCGGGGATGGTTTAATATTAGCGCGGCGCACCCATTGTGTCGCTGGTTTTCCAGTTCCCGACTCTGGCGCACCAGTGGTTGTAACACTGCGCGTCACTATATTAACTGTTGGATCTGGTTCTCTTTTTTCTGCTGCAATCAACTGAATATTCTGGTTAACTTGTGGCTTCTTTTCTTGCATCTTGGCCATCAACTGAGGGCATTCTTCAATGACATGGTCATAAGATTTACAGTATCTGCAGGTGATTGTAGGGTTTTGGAAATCCCTTGCGTAGTGGCCTTGAGCTTCACAGTTATAGCAAGTGATCTGTCCTCTTCCACGACCAAAACCTGCTGTGCGTCCTCGACCCCTGTAATTTCCTCCCCAGCCTTCGTGAGCTGGCTCATACTGCGGACCTGCTGTGGGTCCTTGTGGTTCTGACTGTACTCTATAAACATCATGTTTTCTTTCTATCATAATCTCATATGCTCTGCAATTGTTTTCATCATGGCCTATTGATTTACAGAAATTGCAATATAGATTCTTTGGAGTTTGTACATATTTTTGTAACAAGTGACACTCTTATGGTCTGTGGCCTCTAGTTCTACAGATTTCACACCAAGGCCCTTGAGCATGTGGTAAAGGGTTAGGTGCTCCAGTTGCAATATAATCTATGAAAACAGGACAATGGTCCTTTGAATGTCCTTGTGCTCTACACTTTGTACACCAAATTTCTTCTTTAACATCCTTTCCTTTCTTAATATCATGCACTTGCAAGGTTAGGTTTGCTATTTGGTTCTGCAACTGCGCAACATCTTTGCTTGTTCCAGCAATTGGTGAAGCTTCTAGTTTCATAGCCATCTCTAGAGCTTGTTCTTGAGTAGTGAGATTCTGTTGCATAAGAGGAAGTCTAATATGAGGAAGCAGCGCAACAATGAACCATTCCTTATGCTGCTGCGGTGCAAACTCAAAGCTTACTTGATCTATCAAGGCTTTGAACTTCTGGTCAAAGTCCCATACTGATTCTATAGGTAACTGTTTTATGTCTTTGAGTTCTGTTATGCACTGTGATTCTGATTTAGGTTTCTTGAATTCTCTAATCATAGCACTTCTTACATCAGCAAGCGTCCTATTCTGTGCTGCTGAGTATTTCATAAACCAGGTTAAGGCTCTCTCTCTTAGTGTGGTTGCTAACTGAACCAGCTTAACATCATCATCATTAATTTGCTTAATCGTCCAAATGGGTTCACATAGAAACCAGTGTTGCTCAGGGTCTTCTAGCCCTGTTCCTCTAAAGGTTGGTAGCTTCATGTCATCACCCATCCTTCTTGCGCTAGGTTGATGTGGAGGTGCTGTGGCACTGCCTCCGGGATGGTTAAACAAAGGTGGGGCTGAGGTACTAGAAGTACCGTGCAGGCTACTAGAGGGTGTTACTGCGGGGTTACGCTGAGCCCTGTCTGGATTTTGCGGTGTAAAAGGGTGATAAGGGATATGAGCACTCCCTTGTCTCTCTATATGGCTCGCTCTATGAGCTCGACTATCTTCTAGGATAGACTCAAAAGAATGCTAGTCGAGGCCTACTTTATACTGTTTTCCGCTACGAGTGCAACCAATAAATTCAAGATCACTATCAGATACTGCGGACATTACTTGTCTATGCTATTCATCGGAAGCTATGCATAGTTTTCCTTTTTCATATAAGAGAATTTTAATCCACAAGTTCAGAGAATTTAAGAACTTACCCCTGTATGCTTTGAAGAAGCTCCTCTCAGCCTTGCTGAAGCTCTTTCTCGTATCTACTGCAAACTCGGTGATGAAGCCTTCTAGCAGACTGTTCAACCAGAAGTCTACTGCGCGGGACACAGGATTATCTACCCGCTTCACAATGCTAACCAGCTCAGACGTCAAAACGATAGGTCGATCAACATGCACAGTGGGTTCAGTATCTGCTAGCTTGGATACCCACTCATGCAACTCGATTGCAAATGTTACAAAGAAGATTTCGTGAAGGTCAGTATAAATATGCTTCTGCAACCAGTCCTCTGTCTAAATCCTAGGGCTTCTATTTTCACGTTCAGCGAACTCTCTAGCCTTTGAATCAAACCAGTATTGAATTTCTTTAGCGGTAGGATTCCAACACCACATTGCCTTCAAAATAATAGGGTTAAAGCCGGTAACGGAATCATTTTTTGGCTCACTTATTCTCTATATTTCACATCAATCTTGCACATCGCCGACATAACAAGTCTCAAGGCAACGGAACCATTTGTTGGATGCTTTTTAGACAGACCCGGGTTTTTAGGATGCGCAGCAACAAACACCCCTTGGCGCACTGGCCCTTTCGGCAACGGGCTGCGCAGCAGCCCGAAGTCTCACCCAAAGTGGCTATGGGGGGGCTAAGGAATCAGGTTTCCTTAACCTAGGTGGTGTGGAGACTACAGCCTTCTCCCTTCCCGTCTTGCAGGTAGCCCCAGAGCAGAGCATCCTACTCTTCCATAGGTCTCGTAGCGCTACAACGTGGGAACTTTCTCTTCCCAGCCTAGCTGCGCGGTAGCTCCTCGCCTGCGCACGAGGCGTTTACCCGCTACGTCCGATACACTACGTATCGTCTCTGCCCTTGCGCCACGGAGCATCAACACACACCTTAAGCGCTGCGATGACAGTGTTCTCACAGACCTCTTCGACAATGCACAAGTACGCTTCGAGGGGAGCTTCGAGGATTTACTCTACATACTCATTCATAAGGATAGCGAAACATTCATGGAAACATAGACAGTAAAGCAAAGAAATGCAATCACATAAAGCATCACCACAACAAGAATTATGTAGTTCTCCTCCAGGAGGGAATCCACGTCCACAGGACTATTTATATTATCTTTAGATGGGGCTAACATAGTTTTGCTGCGCACACAGCTCCAGCCTTAGATCTTTCTGGGAAACTCCACGCACACAGCTGGGAGCCCTTCTCTTAGATCTATTCTCTTCTTCTATAGGTATTACAATGACAAAGACATACAATTACATTCCCCTCAGTCCTCTTGCGACTAATCGATACATACAATGGCCTTTACGCCAAGCGGTCTCCTGCGAGATCACGGCCTCCTTACATACATACAATGATCCTTAACGGCTTTACAACATACAGCAATACAAATGACTCAGACATCCACTTAGACTGTCTGTGTAACCTTCTAACCTTCTCACCTTCTAACCTTCTAACCTTCCCAATTACAATATATATAGGTGGCCCTAAGGGTCGCACCTTTACAAAACTGTGGGCCTTTCCCAACAGTGATCCCCAAAAACCCTAACCACTGACACGGCTAGGTGTAGTGTAGGCGCCTCTTGCAGTCACGTTGCAGCTTCCTGCAGACTTTGCGATTTCCGGTGCAGATCGCGGGTATGGGCACCGCTTCATCGTTCTTTGCTCCTTGTCCTTCACCTTCAATGCTTCGGCCCGTTGCTCTTCCTTGGTCCGAGCAACCATAACTCCTGTACTTTGCCTTAATGAGGGTAGCTGAGCCCTCTTCCGCCGCTTCATTTATTGTGGTGGTTGAGCTTTCTACTCGGCCACCTTATTTACTCTTTCCCTTGACGTGCACGCGAGCTCTGCGATTTTCGGCCCACAATCTGCGGTGAGCTCGTCCATCTGGTGCTGTACCGCGCACTGTTCATTTCTGCCCAAAAATGGTGCTTTTCTTCAAAATTAGCACTTTTCCTTCAAAACTTAGTGCTTTTCCCCCAAAATTGGCAGCTTTGCCATAGATGCGGCCTATGATCTAACAGAAGGTGTGAAAACACCCCTCGAGAGAGGGGATAGGCCTTGCAGTCTACGAGACTGTCTTAGGATGTTGTTTTGTTCCTCAATGGCGAAGGATTTGTGTCAATATGAGAGTAATAATGGAATAAACACAATTGAACAAATGAAAAAGATGCCGACCACAACAGATGAAAAATGGTGCGATAATTGAGTGATATGTGCAATATTGGTTTTAGTGCATGAGTTCCCATATGTAGTTTCTTTTTATTACGAGTTAGTGAACTTGTATTTAAAAAGAAAATAAATGTAAATTCCCTAGACGACCTACGTCCTTCCTCTCAAATGTAACTGGGCCTCCCAAAAGCACAATTGATGGTGATAATGGTATCCATACACCAATCGACTAGTGGAGGTAACAAAGAGCTAGTTCTATCGGCGATGGGGCCAATGATCCAATCAAGAAGACTTGGAAACACCTACCAATGGAAATAGCTATCTTCAGGAGTCAATTGCACTCACAATTGCTCCTTGGTGATATCCTAAGTTGGGCCACTAAGATACCTTACGTCAAGTGTGGATCAGTGGTTTGGCCTGCACGGTATAGTGTCGTCGGCCTGCACGATATAGTGTCGTCTCCCTACAACAAGCTGAGTGGCTTGTAGGGGAGAGCAGGGAAGCTATACCTTGAAATTCACCTCCTTGGTCATGGCACACTTCTGATCTGGTTTCTCTTTTAACACTTGCTTATAACAGGGTTTTGTAAGTACCCTAAAGGACAACAATGATATACAAATTCCTGAGGAAATACAAGAAAGGGGCATTGCCTCATATGACCATAGTGTCCAGCTAAAAGAAAATATCAAAGATCTTAAGCAAGAATTCAAGCGGAAGGAACAAGAATGATCTGAAGTCCGAGAGAGGGACCGCAATCTCAAAGAGACCATCTCAACAGTATGCGCAAAGATTGAAGAATGCGTAGAGGAAGAAAATGTTGAAGATACCGTACAGAAGATTGGGGCGAAGGTAGAGTCCCTCACGACCGAAATGATGGAAATGGAAGTTTCTTATAAGGAAAAGATCGCCGACCTAGAAGCCAGGCAGTCAATTCCAGCATTAGATCAGCACTCAGCCACACAAGAGGAAGTGGCTGCCACATTTTGCAGCATCCAGTCTGAAGTAGCAAGATGCCAAGGTTTACTTGAACAAGTAAACGCAATTGTCATAGGATTGAATGAAGACCCGGAACTTCAGAAGATTAAAGAGGAAGTGCAACAGACACAGCAAGAGATTGATGTTGCAACCACAGAGATGAAAGCTTTTCCCGCGCAAAAAATATACCTAAGTTTAACGAAGTAAAGGAACTCCAGAAACAACTCAAGGCACTAAGGGAAAAAGAAGCTATCACTTCTGCGCAGGTGGAGAGCATAGAAGAGGAAGGACTGAACCTAGTTCAATGGTTTGATGAGAAGTTCATCGAACTGCAAACAACGGAGGGAACGCTTAGAGAACAAGTCCGAGAGAAGGTTTCGCAGGCACATCTTGAAACCATTAAGACTTTTGAAACAAAGGCAAAGGAAACAGTTGACGAGATCACCGTCACTTTGAGCAATTTCATCGCTAAGCTAAAAAGCGTCAAAGATACGCAGGAGAAATCGGCTAGCGGAAGTGGATCGGGGACGATCCACAGGTAAGTGTTAGGGGCCTGTTGGGCAGGGCCCAAGTGTGTATAGTTTGGATAAAGAGCAGTTTTGGAACTGCGCAGTTCAGGCTTAGTGCACAGAAAGTACAATTTTGCGGATCGCACAACGCAGGGTATATGTTTAAGTTTTGTGCAGATATGCTGTTGCGTAGTAACATCGCAACAACTAATTTTGGTAAAGAATATAAGTAAAGGTCGGATGAGGAAGTTACCTATTTTGAGTAAGGGACAGAGTGGACAATAGCGGAAAGTGACCTGTCTAAGAGAGTAGCGAAAAGCAGTTGAGAAGCTAGGCCACTAAGTCGACGACGACAGGCAGGCTAAAGGAGTGGAAAGTGACATGCCACGTGTCACCTACCCAAATTTTGAGACTATTTATTTTTATTGCAAAATACATTATGTTAAATTTTGATTACAAAATTTTGTAATTATGACCAAACATGGTCAAGAATAATTGTAATGATTGATTATTATTATTAAATAAATTAAAAAAGGAGACAAACAACGAAGGGAACTGTTAAATGAGTGTTCACTGATCCACTAGGAGGAATGGAAGCTGTTAGAAGGCATTGGACAGATGGTAGCATTTGCACTCCACCACTAGCTATTGGTTATGGGACAACTACCCCTAAATTTGTGGCATTATCCCCCAGGTGGGTGGAAGAGAGCTGTTAGCTCATTAATGACCAGGTTAACCACTAAAAGGCCTAGGCAGCCTAGATAAGGCAATTCGAATTGAGCAGGCAGCTCCACAATATTTTTTGCAGAAATATTTCCTCAAGTGTATCAGGTGATCACTGAGAGATTCGAATAGGGAGGCTAAGTGGTAGTGCATTGTGAGTCTGCTAGTTATTCTGAAAAAGGAACCAGAGGTGCTGGTGCAGGTCTTTTTGACTGCTGAGTCTTTATGACTTAATGATCTACATTTCTACTGCAAGTTGATAAACTAAAGCTTCTACAGAATCTTCTTCCTAGTGGTTCAATGAACAGGCTTGGGGGTCCTAAGGCAAGTAATTTGGCTGCTTTCAGGAGTAGGTTGGGTGGAACAGGCTCCTTTGGTTGTTTGTTTTCCCCTACAGTCAATCAGGTTCTACAGTTCTATTTATTTCTAGTTATATATTTTTTTGCAAATTTTAGATTATTATTGCAGTAATAACAAGTAGAAGTAATTATTTCAATTTCTGACTTAGTTATAATTTCATGATTGATAAAATGACTTCTCTGTATTTTTCCCCATGCCGTTTTTCTGCATCGTACTCTAGTACAGAGAAGTAGAATTAAAACAGATGATTGATGGGCAGAATGCCATTCGAATTAATAGACTCATACAGTAGCATTTCTTTATAACTTCTAAAATATCATTTATAAGATGTCTAAACTCAGAAAAATAGAACAGTATATCATAAATAGATATTTAACATCTTCTTTATTTAGAATAAAAGTAAAACATTCCATTTCTGTACAGGACTAGGGTTTCTATGTAGTACTATCTACTTTTGGAAAGTTATTACTTTACAAATAAGGTGTTACACTTCACTTATTTCAGGCATTCACATTCTAGAAATTTAATAGCCGCAATTATTTTTTCTTATATAGAAATATTACACATAAACGATAGACAAATACATGACATTTAAATATATTGACATCACTGTGCTGTACTATTTCCTTTCACATTTCTATTGAACTATCAAATACAATCTCTAAATCCCAACGCTATCATTTTAGACCTTATCCTATTTTATTTTTATTTCTTTTTTATTTAGCATTCTCAGTAGGCTTAAAATCGTAAAACTTAGTATAGAATTAAATCTTTTATATTTGCAAGACAACAACGGGTTCGATATTTAAACCCTCCTATCAAACAAAAAGATTCTGAGGTTAAACTATATTATTTATTTAAAAAAAAAACAAGTAGCAACTCTATTTAAAAATTGAGCCTAAATATTATGCATACAGGGTTTCATTTCCAAACAAATGATTAACCTACGGCTCACGCCCGCTATAAAAAAACACATAGCATTCGTCACAGTAACCATTGATTGTTTTTATTTTGATTAAAGAAACCGTTCAGTAATCATTTGAGGTTTTGATCAATATAATTTAGATCTCTTATCATCATTTAAAACAAAAGTCTTAACTTTGTTTCGTAGAACATTTTGCAGAAAACGACTAACTCATAACTCAAAACTATTTAACATCACACTGTATTATCCCTTAAAGTATTCGAGGGTTCATTACATTATCAACGTGTTACTCTTTCAAACAAGAGGTACAACGAAACGCTGCAAAAATAAAGCATCAAGACAAGCCGAGGGTTCTACCCCGGGATACTTTTCTTTGGCTTCAAAATATCAAAACACCAGGAAACACTGTGCCAAGAACCAGACACTACATTCTCGTTGAAGATCAAGCATCGACCACAACTGAAACAGGAGAACCCTACGAGGTAAGGAACCTCCGGGGCTTGCCGGTGGACTTATAGCATTTCTCCACAAGCTTTCAAAGCACTGTAGGCCTTCGACATAGCGTGAAACCTACCATAAAACAAGCCATAGGTTAAACCTAAATCTTAGAAATGTTAATAAATGAAAATAAATAACCCTAGCATCTTTTATTCGAAACATTACCTATGTTTCGAAATCTTGAGATAAGAGACATCTCCTACAATCTTGATCGACGAGGCCATCTACCCAGATCACCGAAGAGAGTCCCAGTTCTCCGAACGTTGGTACATTTTTGCATGAGAATCGAACTTGGCACCTTATCATTAGTTTAATACCTGAAGAAATACTCTTTCAACATTCACCGGATAGTAGACTTTAGACTCAATCCTCCATCGTCCTTAAACTACTGCAAACACTCTCAGAAGACTCGGCTACCATACATAATCACTATTAACAGGTTAATATTCAACAGGTCAAGGTTTCGAGTCTTGGAGCTTCTAATTTTTTGAAACCCTAGAGTCTCTCGGCTTGTCGGCCTCTCCACAGAAGCACTCCCATCCAAATGATTGACAAAGGAGTTAGCAACTGCGTAAACCTAGTGGAGCTTAGGGTTTCCAGCTCAAAGTCCAAAAACTTGTGAGATCGACGACGGAGGTGGAGCCAACAAGGCACATTTAAGATCGGGCACCAACATGTTAATTGCTACATTTATTATCACATCTACCATACTGACAACCTAACACGACATGGTTGAAAATAGTGTACAACTCAGTGTAATAGCCATAGTTTGGATCACTACCACATGCACCTTAGCCACGACGGATCCAACATAGAAATCCAATCAACACTACAGACAGGTAACTTTATTGCTAGACCTGATATGAAAAGCATGCCAACACACAAATCATTAAAGTAGGGTCCTTATCACCTGTCAGTGCCAATATATAAATGTTACTACGTATAGTTCATAGCGGTAGCAAAGTGTTGGTCATCAAAATGTATGTTTTATACGTCATTATAAAAGCATAGGTTTGTACCATTTAATTTAAAGTCGACATTGTTTGAAATGCATTCCAACGTTGTAATTCGTAACATACGATGTTAATATGGTTGCATAGTTTGTTAAACGACTTCAAATCTATGTAGATTGCATTCATAAAAGTTCTTCAAATGTTTAGTGTATAGTTTAGAGTTCAATAGTATATACAACTTCACATTGTAGTGCTTTGCCATTTTCTATTGTTTTGCCAACATATTTATAAATATTATTTTAGAAGGGTTTAAGTACTATAGTGTCGCAAGTTCACAATAGTATCAATCATATACATGATAGTCATGATATTGAACCTTTGCTATATTAGTACGTTTACTCATAATTTATACAAATTGAGAAATGAAGAAGCCACTACAATTACGGTTGTGTTTTCAAGCCAAACCACGTACTTCAACTAGCTATTGACTCATGTTTTCTGGAACAACATATAAATCGAAACGATCCTCCAGCAAGTGTACATGAGATTACTACTCCTTGCAAATTGAAGAATTGACATCAGGATCATAATAACACTTATGCATTTTAAATCGGGCAAGTAATTGAGATATCTTAGAATACATATCTTTTCTTGAAAATCTAGAGTAGATACTAATAGTTACAACTCCTGCAAACTTGTAAGTATGATCAAGATAACGCTTAAAAAAATTAGGACAGAGACCCATACCATTAATAATTCTCATGCCAGGAAGTACTCAGAGTTATCTTAAAACGTAGACTGCTAACTAAAAACACAACTAGAATTACTCGTAAAACACTGGCATAGCCATAATGGTTTTACTTGCGTATCTAAACAAAGAATAGGTTCAAATGCTTTAGATAACATAGCTAAGTAAGCCTTAGGGTACCTCGTAGGACCCCTTCGTCATCATCCAAAAAAATAAACTGTCAGTATTATGTCTAGATGTTTATTATTGCAAGAAAACTTAAATACAACATTCCGCTTTACAGTTAGCACAAGCAAACTAATATCGTAAATTGTTTTAAACAAATGGTGAAATGCCATTATCATTAAGCTGCATTTAGTTACAGGTTTAGAAATTATTATTTCCGCAATTGTAATTTCAACATTTAATGCTACTTTCAAACTTTTAAATTTTTATGAAATTAGCGGGATGTTACACCACGATGCAGTTGTAACCATTTTACTGATGACTGCGGCTGTCAGAAGGGCGTTAGAGCCACGAGTGGTCTAGTAAGGTGGCCAGAGCGAGTGGAGCAAGCTGTCGACGGCGACAGGTAGGGTGGCGGGAATCTGCGCCAGTTTTGGGAACCTTAGGGTTTTGCCTATGAATTGTAAAGACACGACCTACATGCATGGTCTATAAATAAGGCATATTTTGTAGGGGAAAGGGATACTCTTCATTTTGTTATTGTTCTCATTATTGATTGGATAAATCTCTGTTGAGAGACATTTTGTAAAGGCTCTGCAAGCTGTGTGCGCAGAGGCCTATTAAGAGAGAAGAGAGTCTGCAGCTGAGTGCGCAAACAAGAACTATTGTACCCTCCCCAAAGACTAATACAACAACAGTTCTTGTGGACGTAGCTCCCATCTTGGGGGTGAACCACGTTAAATCTTGTGCAGTGTGATTGTTTATGTGTGTGCAATTGTCTGTTTGCTTACTATGAATGCTTGAATTCTCATTTATCAGTCGATATGTTAATGCCTTTATATGTATTCGCCATGGGAATGAAATGGGAATGATATGTTAAGTATTACATGAGTGAATGAATGTTGAATGCGCACTATTCTAAGTCTCTGGAAGTATCAGTTCGCTGAATAATCACATGTGAATGTAGAGTTCGGGTTGTGTAATTCTTTGATGCACAGCACCGGGTGTGCGCAGTGTTGCATATTCCATCTGTTTACATCAGTTCTAAGGATAAATAATCTAAGGTAGTAGATGGGTGAATGAAGTAATAAATAAAGTCTTCATAGTGGTTAAGTATGAAGAGGAAGCGTATAAGTCAGTTGCATTGTTCTATTATTTGCATCCTGTCCGTACCGCACAGTCTTTGGATGCGCTGGTTGCGCAAGCATCTTAGCTTGCAGAAGTGTTGACCGCGACAAAGGCTATCATTGTGCAAACTTCAGTCCGCAGTGCGAACCCCACGACGCACTGCGCAGTAGTTCCATCCTAACACCTCATCACATTGCTGTGGAAACTTGATTCCGTAGCGCCCCCATAGCTACACCTTGGGTGAGATCTCAACCTATTCGCAGGATGTTGCCGAAAGGGATGGTGAGAAGGGGTTTTGTTGGTTCATTGAAACTGTGAAGAACCTGGGTCTACATTGGAAACCTCTAGAACAATATCTTAATCCAACCTGGATTTTATTTTTTTTGTAAAGTGAGTGTGAAAAGGTATAAATAAACTTTTCCTCACTTCATTTTAACACAACAACTTATGGGACAAAACTAAAATTTCTGGTTTTTACCCTTCTTGGGCTCATGGAGTGATGCACACCTCTTGAGGATGGATATGCTTGCTAGTTTGGGGAAATTTCTTTGAAGTATCTTTTCTCTTGCACTTTGATTAGCTATTCTTGTGCTAAGTTATCTTGCAGGACACGTAAGGGATCTTCCCCTGGAGGTTTCGACTCTCGAAAGAAATTTAGGGAATTGGCTAAGGTGACAGTGGTCATTTCTCTCATATTTGTCAATCGGAGACTAGCCCTGCTAGTTCATCCAGTAAAATTTTTGGCGTCGTTTCAGGGGACATTTCAAATATTGAAGTGGTTTATCTGAATTCATTGACACCCTTGGAAAAATGGCACTTGGTAAGAAATTCGAGGTAAGTCTTGGATTCATATTTTGAACATATTGTTGAGGACTAATCTTGCGGATCTTGCCTGGCGACTCCACTCATTTAAGGCGACTCCACTCATCAAGAAGCAATTCAAAACAATCACCATCATCTCAGGTATGCCCTTGTTTTAGTACTTTGGTGAGATTTGTTGAGCTAACTTGGCAGGTCTCTCTTGGTGACTCCAACTGAAGAAAAAAATAAAGGAAGTACTCTACAAGAACGAAAATGAAAGACAAGAGATATGGGGATCCTTGATCTGTTTGAACGAAACTGAAAGACAAGAGATATGGGGATCCTCGATCCGTTTGACTTCTCAAATATTCTGGGGTACTTGAATATATTTAATAAACATCGCTGTCTGAAGTCCATCCCAATGTTCCACAAGGGAAAGGGTACCGTTACAGCACATGTCATGAAGTTCAAAGAAGTTTTGATGGCATGGGATATCACAAATGAGGACACTATTATGAAGTTGTTCGTAATGTCCTCAGAACTAGGAGGTGACCAGGATATGGATGTTTGGTATGAAGGACTCCCTCCTAAGGGTATATCTTCCTTCCTCCAACTAGTTGAGGAATTCAACAATCGATGGGGCCCCAATTCTAAGGAAGAAATCATGATTATAATAAAGGAAGATCATACAGATATTGATGAATGACTCTCAGAGGGGCATGAGGCAGTTCTTGACCAGGATCAATTCTCGGAAGATTTACTTGAAGAAACCATTGTTCAGGACCGAGAAAATGACATAATGGCCCTTATGACAGGAGATGAAGTGATCCCTGAAGATGAAGAGCACAAAGCCTTAACTGAAGAAACTGAAGAATATACAGAAATGGTGAATTCTCCATATCCTCAGGTTGCATTTTCTTATGATATTTTGGCTCTCTTGGAAGAAAATTACAGGTTTACGGAAGACGATTATTATTGGAAGTTCCTTGGCCCACCGATGTATGGTTCTTCAAGACCTTGTAGCATCATGGTAAACCATCTCCTGAGCACAGGTGTGGGTGAAGAAGCTTACTCTACCATCAATGAAAATTGGATAAACCCTTTTGCTTTGCGCGACGATGTAGTAGTACAAGATGTGGTGCCTATTGACGATGGCCATATGAAGAGTTTCTCCATTGTCTCTCAGTCCATGGTATGCCCTAACCAACAACATTCTACAAGAAGTGTTCAACCCTTTTTGTCCAGTATCAGTAAGTTGTCAACGATGCATTTCAGTAAAACGAATACATGTATGTGGACATGTATGACATTCTTCTCACATTGTCAGGATTTCTATTGTTTATCTTTTCGTTTAAAATGTGAAGGCGTAGATTATGTGGCTGAAAATTTCAAGTTTTTAAAGATCATTGGGGGTACTAACATGATAATTATAAAGAAGAACAATATGATTTTATTTCGAAATGAATGTTTAAACAGGTTGCAGTTGACATACGAATATTTGCAAGGTCCACCTCCACGAATGGTCTCCCAAGGTAACAATGAGGCAACAAATTGGAGGCAATTTTTTTTCTCAATGACATCGTATGATGAAGATGGTCCATACTTGATCCCAGTGGAAGCCTAGATAAATGCATCCTGTGAAAGAAATCCTTCTCTGTGGAAACAATAGAAAAGCTTCTAGGTCCCCGTAGTCATCCAACCTTCGTCTCCTATCCCAATGGAGACATTGGTATGTATTTGCTTCGTGATCAATGAGACCTTACCATGGATTCATTCTGAAGACAAAGGTAAAGGGTGAGGTATGAATTGCTTACTTAAATGGTTACATTGGTGGTATGATTTCACTTAACCCTTCCTGATTTTTATGTTTAGCAAAAGTAGGTTTAGTGCACTTGATTTAGGCATGTACTATTACCCATGCATTGCATTTGACGTTATTCATGCCTACATAGGTGTTACACCAAAATGTCATCACCCTTGTGCAGTGTCACAAGTGTCGCAAGTGTTGCAAGTGTCGTCGTCATCATGACCATTGCAAGTACCGTTATTATGACCAAGTGTTGTCATCATGACCGTTGTGACAATGTCGTCATCTTGACCATTGTGTAAACTCTTTGCTATTTTACCTAAACCCATTTTAGAGTAAAAACACATCCTTGAAGTTTCCCATGAATGGAGGGCTTAACTGACCTACTTTTCAAGGTCGTCGCAGTCTGCCCTTGTGCAACATGCGACGTCGCAGGTTGTCCTAATGCAACCTGTGACAATGTCAGTTATTTGGATAAAAGAGTATCTTCGAGCCCATTCTCGAAGATGAGTGATGTGGAGGCCTATCCCTAGGTTTAGGTGAGGTGGCATTTTGGTTCCTAGCCTTATGGAAAGATCCCTTAACCATCTCCCATTAATCCTCAACCTACCCTATCTCTTTAGCGCTATATAAACACCCACTCTCACCATGGGAGGGGGGAGGTTCTATGGTACCCTTATGCTGGTAGAACCCATATTGGTGATTGGGAAGTTTGTACCACCTTGAAGGCTCGGCTTGGACATGTTGGATGGAGGATGCGACGTTGAGGCTTTGGTTGTAGCTTCATCCTTTCTATGTATTCCCACTTTTTATATAGTTAATATAATCTCTTTCCATAAATGTTGTCCCGTTGATGATGTTTAGAACTTTCTTCCTCAACTGTTAGTTTAGATCAATTATTGTTTAGATATCTTGTACTGCTTGTATTGTTTCCATATTGTCTTGACAGGTCCACGACAGGTCTTGCAGCTGGAGATCTGACGACCGCGAGACTTGGAGAAACAACAAAGAGAAGGATCTGCGATCTGAAAGGTATGATATCTAAGTACTCGATCTGTAACTAGCTCTAGGAAATGAGTTTTGTATTCTGTACTATTTTTTCTAGACTTGCATTAAGCTAGGGAGATCACGCCTTAGATCCGTCTTTGGTAGATTGTCCGTTAACAATAGGTTAGTCGCTTGTTCATTCATTTTATTTTTATGTTTTCATGTTGAGCAAGGAAGGACATAAGTGTCTGCCTCATGGTAGTTTGATGTCCTTGGTTATTTGATATGTGTGTAAGTCTACATGTACCCAAATGATTCTTGGATTCTTGAGCACCCGCAGCAGCAATACTCATCCCACAGTTGGAGCCTGCGTTACGTGGTACCAGTAATAGCGCACCTGCAGAGGTGCCCTAGGGAGAGGGGGTCATTTTTCCGACCAGGAGGGGTGTTTAGCTAGCTTTTTTCTGAGTAGTGGTTATGGACAGACCCTTTGGTTTCTCCTTTTGAAGTAATATGGCTTAGTGGCATTGATGACTGCCTCATGAAAGTGCTTGAAGCCCTGAGGTGAGTGTCTGGGGCTTCCAGGGGTGGATCACTGGGTCACATGCCCTCGACCTTGATTTATCACTCCAGCGATAGTTTCTTCAGTACTGTGGCACATGTTGTTCTTCCAGGTCACCTCACATGCCCTCCTGGCCCTCCAGTTCACCAACGCCTCCCTCTTTGGGGCTCCTTTACATGATGACATCATCCTCAACCAGGCTGCAACATTTTGGTTAAGGGGGGCGTTGAGGTATTTTCACCACTGTTGGGGTTAGATGGGGCATGATGACCCCCCCCTCCGCATTCTGGCCTTCAGAATAGGCCTATATTCTTATTTTTATCCATTTTGGTCATGTGTGGGCAAAATCTGGGGAAAATACCCCAATTTACCCACAATTTTGATTATTTTATATTATTTTTGTTATAATTTCAAGTTGACATTTTATAATTTCAAATTGACATTTAAGAATGCATGTCGGCCTGGATTTTATTTATTTTTGTAAATTGAGTGTGAAAAGGTATAAATAAAATTTTCCTCACTTCATTTTAACACAACAAATTATGGGACAAAACTAATTTTTCTGTTTTTTACCCTTCTTGGGCTCATGGAGTGATGCGCGCCTCTTTAGGATGGATATGCTTGCTAGTTTGGGGAAATTTCTTTGAAGTATCTTTGCTCTTGCACTTTTCTAAGGTGATGCTAGGAGTTGTTTGATTAACACATGCACAAAGAGGTATCCGAGTCTTTTCTCTTGATATTTTCTTTGTTAAATGTTGGATGTGTGCTTTGTCTAAGGTTGAATGGTAGCCATTGATGTTGCATTTTTCCCTAGCTAAGACATTTTCAGCCTTTTAGTTACCCTAGCATTGTAAAGCTTGAGCATTAGGTCTCTAAAGTTTGTCTTAGCTAGGGCATCATTAACCAGCTCTTGTAGTTGTTAAGGAAGCCCTAGTTTTCCAAACTTGGCAAGTGCCATCTCAAGGGGAGGCTATCCTCCTTGATGCATAGGGTTAGGGTGATTTTCTCTTCAAAACCCTAGGTTGATCTTCTATTTTTTAACCTAATTTCTGAATTTGTATATTGTGTAAATATCACTTTAGGCTTAGTTCTTTGTGTTTTTATGTATTTTTGTCATTTTTAAGTTGTCAAGAAGCCCTAAATATTGATTTTTTTTTTCCTGATAAAAAACCCTAGTTTACAGAACTAAAGGGGCCCATGAATTCCTTGTCCTCATTCCTTTACCCTCGCCCTAATTCCCTAGATACTTGACCTCCCTCCTTTTTCTCTCTCTACACCTTCGGCCTCCATCTTCTACCATTCGCTAGCCTCCTTCCAAACTTCAGACCTGTTGCTCCTCTGCTACCCACGACCTCCTCTGCTACTTCCTCCCTTTTCCTCGCAACTCCCTTCACCATCTCCTCTCTTCTTCCTCCTTCTTTTCTCTCGCTCTTCCATATCCTATCCTCCTTCGCCACCTTTTTCTTTCCCCCTCTCCTCCTCCTATCTCCTTCGTTCCCCTTTCTTCCCATCCCTCCTTCCTTTTCTCCTCTTATATCGGCTCCCCTTTTCTCCCCTCAGACTGCCATCCTAGCCCTTTCTCCCACCTAGCACAGGTCTGTAATATTACATACACTATGCACCCTTCTTCTTCGCCGCCCCTACCTGCAGTCATCAATGGTAATAAAGTTAGGATGTTTACAAAAAGGTTAATGTAGATTGAAGGTTATTAAATGGTAGTTTTAATGCAATTTTTTTGGTGCCATTTTAGAGCTAGCTATTCCTTTTTTGGTTCCTCCTTTTAATTCTGAGTTCCATTTCTGTTGGAAAGATGAAAGTGGCATTTTGGTGAATATACACTAATTTAATGTTGCTACACCTCTTTGCATACACTAGTTATTCCAAAATTTGCTTAAGTGTTGTGTTAAATCTATCTATTTGCTACATCAAGGCTTCTATGACCCGCTGCACTATACTGATCTGAAGCTTACCTTTTGGTCAATAAAATTGGAACACATTTGATCTTTTGTTTTCTTGGTTAATGATCATTAGTGGCTTTTTTTATTGGTAGGTAATTCACTTGGGTATAACCTTTATTAGTCTTGTTAACTTTTAAACTTGTTTAACTCCGTTGATGACACATATTTACATGACAAATATTAATGAATGATATTTCATATATAATGCTCTTAGATTGACTTTGATAGAAGCCTCATTGGATGATATTGGTAAATGTGCTTTAAACACGTTGAATACTACTGGTTGTATTGCATCTCCGAACACTTTGAAATATAATTGACTCCATTTAGGCACTGATCTAACTACAAATTGCATAGAGAATATAGTCCTTTTAGTTGCACTAGTTTTCTACAGGGTCTTTAAGGGAACTTCTCCTTGGAGGTTCCTACGCTCCGAAGAAGTTAGAATCATGATCGAGGTGACATTGGGTCACTATTCTTATTTTTTCTTATTGGGAAATCATCCCTACTAGTTTGCTCGGTAACAGTCGCCATTAGAACTATTATGAAAAAAAATGCACAAATGCACTCTTCCACTTGGTGAGGGGATAATCCTTGTAGGTTGATTCAAGGCCTCAGTCCTTGGAGCCCCTTTTGGATGGTTGGTATTCCTCCAAGTGATCTTGCAAGATATTTTTAGTGTATTTCACATTTAAACATGAAAATATTGATGAAAATAAAATAAAAGAGATGGGGGGATATGCAAACTTCAACAACAACCCATAGGTATGCTAAACCACTTTTGTATTTCCCAATGGAATAGCTGTATAACACCTAGGAGGTGAAGGATTCAAGGGAATCCAACAATATCCCTTAGGGAGGCTTTTCTTGTCCAAACTAAATGCTATGTAGGTGGAAGAAAAATGGAGAGAAACACTTGCCCCTTGATGGTAGGTGGAAAAAAGGCTTGGAAATGATTACAATGGTAGGAAATGGTGGGCTATGAGGAAGATCCAACTCAAATCTAATAGCATAAACTTGCTCTAATTTATCTCTACCAAATGCATGACAATGGCTTCCTTTTATAGGCCAAGAGGTGGCTAAGAAACAACTAGATCCAAATGTGAACTCTCCTCCTTCATGAACCAGTTCCAAGGTACACAAGGGGGATGCTTAATGCCACCAAGTGTGTGAGGAGCCGAATTTTGATCCTTGGGGAGGGTTGAGATTTTAATTTGCCGTTGGGCATGAGTGGTCCCGTCGTTTTGACATTATCACAACTATCAAAGGAAAAGCTGTGCAGGTGTAGCGCGGGAATTGTTCAGTTAACCTGCACTATAGCGTGGGTCAACTGTGTAATACCCGTGCTACCCTTTTTTTTATTGTTTCTTGTCACTTGTGGAGTAATGCTATGTTTTGGATCTATTGAGGATGCTTGCGATGATATGCATTCTTTATGTTGATGATGCTTTATTGGATGAATCGTCGAAATGTCGCATGTGTGCAATTTTTAGGCGTTAACAAATACCATCATCACCTTCAATTGTGCTTTTGGGAGGCCCAATTACATTTGAGAGGAAGGACGTTAGGTATTTTTAGGGAATTTACATTTATTTTCTTTTTAACTACTAGTTAACTAACTCGTAGTTAAAAATAACCTACATGTGGAAACTCATGCACTGCAACCAATTTTGCACATATCACTCGGTTATTGCACCATATTTGCATCTGTTGTGGTTGGCATATTTTTGCATTTGTTCAATTGTGTTTAATTCCACCATCACTCTCATTTGACACAAATCCTTCACCATTGAGGAAGAAAACAACATCCTGAGACAGTCTCGATGATTGCAAGGCCTATCCCCTCTCTCAAGGGGTGTTTTTTCACCTTCTCCTCGTGGTTCACACAGAAGGTACTCCAGTCGGAGTCGTTCGCAACCCACATTGATAGGATCATCTGGTCAAGGCCAAGCCTTGCTAGGTGCATTTTCTCCTCTCAAAGAAGCTATCAATTACCCCACCTCTTTCCCCATCGGAAGAAGTGCCCCGCTCGCTTCTCCCCTTAGAGATCCTTCGGTTCCCTTTGATCCCTCCTCTCTCACAGGAGGTCAACCATTGTTTTCCACACTACCTGGGTCTCCCCCTCGTGGAAATAACACCCCACACATAATGGCAAGACCAAACACCCCTACCTTACCATTCATGGCTAGTTTAAATCTACCAGATTTGGACAAACTGATTAATGATCCCATCACACATGATCTAACATGGCTAGCTATGCCAGATAAAATTCCCTAAAAAATTCCCAAATTTGAAGGAAAGCAAGTGGATGATCCCGCCAACCATGTCATGTCTTTTCATTTATGGTGTTCATCTAACAACATAGTGGATGATGTCGTGAGGCTCCATCTCTTCTAGGGTACCCTCACTGGAATGGAAACTAAATGGTAGGTAAAACCTAGCGAGAGCGACCCATTCCACCTTTGCGATATTGGCCATTGCATTTCTCACTTACTTCTAGCTTTTGATATGACACGAACTTGTTCTCAAAATTCTCACAGAGTTTTGACAAAATACATCCACCCACATCGCAGACCACATCCATGAGTGGCATAGGCGTTGCACATTATGTAAAATCGAAATACAACCACCCTTTTTGTTGGATTGGTTTATCAAATCTCTCCAACCCGCCCTAGCTAAATATGTCGCCACTTCCATGCCACAAAGGGAGGAAGAGGCTATTATGAAATCACAACATTTAGATCTCATATACGCATAATCTGACGTCCTTTACACTATCCTTCCTGATGCCCCTAGGAATTGGTCATTGGATCATACACCTTTGGGATCGTCACATTCGCAGGATGGGCTTATTGGGTCCATTTCCCATTTAGTAAAGGTTCCTCCTACCACGTCAGGGCCATTTAATATGGTTCCACAATACCCATCCATGCCACTTGCGTCGATACCCCCTACACCGGTACCAACCCCACCAGTTGGTCAATTACAGTATGGACATTATAGTCCTACTTACCAAAATGTTAGTCAAACACCAACGGTTCCTATGCCACCAATGGCACAAGCCATTCCTACATCCACATATTATGAAGCACAGAACGTCTTTATCCCACCCTCGATGTATAATCCCTATTTTCCTTTCCCATTCCCACCTGGTCATCAACCTTGCCCTCACATGGGGGTAAGCTTAGTTCACTCGTCTTACATTCAACAAGCTCAATAATTTGAGCAATTGAACACCACAAACCCCCATAATCCGCAGACTCAGGGGAAGAAGAAAGGGAAGAACAAGCAAAACCAACAGTCGGGGCAAGGGGGAAATACCCCTCCCCAACAAAACCAAAATATGGGAAACCAAAACACGGGGACTAACAACCCCCCCAAAAAGGGAAGAACCCCAACCTAAGGACCAATTACTGTTGCTCCATTTGCGACGATTATGGTCATTACACATATCATTGTCCTCTTATCGCCGACTCCCAACAGTTAGTGGAATCCAAAAAGAAGACAGTGACAAATCCCCCTCGGGCCACAAACCCTCCCCAACTACAAACCGTTGTGTTGCAACAACCCTTTGCGAATCAAGGGGTAGTTACACAACAACAAGGTCCTCGCCCCCCAACGATGATTCTTTTCAAAATATCTACACATTGGATATACATATTCAAACTTGAGCCAAGTGTTATGATAGGCTTGAAACCCCCCAAGTATAAGATTTTCCTGTCCCCTCGGGGGGGCCTCTACAAATACCATGCCCGAATACTAAACAAATCCTGTGGATTCCTGAGGTTCCACTTCGGCGTACCCCTAATAACCATCACATGAAATCCGCCCACAATTACAGTATTGTGGATGAATTGGCTCAATCACCTACAACCATGTCCACCTTAGAGGTGCTACAATCATGCCCAACCCAACGAAAGGAATTACTCCATGCACTCGACTCTGCTGATCCGTCCGACTCATGTCTCATGACCTTTGATCTTGACGAAGGAGAACCATGACTACCATCGTTAGTAGCATTCCAAGTTCTAGTTACCATGAAGAAGGTTATGATTCATCGTTGTATCATCGACTTGCGTTATGTCTTCCAAAGTGTGGAAACGTTTAGGGTCACATGAGTTGGTCCCCTCATCTATCGCTCTTCGCGCATATGATGGGAGACCATCCCAACCAAGAGGATTGTACCAAAATGTCCCCATCGAACTGGGGGGCAAGATGGTCATGATCGATATCGAAGTAGTTGATGTTGAACTCGACGGCAACATCCTCTTAGGGCGTAGTTATATGTATGCCATGAAGGCAGTCGCCTCCTTGGTCTTTCATATCATGATATTTCCCTTAAATGGGAAGGTCGTCACTCTTGGCCAGCTTAACTACTATGATCCCAACACCACAAGCAATCCTGATGACATCCTGCCAACTGTACTTGGCACTGATCAACCATATGTTGACATTGCCCCGATGTGTAAAAGGAATCCAATTTGTTAGGAGTATATTCTGGACCACCACCGAAGATCCCCACATTAACTGATAGCTGCATGTGCACCATTTTCACCGCCAATAATGGAGCCACCTCCACCTCAACATCGTCATCAACACCGTTGCTGCGTCATGGCATTGAATAGACGTTGAGCCTATCAGTCCCCCCAATATTCCAAATCCCATTATTTCACCCTCCTACGGGTGTACAAGGGACATCGATTATGGCTTAGTTAACTCTACCTAGGCTCACATTGGGCATTCCATTATGGTACCTTACACCACCCTACCCAGAGATGGATTCCAAACCAGTCGCTCACTACGAGTTTGTCCCTGTTTTAGTTGCTACACCTGCATGGCTCGTAACACATTTGGTTACGACAGCCCAACCTATGACATCCACGACTAAACCACAACCAGTCATCGATAAGACCGTAAATGGGGACACCAAGCAACCAAATTTGAAAGGTCCCCTATTACCCAATCATCAATCCGATTCATCAGAGGTCGCACAACCTAAAGCATGGGAATCAACCAACAATGGTTAAAATCCCCAGTTATGACCAATACTTCCACTCAAAGAGTCACGTCACCATGTTATCTTTGTGGGAAACAAGGCCAGGTGACCAACCTATGTCCCACTTTGCCAGAGATACAAAATTTGCTTAACACACCCATTAGCATAACCTATGCTCCACCGATGGTAAAAGGGGGCACAACTACATCGCTCACATCTAATTCTAAGACACTGCATTCGAATCACACATGTGCCATATGTTCTTAGGATGGGCACTATACACACCATTGCCCCGATCTCCCTTGATTTCGGGATGCATTAGCAACTGTTCATCTCACTCAAGTAACAATTGAGACACCTCCTTCCTTAAACCAGGAATTAACATCTATTATTGTGGTCACCACATCAGCGACACCATCTGTCGCTCCTCCCAGACCCGCTATGCAAGTAGCAGTTCCTGTAGTGGAGCCTATAATTCCGCAAGATCCACATCATTCTAATATTACACCGACAGCACCACATGAAAAATTCTCTTCCCGTGGGCATTCCACACATATGATCCCTCCTAGTTCCATCGCTTGCATTGTGGATCAAGTCAAAACCCCTAAAGTATAAACACACTTCCATACTCTAGTACCACAACCCTGCCGGTCTTGTGGCGAGACCTCTCACTTCTTGTTTCAGTGCCCCATTTTGTGCGTTGAACGAGAAGCTCTCCTAAAACTAATGAGACTACAAGGTCAACTCCCTCCCCTCCCTACGAAGCCACAAAGGTTACAAACCGCGGAGATTATACCTACCTTACCAGATACCATCGATGTTGAATCTCCTTTAGCCGATGTCCTCACTTGCAATGATTCCTCATCTTCTGACAAAGATGTAGGCCACCTACAAGAATTCCCCAATAATTAAAATCATTAGGGTGTTCTCCCCTGTAGCACAAATAAGACATCCAGCACCACCTGTTGATATTCTTATTTGTGTCACATTTTACTTTCTTTTCTCTAATACATTATTTGGATTAGAAAGTAAGTGCATCTCTTCTTTATGCAGATGACCTCTTTGTCAGACATCTACATAGGATATACGGAGGGTGCAAGTCGATGGTCCAAAAACCTAGCATTTTCTATTTGGGATATATATTCCCTCTCATACCCTCTGCCACACTGGGGGATTCTACTTGGGGGAACTTACGAATAACCAAGCAGAATACGATGCCATAATATGTCTATTAATTGATGCCCTCCACCTTGGAATTCACCCTATACGAGTCCACCTCAACTCACAACTAGTCGTCTCACAAGTAAACAATGTATTTCGTGTCCTCAACCCTCTCCTCTTTCGAAAGTTCCGGCGCATGCGCCATCTCATTCAACAGTTTGAAACCATTACTTTCACACATATACTGAGAAACGCCAATGCATTCATTGAATCCATCACCAATGAGGTTTTGAATTGGCACTTGATACATCACGCGACTCCATAGTTCTGCACACCCAAGAAAACATACATACATACATATATATATATATATATATATATATATATATATATATATATATATATATATATATATATATATATATATGTCTATGTGTCACACCTATTGCTACACATACATGTATATCATCATCATAATTCCTATGTTGATAACCATGTCCAAACATATATGTTAGTATCTATCACTACATATGCATCACATCAACATACATGCAACATAAACCATATATACATCACATATACAAAGAGACGCATAATCACGTGCTGCAAAAAATGGTATATATATATATATCTCACCAAAAAATGTGTGTCATGTACAAAAAATGGCCCTCTAGGGGCATATACAAAACAACCTTACGAGGGATACATAAAATACAAATCGCCTCCCATAGGCTCATCAAAATAATATACAAAATGGGGCTCATATCCCTATACAAAATCAGGCTTCCCTGGTAGCTGGTGGATCCCAGGTTCCCATGATGGCTAGTGGTCACACCACCTCCCCTTGTGCCATCTCTGGATCTGGCACTCGTGCTGGCCCTAGTCCCGACCGAGGTCTCTGTTGAGGAGGAGGGGATGCACCTCCCTGCACATATCGTGCCACATGGCATGCCACTACTAGTTGTCACATGATATGCCTCCAAACTGGCCCCCACTCTTTTGATAAGTGTAGTGTCAGGTCCATCTCCTCGTCCTCCAAATCAGTAACACCTTGATCATCAACCCCTGCAGATAGGGCACCCAGATGTTGCTCCAAGTAATCCATGATGGCTTCCATCCTATCTCCTGCAGCGACTCCTCCTACACCCGCTCCTCCAGCAGGAGCCCCTCCAACTGTTGATCCGTTAGACATGGCATCTCCTCTGATAACCACACCAACACTGGTAGTTGGTTGATCTCTCTTAGGATGATCTCACCGAGGTGGCCGTATAGGATCAATATCTGCATCACAAAGCAGGGACTGTCATCAATACACGATAAACATATACATCAAAATGTGCAGAATTCACCATATGTACACAATATATATAACTATCACAACATACAAACCATAAAAACCATACATGTGACGTTGAATTCCTTATTGGGGGGAGGCAACTCCAAATCTCCCTTGTAATCCACCACTCCAGGGGTATCTCTCCATATGGCCAATGCGGCCCTCCTAGACATCCAGAACCTGTGGAGTGAAGTATGCCCCCATGTCGCCACCACCATCCCGAGGCATAATTTGCCCCTAATACATCATACAAGGCTCCTGAGGCCCCCTAGGAGGCACCACTATAGGTGGACTTAGGGACAGATACCACTCGAAGAAATATGGGCAAAGTACGCACTCGAAACCGAAGGTGGTACTAACCCCACCCTAATGCAGATCCGTCATCTACTGGATCATAGCATGCAGAAACATAAGACCCCATGCCACCATTCGTTCATCCAACACTCTCTGAATGAGAGCCAACTGCCCTCCAGTAATCCAGTTGGGGGACGTTGACCCCAATACTCACACCACGACTGTCGCCACAACCCACATAGGAATATCCCTCAAATGGCTCATCAAAATATGACCAGAGTTTATAGCACTCCGGTCATCACCGCAAAATCGATCCACAAAACCAAGTATCATATCCCCCCTCCATCTGAGTAGGGAAGGGATCCCTCACTCCTCGATGAGACAACCCAATCATAGAATAGATGCCCTGTGTCGTAATACTCAGGTCCTTACCACCAACGCTGAAGAGCCCTATGTCTGGGTCCCACATGTGGGAGTAAGGGGCACTTAAAAAGCTTCAAGAGCTTCACATCTCATAAAATCTACATCGCTTGTGCTTTTTGGCCATGTAGGTTGTGCGGTAGACCAACGATCAGCCGCGCTACACCATTGCACAGCCGAAGCACTATTGTTCCATGCCTAGTGTTGTAGAGTACAGTTTTATCGTGCTACATCCCTGCACTGCACTGTGTGTGACTCCAGAAAAATCTCGCGCTGCAGTCGCGCACAATTTTATGGAAATCGCATGCTATAGCGCGGGATTTTCCCAAAATCTTACGCGGTAGCCCCAAAGGGATAAAAAGAAAACCATGGCCATCCAGGGGACCTCTACCCCTAATTCTACCCAGCCCAAATTAACAAAGGTAGGGTTATGACATACTTGGAACTCACAGCTCATCCAAAGGATCAATGGATCTGCCAGAATTGCTCAAAACAAGCTCTAGGAGGTCGTCAGTGAATAGTACAAATGATTTCAAAAAGTGGGCCCCACCCTTATTTATATTCATTTGACACAAATTTCAAACTAACCCCACGGAAAATTGTAGCTTCGTTTCACAAACCATCCACACCACCGCACTCAATGTTTCGATCTCTTTGACACGAATCCAACCAATCCAAATTCTCACTAGTTTCATTGGGACACTATTTTTAAATTAGTAACCCGCAGGTACAACTTCTTTTGGTTACATGATTTTTGCATTGTCAATACCTTGGTTATGTCCTTTACTACACTTGGGTATGTGCGATGTATGTGCACGATCTCGACCAAGACAATTTTGAGACTCTTATTTTTATAAGAACAAGGATCCATGCTTTAACAATGGTGTCGAGCTCCCTACCACATGTATCATTCCAAAATTTACATATAGGCACCATTCCCACGCAAGTTTATAAAGCATTTCCTAGTATTCCCGCTGATAACCATAGGTCCCTCATTCCCAGTCTCGATGTGCCATCAACATCATCACTAGGAGTATCATTTCCCCCCATGGATGTGTGAACCATTTCCATCCCAGTCATCAATTGACAACCATGATGTCGATCCTCCAGAAGTCCGAGGAATTCAATACAATTTGAAAAGATCCCCCCTTAACTTATCATTTTGTAATTGCGCATTTACTCCACTGAGTAGCCAACATCAGATTCCTCGACCCATGTTACGACAAAGATTCACCATCCCCATGAACACTTTACTTTCTGTAATCTTCTTC
The DNA here is from genome assembly GCA_027924585.1 of Larix kaempferi. NCBI lineage: Eukaryota > Viridiplantae > Streptophyta > Pinopsida > Pinales > Pinaceae > Larix > Larix kaempferi. The sequence continues at coordinate 32,783,126 of BSBM01000738.1, forward strand.
ATATCATCACCCTGGCCAAGACACCTATGGGGAACTCACCCTCAAAAGAAACCGGTTCTGTTCAGTTATCCTGCGGGCATACATTGCATGGCATTTATTCATGGGGCACCCATCTTCATGGTTGCAAACAAACCCCCACTTCATCATGGAAAGCATATCCTGACCCACCCAAACCCGTGGGGACTCCTCCCATCATCAAATCAATCCCTCGACTCACCAAAAACCGTGGGGACCCTACCATTATTCCTTATGTACAGACAATTCCCTTATCACCTCATATTGAGGGAACACTCAATTCTTTTTGCAACAACCCATGGTTTCCTTTGATCGATGTATTTGAGTCTCAATATATTCAGCAGTATCTGTTTTGTCGGTCACCATTACGTTCCGTTTTGTGTCTCCATCAAAGCCCTTTCATTTGCAGTTTCTCTCCGTCCATTTCAATCTGTACCATTATGAAAGGAAAGTTGTCATTTCCACTCTCGATGTTTACATCGATCAAAGGGAGTTATGAGCCCCACGCTTATCAACAAGTATTGTGTTAGGTATATTCGTCCATTAGTTGGTTACAATATGATCTTGGTTCTCATGGTAATACCCCCGCCTTATCATGTACTTCATCTCTCATCGAAGTCAAAACACTACATTCCGAGAGTTGCAGTAGTTGCAGTTGTACTTTGGGATCCCTTTCAATCACTATAAGGGATCACCTCAACCTTGGTAGGGAGATTCATTGAGTGCTCCCTAACTAAGTGGTTTCCCCTATGATCAACGTCAAAACATCTATCGCATCAGGGGGAAATGTACTTTTGAAGGTAGCAGTGTTCAAATTTGCAAATCATGATAGAAGGCTATCTGGTTGAGTGCAGCTATTAGACAGCTTCACAAACCATATTGGTACCCCACCCCTGTGGGATTATCATGATCATCAACAGTACCACTTCTTCAACCTTTGCAATAGGTCCAGGTTTATTTACTTTAATATGGATTGAATCCATCTTCATCCATGTCCCAGCAGTATAGTAGAGTGACCCCTTTTGGCCCTCTATCATTGTAATCACCTTGACAACATTTCACGAGCATGGGTATGCCCGCCTTGTTTGTATAAAAACTATTCTTTACAACAACTCCAATGGTCGTCACCAACAATCTTCCCCCATGGTAGGACCCTATTGTCCACATATGCTTTGTCCTACATAATAGGAGAGTAACACAAGGAAATATGGTGCATTATTGGCTCTACAGTACCCTCCAAACCTCATACATCAGGGGCATCTGTTAACGCATAAATTTCACACACATGCAACATTTCAACGATTCTTCTAGTAAGGTGTCATCAACATAAAGAATGTAGTTCACCACAAGCATCCTCAACAAATCCAAAATATAAAATGAGTCCAAAAATGCAAAAATCCACTCAAAAGAAGGGGTCGCACGACTAAAACATTGTTAACTCGTGCTAGAGCGTAGCTTACCAGAACAATGCCCGTGCGATACCCGTGTGACTATTCCTTCGATAATCGTGCTACTGTAAAAACACGAGACCACCTACTTCCCGTGGAACATTGAAGGCTCAACCATCTCCAAGGGTCCAAATTTGACTCCTTACACATTTAGTGGCATTAACTAGCCCCTCTGGTGTACCTTAAAACTAGTTCATGGAGAAGATGAGTTCACATTTGGATCTAGTTTTTTGTTGGCCACCTCTTGGCCTATAAAAGGAAGCCATTGGCATCCATTTTGTAGAGAGAAATCAAGATCAAGGTTATGCTATTAGATTTGTGTTGGAGCTTCCTGATAACCCACCTCTTCCCAACATTGTAAGCATTCCCAAGCTCCCTTTCCACCTTCCTTCAAGGGGAAAGAGTTCCTCTCCATTGTTCCACCATTGAATTAGCATTTAGTTTGGACAAAAAAGGCATCCCTAAGGGATATTGTTGGCTTCCCTTGAATCCCACACCTCCTATGTTTTATACAGTTTGACCATTGGGTAATACAAAAGTGGTATAGCATATCTTGGATTGTTATTGCAGTTTGCATTCTCCCCCCATCTCTTTTTATTTTGCATTTTATCCATATATATGTATATATATATTTTTATGTGAATTGCACTAACAATCTATTGCAATATCACTTAGAGGACAACCAACCCACACAGGGTCTCCAAGGACTGAGTCCTTGCTACAACCTACAAAGCCTGGCCCCTTACCAAGTGGAAGAGTGCACACTTGTGCAATTGTTTCCACAATAAGGGGCAATATTTTTCTTTGAGCCTTCACATTACTTGTTATTGAAATATGCAGCTGGACAAGGGACCAATAAAATTGTTGAATTTTATGCTTTATGGTTGTTATTGAAAATAGTAAGGATAGAGGCTTAAGATATTTGCATGTATATGGAGACTCCAAACTCCTGATAGATTGGGAAACTAAAAAATGAAAAATTGATACCTGAGCTTAATTTTTAGTTCATTTATTTCTCTCGTGTGGACAAAGAGTTGAATTGCAAATTTGGTTGACTATCTAAATAAGTTGTGTTTCTACAAGAGGGTACCATAACTAAAACTAAATTCAGAGGAGGGACTCTCCTATCAACTTTTGAAAGATCATTATACTAATTGAAATATGAGGATGGAGCTGGATGGGTGGGCCTGAAGGTATTTGTTTATGCTTCTTTATATCTTGATGTAGGCTTAGGGTTTTTTCAATCTTGTTTTCAAAAGTGAATTGAAAAGGTTTGCTTGTGAAACCTAGAAAGACTATTATTATGTAGCCACATGATGTTTAGAGTCTATATGGTTTCATGCTACTTGGATAATCATCAAGACAATTTTGATGACTATAATTATATAATCACGGGGTGTGTTAGAGACTGTGTAGAGTATGTATGGTTTCTTGCTACTTGGAGTATGAGCAAGGCAGTTTGATCACTATAATTATGTAATCACATGATGTGTTAGAGACTATGTAGAGTCAGTGTGGCTTCATGATACTTGGAGTCTGAGCAAGGCAATTTGATCACTGTAATTATGTAATCATAGGATGTGTTAGAGACTATGTAGAGTCAGCGTGGTTTCATGATACTTGGAGTCTAAACAAGATAGCTATACATTAACCTAGGGAATGGGGAGAAATATGTGTGGGCACTAGCAAGGTGCTTGCTTCCTTCCTCTGAATGCTTAAATGCAAGTGGGTGAGGGGAATTATTTTTCTAGGAAAATAAATATTCCTTTTGTTTTAGAAATTTGAAGTGCATGGAGATAATATTTTAAAGTTGTAATACACATGCCAAAATGCCAAACATGTTGTGTTAGAGATTGTGTAGAGACTGTATGGTTTCTTTCTACTTGGAGTCTGAGCAAGACAGTTTGATCACTGTAATTAGGTAATCACATGATACGTTAGAGACTATGTAGATTCAGTGTGGTTTCATGCTACTTGGAGTTTGAACAAGATATTTTTGATGTATATTTTGATTTCAATCTTTGAAATATCAAATATATAGTTATTTGTTGGGAAAAATAAAGTATTTGGTGTAATTATAGTCCCAAAGGATAGTTCAGTCGGTTTGACCCATTTTACTAAGGTGTGGTGTCTAGGAAGGTTGCAAGAATTGTTCCCACCAAGTCCTATGGGATTACAAACTGCCATTGTGACTAGTAGTTAACATTTCCCTCCATCCCATAACCTAGGGAATGGGGAGAAATATGTGTGGGCACTAGCAAGGTGCTTGCTTCCTTGATATGAATGCTTAAATTCAAGTGGGTGAGGGGAATTATTTTTCTATGAAAAAATATTCTTTTTGTTTTAGAAATTTGAAATGCATGGAGAGAATATTCGACCAAAATGCCAAACATGATGTGTCACACTATTTATTATTCTACTACATGGAGACAAACTAAAACAAGTATGTATGTATAAGTATTCATGTAACAAGTTCGTTAGCTATGATATAGTGGCAACTTGGAGTAGTTGTTATGACAATGATTCAGGTTCAAATCCCAGTGAGCATGCTCACAACTCCTTGTATGGGGTTTTCCTGATATAGTTGTCGATATTGATGTAGTGTTCAAGTAATCATTGAGATTGCAAACTATGTCATTATTCGCTTAATGTAGGAGGGTGGGATGAGTGGATTTAGGGTTCATCACCCATTAAAAATACAAGTCCTAATTTGATGCAAGAGGATGAAGGGGATTATTTCTCCAATATATATATATATATTCGTGTATTGATAAAAAAATGAAATGCATGGAGGGAATAAGTTAACACTACAACAAAACAAGAAATTAGCGCCTAAAATAACGACGTAATTTAGTGTATTTTAGTTCACAAATTGAGCACTTTTGCTAGCGCAAAAGTTGGCGCCACAATGCATGTTCACTTCAGTGCCAGAAATAGCCTCGGATGTAATGCCTAGTACAATGTTGGATATTGCGCCGGAAATGTGGCATCTAAAACAACGCCATATTTTGCACATGGATTAGCTCCTACTTTAGTGCCTAGAATGGCACCGAAAATAACGCCGAAGATGGCTTCCAAATTTGTTTCCATTTTTGCTTCTTGTTTTGATCCTAGTCATGCTTCCTGTTTTGCTTCTAGTATTGCTCCTAGGTGTGCTTCATGTTTTGCTTCTAGTATTGCTCCTTGACGTGCTTCCTGTTTTTCTTATGATAATGCATCAAAATAGCTTCTTTTTTGGCTTCCTAAATGACACCAAGTTTTGCTTCCATTATGATGTCCCTTGTTGCTTCCAGTTTTGCTTTTGTTTTTTATTCTAGTTTTACTTCCACTTTTGCTTCTTATTTTTCTTCAAGTTTGGCTTCTAATTTTGCTTCTGGTTTTCCTTCCACTTTTACTTCTTGGTTTGCCTCAATTTTTTTTCCTTCTAGTTTTGCTCCCACTTTTGCTTTTGGTTTTGCTTCCAGTTTTACATCTTTTGTTGCTTCTAATATGGCTTCTATCAAGACATATTTTGTTGCTTCTAAAATTGCTTCCATTATTACTTCTTTGTTTTCTAGCTAAATTGCTTCTATTTTTGCTTCCTGTGTAGCGCCAAGTTTTCCTTCTAAGATTGCTTCTGGTTTCTATCTAGTTTGGCTTCCATTGTTGGTTATGTTTTTGCTTCCAACAATGCTTCTTGTTTTGCTTCGATTTATTAATTTAATATTTTTATTTCAATTTTATTAGTTAAATATATCATGCCTCTTCCATAACTTATATGATTATAGAGTAAGTCATATTGCATTTGAAATATTTTATAAGATAAAATTTATAAACAATTTCTAGGGAAATATGCATCCATACAAACTAACAACGTCATTATACTTATTAAATCTCCAAAATAAAATCTACAACAACTAGTATATATAAAATAACAAGATAATTATTATAACATGATCATCATTTATAATCAAAACAAGCGAGTCAAATATCTATAATTTAATTGAATTTGTCAACATCCATACTCAAGAGTAAATTAAAATCATCATACGTAATAAATATCCATCCAAAAATTGTCAACCAATTCCAATATATATAACTTGACATGCCAATATTGATAAGATCATCATCATATATAACTAAAACAAGTGAAAGTCAAATATGCCAATAGATCAATAACATGTCAAAATGATACATGTACAAATGACATAAGTCAAAATGATAAATGATGTAGCTCAAACTAATACATGTCAAAATGATACAAGTCAAGATGATACATGTCCAAACGATACACATCAAAATAATACGTGTGAAAATGATACAACTGAATAATATGGTATTGCTGGTGAAAGTGATACATATAATAGTAAACATAAAAAGAGGCATCATAACGATGTATCAACAATGATCCATGATGCAATCTATATGATAAAATATGTCACTGGCTACTACCAGCAACTGACTCATCATCATCATCACCATTGTGATCAGCATCATCACCATCGTGATCATCATCATCATGATCATCCTCCTCGATGTCTCCTGTATTTACCTCATCATCATCATATCCCACATCGGCACCAGACCCAACATAATATGGATCTATATCATCATCTAGATCTTCTGCAAGACCTGTGTTCTGCAAAAAAAATTAAAAATGAAAAGTTATTATTTATTTCATGCAAAAATAAAAAATTTCTGTTATATTTCTAATATTACAACATATGAAACAAAACCATAATCATATTGCATCAATATCAAAGTGCACACAGCATAACAAAATTTCAAATAAGTTACAACTAAGATTTCATTGCAATGATGTAAAACATGCACCAATTCTAATAAACGTGAGTAAAGATTGTTAAAAACAAAATTGTTATACAATTTAACTATCAACTGTAAATTCTAGAAACTCGAGTTCATCTATGTTGTGGCTACTTGCTAAAGCTCTATTGAAGTCATCTGAGTATCCCATCTCTTCCAGCTGGGTCCATCCCCACCAAGTGGGTTTGTTAAGGAAGTCCTATTGCCACCTCAAAAATGTTGCATAACTAGCCCTATGTCCTCCAGTCAATCTGCGAAGAGGTCGACCCCATACTCTGTACAATCTCCCTCTCTGATCCCCAGTATGATGGATTCCTCAAGATACATAGCTCCCTCTGGCCACAACTATATTGAGTGTCCTCTGAACTCAACTGTATAACCTTGATCCTCCAAGGCTGAAACTAAGTGCACATTCGATCTCAAATGAGGAACATATAGAACATGATGAAAGGCCAGAGTCCATCTTGACTCTAACTCAAGTACAATGGAACCCTCTCTTCTACCGAGCATATAGTAGAAATATATGCTTGTTACTATCAAATTTTTATGTTGATTTATGTTAACATTGTACATTCCTTAATGGTTTTGTCGCATTGTGACATTCATCAAGGGTTATGTTGGTTCACAATGTTCATCAAGGTTTATGTTGGATTGCAACGTTCATTAAGGGTTATGTTGGATTACAAAATTGTTGCATGTTTATGTCACATACATTATGAAATTCATATTTAGAATGCTTCTCAAGGCTTTAGTTATGTTTGATACATTCCTTAATGGTTTTGTCACATTGTGATGTTCATTAAGGGTTAAGTTGGATGACGACATTCATCAAGGCGTATGTTGGATTGCGACATTCCTCCATGGTTATGTTACATTACGGTTATGTTCCTTAATGGATTTTGTCGCATTATGAGATTCATTATAAGGTTTTGCAAGGTTTTTGTCACATTGCAACGTTCATCAAGTGATATGTTCGATTGTGACATTCCTCCATGGTTCTGTCACATTGTGGCATTCATATCTGCAATGTTCCTTAAAGGTTTTATTGGATTGTAATAGTGCAACGTTCATTAAGAGTTATGTTGGATTACAACATTACTGCATGGTTATGTCACATAAATTATGACATTCATATTTGGAATGTTTCTCAATGGTTTAGTTATGTTTGGTACATTCCTTAATGTTTTTGTCGCATTGTGACATTCATCAAGGGTTATGTTGGATTGCGACCTTCCTCCATGGTTATGTTGCATTATGGTTATGTTCCTTAATGGCTTTTGTCACATTATGAGATTCATTATAAGGTTTTGCAAGGGTTGGGTTTAGTTATGTTTGGTACATTCCTTAATGGTTTTGTCGCATTGTGACGTTCATAAAGGGTTATGTTGGATTATAACGTTCATCAAGGCTTGTGCTATATTAGGACATTCCTCCATGGTTATGTTCCTTGATGTATTTTGTCGCATTATGAGATTCATTATAAGCTTTTGAAAGGGTGTTGTCACATTGCGACATTCATCAAGTGCTATGTTCTATTGCGACATTCCTCCATGGTTATGTCATGTTGTGACATTCATATCTGCAATGTTTCTTGAAGATTTTATTGGATTGTAATAATGCGACTTTCATTAAGGGTTATGTTGGATTGCGACATTGTTGCATGGTAATGCCACATAAATTATTATATTCATATTTGGAATGTTTCTCAAGGGTTTAGTTATGTTTGGTACATTCCTTAATGGTTTTTCACTTTGTGACGTTCATCAAGGGTTATGTTGGATTACGACGTTAATCAAGGCTTATGTTGGATTGTGACATTCCTCCATGGTTATGTTAAATTATTGTTATGTTCCTTAATGGATTTTGTCACATTGTGAAATTCATGATAAGATTTTGTAAGGGTTGGGTTTAGTTATGTTTGGAAGATCCCTTATTGGTTTTGTCGCAATGTGACATTCATTAAGGGTTATGTTGGATTACGATGTTCATTAAGGCTTATATTGGATTGTGGCATTCCTCCGTGGTTATGTTTCATTATGGTTATGTTCCTTAATGTCTTTTGTTGCATTATGAGATTCATTATAAGGTTTTTCAATGGTTTTGTGACATTGTGACGTTCATCAAGTGCTATGTTCAATTGCGACATTCCTCCATGGTTATGTCACATTGTGACATCCATATCTGCAATGTTCCTCGAAGGCTTTGTTGGCTTGTAATAGTGCAACGTTCATTAAGGGTTATGTTGTATTACGACATTCATCCATATTTGGAATGTTTTTTATTGGGTTTAGTTATGTTTTCTACATTCCTTAATGGTTTTGTCGCGTTGTGACGTTCATCAAGGGTTATGTTGGATCACGATATTCATCAAGGATTATGTTGGAAGTCAACCATGGTTAACTAAAGTCAAACATGTTTCATTAAAGTCAACTATGGTTCATTACAGTCAACCATGGTTAAACAAATTCAAACATAGTTCGCTAAATTCAACCATAGTCAAATAATAGTCGACCATGACTTAACCTTAGCTAACCAATGTTAACCATAATCAACTATGTTTCACTAAAGTCAACCATGGTTAACCATAGTCAACAATGGTTCATGAAATTCTACTACATAGTCAAACAATATTCATCATGATAACCTTCATTCGACACCCATCGTTAAGAATTTTCAATGATGGTCAAACATACTTAACCTTACCTAACTAATTTCAATAATAGTCAACTATGGTTCACTAAAGTCAACCATGGTTAACTAAAGCCAAACATGGTTCATTAAATTCAAGCATGGTTCACTATAATCAACCATGGTTTAACTATGGTCAAACCAAAGGAAACCATGGTTAGCCAAAGTCAAACATTGTTCGCTAAAGTCAACCATAGTCAAATAATAGTCAACCATGACTTAACCTTAGTTAAACAATGTCAACCATAGTCAACTATGGTTTACTAAAGTCAACAATGGTTAACCATAGTCAACTTTGGTTCATTAAATTTAACCATGGTTAACCATAGTAATCTATGGTTCATTAAAGACAACCATGGTTAACCAAAGTCAACCTTGGTTAACCAAATTCAACCATGGTTAACTAAAGTTAAAATCGCGGTTCACTAAAGTCAACCATAGTTAACTATGGTCAAAATAAAGTCAAACATGTTTAACCAAAGTCATACATTGTTCTCTAAAGTAAACCATGGTAAAAAAGAGTCAACCATGACTTAACCTTAGTTAACCAATGTCAACCATAGTCAACTATGGTTCACTAAAGTCAACCATGGTTAACCATAGTCAACTATGGTTAATTAAATTCAACCATGGTTAACCATAGTCATCTATTGTTCATTAAAGACAACCGTGGTTAACCAAAGCCAACATTGGTTAACCAAATTCTATCATGGTTAACGAAAGTTACAACCATGGTGACCATCATTCGACACCCATGGTTAACTATTTTTAACGAAGGTCAAATACACTTAACCTTACCTAACCAATGTCAACTATGTTTCACTAAAGTAAACCATGGTTAACTAAAGACAACCATTGTTCACTATATTCAACCACAGTTCACTCAAATCAACCATGGTTAACTATGGTCAAACTAAATTCAAACATTAGTAACTATTAAAGTCAAACATGGTTCGCTAAAGTAAACCATGGTCAAATAACAGTCAACCATGACTTAACCTTAGCTAGCTAATGTCAACCATAGTCAACTATATGTATATGTGTATGTGTTATTTATTATGACTTTTTATTGTTGATATAAAAATAACGTTATTAACTTCTATACTGTGAATACTTTAATAAATCTTAATAAATCATATTTAATAATATATTGTTTTGATCCTATGTCTATTTATAATATACTTAAGATTTGATATTCAATATTAAGTATTAAAATTAATATTTAAAATTAAATATTTAATATTTATTAAATATTAATTTTATCCACCATATATATGTTTGTATTTATTTATTATGAATTTTCATTGTAAACATTAAAAGAATGTTAGTACCTTTTATAAATTAAATACCACATATATTATTAAATAGTATTTAATAATATATTGTTTTGATCATATGCCTATGGGCCAACCTGTAACTAGCAACAACCACATTAATAATAATGTGTCTGATATACGTCGATAGGTGTATATTTGGCACATTCTACATTAGAAAATATTATTAATGTGCCAAATATACGCCTATCTTCATATACTAAACACATTATTATTAATGTGGTTGTTGCTAGTTGTAGAATGCTACTAAATGTTCAAAAGGAAAGATTCATAGTACTTGCAATGTGCTCAAAGATAAGAGTGCATAAAATTAGATAATGGAATTTTAAATTCATAAATAAACCCAGCATTGTCATTAACATTGCTGGAATCGATAATAAATTGAAAAGGAAAACTGACTTTTCTTTTCACAGGGAAACTAACTTTCGAATTTTCATCATTTTCACTGAAAAATTTGAGAAAGATTCGAGCATAAAGTTGAATTTTACCTTACCTTAGAGAAATAGGTTCTTTGCTAATTAAATAGGCCATTTGAACTTTGCTGAAATCATCACAAAAAGTATCAGCGATGTTCATGTGAACCTCTCTTTGTTGCAAATCTCCTGTAGGTCTCCCAGGGAAAAAAAATCTTTGTTTTGTAAGTTGTCTAAATAAATAATTACCCACATTTGTAGGTGGGTTGGTGAAAAGTGGTGGTTAAGTATCCATAGGTCACTAATTCAAATACTATGGGTCAAAGGTTGAGAATGGGAGCCATCCATAACAGGGTTGAGCTGTGGGGAATTAGATCGTTCTTCCATTCAAACTAAGGCTGGCCTCGATCAAGGTTATAAACCATGGATATTCATTGTCCTAAAAAAATCATCTAAATAAGTCCCATGGAAAGATTGCTTTCCAAATTGAATGATCAACTCTACCCTTCTGATTGCTTCGTCCTCCTCTGAGAGTACGATTTTAAAGCATGCAAAGAACTTGGTTTTATAAGCCGAGAAGTCCTAGTGTGAGGAGAAAACATTTTATGAGTGCACAAGCTATTCATTTTACATCTAAGTTGCATTTCAAAGAAAACAAATATTGAACCCTCCACATGTTTCACTCCAGATCTGAAACAAAATAGGGATTTTCTAACTTATTTGTCCCAAGACATTTCTCGTTCACAAAAAATAGGGATTCCGCAACATACTTGCAAAAAAAATGGATGTAAAAGTCAAGAAAGAAACCATTGGATCTTCCAATTACAGAAACTATAATACATTCCATAGTTGAAGCAATGCCATGTACAACTTCATTTTATTGACCACATATTTCAACTTGTCTAAAATATAATCTAAGGAAAGAGATCCTTGGGGAATTTTTAATAATTTTTCATTCTTCCTATAATGACCCAAATAGTTGAACTTGCGGGAACTCGTATCTCCCTTTAAATGTTTTTCGGGTCTTGCGGATTGATTTTTTGTGTTCCATTTCCTTTCTCATGCACTTAGTTTAACTTGGTTGGGATAAATAATGATGTTTGAATTGTGTTTATAGTTGTATATTTGGCGAAACAAAATAACAATGGTGACATTCAAATGGATATTCACATGAACAGAGAGAGTATAGAACTTGTTAGATGTAACAATCATAATTAGTTAAATGGAACAAATATGGTCAAATAAGAGTGCATGAATTATCTTGTCGACAGTAAGCCCATCGTCGAGGTGTCAAATGCACTCCATGAGGTTAACATAATTAACTCACTTAGCCTAAACATTCAAGGAATCTTTGTCGATAGAATTTTTTCTGCATGATTTTGAAATAATTTTGAGGGGATGAATCCATTTATGTATCCAGAAGCATGATTTGAACAACACAAAATTTGGATTTATTAAAAAAAATCGCCATATTTCGATAAAAAACTCACCAGACTGACAAAATCTTTGAACTTTTAGACTTCTCCAAATCACCTAATAATATGTGAAATAAATATCATAACTAAAATTATGATTTAAATTTAAAATTTTTATCGATTTCACATAGTGTTTCTTGAAAAATAATTGTTGAATTTATTTGAAATCATTAATATTGATAATTATTTATATAAAAACGCCATTTTCAATTTATTGTTTTTTTTAAATAGTTTAGTAATCTATTCACATAAGCAAACTTAAAACATTTATATGTTTTTAGAAAATTTGGTTGATATATCTTTTTTTTTGTAAATAAGTCATTGTATTATGGTAGCAAAATTACATAACTTCAAAACATATGGCCCAACCATTGTATAACCATGACAGCCGCTAGATGTTCATTTACAATCCCCTCAAACTGTTCCATAGCAAGCATACACCATAAGACAACCAACCCTTTTGCACTGCTATTACATAGACCCATCTTATCCAACATAAATTTTTTATAAAGGTTGATCCTCCTTCCAAAAATTAAACATCTACCTATCGCTATAACAAAAGGACACCAACAGGGGAGAAAACTATGAATCTTATAAATTTTCTCTACTATCAACTCCTACACATGAAAATAACCAAAAATAGATTGACGTAATAACTAGCCAACCAAAAGCAGAGCTAGAGAAATTCATTAGATATCCTTGGTTGGCTTAGGTCCGGAAGGATGGAGTGGGAAGCACGCGCAACCTGAGCTAGGAACAACACCAGCATCAACGACACCCTGAGCGCTCGAAACTCCCACACCCTAAGCCGAGACAGAGTCCGGATAGAGTTGTATACCCACTTTACCATCTATGAGGTCAATTTTGCTGTGCATGAGCCGACAGTCCTAGTTATGCGTTTTCCATGAATGGATAGGTTCCTCATCACTAGCAACCTTATTCTCTATCTCCATGAGAACAAACGCCATGACTCCTTTCATAACCTAGAAGGAGGCCATTATCATATCATAAGCCGATAGATGACCTATAGTTAAACCGGGTTCGAGGACCCACTCGCCAACCCCCCCTGAAGTTCTTCCGAGGACATAGCTTTAACCTTTTCCCATAGGTCCCTCTCTATCTTCTCACTTTCTTCCTTAATATCCATACGGATTTTGTCCCTGAAGAAACATGCAACCTCATGGGATTTCTTTTGCTCCCTCTTAACCCTCAGAGTTTTACCTTTGTTCGTAGCTTGCAGGCCCCTCTGCGACTTTTTCCTCTGGGATCCATCCTAACCCTCCACAACAGACTGTAGGAAATTCCACTACCCGAATTTCTACCTATATTCCACCCAAACTCAAACAAAATGTGAAAACCAGGATAGATGCAAAAAAGCACAAGCCTTCCCCCCTTTCTTATAACACTTTCCTTCTCATCATCCATAATTACCCTATAATGAAACCATCGCTATCATTCATTCGATGGTTAGCCTCCTCCATCAAAACTAATGGATGCCATAGATTTTCATACGTCATCCTCTGTACGAGGATCCAACTGTATTCCTTGTTCACCATCATTTACAGTAGGCCTTAATGGTTCATTAATGCGAGGGTTAAATCAGCCCGTACCCTCCTTGTCCATTCACGATGGGATTCCATCATTCCAAATGTCAGTCAAAATCATTGCGTGTGGCCAGTTGTGGGACTTAGCAGAATTCCTCATGCCATTCCTTTCCCCTATTCTCCATCGCGCATCCTCTGTCACCAGCTAGGAGCATTGGGTGGCCTAGTCTTGGTTCATGAAATCTTCCAGCTGTCCTTCTCGGTATCTCTGCCTCCCCCACATTTGCTAGAAGGTATTCCACCTTGTTCCCATTCCGGGGGACATGGCTGAAGGACCAAGCGTGAGGAGTGCTTAGCAATGCGGCCAACTTTTCCACCATGTGGGAAAGTCGCCAACTCTTTGCCACTTGGATAGTTTCTTTCCATGCTGGAGACTCTGTACCATATGGATAATGTTTCGGGAATCACCTTCAATGATTGTTGGCTCTACCGCTTAGCGTATGACCAAGTTTAGCCTTGCTAGTATTCCTTCCATCTCTGCAACATTGTTAGTTTCTTCACTGATGCTTCCAAATTAGACTTGCACAATATCACCATCTGAATTCCTAACTACACCACCAATACGAGAGCTACCAGGGTTTCCCTTCGAATCCCCATCGAAATTTAGTTTGAAGGACCCAATCAGAGGAGGAGCCCAGTAATCTGGGTTGTGTGGCCCATTGTTCCATCTTTCGAGTACTGTCCTAGTTGGCAACAGTAACACCCCATTCCTTGAGGATACTTCTCTCAAACTCTCTCGCCACCCAGTCTTTGTCATTCCACTGTGTGACTCTTATGGTTTCCTGGATTTAAGTCTCAATATTCGTCCATATTTGTCTATGGGGAGTGATTGTGTCCTGGAATATCCTTTGATTATGTTCCTTCCAAATTTCCCTCATCAAGAATCCAGAGAAAGATAACCAGATGAAATTTACTATGGAATTCTGAAAGGCAAGAAAATCCTATTTTATGATAGTCAGGTCAGGTCTCCTCCTTATTCAGTTTGATCATTTGAATATTTCCACACCTTTGTCCCAGAAGTATGAAACAAAAGGGCATGAATCAAGTAAATGATCCATAGTTTCCTCATCGCCATGGCACAAAGTACACTGCGACGGACCAACCACCCCCGATTTTCTGAGCTTTTCGCCATTCAAGATCCTCTGATGGATGAATAACCATATGAAAGTGGAAACCTTCAGCCATGGGTTCATCTTCCACACTTTTTTCCAAATTTCATCTAGTTGTTCACACTAATTGTTAGCCCAGAGATCATAGGATTCTTTGGTGTTAAAGGTCCCTCTGAGCGAGTGCCCCCATCACAATTTGTTTGGGCCTTCTTGAACTTTAATGCATATTCCCAGAATGTTGTCCCAGATCCTGGTCCAATCCTCTTCAGATACCCTTTGAATCCACCACTCAGGCGGTTTTCATTCCCTATAATCCCCTTCCCCAGTGCCATGTTTCCAAAATTGATTGACCTTAGTCAAACCCAATGCCCTGCATCTAGAATGGCAGATCTCCATGTTGTCATGATTAGCCAGTTTAGGCATCTTCTTCCAGGAGTCTTCCCAAAATTTTGATGAGTCTCCATCTCTAACTTCCCAAAAGTTATGATCCTGGATTATGCTGCTACTGTGGAAGGTGGTCTGCCAAATGTGTGACCTTCGTTTCTCCTCATTAAATTGAACTAGGTCCTTTTTCAAGCGGTTTTGGGCATATTTTACATGCCACAACTTTTCCCATGGTTCTGAGGCATATGAGACCCATCACCACCATATCTTATCCCCCATAGCTTCATTATTCTTCTCCGGGTCTCTAAGCCCAGGCTGCCTTGAGACTTAGGTTGGAAAACTTTGTCCCAACTGACTAATGCCCATTTTTGCTTATCAACATTTCTGCACCACATAAATTTTCTTTGGATACCGATTATTTCTTTGAGGACAGACTTTGGAGCCGCCGTGGCGAAGAAAATATATACGGGCATAGCTTTCAAAATTGATTTGATCAAAGTTACTCTGCTAACAAGATTGAGGGGTCGTAGAGTCCAACTGGATAATCTTCTTTTCATGCGGTCCAATAAATATTCCCATGAGGCTTTTCTGATGACGCCCTCAGCGAGAGGCGCACCGAGATATTTGGAAGGAAGGGAGCTCCCCTAGAAAACCAGAATGAGGGTTATATTTCTCTAAGCGATCCTGGAGGTTTTAAATAAGAGCACTTGTGATTTATCTCTATTTACTTCAAGGCCTGAAGCCTTAGCAAAGGTAGTCAAACATTTCTTAAGAGAAATTTCTTCTCGAACAGACGAGTGACCCATCAGCATCATGTCATCAACAAATTTTTGGTGTGTTTGTGAATCAACTCCAAGGTGGAGTCTTAACCCTTTAGTTTACGCTCTCTCAGTCGTTTCCTTGATCTTCCTACCCATAACCTTAACCATCAAAATAAACAGGAAGGGGGATAATGGATACCCCTGTTGAACGCCCCTGGATGGGATGCAAGTTTTGGTGGAGGATCCATTCAACAGAATAGAGAAGAACGCATACGAAGTTAGAATCATAGTCCATTCAATCCATTCCTGACTGAAACCAAAGTCCTTAAGCATTTCTCTCATGAATTTGCAGCTCAACTTGTCATGTGCTTTAGAAATGTCTAATTTGAGGAGCATGCCTGGTTTCTTGGTGATCTTGAGAGAGCGTATCACCTCATGAACCAATATCATCCCAGCCAATATATCTCTCCCTCCACAAAACCGAATTGCTCCGGAGAAACCGGGTATGGGAGTATGGGTTTTAATTTGTTGGCCATAACATTTGTAATGATTTTATAGATAACATTGCATAAAGCTATGGGTCTGAACTTACTTGGTGAATCAACACCTTCGGTTTTGGGGATGGGGGTCAGAAAATTTGCATTAAACGCCTTTAGCACTCCTTTGGACAATAAGGATTCCTCCATGATCTTCCAACTTCCTTATTTATAAGATCCCAGAAGTGGTGAAAGAAATTTGTGGTAAACTCGTTGGGGCCTGGAGCTTTCCCACTGGCCATTTGATTGACCGCCTCTTCAAATTCTGTCAACTCTAGTGGTTTTTTCAGGAGCTCGTTCTAGTCAGGGGAGACTAGAGAGGGGATGTGCTAAGTGATGTTGGCAATGTCCATCAACCGGTCAGCCCTATCCTCCCTCATGATGGCTCATAATAGCTAACCAATTCATCTTCCATGTCCTCTTTATTTTCAACATAAGGCAGCCTCCGTCTTCAAATGATGGAGTTTATATTTTTTCTGTTCTGGATGACTGATTGGTGAAAAAAAATTGTGTTGCGTTCACCTTCCTGAAGCCATTGATTTATGGACTTTTGTTGCCAATAGATCTCCTCCCGACACTCACGTGCATTGAGTTGCTCAATATGATATATCATCATATTGAATAATATTTAATAGTTTGTCAAGTCTATTAATTTGAATAATGCTTTATTCGAAATCTTAATATGTTTAATAAAAACAAAACACAACAATAGTTAAATAGAGCTAAATTGGCCTTAGCCCCTATATCCTAACATAAACAAAACAAAATAGTTCTAGATATAGCTTGGCACATGGTAATACTTATAGATAAAGGAGAACCGTAGATTCTTTGTCCCATTTATCATCTTCATTAATGAGGATGGGGTGTTGGGAGTCCTTTCTAGTCGTATTGCCTTATATTTGTCCCTCGTTCCTTTTTTCTTCAGTGTCCTCTAGAAAATTCTTTGAACCTTGGATGGATTTTAGAAAGAAGTAGTATTTTTTTAGTTAAGTTGTTGTATCTCTTCCCAAATGATACTAAGTAGGGGGTTGTTCTTATATAATGAAAAATCCATGTGATAGATAGATTATAATTTCATTTACATATTCCAATGTAGGTCTATGGCCAAAGAGTACGTGGTGGTTTTTCTTTATGAAAACACCCCTTATTTGGGATGTTGTGAATCAAAACTTCACATACTTTCTTGTTGTTAGTGGTATTGTTGCACCCACGAACAATCTCCTCTAGTTTGCCCCAATTATGAATCATGGTGGCCTTGTGTTGACCAACAAAAAAGTTGTGTTATTTATTGGGCCATTGCATTACTACCTGTGGTTTGAGTCCTTCTGGAGGTGGATTTTTAACAAAACCTTCATGTAGGGGGTATACCTATACCTTTATGCTTGGGCGATGTTGGTTCAACCTTCTTCTATTGTTCCTTATGTTAGTATTCTTTCCCTGCGACCTGTTTCTATTTCCTCTTCTTTCTTAAGGTGCTTTTGTAATGCCCCATATTTTGACTTTGACAACTAAACTACATTATGAACTATTTTGTATTTCTTTGTGTATCATTTGTTGAACTCAACTAGACTGATAGAACCATAATATAGGGACATATGGACCTACCTATATGCAAATTTAATGTATGAATTTACTATTTATGTTATTAGGGATGAAAAATGTATGATTTCCTTCAAGCATGGAAATTTAAATAAAAAAATTTGGTATGTGGATACCAGTTTGAATTATATTGTGTATGGATAATTGATGTGATACACATGGTAAATAACTTGCTTGTTTACATTGTTTTCCAATTAATGACATTGTAATCACATGAAAACAATTATATGGTTATGCCTGATATTGTTTTTTTGGTAAACTAACCTACAAGTTAAATAGGCTAAGAAATAATGAGGTAATTGTGATATTAAAATAATATTGATATCTTTGACATTGAAAGAGTAATGGTATTCTATGAAGCACTATTTAATGGTTTAATTATTGGTTCAATGTGTTGTTATGATATCTAGGCAAGTACATGTTTTATAGGAAGCATAATTGCCCAAACTGGCTATTAAATGGCGTAGTTCTAAGAACAACAACCAAAACTTAATATGGTCCATAAACCATGGGAATATATGTCTTAGACGTTAAAACACAAAGCTTGTCCAAGGTATTCTCATAGAAAATACATTACACTATTTTGTTTCATTGTAAATTAGAAAACCGACATTACATTAAATATTGAGGATTTACAAGTTCCTTACGAAGAAGTCTAAAAATTCTATATTTTAAACATTTTTCCATTAAATTCAAACAAACAATATTTATCAAAATTACAATTTTAAATTAATAAATTGAATCGAAAATAAATTAACACCATAAATTATCCCTATCCCTATTATGACCAAGTAAATGATGCAATATTAATATATATTATTTATAAATTATATACATTTAAAATAATTATTTAAATTTCAACCAAGAATATCAATTTTACTTTGCTCATTTAAACCATTTGAAAAAACCAAATCTTAAAATGTTTACAGTAAGAAATTTCTCATAATAACACATAACAACAACAATAAAGTTAAAGTTTATCTTTTATATACTAAACTACATAACATTTACTAAATATTATTACAATAAATACACCATATATATATATATATATAATCTCTTATAATTTAAATGATAATTTTTTTCAAAATTCTTCAAACAAAGTTTCAACTACTTATAACAAAGTTCTTATGCACGGGATGTATCTCATAGGGTGGAGCGCTCGTATATCCATTCGTGAAAAAAATCCTTACCAAATTTAAAGAAATAAAAAAATAGCTACAAATAACACTTCATTTGATAAATATGTTTTAAAATAATTTTAAAAAAATAATATATTAAAGTTTTAACAATCCTCCCCCAATCTTCTTTGCTAAAATGAATTCCCTTTATGTGTAAATGCAAATGCATATGGATAAAGTTCTAATAATAATTTATAATTTTATTTTTATTTTAAATATTAAAATGTGTAAAGGAATGTCAATAGGATGAATCTACTAAAAATGATAAATAAATATGATTATTTTCCTTTCTCAAATAAATACTAATGATATGTTAATTAAAAATCAAGAATGAAGTTATAAGCATGTAAGTTGCATAACATCTCACACAATTTAAATATATAAATATTGATATATTTAAATGAAAATGTATTTATATATTAAATGAATTATAGTAATATTGAAGTTAATAGTGAGGGGTCGCCGTTATGGCTGGGTGGCTGGGGCGGTCGGCTGTGGCTGTCCCCACCCAAGATCGACCCCGAGACCCCGTCTTATTCGACGTTCTCGCCTTCCATTGAGCGTCGGTTTAACTATCATATGAAAAAAAGAAGTTAATAGTGATATTGAAGCCACTAAAATGAAAACGTTTATTTTTAACCATAACACATTTACTTACTATTGGAATATCAATCTAATTAATTATTTATAAATCTATTAAGCACAAAGAAGGATCCAATTTCTTGAGATACAATTTTTTCCTTGATGTGTAAAAAATTTAAGAAATGTAAAAATTTTCTAGTAGACATGTTTTTTTTAATAGTAATATTATTATTTAATTTTTATTATTGAAATATGTCAAGTTACATCACAACATCTCCTCCATACACGATTCATTTTTAACTGTTTTGTTTAGAGAATGATAATTTGATTTTCATTATTTCATTCTTCTTATCTATAATAGTGTAATTATATAAAGTTAACAAAAGCAAAATTTTAAAATCATATTATTTAGAGAGTAAATTTAAAATTTATTCATATAACCATGAGAGGAACATATAGAATAATCATAAATATGAAATATGATATGATTCATTTAAAAATGGATGAATCACTTGAATGCCACTTTTAAACAATTTTGTTTAGAGATTAACAATTTGATTCTCGTCATTTTGTTGTTGTTTTAATAATGCAATTAGACTAAGTTAACAAAATAATTTAAACATATTATTTAGAAAGTAAGTTTAAAGTAATTTGGTTCATTTAACTATTATTATATTAATAAATAAATATTATTTTTAATATTTTTTACAATAATTTAAAAAAGACATTGAAAATTTATGAAAATTTGGGAAGATAGATCATTAATATGATAAGGAAAGTGTCAAAGAAAATTGATAATTTACTTTTCAATGTAAAATTGAATATGACAAGATCCATTAAAAATGGATGGAAGAATTTCCTAGAAATCAATTTCTAAAATTTTTGTTTGAAAACCAAAATATAATCTCATCACTTCCTCTTCTCTTCTTAATTGTAATAAGAATTTAGTTCTAATATATATATATAGATAGATAGGTTCAAATTTAAATATTTAATACTTGTACTTTCCCTCACTTCTAAATCTATGTAATTGCATAAAATTGTATCTTTTACAAAAAGATGAATGTTGCTTAGAGAAAAAAATATGATTACCGATCTCTTATCCAAAGGACTTCAACTTGGAGAAGGCATATGGAAAATATGGGTAATGGACAATAACAATATTTTGGAAGTAGATCCAGGACCATGGGCCTAGGATGAAGACCACTACAATGAGCCTATTTTGTAGTGGAGCATATAGACGAGTTGGAGAAGGATATTTGCTTCAAAGTTTTGAAAATCTCCTTTATTACAGTTTACATCTAGTACATATATATAGTTTTATGTATGGACTGTTATTTTTTTGGATTTGTGGCCTACTCTATTAGATTTTATATGTATTTAATCTTTATGGTCTATGAGCAATGTGATTGTTTTCAATAAAATAGTTGCGATTTTTTTTCAAGGAAACAAATTGCATTAACTTCTAGTGGTTGAGAGTTGTGAATAACAAAAAGACGGGTACTATCTTTAAATGAGGGGAAGTGTCTACAAATTTATGAGGATGCATTTTCTAAGGAAAGGATATATGTGTGGAATGTCCTTAAAATATTTAATTAGGGATTTGTGTAACATTTATATATAAACAAATATGGTTGAATATGTGTTTACCATTGATTTTGTTTAAATGATCAGAATTAAGTTAATTGCTTGGAAAAGGTGAAATGCATTATACAACTACGTGTGGATGAGATGTGTGTGGATGAGATGTGTAATGTGATATTGATAAGGTTAATCAATTAAAATGAATTAAAAATTAAGACTATAAAATGGAAATGAAAAATAAAAAATTATACTATAACAAGAATGAAAATAATTATAATAAGAAAGTAAATCAACATTTAAATATATTTAAACTTTTATCTTTTAAGCCATGAAAACTTTGGCTTCCAACTTTTTTTAATATTTAATAAATTAAGAAGTAAGATAAATCTATGTTAATTAGTACCAAATACCATTCCAACATATCAAATCCAATTTAATTAATTATACAATAATGAGAAACAAAGTAAGAATTTTCAAAAAAAAGAAGGAAAAGATAAACAAATAAAATAGTTCTTTTAAACTTCAGTTTTAATTTTATTAAATTCCTTTCTTTGACTTTCCAAAACCTATAGTAGATTCACCCTTTATACAGAACTATTAACCTACATCAATAAAAATTATATATTTTAATCTTAGTTTAGGAAATATCCACTTCTTATCACATAATATTAACACAAAGTCATCCATTCCTAGATTTAGTTAGAATATGTGTCCATAATCTACACAACTAAGTCACCTAAGTATTATCTTTGAGTGCTCTTCCACATGGAAAATTACGTAAACTTCAAAATAGTTTGCATTACACACATGAGTGGGCATGGAAAATTATGGCAGTGTGTTTAAGCATTTCTTTAAAAGCATAAACAACTAGGAATTATGACTAAAAAATTATACAACAATTCAACCATGCAACGGATAGTCATTAATGAAGAATATGAATTCCAAGGAATAATGAGTTCGCTTATGTTAGAAATAAAATTACCAATAATTGATCAACATGAATATTAGGACATGATTAGTTTTCCTAAGCAAGAGATCTACTAACTCTAGAAATGTAAGAGGAGGTGCACAAAGACCTTTCAATAGATGACACACGCATGCATAACCTCTTTGATGAGGCTTGGTCCTTGGAAACCTATGCATGACTACCATGGTGGCATTCATTGCTAGTGTAATTACAAAATAATATATTTCCATTATTCTTGTATAATGTCTCATGAATTGGTATGGTTTTAACCATCAATTTTTAGGAACAAAAAATTAGTTCAATGTTCGTTGATTTGATTTTAGCATTATATTTATTTTCATATATATATATATTTTAGGAACATATAGGTATCTTCAACTATGTTCTGTCAACTATGCAAAAAAAAATGTAAATAAAACATTTAGGAAAGAATTTTTGTCAAATATGCTAGCATTTCCTTTTATGTGGGAAAAGCAGGGATTGCACCCCTCTTAGTAACCATAATTGCACTACAGGAATTTGCAAACTTGTGTGCCTCCCTCAAACCCTTTTCTTCCTACAAAAAAGAAAAAAAATGTTAGTCATTCCATTTAGAAATCAAACTCATTGAATAAGATTCACAACCATTATGTCAATAGGAAGAAAAATTTAAAATGATTGTGATCATGCTTCCAAAGAAATGTTGCACATGGTGCATTTTCTACTTATGATTGAAACGAACCTGCAAAATGGTGAAGTCCTTGGCCAATTGGCTAAGAATCCCACTGAAAAACGCATCACCAACACCTATTTTGTCTACAGCTTGCACTATCGGGTAATCCATTCTCCCACTAAAATCATGACACACACACACACACACCAATTACCTTGAGTACTGTGGTAAAGCCACGGATCCTTATCAACACTAACTACACATTCAAAGGAATAAAATAGAAAGGATTTGTCATCAAATATATAGGATTTGTAAGTGTTGGGTAAATTCTTTTGTTGCAAAACAGACAAGGAAAAAAATCTCTTCCAAATTTTGATATGGTGTTCATACCATATAACAATGTTGTGAACTACCATTTCTGAAAAAAAATATTACTTACAAAAACAACAAAGAAAAACCATATATATAATAGC
This sequence comes from Larix kaempferi, assembly GCA_027924585.1. Lineage (NCBI taxonomy): Eukaryota > Viridiplantae > Streptophyta > Pinopsida > Pinales > Pinaceae > Larix > Larix kaempferi. The sequence goes on from BSBM01000738.1 coordinate 32,806,734, forward strand.
ATGCACTACAATCTTTTATAAGAAATATAGAAAAAGCACTACATATAACATTATACTATATTGTTTTTGAGTAAATTGTAGCTTGCATTATTATTTTCTAAAGTAAAAATAGAACAACGTATAATAAATAGCCTATGATATTGTTTTTTATAGATCAAATATAGTTCAAAATGAAATCACTCCATATAATAGCTTGCAATTTTTTCTATCATCAAATATAGAAGAAATACTATAAGCAATAAATATAACAACCTGCAATGCTTCTTTTTTAGCAAAGATTGCATATAAAAGCACATGCATATATAAAAGCATAAACATTTATAGAATTTACATGGAAAAAAACATGGCATTCAAAACCTCAAACTATTATATATAATTTAGGATAATAAAAACAACCAATTTCCCTTAAATGCTTTAAAAATACTATTTTTAGATGATTATTGAATTTACAATAAGGTCATGGTTTATTATATGAAGATAACATCTTGTCTAATTATTGATTGATCATTGGGATGGGAGGCCGAACCATGCAAATAGCCTAGGTTTAAACCCTCATTTTTACAAAAAGGGTCATAATTTATTATATGAAGACAACATCTTGTTTAGTTGTTGATTGATGATTATGCTGGGAGGTCAGACCATGTAAACAACTTAGGTTCAAACCATCAATTTTTTGTTCGCAAACAAAGCTGGGTCTGCAACTTCCATCTGTACATAGGAGCCATAATAAAGAAAGAAGAAGAGGGATACTCAATCAACTTAACGAGGATTAATAACCATCTATACGTAGGAACCATAATAGAGAAAGAAAAAGAGGGATACTCAATCAAATTAACTAGGATTAATAACCATTGTGTCCATCTCTCTCATGTCCAATTTAACAAATAATAACAAAAGGACCTTGAAGTAAATATATTGCAAGGTTTTGGTAGAAACTGTAGAAGCAACATTCGACTTGCCTACCCAATGAAATGTAACGGGCTTGAAGAAGGAGTATGGGGTGTTGGTAATAGAGCACGCAAATAAGGTTTTTTTCCTAAAACCTGAAATAAATATTGTTAAAAAAAAGAATGAAAATAGGGTTTCCCCCCTGCTTTCATAACTACTCAGGATTCCTTGTGCATCCTTGTTTGTGCAAATAGGTAAGCGAGAAGCAATGTTTATAAGGAACACACATTCTCAAAAAGGGAAAAAGAGAAGCAAACATTTTTTCCATCTAGAGGACAGTAACTGTTTGCTAGGAGTTTCACATGTGTTTCCATTTTCAAAACATTTCTTGGAAGGAAATGAGGGGGAGGGAAACATTATGAGAAACATAGCTTCATATTTTATTGTAATGTGGGTTTTTCCAAACAAATTGTATGAAGAAAATACACAATACCAAATAAGCATGAACATGATATGCCATGCAACAAAACAAATAATCAGACAAATTGGTTTTTTTCATAATCCAATGGTGTAAAATCCATAGGCAATACCTTCAATGTAAAACATGTGCATCCTTCTCAATGATGCACGGTTTCTAGCAGATAATGATGAATAGCGCATCTACAGGTCAGAACATAAATATGAGCTATATGGTATTAAAACAAAGACCTCAACGTGGATAAATCTGACTGCTCTTCCCTATAAACTTTTCAAATTTGCAAAGTAGGTATTCAATTTCCCATTGTAGATCTTGTGGTTTATGATTATAAATATCCTTTTGAGACTATTAGAGATGAGGTTTAAGCATCATGCACAAAAGGTAGAATTCACATGCACTTTTCCATAATTTTGCATGTGAATGTCAAGATATATGCATGAAGTTGTTTTAAAAAATGATATATATATATATATATATATATATATATATATATATATATATATATATATATATATAAGAGAATCATCCCACTTTCCCTTGGCTTTGTTCTTTGCATTAATGCAGAATATAAATCAAATACATACTCTTTTTTATTACAAAGATCTTTTTTTTGAACCACTTTACAACGTACCTCCACTTCACATAGGTTGCAATAAAGCATGCCATCATCACAAACTTGTAGGCTACAATAAAGCATGCCTTCATCACAAACTTGTTGATTTGAAGATTGTGTTTTGGAACAAGTACTCTTGCATATATGAGAAAAAGGGAAACATGCATAACTAACCATCCAAAACGATAAAAGAATATTTCAAAGACACTTTTCTTTTCATCTAAGTTCTTGGATTCCTTCACTTGGAATACAGTCACTAGGGCACCCCCTCTGACTGGACCTTTTCTCCCATAGATTCATTGTTTGCATAATTAACAAAAGTAACAGATCCAAGTAATGGATCATTGTATGAAGCTTTTATAGGATAAAAAAATTTCCCGTACTTTTTAGATCTGAATACACAAGGATCTACTCGGTCAGTTGATGCACACCATATATATTGACAGAAAACCAATGATACCTACAAACATTAAGAGGAATTTAGATACTCCGCTAAATGAAATAACTACCAAAACTGTAACAACCCAAAATCCTAGTCACCTTCAAGAGGAAATGGGGTGAATTTTTGTTTTTGTTTTTAATTAACATACTTTCAAGATTCGTACAATCATCAATTCACCTGCCAAGTGAATAACATCTAGACACTTAGGTACATAGATTTAATGCAATATTGAAAATCCCTTTGAAGCATAGAGGCATGCAATACCAAGTTTCTCTTTATGATATTATAAAATAGGTTTTAAGTAGAAAATCACTTTCAACTTCTTATACAAACTTGGGTAAGAATTACCACACGAAGCTTCGAACTTGGCACAACATAGAAGAACACTCCTTCTACACAATAAGCTAGTTCCATAACTCGATGTTATCTTTAACACATCACTCTTAACTAGAGTCATCTAACACCAGAAACATGCCAATGTACCATAAGTCTCACATAGATAAAAACCAAGATATACACCTATCTTTCCATATAATGACATGCAATACTTGTTCAACATTATATCAAATAACAAAAGATATATCACAGTGCGAATACTTGTAGAGTAATGAATCAGTTCGATACTCAATCATACTTGGTAATTATAATCATTAAATGCAACGGTGTACGAACATACATTCATGTGCTAGATTCCATTTTATACAAAGATACTTATTCAATAAGTTACATACTTATTCAACCTTTAGAAATTTTGTCGACACATCTTTACTGCATAATGGAAAACATTTTCTAACACAGAAGTATGCAACCCAAATAATATTCAGCATCATGGTGTCGTAGTTTTCATTAACAAGAAATTCAACTAACCATTAGATGTAAGTGTACTATTAATCTCACCTACATATAAATATGAGAACATGTCAAAGTTTTTCTCTTACACCCATTAGATACTATGTCAACCATAGATTATGTCGAAAGGTGTAATCATAACCTTAAGAATAATTGGCTAAGTTATGTTGACTATTCTCCTTTACATCATTTACAAAAGGCATACAAACATGTTCCTTTTCACATATACTCTTACATAGATCGCACTCGAATGCAAACCGGTCTAAGATAACATCTTATTCTTAGTCCACATAAGATTTTATACATTTATTCAAGTGCACAAGAAGCTTATCCATTCTTCTATTGCATCCACAATCATGAGTATATATTTAAACTTAATCAACGCATACAATGTACGATACATCCAATGCATACATAGCTCATGCATACGATAAACATAATGCGTCTATAGATACAAATCTTTAGGCATCCAAAATCATACTCAACTAATGCATACAAGGTATGAGACATCCAAGGCATACATAACATACTTCATATGTTTTATATGTATGTATGTATGTATGTAAATTTATATAGATATCTATATCTATAACATATAACATACTTCATATGTTTTATATGTATGTATGTATGTATGTAAATTTATATAGATATCTATATCTATAACATATGATATTAGCATTTATATACCTATATACTCATGCTATTTCTTACATGTGTCTCCCCCACAATATATATGTATACACCTTGAATGCATCTTTTAACTCTGAATAACATTTTCTTAACTTTATAAACAAGATCAAGTAGAGGCTACGCTCTATCGTGATGTTGGTCCATTTTATATAATTTTTCTCTAAAAACATTTAGTAACTCTATTTTAGAGCGGGGCAAAATGAAGCTAGATTACACACCAACAAGATCTTACTAATAAACCAATGTTAAATGCATATGTTGATCAATGCCTAAATCATAACTCTTATGATTCCGCACATGCACCATATCCCATGCATCCAATGTACTTATCACGCTTACAATGAAATTCTGATGCATACAATGTAATTCTTTTGCAACATAAATGCATGTAGTTAAGCAATGCATATAATATAATTCTGACACATACATGAATACTAATGGCTTAACACAACATCCCACATGCATAAGTGACTATCAATGTCTTGACACAGTGTTGTAACTAGTGTATGCAACATCCAAGGAATGCACACAAAAATATTACAAACAACATGGAAAAAGTAACTATAATTCACACGCCGTCCCTTCCACGCAGAGATAAAATAGGGTTAGGGGAGAGGCTCCTATTGTTGTGCGGGAACCAGTAGTGGTCATGGTTCCCGTCACATCAACCACCCAAATCTTGCACATGACAAAGCATATTAAAAAACATTAAACAACTTATTTTTGCACATATATATATTATATTAAGTCCAAAATAGGAGTAAAAACTGATTGGGACCCAGCTCACAGTATTCAGTCCATTTAATGCCAACATTAAAAACCATCCACTCCAATTGAGAATCCACTCTGTCTTGTCATTAATTACAAATTAAACATCAAAAAACCCTCTCATACTCAATCTACTAAGTACATCATGGGCATCACATCAGCCCTCATGAACCACAACTGGAGAAGCAACAATCAAGCAGCAGGATCCAGTGTTCCATCACCCATTACCACCTGCACACTGCAAGTGGAAAGGAGGGTCAGCATCTGGTACAGAGTTATTCAACAACTCACACATGCAACCTCAATAAATGCCCCAACCCACTGAAAAAAATCAAATCACCCATTAAAATTCATGAAATCCAAAGGAGCTGCCAACCTCTACGAATGCCCAAAAGCAGAAATGCATTAAACTCAACAAATAAAAAAATCTTAAAAATCCATTAAACCATTAGATCAGCAAACAGAATTCCAACTGCTGTCCTCTACGAATGCCCTCATAGAATTCGAACTGCCATCCTCTACGAATGCCATAAATTCTGCAAATAAAAAAATTCATTTCATCCATTAATCTGAACATCAAATCAAGCATTGCACTGAACCCAAGCAGTTGTCCAACAGCAAAGAGCACATGGATCATGCAAACCCAAATCTCTAGCCATTGGATCGGTGCCAAATCAATCCTAGCCTCCCATTCCCAGAATTAACCCTTCAATCCATGTCATTTCCCCTATGCAATCTTTTTCAACATAAAAAACTATAAACCAACCTCTTTGCACACAATTGAACCCATTTGCATCCATTCAATTCATCAACAGCCCAGCAGTGCGTGCATGTATCAGCCAGGACTCAGCCAAGCAGTGCGTTTATCAGCCAAGCAGTGCATTTAACAGCCAGGACTCAACCATCCATCAACAGCCCAAAGGTTGTGTGCACAGTATCAGCCATACATCAACAACCCAACAGTGTGTGCACTGTGTGACAGGTATGTACAGTAACCTACTTGTTGAAAGGAACATTAAAACTATTTCAATTACTTTTAATATCCATAACAATATGAAAATTATTTACATAATCTCTATGCTTTTGTACAGTTCCATTGATATCCTGACTTTCGAAGCAGTATAGTTTACATAATCTCAAAGCTGTTGTCAACAATAGTATCATGGCAATAAGTGAAATAAAACCAAAATAGACTATGGAAAGAGTGAAAGCATCAGAGCAATTGATGATCAAACTCTTATAATTAATAGTTCAGTGACATCTATGAATAGTTCAGTAGCTAAAAAATGAGATCACGGGCAGTATATTAAGAGCCTCAGGCGAGCAGAGCAGGGGTGAGTTAACACTGGGAGAAGCTATATTCATATGAACATTTCAATACTAGCCAAGCAAACATTAAAATGGCCACAATCAACATACAGACATGATAGCAGTGTGATAGTAGTGTTACTCGCTTCTCTTTAACAAGTCCACATTTTCTCAATTTTCAAACCTGATATTTCACTTAAGAAGCAGAAATATAATACTAATCAGATCTATACAGGGGTTTAACAACAACTCAACTACAGGGGAATATTCAGTAGCAGCAATGGCAACCCTACTAACAGTAGTAATAGTAACAATTAAATCACCAATTGAAAACCAATTTGTAACCCCAGCCAACAACACATAACTAACATCCAACAGCATTACTATTCGTAACCCAACCAACGTCCAACCCCTAGCCCTTTCCTCCTTTGAATTATTATAGAGATATTGGAAAGAAGAGAGTCCTAAACAACTTACCTTAGTTCTAGTATTTTGGGAGGACACATGTAGCTAAATCTTAGGAGATGCTGGCTCAAATCTAGAGAATAGTTTCCTCCTCCATTGTTAAGCAATTGAAACAGTGAAAATTATTAAAACCACCAAAACTCCATACCAGACTCAACCATTGCGTTACTCAATATTCCATCTTTGTTCTCATTTGATCAATCACATTTCTCCAATCTTTCAAAGCATGCTTCCCTAAAAAAATGGAATCCCCAGATAAGTGCAAGAATTTCATTCAGCATTGAAATCTTAAACATGAGCAATTTTGTGGATTTGTTTGTAATTCCAATGCATAAGGATCTATAATACTCACATGTTATTTATCTGGATGTTGTAGATTCTCATAACCATGCCAAGAGTCAATATTGCACGTCGCACAAGGAACACAAGGAAGCGGGGTACCCAGATACAATGCACATCATCGGATGATGAAAGGGCCCGTGTTCCAAATGACAACATTGTTACATCAAATTCTGAGAATGGTCCTGTGGAAGATGTAGATGCTGTGGTTCCACCATCAATGACAGAGCCATCGCCACCAACAGTTCCAGCATCGCCCATTCTCCCACCATCTTCCACAGTGCAAGGTGCCATTTCAACGAAGAAAATCAGTGCAATTAGAGGATGGACCAAAGAAGACATGCTGGCTGCAATTGACGATGTCGAATTCAAGGGGTTTTCTGTTAGAGCAGCGGCCAAAAAACATGGGATTGCACCCACGTCAATCCATTACTGGATAAATGGCCTGACCCATACCAAGAGGAGAGGCCCTCTTACAGTCATGACTGAACAAGAGGAGGAGGAGGTAGTGGTGTGGTGCAAGGAGATGGCCGAATTGGGACATGGGCTAGAGTTGATACAACTGAAATCAACTATTGCTCAAATTTGTCAGGGGAGGCCAAACCCATTCAAAGATGGGTTCCCAGGTAAGTCTTGGTGCGCTGGTTTCAAAAAAAGGCATCCAGAGCTAGTGCTACGAACTGCAGAGGGTTTGGACAGAGATAGGGCATTGAATCTATGCCCCACGGTTGTTTCCAAGTTCTATGACACTCTTTCTTCTGCATATGAGAAACACTCTTACAGTCCAGACCATATTTGGAACTGCGACGAGACAGGGTTACAGGCAGGAAGGAATTGTGGCATGCGGGTCATTGCAAAGAGAGGGAGCAGGAATGTGCCGAAGATTCTGCCCAAGAGCAGGGAGTGGATAACCATTCTATCATGTGTGAATGCAATTGGCTCAGCAATCCCGGGGTTTTATTTGTTCAAGGGCAAAACTCGGCTGCAAAACTATATCCAAAACTGTGAACCTGGGGCGTGCATGGCTGCACATCCCCATGCATGGATGACTAAAGAACTTTTCCTGAATTGGCTTTTCCACTTTGCAACATCCATACTAGGCGGTGTCTCGCCTGAAAACAGACACCTGTTGGTTTTAGATGGCCATGGCAGCCACATTGCTGTGCAAACCATCGAGGAGGCAAACAGGTTGGGAATTGACTTGTTAACACTTCCTGCTCACACCACTCACAGGTTGCAGCCCCTGGATGTGAGTGTGTTTGGGCCTTTCAAGGCTTATTTCAGGTCGAAACGTGCTGCATGGATGGCTCAGAACCCAGGGGTAGAGGTAAAGAGGTTTGAGTTAGCTGAGCTTGCAAGCAAGGCTTTCAAAAGGGCTCTCACACCCTCCAATATCAAGGTTGGCTTTAGGCGAACAGGTATCTGGCCATTGAATTATGATGCTCTTATGCATGACACTCAGTGTAGCCAAGCATTTGATGTGGATGGCCAAGAAGCTGGCAAAGATCTTGAGGATGTCGAAGACCAATTGGATGGCCAACAAGAGGCAGATGCTGTGGACAACATCATGTCCCTTTCTCAAGGAAATTGCGAAGGAGTTGGTGCTTCTGACCATGATGAACAGGTCTATGAAACACAATTCGATGATGATGCAGCAAAAGATAACATGGGTTTAGGTGGTCCATCCAGCACACAAGTGGATTCTGGGGCAAATATAAATGTGGTCGATGGTTGTCGTAGTCCAGGAAGCCCCAATCACACATTGTCAATGCCAACCCAAGTATCTCAACCATCATGGATGGCAGAGGCCATGATGAACTTGAACAGACACATTGGTGATTCCACCAGCGATGAAAGCATGAATATGCCTTCGCAGCCAAATGAGATTGTCCATTTTTATGTTGATGGTGGGTTGGTAGCAGATCCTAGCATAGACAACGAGGATGCAGTTGAAGAATATACCGCAACAGAAGAACCTCTCATAGCTGAAGAACCACTGCCAGGGAACACACCAAGGCTTGACAGATTCCTAAAGTTGCCAATGGAGAGAGTGTCAACGCAAGGAAGGGAAGGACAGACAGACATTCTCCAATTGGGCCAGAGTTCACAACTGCTCACTTCAGAAGAGTACATGAGCCTCTTGGTTGAATCTGAACGAAAGAAGAAAGATTTGCAGGAATTAAAACAAAGGAAGAAAGATCTTGCAAAGGAAAAGAAGGAAGCAAGGATGATTGCAGCTGGACAGCGGGCACAGGAAAGGATTGCAAGAGAGGTTAATCGACAAGAAAAAGCGCACCAGAAGCAGTTGGCAAGGCAAGCAAAGGAAGCGAGGAAGGTGCAACAGATGAACCAAAATAGTGCATCACAAATGGAGGAAAGGAATGTGATGGCTGATACTCTAAGAACAACCAGTGAAAGGAACATGATGGAAGGATCATTAGAAGCGTTTGCAAGCAGTGCACGATTCTACCAGGATCTTATTAACATTCAGATACCCCGCTATAATCCTGCAGGTTTACACCCCAGCTCTATTCCTACTACTGCAGGGTGCCATCCTATGTTAGCTTATCAAACACCAGCAAATATTCCAGGGGTCCCATGCACAAGTCAGGCCTATGGCTATTCAATTCCTCCTTGGTTGCAAGGAGTAAATTGGCCTCAATCTGTTTCCACCAACCCCACCCTTCCTAATCAAACATGCTCGGTAAGATCACCCCACTTGTCTCAAGCTGGAAACCCTACAGAAAATGATGTGGGAGGTGACGAACCTCTTGAAGAATAGGGTAGAAGGTGTATGGACCAACCAAATGGTATTCTGTGATCAATTTATTTTCTTTTTGTGCGGCCCCAATCAAGCGTGGTGAGGGCTTGATATAACCTAAATCCCAGTCATTGACATCTACTGCAAGCAAAGGCATTGTTTTGACTTCTACTTCAGACAGAGGCGGTGTATAGACCAACCAAATGGTAGTTTGTGATCAAGGCATTTTCTTTTTGTGCAGCCCCAATCAAGCATGGTGAGGGCTTGATATAACCTAAATCCCAGTCATTGACATCTACTGCAAGCAGAGGCATTGTTTTGACTTGTACTTCAGACAGAGGCGGTGTATAGACCAACCAAATGGTAGTTTGTGATCAAGGCATTTTCTTTTTGACTTCTACTTTCAGACAGAGGCATTGTTTCGACATCTACTTCAGATAGAGTTATTGTATTTGTATTTCAGTGCTATTGCTATAAAGTGCAGTTGTTTAATTATAAATGAGCAGTTCTTATTTATTTATGTTTTTTTCCATAAACAAGGAAGTTAACCATAAGCATTGAGGTTGGTGTTACACACAACTTGACATTGTGGAGAGCACAAAGTAAGGTCTAATGGAGAAGTTGGGTCAAATTCTCTATACTCATATACCATTTAAGTAGATATACAACATGAGCATACATCATTCTACTTTGTCTAAAAAAAATTCATTGTAGATTCAAGTCTAATAATGCCAAAATAGTAGGTCATATATGCTCTAATAATGCCATTCTACTTACTATGGGAAACAGCACCGAGGTGGATAACATTGCACAGGGTGGTAGAGCAGCCCGGGCAAAACGTGAAAATGCCAACCCTAAACCTCACGTAAACCCTAAAAAGTTCCCAACTCATGTGCTGGACACGAGTCGAAAGGGAATGGGCACCTGTCATACAACGAATGTGGACTGCCGGGTGTCCGTTGGCGTGCTCGCGTGGACCCCGCACCACAATTGGTGTCCCTCCCATAACAGTCACTCAAAACTCATAAATATTCACTAAAATATCTACTTATTTTGCAGCCTCAAATAGTAATATAAAGATGAATGTCAAGTTCAAAAACATACTACTGCCTAATTCCCAAAAACATAACCAAAATCATAATTGATACATAATTGAACCAACATTCAACCAACAAACATTCACACTATATATTACAGCGAGCATAACCATAATTGAACCAGCTTTAAACCAACATTCACACTATATTTCAAATCCACAACATTTTCATATCCACGAGGGGCCATGCCAGACCGAATATCCACATACTCTGCTTATCTTGCAGCCTCAAACAGTAATATAAAGATGGATGTCAAGTTCAAAAACATACTGCTGCATAATTCCCAGAAACATAACCAAAATCATAATTGAGCCATAATTGAACCAGCATTCAACCAACAAACATTCACACTATATATTACAGTGAGCATAACCATAATTGAACGAGCTTTAAACCAACATTCACACTATATTTCAAATCCACAACATTTTCATATCCACGAGGGGCCATGCCAAACCGAATATCCACATACTCTGCTTATCTTGCAGCCTCAAACAGTAATATAAAGATGGATGTCAAGTTCAAAAACATACTGCTGCCTAATTCCCAGAAACATAACCAAAATCATAATTGAGCCATAATTGAACCAGCATTCAACCAACAAACATTCACACTATATATTACGGCGAGCATAACCATAATTGAACCAGCTTTAAACCAACATTCACACTATATTTCAAATCCACAACATTTTCATATCCACGAGGGGCCATGCCAAACTGAATATCCACATACTCTGCTTATTTTGCAGCCTCAAACAGTAATATAAAGATGAATGTCAAGTTTAAAAACATACTGCTGCCTAATTCCCAGAAACATAACCAAAATCATAATTGAGCCATAATTGAACCAGCATTCAACCAACAAACATTCACACTATATATTACAGCGAGCATAACCATAATTGAACCAGCGTTCAACCAACCAACCATTGCAATTTCCTCTCAAGCATAAGCCTACATAAAGGACATCGACTAAGACGAGTGTGGTTGCATACAGTTCCCATAATTCTCAATGGTTGGGCCAAAACCTATTCTTGAATATATGGTGGTCCTAATTCGAAGGGAACCTTTGCAAATTGAAGCACAATTCAACCCTTGTACCCAATAAATTCACAATGACCCTTATAACCAAAATTGAATAAAAGCAAGGGAAATATGCAAGGTTGCTTAAGTCTTATTGCAGCCTTTACCTCTTTTGCAGCCTCAAACAGTAAAGGGAAATAAAGATGAATATGAAAACCTAAAACCTACACTGCAAATTTTTCATATCGGCAAGCAAACTTACACAATAATTCAACCAGCAAACTTACACAATAAGCATATTCATAATTCAACCTACAGTAAGCATAATTCAACCAGCAAACTTACACAATAAATTTCATATCGGCAACATTTTCATTCCCACATCATTCAGAAACCTACTGCAGCAAAATGACCTAAATTAACAGAATCGAATTCATTTATCCATCCAATATTTGTCTGCCAAAACCAAACGCAAACATCATTCATCCACCCAATTGTGCATACCATGCCAAAACCAAAAACCCCTCAACCACCACATTTGCAAAAACGCATATGCCCAAAAACGCCAGATATAAGCTGCAACTGAAAAACGCCAAATATGTGCCCAAAAACGCCCAATATAAGCTGCAGAAAAACCCAGAATCCCATACGAAATCCTGCAAGGCCAACCCTAAACAACGAACAAGTAAACAACCGTATAATTACCCAATACGCAGAGCCGAGGGACAAACACAAAACAGACAAGCAAACACATCCAACCACCGAGAAAACGAGCCGCAGGGTTAACGACATCCTTGAAGCGAGGTGGAGTGTTTATAAACACTGTTCAGACGCTGGTAGGGAAACCCTACCTGTATGCCTGCCGAAGGTAGAAGCTGCCGTCGCCAACCTTCACGACCCCGCAGCTGGCACAGGAGGATGCAAACATTGCCGTGATCAGGATCGCCAACACAGAGAGTGGTGCACCAAGGAGAACGCCCACCGAACGAAACCACCAGCCAAACAACTCTACAAACCATGTGAACTGAACTGGAGTAGGAGGAATGCCGACCAAAACGGGGACAAGGGCGCGCGTCGAAGGGTTCGCATCAGCTTCATTGACAGCAACGAGGTGGATAACCATGGACGCAGGCCTGCGCAGGCAATGGAGCCCCGACGGACCACTACCGGGGTGCCGAAACGGCCACACACCGGTCCCGAACAACATTGCACAGGGTGGAAGAGCAGCCCGGGCAAAACGTGCAAATGCCAACCCTAAACCTCAGGTAAACCCTAAAAAGTTCCCAACACATGCGCTGGACACGCGTTGGATCCGAATGGGCAGGTGTCGTACAACGAACATGGACTGCCGGGTGTCCGTTGGCGTGCTCGCGTGGACCCCGCACCACAATTGGCGTCCATCCCCTAACCCAGCATATTAAATATTAACCAAAATTTAGCACGCTGGAATTCTTTCAGTGGTATGCATTCGGTGGTGTGTACTCGGTGGCAACATATATAACTATTAACCAAGGTTAACATGCTGGAGCACGAGTTTACAAAACACATCCCAAAAGAAATGAAATGTAAAGGTATCATCCCAATTATGCTTCTGTGCATACATTAAAAAGGAAGCACATACAAAAATAAAAACATAAAAAGGAGATCTCAACCTCGTGTTCTACAGCTATGCGCAGCCATTAAACAGAGACAGAGACACAATTAAAAATGAAGTGCCAGGCTTGCTCCAACCTCTAAAACGTTTTTTATCACATAGCACTAAGAAAATATGCCCAAACGCATTCCTTCCATCTCCAGGAAGAAAATGCAGGGGTTTAACGTTTTTCATCAATCCAAGAAGAAATGCAGAGCTTGCAACATCCATTTCCAGCCAATTTGAGATGCCAAATGTTTTTCACTCAAGCTTACTGAAGAAAGCAGAATGCCCAATTCGTTTTGCAAATCAAATGAATACAAAAACGTTTTTCATCAATCCAAGAAGAAATGCAGAGCTTGCAACATCCATTTCCAGCCAATCTGAGATGCTAAAACGTTTTAAAACAATCCATGGGGAATACAAAGCTTTAAAATCGTTTTCATTAATGCAACGCATCATACAGGGGTTCCAAACACGTGGTTCTCCAATACCATACTCAGAAAACGTTTTTAAGAAATGCAATGTATCAAACAAAGCACAAATATCGTGATTCTCCCATACCATAGCTCAGAAAACGTTTTTAAGAAATGCAATGTATCAAACAGAGCACAAAAATCGTGGTTCTCTCATACCATAGCTCAGAAAACGATTTTAAGAAAAGCAAAGGTACAAGACAAAACGCAAATGTACAGGCAGAGGTATACAAATGTTTATCCAATCCACTGCCCATTATAGAGGGCTGCAAAAACGTGTTAGATTCCAAACCCCAAAACATCATGTACCAAATTCCTCTCCATTTCCTATCAAAAACCGGCTCTCTTCCTCTGCGTGCAGGCCAGAATGAAGAAGCCCCCAAAGACTAGGTCAAAATATAATATATATGAAAATATATTCCATATACCATATATTCTCATATATATATATAAAAACACAACATCAAAAAATGTATTTTCATATCCAAATATATATATATATCTCCATTTTTTTCTCCATATAAAAACATAATCTTATATATATATATATATATATATATACTGCTCCACTAAATTTTATAAGAGCATAAGAATACTAATAAAATACATGTGTATAAAAAAATAACATATAAAATATATGTATATTTTTTCTTAAAAGTATAAACATAGGATACAAGAAACTCATTTCTTTGTATCCTATAAAAGATCGTATATGTAAAATGTATATATAAAAATATGCACTAATATATATATTCACATATTCTTTTATAAAATACATATACATATGTATTTTAAAATTCAATAGTTGTCATGCTTTAATTAAAAAGCCAATTGGTAGTGATATTTTTTTAGGTATAATTTTATACAAATATATCGTAATTAGATTAACTTAAATCATGATCAAAAGTTAAACCAATCCAAAGAAAATCACCGTGACTTTATCGACCTTAAAACTCTCCCCCTTGTGGTTCACCATGCCCTTTTTTTACTCTAGGTTGCATTACGGGAAACTAGTTTAGGTTTTAGGTAGTGTCGCCACATAAGAAAGACAAAAATTGAATAATTAAAACTTTTACCAGAGATGGAGACATTACAAAAACAATAAGGTGCATATACCAAACCTCGTGACATAATGAAATATCTATGGACTATCCAAGTAGCTTAATGAGGGTCCTTATGGCATCTAAATGGCTTCCAATTGTGGCTTTATTCACATTCACCATCGTTAAGCTCATCAAAGTCATAGGCGTCGTGGATCAAATTTCTTTTTAATCCTAGAATGCTAAAATGAAAATTTTAAATTTAAAACCGTAAAGAACCCTTACCGCTAAGGTAATTTTTAGGGGTGAAATTTCGCCAATTTATTTTTTGGGTTTTTTTTCAAAAATTAAATTTGCTATTTGGTCATTTTTAGTCTCCAATATTGCCTATATTTACATAAAATATGTTTTTTTTTATCATAATATTCACCAAAATTTACACATTTCATATTTAATATTCGCTTCAGGGTTGGCAGGTGCGGGGGGAGTTATCTTTGACTCCAAGGGGAACAACATGAAAAAATTTGCATGGGGTATTGGAAGGAAGATGAACAATGGAGCAGAGTGGTTTGCGCTCATTAAAGGGCTAGAGATAGCACTAAGTTTGGGCATCGAGAACCTGATGGTTATTGGGGGCTCTCTTATTGTCATCCGAGACGCTAGGAACATTGTTAACAACAGGAAGCAACCCTCCACCAAACTGCACCACCTTCTCCTCAGCATTAGTAAAGAGTTTAATAAGGTTTCCTTTTGGCATGTTTTGAGAAATCTTAATGGGCAAGCTGACTTAATGGCGAATTCCGGAGTTGGACTCCCTTATGGCTCCCTCGAATGTGATAATGTCATCTCAACAAATATTTGGATCCCCTAGTCTAGGGTCTCCACAAGGAACCTTGGTCCTTCATTCCTCCTCTTGCAGAACCTACAATCTCTTGAATTCCAACTATAGAAATCCTAAGCTTTTGGTTTTGGGAAATCACACCATCCATAGTGATGGCCATCTATATCTTCGTGAGATATGGAGGCACATCAAAATTTATTGTAGCTGGTCGGATGGACAGATGGCCAACATGCATCGTCAGAGGCACGGTTTAAGACAGGGAATGTGGATTGATCCTCACACACTCGCTGTTTGCTCTTCATTCTGCATTATGCTGGTCTCCTCGTCAGTTTTGTTTAGGTTTTCGCATAGGATTTTTGTGTTCGCATTGTTTAGTAGGATGGATCACCACTCGCTTCCTCCGGTTGGGGATAATCGCTGCAGGAAATGATTTGGGTTCAATAAATCTACTGGCCCTAATTCTGCTTGCAACAGGGCGTTTCCTTTGGGTGATGAAGAGGTTGGAGTTTGTATGGGTAGAAGAGATTCGGGGCGTGGCCTTTGTCACAGGCAGGACGGGGCTGGGAGTGCTCAGAACTTTGTTGAGAACCACGACCTCACAAAAGATGACTTGGTATAGGTTGATGATAAATAAGAGTATTAAAATATTGATGAAGAATATTATAACAATATAATATATTATCCCCGGATGCGGGTGCCACCACGACAAATTTGACCTTCATTAAGGTTTGTGTCACATTGTGATGTTTATCAAGGCTTATGTTGCATTGTGGTGTTCATCAAGGGTTATGTCGCATTGCGACAATGCCCAAGATGTGAAATTTGACGTTCATTAAATTATAGTATTATATTATAATTTAATTAAAACAATTAATATAGATTGATGATAAATAAGAGTATTAAAATAATGATGAAGAATATTATAACAATATAATATATTATCCCTAGATGCGGGTGCCACCACGACAAATTTGACGTTCATTAAGGTTTGTGTTGCATTGTGATGTTTATCAAGGCTTATGTTGCATTGTGGTGTTCATCAAGGGTTCATCAAGGTTTATGTTGCATTGTGATGTTTATCTTGAGGGTTATGTTGCATTGTGGCATTCATCAAGGGTTAGATGCAACATATTCACAATGTGAAATTTGAAGTTCATCAAGGTTTATGTCGCATTATGATGTTTATCAAGGGTTACATTGCATTGTGGCGTTCATCAAGGGTTATGTCGCATTGAAACAATTCCCAATATGTGACACATATGTCGACACAACCCAAGATGCGACATAGTCACAATGTGAAATTTGACGTTCATCAAGGTTTATGTCGCATTGTGAGCGCGTCGAGTCAACGAGTGAGGGGACGTCCAGATGAAGCTTATTGAATGTTCCATTAACGACGAGAGGAGGAAGGCATCTAGGCGGGTTAGTGCATGTAATGCATGGTGCCATGTCATGGGCTCCCATGCCGAGGAAACTCCAACACGTGCCCCCCAGTTGTCATGGTGGCACCCACATCCAAGGATAATATATTATATTGTTATAATATTCTCCATAATTATTTTAATATATTATTAATTATTTAATTAATTAATATTGTTATTAACTAAATAACAATATTAATTAATTAATATTATCATTCACTAAATTATTTTATAATTATTTTGTTTAATTACTTATTATAAAATAATAGTAGTGTTTAATTAATAATATTGTTTAATTAAACAATATTATTAATCAAACATATAAAATATGGATTTCATTAAAATCATTAAATAATATTAATCTATTAATATTTTTAATTAAATAATCATTAATTAACTAATATTATTATTAACTAAATAACTATAATATGAATTAAATTATTTTATAATATTATGTTTAATTAATTATTATAAAATAATAATATTGTTTAATTAAACAATGTTATTAATCAAACAATTAAATTGTGTATTTCATTAAAATTATTAAACAATATTATTCTATTAATATTTCAGAGATATGTGTATGTGCACACCCATTACTAGCAACGACAACATTAATATTATTAATGTGTCTGAATACGCCGATATGCGTAAATGAGCCACATACTTTTCATATTAATGTTTTTTCCTATAATATATCTCATTTACGCCTATCGACATATTCAGACACATTAATATTATTAATGTTGTTGTTACTAGTAGTATTGAATGTAGATTATTGTTATAAATTGAATGTAGATTTAGTAGTATTCTTTAACTATGAGTTATTGACTTTAGATTTAGTAGTGGGGAGGAATGTTGTTATCTCCCTCACTTGAATTCAAATTTAACCATATAATACTTGCTTTTTGAAAATCTACTTTAATAATGTATTGCTTGATTGATGTAAGTATTGTTGGCATTCTTTAATGAATGAATATATATATATATATATATATATATATAGAAATTAAAACCAATAATTTATTTATTAAATTAAAATATAAATATCTTATTGAATGATTACAAAATTATGTTTTTACCCAAAAATTAAAATAGAAGATTATGTTTTAAATAAAATAAATTATATGAGTTTAACATCTTAAATACTAAGAAAATTAAGTGTAATTTTAAATATATATGAATATGTTTATTTTATATATTAATTCAATGATTGATAACATAATAACTATATTTTAAAAAACAAAATTTTCAATAATTGATATTAAAAAAAATTCAATACATAATTATGTCGAAGGCCTTTTTTCAATGAGAAACTATCCTTGGCCACTTTAGTAGATTCCTTGTCTCTCGATGCAATAAAAATTGGCTATGTGCATGCGTTTTCATGCTATTTTGGCGATCAATATGTTAGTGTGTCTTCTTGCTTTTTTGGCAGCTTACTTATTTAGGCTTTATCATAATAGACTTTTAGGAAACCCTAAATCCTAATAGTCTACGTTCATCCTCATCCTAAAGGTTTCATCCATGGCATCTGCCACTCTTGTTCATTTTTTCGTATTCATTCTCATCCTAAGGGTTTCAGTTCAGAGAATTCATCCATGGTGGTTGCAGCTCTTGTTCATTTGTTCACAGATGGTATGCCTCATACTCACACCAGCTCTTCCAAGAAATCTAGTCGTGGGAATTGCAATAGCATCTTATTTGGCCTCGGTTTGGGAATAGATCCCATATTCAATGGCAAATCCGACACTCTATGGAGCAAGCATCCATAGCAATATAGAAGGTGGGTCGTGGGAATCGATCTAGGGACCACAAATTTGGATGTTCCAGGTATGGAAGGAGGGAAGCCCACATGATCACTAATGTGGAGGTCCTGCGAACGACTCCTTCTGTGGTTGTTTGCTCCAAGAATGAAGCCACAATCCATGGTAAAATTTGTCCAATGTAGATTTTTGTTTTCCTTTGACTCTCATCTTTTTGCAGGATTTTTGTGGTCTTTACTTTTCTAGATGTATTTTCCCCTTCCCGTTGAGATGTGTTGTTCATATGAAAGACTAATTTTCTTTTGAAATTATTTTATAGGTAGACGAAGTCTGTAACCTCAGGAACCATGAACTCAAGCCGTAGTTTTGCATTTCAAAGGATTTGAAGCAAGCAGTAAGCAGGTTATTTTTTAAGGATTATGATATTATACTTAAGTGTAGTTTCCTAAGCGATTATTTTGGATTGAAAAAAAACATGTGTATAGATAGGTAAGCGAATATTAATTTTTTTTTTTACACAAACGGTTGATAATCTTTGATTAAAAGAAGAGTTGGAAAGTACAAAATGCAGGGGCTGATTGCTCCCTTAGCAGGGCAGCATCAAGCTCTCCCTGATCATCATTTACATGCTTAAAACTATAGTAGATCCTTCCAGGTCCATGAAAATTGTAGCATTTGACAAACTGTCCTAATAACCTAATACAAAAGAAATACATATATATGCTGATAATTTAAACAAAGGACTGAAAATTGGAGCTTTCCAGAGAAGTGTCGTTCCTTGTGAGATGCTCCCAACTTGTGGCTTTCAAAGATGCAGAGTATAAACTATTGAGCTGATGCAAATACATAACAAAACAAAAGAAGGCCTGAACCGACCAACTTGCAGCTAGGGAATACCTGTGTTCATGACTGCTCCACTGGACTCTGCAGCCTCGTTCCTATCCGAGCTTAGATCAACAAAGTTCCCTGCCTGTGCCATGAAGTTCTTCAATTTCTCTATCTTCCTTTCCAATTCAGTCATGTATCTGTTTTCGACACCAGGTTTACGTTTTTTATGTGGGTAGAAAAGGCCCAACTTCTCCTCCGGGTGCTCCATCTTCTCAGCCACCAAACTGCTCTGCTGCTTAACCTCATGGTGTGTTGCTTGAGACAGAGAAAAGAGGCGAGTCAGAATTTGCTTATATTCCAGGTTCTCATTTCGAATTAACCGGACTTGACCTTCCAACTCCTGAAGTCGACTATTCATTTTATCATCAACCTATAATTGTTTTAATTAAATTATAATATAATGACTATAATTTAATGAACATCAAATTTCACATCTTGGGCATTGTCGCAATGAGACATAACCCTTGATGAACACCACAATGAAACATAAGCCTTGATAAACATTATGTAATGCGACACAAACCTTAATGAATGTCAAATTTCACATTGTGAATATGTTGCATCTTGGGTTGTGTCATCATATCAGTCACATATTGAGCATTATCGCAATGCGACATAACCCCCTCCCAATATGCTTTCCCAATTTAAAAAACCCCCTATTTTCCCTATATATTGTAGGTATCCATTTTTTCATTTACATTTTTTATACCCCTTTATATATCTACTTAGTATATTGCCATGATAACGTGGTCTTGACTAAACCTCCCAAGGCCTGTAATAGGCACGAGTGGTTGGGTATTCAAGCCCCCAAGGCCTATCGAGGGCCTATAAAAGGCCCTGGAGGCTTAGAGCCTCCTAAGGAACCCTGGGGGCTTGGATACCTTCATTGTATACAAACAAGTGAATATGGGATAAGTAAAACACAACAATTCATATATGTCTTAGATGTGGACCTCTACAACTCCAAGACACTAAATACAACTAAAGACACTGATTATTGTCCCAGAAATTTCTAAAGCTCTTAAATCCTTCATTGGAATCCAAGAAGGCGGGGAAGAGTAGGGATAGTCCATCTAGCAGAGCCATATGATCTTTGGTGAGTGCACCCAATTAGTTAATATGTTTTCTACAAAATCGCCAGAGTTCATGAGGATGCATCCCCTGCATACTGAGGACACAGGAATGGGGTGGGGATATCCTCTGCATTTGGCTATTGACTGAGAATGCCACGAGAATGTCCATTAGTTGTGGCAGGGGTCAGTCTGAGGCTAAACGAACTGTCTTGAAGTTCTTCTAATGGTGAAACAGGGGAATCCAAATTGGAGAAATAAGAAGCGGGAGTGCAACAAGAAGAGAGATTGGTGGAAACTCATGCCCAACTAAAATCCTAGCAGAATTTGCAAAATACCGGTAGAATTCCTTCTTCAATATGTGATCCCAAACAAAATCCAAAGATCAAACCTGAACCACACCTAAACCAAACAATTGAAATTGATGACTAAATTAAAATGAATTAGCTATGTGAAGTAACAAAATTAAAAAGTATTTCACTCATTCAGAGTGGGTACTTATGCCTCATCGACATTGGGATGGTAGATCTTATTCACAAAACCAATTGATGGTGATGAGTATGGCCCACACCCCTCAACTACCTCAATTCTGTGTTACATTGTTTGTGCTTGCTGGAATTTAGTCTAAGTTGTAAACTTGCAAAACTCGGATAAGATTGGTGTCAAAGCCAAGTTCATTTCCCAGAAAATGAGGAAAGGGAGAGCCTTTTGACTACCAATTTGTTGAGAGTGAAGAAACATTACTTGGAATGGAAAACAACTCACTAGTGAAAACAAAATAACAACTTAGATACTTCTGACCATGGGGAGAGGAGAGATCCCATTTCCAAAACGGATGGAGACAGTCTTCAAGATACGTTGAACCATTTAAATCAAATTCAACACATTCATCAAGAGATGAAATTTAGAAATCAGCTAAACCAGTAAGAATAGGTTCTGAAATTCTGAAGGCTATGCAAGTAAGAATGAATTTGGGAGGTGATGTTTCAAAACTAGCAACTAGAGTTGTGGCAAGTGTGGTTAATATTAATACAACCAATATCACATCTTCTGTAAGTTGATGTTGACTCTCAAATCCCTCCAATTTCATTTCTTTTCAAAATAGAGAATAAAATAGAAATGCAACTATTAAATGGTATGCTTTAAATCTTGACAGAATAGATGATTCGCAAATCGCCAAAAACATTAAGATCGTATTTTTCTTGTCATGAATTCAATGATATGTAAAGAATCTACCTTATGTAGAAGAATCTTAACATGGCTGAAATATTATTAGAAATGGAGATGAAAGGAACAACAATTGTCTATTAATAGCTTTGAACAAATTCAAACAGATAATGAAGTTCTATCCTCCATGGCATGAGAAGAACCTGTTGATCCAAGTGAAATTTCTGAAACCCAAGCCAAAGCAAAAGGTCCAAAATCCTAATTGATGAAATCTATCCGCCATCTATAAATATTAATATGGAAGAGACATATGCTTGGTTAAAGTTAAGTACATCAATGGTTTGCATATTAGTAAGGAACAAGAATTGAATTTTTTCACAACTCTTCATATGAAACTTATACTTGTACAAAATCCATGTACCTGTAACTTATGAAAGCTAAGAAGAAGCATATTAAGACTTACACCTCTATTGCAAAAAGCTCATATGGATCATCTATATGTGCTCCACAAAAGAAGGTCCTTAGCAAAGAGAAGCAAAAGCAACCATCCTCATAGGGCTTATGAACATTGTGTGAACATTACAAGAAGCATATGCATACTAAGGATGAATGTTCTCAATCCATATGAGGATGGTTACAAGAAGCATATGCATTACTAGTATTGCCGACACCAAAGAGAACCATCTATTGCATCATGTACATTCCACTCTTACTTTCTTCTTGTCCTCATAGTTTGAAAGTGTTGCTTCCACCACCGTGAACAAATTAGGATCTTGTGTTTGGTTGAAATCATCTAGAAGTTTGATTGCTTGATCAATCTCAAGTCGATCTCTAGCCACGGTTGTCTACTTTGCTCTGTTACATGAAGGACTTTCATTACTTCCCAACATTGAAATGCCACGTTGATGGGATCCTGTTTTCATATGATTGTTTTTGAAGTTACGAACCATTCGCGCTTCCAAGTATACTTCCCTAGTTCCATAATAAATGCCACAAATTTCACAAAGGATATTTATATTAGGTTTTCCATTTTTTGAATATACCTTGATTGTTAGCTTCTCCTTTACAAACTCTTCCATTAAACTATTCACTTTCTGTTCCCAAGATGCCAATACATTAGGATCAACCACTACAACTTGTTCCACTACCTCGGTCACATGATGAACCACTTCAACTTGTTCCACTGACTCAGACACATGATCAACTCTTGGTTGTTTATGCATAGGTTCCTCAACATTCCCTTCAATGTTTTCAGATATTGGCATTCCTTCCATTACATGTGATTGCAATGATTCAAAAACCATTGTGTCTACTTTCCTCTTAATGCCTATATTTGTTGTTGTAGGTTTCCTTTTTTGCTCTTGCTTTGTATTTAAAGGATGTCCAATTGGGATAGTAAAATCAAAAGGATATTCGATGATTTCATCATCCACAATTTCACAACGGATATCAGCATATGTACAACCTTTTCGACACTGAACTGTTCCAAGGACACAATTCTCTTCACCAATAAAAATTGCAAAGTTCTCGACATCACTAGGATCCATCTGCATATTCAAATTTACACATGCATATTAGTTCATTAATAAAACAAAGAGCTAGGAAGCAAGGTATGCACTTTCAATTCATATCTCTAAAAAGGATGAAGAAATATTACTATCGGGATGAAACACCTTGAAACAAATGTATTGTCAGTGGCTTATTCAAATAGCCCTCCCCAAACTAAAGAGTCAACTTTAACGTACCTGCAGAAGATCAAAAGGTGATCAAAACAAGAGATGAAAAAACATAGAAACTCTCCCTTCAAATGATGCTCATAATCATTAAATTTTTTGGTGAATTTTTTATGGGTTTAGCATATTTACCGATGTTGAATTATACTCAAAAAAGTTCTGACTTTAATGATTGTTAAGTGTTGAATTACACTCAAAAAATTTATGTCTTTAGCACTCTAGGGGATTCCCTAAACACAACTAAGTTTCAAAGATAATTCTTGGAGTTAATATTTTGATTATGAAAATACGCTAGAAAGATTTCAGATTTGGATTATTGCATCTAGAAGAGGGATATTTTAGGCAATGTTTGCACAGTCCCAAGCTAAAAAATTATTGTGTGATTACAATGTTGGTAGCAAGACATAGGACATTGGAAAGAGTCTTGTGTTTGATGTTTAAATACTTTGGGCAATTGTGGAGACCCTAATTAGATTTTAAATTATGGTAAGTTGAAATCAGTTTCTTAGATTATGAAATAGTTCATTGGTTGAGGAGTAGAATTGGTTGTTCAATTGTTAGCAAAGCTTGAATAGTACAATGAAGAATTGTTTAAGATGTCTCAAGGTCGGCCTTGTTTAAGATCAAGTCTTAAGAGTATTAATATGCAGGGGCAATACACACTCCACACACATATTGCACTATACTAAGGTCTAAAATTCATTCATGCAGAAAATAGTAAAATATTTTTCGAGGGTGCTATGTCATTTTGATGTAGGATTGAAGGATGTTTTGGGGTTGTTTTTTATAGCAGTTTTAAAGGATTCAAATAATAGTGGAACTTGTGGGATGTTACCAAGCAAATTTGTCGATGACTGTCTAAAGATTGAAATTTCAAACCAACAAGATGCGCTTCACTATGAGATTTGATGGTTGTGTTTTGGTACTGTTCTATTACCCTTTTTCTTGGGCAAACTAAGAACTGTTAGGGTATAGATTAAGGTCTAAGATATCGTTGTGGATGATGGGGATGCTTATGAGGTGGTGCATTGGAGTAAAAATAAAAAAATGTGAAGTTCAACAACATGTTTGGAAAAATCTCCAATCTATTTTCCTAAGATTTTGCTTTGAAATTCTGCATTGGATTTTTTCTATGAAAGGCTTAACTAGTGTAAGATTTCTATAGGTAAGCTAATCTAGAAGTTTTGTTTTTATTGTGATCTAGTTTGGTGTTTATGTGTTGAACTATGATAAAAGCATCACATGCCTATCACATAATGTGGCTAAGTTCATAAATAATCGTGTATTACTTCTGCTAGTAGATACTTTTCTACATTTTTTAGTATATTATTGGGTGAGATATTCAGTATTATGTTCCACAATTGGGGGGAGTTATAGAGGAGTAGGGTGCACAACATATGGTATCAAAGCAAAGGTTACAGAGTTGTGACTTCTTGGAGTAAATTATCAGAGCTTCAACTACAAGATTGAGGCCTTTCAAGGGTTTAAACCAGGTCAAAGTAGTTTAAACCAGGTGAATTTATTTGCTATTGAGTATGGAAGCTTCATATTTCAAGTAGTTTCATTAGAAACATTCCACATAAGAGGTCAAAGTACCCAACCCAGCAAGTGCATATGTGAAGTTTCCCAAAAATTGTTAAGGAAAACCTCTAATTTCATGAAGAATGCTTAGTGCTGGAAATTTCTCCTTTCACTATGTACGGAAAAGCAATTAGGCCTTTTTCCATGTCTAAAGGTGAACTAATTCTTCAGAAAAAGTATTCGGTACCAAACATATTACTCTAAGTAGAGCAAAGTTCAAGATTCCATCATTTTGTTGTGTAATGCATTCTGTAAAGGAAGCAGAGTATTGTGAGTGAAGAAGGTAGATTCCTAGTGCTTAAGGACAATGAAGTGTCCAACATAAGGCAGAGTAAAAAAAAAATTAAATGACTCTAAGTCCTCACTCTAACACCTGTTCAAAGTGAACTAAAATCAATTCAATACAAAGTCTTGTAGGTGAAGGAAAAATCCATAAGGAAGGGAAAGGAAAAATCTATGAGGAAACCAGACTCTATGAGGTGAAGGAGCAGTATGTCATGTGAAGGTCAAGTCCGTGAGGACAGAAAAATCTTGTAGGTGAAGGAAAAGTCTATGGGGAATTCGAAGTCCATGAAAGAAGCAAAACCTTGGCCCTAAGATGTCCTTTTATTCTAAGCACTTTCTGCAGTTGAGAGATGGACTCATTATCTGACCAACATATACACGAATAATGGATGCATGCTATCAAGATCCCTCTTGGTCAATTTCGAGTGGGCTCTCACAAGGTCCAGGTTAAGAGAAATCACTCCATCCCATATCAGATCTGAGATTATATTGCCAACTATGCCACTTACAAGAGATTGAGATAGAGGAGAATCTCATCTTACATTGTCCCATCCACTATGAGACTAGAGGAAGGTATCACTACCTCTGCTAGGAGTCAAGGAGTTTCCTATCCACCTTCTTCCACTATCCTGACTAGAGCTAGCTCACTTTATTTATGGAGAAGATTTTTTAACTGAGATCACAGTCTCCTCATCGTCTGACCTAACCAGAGAGCATCAAGAGGATCACCTCTTTCTTCCCGATTGCATCATCATCTTGGAGGAGCAAGCAACAAAAAACGACCCACACCTCTTTGAATTCCAAACCTGTGAGGCCTCAGGTTCATCTCAACCCTCACACTAAGGGATCGATTTACCTTCACAATATCCCTTCAAATCTACCTTTCTAGGCCTCAAGGAAACCACCACTAGTCCGAAAGACAGATTAGTTCCAGGAATCACAAAGTTGAACCCCCCCCGCACAAAGTACCACCCACTAGATCAAGTTGAGTAACCAACCTTCCATTAAGAGCTATACAAAGCAAAGTTGGGAATGGAAATCAAAGTCAATAGGAATTAGTTATACAAAGCAAAGTTGTCAACGCCAATCAAAGTCAATAGGAAGTGAATTAAACTGGGTGCAGACCAAAGTTTGGAGTAAAAGGGGAAATAGGAGTAAAAGGAGAAGTGCCTATTTCAAAGTGAAGCAGATATAGCAAAGAAAAATGAGGCTTTAGGCTTCTAATAGATTGCTTATGCAGCATATCAATTTCTAAGCTCGTTAGTCAGTTTTCTAATTCCTTTTTTGGGTTTTTTTTACTTTTTTCAAATTTCACCCTTTTCTAGTTTCAATTTCTAGATTCAATTTTCAGATTTCAATCTAGAGGGGTCCTTGAGAAAATTAAGTTGCAAGAAAGCAAGCTTCTCGGCCAAAATGGATGCACTTGGCAAAGAATTGGTACAATAGAACACATCAACTGGAATGTCACCATTAAGGCCATTTATAGTTATGACCCTCCTTTACCGATTGATTTGATCATTAAAGACACTCAAATGCCAGTTGTTGGATATTTCTTGGATGAAACCAAATAGATACTTAAACAACTAAAGGAGAATCAAATTGGCCCAAGATATGAAAAAATCCTATCAGGATTCAGGACAAGCAACTGCAATGTGTGTGAATTTGAAGTGGGAGATTGGATCTTCTTGACACTACAACATTATAAGCAAAATTATCTCAAAGGTAAAGGGGTGGAGACGCTTGGGCCTAGATACTAGGGGAGTTATAAGGTTCTAGCAAGGGTGGGACAAGTTGCATATACTCTTGAACTGCCAGCGAGGTCGTGTGTTCATAACACCTTCCATGTCTCATGCTTGAAGAAAGTGGTAGGGAAAAAGATAAAATTTCAAAATTTACCTCCCCTAGATGTTAAAGGACACGTTCTTCTGATTCCAAAGCTTTGGAAACTTGAAAGAAGTGAAGACTAAGGTACTATTAGAATTTATCATACCTAATTTAGTGGAAGGATTTTCCACTGGAGGATGCCACATGGGAAGACCACGAAATACTGCAACATCCAACACAAAAATTGTTTTAGCCAAAGCAATTCAAGGAGGGGGGAATTGTTACAATGTTTAGAAATAACCCACTTTGTTACTAATAATAATTACATGTGTGCATTATTTTTTATTTTCTTATCATAAAGAGTTATTAATCCATGCTTACATTAATGGCTAGCATTATACATGCTTACATTAATGTCCCTCTCACTCATGAGATCCTTGCAACTCCTCCTATATTTAGTGTTTAGTAACTTCCAATCATAGTTGTGAATCATTTGAGTATTGTAACTCTTCTTTTCTTGAATTCCTCTAGTATGTAAATTAGCTATAAAGAGGTTATTAGGCATTAAAACATGGTCTTCTTGTGAAGTGTGCTATCACAGTTAATTTGGAAGAGACTATTTGGGCAAAGAGTAGTGTCAATATTGCCTTGGATTTGGCCTAAGTTGGCATCCATACCATCTCAAGAGAGTTTATGTTCAATGTACTTATTTTTTGGGTTACATGATGTTCAACGACAAACTATTTGTTGCTAATATTTACTTATGTTCTTCAAACTATGTATTTAGTGCTGGATGAAATCTCTAGTATTTCATTGTGTCACTATTGTTCATCTCTTTGTTATTAGTACTCTTAAAAGTTAAAACTGTTGAAGATTTTCCTGCGGTTATTTTGTTGTTAGTTTCAGATTTTGGGTGGATTTAGATTTCAGATTTTTTAGACCTAGTTCCAGATTCAGTTTTCAGATTTCAGTAATAATAACGGAATTTGCAAAGGGTGAAATTTGAAAAATTCAAAAAAGCCAAAAAATGAATTAGAAAACTGACTAATGAGCTTAGAATATGAAACTAGAAAAGGGTGAAATTTGAAAAAGTAAAAAAAACAGCTAAGTTGGAAGATTGCCACTATGGATGATCACTTAACAAGTTTACAATGTGCATGAGGCCAATACTATTGATGTGGAAGAGCATTTCAATGGGAACCAAAATTGTGAAGTGCATGCCAACTTGGCAGAGACAATGAGAAGTCTCACTAAGCAAATGATAAATGCCCAAGAAGAGTGAAGTTGTGTGAGCAATCAATTGTTGGAGAACTAAAGAAAAATGCAAAAGTCGTTGATGCAGGAAAATAAAAGGAATGAAACAAATACTCCAACAAAAGATCCAAAGGCTCTAGAAAATATTTTCTTGGTTTAGCCTCGTATGAATCATTAAAGAGCTCTTATGATATCCATAAGGGGAAAAGATCCCATTGATACAATCTCTCAAAGAGAACTCATAAAGTCCAGAACACCTATGTTAAGAACTTAACTATTGTATAATTGTAGTAGAAAAGCTCATCTAGAAATTATGTTGTTGTCATGAGTTATTTTGTGTTGAGATTATGAGAATATGTGGTGTAATCTTCACTTCTAGCCATGTGCTTACTCTTTATTTGGGGTGTTAGGCTTGTTACTGGATAGTTACCTATTTTTTGAATTTGCATTTATGTGGGCTCATAATCCCCTTCTCAGGGAAGATGCCCCAACCGCTTGAGTTGTGTATAAATACACCTCTCAAGGGTCATTTGTATCAATTCATTCAACATAGCGTGCTCATTCTTTAGCCTACATCCACCTATCTCTTGTATTCTCTTTTCATGTAATGATGTTATCTCTTGTGATTATATTTTACCAATTTAGGGTTTGTTGGTTAGTTCCAATCAATCCTTTCATTCTAGCTTGTGATCGTATTGGAGTGAGGCAGTGAATGTTTTTTTAATCAATTGTAGTTGTGGTACACATACTGTGTTGACCTTATATAGCACTCCATTTTACATATCATAATCCTTACACTCCTTTATCTGACATGCAGTTGACCTACAAATCCAATTGAAAATGTTGGCAAAGTCCCCACTGCTCTAATACATCTCATTGAAATATACAAACTCAAATGTGGCAAGGTACTTAATGTTGTTATTTAAGGGAAATCAGATAAGAAGTCAACCACTTTGCTTTGTGCCCCCCGTTTATATAGAATTATTAGGCTCAACTGTTGCATCTTTGCAACCCATATTTTTGCAACTTATACTGAGACTATAAGCATATAAGTGGCTTGTGGTTGTTATGGATCATTCTCTAGTATTGCCAACAATTAAATCACACAATTGTGTACATATTCTTATGGAAGGTCAGAACTTGACCACTGCATATATAAAGTCTCCAAGTGGAATGCCACCGATATTCCTTAGTACGTGAGCATAACCCATGGAAGATGATAATGCATTTGTTTCCACTTTAAAACAAAATTCAAGGTCTAGCAACATCATCATATATCCATTGTAGGTCCTTTGCTTGAGCTCATCTAAGGAATTCTACTACATCATTTCACAGATGAAGTATGTTCTTTAATATTTCTTTAATCAATAGGGGAAATGCAATGTAAGAGAAGTGAGAAATAAACTCATGCATATATTTTGTCATCCATGTGTAACTTCTAAACTTTAACAGCAAGTTCAGTCTCAACCACTTATCCACAACACTTATCTTTTCTAAATTAATATGAAGTCCATCTTTATCAACAATATAGCCCAACTATGTTATCAAGTTCATACAAATGAACTCTTCTTTGTATGGACTTGAATTTTTTGCTTCCTCATGAGCATGATGAACAATAGTTCTGGGCATATTTCTTTGTGGAACAGAGTTTGGGACAAAGTAAACTTGTGCATGACAACAGTTTCAGCATATGGGAAAGCAGGTTTAAACTACGACGAAATCTAACTTTTCTTGAGCTTTGTGATGCCATAGTTTCTCCCAAAACTTGTCTTGGCATATGAGACTTATTACAAAATGAAAATCAAAAGGTTGTTTAATGAGGTATCATTCAAAGTAATTACACATATAATGAAAAACATACTAAGCCTAGATGTTTAACAACTTATAAGACTTCCCAACTAAGGTTCTAATAACAATGTCCTTGAGTCACACTATTCAAGTCCAAAACTCCATATTTAGCTACAGTCTTGCAACTAAATTCCATCAGACAAAGGAAACTATAATATCAATACTAAATTTTTTATCCTCTATGATTTATTCATGGTAGAGGACAAATCTTTGATAAGGAATGAATCTTCACCCGCCCTTGAATTTCTCAGGTATATCAAACTTCAATATACAGAATTGGGTATGCAAGTAAAGTGTTCACCATTTAATCATTAATAAATTTGAATCTATCATTAATACTGAACACAGATATGGAGTTATTGGCTCTCATCAAATAAAAAATTTGCATTCATTTGCAACATATTTACAGAAATTCAACTATAGTTCTAGGTAATTAAAAATGATCGTCTTACCTTATCAATTACGCTCTACAACAATGAATGAAGACCCGGACGCACTTCTATGAAATATGATTCCCTCTCCTTGCAATTAATCAATTTACTGGCTCTACGTTCCACATTGATTTGGTTGACAGGGTTCACTTGTTGTGCGGGGGGCTTCACCACAAAACCCTTGCCTCAGCCCTTGCCTCTTCACATGGGGGCTTCACCACAAAACCACCACAAAAACCACACAAAACCAATACTTACACTTGACTCCATCAACAACTCGGTTTACACAACCAACAATTCGATTTTCAACAACTTTAAGCTTTCACACAGTCAACACGGGGGCTTCACCACAAAACCCTGGCCTACACAGCTTGGATTACTTCTATCTACGCTCTCTGAGATAGTTGTCCCATGAGCACGGGGGCTTCACCACAAAACCTTGGACTACTCTCTCTGAGATAGCTGTCCCATGAGCACGGGGGCTTCACCACAAAACCTTGGCCTACGCTCTCTGAGATAGTTGTCCCATGAACATGGGGGCTTCAAACACAAAACTTAAAAAGGGTACTGAAAGGCAAGGTGTAATCGAACACTGGTGAATGTTGTATCTCTCGAATGCCCAGTGCACAAATGCTATCTCATTGACCATCATTCGACCATGTTTCTTAAGTTCTGGCTATAGAGAATCAATCCGGTAGTTCCAGGATCTCTGCTAAAGGTAGAAAATGTGCAGAAAAACCCTGGCCTCGACGCACTGCAGCTCTCATTTCCATTTCAAGTATATTTGGAAGCCCACCCATATAATATATACCCCAAGGTATTGGTGTATTGTTGTATTAAATAAAAAACCCTAATGCCCCTTAATATATAAGCAATATAATATTTGGGTTTTCATGTTTTTTAAATACCCCCAATATGAACGAACGTGGTATGGTATTGGCCCCCTAGTGAAGCCCCCGTGCCCTTGATAAACATCTCAATGTGACATAAACCTTGATGAACATCAAATTTCACATTGTGAATATGTCCCATCTAACCCTTGATGAATGCCACAATGCAACATAACCCTTGATAAAAATCACAATGCGACATAAACCTTGATGAACGTCAAATTTCACATCTCAGGCATTGTCACAATGCAACATAACCCTTGATGAATGCCATAATGCAACATAAGCCTTGATAAACATCACAATGCAACACAAACCTTAATGAACGTCAAATTTCACATTGTGAATATGTTGCATCTTGGGTTGTCGGCATATGTGTCACATATTAGGCATTGTCGCAATGCGAAATAACCCTTGATGAATGCCACAATGCAACGTAACCCTTGATAAACATCACAATGCGACATAAACCTTGATGAACGCCAAATTTCACATTGTGAATATGTCACATCTAACCCTTGATGAATGCCACAATGCAACATAACCCTTGATAAACATCACAATGCGACACAAACCTTGATGAACGTCAAATTTCACATCTCACGTATTGTTGCAATGCGACATAACCCTTGATGAATGCCACAATGCAACATAAGCCTTGATAAACATCACAATGCGACACAAACCTTAATGAACGTCAAATTTCACATTGTGAATATGTCGCATCTTGGGATGTGTCGGCATATGTGTCACATATTGGGCATTGTCGCAATGCGACATAACCCTTGATGAATGCCACAATGCAACGTAATGCTTGATAAACATCACAATGCGACATAAACCTTGATGAATGCCAAATGTCGCAATGCGACAAAACCATTATTGAATGTACGAGGGAATGTCCCAATCCAATATAACCCTTCATGAATATCGCAATGAAACATAACCCTTAATGGAGGATGACATTTAACATTAATGAATTTATGTTGCATTCATTGTCGACATAAATGCAACATAGACTTCGATGAATGCTACATGCGACAATAATCCTTGATGAATGGTTTAAATCACTCATTTTTATACTTTAACTAAAAGTGTATACATATTATGAATATCAATATTATGTGATGCAACACATAATTGAATTGGTAAAAGTGTATACATATTATGAATATCAATATTATGTGATGCAAAACATAATTGAATTGGTTTAAATCTAGTCATGTATATTCATCTTGGTTTAAATATGGTCATGTATATTCATCTTGAAGTTTCTAAGTATTACATAACAAATATATCGCATTCTAGGGGGTTCTGTCACATTGCAATGTTTTAAAATCTTTGTGTCAATAACAAAATGTACTAAGGAAACAAAAGTAAAATGTGATTAGAATCAACATGTGAAACAATAAACCCTTGCAAAATGTCACAATTGATTATTGTACCAAGCTAACATGAATGTCACAATGCAACAAAACCCTTGCAAAACATTTCAATTCCATATAAAAAACTGTATACATATTATCAATAACAATATTATGCGACACTTATATCACAATTGGTAAATCACTCCTTTTTATACTTGAACTAAAAGTGTATATATATTATGAATATCAATATTATGGGTTGCTTGATATCACAATTGGTAAATTACTCATTTTTATACTTTAACTAAAAGTGTAATTCACCTTGAAGTTTCTAAATGTTAGATGGGTTGAGCATCAATCTTTCTTTAATAAGATAATTTTTAGATTAAATATTATATTCTAGTAAATTGACAAATATTTTTTTATTTAATTCAAGGCAATAATCAAAATCCTTAAGTGAAATGTGATTAGAATGAACATGAGTACCCAATTTAATAATAAAGTAAGTGAGCATAAAGCATTATAAAAAATTGATAAAATATACTTAACAATGTTATTATAATGGTAATATTGCATTACTATTTACCTAAATATCACACTATGCCATAACCATTAAATAACCAATATAATCAATATAAGATTATTTAAATTATAATTAATATAAAATTAATAATTTTTCATTATTAAATAAATATATTTAATATAGATTAGCCATATTTCATATGTAACAAATACATAAAATATTTATATAAATTTACGTTGATTATTTAAATAAATCAATAATGTTAATAATTAAATTTATCTATTTATTCTTTTAATTAGATAAAAAAATTATTTGAATTTTTTTTTTTTTTAAGATAATCTTTATTGCAAATTAAAATTGTATGTCGATCCAGTGGCCTTTCGCTGCATTTTGGACACATCCCACAAGCTTTTGCACGGGATTCCAGTCCATTGGCACTAGCATCTTGCTTGCACTTGAAATTAGATCATGCCATTTCACGTCTCGTTCCTTGAATGGATCGAATATATTGAATCCTTGAATGGATCGAATTGAATGGAATGTGGACATTAGCTTTCTCATACGTTCTCGGTTGTAGGTATTGTCCCACGACCACATGCAATCTGGTTACCAAATAATCTGGCTTACCAAATTAAGTATGAATAGATTTGTTTTGAACTTTGTTACATCATTATCAATGTCCAGTATAAATCTATCTTGTAGATCAGATTTATTCTCTATTCAGAGAATCTAGTTGTTTATCTTTTTAAAGTATGAAAATTTGCAGAAAAATGTGAACTTACATGGATTTCCTTGTTATATACTAATTGCAATGTATACTTATCAAAATAATATATCTAGTTGAAATTTCTTTATCACTAAATTGATAATTTCTCTTTTTATATAATTTTCTTTAATGATATGTAATTGAATGATATGATGATGATAATTTCTCTTTTTATGGATTGGGGACTTTATCTATCTTTGTTTTCAGAATTGGATCAAGTTTAACCACAGATATATCTCGCTGGTTGTTTATATTCTTTGGGAGCTATGGCTCGCTAGGAACCTACTTATTTTTTATGGTAAGTCAACTTCCCATATTTGGATGGCGAGAAAGGTGGTTGCAGTCTTCGTGGCGGCCTCTGATGTTTCTCAACCCTGCTCTGATATTCAGGTTAAGAAACGCGACTCTATTTCCTTGAGATCTTATCTTTTAGCATTTTTTGATGGGGCCTCACAGAGTGGGGGGCTATTTGTGGTGCCGGCGCGGTCATACACATAAATAAGAACCAAGTCTTTTATATTTGGATGAACGGTGGTATGGGATCCAATACACGCAGTGAACTTCTTGCCCTATGGATGACCCTATTCTTTGCCAAGCGGAAATCCATTCCTCTTATGCAAATTGTTGGGGATTCTTTGTCGATTATTGATTGGGTGTGTGGCCATTGCTCACTACACTCATTGGCGCTTTCCCCTTGGATGGATATGGTGGTTTCGCTTTTAAAAGATTTTAGGAACCTGTCCATCTCCCATATTTATCGTGAGCACAACTTGCAAGCAGATATACTTTCTAGATGGGTTCTGTCGGCGATTGGTGGATGTATCCATTTTGAGTACTGGTCCCACTCGTTTCTCTCTTCTTGTGGGAGTGTCCCACTTTCAGCGTCCTCTTGCTAGTAGCCTGGGTCTTTTTTGGTTGCTGTCGGCTTATAACGGCTGTATTTTTTGTTGTCGTCCTTTCATTTATATTTTTGCGGCAGACATTTTTTGGGCTCTCTACTCCATAAGATGGGCGGGTTTGCCTCTTATGGTTTGTCTTTTCCCTTGGGTTTTGTTGGTTCATATGGATGTTGTGGTTCAGTTATTGTTTGTGGCATCTTGGCCTTTGAGGTTGGTGGATAGATTTGGCTATCTCCATGTGGTGGATTGTATTTGACACTTTCTCATATATTTTTAATATAAAGATATAGCTATTTTCCATGTTGAAAGAAAAAAAAAACATAATTTCTCTTTTTATATAATTTTCATTAATGATGTAATTGAATGATATGATGATGATGATTTTGAATTTTTTTTTTAATTTCTTTTTATGTCTCGCCATCAAGGAAACCTTCACCTCCTTAGGCTTGTAGCCTTTTGAAAAAGTATTCAGTTTACATACTTCAAACTTGTAGCCTCTTCAAAATCTTTCAATAATAAAAAACAAAATGAAAATAAAAATTTGTTTTTTGTGCTTCCATCAAAACTGAATCAGTGAGGACAGTATCCAGGCTTATAGCCTTTACATCAACAATTATGTCATACATAAGCCAAACTTATCTCAAGCTTGTCTTTTTACTATCAAGAACTCATCATAAAACAAAAATTATTTACCTCTATTATAAGCTGTTGCAATCCCTAGGCTGGTACAACCATGTTCCCGTTCTACTAAAATAAACCTGTTGTCTGCCCACCATTTTGAGTTATCTACCACTCACCTTTTTTCAAGGTTAAACCGACCCTGGCTTCATTATTATATTCCCTGTATATATGCTTGTAGGGGATTTCATCAAAGTAAGTGTTGATCCTGCATGTATCTTCAAGTAGAGTTAGCAAATATATGTTCTGGCATTGATATTCCCCCTTCATCTAGTTGATAATTAGTTGGGAGTCCCAAAAATAAATAGATTTTCAATTCCATTATCTTTTGCTAATCAGAGAAGAGCCATTAGTTCAGAGAAATTGTTTTTTCTGGTTCCAAGTCCCGCACTAAAGCTGATTTTATGGTCTTCAGAGGCTTTGTATTGCACCTCCAACTCCACAATGTTTCTCCCTACTAGATTGCGCAACTCCATCAAAGAAGGCTCTTGGGTAGCAATTTAAATCCACCTCCAGGATCTTCTTCTTTTGGTTAGGAAAATGCTTAATCATACATAAACTCTGATTTACAGAGTAAGAAACAAAATAATATTTATCTTCAAATAAGCTTGAGTTTCTTACCCTCCATATTTGCTAATTTATGATTGTAGATAATGCACTGTATTCCTCCACTGCTTGGTTTCTACACCAGATTTTAAAGCATTCTACCACTGTACCTCTTTGCCAAATATTATGAATTCCAATTTCTTTTTCAATTCCCTTATAGACCATCTTGGTATAATTACAGTTTACAACGAGGTGCTCATTTGTCTCTTGGGCTGTCTTGCATAAGTAGCACCTTCCAGCCCTATCCAGCTCCTGTGCTGCAAATGATCCTAGGTCAATGCTTTATCTGATAAAAGAAGCCAAAAATAAATTTTGGTTTTCATGGGGCACTGTAGTTTCCATAAGTTCTTCCACCACCCTTGCGGTTCAACCTGCAAGTCTCTATACAATAGTGCCTTATACCCTGCCTTTGGTATATATATGCCATTAGAAGTAGGGGTCCAAACTAATTTATCCTTACAATCAAGTATTTTTATATGGTTTTCTTTTAGTTTTCTAGTATACTCCTCCCAACACTTTTTTTCCTCCCCTTCAAAGCCCATTTGTTCTACTAAGATCTAATCTTTAATCCAGTTTGTTAATCTAATTTTGATGATATGTAATTTAATATATGATGATGATGATGGTAGTTAAAGTGCAATGGGTCCTACATTATTTACTAGCAACAACAACATTAATAATATTAATGTGTCTGAATACGCCGATAGACCTAAATTTGGCACACATATTCAAACACATTAATATTATTATTATGGTTGTTACTAGATTGTTTGATTAATAATATTGTTTAATTAAACAATATTATTAATTAAATATTATTATTATTTTATAATAATTAATTAAACAAAATAATTATAAAATAATTTTAATTGATATTATTGTTATTTAGTTAATAATATTATTATTTAATTAAAAATTATTAATAGAATAATATTGTTTAATGATTTTAATGAAATACATATTTTAATTGGTTGATTAATAATATCATTTAATCAAACAATAATATTATTTTATAATGATTAATTAAACAAAATAATTGTAAGATAATTTAATTGATAATATTGTTATTTAATTAATAATAATATTAATTAATATATTATATTATAATTTAGTTAAAACAAGGATGATACATATTAATATTAAAAACTAAAGTATTAAATATCTTCAAAGTATTGACAATTTAATTATTTATATAATAATCAAATATGATATTTAATTAAGATTATATAATAATAATAATAATAAAACAATTATTTAATTTAAAATATTTTTATTTAATTAATATTTTAGTATAGCATAAAATGTATTATCTCCTTTTTACATAGATATTTTTAAAAATAGTATATTTTCATTAATTATATTATTATTTAATTATGGTATTATATATATATATATATATATATATATATATAATGGAAAAAAATGGAGCTTTGCGACCGGGTGAGCGAAGGAGCGGGCGGGAATTCGTTCGAAGGGTCGAAAGGGGGCATACGTAACAATTTTTACTTCATGTAGACATAATGAAGGACAGAGGACGAACTAAACATCAGTTCATTGCGGTGGAGGAGACAGGTTCTGTAACAACGCATAATTATTTTCGCTCAGGGAAAACATGCTGCTGGACGAGGTGGATTACGAAGAGGACCTCCAACAGGGACCTATCTTTTGCACGGATGAAGAGGTCTTTTCGGGAATCAAGATGACATCACCCGCGAAGGAGGTAGAGGTATGGACCAACCTACGCTGTTGGGAGCAGGGAGCAGGAGCGGGAAGCGAAATTTTCAAAAGCTTCCATTTCGGGAGCGTTTTTTATATAATATATATTTTAATATATTTTGATGCATATAAATTTAAAAAGAACATGTATTATGCCAAATTAGCTATAGAAAACATGAAAACATAGAATCTAGATATTCATATAACCATTTAGTACACATTGATATAACATTAATCGTCTAGCAGCTATAACCTATAACATTGTCATTAAATGATCATCATCAAATCATCAATCATCAACAACATGAACCTTCAAATTTCAACATATAATATTTGCCATCAAACTAGGCCATAATGTTTACAAAATAGGCCAAAATAAACATGAAAATGAAATACAAAGTACTATGAATCTATGATACTATCTACTAAGCTTTCCGCTTGCCACGAGAAACTTCCAATTTCTTTTCTCATAGTCTAGGTGGAATAGGTGCTAGTGGAACTGATTGTGGAACATGAGAAGAAGATGAATGGCCCCCATGGGCTGAACTTGGACGTTGTGAAGCTAAAGGAAAAACTCCTGCATCCGGAAAGCTGCTTCTTCTTGGGGGTGGCATCTCTGTACGGGTACCTCTAGTATGAATTGGATCATCATGATCACCCAATAGTTCAGCCTCCAAGCGCTCTAATGCTATGGCTCCATCCTCCACATTAGCCTCCTCTGGATTGTTGTCCCAAGTAAAAAATGTTCTATCATTCGTGTCCTCCTCACAATAATGGGACAACAACCTCAAGTTGTAGTGCACATAAACCAAGCTTTTTGCGCGATCTACATTCAGACTATTTCTCTTTACACCGTGGATGAAGTTGTAGGTGCTCCAACACCTCTCTGCAGAAGAGCTATTAACAACCTGTGATAGCACCCTCACCGCCAATTTATGCAAATATGTGGCTCCAGAGCCATGCATGTTCCACCAACGGATAGGATCCAATCTGTCTCGATCTTTGGTTGCATACAGGGAACCAAAGGCTCCATGCTCACTAATGTATTCGCTCAATTCACTCCGTACTTGAGCACACTCATCCTCATCAGGGACCAACTTGTCTAATGCAAGCATATACCCAGCTTGCACCTATGGATCCGTGTGGGGTTTTTTCCTAACTCCACCCCGAGGTGCAGTTTGGGCCAACCAAATTGGAGAATAGTATTTTGGGGTGAGGACATATGCAAGGGCATGGAGTGGAACATTTAGATTATCCCACCTTTTGACCACATGTTTATGAATATTCCCATACAAGATTGCATCTCTTTGCTCAACAATGTCTTTGATTTGACCAAGCATGCTATCCATTTTCTCATATACCTCCCCAATCACCAGCTGATCTGTATCTGCAAAACGAATCATGTTATAAACTAGCTTGGTGAACTGCAGAACATACCTAACCTATGACCAGAAATGACCTTCAAGAACGGTGTCCTTCACCTCCTAAAAGTCATTTCTATCTGATGCACTTGCAGCTCTGTCTTTCAATTCCTGTCATGGATCACTTGAGACCATACTAGCCAATGCCTCTCTTACCTTCAAAAGCCTCTTGAAGGTGATGTAGTAGCTAGCAAATCTAGTCTTTGCAATCTTCAATAGCTCCAACTTAGAGTGATTGCAAAAAATGTGGTGGGCCATGCTATGATTGGTAATAAATTTGATCACTTTCTTACCTCTCTTGTACAAGGCACCAATCCATCGGTAATTAGGGTCCTTCATCTTAACAATATCATGCATCAAAAGGTTCAATGTGTGAACCAAACACCCTGACCAAAATATTTTGGGATACTTATCCTCAATGATTGCTCCTGCTGCCTTACAATTAGCAGCATTATCAGTGATGACTTGAATGACATTGTATGGCCCAATCTCCTTAATGGTTTTAAGTAAAGGTTGTGCAATATTAATACTGGTCTTGTAGTGATTTGAGTAGTCATGGGCTGAAAGGAAGACCGCACCGCTAGCAGAAATGCCAAGAATATTTATCAATGGATTTCCTTTAACATTTTCCCACCCATCAGATACAATGGATACCCCATAGTTGGACCAATCATTTGTGAACTTTCCAAGAGCACCATTTATTTTGGCTGTTTCCCTGTCAAGTCCCACGGTTCTAGCTTTGTCATACCTAGGGATTCTGTATCCTTGAGGGGCAACATTGATGGCTTGTACCATTTCATGCCAATAGGGTGAGCGAAGAACATTGAATGGCAACCACATGCATAGAGAAAACTATAAAATTTTGAATCCACATCATCTCTACAACCTTGGTCAAGGAAATCGGATAATGTTCTTCGCATAGGTGAGATTCCATGGGGAGATGAGGGTCCCGATCGAGCCGATGATGATCCAGCTCCACTACCAAACATTCTCTGTGAGGATTCAGATTCAACCCTTGATCTCTTGGAGTTGTTTTGAGTGGCCTCTTCTTCCATCTTGTATTTGCTTCTCTCTTTAGCTCCCACTTTGTCACAAGTTTTGACTCCATGACAATTACCTTTATCGCATGGCATAACCCCACACAAATTCTTTCTCACCCGGGTATATGAACCTATGTAAGTTTTAGTACAATGGGGGCATATAAACTTTTTGGTTCCACCCCCTCTCTCTCCCCCAAGCCTTGTCACATACTTCCACAAAGGTGTTGTGTCTTTTTGTTTTTTCCCCACATCACCCTCATTCTCATCATCATCACCCTCTTCCCCTTCCTCCTCTTCTCCTTGGTATGCGTCACTCTCTATGGAAGCTTCAATCTCCCTTGCAAGCTCTCCCCTTCAATCTCCCACTCAAAGCTCAAAGCTACCAAACAACTAGCAAACTCACTCAAAGCTCACTCAAAGCTCAAATATCTTCCCAATCAATGAAATGAGTAATGGAATGAGTCCAAATGGACTCCGACATCCTTTATTAGCCCAAACTAACCCTAGCCTATCCAAAAAAAACCCCAAAAATGCAAAAATCAAAATTTTTTTCGTTGAGTCCACCAAACTTGTAGGAGTGTTTTCGGGATCGATTTTTAATCTTGGAATTGATCAGGGATCGACGAGGAATTGACCCGGAATCAACAATTCCGGATTTATTCCTCATCAATCCCTAAAAAGACAGGGATCATTTTTTTTTTGTGAAGGGAGCGCAAATTACCAAATCGATTTCGGTAGGAATCGATGAGGAATCGCGATTCCGGAATCGATTCCTCATCGATTCCTTCTAGATCGTGAATCAAGATCGATTCGAGGGGGGTAGAGCGATTCCTAGTAGCATAGGGACCAACAATCCACCCAAATCCATGATGAAGAGACCCACTTCGGCTATTAACAAAGGTAGCATCAACACATTTGAGTCAGTAAATTGCAGAAAATTTACAGGAGCATTAAGTCGAGGAAAGGTGGTGCAGAGCTAATAGTTGGGAAGGATATTGAACTCGACAAAATCCTGAATTATCTGTCGCGGGCTCTGATCAGAAGGTTCTGTGGCAAGGTGATAGGAAGAGAAGCCCTTCAGAGTTAGATAGATTCCAATTGGAGAGATTTTTTAGGTTACTCAACAAACTTCCACGTCTTTCCTCGAGGCTGGTTTCTAATAAAATTGTGAAAGGAGGAGTCAACCCGAAGATGCTAGCTTGCAATTGGCATTGGGGGCCCTCTAGTCTGATACTTCAGAAATGGAGAGTGGATTTAAACGCTAGAAGGGAACCACATAATTTGCAGCAGGTGTGGGTCATTTTACTAGGGCTTCCAATGCTTTTTTGGCAAGAATCGATCTTGGAGGCAATAAGTAACAAATTGGGAAGATTTGTAGTATTGGAACAAGATTGGGAGACCAAGATCGATTGTAGATGTGCAAGAATTATGGTGGAAATGGACCTGAGAGAAGGACTATATGAAGTGTTAAATATTGACATGCATGGGAGCTCTTGGTTATAGAAGCTTGATTATTGGAAGCTACCGTTTAGGTGCTTCAATTGTCGAAGAGTTGGACATCTACGGAAGGAGTGCACTATTCAGAAGGAGGTCATAAGGCCAAAAAATTTATGGGTAAGAAAAGAGCGAACCTTCTCCTTTGTCGAAAACACAGAAGGTGGTAGTCCTGCAGAAGGTGGCGAAATAAAAATTGAAAACAAGGAACAATGGTAGTCCGTTATGCGTAGAAAAGGAGGTGGACAAGGAAGTGTACCACTCGGTACAGTGTACTCAGAAGAACACGGTGGATAAAGCGAAGGGTCAACCTTG
Organism: Larix kaempferi; assembly: GCA_027924585.1. NCBI lineage: Eukaryota > Viridiplantae > Streptophyta > Pinopsida > Pinales > Pinaceae > Larix > Larix kaempferi. Next base: position 32,849,433 of record BSBM01000738.1, read on the forward strand.
CGACACGATAGGAACTGGGGCGCAAGTTGACATTAGGGGACACGTAGCATCTGAAGGTATTATTCATGTTATTTCTGAGTCTTCCTGTATAGTTAAAAATGATTTAAATTTAAAATTAGAAGAAGACGAACTCGAGTCAACGAGTGAAGATGTAAAAGCTAGCAGTGCTTTCCCTAGTCGAAGGTTAGAAGGTTCAAATTCTAATTATCACTTAGTCCAGAGGATGGATTATGAACTTAGATAAAAATGTGCTCAAAAGGAAGAGGAGGTTTGTCCTATGGGGGGTTTAGCACTCAACCAAAAATTTAAATTGTAGGCTGGAAGGAAATCATTTATTTCAAGATCCCCAAAACAAGCAACTTTGGACATTAAGCAAGGAAAAAAAGCAACTATAATTCGAGCTCTTAGAGTGGAGAAATCCCCTTATGGGGGTTTAAAATGATTGTTATTGCTTTCAATGCAAGGGGTTAGGGAGGACCTCCAAAATAAACGCCCTCAAAAGACTGATACATCTTTTTAAACCGACGGTTCTGCTAATCCAAGAAACTATATTGGAAAGGAATAAAGTAGAGGAATCTCTAAGTGGATGCTTAAGAGATTGGAAAATGGAATCTCTTGATGCAGAGGGACATTCATGTGGTTTAATAACAGCATGGAGACCCAGTTTAACCTTGTTGTCAGTAAATTTACAAAACTTGGTAATAGAGATTGTTTTAGAGGATGGCGAAACAAGATATACTTTCTCTATTTTGAATGTCTATGGACCATACTATGACATGAAGTCCTTTTGGGAGTCAATAGGGAACTCAGGAGCTCTGGAGCACCCCAATGTGATAGTAGGGGGTGACCTGAATCTAACACTCTCTGAAAAAAAGGTGTGGGGAAGAAATGCTAGATCTGACTCTTTAAGCCCTTATTTCAACGACATTTTCGAAAAAAAAGGATTGATAGATATTCAACCTATAAAAATGGAATCGACTTGGCAAAACAAAAGAGGAGGGAACCAAGCGTTAGACAAGAGGTTAGACCATTTTCTGGTTGTTGAAGCGCTAGTAAATGGCCAGCTAGTCTTTCAGTCATCGATTGAAGTTGGGGAATTTCAGATCATAATTCAAAATTAATTCAAAATTCAGATAAAAAGCCACCTTCTCCCTTCAAGTTTAACCCCTCATGGCTGGAAGAGGAGGATTACAAAACTCTGGTTATGAATTAATGTCAACATCTAAGCAATACACATGGTTCATCATTCATGCAACAGTTCGTGGACAATCTAGCTCGAACCAAAAAATTATCCAAAGAGTGGGAGATAAAGCACAAGTTGTTTTATCAGGAAGAACTGAGAGGGGTAGAATCTAAAATAGAGGATTTATTCTCTTCATTAAAAGAAGGCATTTTATCTGTAGAAGAAGTGGAGACCTTAAAACAGTTGGAAGGAAAATGAGCATCTATGTTGGAAAAGGAAGAGCAAATGTGGAGGTTAAAGAGCAGAGTTGTGTGGTTAGCAGAAGGAGACAACAATACAAAAAATTTCCACAAATTTTCCAACCATAGAAGGAACATCAATACTATAATTGAGATAAAAGATGAGACAGGTACTAAGGTAAGAACTTTTCAAGACATAGAGAGTGCAGTTGTGAAAAATTTCCGTACCCTTTTTACTGATCCTACAGGAAGCCCGATATCAGAAATACTAGAGGTGTTAAAGCTCTTTCCCAAGCTAATAAATGGAGAGATAAATAATGCTTTAAAGGAAGAAATCTTTGAAGAAGAGGTAAGAAAAATGATTCATTCATTCCAAAAAGGAAAGAGCCCAAGACCTGATGGTTTTACTTTGGAGTTTTATTTGGGATTTTATGAACATATCAAGGAATACATTCTGAAAGTGGTGCAGGAGTCCCAGATATTAGGGAAAGTTCTTGGAAGTATAAATACAACATTCATAATGTTGATTCCAAAGAAACAAAGGAATGAATCCTTTGATGACTACAAACCGATTTCCTGTTGTAACATGATATACAAATTAATTACAAAGATAATTGCTCAAAGACTCAAACCATTATTGAGTGAGATTGTTACAGAAGAAAAAATTGGCTTCCTCTTTAAAAGACAAATTCATGATGCAATATCACTGGCACAAGACGCTTTTAATTCTATGAAGAAGGAAAAGCAGAAGGCATTTGCTTTGAAGCTGGATCTTTCCAAAGCATATGATAGAGTAAGTTGGACTTTTTTACGGTTACTCTTAATCCAGATCAGAATGTCGTTAGAGGTAGTAGATTGGATTTTGAGATGTGTTCAATCTACTTCTTTTGGAGTTTTGATCAATGGGGCTCCTTCCTCTTTTTTTAGACCTTCAAGGGGAATTCGACAAGGCTGCCCTCTATCCCCATTCATGTTTCTTTTAGTAGCAGATGCTTTAAGTAGGCTAATGCATCATGCTAAGAATTGTAAAAAGATTGAAGGAGTGAAAGTATCCAGCACGGAGGAGGTAACACACACTCTCTTTGTCGATGATGTACTCATTTTTGGCAATGGCACTAAAGTAAATCTCAAAGATGTTGATTCATTAAGAACTTTGTATCAGAAGGCAACATGAATGTTGATAAACACAGAAAAATCAGTTTTGGCTCATAATGATTTCCATGAGAATCTATTGAAGACTGAAAAAGAGGTATTATCCTTTCCTACAGCTCCATTATCAGAAGGTGTGAAACATCTAGGCTTCTCTCTAAAGCCAAATTGCTACTCCTTTCAAGATTGGATTTGTCTCTACAAGAAAGTAGAGACTCGAATCTCTTTATGGACAAATATATTTCTGTCTAGAGGAGGCAGATTGGTTCTTTTGAAAGCATTTTTACAGAGTATCTCGATATATTGGGCATAAATTGCTTATATACCCAAAGGAATTTTGAAAAAAAAAGAAAAAATGCTTCTCCTTTCTTTGGACGGCCAACAAACAGACAGAAGGAATTCCACTAGTGAGATGGACATCTCTAACTCTCCCAAAATATCTTAGAGGATGGGGCATAAAAAATCCAGATTTGTTCTGCAGAGGATTAGCAACCAAAACGCTTTGGAGACTGGCTCAGAGACCAAACATGCTGTGGAGAAGGGTCATGAGATCCAAATATTAAAATAACTCCCCAATCGATGAATGGTTCCAGAACCCATCCAAATCCTACAAAAATGGGTATGTTGGATGGAAAGCGCTTGTACTTGCCTTTCCCTTTATAGGAAAATGGCAGCATGGCAGATTGGATATGGGAGGAAGGTAAGAATAGGTGTGGATGCGTGGGTGGGAGCGGGAGAAGATTATCAACTGTCAGCTGAATTAAAAGTTACGCTGAGAATGCAAAAGGTTTATGTGCTAGCTGACACCCAAGCACACCAACCTCAACAGAGGGGAATAAGTGGTTGGAAATCAAATCAGGAATTGGCTTTGTCTGGACAATTAGCAGGGGAATGGAATAGAATTGTAACCAAACTAGTTTCCAGTTTCGTTCATATGGAAGATTGAAAGCAAGATAAATTAATCTGGACAAAGAATGGAGTGGATAGGGATTTCTCGGCCAAACTCGGTCATGAAGCAGTAAGCCAATAATCATTTCAAGGAGAGAAAAAATGGTGGTGGAGCATCTCATGGAAAATTCACATTCCTTTGAAAATTATTTCGACTCTCTGGTTGGACTTAAATGAAAAAATTCTAGCTTGGGAAAATTTAAAGAAAAGAGGATTTCATGGACCAAGTATTTGCGTCTTATGTAATGCACATGAAGAATAGTATTCTCACTTGTTCAGCTCATGCCCTTATGCAGGAGAAGTTTGGGTCAATGTCGCAAAGAAACTTTCTAATTTTATAATCACGCAAAGGGATGCAACTTATTGGGCGATCCTAAGGTGTTATTGGCAAAAAAGTGCATTACTTCCCTGGAACATTTCAAAAGTATATGGGAACATGTTTGTAGTTATGACATTTGGAATCGAAAGATTGAATCCTCCACTAGCAACCCCAAATGTAGGGGTATGGGTGTAAAGTAGTGTTATGGGTGTCCCTTATTCTTGAACTTCCACTAGTATCATTCATATTAAACCACTGATGAAAAGGGTTCACATGTGCAAACTGATTTTGGTTATCAAAGTTACATTATGAATGAAAGAGGGGCTCAAAGATTCAGTGAGGGATGTGTTTAAATTTACAACAGTTGTTGGATCTATTAGGTATTCGTTCTCAAAAAGAACAAGATCTTCCTAAGGAGGAGTGGATGGGACCCTTATAGGTCTAAATATGTTACCATCAAGATCCCTTAAGTAACCTTCTTCTGATAATTCGTCAAAACTCTTATTTTCTTCCGCTCTTTCTTCCCTTGTGGGATTATTTAAAATAACTTGGTTTTCTTCATTTGATCTCTAGGGGTAGATTTAAGGTTATCCATATGTCATCTCCTCGAATGAAACTTCACACTCTTAGTTGGGAGACCTCTGGTCCTTTTGGATTGATAGAAAGATAAGTTGGTAGTTCACCTTGTATCATAGACTCAGAAAAGGGCAAGACAAAGAAATCATAAGGAAATCTATCAAACAATCCAAAATTCACTCGATTAAGAAATTCCTGTGATATGGACAACAAGCAGCAACACTCTCCCAAATATACACCCAAGGTGGTTAGGACTTGGGACTAAACTAGTGAAGAGCTAATTAGATAACCTTCAAAAATTCGGATTGGGATGATGAGGGCCTAAGACTAGCTAGCAAAGGTGTGAAAGACATTTCTAGTAACCCTCATGCAACAATCACCCAAGGTACAAGTACCCTTAAGAAGATGGGCACCCTCCAAGGGAGTTGAGGCAGATGTTATGCATCTATATCAAGTATCACAAGCAATTCCCTCTTGAAATCACCTAGGAGAAAACTTAGGAAATGAAACTATGGTTACCACTTTGCAATTGGTAGTCAGGTGCAACATACGTGGGTCAAGTGTATGCATATGGGAAAGGAACATAGGAACAAGTCCTAGACTCATAAATTCAAGGAGAAGTGGTGTCACTCATAGGACTTTCCACTTCACCTACAGTCATACACGCATAGCCCACCAAGCAAGAAATGAGGGGATAATATCAATCACTTAATCATCTTGACCTCATGCTTAACGTGTGTGTGAGGTGTGATTTCCTAACAATTGTTACTTGCTACTAATGGATTTTATACTCAATTATTCATAACCTGGTTTGTTTTATGTGGCCTTGGATAATTTACTCTCCAAACCTACAAGGCCCTAGAACATAGACTATTGTTGGTTTTCTATCAAAGATAAACAAGTCTAGCTCATTTTAGTTGTGTTTCTTTAGAGTCTATTGTTTACTCAATAGATAGCGAGAGTGAAATTGGTAATGTTTGATGACTCAAAAAGAAATTATTAAATACAATGACAATTTTTCATTTTAAGAATCAAATTCTGCTAGATCTTTCAAATAAAGCTTATGCAAAAAATTTAGAGTGAAAATGACTTTGACACCCAACCACAAAAGTAGATTCCATTTTCTTTACCAATGATGCACAATTGAAATCCTAAAAAAATAATTTGAACCTTTTCTTTTTACAAATGTCAGGCAATATGAAATGCAAGTATTTTAGAAAGGAACTTTTATAAATGTTATGAACACTTTTATTTTCCTTTTAATACTAAAAAAAGTGTCAAAGAACCTAAAAGAAGAAAATTTTGATTCACAAGCTGCTGCAAATCTTACCTAATACAACTAAATGCAAATGCATGAAAATGCAACTACGGCATGCTCCTTAAGAAAATCACATACATACATACGCTACTATGTTCGGCTTACAAAAGCATATAGAGATAAAAAGTGAAGCAATTTTCCAAAAAGAGACTTATGAGAGCCAAAAATGTCTTTTGCAAAAAAAAAATAGGGGTGATATATAGAACTACTTGATCCTAAGGTTTGAAAGTTGGATAAACGAGGCTATAATCATGTAAGGAATAAATTTTAGGAAAAGTTATCCCCGGTGGAGTCACCAATTCTATTAAAGGTATATTTCCCCATATGGCCATGATGAACCATAAGCAAAGAATATATAAAATATTATACTATTCAATTCACAATTTAGTCATACAAATCATAAATGTAACTAGAAGAATAAAATAGTACCTAGTGACTAGATGGCTAGTCCCAATTTTTTTTATCCAAGGAGAGTATGATCTAGTACCCTCCAATGTTGCTCGTCACCAACCTACACATCAACATAGAATACCCTTCAAATGATCAAGCATACTCATGATTATATTGGATAACTAACTCTAACTAGTATCAGGCTACTAGCTACCAATCAAGCAATAATCAAATACACATTCCAAACATAAGAGGCAATTATTGGGGGAGGGAAGAATATAAATCTCTATTTATGAATGAACAACAATATAAGTGTAAATGTATACTTGGTATATGTTGTCGACGCACCTCATCATCAAAATATGGGTTCCTCCAACCTAGCTTGGCTATAAAACTCAATTCCAACTACTCCTTAACATGGGAGGGAAAGACTTAGAAAAGTCTAGGCTCTCCTTTGAATAAGGGAGATGATCTCCACAAATATGAATTCTGGAGATAGGGGTTAAGACAAGGCTAAGGACAAACTTGGATCCATTCTAGCATAAATACCTTATCATAGAAGTATTCTCCGCTCCCAACACTCTTTGTCTCTTTAAATACAAGAAGAAATAAGTTAGAGTAGTTAAGGGGCGAGGGAAATCCTGTACCTCTGCTTAGAATTTCATGATTTATCATTTTTTGGCCCTTTTTTGAGGTGTATGCACTTTCCATACATGCATCGCATGTACATACACGTGTTGATAAAAGTAAAGGAACGTACAGGATGCCAAAAATAGTATTTTAATGGTTTTGTTGGTGAATTGGTATCTAAAAAATGATGTAACCAAGGCCTATATACTAAATGAAGTCTCTATGGAATAAATAAAGCTATAACATTAGGACTGCTATCCCTTTAAATATTGAATATCCCTTGGCCAGTTGATTTCAACTAGAAGGAAATATAACCTATTACACATAAGTTGTTCATGAATAATACACAAAAAAAGATGCCTTTCCCCTGAAGACGAGCCCATTTGGTTGGCTTGAAACGTTGAGATATAAATATGGTTAACACAGTTCTCCTCCTCTCCTTTGACTATTACATATACCCAATAAAAGGTAGCTTAGTGGCTAGTCTTTTATGTACCTACTTAGGTGGCTCTTGCAGGAGGGAGGGAACCTTAAGCAAATAGTAGCAAGCTGACTGGAGTTGCTTCCAATGTCCTACTATATAAATATATCATTCAAACCTTCACTCACTTGCTTGGTGTAGTTGAGATCCCATCAATTTAAGTGTTTGGAAGGACCTTGTTCATATTTGTACTTCATTTTCAATGGTGGATGTCACTACCACTTGTTGAGGAATATTTGAGAAAGTTTTTATTTTCACATCATTCTTTTTCTATATCTCTCCTTCTAGGATTAGTGAGTCTTTTTCTTTCTGTTGTGTTCATTTCCTACATTAGTTCTTTTCTTAGTTAGATCACTTGTTGCACCCACTTTGCACTTGTTATTTAATTAAGTAATAATTAGAATTAGTGTTATTTATTTGAGTCCCCCTTCATTTGTCTTGCATAGAGATATTAGTTGAGATAATAAAGATCCATCTTAACCCCGTATCTATCAAGCACCAAGAGGGATCCAATTTCTTGAGGTGTATTTCTTTTTTAAAATTTAAACTCAAGAAATTTGATCTCTCTTGATTGATAGATCCGGTTTTAAGTTTTAAGTTTTAATTTATTGATAGATCCGGGTTTAAGTTTTAAGTTTTTATTTTATAAAGGAACATCTATTTTTTAATTACTTTTCATAATATTTTATTTTATGAACCAACATGGATTTTTTTTAAGTACTTTCCATAATTTTTTTATTTTATGAGCCGACATGAATTTTTTTAATTATTTTGTTACAAACGTTATATCGCGTTACAACATCTCCCCCATACTAGGCTGTAGAGCACCTCGTTTCACTCGGTGCAATTACTTATCTATGTCAAGATTGCTCCTCCAAGGTACTCTAGATGACTTCGAGGACTATCCCTCCTCTTTGGGATTCGTGTCTAGACTATTAGCTCACCTCAACATGTGAGAACCAAACAACCACCCTCCTCCCCTAGTTCCCCTTCAGGATCATCAAATTCAAGCTCCTCCCAATTGAGATCCTCACCTTCACCCCACGTTTCTATCCCATTTGGGAACCCAACAACCAATATGTATTGTTCTATCCCAATCACTTCATTTGGTGGAAACACAATCAACAAAAACTAGTTTGGTGGAAATGCTAGTGGGAATGCAACCTTGTCCACAATTCCCATGTTAAGTCTTCCTTTCATGGATAGTCTAAACCTACTTGATATTGATAGACTAACAAATGACCCTATTTGAAATGACCATTTGTGGCCTCAAATTCCTACTGAATTACCTTTGAACATCCCCAATTTTGAAGGTAAAGTAGGAGAGGAACCATCTAACCATATCATGTCCTTCTATCTATGGTGATCCTCTAATAGTATTGTGGATGATTCCATCTATTTTCGTTTATTCTAGAGGACCCTTACTGGAGTAGCAACAAAGTGGTACATCAAGCAACCCTATGTGATGCATTTTAACTTTGTGGCCTTATGTTCCACTTTTCTCACCTTTTTCTAGTTATCTGTCTATTATGATGAAGGTGTAGAGATCCTTTTGTCATGCCATCAGACAACAACTACCCATATCATGCACCATATCCATGAATGGTGAATAAAATGAGTCTTTGCAAGATCCAACTAGATTATTGTACCTTCCTATATTGGTTCTTGAAGTCTTTACTACTCACCATAGCAAAGGATGTCTCCCCCAAACAACCACAATCAAAAGAGGAATCCATATTGAAGGATTAACAATACAATTTGATCTATGCTCAATATAGTTACTTATACTCTATAATACCTAAGGCACCCCATAGTGAATCCTTCCATAGAGATTATCCAAAAACATCTTATTTGACAAATGAGTGATTAGTGTTGTGGAATCCACCCCAAACCCATACAATTCATTGTCTACCTCCATAAGCAATTATTCATATGATAATGCCCCTAGAGTTGAGTGATCTAATCCATGGAAACATGATCATATTCCCTACTATCCTCCCGAACCTTTGCACTCATCATCACATATAGAAATGAGTACCTCTTACTAGAATCCTCTTCACACACCCCATGTTCATGGTGCCACATGTAGTGGCGCTATGTATGGTGGTAGTTCTAATACATATGTGGCCCCATCGACCATTAACCCTTACTACCCATTTCCTATACCACCATTAGGACATCCAACCCAACCACATCCTCAAGTTGCTCCTTTTCAACATGGGGAATTTTATGTTTAGCAGAACACTCACACTCAATCTGCACCCAATAACTAGAATGTGCATACCCATCCTAAAGGCATATGATACAGACATATGCATCTGATACCCTAAACCATAGCTTGTTCCAAACATAACCTAAAGGTATGTTTATATAACCATAGCTCGGTCCAAAACATACCCTAAAGGGTTTAGGGTATAACTGAGCTCGGTCCAAAAGGCATCTGATACATAGTAAAAAATCCCATGAACTAAGCAAGGGGGTAGTTCCATAAGAATTCCTACTCATCATCATCATCCGTGTCGTCATCCTTGGAATCCTCCTCTACATCACTAGCTTCATCACTATTTGGAATAGTGATGCAATGGACGTTCCCCTCATCATATCTTGGATAGTCTGGGCCACGATAGTTATGCATTGTATCGTTGAACACCACTATGGCAGTTCTCAAAAGCGGATCATAATCAACTCCTCATTAAGATATTTCCAACCATCATCCATGACCCCATACAATAGTTGATATATGTCTCAATCAAGTCCCTATAGGATCACCTCGGGGCCTTGTCGTTTCTTTTCTGCTATGGGGTAGGATTGAATACCTCAACCCTCCCCCATCCTCTCTGGTGCCCCTATAAGGGGATTCATCCCACATCTACACACACATGAGAAATGAGTAACCAACACCATGTACAACATAAATAAATCTAACTACCATCTATGGTAGTATATAAACATAACTTACAAAATGCATAACAAAGAATTATACATACCATCAGGTCCCCATGCTTGGCTTGGAACTTGTGGTAACTTTGGGTCACTTCAATAATACCTCCATGCATAGGGATAGTCCATAGTGACTAGGGAATTTGTTTCCATTGTGTGAATAAATCCTGGCAAAATACGTTTCCCATGACACCACCCCCACCCCTCACCATCATATATCCCTGAACATCACATCCATATCTCCATGGGCACCTCATATCAAGCTGCGACATGAGCCACAATGTAGGAACCCTCTCAAATATGTAGGCATAGATGATGGTGCCAATGTTGAAGTCTCCTCCCCTCCTTCTGTAATGAGACAATTATCATCGCACTACCATTAAGAACATCGGGGACTGCCCGAAGTATGTGCTTCTTGGTACCTTCTGGATTATCACCCTCTAACACCTAAAAAATATTGTTGGCCCCACCTGACCCCAACACCCATACCACACCTTCTACCTCCACTCGTGTCTCCAAGGGCTCTATGTCAACCAATCATATGGATTCATGAAACATAGCCTCTCTCATGTAGTGGGACAGTAGTAAGTCCATGTCCATATCCCATGGCCTGATGGACTATCTCACCTATCACCCCCAACATAGGTATCCCTGTCATGAACTATACATAGGGGAGGTTGAGGTTGATCCTATTACCCTACAAAAATAATGCCCTATCTGCATCCCAGTACAAATGACCTTCATTAGAAGAATACCACTGGATCTCATTATTGATTTCTCAATGAATTTGAGAAGTTCATATCTATCTAGTGTGTCCCTCGTGGAAGGATCATTTCATATCTCCCTTTCGAGTGCTAAGAGGTCCCTCACTCTCAATCTAATCCTCATGACTACATTTTTGTCCAAAAAAAATCACCCAATTTGAATGCTCTTTTTTCCATAAAAAGTGCAACCCCCCATCCTTCCTTTCCCATGACCAGGTGTGACAGGGCATCATTCCTATTCAATAAAAAAGAGAAACCCCATCACCCTTTCTTACAAAACAAGGATAATGGGTTGTAGTCAATTTTTCCCATCTAGGTGTGACCCTGTATCACCTATCAAGGATTGTTTCATGACTGGATTATAGAAAAAGATTTGAAATTTATGACATTCAATGGAACCCTTCTAAGGATCCCCATGGGCCTTAAAAGCTCTAATCTACAAAATCAAACGGATAAAAATGTAGAGAATGGAAATACCTCTAACCTATAAGTCAAAAAATACAAATTTGATAGACATAATGTGAGAAATATGAACCCGAAGTTCAAGGTCCCACGAGTTCCTCCAACAATGAAAAGTGAAAATGGCACCTGGTTGCGTGGTCGCCACCCTATTTATATAATTTAGGCCAATTTTTCTCTGATTATGTATAGCCTCATATGACATCCATTTGATGCATCGGTCACACAATTAGAATCTTGGTTCCATGCTTTTTTTATTGCATAACCATACTTGTTTGATTAAGAATTTTTTATGAGAAGCTCCTATTTTCCCCTTATTTTAATGCATTAATATAGTCCTTTATTCTATGCTATATGTTTCTTATACTAGTGTATTTATTTCCAAATGAAATTTTACAGTTTGGTATTGTTTCCATGTGTGTAGGTACAAGTTACAATGAGAACCCACTATTTCTCCACATGTGACCATGCTTGCAAGTACACATTTTCAAACTTGCATATAGGTGATTTCCCTCTGAAAACATATTTTTCATTCACCTTGTTTGATCCCATTATGCCTGTAGGACTTCCCCTCAAACCCGCATTTGGGCAAGTGAACTAGCCCAACCACCCTTACATGACAATAGATGACTTAGCTGCATGGCTTACTAGTTGTTGTACCCTCAATGAATTTTGCTACCCATGCCACTTTTCCCCATAGGAAAGGGAGTCTATATAGTCTATGATACTTAAATTTAGCCCCATATGCTTCTTCATTTTCACTCATTGTCCTACCATTAGACTCCTACAACGTAACATTTTTTTTTCATTTCACATTTCATAAGCCCATCACTTCATCCATATTGTAAACATTAAGATAATTTCCAACCATTCATTTACTCCTAGGGAGATTACCATCAATGTCCTACCCCCATGGTCTCTTCCATTTGCTATCACATGTTTGATTGATTCACTTGGTTGCATGTTGTACACTTATCTCCTTGACCCCCTATCTTTTCTAGAGTGCTTGTTTACTTGGGAAACTATTTCAACGATGCTCCTTGACACTACTACATATTGTATATAACCTGTTATGGAAACATCCCTTGTCACATTTTTTCGATGCATTCTACAATTTCTCACCCATGTACCCTTTCTAATTTTAGCCACTATTTAGTGTTGACCTCAATATCCCCTGAGTCCCCTCCATGAGTATTCCCATTGAAATTATGTCCCTTGGTCACCCCCCTGTATTCCTCCTTTGATATTATCATGAGTTATACATATGCTACCAAGCCATCCATGCTTTCACACTCTGAACAAAGGAAGTCTTAAGTATCTTGCTTTATGAACCTATATCACATTTGGTGTCTCAGTCCTAGTTCTCTTCATATCCTTGTATCATACCTCGTACTAATATACAAACTATCCTCATTTCTTGGTACCTGTTGGACAATCATCATTTGACACCCAAAAATCTTATGGGTCCCTCCCAACCCCAACACCCATACCACGGCTTACGCCTCTGCTCATGTATCCAGGGGATCTATGTCAACCAATCATATGGAGTCATGAAAAATAGCCCCTCTCATGTAGTGGGCCACTAGGAAGTCCATGTCCATATCCCATGGCCTGATGGATTATCTCACCTATCATCCCAAACATAGGTAGCCCTATCATTAAGTATACATAGGGGAGGGTGAATTCGATCATCTTACCCTGCAAAAATAATGCCTTGTCTACATCCCAGTACTCGATGATCTTCATTAGAAGAATACCACTGGATATCATTAATGGATTCTTGGTGAATTTGAGAAGTTCATATCTAGATAGCGTGTCCCTCATGGAATGATCATTTCAGATCTCCCTTTGAAGTGCCAAGAGGTCCCTCTCTCTCATTCTAATCCCCGTGACTACATTTTTGTCCAAAAAAATTCACCCAATTATGATGTGTTTTTTTTCCATAAAAAGTGCAACCCCCCATCCTTCCTTTTCCATGACCAGGTGTGATGTGGCATCATGCATATTCAATCAAAAAGATAAACGTCATCACCCTTTCTTTCCAAACAAGGGTGATGGGTTGTAGTCGATTTTCTCCATCTAGGTGTGACCTTGTCTCACCTATTGAGGATTGTTTCACAACTGAGTCACAGAAAAAGCTTTGACATCTATGACAATTAATGGAACCCTTCTAAGGCTCCCGATGGGCCCCAAAAGCCCTAATCTACAAAATAAAAGGATAAAAATGTTGATAATGGAAATACCTATACCCTGTAAGTCACAAAATCCAAAGTTGATAGAGAAAATGTGAGAAATATGAGCATGAAGTTCAAGGTCCCATGAGCTTTCCAACAACGAAAAGTGAAAATGACACTTGATTGCATGGGCCCCACCCTATTTATAGAATTTAGGCCAGTTTTTCTCCCACCATGTATAGCCTCGTATGGCATGCAATTGATGCATCGGTCACATCATTAGAATCTTGGTTCCATGCTCTTTTTTATTGCATAACCAAATTTGTGTGATTAAGATCTTTTTAGAGAAGCTCCTATTCTCCCCTTATTTTAATGCATGTAATTTAGTCCTTTATTTTATGTTATATGATGCTTATACTAATGGATAGATCCCATTTCCCCTTTATTTTAATGCATGTAATTTAGTCCTTCATTCCTTGTTATATGCTACTTATACTAATGGATTTATTTCCAAATGAACTTTTACACTTCAGTATTGTTTCCATGTGTGCCACTACAAGTTATGATGAAAACCCACTATTTCTCCAAATGTGACCATGCTTACAAGTACACATTTTCAAGCTTGCATATAGGTTATTTTACTCTAAAAACATATTTTTCATTCACCTTGTTTGATCGCATGCATGTAGAACCCCCCCACCCCACATTTTGGCAAGTGGCATAGCCCAACCACCCTTGAATTCACTCTTACATGGCAATAAAATCCTTACCTACATGGGTTACTAGTTGTTAGTACCCTCGGTGCATTTTGGTACCCATGCCATTTTTCCCCATAGGAAAGGAAGTCTATATAGTCTATGATACTTGAATTTATCCCCATGTGCTTCTTCATTTTCACTCATTGGCCTACCATCAATCTCCTGCAATATAACATTTGTTGTTTCATTTCACATTTCATAAGCCCACCACTTCATCCATACTGTAAACATTATAGTAATTTTCGACCATTCATCTACCCCCAAGGATATTACCATAAATGTCCTACCCCATGGTCTCTTCCATTTTCTATCACATGTTTCATTGATTCACTTGGTTTCATTTTGTACACTTATCTCCTTGACCCCCTTTCTCTTCCTGAGTGTGTATTTACTTGGAAAACCATTTTAACAATGCTCCTCGACGCTACTATAAACTATATATAACCTTGTATGGCAACATACCTAGTCAACTTTGTTCAATTCATTCTACAATGTATCACCCATGGACCCTTTTTTATTTTAGCCCCCATATAGTATTGACCTCAATAACCCCTCATTCCCCTCCATGAGTATTCCCATTGTAATTATGCCCCTTGGTTATCCCATGTATCCCTCCTTTGATATTATCATGAATTATACATATGTTTCCAAGTCATTCATGCATTCACACTCTGAACAAAGCAATTCTTGAGTACCTTTCGTTATGACCCTCTATCACCTTTGGTGTCTTAGTCCTAGTTCTCTTCACATCCTTCTATCATACCTCATACTAATATACAAAGTATCATCATTTCTTTGTTATTGTAGAATATGAACAGGTGTGAGAGATTCCAAGAGACGCCTTGGAAATTTGAGATCCAAGAGCCATTTCATTATATTAATATGCACATACATTAATGAGAAAGTGTGCGTTCATACATTAATGAGAAAGTGTGCGTTGAGGTCAATCATCTATCTCTTTGTGGTCCATCTTGTTTGTATTTGGATTTGTGTTTTAGCCAATTTATCTATTTTAACCAGTGGGAAGCCTAACAGTGTGGTCCATCTTGTTTGTATTTGGATTTGTGTTTTAGCCAATTTATCTATTTTAACCAGTGGGAAGCCTAACAGTGGTATGAGAGCAAGGTGGTCCATCTTGTTTGTATTTGGATTTGTGTTTTAGCCAATTTATTTATTTTACCAAGTGGGAAACCTAACAGTGGTATGAGAGCAAGGTTTGATCTCTGGCCTGCGCAGAGATTCCTCCATATATGTTCAATGTCCTCCTCAATATTGCCTACCAGTTCTACTCAATAGTATTTGCAGCCACCAGTTTTCAGTCCAACTACAAATACAAAAGCAAGGAATCCAATATTGAGAAAGACATATCTGTTGCCCATAGTTTGTGCATTCTGCATCATCAGAGTAACCTCTGCGTGGATCTGTGTGAAGTCTCTACTCCCCACGTCACGTTCCCATGACCTCAACCATACATTTCTTCGTGAAGTGTATTGGAAACTCACAACCTTTGGACTGCGTGGGTATCCCGTGGAAGTGTTTGAAGTATCATATGCACGAATGTGTGGTTCGTTGAGATCTCTCCCAATACTATTGGAAGACTCTTCCAATGTTGCATAAGACCTCCAAATTTGTGTGTTGGTGTATAGAATAGTGTGGAATGAACCATTGGAGAATGATTGATCAGCCACAAACATCTACGTGAAGCCTATGTTCTCCCGCGTACACTCATACCTCGATATGGAGGATGGAGGGAACAAAAGATGCATGGCATTCAAACTTTTATTGCGTATGCTGGTCTCCAAGCGAGTGATCACCAAGACATCGTTGAAGACATGCTGGTCTCTTATTGCTAGTTCTCACGCCTTTGGTTGAATGCGTTGAACACTGTGGGCGTATGGTCGCGACAGAAATAAAAGAAATCTGTTTGGTGGACAAATGAAATGCAATGTGTTGAATTAGAGTTAAATCGGATTCATAATGTAGAGAATCAAAGGCTAAGTCGAAGGTCGTTGTCAAAATAAAAAACAACACTTGATACTTGCGTCTTTTCTCTGTCGTGGTGATGTGGATATTCTTTCATACTGTGTGTCTAATGTCTCACCTGCAAAGGAGCTGCCCCACGTCATTGTGTCTATTCATGTGAAGATCATTTGCACGCACCAGAGGAATTGTAAGCAAGAAACTCAGCTCTTCATCATCGATACTGAGAGGGTGAAAGTTAGCATTTGTTGTTGAATAAAAAAATAGGCATGCCCCATTCAATTTGGTCATAGGAAGAGAGCATCGTTGTTTTGGCTCTCACGCTTTAAGGTGGGAACCAGTTTTTGAATTGGGCTCTGAGGAGAAGCCTTAACCGATGAACACTTGGGCATGCAAGTGACCGTGAGGCTTTTGCCATGTCCATGATATTGTTTTACTATCCATAAAGGATCAGATTGTACGTGGAGCAGTATTTTTCACAGAACGTTATCAAATTGAAATTTTGGCACCTTGCTCTATAGTGTTGGCATATTATATTCAGTTATCATCTCCAAAATTGTTGTCACACAGGTACACTTCCAAGAGGACAGTGAATTGAAAGCGTCGCTTTTCTATTGCTGCGTTGGCGTTGGTGTTATTGCAACAGTGATATCGTTGAAGACCATGTTCTTAACAGAGAAGTAGGGCCACCGTGGAGGAGCCACGACTTGCTGTTGCATTTGGAAATGAGCACTGTGTGAAAACATATACCAAAGAGTTGCAAATCTGAGGCATTGACTTACAACGCCGGGAAAGAGAGGTACTCAATGATCCATGTGATATCAAAATTGCAAAGGCAAAAGAAGCATTTGAAATCCCGTGAGTATGTGGTGTACCTTGAACCAGTACAATAAGCTCGTGGATTGATGAAGAAAATGCGGTTTAGGTAATGTATGGCAGTTCACTGTGGTTTAAGGTGAGCCCATTTGATTTGGTAATTTATATAGATTGAAATTTATATGATTTAAACATATGGTTTGAAACCTTTATTGCCAAAATTTTACATGCACATAAAGTTATATAGGTTACATTGTTTACTATATTTGTTTCTTGCATTTGACAATTTCATTTGAGAGATAAGGTTGTAAATTTTGCACAGAGAGTTATAAGGGAACTTGTAATTCTTGGGAGTTACCCGGATACTTTTATTTGGCAGTATAAGGAGTTTTGAAAAATTGTGGCCTTTTCAAACTCTAGAGTTTTATCAATCTCATACAACATTTTCAAGTCAATGTAATCAACAACAATCAAGCAACAACACCAATCTTGAAGCATCGAGTCAATTCAACTTCATAATCAACAATTGTTGTAAGTACATTTGTGTTTTGTAACTTGCAACCAGTTTCTTTTGTACCTTTCAAAATCAAGTTGAATTACATTGTACTTGGGTGCATTTTCGGTAGAAGCTAACACCCTCTAGTTGTTGAGTTTCAATTGTTGAGTCTTGTTTGTAAAAGAGTGGAGTTGCAAGAATCCCTTCTCCATTTTAGTGAGTCCTTAATCACATGGCGAGATTAAATGACTTCGTAGAGTTACTGAACACTCTATTATTTTCCTCTATCGACAACACTATCATGATCGACAAGAACACACTCAGTCACATTCTAGATTATGTGCAAGATTCAAAAGACACATTTGATTTTCTACAACTTGAGCTCCAACTCCAACATGATGAAAATCAACATTCTGAACTTGCTCATGTTTAGGACAATTCTCTTTGTGATTCCGTTTAGCAACATCCACGGAATGACACCACTTAAGAATCACATAAGCAAATCAGTGGCCCCGGTACATAACTAAAATAAAGTGAAGATGAAGACATGCATACAAAGGTTTTGCGTGTTCCTTCCAAGCCCATCATCAACTTATGGGAATAGATCAACCACAACAAGCACATACTGATCTTGGATTAAAAAAGGAAGCGATAGTTCACATTCCCAATTTCTCCAAGCCTATATCTAGTTTCAGAGTGCTGGATTCCTCAATGAGAATTCATCTTCATCCACATCAGTTCATAGTTTGACATGCCAACACTATGATCAAGTTGGCCATATGAAATATCAGTGTTTTGATCTTCATCCTTGCAAGCATTGTGGAAAGCACGCCCATTCTTCATACATATGTTTCATTCTGAAGAAACCTACAAGAGAGAAGATTCACTACGGGTGGATTGCTTCTTGGCAATGGTCGTTAACAACCAGGAATATATATATGTCATACCAGAGAGTTCATTCACGAGTATTGACGCATCTTGCGGTTGAGACATTCTCTTCTCCTCACATTGTTCCTGGCAGGGGAGAATGATAAACAATCAGAAACAAGCAAGCGAGAAAAATCAAGCAAGAACAAGCGAGCCTATATCAGATCCAGAGCCTTGATCCCACCAAACTCAGAACTATAGCTAGATCCAAATTCAGAGCCATGACTATTCATTTAGTAGAATATTGCACCCGATTCTACTAACCTTTCGGAATGTTCTAAGAACCTATGAGCCTTCGAGCCAAGTTCCAAATTTTGTGGTCAACTTAAAACCACTCATTTAGTAGAAGGCAAACAACTTCTACTAGCCTTTCGGAATGTTCTGGGAACATATGAGCCTTCGGTCCAAGTTCCATAGTTTGTGGTCATCCTTAAACCACCTTCATGGTTCATGATTGTATAGTTGTTGAGATTGAGAGTTTGTGGTCATCCTTAAACCACCCACTTAGTAGAAGACTTCAACTTCTGCTATCCATTTTGGTTTGTGGTAAGCCAAAACCACCACTTCAGAGAGCACTTGTATTTACCAGAAGAAGTCAGCTTCTACTAACTTGCATGACATAGTCAAATTGTCAAGCTGGAAATTTCCAGCATTGGTAGTTGTCCACTTCTAGTTATTCAACCCTATTTTCTTGGACTCACATACACCCTTTTGGATTAAGAAGGGAATTGTTGGGAATCTAATCCATCGGGTTTAGAGAATATGAAAAGTTGTGAGAGAGTCCAAGAGATGCCTTGGTAGTTTGGAACCCAATATCCATCTCATTGTATTAGTATGCACATACATTAATGATAAAGTGTGTGTTCACATCAATCATCTATTTTTTTGTGGTCCATATTGTTTGTATTTGGCTTTGTGTTTTAGCTAATTTATCTATTTTCCCTAGTGGGCAACCTAAAAGTTATCAAAAAGCCTCCCTTTATTGATTTCTACACCTATATTCCCGAGGATAGGCCTAGAGGCATTATGGACCTTGGCCCGATAACCATCATTGATGGGTTACCTTGGGACAACTAAGGAGATACCATGTTGCCCCTTGGATTAGTTAGTTCTCATGTGATCACTCCAGGTTATTATCACACCATTGATAATAATATAGTGTGGTGATTCCCTTATCCTAGTTTGGTCAAAGACCCTAGACATTCATGACTCCCTCTAGCTCTTGAGTATGTTATGGAATCCCTTCAATTCTAAGCTTCATGTGATGTCTGAGTTGAATTGGTGAAAGTGATCCAACTCCAGTTGTAGTTCATTGGACTTGTTTGGCTCCATCATTCATTTTGTTTGTCTCCATCATTCACTCCTTCTAGATCTTGGGAACCTCTAGTTTCAATAGGGCTTCAGTTATTGTGATTTGCATCCTAATAGGGTACCATTGTTCATACTCATGTACTTCACATAAAATATGGGTTGGATCATATTTATGTACTTGGATCGAGTCCCTCTTCAACCCTCATGATGTTTTGTACCTAGCAATTATTTGTGTATATTGATAAAACCCCTCTTGGTGTTGATCCCAAATGTATTGAGATAGTGATATGAGCATGGGGATTCCTACCTCATTTATATTTGAGATTATATGCACCTTAACTCCTTGGTTGATTTTTCTACACATGTGATCTCTAAAGACCCCTTTGGGGGTGGGAATCTTATTCTTTTCTCTCCCTTTTTCTTTGATTTGGTGGTCATAGTTCCCTATGGATTGAAAGAGTAGAAACCAATGATGTATTTTTTCCATACAATCATCCCCTAACCTCACACATCAGGGGGGGATTGTTGACAACCTAATTTTTCTCACCTACCTTGTCATGAGTTTCATCACCATTGTACATCATTACCAACAATATAATCCCCATTTCCATCTCATCCATGTCCATATGACTTCAACATTGTGACCAAAATATGCAAGAAAGTCAAAGTTTGACCCTAACCATCATGTCGCAACTTTTCCGTAAAATCTTGCAACAATGTGTTGCACTCAAATTATAAAAAAATGATAAGGTCTCAAAATGATAATTTGAGTAATAATCATTATTGCATGCTTTCCAAAAATAAAAAGTGTCTAAAAGTGGACAAACCCTAACCATTATGGTTGAAAATAGTTGTTGATTTTGTCTTACAAACCCTAACATCCCCACTAAATCATCAATGAAATGGGGCTCATTCATATTGGAACCAGATATTTATGTTGTCCACATTATTTCCTATAAATACATTCCTCGAGGTCACCATTCCACATCCATACTCATATTAATATTATGCTACCATAATTCCCATTGAAAGTAAGAGAAACGACTACCATCCCTTTTTCCCTCTTTCGCCATTTGAGAATCTATCCATAGAATCACTTCTCTAGAAACTTGGGCACAAAGGAGCTAGAAGAAAAATCCCTTGGATCAGATGTGGAGGTACATGATGTACAACCAATACCAAGGTGCTATCATATTCCTTCGTTATGTGTGTAATAAAATCAAAACCATTATTTACATGTGTTGCATTTCCTCTCTTAGCTAGTCTTTTTATATCTTATGCACGAGTGTTTAAAGGATTTAATTAGTTACATTTAGTTTCCATTTCATTTCTTTAGATAGAAGAACCCTCAAGTAATTATTTTTGGTACATGTGGGTGAGAGATCACCTACAACCCATGGGCTATTTTTTTTTTATGTTTTATTCCAAAAAAAAGATTCACCAATTTCCATTTTTTCTAAAATGATTCGCCCAAATTCCACAAGATATAAATATTCCTCTATTTCCAAAATTGCTTAGAAACTATATAAAATCCTTAGAAATTAGAATATTTTTACAAAAATATCACCAAATATTGTATGGTTGAGAATTTAAGAATTAGTAAGATTCACCAAGGTTTCTACACTTCAAGAAAATTACGGTTCCTTTAAATTTTCCCTGATGGGATTGGTTGCTTGTATGACCTTCTCTAACATACATTGTGCAAGTGCAAATAATAGTAACATATATATTGGTTCCAAGAAATGATCATAAATTTTAGGATAATGAATCCTATACTTATGTCCCTAGGACATTTGGAAGTACACATGGATAAGGGGATCACTTGGCTAACACATCCAACCCATTTTTCGGAAATCATTACAAGCACGAACTATGCCAATCAAATATGATAACATAAATAATGATAGGTGAATCTATGTAGCTATATGCTTGTCTATTGAAATGGCATGTGTAAGGGAAGCTGATAGAATTTGAGGCACAGTTAAAGACTATACCTACTTGTGTCATCTAATGGATAAGAGGGACCCATGCTTCCTTTTATAGAGTAGCATTATTTTCCCAAAATAGTATGTTGATAAATGTCGTTGTAATCTTATATGGATTACTCAAATAACTAGTAGGATGATCCTATATCCCTCGTTCTAAAGGCCTTCTTATTTATATTCCATCCTTTTAACAGTTCATGGTAGCTAATTTTGAACTTAAGGACCCATTCTTCTGCGAGGTCCACTTTAGGAGTAGGGAACTTGTATATTACTTCCATATTTGAAGGTTGAAAAGATGTAATTCCATTTCCTTCAACATCGTTTATTAGTCATTTTTCTATGTCTACTTTATCAATCACCGAGGATACTACCTCTTCATAGAGAATCATTTTTGGTCTTGCACCCATCTTGTACAGATTTGACTTCCTTATTAGTTCATATATTCACTAATCTGGATTGATTTCTTTGGGTGTAGGTGTTAATTTAGGGTATGTCACCTAGTTTAACATTTACTATGTTTCACCCCACTAGTAGTTAGTGTTTTTATCAATATGGCACTTGGTCATTAGAAAATGATAGTTGCATTATTTCTATTTTTTGTTCTGCAAAATATTGTCTTTCTAGACATAATTCTACTATCACCTCTTTCTTCTTTGTTTGTCTTTTGGAAGCCATAGAAAACCTACATTCATCCATAAGAGCACAAAGCATAATATAAAACCAATGAGAAAATAGTGCAAAGGAGTAGTAGAATATAACTTGGGCCCTTGTACATATCACATGGTGAACAAATTCCATGAAATATATATTTTGGTGTGAGTTGTGTGGTGGCTTAGGAGTTTGTGATGTTCTTTGGATGAAACAGAGAAACAAATCCTTGGTTTGAGAATCGATATTTTGAGTTTCATTAGTGAGTATTACCAACATGTTCCCTATCTATATGCCATCCATAGCTATAAATTTCAAACTCTATCATGCTTTTTGATAAAATTTCGTGGCTCCATTTATTTCTTTCATGGGCCACAAATGCAGTGAGAGTCATGACTAGTAGAACGAGAAGAGGAAAGCTTGAATTGCTATGATATGAAAATCGGGAGAGTCTATGGGGTGCATCCATAGCTTCTAAATCTTGAGATGTGGGGTTAAACTCCTATATTTCATTCCTTCTCATTTGCATTCCCTTCCTACTATCACTAGGAGCCTATTGGTACACTTCCATGCAGTGGTATTATCCATAGGATGCAACTGAGCATTAGGTTTTCTAATTTAAGATGTATGCCTAGCCTTTGATATGGGAAAAGTAAACTCAAAGAATGTTTTCTATCCTGAGGGGACTAGCATTTAAACAATGAGGATTTGCTCTAAGTCGAGGTGCATTATGTATTAGGGGAGCATGCTTTACAATGAAAAAATGGCAAGGTTGGGGTCTTCTTTCTCAATTTTAGAAGGTTGGTCTAGTTGCTATGTATATGTTAACCCATTGAAATTAAGCAATGGAGGGTTTGGGTGACCAAATGGTAGGAGAAAGCATTTATTTGTTTAGTTTCCCACCTTCTATTTATATGTTAAACAACATTTAATGGAAATAAAGAGGGAGTTTTATGGCCTACTTTTCAAATGGAGAAGGTAGAGATAGATTGAAATGGTCCATCTTATAACAGTCATTGATTCCTTCCAACTTCTTGGATAGAAATAGAAAGCAGGTTCATTATCCAATAGTTAACCACCGGGCTCGATGTTTGGGTTGTGCATTTTAACTTCCTTTTGTTATTTGTAAAATAATGGTAGTACCACTTTTCACTTCATACTAGCACTTATATGAAAGTATATGTATGGCAACAATTCCTCTTTTCCCTTTTAACATTGAATTCGTTCACCCACAAATTTTAGTAACTTTAGTACTTTTACTTTTAGGTGGATTGCCTTTTAGTTACTTCTTTTCCACTTTTTAGTTACTTATTCTTTTTCATTTTTTACAATTGGAAGAATTTCTTCTTCTTTTTAATCATCTTACTACGTAACTATTCTCTCTCTCTCTCTCTCTCTCTCCCTTATTTTCCTTATTTATTTTTAGATATACTTTTTCTCCAATAGAATTTTTGAACCAGAACTTTAATTTTTTAATGGACAAAGGAAAGAATATGGTCAAAGAGCTATTCAAGGAAACCCCCAATTATATTTTTTTGTTGGGCCAGCAACTAGTAAACAACATAAATGATATGATACCGATGTGGAGAACCAATATGGTTCAATTAAATATCCAAAATAGATATGCAAGGATAAAAGAATCCATGTAGGAATATATTTGAATAATGAATAAGAGATGATTGAAATTACAATGATATTGTTGTATAAATACAAATCCTAAGGGCACTTATAACAAGTTTTCATGAATGTAGGTGTCCCTTATTTACTACCATTTATTATTATTAATAATATATGCTACATAGGATATTACATAGGACCATAGGACCATGCATTTGAAATTAATTTTTTGACTTCAGTTCACCTATAGTTGTCTGTTGAGTACCACAAAGTTGCTACATTTAAGGAACATATCACGGGGGCTTCACTAGAAGGCAATATAATATCACATTCATTCATATTGCGGTATTAAATATACATGAAAACCTAAAAATTATATTGCTTATATATTAAGGGGCAAAGAGTTTTTTTATTTAATGTAACAGTACAAAAATACTTTGGGGTCTTTTTTATATGGGCAGGCTGACAAATATCCACCAAAAGGAGATGGCGAGATCACGACCGGATGAGAAATTGGGTTGAGGCAAGGCTTGGGCTTACCAGTACACACGGAAATCGCATCTTGAGGCATGCTTGAGGCCAGGGGTTTCGTGGTGAAGTGGGTTTCTAGTCAATCTTAGTCGAGAGACAATGGTCATTGACAGCCAATTGCTACCAATAGCACTCAGCCAGTTATTACCAATAGCCTTGGGAGGCTCTAAGCCTCCAAGGCCTATTATAAGCCCTTGATAGGCCTTGGGGGCTTGAATACCCAGCCACTCATGCCTATTACAAGCCTTGGGAGGTTTAGTCAGCTTCCTAGAGATTTTTACAGGCCCTGGGGGCTTGGATACCTATCCCACAACATGCTTAGTCAACGATTGGGGAACTGCAACATGCAATCTAAATGTTGTACTATGTGCATTGGCTCTAGTGACATACAAGAAGTGATATCCTATCTCTTCATTAGACCATTAGATGTTGCAAATAATAATGATATGTGGTTGAGTAATTGCAATGTGGGTGAAGTAATGTCCATCCACAATATACATTGAAAGAAGCAAGGTGCATTGTAGAATGCATGTGGGGTCATAAGAGGGGTATCATATCAATATACTAGGTAGAAATATAAAGGGGTATAAAAAATGTTAATGAAAAAATTGATACATACAATATCTAGTGAAAATAGGGCTTTTTTTAAATTGGGAAGGCATATTGGGAGGGGGTTAAAAAAACGATTTTGGAAGGTATTTTCCAATATTTAGTGAAATTAGGGGTATTGTTTCATATGCCATGAACGAACGTGCTATGATAGCGGTTTATTGAGTGAAGCCCCCGTGGAACATATGAATTTTTCCCATGTTGTTTTATTTCTTCCTCTTGGTACCACTCCACTACTAGTAAGCATCCATAGCCCCGATGGAGTCACGTCAGTATCAAAATCCTTAATCCACTTCCAATGGGTGTCTGTAGCCCTGGTGGAGATACTTGCATGTCCCACATGATTTGAGTTTCTTTCCCAATCCTTTACCTATGTTTTTTTTTAAATCTCTTTGAGCGTGAGGTAGGTGGGGAAACTCAAACATACTTTAAAGGTGTTTTTCCTCTCGACAATCCTATATAAAAATCATACTAATGGTATAAAGTGTGAATAAACTACTAATATCTCCCCTTTCTAGGATATCCATAGTCAAAATCCTATCACGATCAGGAAATTGATGGAAAGATAGAGGTGAGGTTTGGAGCATCGACAACCAGGATTGTGTTTCCAAAAAAAAATATGTTGATTGATACTCTTAGTAGTAGATCACTCGACCAACAGATAATGTATGGGGATTTGTAGTGTACAACCCAAATTTTACTAGGCAAGTCAAATCCTTATATCTAAGTCATTTTCACAATGCAATGTAGTATAGGATTATCATGGAGGGGTCTTTCCTGAATGACCAATGTCATATCGGGAAAAAGGGATCATTAGATCTAGGTTGTTCACACATGGTGATATGATCAAGATATAAAAAGGGGAGCATTTCCATGAATAATTAAGATTATATTTACCAGGTTGGTTCGTGCAATATAACATGATCGAAATGTAACATAAGAGGTATTGTCACTAATGACTGGGATTACATCCAACTTGATTGGTTGAATGATCAATATTGTTGACTTCTTGAGCTTTCAGACCAGTTCCTTTTCTCCTTTCACTGTAAAACCTTCAGGATGCTTCATATAGATTTTTTCTTCAAGATCACCGTGAAAAATGTTATCTTTACATCCATTTGTTCTATCTCAAGATCAAATGTTGTAGCTAAATACATTAGTACCCTTATGGAAGTTATCTTAGCATCAGGTGATAAAATTTCACCAAAGTTGACTCCCTCGACTTGGGAGTACCCTTTTATTACTAGTTGAACCTTGTACTTCTCAGTTTGACTTGCTGCATTAACATTTTTCTTGAACACCCACTTACCGCCGACAACTTTCCTTCCACTTGGTAACATGAATAGATCCCATGTTTAATTCTTCTTTAGGGACTCCATTTCTTCTTCCATATCCCTTTTCCATAGTTTACCCTCTATCGAGTCGATTGCTTCCTTTACCGACCTGTGATCATATTTTATGGTAGATTACGCAAAAGCAGAGTGAAAAGCAGGTGGAATATACCTTTCTGGTTTTGTCCTTGCTCAACTATACCTCTTGAAATCTGGAGTCTGTTGTTCCACCTCTTTGTCGAATTCAATTGATTTGCCCAAATCTAGACTTTCGTTGTCCATTTCAAACCCTTGCTTTTCTGATTCCTTTTCTCTTTTTACCTCTTCATTCCTGGAAGTTACTTCGAATTATCTAAAGATAACATATCGACTATAAACTGCCTTACTGAACACTAGGTTCCACAACTTATACCCTTTCACTCCATCCTTGTACCCGATGAAGATGCATTTCTTCGACTTGTTGTCGAGTTTGATTCTTTTCTCCTTTGAAATATGCACAAAGGCATCACACCCAAACACTTTGAGATGTGTTAGAGAGGGAGTTTTACTAGCCCATGCCTCATATGGAGTCTTTTCAACCATAGCCATTGATAGTGACCTATTCACAAGGTAACACACCACATCGAATACCTCTGCCCAGAATTCTTGTGTGACTCCTACACCACTAAGCATGCTCCTTGATTTATCCATCAACATTCTTTTCATTATTTCAACAAATTCGTTCTGTTGAGGTGTTTATGGAGTTGTGTTTTGTTGAGATATACTGTGTCGTCGACATAACTGGTCAAATGGATTTCCACAAAATTCTCCTCCATTATCATTTCTCGGAACCTTGATCCTTTTACCAATCTGATTCTCCACAAGTGCTTTTAACTCTTGAAACCTCTCAAAAACCTCATATTTCTTCCTCAAAAAATACAACCATGTCATTCTGTATAAATCATCTATAAAAGAAACATAATATTGAGATCCTCCTAGTGAAGAAACTGACATAGGTCCAAACAAATAACTATGCATTAACTCCAATATTTCTTTAGCGCTAGTAGCACCATATGAGAACCTTAAATGACTCTATTTACCATAATACAATGTTCACAAAAGTCAATTCTTTAGATCAGTTAAGGAGACCTTCAACGATACCTTTAACGTGCAGAACATGAATACTTTTCTCAGCTATATGTCCCATCCATTGATGCCATGACATGGTCAAGTCGATTAGACAAGACTATATGTTGTCATACTCTGGACATACCACATTAGCACTTTCACACTGTCTATTCTTCCCAATATTTTATACAGGGTTCCAGGAAAAACTCCCCTCATCAACACCATTGATCTTTGCACCATCTTGCATGTATCTTTCTCAAATATAGACTACACACCTGCATTCCCCATCCTACTGACTGAGATTGGGTTTCAATCCAAACCTAGGATATGCAATACTATTGGAAGTATTCCTATCTTCCATCTTTCAATTTTAGTCCAACTTTAACTTGTCTGATTATTTCGGTCAATGAATCATCTCCTAGTAGAACATCACCACCATCGATCTTATCATACTCACAAAACCACTCTCCACGAGGTGTCATATGATATGATGTGTTGGAGTCAATCAACCAAGAGTCTTAATCCGACCGTGTACTTGTGGAATCCAAATACACATATACTTATCTTATTGCAGAGACTTACCATTAGTTGACAGAACTTCCTCGGACCCTTTTCCTTTCTTTATTTCCATCAATTTATAATTTCATCTATGGTTCCTGACTTTACTACATCGACAGTAGGGTTTCGTAGCTAAACCAAGAGATCTAGTCTTATATCTACCCCTCGAATTGGACTTTCTACTGGAATTTTTTCCTTTTCCAGTATCTACTGGTCGACATCCTATCATCAAGGCTCCATGGGTCACTCCTTCCATGTTATTTCATCTCATCTTCTCTAACAACAAAGATGCGACCACATTGTTGATCTTCAATGTGGTATTGTTGCTTCCAATAGCCACAAACATGCTCTCCCAGGAATCCGACAAAGAACGCAATAGACTGATTCCTTTCTCCTCCTTGGTGATTTTAATATCCACGGACAACAATTGAATGATAACAACGTTGAACACATTCAGGTGCTCTGTAACGGAATCACCTTCACCCATCCTTAGAAGGTATAACGTCTTCCAAAGAAACAACTATTAACATAGATTTCGATTGGTACAAGTTCCCCAACTTTTCCCATATATTCTTTGAAGTGTCTTCTTTTGAGACATAAAGAAATACATAATCTATTAGAAAAATTCAGATTTTACTCCTTTCCTTTTTGTCAATATTTTTCCAATCTTCCTTCAACATACCAACCAAATTTGTTCCTGATTCAACTGCAATCCGTTATTCTTGATCTATAAGGATATCCTCTATTTTAAGCTTCCAAAGCTAAAAAAAATTCCCATTAAACTTTTCAATTTATATTCTCATGTGTTATCCATTCTAACAATGAATCAATGTTTATGGAAATATACCACTATAATAGGTATTCCTTAGATCCATGACCAAGCCAAAACCCTCAGTAACAAAGGTGTCCCCCTGTAATCAAATATGGCTTTGCTACCAACTGTTGGTTCTAATACCGATTACAATAGGTTTTCAAATTGATTCATATAGTTAAACACATTCAAATAAGACAATGTCACACGACACATCAACGCATTACACATAAATCACCCTAGAAACCTCTCTTCCGGGGAAAACTAACAAACTCGTGAGCTTTTCTCTCATCTAATCAAACACTTTAAAACATGTGTTTACAATTGTGACTTGCTAGACCACAAATAACACTTTCATCAGATCACGCCATGACATTGCTTCATATCCATTACATCTTATTTATAGATACAATACTACCAATTTCTCACTAATTACAATCCATAACTTCCTAACCTCTTTCAGTAATTCTTTTACAGTCGACTTGAATGGGTCAACTTTGGTCAATTTCCCATTGAGCCTTGGTCATTCTATCGACTTCCTGTCGACCCATAATTTTCCTTCGACTAATCAACTATTATGGTCGGTTGGTTGACCAAACTTCCACCATTTGTCACCTCCAACTCTAGTCAACTTATACCAGTCGACTATTGAATTTGACAGTCGATTTACATGCAAAGAATATAACATTCCTAACCAATATTTCCCCCCTAGTTTCCAACATGAGGGCTCGATCTTACCACTAATGGGAAGAAATCCATAGTTGAACAATGGCCACAAGAAAGGGAAGAGATCCTTGAGAAATTTACTTGTGAGGAGGAATAATGGGTACCCACCAACTAGCAAGAAGTAATTGACTTATCTTGAACTACTAAAAGGGTCAAAACCCCAAGATCACCCTCAACTCATTGAATCAAATTGAGAAGAGGAAGGCTAAAGAAGAACAAATTCAAGAAGAACCTAGGCAAAAAAGGGCTAGGGTGAGGTCTCCCAACCAAGGATCAGTAAAGAAAATAGAGCAAGAGGTCCCAGAGATATCTAAAGTGTATAATAAGAAGTCCCCAAGCCTAGGAGGGGTCAACAACCGAGAGGTTTCTTCACCTCACATACTACCCTCACCCTGTCCTTTTAAGTCATCTAATTAATTTTATCTATTGCAACTTTTAAATAAGTTTCTAATACATCAAATATGAGATTCTCTCAGGAAATTGGGCACCAAATCTCATGGGCTAACGTGATTTATACCATGGAGACCTATTATGCACTCGAAATATTGAGGGAAGAGAAAAAAGAAGAGTAGAAATCTAGGGGAATATCACATCAACTAAAACAATTGAGGCCCAAGAACATGTAATATTATTGCCCAGATACAATGCAACAAAAAAGTAGTTTTTGGTCACCACACTTGAGCCTCTAACTCAAAAAACATATGGAAAAATGTAGCCACAATATTGGAAGGCTCTTCAAGTCACTTTCAAAACAACATGGATCATGTCTCAATATGGTGTCTCTATAGCTCAAGGATCTAGTATCATAGTCTATAGAAAATAAGCTTCTTCCTCTAATGACAATTACAAGAAACAATTGGATTCCATTAATATAATCAACCGATTTCTTGAGCTATAGAGTGAAGGCCTTGGAAGCATAAAATGACAAGTTACAAGCTATATTAGTCTCTATGGTAAAGGGGAAGTAGGAATCAATTGAGGATATTTCCCTCTTGTAGGAAAACGATGAAAATGATAAAGGCACTAGAAAGTTCCATAGTGACCCCTACTCTCCCTATCACTCGGCATATGTTGGAAGAAAAACATAGATTGGACGATGATGTGAATATCTTAAGAAGGGGAAATACCTCTCCGTTAGCATAGAATCAAGTGATGGAGGATATGATTGTTGATTTCGAGGCCATTTGAGGAAATGAAATAGATGCGAAATTTCAATTAGAAAAATACAATGCCTTGATTATTTCCCTAAAGCATGAAATACTTGAGGATCAAAAGGAAATAACACTAGCTTCTTCAAGTAGTCAGCCACCCCCATGCACTGAAACAATATCACAACTTCTACAATGAATTGATCAATTGAATTGAAATGCAACCAATGGAGATCACAAGCAGGAGACAATGCTATGGAGGCAATAACAACATAAGACATGACTAACAAAAGGAAATAAAATCTTATGAAACAAGGCCAAAAATTGGATGAGGTAGAGAAAAAGTGGCATGAGGATAAGAAAGAGATGTCCCAACTCAAAGATGATATAGAAACATGGAAGACTATGCATGAAGAGGCCTTCACTAAAGCAAGAATGGTAAAACCCTTCAAAGAGGTCAAGAATACAGTTTGGGAATATGTTTTCAATGATATCTTGGCAATAAGAGGCCACCTCCAATTCTACCTAGAGTTTGATGTTTTATACAAACAAGCCATTAAGTACTTAGTAATACTGAAAAGGAAATGCACCTCAGGCATAAGACAACAAAAATGGCAATGTGAGTCATAACTACACGCTCCACATAAGACCTAGGATTATTGGGAATTAGAGATAGAACCTCAATATATATGGATATAAAAACATGAACGTCCATTTCATTAAATTTGGACTAATTGAAGCCCATATGTTTTTGGAGAAAGACCAAAAATAGGCTTTCTAAATCCCAAAATCATTTGAAACATGGAACGTTTAAAAGGCTATTTTTGGGATTTAGAAAGGATAATTTGGGAATGTTTTAGTCCAGATTCTATTGGTTTAGTCCATATTTATGGTTGCACCAACAAATCCAATAGTAGGAGGATCACCGGTTAGAGAGCAGTAGAGTAAAAAAAAGACATAAAGTCATTCCTCATAGACATGAGCACACTTATCAACTAGCATTGATCCATATTAAACCTGGATATATCAAGCACCGAGAGGGATCCAAATTATTGAGGTGTAACTTTTGATTTATTTTTAATCTTAAACTCAATAAATGTGCTCCCTCTCATCTCTTGCTTAATAGATCCGATTTTAAGTTTTGATTTTTTATTTTATAGACAGACATGGAATTTTTTTAATTACTTTTCATATTTTTTTATTTTATAAGCGGACATTGATTTTTTAATTACTTTTCATATTTTTTTATTTTATGAGCAGACATGATTTTTTTTATTGCACCGAGAGGGGCAAGGTGCTCTACATCCTAGTATGGGGGATATGATGTCACATAAGGTAATGTAACGTTACATTACCAAAAATTAAAAAAATTCACGTCAGCTCATAAAATAAAATAAAATTATGAGAAGTAATAAAAAAAATCTATGTCGGCTTATAAAATAAAAAATTAAAACTAATTAGATCTATCAAGCATGGGAGGTATAAAATTTCTTGAGTTTAAGATTAAAAAAAAACTTACACCTCAAGAAATTGGATCCCTCTTGGTGCTTGATAGATCCGGGTTTAAGATGGATCTATGCTGGTTACTTTTTAGTTTTGGTAATGTAACGTGATGTTACGTTACCTTACGTGACAACATATCCCCCATACTGGGATGTAGAGCACCTCGCTCCTCTCGGTGAAATCATGATCTTCCTTGCCTATGGAATGATAATATGAGGTTACATCTTGAGAAGGCTTACCAGAGAAAGTTTTGAAGTTCCTTTCCTTGCTTAATAGATGTGCTTGATAAATAGACGATTCCCACAACTATTGAGATTTATAATCAATTACATCCCTCCAGTGCCACTTGGGTCCTTCTAACAAGGTTGTCCCAAAATATGGGGGATATTGATTATACCCCCTTCATAGAATTAGATAAATCATTCAGTATTTTGAAGGGAGGGAGGACAATTAATGAGCATGGTTTGAGATAAATGAGCATAATACACGATTAATAGATTATGTGCTCAACATACCATAAAGGAAGAAAAGGGGAGTACTAGAAGTAGTTGTCCCACTAGCATAAAGGCTTCCAAATCAGTGAGGATCCTCTTAGCTTCCCCCTCCTAAAATAGAAGGCACATAAAGGCCTGGAAATTAGTGAGTTGTAGTAGGAGAATAAAAAAATATCAGGTAATTAATGATGGGATAAAATGGGTAAGATATCATAATTTTCATTTGTTGTCAATTACCCTTATAACAAGCTAACAATCAACATAGGTATTCAGGACAGTGACAACAAACTCATTCCTATATGCTCATCTTGAATCACTAGCTTTCTCCAATAGTGTAGGTTACCAAGGTGTGCCAATTGTCTTCACACTCGTGTAATTTGAAGCATGGGCCAGCTACTACATAAACATAAATAAACATATAAACAAAAGTCTCATGTCGTGTTTTTCTATCTTATGTTAGGTATATCTCACTTGTACAAATCATATTGTTTGGACTGACCTTGATGATGAGAACACTAAATTTTTTCATCGCTTTTCTAACCATAGGTAGAGCTACAACAAAACCCGGGACCTACAAACTCCTAATGGGTAGATGATTAAAGGTTTCAAAGATTTAACAGAGTTGGGGGTCATCACTTCTGAAACATTTTCAAACAATTAGAGATTACAAACATCACTAAGATAGTTAGAATATGTTCACAATTTCCTAGATTTGTCACCAACGAGGTTAATTTATAGTTATTTCAGGAGGTATCCAATGATGAACTTATGACAATTCTTTCATCATTTCAAAGAGATAAAATCCGAGGTCCCAATGGATGGATGGTTTAATTTTTAATTTTTAATTTTTAATTTGTTGGGTGAAGATATTCTTAGAGTGCTATAGCAAGTAATGATGCCAGGGAAGATGCTACACAATTTTAGCTCAACCTTCATAGAATTGACACCTAAGATTGACAAGTTTGGTGATTATGAAGGTTTTAGGTTGACTTCCTATTTGTAATTGTGTCTATAAATTAATGGAAAAAGTCCTAGTAGTAAGACTCAAATCAATTCTCTCAAATGTTATATCTTCTGAACATTTTTTTTTTAGAGGGGAGGTTAATTCATGATGCAATTGATATATAGCGCAAGAGGGGTTATGCACCAATAAAATAAATAATCTTCCAACTATGATGATAAAACTAGATCTCTCCAAAGCATATGACAAGACTTCTATTTATATGCTAGATTGTTACTAATCCATGTGGGATTCTCTCATAATATGGTTAATTGGATTATGGGGTGTGTGGCATCAATTTCGTATGGTGTCTTGATTAATAGAATTGCCTCTCCTTTTTGCAAGAATTTGAGAGGACTTCATCAAGGTTTCCCACTCTCTCTATATCTCTTCTTATTGGTGGAAGAAGGAATTTGTAGGTCAATGATTGAGGCAAGGAGACACGAAAGGATACATGGAGTATCTTTTGGTGATGATGTCAATCTGACTCATCTCTTGCTTGTTGATGATGTGTTGTTGTTAACAAATAGATCTTTACCGAAAGTCCCAACCATTCAAAATATTCTACAACTTTATTGCAAGGCCACATGTATGGAAATTAATACAGGGAAGTCAACAATATATTTTAATGGGATTCTTAAAAGGCTAAAAATAGCCCTCCAAAATTTGTTCTCTTTCCAATATTCATATTTTGATGTTGGTTTCAAGTACCTAGGATTCAAACTCAAGACAAATTCCTATGGAATGCACTATTGGGGTTGGTTGATAAAAAAGATAGAGAATATGATAAAATTTTGGTGTAATCTATGGCTCTCGTGAGGTGGCAGACTAGCATTGGTTAAGTATGTATTCGAAGGAATTATAATTTATTGGAATATAATGGCCTATAATACTAAGGGACTTCTAGAAAAAATTAAGAAAATTTGCTACAAGTATCTTTGGAAGGGGAAGGAAGGAAAATATAGTATACATTGGATAAGTTGGCACTCGATAAACAAACATAAGGGTGAAGAAGGGAGAGATTTTAAAAAACCCACCTCTCTAGAAAATCCTTGCCTATCAAAATTATTTGGCATATGATCTTGAAGGATAGCCCATGGAAAATATTAATCAATAAAAAATATATGGTGCCAAGGACCCTCCTAGACTAGATAAGGAGAGAAGATAAGAAAGTGAGAAATGATTCCAATCACTGGAAAGCTTTAGTTTTAGTATGATTTCAATCATTCCAATCCACAACCACATCCCATTATGACTTAACTTGTACCTTATGCATTGTGTATCCCCATAGAATGGGCATAGGGTACCTATGTTTGTCTTTGTCTCAATCAATTCCTCTTTATCTGGGCTCATTTCCACTACCATTCCCTTCTACTTATTTTTCCTTTTATATGCTATCTCATGGTCCTAGAAATTCTTTCATGTTAACAAATAGCACATTAAAGGTTAGCACAATGACAATGCACAATTACATTGGAGGTTGTTAATAATAGTTGCCTAAACATATGAGAATGTAATCCTTTGGTGTAGAAGAACTAAGAGAAAAAGTAAGGTGGCATTTGGTAGCAAGCCATGGCTTTGGTCCATGTGGGAAAATAATGGATTCATAGTTCGGGTTGGGTAGTGTTGCAATCATACATCACACATGTTTGGAAAAGGTGTGCATTCATGTTAAGAGCTTCCTCGAGGATTAAAGCAAGGTGAATCTCATCATTGGAAATCCATCTACCTAGTGAATCTCATCTTCTTTTTGACCTTGATGATTAGGGAATTGGTAGGTCATATGTCCAAATTCTTCACATCCATAACATTTGATTTTGGAATTGGTAAACGATTCATTCTCCCAATTCTATCTTCTATTTTGAATTTAGATTGTTATGCTAGATTAAAATTCCATTATATTTTTTGATGATTGATCTATTGATTAAGTCTACCACTCTATTCCTTCCTCCATTCTGCTTCATCTCCACACAACTTGGTTCTTAATATCACTTCTAAGAAGATCTTTGTCATGAAGTTCCAAACTTATCCTTGGCACTGTCCTTGAGTCCTCTAATGAATCTTCTAACTTGAGATTCCTCACTGATCCAATAGCCATACTTGTCTAACTATGTGAACCTTTGTCCATATTTTGCATATGTCATATTCCTTGTTTGAATGCACAACACTCATGTTATTTTTTGCATTAAGACATTTTACCCATACATTTATCTTTGAAATGCTTCTTGAAATTGTTCCATTCCAAGTGTTCTTCATTTAATTTCTCCTTCTTATTTAGGTGTCCCCACTAAATATTTGCATCATCCATTAGCTAGTAACAGGAAAAATTTGGTCTTCCCAAGGAGTTGAAGTCATAGAGTAAAAAATGCTTCTCAATATTCACTAACCATCCCTTTTCTTTTCCTCTTTTTATTTACACATTAAAGGTGGGTGTAATCTACTTCCTTGGTTAATACTCCAACTTTTGGCATTTAAGTGACTCTTATTGTTTAGGGTGCCATTTTGTTGAGGATCCCTTTTCTCATATCTTTTATTTAGATACCATCTACTAAAGAAACCTTTTGATTTAACAAAATGATACAAGGACTAAGTTCGTTCACTTGACTTAACAATGTTTGAACTTCCCTTGCTAATTCTTTATGATTCCCATGATCACTGATAGAGAGATGTCCTTGATTGGTTCCCATCTTCTCACTCTTTTTTTTCATTAAGAAAAAAAACCATTAAATTTCTATTAATCAAAAGTGAATCAAAGATAACAATGTCCAAAATTACATCTTTTCACCATGTGTCCATCTCATTATCAACCTTTCATTCCACATATGTTACTCAAAATCCACGACTGTACAAAGATCAGCCATATCTCCAAAAAATTGTTACATAGTCCCAAGTTTTAAAAAATAACTATCTTCTTTTGATACCACAAAAAACCAAATAAACTATTATCTAAAAAAATTAGATTAGATCATCTAAAAAACATAATAAAATCCTTTGGAGCATACAAAACTGTCTATCAATTCTTCAAAATAAATCTGACCATCCATAGGACCCGCAACTCTCTTTGAAAGATTGTATGCAACTAGATTGAGTTGTCAAAAGATATGAGAAAAGGAAATATGATAGAACTTCTTTTTTAATTCCACAATTCATGAACACCAATGATCCAAGCTAAGGACTTGCAACCTTGATTTTCCATCTTTCCACCCCATGATCACTTTAGAATCTCCAACCACCTGAAGATGAACAATAACTTTATAATTAGCAAACTAGAAAAGACCCCAGAGTGCCAATAATTTAGCTTTAGTATTAGTTCCACTACCACATCCCATCCAAAGATGAAATGAATCTCTGTAATTTAGCTTTAAATACACTCCACCACCACATAAACCATTTAAAGATGCTCTTTCAAAATAACCAATAGACATTTCTTCATCAAAACCAGGAAAAGTGAGATACCTTTTTCCTTTGAGTTTATATTCCTTATGAAAATCAAGGAAATAACCCACAATTCAAGTACAAACTGAATATACATTTGGATTAATGTCTTAAAAAATGGTTAAGTTTCTTTCCTTCCAAATGCCCCAAATAACAAAGAGAGGAATCTCTTTATACTGTTATGAATTCTTAAACTATACTTCCATACGTTGTTCAAAATAAGAAGCTCCCCAACTACCAAAACACTTAAGCCTCTTATAGACCTCAATCGAAACCTTCTTAACAAAGGAACAATGAACAAATATATGAGAAGTTGATTTATCATCCTTTCTACACAAATTGCATATACCAGGACCTACAAATTCTCTTTTTAGGAGATTTTCCTAGGTTAAGATTTTGTTTTCAAGACATAACCAAATAAAGCATTTCAATTTAAGGGGAATATTCCTTTTCCATAAATGATCATGCCACCATTTTCCTACCACATCGACATAACATGCAGAAATAACATCATAAGCAAGTTTTGCAGTAATCGTCCCCAAGCCAAGACATCATCACCATCATAGAGTCTAATACCAGATTGATTCAAACTAGAAATGAATATGTTCATTTCCTATACCAGCTCACCCACTAACCCCAAGTCTTTAGCTAGTAGCCAATAAGTATAAGAAGTATCAATGTACTTTATTCTTTTAACATGAGCCAAGACCTAAATATCATGTTCAAGTAAATACATCAGCAAAGGTTCTGAAAGTCTATAAAATCCTTCACCTCCGACAAAAGGATCCACCCCAAGACAAACCTGCAAACCATTACCAAACCTCCAAGATAACCAAGACCCCATCCAAGGGAAGGATTTGACCAAACCCCTCCAAACAATAAAAGCATTTGAAAAGGACTTACTAGGCCTTCTTATCCAATCAACCACATAACTTTTCTTCAGGTATTTATCCTTGAGTACCTCACACCAGATACCTGTACCAAAGAGCCCCCTCTATAAACTCTTCAAGCTTAAAGAAAGGCTAAACCAATCTAGATTCTTAATCCTCCGTCCACCTAGCTTCTTTGGAATATATATACTCTACCAATTTGACAGGTGGAATTTTTTCCCAAGAGATTTTCCATCCCACAGAAAATGCATCATTATTTTTCCAATGCCTTGAATAATGGATACTAGAATATTTGTAAGTGACAACCAGTAAACCAGAATACATTCTAGTACTGACTTCAACAAACTGAATCTACCTCCAATTGAAAGACATCTATAAGCCCAATTACCAATTCTCTTCTCAACTTTTCTTAGTAACCAAACCTAGTCCTCTTTCCTCGAATAGGTGGGCTTCAAAAAATATCCCAAATATTTAAAGCCTACATATATATGTTACACATGATAAGGAAAAATCCTTTGCGCCTGATCCAAAACTTCATTTGAAATATTATTCTACAGGAGAATATATTTTTGAGCACTCACTTCCATCCCTGAAGCTTCGCAAAATAATTTAATAATGCCCTAAAAATAGATCCACTCATCAATAGATCAATTCCCAAACAAGAGCACATCATCCACAAATAAGAGGTGAGTGATAAAGTGTAGAGAAGAGACTTTGATTCCCACATTTTTCCTTTCTCTCTTTGCCATTCCAATCAACCTACTCAAACCATCAACAACAAGGAGAATAATCAATGGAGATAAGGGGAATCCATGTCTCAAACCTTTGGATGCTTTGAAGAAAACAATAGGAGAGACATTCACCAAAACAACAAAATTACCTGAAGTCATACAAGACATAATCTAATCGTTCACTTCTACATGAAGACCAATTTGGAGGACTAATCTTATATAAGCCCAATCCACTCTGTCATATGCTTTTACCAAATCCACTTTTAGAATAAGAGCGTCCAATATCTTGGTCTTTATGGATTGTAAAATCTCATGGGAAACCCCAATTGCGTCCAATATCTGTCTATTAGAAAGAAACCCAAACTGTGCTTAGTCATAAGCTCAACTAGCTTTGGCTTAATCCTATTAGTTATCACCTTTGAAATCACTCTATAGACCATATTGCATAATGAGATTGGCCTAAAGTCATTAAAAGTTCCAAGTTTCTCTTTCTTTGGAATTAAAGCAATAAAGGTAGAATTTAGATCCCTTGAGACAAAACCTTTGAGTTTGGATTCCTCCACCACATCAAAAAATTCCAAAGAGAATTCCACAGTCTAGCCATTAAGCCCAAGACTTTTGGATTTTGCAAATTTTTTCAATAT
The DNA here is from genome assembly GCA_027924585.1 of Larix kaempferi. Lineage (NCBI taxonomy): Eukaryota > Viridiplantae > Streptophyta > Pinopsida > Pinales > Pinaceae > Larix > Larix kaempferi. The sequence continues at coordinate 32,889,059 of BSBM01000738.1, forward strand.
CCCCTCAGTTTCTTCAAGAGAAATTGCCTCTCCCACCTTGATCCCCTCATCACGACTAAAAAAAAAGGGATAGTTTTGCACCACCTTAAGCTGAGCAACAATACTAGCATAAACATGGATTTTATAAACTTCCCCAAAATGTTTCACAACTGCTTTCTTCAAGACCTTTTGAGACGAAATTTGATTATCATTACAATATTTTACATCCCAAATGGCATTTGTAATCCTTCTTTGATTAGAAAATTTATAAAATAAATTTCTATTATTATCACCCTGAGCTATCCAGATATCTCTACCTTTTAGTCTCTAGGATTCCTCCTCTTGTTTAATAATCTTTGCCTTTCTAGATTCCAACCATGCTAGTTTGTCCCTTCTCTGATTGGAGAAAAAATCATCCACAAGAGTATTAAACTGATCAATTTCCTCTTCTAATTCTAACACTCCCTACTTAAGACACGCCTTCCTCTCCTTCTCCCACAAAATGACCTCCTTTTTTAGCAACTTCATTTTTTTTAACCAATCTCTGCATAGGATATTCAACATCCAACTGAGACAAAGATAACCATTTCTCTTTAAACAAAACTAGATAAATCCTCCTCATGGATCCATGAAAGATTAAATTTGAAGGGAAAGTGCATTGTAGAGCAATCTATATAAAATTGAAGACATATCAGACGATGATCAGAGACACCAGAAGAAATAGACCAAGAACGAAATCTAGCAATACATTCACATAGATTCTCAACCATAAAAAATATATCCAACTGCTTAGCCAACCCTACTTCTCCTACTCGACCATTCTTCCAAGTAGGATCCAATACCACAGGCTTTAATCAAGTTAGCTTCTTCAAAAATCAAACCAAAATACTCAGCCAAAGGATCAAAATGAACACCAGAACCCCAAGTCTCTGCATCTAATAAGGTCAAATTGAGATCACCACCTAAGATCAAAGAATAGTCATTAAAAAAACCTTTAGAAACAATCTTATCCCAAAAGTAATGTCTATGATTATAGGGATCATAGCAATTTAAAACCCTAATGCCTTATCCATCCCCTAATCCTCCCTTCACGTAGAATACCTGCACAGGTCAGATAGGATCTGAAACCGACCTTTAAGGGATTCCAGGCTTCCAACAATCCCCCAAAATTATCCAGAGCATTTGATCCACAACACTCCCAACTAGGAAAAAGTCTTAAAAAGTATTCACAAACCTTAGTGCTCGAACAAATGGTTTCTTGAACAAGCAAAATATCCAGCTTCACCATCTCAAAAATTCTCTTCGGGGTGGCATTTTTAGGGGAGCCCCCAATCCTTCTAATGTTAAAATACATAATAATTGTTGGTCAAGAAAATTCAAGGGCGATTGTCCTCTAAGGACCCTATTGTCAGAAGAATTATTAGAAGGGGAGAAACTATCCAAGGTGAGGTTGATAGAAGCAAGGGAGGCAATCGGAGGATTAATAATTTTTTCTGAAGCTCGCATAGAATATGACTCAAGACCCAAACAAGACTTTCCCTTAGCACCCCTCTTCTTCCCCTGAGTCACATTAGGGAACCTAATAGAGACAATGGGCACAATGTCCTTCTTCGAAGAAGTCTTAACGGAAAAAATAGGAAGATGTTTCTTATTCAACAGATCCTCATAGGAAGGAATCAAATGATCCAAAATAGTAGATGAACAAATAGTCCTGGACTCAACATGATTGGTCAAAGAAGAAGAAGGGCAAGTCACAGGAAAAAAACCAAGGGCCGCGTGACCATTCAGCGAAGGGGAATCCTGGGAACAAGGAGAAAAATAATCCATAGAGGCATGAGAGCCACCTTCCAGAATAATACATAACCCTTCAGAAGATAGGGGATCCATCAAAAAACTCGAATCAACCCGCCCCCCCCACCAAAAAGGAATCCTTCGAACAATCATGGCTAGAAAATTCAAAGGAGGATGGTGGATGCACACAATCAGAAAATCTAGAAGAAGTAGGAGCCAAACAACCCACAAACAATTTCGAAAGGGCCCCTGGAAACGAAACAACTAGACAATCTGAAACATTTAAATCAAAATCAGTCTAACAACCCTCCATCGAAGAAGACAAAGCTCCCAACTTAGAAGAAGAATAGAACCCTTGTTCACCGAAGGCACCCCCAATTTATTAATGGACTCCTCTAACAACTTTAATTCCTCCTCCGACATAGAATTAAAGAGAAGAGGCAAAATCATATGAAACTTACCAAGCAGTGACATCACAAATAACCCTCCAACAGAGTCAAAAGTCAACTACTTGTTAGAGAAATCACCTAGCTTTGCGGCCTCTGCCCAAGAACCATTCATCCCATCCTTAGGATTGCACCAAAAGAAAATTTTGCTAGGCATCTATCCCACAGGTGACCCGTCTCACGACATAGGTGACAATGAAAGGGAATGAGCCAACAATCTAAGCACTAAATAATAAAGCCATCATCCCACAAAATATCCACTTTAGCAAGCAAACCCTTAGAAATATCCACTTCAATTAATACTCGAGGCATTCTCTTATCCACTGCATGGAGAATCTGGTCTTCCAATTTGATAAATCTCCCAATAGTATTTGCTACAACCATAAATGCCTCTCGAGTCCACAATTGTAAAGAATAACTAGGCATCAAACACTGTAAGTGTCGTTTTATAAGTTTTCCTTCTAGGGGTTAAAAGTAGGGTGCCACCTACTCAAAAGCAAGGAGCCGTTGCCGATTACCCATAATTTTTTTGAGATGATCTTAATAGCTTCCTCCGATAGGAACAAAAAACATAGCCAACTGTTCATTAACATACTTAGCTTTGGGATATACCCTAAAATGGGTTTCCAATTTTCCGTTAACCAAGCTTGCAATTCAACCCTTTTCATAACAATATACTCCATTCTCCCAAGTAATGCTATCGAGGAAAGACCGACCATTTTTTCCATAGTTATATCCTTTCCCAATACACACAAAGACCTCCCCGATTTGGCCTTTTGTGCCTTTAAATCTCTCCGACCCTTGGCGCGGGCACCATACAACTTTCTTCCATCAACAACCTTCTTCTTTGTGGAATGAAACTTCTCACTATCATCATCCACACTAGCAACCTTACTTGTCGGAGTCACCCTGGACTTGGAAATAAGCTGAGGATAATCTGTTGAAAACCCTACATCATTCTCAACCAACGGTCCTGCACTACAAAAGGATCACCCAGAGGTTGCACTGATACATCCACTGGTCCCTTATCCTTAGAAAGCCTAGTCAAAGGAGAAAATGCAAGGGAAGAAACACTAACAGCTAAAACACCTCCCGAAGAACCACCAAATTCACCACTTGAAGAGAAATCACGTCTTCCATCTAACAACAAATGAGGGCCCTCAACACTAAAGCAAGAACACATATGCACATTTTCCAAGGATGATAGGGTCGTCCTTCGCATCTCTTGATATTCTGCATCATATATGAAAATCCCCAACTTAGCCCAAGCCTCATCATCGTCCGACTAAGAGACTAGTTCCTCTTTTGCCATTTGTCCACCGCAAATGACCCCACCAACTAAACACATTGGAAAACCGCCCAATCTACCGCTTCAGAGGACACTTGCAGAAATCACAAATGCCTAGAAATCCTAACTTGTAAAACCCTCAAATGAACCCATGTTCTCACTCTAGGTATGCAAACTAAAAGTGTCTATACTCGATATTCATATGGTATTTGACAAGAAAAATCCATTAGTTCTATATATATAATACTTGATATTCATATGGTATTTGACCAAAAAAATCCATTAGTTCCATACATATAATTGATCTGTACTATAACACTTATGTAAGATATATCTTAGTAATTCAGATTTTTTTTAAAAACTTGTAAAAAGGACGTTCTCAAGTCGATAAAATGAGAGAATTTGATTTTATTTAATACATAGAGAAAGGAAAAAAACCCAACAATAAACATACTCACACCCAATCAATCTTTATATTAAGGAAGTTTAGAATTACCTTTTTTTTTCCAACGAAAAAAGCATACTATTTATATTCAAAAGAGAATTAAAACAGTACAATGATAGATCGGTCATATGTTATGACTCTGATCCTATTCGACTTCCAGTCTCTTCCATCACAATATTACATATCTTTTGTCCAAAAAATTCTTACCTATCTTTTTCAGCAAAAAAATAAACACAACTAACAACCAGTTCAGAAAGTATTTATGTCTTTGGCTTAGCTATCTAATCTAAGAAATATAAAGATCCATGATCTTGAATTTCCTCCTCAAAATATTCTTCCCATAGAAGATAGCCATCATCGCCTGTAAGAGCCTGCTTGGACAACTTATCTGCCATTTGATTGTGTTCTCTGTAGATGTGCTCAAAACCTATGTTCCTGATTTGTTTTGTCTCATCTCTAATCCTGTTACACCAGTGTGTTAAAGCAGTAATGTTCAACTTATATTCGCCCTTTGCCCATTCTATAGTTACTCTGGAATCTCCAAAGATCTTGAGTCTTGGAAAACCAAATTTGTTTGCCAACCTCACCGAGCACCAGAGAGCAAGTAGTTCTGCCTTCATGCTTGTACCTTTACCACATCTAAGTCTAAAGGTATGGAAGTGTTCTTGATTTAAAATGATTTGACCCCCCGCAACACAAAGTCCCATGGAGGCTGCACCATCAAAGAAAATAACAGGGTCATCAATGGACAGAATAAAATTCCTTACTTGCCTTTGGACTTTGTGATGCTCCAGCTGTTTGTATGGCTGATATAGACTCATGATCTGAATGAAAACAACGTCAATAGTATAAGTCTGTTCTTCAAATATTCTCTTATTTCTAACCCTCCAAATTGACCAAGAAATAAAAACTATAAATGTAGGATGCTCAGCACAGTTTTTAATCCACAATTTCAAACTTTGTTCAAAATTGCCATGACTCCAGACATTGCAAATATTTAAAGTTTTACAGAATTTTCCCCAAATATTCAATGTAAATTAGAATTACCTTATAACTATCTATTAACATAAAGATAATAAAATATTAGAAAATAAAGGAAATGGAAACAATTCCAATGTAGTGACTTTGATATTCTAAGTCTATTTGCCACATTGCTTTCAAGAACATTCAAATATTAAAAAGGCTATGAGAACTAAAAAATTGAACGCCACGAAATCTCAGCCAATCTAAACCAATCCCAATATCTTCCCTTTATCCAAAACGCTATTACTATCGTGGCACTCTGTTTCTTCTCCGTCTCGTGGCCAACCCGCCATGGAGATGATGTCGCACTCTTCTTCTCTTGCATTCTGCAACAGTAGCTATTCACATTTATCATCTTTCTCCCGAAATTCTCTGTCCCCATGTTTCCAGTTGAATCCGGAGAGACATATAAACATTAATGGAAAAAAGAGATTAGTGGCACTCTCCAGAGCTGCCATTGCCACTGAGAATCACTACAGACAATGGGTAACATCTGCCCAGAAGGGACTGACAGCATTAGCTATCACAGCTGCTCTTCATTTATGTCCTCCACTACTTGTAGCCAATGCCAATGCCAGCGAATTCGACATTCTGAATGGAGGACCCCCAGCGGAAACTTTTGTAGAAGACGATGCGGGCGTCCTTAATCGTGTAACCAAGTCCGACATTAAACGCCTCCTCTCAGACTTGGAGAGTCGCAAAGGTTATCACATCAACTGTATCACGCTGCGCAAACTCACTGTAAGCATGCAAATTATTGTTTACTAGATTGAAATATGAGGGTGACGATCGAATCGGTTAATGATCCCTGTTTGTTTATTTGTTTATAAAACCATATAGAGCAAAGCCGATTCCTTTGAATTTGCGGACCAAGTGCTGGAGCGATGGTATCCCAGTGTGGAAGAAGGAAATAACAAAGGTGTTGTTCTGCTGGTGACTACTCAAAAAGAGGGAGCCGTAACAGGCGGACCGGGCTTCATCAAGGCCGTTGGAGACAACATCCTGGAGGGCGTCGTATCAGAAAACCTGCCTGGTAAAATAAATAGAAATTGAAATAGCATTCCCCCATCTTTCTTTTCCAAGAATTTGGAATTAGGCATCACAAATAGTTTACCTATGGCTTCTTTGTACTGAAATGCAGAGATTCATTTTCTCCAGCTTAAAATGTTATAATAAAATCTGTACAAAAATTTATGAAGCTTAGTTGTCCTTTACCTCAAGGCCGTCTCTTAATCCTCTATGTATACTATAAATATTAATTTTTAAGTTTTAAAACATCCTTAACATGAGTATCTACGTGGGCAAACTCCTCAACAAGATAAGTAATCGAATTAAATCTTTACGTTTTATTGAGTGCCTCATCAGTCTCGTGGCCAAACCTCATCGTCAGTTTCTATTTTCTTGCAAAGTAAAAGTATAGACACTTTATCAACCTGTATTTTTCCATCACCGTAGGTGATGAGTTTAAATTGACAAATTATGTCTTTTATGCATGGAGATTTTCTTTTGCAAGTTTTTTCTGTTGTGTAATTGATGTGTAATTGATCATTGGGCTGATTTTTTTAACCAATCAAATAAATTGTCAGAAATCCTCGGGAAACTCTCCGTCAACTTCCCCATGATTCATGGATGATAAACAGGGTAAACCATCGATCTTGATTATGGAGCCTAACCCTGATGGTTTCAAGAGAGTCGAACCCATGACCTCCCCTACTATGGGGGGAGAGATCTCACATCTGGCTCAAAACCAATTGAGCTAACCCTTGGGACTGTCATTGGGTAGATCTTACATTGACAAAATTTCATTTTCTCACCCAAGATCCTGCTAGAGCTTCTCTATTACCTGTTGACGTTTGTAGCTCGGATAGGTACTTCTGCATAAGCTAGGTGTTAGGCATGCAAGAGTCGTCCATTACCTCTCTAGGTACTTGCTTGAGAGAGTAAGTGTCTTTTGTATCTCTTTCCTAAGTCTAACTTAGGAAAAAACACATTAATTGACTTAATGTTAGCTAATGACTAAAAATGAACTTCAGATTAAGTCACATCCATTTAAGTGAGGCTTGAGATTTAATCTCAACCATCCATTACTTTGGAGATTGAGGGCTAGGGTTTTGGTCATTGAGATGTTATAAAAGGTAGCCTAGGTGAGAGGAGGAGACACAACAGTCTCACAGAGTGAGACAACGAGATCTCATTGTATTGGTTGGAGAAGGACTTTCATCCAAGTGTGTGGGGGCAGGGTTTGAGGAAAGTAGCAAGGGGTAGCAAAGGGATTATAACAAAAGACATTAGCTAACATCAAGGACTAGATTATAACAAAAGACTAAGACATGTTCCTTTAACCATATTCACAGCTTAACTTAAAGTATAAACATCAATCAAGTGGCAGTTAATACATAGATATTAGTGTTATTTATAATTTACTTGCACCAAAGCTTTAAAGACATACTCATCAATGGACATGGTCTAACTGCTAAGATAGGGTGAAAGCTAAGAAGAAGGCTAAGGGAAAGGGGTGACTTGACCAATTCAACCAAGAGATACTTTGTACGGGGAAAGAGGGAAGCTACACACTGTGCTGGACAAGATAAAAAAGGGAATGGCAGTGCCTCACAAATGGTAAGTTGTTTAGAGAGTGCTTTTTCAACCTTGGCATCATGTCTATATCAAGTTGATCCAAGTTCATTAGGATCATTCATTTAATTTCCATGGCCTTTTTGGCCTATATGACCCCTCTGGGATTTCACATGCGCTAAAAAGCACAACTAATCGCAGCTTGCATCCGGGGCATATTTACATTTATGAGGTCAACAATATTTAGATATAGCATTTGTTTAACCATTGCTTTTTAGACCTTTCTATACCCTTCATGGGGTATTTTAGCATTTCATTGCTTTAGCCTTTATTCATCGTGTGTTGAAAAACACATTCTAGAATTTAAGTTCATAGGCTTTAATAAGAGATTTCCAATAATAAAATAGTACAAGTGCTTCAGGTTTTAGCAATGTTACAAAAACCAAACCGGTGGTCGAACCGACCGACCCTGTGAACCGGAACCAGACCAAAACCGGAAAAAAAACCGGATCACCAAAAATACATAAAATATTCAAATTTTGAAAAATTATAAATATATTCATGTGCATCCATGTGCATTCAAACTATTATACACAAAATATGAAAAGTATCTCATTTATATAGCAAATAAGAGTGCATAGAACCAAAATAGCAGTTAGCACTAAGTGCAATACATGTCTGGATCAAAATACATCATCAAAAAAGGCTCTAAATGGCCTATAAAAAAGTCTAGAGTCAAATACTAAACAACCTAATCATCTGAATCCTTAGGCTCAAAGGCCTCCGACTCAGACTCTGAGCCATCATCTACATCCTCATCCTCAATATGAGGAGTCTGGGCTTGGGCCACCTGACTTGACTCCCCTGGTCCAGAAGGCACCTGTCCAACATCACCTCCCACATCCTGCTGTTGTGGAAGTGGGTCCAAATCCATCAATGAAAGGTCTTAATTCTCAGTGTCAAATGCTGGTGGCTGCGTCTCCACAACCCAATCTGCTGAGGCAACACTATCATCCAGGTATATGGAAGACGATTCAGGGGTCCTGTTCTGCAATTGGTTGTGCCTCAAACGAAGGTTGTACTGAACAAATACCATATCATTTAACTAGTTTTGCTCTAAACGGTTACGCTTCTTGGTGTGTATACGCTAAAAAACACTCCAATTGCGTTCACAACCAGAAGCACTACATGTTTGGCTCAATATTCGAACTGCAAACTTCTGCAAATCAGGGCATTGGCTACCAAATTGTTGCCACCAATATGCTGCATGTACATTGTAAAGACAAAAAAATTATAAAGTTTTACTCATATTCTAAACTTTAAAGACTTTCTAAATTCTATTATTACCTGGAGGATCTTTAGATCTAGTCCGTATAGCTGTAGCCATGCCAAAGATACCAAGACTCTCATTGAAATGCAAGAGCTTGCTGTGGATCTCATCTTGTTTAGCGGGATCAGATACCATGCGCTCAATGCATTTGTACAATCCTTCCTTTACCTCCCCATCTGCTTCAAAATCTTTTGTGTAATGGTACCTTTACAAGAGTCAAGACAAAGCAGATGATCAATTTAAGTCTTAAGAAGATGATAAAATTTTGCAATTAAAATTTAATAAAATAACTTAAAAACTTTGAAAGTAGTTACCTTGGATTCAAGTAATAGCCTGCAGCATGTAAAGGTCGATGGAGTTGTCTGTTCCAGCGTTCATCAATTATTTTCCACAAAGGAAGATACTTTTGTCTTTTGCCATCATATGCTTCCTTTATTGCCTTCTTGGCCTGATCCATAGCCTCATAAATAAACCCCATCGCTGCTTTATCACCATCCACCATTCTTAGAACTTTCACAAGAGGTTTACTAAAAAGTACAATCTCCTCTGCCTTTTTCCAGAATCCTTTCTCATAGACTTTGTCAACAATGTCTTTTCCCTCAGCCTTCTTGCTATATTGAGAAGCATTCCACTCATCACAGGAGAACATCTTCCTCAAGTTGGCCTTTTGCTCAATCAAAGACTGCAATGTAAGAAAGTTTGTTGCAAATCTTGTGATAGCTGGCTTGACAAGCTCTTTTCCACCAGTGCATTTTCTCATAAGGGTCAAAACCCATGTGTGGTTGTAAATGTATCTTGTTATAGATTTTGCTTGTTCCACACACTTTTTCACCCACTCCATTTTCCCAATATCCTCAAGCATGAGGTCCAAACAATGGGCTGCACATGGAGTCCACCAAATGGTGGGATGTTTCTCCTCCAACATCCTTCCGGCTGCAACATAATTGGAGGCATTATCTGTGATAATCTGTACTACATTTTCCACCCCCACCTCCAGAACTACATCATCCAAAAGACGAAATAGTAAATGTGCATCCTTAACTTGATCAGATGCATCCATTGATCTAAGGAACATGGTTCCTTTTGGGCAAGCAACAAGGAAGTTCACAATGGTGCGACCCCTTGTATCAGTCCATCCATCGGACATGATCATGCACCCTGTTTTACTCCATGAGTTTCTGAACTCTGATAGGTATTCTTGTACTCTTTCCACTTCATTTTTTAAAAGTGGCCCCCTAATATCCTCATAATCGGGGCCCTTGAAGCCTGGACCACATGAAGCTACAACATCCAGCATAGGTTGATAATAAACAGATCTTGTAGCATTGAAAGGTATGTCTACATCATATCACCATCTAGCAATGCATTCCCAAGCAACCTCCTTTTCCACCTTCTTCCATTTGGCATCAGTGGTGCGCTGAGCACCAGGGGTAGTTCAGGGTTGAAAGAAAGACTCAAGGTTGCCACAGGGCCTTTTAAATTGGGATGTACTGCTACCAACAACACCACTAACAACATTTTCTTCCAAAGGTATGGTATAAGGATCATGGGTAGGATTTGGAAAACTAGAGGATTCTTCAAAACTAGGGTTTCTCTCAGAAAAATCAGAACTACAACTTCTACCTATCTCTTTTTGGATCCTCTCTTTTCTAGCTTTTTCAGCTTGGTAGGATTCAATATGACCAAGCATCTCAGCTCTCAAGTCATCAGACACTTTTGGGCATGGTCTTACATTCCCCCTTGCACCCGCTAAATGTTGTTTCAGCTTATGTATACATCCCCCACCAACCTCCTTCTGACAATAGTTACACACCATTTTCCCCTCAACTAATTGACAATGAATCCATGCAGGATTCTTTCTATCTTTGGGAGCCATGGAAAGCAATATAAATCTGCAAATAAAAAGCAAAACCCTACTTTTTAAAAATTTAAATCCTATGAAAAAAAACGATTTCAAATTTTTAGAGACTAATCACTAAATAACTAAAGGAATACATGGCTGATTTTACATACCTTGAAGAGACGCCTCCAAATCTGCCGAAGAAATTCAGCCTTGTGTGGACTCCAAATCTGCTCCAATTTTGCTCCAAATCTGCTGCAATTGTCTCCAACACAAATCAGCCCACACACTTTGGAAAAAACTCCAATCCTCCCTTCAAATCAGCCTAACAACCAACTAGAAGACCCTCAACAATCAACACTCAAAGAATCAAAGGAAAAAGACCCCAAGCACAAACTCAGAAATCGAATATTGGAAAACTTGGAAAGACTCCAATGAATAGTGTGAGTGAAAGAGAGGGGCTAGGGGTCTTTTTATAGCTTAGGGGGAGTGTTTAGGGTAGTCTAGGTTCATCCCCCCCCACCCACTTTCCTTTTTTTTTTTTTAAATTAAAAAAAATCACTTTCTGGCTGGCCGTACGGGTTGCTGTACGGACCGACCGGTTTACTTTGTAAAACCGGTTTTGTGTTGAACCGACCGGTTTTGACCGGTTTGGTGATTGAACCGGCTGGTTTAGGACAAAACCGGCCAAAAGCAGTTTGATCAGCCGGTTCGGACCGGAAAGGTGCCGGAACTGGTCTAACCGGCCGGTTTTGCCTAAACCGGTCCGGTTTTTGTAACATTGGGTTTTAGCCAACAACATCTCCTGTGACTAGAGGGAATTCCGCACTAAGTCACACATCGGGGCAACCGACTAGAATGATCTAGGCATAAAATCCAACTCACCAAAGGCAAGTTCTGTCACCAACTCAGAGCCGAGACACAAAACAAACATGGATGCAATCCAACACAGCGGTAGAAAAGGGGAAGTCCTCCATATCAATGGTCAAAAAGGAAAATCAGGGTGAAAGCCAAAAGTAGGGAAGGTCATGGATGGATGGAGTCAGGTGAATATGAAGCCTAAGTTAGTAGACATAAATGTCATGAAAGACCATGTTCATGCTCAAAGGAGGGTAGTGAAACCAATGGGTATAGTCAGTGAACCTTTTAGTGCAAGTAATACATCCAATTCACTATTTAAATACAACCAAGGTATTTCATTTCATTTATTAAATAATACTGCCACATCATGAGTTATATACCAAGTCAATGCTATGAAGATGACTAAAGCAACAAGATAATAATCCATGCTAACAATCATAAGTCCATAGGTCACATCATATCATGTAAATAATCATCATCCAGAACCAACTGAAACACTGCTGCAATAATAACATCCGGAACTCTAGGCACTGAACTGAAACTGTATGAAACAAAAGGTCATATCGGTCATCAAATCTAAGTTCTCAAGGATCAGCCTTGGCACAAGGTCTACTCAATATCTGATATATACTCTAATCTGTAAGTGATCCCAAATAATGCTACTCATCATAGCTGATCTCTGTAAAAGCAAAGCTCTGGAAAGTGCAGATATCTGCTCAGCAAGAATAGTAGCCCAGCTACTATGGTGTGATAACAGGACTTTCATCCAAGTGTGTAGGGGCAGGGTTCGAAGAAAGTAGCAAGGGGCAGCAAAGGGATTAACAACCAGCAAGATCGAAGGACTGATCTTGAGGTGTGATAGGCTATCTTTCTGTCTTTGTATTATTCTTGTAGATTTTCCAGAGATCACTAATCACTCTAGAAATCTTAGATCCCAACTCGGCCTTAAGTCTCAATAAGCCACATGCATATACCAAAACCCAACTTCTCAATCCCTAGAGAAAGTATCAGCAATACAATTACTTATAACTTGAAGCACATGAAATCTATCTACAACTCAACAAATATAGCAATGACACATAAACAATAGGACACAATATTTTTGGTCAAAGACCCTGGAAAAACCCTTGCGGGAAAACCAGTGAGAGATGGAAGCAACTTTTATAATCTGAAGCAATTACAATCGATACAATAGAGTAATTCAACAAGGACTTATCTCTAAGCCACACATGCTCTGCAAGTCTAATTTGATGCAAGGTTGGGTGATGCACCCCTCTGGCTGACTGTGCCTTTCACTCTGAATGAATGCACCCCTTTGCTCTGACTGTATCTGCCTTTGAACTGCTATTTGATTAGGGCCTCTTTCCCTTCTGCCTCAGGATCGTTGTCTCGGTGATGCCTACTCTCAGATCTGGTGAGCTCTATCTCAGAGCTCTCCCTCCTCAGGGAAATGCGCCCCTCACTGAATGATCAAACTCTGATCTCACAACAGATGGATCTAGTCTCTCTCGGAAGCTGAATCTATCTCCTGTGGATCCAACCTCAGCACCATATGCAGAGAACTAGATCTATTCTCAAATCTGCGCCCCTCTCTCCCTTTGGAAGTGTGCCCCTCTCCTCAGGAATGCACCTTCTCAATCTCTGAACTCTGTGTGTGTAGATGAACTCACTGCACAGTAATACTGCTCCTTAGTGCCTCAGATCAAGTGTTCCTTGATCTCTCTCAGATCTACCCACTCTCTCCCTCAAAAAATGCACCCCTCCTCACAAGGATGCGCCCCTCTACATGCACTGATTCGCCCTCCTCTCTCTCTCTCTTCAATCTCTGAAGAAAATACATGAGTAACCTTTTCCATTTTCCGCTTGCCTCCTTTTATTAACTCATAGCCTGATTAGGGTTTCCAAAACCCTAATATGAGTTTTTGCAAAAATCCCGTTTTTGCATGTAGAATAACACTGTGCATTAAAAAATGCATGCATGCAAACTCAAAAATAGAGTTTTACTTCTGCATGAAGCAAGGCAAAGGTCGGAGAAATTTCCTAGTTAACTTTTCAACAATTCCTTAGTGGGCCATTATCCTAGGACGGGTGCGCAGATTTTATCATATTAAAATCATTGATTGCTGGTTTTTCCCCTTTGGGGTTTTCCAAGGTAAACAAGTGTGTCAAATGTGTCATGGTTTCCTATTTATGCTTCTGCTGTAATGTTTCGTTAATAACTCAGTTGTGCTTTTATTCAATAATTAATTTTATTGGGAATTAACTATCGGGTTCTAGGTTAGGAGAAATTAACTATGTTGCACGGGGACCCGTCCCCCCCCAAATTTCACCCGTTCCCTGCGTTTCCACGTTCCGGGGACTTTGGAACTCCTCGGAAACGTCCCCAAATCGTCGGGGACTCCATCGAGGACTTGGGGACTTTTTGGACATCCTCTAAACGTACCCGGCCAAATCGGGGACTTTTTAGGGACGTCCCCTAAGTCCCTCGACCAATATGGGACTCCTAGTCGTCCCTTAATCTGCAAATGAAAAAAAAATTAAAAATGAATTAAAAATTAAAAATTAAAAACCTAAAAGTAAATTCTAACCTAACGCTGCCCCTATTTCCCTAATCCGCGGCCCCCTTCACTATCTATCCACTCTACCATACTCCGGTGGCTCATTCTAAACATGTTTTGATTTCTATGATTTATCTCAATTAAAGGCTGCAAACATGTTTTGATGTTTTCTGATAAAGTTTACAAGGAAGCTATTTTAATATTTTGCTGGAAACATGTTCTGATTTTTATGATTTCTCTTAATCAAAGGGTGTTGTGATTTTTGTGTCAATGTGTTTACTTTATATATATATATATATATATATATATATATAATTGCCGTCCCCAACCTGCCATCCCCTGAAAAATTGGGGGTGCGCTTTAGCCGTCTTGGAAACTCGTCCCCACGTACCCCCCGTCCCCCCATACCCCCTGTCCCCCCCGTCCCCGAGACCAGTGCAACATAGGAAACTAACATTACCTTCTTTTGTACCAACTCTCAGATGACTAATTGACAATTGTACATTAGGCAAATTTACCTTTTCCATTCTCCATTTTCTAATCCATTTCATCTTGTCACAGTACTAACCTTTATATTGTGTTGCAATCTAATCATTTGGAAATATCCTTATCCCAAGTACCAATTACCTTTCCCTTTGTTTTGTTTACATTAACTTTCATTTCAAAGTAGTGACAAATTTTTCTTAAAGTGGCAAGATGTCTTGGAGGTGATCTTTGTCTTTTGCCAATGGCATGACATCATCAGCATAAAGCAACAATAGCAAAGCATAAACTCCTATATATACCTCCATACTTGTTAATCCAGTCTTCTAATTCATCTATAAATAAGCTAATTAATGTTGGTAAAAAGGGTCATCCTTGTTTCACTAACATACTTTTGATTTTGACTTTCTTGCTTCCCTTCTTATCATTTATAAATATTGCTAGTTATGCAAGAGCTTCTTTCATATGAGTGGAACGTAGCATTCCTTCAATCAACTAAAATTCCTACTTTCTCCTTTTCCTTCCCAAAGTTTTATTTGAAGGACTGAGTCAAATACATAAACATAACATTACCTTTCCCATGTGCTTTCTCAGCAATGACTCTAATGGTTGCCAAATGGTTACAGGTTGAGTGCTTACTGCTTAGGGAGAAATCCTGCTTGAGAAGGAGTCCTGTCCTTGTTATCTTCTGCACACTTATCTTTCTCTTTAGAATGGTGCCGAATAGCTTGGCAAATAGGCTATTTAGTATTTACCATGATGGTTCTGTGATTTCTCACATTGTTTATATCTATTATCACCCCTTGGTGAATAAGTATGATCTTGCTAATGTATCATTCTAGATGGGACCTGTGCCATATCACTTGAAGTAGGTTACTGGATAATCAACAAAGTACATATTTAGGGAAATATAGTTTGAGTTATTTAACAGAATTGCTCACAAGAGTCCAGTGCAAATTCGGAAACAATTCAGATAATTTCTATCTTGATCTAATCAGTAGGAAAGTCAACCCTTAGTCCCACTCTGGCAGTAATAAGTTAATAACAGGGAGTATTATTTTGCATTTCAAGTGACTAGCTCAGTCCAGTGTGTCCTTTACGATCATAAGTAGGCAGCTTGATATCTTGGTTGCAATGCATTTTACTCAACTAGAGAAGGGAGAAAGGGAAATCTTTGAGCAGTTGCCAACTGTAATTTGGCTATATGATTTAAAAAAAATGCGGATACAGTGTAGCAAACAAAAGCACTGCAATACCTTATAGTTCTAGCTACAGAATATTATACAACACAACAAAGATCGATTCTCAAGGCTAAACACCCTCATCAGAATATACAAATGCCATGCAAAGGTTGTAAAAGAAGCTATGAAATATCATGACAAGCAATGCTATTTTTTGCCATTTCAAATATAAGAGCGATTTATATACTTCATAAACTTATAACAAGTATTGTAAATGTACAAAAATTAAGAGGGTTTCCCTACCTTTATTATTTTGAGAGACATGATATATTAAAAGCCCTTCTCGGCGAAGGTCTGGCTGACCATATGTGATTCTGCTTGGAGCCTAGTAAGTCAAAAAATGATAAATCCTGGAAGAATGTGAATATGTGCTGAGATGTATAATTGCAGCTAAAAATAGAAACTCTGTATTATGATGTTGAAACATTGTTTTAGGCAAATGTGGACATTTGGGGAGAAGGAATCAACAAAAGAGAAGTATGACAAAGGAGTAAAATAGAATGTTAAAGTTATTTGAAAAAATCCAAGTTCCTAGAAAATGTACTGGGTCAACTTGGCTAAGTAGTCTGGCTCATTTGATGTAAGTGAATTTAAATGTAATTGACAATTTCAAATTATCTAGCCTTAGATAGTAGAGCATGAGAATTTAACCTAAATTTTTAGATAGCTAAAAACTGAAAACATCAATCAAAATAACAGCTATAGACCTACAAACACATACTGCTGGTAATATGAACAATAAACACACAGATCTGAACTCTCAAAATAGCATTTGTATTTACTAACTTTAAAGAACAAACTCACAAAGCAAAAGCTCAAATCTCTAACTTGCTAACCATCTGAATGGTGAGCCCTTTATCTCTTTTATAGCATAAGAGACAAGGGTAGATACAATGTATTTGGACTTATGCATGAAGTGCACCCATATGACAAAGCCAAACCCTAACCCGAATTGATACAGCTAGTATGCCCTCCTTCATGGATAACAGTACCAGAGTTAATGTGCCCCAACTGGGGATGATTGTGGCACATATGCATGCACACTCCATGGGATCTGCACCCTCACTCAGCTCCTAGTACAAGCACTCTACCTACCAAGCAGTTTGTTCCCTTTTCTAAGAATAGATCATGCATGTGTTCTAAACTAAACTGAACTGAAAGCCGAACTGAAATAGAAACTGAACTGAACTGGAACTTTCTAAATATGGAATGGTAGTCAACAGTAGGTGGTAAAATTGGAAATAAACTAAAATTGGTGTAGCATGCATGCCCCCTCTACTCCCCTGCATAACTGTGCCTCCCTCACTTTCTGCTGCTTACAGGAACCGAGGTTGATTGTTGTACATAATTTCTGTTGTATGGACTTGCTATTGTGTGCACCCTAGTGCAGATGAGATGACTAACAGAGCTACACAGATAAAAATCTAATACTCCTTAGCAAGGAAAGTGTTTTCCACCAATCCTAGTCTCACTAAAATCCTCGAACTTCCCCTTTGCCAGGGGCTTAGTCAAGATCCTTGTTTTTAAATCAGTAAAATCAGACTTGGAATCGACCGAGTTGACCAAGTTGACCCTCCACCATACCGACTCGGCCCTTAAAACAATATGGGGGACCGGTTCTGTATTCCAACTCAGTCGAGTCAGTATTGAATTGGCCAATGACACACATGTGGGGCCATTTTTAATTTTTTTCTTAATTTTTTAAAACCCTAAAATGTATTTCCTAAGAATCAAGATCCTAAGCCCTAAATGTAACCTATAAGGAGACACCCTCTCTCCCCTTATTTTCCTCACACCTATTTCATTGAGCATTTGTGCACATTTGGCATTTTTGGAGCAACAAAGAAGACTGATTTGGAGTGACCTGGGAGCTTGTTTAGCAATCTTCTTGGTCTGTTTGCAGTGAAGTTGGTATCTACTTAAGGATGCTACAACCCATCTTCAAGCTTGGAGGAGTTGCTGTCCATATTCTTGTGCCCATTGTTGCAAAAAAATTAAGATAGGGTTGGCACATTTGTATTTGCAGATTTGTTTGCATTTACCGTGACCCCAAGGGTAAAAGACCCTACAATGTACATGGATCCATGCTGATGTTGTTGATAATAGGATGTATTGCAAATTTATCAAGAAACATATCAAGGGTAGGAGGGAGAGGGGGTATTCATAGGTTGAAGCAACACTTGGCTGGTATAAGAGGCCAAATCATCCTTTGTAAAGCACCAACAGAAGAGATTGGAGAAATAAGAGTGGAATTGCAAAACCAGTTTGAAAAATTTGAAGAAGACAAGGCTATACAGGCATAAATAAATACTGAAATAGGGAGGAAGAGGCAACTTTCCATGATGAGGGCATATGGATCCCTAGGACATCCTAGTTATGATTTTGAAGGCTCTTCCTCTATGCCTTCTAGTGCTGTTAGGGACCCCTTTCATTATGGAACCAGTTTGAAAAATTTGAAGAAGACAAGGCTATATAGGCATAAATAAATGTTGAAATAGGGAGGAAGAGGCAACTTGTCATGATGAGGGTATCTAGATCCCTAGGACATCCTAGTTATGATTTTGAAGGCTCTTCCTCTATGCCTTCTAGTGGTGTTAGGGACCCCTTTCATTATGTTCCTCCCCTTCATGAAAACAAGCTTAAGAAGAAGAACATCAAAGGTTTTTTAGTACACCTTGTATTGATTTTTCTGATTTCAGTACTAGATAAAATAACTCCTAGTGATTTTCCTTGCTTAAAAGTTAATTTCAACTCACTAATTATTTTACACTTGCAGAGATCTATCAATAGTAAATAAAAGTCGTGGAAACAAAAAAAGGAAACGGATTATATAAACACACATAGATTTCTGCCCTTCAAAATTCAGCTTTTCATTAAAAAATAATCCAATCTTACAAGGACTCCCTTATTGGGAAAATGGCTTTGGGAAATTACACAACAAACCTGTCAAATTCCGCCTTGCTGAAGACAAACTTCAACCTGCAAAACAACCTTTAAAAAACACAGTAAAATTTGAATTTTCTGCCCTTGCAAACCTGGTGTATGGCCTCCTTGTATGGACTGTACGGTCCATACACCTGTATGGATCCGCACGGTACAGTTCATACACCTGTACAAATTTCGTACACTGTCCATACGGCCTGTACATAAATCTGTACAGTCCGATTCGTGCGACATGTCTGTACGACCATACGACCTTTTCGTACGATCTATACGGCTACCCTTGCACATAAAATTTTTGTCCTAATCAGCTGCCTGCTTTTCCTGAATGATGCCTCTTTCTCTCTTGCCTAGGAAATCAAAAAGTCCTTCTTCTCTCCCTCGGATGAAAGTCCTTCTTCACCCTTATCCAAGAGACCGAAAATCATAAAATCCTTCTCCTAATTCTCACTCAATACTTGAGTCTCTCTCTTGTGTCTTTCTCCTCTCCGCTTAGCTCCTTTTTATACTTTTGGGTTGAACCAAAAACCTAACTTCAATGGCCAAGATTAGATCTCATCCAATTGAGATCAAGGGCTAAGATTCATTTGATTAACTTAAATCACTAAGGCCCCAAAACTTAGGCTTTTCTCCAAATTAATCCCAATTAATTACAAAAGGGAATTCACTTTAATAAGTTCGTTAATTAAAGTGAATTTCTTAAGTACCTGAGAGGTCATGCTGATGATTCCCATGGGTAAGACACCCACCCCATGGAAATACCCGTCCATGCTACAAAACATCAACACTCCCTCTTAGCAAGGAAGGTATTTCTGGAAGAGCCACCTGGAACTGGTTCTTTCTTCGATCTTGGTACAATATCATGTACATCATCCTGATACAAAGAATCCTACCATACCTGCTGATCTACTGCTTCCTCAAACTTGGAAGGCTCATCATCAATGATGATACACATGAGTGCCAT
Organism: Larix kaempferi; assembly: GCA_027924585.1. NCBI lineage: Eukaryota > Viridiplantae > Streptophyta > Pinopsida > Pinales > Pinaceae > Larix > Larix kaempferi. The sequence continues at coordinate 32,908,822 of BSBM01000738.1, forward strand.
ATGATTCTCAGGAGGCTTGCTCTCTCGAACTGTGCTCCTAGGAGCCTCAGCTTTCTCTTGAACATCCTTCAATGTCATCTCCTACCAAGTAGGTTTCTTGATAGAACTGGAAGGGGCTAACTCCCTCTTCCCATCTGAAGGTTGGCTCCCCACAATGGAAATCTGTGAACTCTGCTCACCCTTCGGAACCTTCTTCTCCTTGTCTTCAGCCATTGAAATTGATCCATGATTGAAGATCTCCTTGGATTCACCTATAGGTTTTCCCTTCAACCTGTATAGCTTGTTCTCTCTAACCCCAATGCTCACTGCTGTGTCTGTGCTAGCTCCCTCTAGACATATGAGTACTTTCCCTTTCTTAATTGTGATGGAAAAACCCTTGTCCTCCAAAATTGATAATGAGAGCAAATTCTTCTTCAACTTTGGCACCCAAAGCACCTCCTGGTCTTCTAGCAAACCTCCTAACTCAAGCTAGAACCAAATAGTTCCATCCCCCTTTACTGCATCCTTGTCATCTTCACCAAGCTCCACATGGGTCCCTGAGTCCTTATCTGTTCGACTTCTAAAAAGCTCCTGTGATTCAGTCATGTCATGTGATGCACCACTATCCAAGTACCATGCACTCCTTTTGTCAATGTTGGTGGTGAGGCAGGAGACCAGTGAGAAGTCCTTCTCAAACTTCGTTGCAAAATCATCCATCTTCCTCTTTGCTAATGCTGTTTTCCACCTTCCTCTTTGGACACTGAGATGCATAGTGCCCATTCTTATGGCAAATAAAGCACTTGATTTTACTCAAGTCTTTCTTCCTCGGCTCTGAAGACGCTCCCTCACTATTACCCTTGGAACCTTGTCCTTTGCTCTTTCATGACTTGTTGACAAGAGCCAGGTTTTCCTCCCCCTCACGTTCTTGCTTGCATGATTTAGACTCCTCTCGAGTCTCTTCCTGGATGCAATCATCCCAAAGCCTCTGCTAATCTGGAATATTTTCTCGAGCTACAATCCTTTTGACAAATGGATCCCAAGACTAAGGAAAGCCATTTAGTGTCACATTCATGAATTCTACTTCAAGAATCGTCTCCCCAATAGTTGCAAGTTGATCATGAATCTGGGTGATCCTCATGAGGTAACTGGTAACATTATCCGTCTTCAACATCTGGACATCTCTGAGCTTGCTTCTCAAGATCAACTTACTATTCATGTTGTCACTCTGGAACAAAGTCTATAGAGCTTTGTAAATTGCATGCGCTTTTGTCTTCTCTTTTACATGAGGAATTAGATGATCCTTCATAGCATCTAGGATCACTCTTTGGGAATTGATCTCCTTTTTCTCATAGGCTTCCAAATCAGTTGGATCTGTTGGTTTGGTAACTACCTTCTCCACAATCCCCCAAAGATCAAGTTCCTTCAACAACAAGACAACTCTTGCTTTCCATGCCAAGAAGTTAGATGCCCCTTCTAACTTGTCTTCAAAACTGAGACTGGTAGATGCCATGACTGGATCTGCCACAAATAATTGTATTATGCTTTGTCCTTCAAGCACCCACCGAGTTCTTCTGTTGTAAACCCCATATCTGCTTTAGATATTCCTGTTGGTCTGTTGTAATAAACTTTAGATCTGCACCCTCTCAGAGTCTCTGCTACGATACCATGTTGATTGTTCTAATTTCAACATTAGATAAAATAACTCCTAGTGATTTTCCTTGCTTAAAATTTAATTTCAGCTCATTGATTATTTTACATTTGCTGAGATCTATCAATAGTAAGTAAAAGTAGCAGAAGCAAAAATAGGAAACATATCACATAAATAGACAGATTTATGTCCTTCAAAATTCATCTTTTTATTAAAAAATAATCCAAGCTTACAAGGGCTTCCTTACTGGGAAAATGGCCTTGAGAAATTACACAACAAACCTGCCAAATTCTGCCTTGCTGAAGATAAACTTCAACTTGCAAAACAACCCTTGAAAAACTCAACAAAATTTTCTGCCCCTGCAAACCTGCTTTACGGCCTCCATGTACGATCCGCACACTTGTAAGGATCCATATGGTACAGTCCGCACGCATGTACGGATTCCGTGCAATGTCTACGTCCTACACGAAATCTATACAGTCTGATCCATACGACTGTATGGATCAGTAAGATTGTACGACATGTTTGTACACCTATCCATACGGATACCCCTGCTTAGAAAAATTCTATCCTGATCAACTGCCTGCTTTTCCTGAATGATGCCTCTTTTTTTCTTGCCCTGGAAATCAAAAAGTCCTTCTTCTTCTCTCTCTTGGATGAAAGTCCTTCTTCACCCTTGTCCAAGAGACTGGAAATCAGAAAGCCCTTCTAATTCTCACTCAATACTTGAGCCTCTCTCTTGTGTCTTTCTCCTTTCCCCTTAGCTCCCATTTATAATTTTGGGTTGAACCAAAAACCTAACTTCAATGGCCAAGATTAGATCTCATCTAATTGAGATCAAGGGCTAAGATTAATTTGATTAACTTAAATTACTAAAGCCCCAAAACTTAGGCTTTTCTCCAAATTAACCCCAATTAATTATAAAGGGCATTCACTTTCATAAGTCCTTTAATTAAAGTGAATTTTCTAAGTATCCGAGAGGTCATGGCGATGATTCTCATGGGTAAGACACCTACCCCATGGAAATACATGTCCACACTACAAAACATCAACACCTTTCGCCACCTCTACATGTGTCAATGCCTCTTAATCAAGTCAAACTGAACCCACCTTAGATAGCCATTGGAAGAAGCAATACAAAGAAGCTACTTTTGAATACATAGCTAGATGGTGGTATGATGTAGATATACCCTTCAATGTTGCTCGCTCACCTTATTACCAACCTATGTGGGATTCCATTATTGCTGCCGGTAAGGCCTTCAAAGACCGTAGAATGCATGACCTAAGGGGATCTCTTTTGCACAAAGAAGTTTTTTCCATATATGAATATTTGAAGGGTTTTAGAGAGTCATGGGTCAAAATGGGATGTACCATCATGTCAGATGGATGGATTGATGGAAGAAACCATACAATAATGAATTTCCTTATTTCTTTCCCATAGGGAAACATGTTTTTGAAATCAATTGACGCATTTGATAGGGTAAAAGATGAAAACTTGTTATTTTAGCTTTTGGATGATATTGTTATGACGGTAGGGGTGGAAAATGTTGTTCAAATCATTACAGATAATGCCTCCAACTATGTTCTTGTTGGTAAGATAGAGAGAAAATACAAAACCATATCATGGTTTCCATGTGTTGCACATTTCGTAGACCTCATACTTGAGGATATAGGCAAACAAGATTGGATCAAGAACATTGTAGAGCATGCCAAGAGAATAACAAAATACATCTACAACCACTCATGGGTATTGAACCTAATGAGGAAAAACACCAAGAGCAGGGAACTTGTTAAGCCTACCATCACGAGGTTTGCAACTCACTTTTTCACATTGCAATCTCTCCTTTCCCAAGCACATAACTTGAAAAATATGTTTTCAAGTGATGAATGGAATGGGTCTTAGTGGGCCTGCAGACAAGATGGAAAAGACACCAAAAAGAAAGTTATTGAGAACACTTTCTGGAAAAAATTAGTAGAGGTTGTGAAAATTGTTGAGTCCCTTATTTTTTTTAAATTGAAAAATATTTCTTATATTCACATAAACTTATTTACAATAAAAAAAGCTAGCTGTGGAAGGGTATATACAATGCCTATCCTAACCGCTTCCTAAAGCTTATAAGAGCAGAAATAAAATCAGAATATACAATAGGATCCAGCTTTTTGGCATCCTTGATTAACCAGGCGCCCTTGGCTAGTAACTGATGACATACCTCATCTTTCCAAAGCTCAATAAAAGCTGAAACATAACTACTTTCTTGATTAAAACCAGACTTGCACCTGAGTTTCCATAGCACGAACAAAGTAGCTATCCGCAAGCAGTGCCACAAACCAGAGAGTGAATCCTATACCAAGGAATAGTCATCCCCTAGTAGAGTTGCTCTCCAACAAAGTGTGTTTAAGAACAAATCAAGGTGTTGATCCTCCACAAATCCCTAATAGTCTCTGGCAAATCTATAGCCCCAAAATATGTGTTTAACTATCTCGGGTCTTTGGCACATAAGGCACATACCATCCGAGAGGCCAAACTTAGCCAATTGGGCCTTGGACGGAAGCCCCTGATAGATCACCAACCAAGCAAACACCTACAACTTATAGGAAAGATGCATTGACCAAACACTGTGCAACCAATGAATCCACCGCACCTTTGGATCTGAAAAAACCTATCTCGCATTGAGTACTGACAAAAGGAGATGACACTGATGAAAAGATGTGTACATATGGCGAGAATCATACTACAACAATGGGATGCCAAAGCTCCACTGCCAATCTCTCCAAAAGGGCCCTATCATACCAATGTTCATTTTGAACAGGTCTGACACTGGGATACAGGCCTATAGCTCCATGATTGCAGGGAAATCCAAGGCCAGCAACCCATACTCCTGAGCAAGTGGTCTCCATGGCTTCCATGAGCGATCCGAGTCCCTTGTTAAGGTGTTGTGGTTAATGAATGGGGAAAAATTGGCAACGAGTTACATTTATGTGGCTATGGATCAGGCAAAGGAGTAGATAAAGTCAACATATAAGGATAGAGTAGCTAAGTATAGACCTATCTAGGAGATCATTGATAATAGATGGAATAATAAACTCCATCACCCTATACATGCAACTGGGTATTTCCTGAACTCAAGGTATCACTATAGAACTCAGTTAGGAGAAGTTTTAATTGGGGAGGTCTGTGCCTAGAGCACATGGTCCCTGATGAGAGTGAGCAACTAGAAATACATTGATAGTTTAATGCTTTCACTAGGGCCATGGGTACCTTTGCCAAAAATCTAGCAAAGATTGCAAGAGATGTGGACCGACTAGGTAAACAATTCCAAAGTTTTATTAAATTTAGTTGTTTAAAACTTTAAATTTTATATACTTAAATTTTTAACCAAAGTCATAATCTAATTTGTTGAACTAACTTTGTCTTTGCGGCACATTGATGGGAGTCATTTGGTAGCCAATGTCCTCAATTGCAAAAGTTTGCAATTCGAGTCTTGAGACAACTTGCAGTGCTTCCGAGTGTGAGCATAATTGGTTTGTTTTTGAGCGGATTCACACAAAGAAGTGAAACTGTTTGGAACAAAAATGATTAAATGATCTCGTCTTCATGCAGTACAACCTTCGGCTAAGGTGCAACTAGATAATGAAGAAAAGACCTGATACATATGCCATTGTGTTGGATGATACTGATCCAACCTCAACAGAATGGGTAGAGGAGACTCAACTGACAGAGTTTGATCCTGATTATGATATCGATGTAGGTGACGAGTTGGAGTGTCTTCATTTGGACATGGATCCAAATGTACAAGTTGGTGTAGCACTAGGTATTGACGTTTTGAAAACCAGCCCGGTTTGAACCGGAACCGACTGGTTTGACCGGCCAATGGAAATGCATATCCGAACCGGTGCTTAACTTGGACTGAGGTCCGGTTTGGTAACGAACCAGCCGACCCGATGCATGAACCGGCCGGTTCATTACCAAACTAGACCTAACCGGCCGCCGAGTCCGTAATAAACCGGTCGGCCAGCTGCTAAAACACGTCTGCGGGCTCGGGACAGGGTATATTAATTTTTTAATTGGTTTTTTAATAAAAAACAACAAACCTAAACCTAATTTTCCCTCCAAACACTGATAAATAAATGCCCCAGCCCCCACATTCTAATTCACTCACAATCAAGTGCCCATTTGTCTCGTTGCTGCCGCCAAGAGTGCCATTTGCCTCATTGTTGCCGCCAAGTTTGAGTGTGTTGAGTGTTCACGTTTTGGCAAGTAGTGAAGCCAGCTCACTGTGGAGGAGGCCGCTCAGCCTCAATCCTCTTCAATCCTTCAAGTCTGCTACAAATTTCAAGGTATGCTGGCTGTTAGAAGTTTTTTATGCCACTGTTTTATTTTTATTTTTAAGCAAATGCAAATTTAGATTTTTATTTTTAAATTTAAATCTGTTTTAAATGCATTTGCACATTTTCATTTGTTTTTCCATTTTGCACTTGCAAAATCCATTTGCAAATTGCATTTTCCCAATGGCTCCTAGAGTGAAAGATGCTGCATGGGTCCATGTTGAGTGTGTTGAGGGGGAAAGCTTTTGCAAATATTGCCACAAACACATGGGTGGGGGGGGAATTATAGGGTGAAGCAACACTTGGCTGGAATAAGAGGCCAAGTTCTCCCATGTGATGCACAAGATGAAATGATTGGGGAGATTAGAGCTTATATGTTAAATCGGCTTAAAAAATTTCAAGAAGATAAGGCTAGGCATAAAGAGATAGAAGCTGAAATTGGGAGGAAGAGGGAACTTGCAAATGTTGCCATGAGGGCATCTGGATTACAAGATTTTGAAGGCTCTTCCTCTGCCCCTTCTACTCTTGTTAGGGACCCCTTCCATTATGTTCCTCCCTCGTCAAAAGACTCAAAAAATTAGAGAAAATCAACCTAAAAAGAAGAAGACCCTTCAACACTATTTTTCTTCACCTTCCCCCTCCTTTCCAAGTGCTAATGCTTCTCAATCTCAACCAACCCACATTCAACCCACCTTAGATGAGCATTAGAAGAAGCAATGCAAAGAAGTTGCTCATGAGTACATAGCTAGATGGTGGTATGATTCAGATATTCCCTTCAATGCTTCCCGCTCAGCTTATTATCAACCCATGTGGGATTCTGTTATTGCAGCCGGTCGGCTTCAAAGGCCCTAGTATGCATGAGTTGAGGGGATCACTTTTGCATAAGGAAGTTATGTCCATACATGAATACTTGCAGGGTTTTAAAGAGTCATGGGCCACTACGGGATGTACCATCATGTCAGATGGATGGAATGATATAAGGAACCGTACTATCATCAATTTCCTTGTCTCTTGCCCACAAGGAACCATGTTTTTGAAATCAGTTGATGCATCTGATAGGGTGAAAGATGCAAACCTATTATTTCAGCTCTTGGATGAAGTTGCTATGGAGGTGGGGGTGGACAATGTTGTTCAAATCATCACAGATAATGCATCTAATTATGTTCTTGTTGGTAAGATGTTAGAGAATAAACACAAAACCATATTTTGGACCCCATGTGTTGCACACTGCATAGACCTCATACTTGAGGATATAGGCAAACTGGATTGGTTCAAGAATGTTGTAGAGCATGCCAAGAGCATTACAAAATACATCTACAACCACTCATGGGTCTTGAACCTAATGAGGAAAAACACTGGGAACAGGGAACTTGTTAGGCCTGCCATCACGAGATTTGCAACACACTTCCTCACATTGCAATCTCTCATTTCCCAAGAACAAAACTTTCAAAAGATGTTTTCATGTGATGAATGGAATTCATCTAAGTGTGCCCATAGGCAATATGCAAAAGACACCAAAAAAAAAGTTAATGATAGTGCATTTTGGAAAAAAGCAACAGAGGTTGTGAAAATTGTTGATCCCCTTGTTAAGGTGTTGCGGTTGGTGGATGGGGAAAGATTGGCAATGGGTTACATTTATGAGGCTATGGATCAGGCAAAGGAGCAAATAAAGGAAACATACAAAGATAGAGTAGCCAAGTATGGGCCTATTTGGGAGGTCATTGATAACAGATGGAACAATCAACTCCATCTCCCTATACATGCAGCTGGGTTTTTATTGAACCCAAAGTATCATTATAGAGTTCGGCTAGGAGATGATTTAGCAGGGGAGGTGAAATATGGTTTGTATGATTGCATAGATCGCATGATCCCTGATGAGAATGAAGAGATGGAAGTACATCGACAACTTGCCTCTTTCAAAAGAGCCACTGGCATTTTTGGCAAAAGCCTAGCAATAAAGGCAAGAGATGAAGACCAACTAGGTAAACAATTTCAAATTTCCAAGATCCAAAGTTTGATTAAGTTCATTGTTTAAGCTTTAAGTTCAACTTTCAAATTTCAAGTTTTATTGTTTAAGTTCAATTGTTTAAGCTTTAGCTTTTAAGTTGTTTATGTTCAATTCACAATCTAATTTGTTAAATTAAATTTGTCCATGCAGCAAATTGGTGGGAATCATTTGGCAACCATTGTGGTCAATTGAAAATGTTTGCAATTCGAGTCCTTAGCCAGACTTGCAGTGCTTCCGGGTGTGAGCGCAATTGGTCTGTCTTTGAGCCGATTCACACGAAGAAAAGAAACCGTTTGGAACAAAAACGGTTGAATGATCTTGTTTTCGTGCAGTACAACCTCCGACTAAGGCGCAACCAATTGCTAAACAAAAGACCTGATACAGATCCCATTGTGTTGGGTGATATTGATCCAACCTCAGAATGGGTATAGGAGAGCCAACAACCAGAGTTTGGTCCTGATTTTGATATTGATGCAGTCACAGATGACTTGACTTTGGATGCAGATCAATTAGGAGTAGGGGATGTAGGTGCAGAGCCAGATCCAGACATTACAGACGGTGATAGTGGCATTGGTAGTAGACGACCTAGCCGTGCAGTCCGTGCTTCTACTAGTGTTACTGCTAGGGTCATAGATGTCTCTGAGGAGTCCGACTCTGAGGATTCTGAGCCATATATTGATGTTGAACATTCCATTTCTAGCAGTGGTGTTGAGTTTGATGATTGATTAGTTATGAGTCATGACTCATCATTGATCATGTTTTTTGGACTGTAGAGGATATAGAGCCTCATTGATATTGTATTTTGTTTCAGAATTTGAGATATATGCTATGAGACTTTACTATGTAGTGCACTTGGTGCCATTTTGTGACCCATACATGGTTTATGGATTTCCGATTTATATATATGAGTAGACTTTACATATTATGTGTCTAATGGTTTCAAATATACATACTATGTGTCTAATGGTTTGAAATATAGCTTGGAATGTTAAATATAATTTTTATGATTAAAATTGTAATTTTTTTTTGTATTTTCTAATAGTCCGGTTCATTGAAATCAAACCGCTCCGGTTCATTATTGGTTTCGGTTCCGGTCCGAGTTGACCCCTGACCGGTTTGATTCCCGGTTCTGGTTTTTATAACAATCCATGCTTCTATTAGTTCTGCAATTGTAGATGTCGATGAGGAGTCCAATGAGTTAGAGGACTCTGAGCCAAATGATGGTCTTATAAATGATGTCGAGGATCCCATTTCCAACAGTGGTGATGTGTTTGATCATGATGATTGATCATGTTGATCAGTGATCATTGGTATGTAGTAGGCTAGTAGCTTGTAGAATGTTTTTTGGACTCTAGAGGCCATTTAGATCCTTGTTGATTATGTATTTTATTTCAAATATGTATTACACTTGGTGCCATTTTGATATATTCACCCTTAAATATTATATACACGAGTAGACTTTGCATATTTTGTCTCTAATGGTTTGGAATCATGGTTGTGAATCCTTCAAATGTTTTTCTTCATTAAAAATTTAATAGTTAAAGTATTTTTTAGTAAACCGAGTCACAAAATTCAAACCAGTTTGAGTCAAAACTAAGTCTAGGTTGACCCTTGACTGATTTCGAGTCTAAGTTTGAGTTTTAAAACTTTGGGTTGATGGTTCTATTTTCATGCCTTTGCTTGTTGGATCACCCCCTTGACATATGGATGCTTGCTACTTCATGTATCAAAATATTCTTGGAGCATCCTAGTGTATGATGGTGTTTTGATATTGGTTCGTCACTAGGAGGGGGTATTCTACATGGTCCCCTTTTGTTGAATGTATGGTGGGGACATACATGATGTTTGATGGTGTTAGCACTTTTGTTATATTTCTCTCCTATGGTGTTGGATGTGGTGTGGTGATACACCTTTTCATTAGTGGGATTTCCCTAGGTGATATAACATTGTAACATTGCTAGACATCACCTAGAGGGGATAATTATTTGATGATATAAGTACCCTTTTTTATGTGTATTATTTCCTAAGTTTGAGTTAGAAGGGGGGTACTACATGGATTTCGTGGTGATCTAGCCTTTCCTAAGGCGTAATGATGTATTAATGTTGTATTAATCCCTTGGTGGATGTGCACCGTAGGTTCAAGTTTTAATTTTACCTTGGTACCATGGTGGGGTTTTTCCAAAAGAAACAACTTATTTCTTTGGTGCACATGTTGAGGCAGATCATCATATTCTATTATTATTTTGCTTCAGTGGAGGTGCCATCCTCTTGGTCTTGGAGTTCGTTGGGCTTCTTGTTAACTTGGTGAGTGGATAAGGTTTATTTTCATTGGATCTATCCACTTGCACACTATTTGATGAGTTGTAATTACCTTGGAGCATTTTATTATTATTTGTTGGGGAGTTGGAATGGTCAACTTGGATAAGGATGAGTTGGCTACACATTGGAGAAAGAACCCAAGAGGAATCTTTCTATTTTGGAATTGGGAGTTTCTTGAAGGTCCCAAGACCTTTGACTTGTCATGCATGTGAAGCTCTCCACCTAGTTGGAACCTTGTATACTTTTCTATGGAGTTAGTTGGAGCAACCTACTTTGGATCCACATGTGGGAAGGAGTTCATAGTTGACTTAGTTTTTGCACACCTTACCACACCTTGTTCACATGTGATAGTGGGACGTGCCACTTAAGGAGATTCACATGTGTTTCATGAAGGATAATTAATGCATGCATGTTCATAGACCCTGTGGACCATACTTGCTAGTAAAGATCCTCACGGAGCTGGATTCAACTTGGATGTGGAGCAGTAGACATTCGCCAAGGTTGAATAAGCACCTCTCAAAACAACTTATTCCATTTGTGAGACACTGCCATTCACCGTGTGTTTATTATCCAACATAAGCTTAAGTGTGTATTCCCTTTCTCTTATCCAAAGTATCACAGTGTTGAGTCAGTATAGTCACCCCTTTATCCTTGCCTTGCATTTTTTACTCTCACCCAATCCTAGCAAAATGATCACGGCCATGAAATGAGTATATTCTTGAGGTTCTATTTTGAATAGTTGATTATTTTAACTTATATTTGATGTTATTATTGCTTAAACCGCCAGTGATATGCTACTTTATACTTTGAGTCTTGCTACTAGAATGGTTAAAAGAGCATACTTTAACCATTTGCATTTGCAACATCAGGTAGTTTAAGCCTGGGTCATATTTTGGTCAGTTTTGACCTGGTCAAACCCAATTTGACCAAGTCAACCGGAGGATCTGAGTTGAGTTTGACTAGTGATGTTTGATGTTGATGATTTATGGCCCTTGTGTACCCATTTGATGGTTCCATGTAGTGGACACAGGTTTCAGATGATGGTTTGATGGTTTTTATGATTATTATTATTATTTATAGACCGTTATTTTTATTTGTCCGGGCATGGTCATGATTACAGATGATTATACAGATAGCCACAGGGTGTATGGCTACTCATATCTAGTACATTTGGACCTTCTGAGTCCATTGGGATACTCTGTTTTCAGTTATAGGCACTTCCAGACGAGATTGTACTCATATTATCACTTTATTGCAGATTTTCCATTTAAAATGGCCTGGCAGCACAGTTTGATTTGTTATTTGGTTCACCTAGGGCACTACAGAGGGAGCATCGGGTCCAACCACTTGTTATTACCATATTACCATGCTCCCATAAATTTTGGTGCAGTCAGTTCCGGCCCCGGGGTACCAGGAAGTGATCTATAGGCATTTTATTCTTTCATAGGTGATTTTTCTGAGGATAAAAATGGTAAAAATGGTTACTGAGGAATTCGATTTGGGCTATTGAGGCAAGGAAATGGTATGAGGTTGATTTAGATGATTTGTGTGATGCATCCCACACCTTCCGGAGCATGTTACAACATTCAGTGGGGCCCACACACATTTCGGGCTATTGTTTTGTATTTTTATTATGTATTTGAGGGGGCACGATTTGGCCATGTGTCACAGTTATGTTATTATTGACGAGTCATCATATGTTATTGTGCCATGGGGACATGCTAGAGAAGGATGAGTACACCTCCTAGCCCCACCATGAGCTTATGTCATGTTGTCTAGTCACTTTTATGTGGTCTCTCTCATTCCTATTTAAATGAGAGACCCCCCTCATTGTAAAGGGACTTTTGGCTTTGGATTTTTGGCCTTAAATAATTATTTTGGGAAAAACTCTTGTGCCTTTGTTATAGATTGTTCTCGTGCTTGATTGTAGCTTTGATATCATGTCACATCTTCATTGTTTGATGAGTTTTCCATGCTAGACGTTTTTCTTGATGCGTGCTCTGCAGGAGGGCGACTTCACTGAAGGATTTCGTGGGGCTTCTCTGAATCTCTTCACTGGATGAGTAAAATAACCAGGGAGTAGTTCTTATTGTATCTTTGATCAATATTTATGCTATCTGATTCTTCTTGCATCATTTACTTTCTTTTTCTGTAAATCAATTCTCATTGAGATTGTCATCTGCAGGAAGAGGGGCGCACTTGCTATTGGAGGAAATTCGATTTCATCTTGGGAGCTGTCAAATCAAGTTGGAGTTTCTTCGAGGGAGTTGGAACATCATTGCACTTGGCATCTGCAAGTCACATGAGGTAAGTACCTTTGTTTTTCTTGAGTTATTCATCTATTCCATCTGTCTACTGCTATTACTTTACAAACCCTAAGTTGCTTTTTCTTCTGAAAATTCCCTGGCTCATTTAATTTGGAATCTTGGCAAAATATTTATGTGTATTTCTCTTTAGGCATAGCCCAAAGTGGGTTCTCAAGGGCGTCACCCTTGAGGGACTCCATGTGGCCCAAATCCCTAGGAACTGGTCATCCAACCCTTGCGCCCTCTTGTTTTTTGCCTTTTTTCTGGATTGTGTGAGCATCTTTCGGGCTTGTGATCTTAAACACTATCATATCTATTATCAAGTCTCATTTACAGGTACAAAACAACCTCATCTTGGTCTTAACCCTTCTACTTTGGACACGTTTCCCAAGGTGGAAGAAATCTTTTTCATTTGCTAGTACCTTGATCCTAGATCTAGCCTCCATACTTATAAGTCACTTGTACTTTAACATTGGATCAAATTTACATCCTTTAAGCCTCTTGACCCAACCTTAACTCACCTTGTGACTTCATCCATAGATCTAGGGTTCATCATACCCAGTAACTTCATTCATCTGATTTGATCTGGTGTTTTGGTTAGATCTCTCCTGTCGAGAGTTGATTTGGGTCTCCCCCATTGCTATCTAGGGCCCGGATAGAATAAAGTGAAGATTGCCTCGATTGGCGTGAAAACCAATCCATCTTGGGGATTGAGGCCCTCTTGTGTCACCTCTTTGGTTGCCCGTCCCCTCTGCCGTCCTATATAGGATCATCCATTTGGGGCAATTACGAGTTGTGTGATAACAGGAGATTGATGGCCCTGTTAAGCAGGGCTATCATTTTGTGGGCTTTCTTTACCATTCAGCTATTTTCATAGTTTTGTATTTCATGATTGACAAGGAAAAGGAGCTAGTTGTTATGCACCCAATGTTCATGCATCATTGGAGATGTCAGAAAGTGGTAGATGGAATAACAAAGACAATGAGGTTGACACATGATGGAGCAAATGACAATTCAATTTATTATGCTATTGGAAAACCTAATTCAGAATGGATTTATGGTGGAAAATCTTAAATCCTTTCATCTCATCGGGTTTGGTCTTTATATCATTCATTGGCCACACCAATTATGGTGCATCTAGTGTGTTGTTATATGAATGGCAGGTAGCATAGAAACATGTAATCTTATTGGATGGCATGTTGATCTAAGGCAGCTATGGCTTTTGTCAATGACAGAAATGACAACAATCACAAGCTTATTGGTGTCAATATTCAAGGCGTGCTGGCAGTTATTTGGGACATGGGTAAGATCTTGGGTTTTTTCAATGTCAAACTCATGCTGAAGATGGCAATGAGAGAATTTAAACTGCAGTTTGAGTTAGTCTTTGTGCAATTCAAATTGTGGTCAAACTTGGGCTAGCACAGATTTAAGCTATGTTCAAGTTTCTCCTGAGGTTAGAAGAATTGTATCTTGATTTAGGTCTTGTGGAACTCAAACTATGGTTAAAGTTACGCCAGAGGTTAGTTAAATTATGTTTTAAATTAACTAGATAGAGCTAAGCTGTAATTTAAATTTGTATTAGGTTCAAAGAAATTCATTCAGAGAAGCGAGTTCTTTATAGTAAGAAGACATGCTGGTACAATGGAAGAATGGCTTCATGTTCTTACGGAAGATTCAAATGGGTTGGCCATGGGATGGACATATCCTTTTAAGGAAGGTTGTTTGAGAATGTTGTAAAGAGATTGAATAGGGAAGGATGACCAGATGTTTGAAACCAAGGAAATGAATGACATTTGATTGTGTATTTGTCTACTCACACTTTTGACTTAAAAAACCTAAACCATCAGAATATGTTTTGATGATTAGTAAAGGAGGTACATTACATGACTACTTGGGCTTTCATTGGATGAACTAACCCACTAGGCTTAAGAACAATCTTATATATAGATAGAGAGAGAAAGAGTTGCACGAGTCTACAATTTTTTCCTATAGTGATTTGCCCACATAGTGCATGACGTGTACTTATATTTGATCAAGTTGATTGAAGACAAAATGTTGATACTCCTTCCTTCATATGAAAGACTAATACTAAAAAGAGTTGTCTTTTGGCAGTGATTGGTACTCTTCCTTTAAGGTCAACAATTCCAGGAGACCTCAAAAATAAATGAAAATGATGAAGCATATTGATAAAGAACTAATGAAACATTCTTACACTGTAGAAATCGAAGATGAACTTGATAAGCACTTCTATATAAATTGTCAACAATGTCATTGGTCAATTGGAGGCAAACAAGCAAAAAGTAATTTGCAGAGAAAAATGAGAGACTCTGTAAAAGCAAAAACATTTACTAAATCATGAGACACCAAATTGCAAGTACATTTTGATGAAAAACACAAAAGACATTCTCAAACTATTTACTTTAAGCTATTTCAAAATTCTATAGTTAAAATAAGTAATACCGTATAGTTTTTGAAATATTCAAACATATGGGACTTTTCCTTAATGGCTATGAAAGCTCCTTGGTGAAGACAAGGATTACCTAGGAAAACATAGACTAGCCAAGATGAAAAATACATGTTAACAATAGGGAATTGAGTTTCTTAGTGAAGCTTTAAGTCATGGATATGAAAACAAGTTTATAAGGTAACACTGCAAACTAGATGAAGTATGTTTCTCTTCCTAAAAAGAGGAAACCATCATTCCAATTAGGCTTTGAGGTTGAAATGAGGATGTGTTATGTACCTAGAGGAGATATAGTTACAATAATTATGTAATAATAATTATATAAATAATATTGTATGTGTTGTCCGCCGAGATGCACACCAGCAGCGGAAATCTTTCGAAAGCTGTCTCCTCACTACAAGTGGAAGAGGTGTGGCCTTGGGGGCAAGCAATGAGCCAGGTACTATCACCTGAATCCTAGCTCCTCCGTTTAGGCTAACTCCTAACGAAGCCAAGGGGGGTAGTCCCTACAAAGAGTTTCACTAAGGCTCTTATGTTTTTGTAATGTTTTTTTATGAAATGATGCGGATGGGTGTTGTTTAGGAATTTTTGTGATGAGACCAAATTATAAATAAGATAAACAAGATAAGATGCAATCCACGTTGCTAAATAAGATATCGAAAATGATAGTACTTTTCAAGAATTGAAGTTTAAATAATGCTTCCACAAGATAAAGTAAAACCACAAGGACAAATGGTCTTGATCAAGATATAATATTTAAATAACCAGTGCCTTATGGAGTCAAAGAATAACAAGTATGTGATGTTGAATGTGTGGGTCTTGAAAGGTAGCTGTTTGTGAGATCGTTGTGCAAATTATCTTGGTAAATTTGAAGTTTTAATGGTCTTGATTATTAGGCTGTCAAGAAACAAGGATATACGTCCAACCGGAAATAGTATACTGGTAACCTCTTAGATGATAGGTCGAAGCCACCCAGATTTCGAAGGGATAAGTGTCCAATGATTTAACCACCCCAGAGTCTGACAGCGAGATTTCGGCACCACCTATTTCAGGAAACTACCTCAGTAACTCTCGAAAGCAACACCGGTTCGTTGGTTGGGGTAAAATTTTATTAAGTTATCACTTGTGAGATTAACAAGTCCAACACCTTTCTGAGTACTAGCCCAACCTCTTCAGGTATGCAGAGCATACGGGTTTTAGATAGCCAACGAAAGTAAATTAATTAAAAGGGGTGTGAGTTGGAATGATTTTAGAAATTATTAAGAGCACACTTGTTCAACTCTCCGACAGAGAGCACTTTTGACCTCGTCTTATGATGAAATTCAAAAGATTCTAAACTAATCTATATGCTTGATACAAGGTAAATGCAGTGGGAATGCTCTCCGATAGAGAGTGCTCTTCAACTTGGATTTGACGAAGTTCAAGAGACTTTGTTCATTTTGTAAAATAGAAGCAGTTATAACTTGAAGAACATATATGAAGCTTAAATAACTGGAAATGAAATGATGATAATAAGATGTAACAAGATGCTTGAAACAAACTGAAAATAAACTTAGTGTTCTACCAAACAATATTAATCTAAAAGTGGGATCTACCTCCGAACAAGGTTGATCACTAGAACCACTAGTCCTTGAGACTTTCCAGCTAGCTGAAACTTCGGCAAGGAGGCTAATGGGGAACGAGAAGCTACCACAAAGCCATGTGGCCTTTGGGATGCAATCCCAAAGTTTGCTTTCTCAAGTCAAGACTTGGAAATTGAGTATAATGAAATAAAAAAGTTTAATCTAAAGCATGAAACAAGAGAGATCTAAACTAGCAAAGCACAACACTCTTCCCCAAATGGGGAAAGAAAACCCAAAAAAGTGGAGGACTCCTCCACTTTGCCTTTTATTTAACGATTACAAATGTCTTGGGTTTTAACCCTTGAAGGACTTTTGAGAGAAAAATAATACTTGGAAAATAAAATGAAGCAAGCCTTTGGTTGCTTTTACAAAGGATAAAAAGTGTTTCGAGTTTGGATCATCCTCATGGTCTCTTCACTTTGGATTTGTTTGGATCTTGCTTCTTCAAGTTTTTTTTTAAGTCTCTTTTTCTTAAAGCACCTACACAAGTCTCAAAAAGGTCTCAACCAAGGCACCCATTAATCATTAGAAAAATGACAAAACAATGAAACTAATCTAAGATCTATAAACCTTAAAGAAACTAAATGCAAAATCTAGAAGAAACAAATGAAATGCAAGCTAGCAATAAGATCTAAATGCACTAAGTTACTAACACTTAACCATTTTAAAGTTTGTTGTTTTTTGTGTGTTTTGAAGGCTTAGGGAAATGGACGAAAGGAGAGGAGCAAGGAGAAACGAAAAGCAAATGGAGGGAAGGAACGAATGGGAAGACAAGTAAGGAAGAGGGAAATGAATGGAGGTTTTAAAGGAGGGAGACGAATGGGAGCTAGGGAGGAAAAACTAGAAGAGAAAGGAGGGAGACATGAGCAAGATGAAGACAAAAAACGAAAGCTAAGAATGGGCCAAATGAGAAGGGGTGAAAGCTTGAAATGAGAGGAGATGTGAGCAACACAAGGGGAAAAACGAAAGGAAAGAGGCCAAAGAGTTTAGCGAGAGTGGATCTAGGGCCTTTTTGTAACCAGTAACCAGTTGAGAAGTAAACTTGTTGATGGAAGAAGCAAACTTTTCCACTTTGATGCAAATCTTTAGATCTTGTCTTTGGCAAGTTTCCTGAAAACAAATTGTTAAAACAAGTTATTTGATGGTGGAGAAGAGGGAGAGACAACCGAGTTCATCTCATCTCAACCTTTTGAGAATCTGCAAGCATACAACACTTACACAAACAAAACTTGGTTAAATTAAGAGTGTTAGACAAGAATGAAAAAAGAGACAAGGTAGTAAGACCGATTACAATTTGTACTCTCAAGACTATTCAAGCCAAAAACTAACAAACAACTTGAACCATCAAATGTTTGTCCTATGCTCTTAATAAAGAGATCTAAGCATAAATTATAACCAAGATTGAAATTGCATAATGAAATAACTACAGATATTACCTCAACAATGAAGATTATTTGCTCATGAGCCAAAAGAAATGCACATCATTTGCCTCCAAAGCCAACTTTATTTCCACAAGGTAGCAATAGCTACAAGCTCTTTACAATGTGAGCAGAGTAAGCTTACAACAATTATCCATCAAGAATGAGGAGAGAAGCCCTCATTATATAACAAAACTAGAGCACTAGCCTACCCTAATTCGAATTGGCTCAAAGGAAGCCAATAGCACTAGACACCAAATCGAAACTGCCATCAAATCTCAATCATACCCATGTCAAGCCAAGCCTTGGAGTACTAACTCCACCAAACAATTCGAGTTGTATTGAATGAGATGAGGAGGTGGCCTCCACCTTGGCAAGGCGCCCCTCATCTCCATATTGGAAGTATAACCCCTCAAATAAACGTTTGCCATGTGGTAAACTCGAGCTCATACCCTAACTTGACGTGAGGGAGAAGAGAACACGTGAGCCTTTGGTTGGTGGCTTGGAGTTTTAACTCAAGATTGATTGAGATCTTTGGTGGTTGAGAGTGGGAGGTGGCCTCCACCTAGGCAAGGCGCCCCAACTCCCATTTAATGCAACTCAAAACCAACTCCAATTTCCATTTAATAACCTTTCCACATCACAAATTCGATTTTTGCATGGATGAGGGCGAATTAGTTTGAAGGAGATCTCTTGTGCTGACTGTATACTTGACTGAGTGATGACTGAGATGATTGGAATCTTCATTAATGCCCAATGCCATGTCAATTAGCCTTTTATTTTAATCCATTTGGATTATTTTGGAGAGATTTGGATTATCTCCAAATATTCATTTTTTAATATTTTAATTAATAATATCTCTGTAACTGCCTCTGTTGAGATATTATTAATTATGAGGCTGAATTGACATCCGAAAATTAGGATAAACTGGTCCGGGGATCATGAATGATTTTTGGCTTAAGGTTGGAGCCTTCAATCACTGAATTCGGATCCCGGATGACTGACATATTACAAATTGAAATTTTTCCATTTAAACTATGGAAAAATTTATTAAAAATTAAAAAATAACTAAAACCCAAATCCGACGCCTCTGGTAAAAAAAAATTTCAAATTTTTTTTCTGAGGGTCCTAGGGACCTAGGATATGACCAATACCTATTCTAATAGTGTCTAGTAGGCTTACATACATCAGTTGGATTCTAATAACCCCCCATGGCTAAAATTTTCAAAATCGGGCATTCCAACTTTGGAAGAAGCGGGAGAAAACCTCATCAATTATAGCTCGGCTATAGGCAAAGTATAATTGACAAGGGAAAAAACTCCTTGGCATACCTTAGTTGCTTAATCAAGTCATGGGGAACCGAGACACTCAGAATCCCACTAGTACACTTTATTACAAACCCCATGGGGCCATGGTCATGTTGACTGAAAAACAAAACCAACTAGCCAAAATTGGCTAGGCACAAATGTTGGATCATCCGATACACTGGAGTACAAACATTCATCATGTTTGTCAAATGGCGGCTCTTCAAATAATCCAACTATGGTACAAAAAGTTGGTAACATCTGGCTCCAACTGTGGGACGGGCACTTGTTCGATCTATGGATCAAAGAAAGTGTTCGAGAATCCCAAAACATCGGTTTCGGTTTAGGGATTTCCTGAGATGACCCCTTGGTCATCTTGAATGTTGTTTCGATAAAAGGGTTTCAGCTGTTGCCCATTTCTAGCTAATGGTATCATCTCCCCATCCATGGTATTCATAAAGAAAGAATGTGTTCCAACCTAGCAATGTATAATAAAAGGACCTTTCCAAAGGCTGTCAAATTTTTCATGCTTCCCTGGCTTTTCCCCTCTTTTGTCCCATAAGAGAACAGTATCTCTTATTTGGAAATCTCTAGGTTTAGCTGATTTGTCAAAAGTGGTCTTCATACTTTCCTGATGTCTTAGCATTTTGTCCAATGATGTCCTACTTTCATCAAGTTCAATGATCTGATTTTCCCTATCCTCTAATTCTAGTTTTTCGGTACCATAATCAGTCAGCATTCTAAAAATGGGTATTTGCATGCTTAATGGTAATGCTGCTGTGATGCCATAAACAAGTTCAAAGGGAGACTTCCCAGTGGAGTTCTTCTTGGTGATCCTATCTTCCCACAGAGCATACTTGATTTTGCTATCCCAAGATCTTTTGTTATCACCCACAGTTTTCTTAAGGATGGTCATTAAGTTCTTGTTTGAGGATTTTGCAAATCCATTACCCTGAGGATAGTAATCAGAAGAGTGTGATAGAACAATGCCATACTTAAAACAAAAATCATTCATTTCTGCTGAGCTGAAAGCTTTGGCATTGTCAGTTGTTATTTTCAAGGGAGTGCCAAACCAGGTGATGATCCTATCCTCAATGAAATCCATGATAACCTTGTCTGTGGCTGTTTTGGTGGGTATAGCTTCCACCCACTTAGTGAAGTAATCGGTTGCAGTAAGGATCCAGCAAAATCCATTTTTAGAGTTATCTTTGAACTTCCCGATAAAGTCAAGACCCCATTGCTGAAAGGGGGCAATGACAACTACTGGCGTAAGGGGTAACGCAGCCAATTTAGGTTTTCCTGTGAAAAGTTGACATTCCTGGCAATACTTGACATGTTTATAAACATCTGCAAAAATTGTCGGCCAATAGTATCCTGCTCTAAGGATTTTATGGGCAGTTGTATTCGCTGCATAATGGCCCCCACAAAATCCTGAATGGAACTTAGTTAAGATCTTTTTTGAATCTTGTTCATGTACACATCTAAGTATTACACCGTCAGGGTTTCACCCAAACCCTCCTGAGTGAGGCAATACCTAGCGGTTTTTAATCTAAGAGCCCTTCTCTTATGTCCCTTGAGATGATCTGGGACATCTAAGTGTAGCAGATAGTATATGATGTCTGAGTACCAATGATTGTCAACTTCTCGCAAAGCTGGTGTCATGCGAGGATTGGATGAAAGGTTTGCACAACTCATTTCAATGGCTTCTTCATTTTTCTGAGTTAGCATCTTAGCTAGGCCTTGCCCCTTTATTAGTTTAGTGGGCCTAATCTCTAGATCATACTCTTGGATTTTAGATACCCATGTGCCCCTTGTTCCTAAGCAATCCTGCTGGGATAGGATGTCTTTTACTGCAGCATGGGGGACATACCCTATAACTCTTGAATAACCAATGTATGTTCTGAAATGTTTTAGAGATTTTACCAAAGCATAGGCCTGCTTCTCCATGATAGTATATTTCAATTCCGAATTTTGTAGGGCTCTACTCATGAAGGCAATCGGTTGCTCGAAACCTTCGAAGTTCTTCTGGAGCAACACCCTGGCAATAGTGTCTTGTGAAGCAAAAGAGAATATCATGAAATCTTTCGTGTAGTCAGGGCTGATTAATACAAGTGATCTAGTGATAGCATCTTTGATGGTAGCGAAAGCTTCTTTTCCTTCATCATTCCAAACAAACTTAGCATCCTTTTTTAGTAACTGTTGCATGGGTTTCATCAACTCAGCTAAGTTTGGGATGAATCTTCTTATGAAATTTATATGACCATTGAAGGATTGAAGACCTTTGACATTCTTAGGAAGGGGTATTTTCTTTATTGCTTCTACTCTCTCAGGGTCAATTTTGACCCCATCCTTCGATATGATATGACCAAGAAGCTTTCCTTCTTCTATCCCTAGGACAGACTTGGCTGGGTTTAAGGAAATATTGAACTCTCTGCATCTTTCAAAACATTTTCTGAGGTGATCAATGTGGCTAGATATTTCTTTTGAAAAGACGGTTAAATCATCCTGATATATTTCAATGATCTTACCCATTAATTCCTTAAAGTCATAATCCACGGCCCTCTGAAAAGTGGCCCCAACATTTGTGAGACCAAAGGGCATTCTCAAATATTCAAAAGTTCCCCAAGGGGTTGTGAAAGTCGTTTTGTGTCTATCCTCCTCTTTGATAACAACCTGGTTATATACCGAGAATCCATCAAGCATGGACATCATTTTAGAACCCGTGACCCTTTGGAGGAGGGTCTCCATGTTGGGGAGCGGATAATTGTCTTTCTGGCAGGCTATTTTAAGGTTTCTGAAGTCTTTGCATATCCTGATGCTCCCATTTTTCTTTCTGACCACAACTAAGTTGGAGCACCATGATGTATGTCGAGTGGGTGCTATAATACCTGCTGCCAACATTTTTTCTAATTCCTGCTTGACAATAGGGGCCAACCTAGGATTTATTTGCCTAAGTTTTTGCTGGAATGGTTTGGCATTTTGCATTTCACGCTTGAGGGGGATAGTATGCTGGAAAACATCTTCCCTATAAGCTTTTAACTCATCATAAGTAAATGCAAATATATCTCTATATTCTTTTACCAAGCTTATTAGTGCATTCCTTTCCTTTTCTGATGTTCCTTTTCCAATTTTTATAATTTTCGGATTTGTTTCCGTTCCAATATTGACTTCAATGTAATCCCCTGGTTTCATTTGGTCAATGTTACTTTTCTTCCCATCTTGTCTATCAAAGATGTTTTCCAGTTTGGTGAAGCCACGTGATATTGGATTGATGGGCTGGCTGTGTTCTTGATACTGCTTGCCTTCCTCCTGTATGTTCATGTTGAAATTTGAGAACTCATCTAGATTATGAATGAATCTCAGGATCTGTTCATCATCCTTGAAAACCTGCCAATGGTTCATGTTGTCTGGGACTGATGGTCTATAATTAATTTCTAAGGTACAGTCCCCTTTTAACATCTCATCCGATGGTTGGAGGGTGGATGCCGCAACCGCCAATCTATCCGCTGCACTATTCTGATCTCTAGGGATTGCTTCTATGTTTAGTGCATCAAAATACTCCATGGTATCCCATGTTGCATTTCTATATCTTTTTAGCCTTTTACAGTTGCATGCAAATTGACCTTTGATTTGTTGCACTATTAAGTTTGAATCTCCTTTTATACTAAGCAATTTTATACCCATATCCTTGTCAATTTCAACGCCTAGTAGAAGTGCCTCATACTCTGCCACATTGTTGGTTGCCTCGAATTCTAATCTGAAAGCAAAGTTGAAGACCTTACCTTCTGGCGAGATGATGAAAACCCCAGCCCCTTTTCTTGCTCTAGAGTATGCTCCATCAAAATTCATTTTCCATAACTTACTTGTTTTTTCACTCCTAATCTCCTTATGAATTGGATCTAAAAAGGTGGAGTTGATTTGATAGGTCCCCATTTCACCAGTATTGCAGATATATTCATTTGATGGTTTTTTAGGATTCTCAACATGGTATCTCCTTTCCTTTTCAGTGTGTAGTTTTACAAGTGAGTTTTTGGAAGCTGGAACTATTGCATAAGACCTATCTAGCTGTATAGAGACACCCAAAGTTGCACCCCACTTTTTGGAGAGTAGCATACCCCACCTATCTGGTACATCTATGACAAGGATGTCCATGGTAATATGGATGTCCGGATACTTGGCCAATCTAACAGGTACGTTTTCTATCATCCCTTCAACCTCAACTGGTCTAGAATCCATGGCACATACATTTTGGTAGGGCCTGGTGGTTTTTAAGTTAAGCTATTGCATAACCCTTTTGGTCATTAGACTTGCACCAGATCCTGAATCCAGCATACAATTGTGTAGAAGAAGGTCACCTATCATCAATGATATATAGAAAGGGGGGTGAGCTTCTTTTCTTGTTTCCCTAGTATGTAGGATTGTAGGAGGGTCCTCATAAGTTGTGTCGTAGCTGGTTGAAGGTTTCTCTACATTGTCCGAAAATGTGACCTTCTTAGGGGTTTGAGGAGTAAGAGGAGTGGGTGGACTGGGTTTGATAGTACATGTAGGAATGGGTACTTCTAGTGTTTTCAACAGCTTTTCCTTTTGACCAGGAATTTTATAGAGCTCATTTATGGGTACAGGCACCTTAGTAGTATTGAACCAATTATTCCAATCAAAATTTAATCTATTAGAATCAGTTGATTCAGTTGGAATAGTTAGCTTTGGTGGTTGCATGGTAGGTGCAGGATTTGATCTTCTTTGGTAACCAACTCCTTTAAACCTCTGCATATTGTGGAGTTGTTCATTTGAAGGTCTTTCTCCAAAGTTTTTAGTCATATTGTCTGGCTCATGATTGCACTGTTCAGCTTGTTTCCAACTTTCTCTGGGAATGTTGCGGATGTCTCCTACCGCATTTATGTACTCAGGCTCGCTTGATGTTGGCTCACTAGTGCTGCCCTCTGGAAATCCATGTTCTTGTACATAGTTTGCAAAGTAACAAGAAAATTCTTCGTGAAAGTCTTTTCAAGCCTTACAGAATGGGATATGGGTCTCAGTCATGTTAGCAACCTCTATTTGACTTGGAGGCCTCTTTTCATTGTTGAGAGCCTTTTTCTGCCAATTGTTTTTGGGAGGGTAGTTTCTTTTAATCGGCTAAGTCGGCTGGATTTGTTGAACACGTTGGACATGTGCTCTTTCTATGTTATGATTTTATTTTACACTTCCTTCATCTGAACTACATGTTTCTGTTCATCCTTTTCCATCCTCTCACACATTTCCATCATCTTTTTCTCATATGAATCTTTTAAAGCAGCTATAGGGTCTTTTTCTTTAGGTTCGGGAGCTCTTGAAGGGATTGAGGATCTAGAATATCCTTGGATGTTTGACTCTCCAGAAGACATCATGTTTTTGTCAATCTTAGTAGCCAAATTCTGAGCTTCAAGCAAAGTAGTGGGTTCCTTATCTCTGATTTGGTATTGTATCTTGACACTCAATGCTTCTATGTAATAGTCCAATAATGAAGCTGCAGGAGGTGCATAAGTATCAGGGATGGAATTAGACAACTCTGTGAATTTAGCATTGAATTCATCCATAGTTTCAGTATCTGACTTCTTCATGCTGGTTAAGGATGCTACTAGATGTCTAGGCTCCTTTTTGCTGCCAAACTTGTCGAGGAAAGCAGTCTTGAAAGACGCTATGGTGGCAAAAGAGTTGTCTGGTAGATTGTCATACCAATTTCCAGCCTTACCCTCTAGAGATAAGGCAAAGAGGGTCATGTAGACATCTTTATGCTTGTCAGTGCCTTTGACATATGAACCACAATGCTTTAAAAAATTTCTGATGTGTTGCTCAGCAGAGGTAGAGGCATCAGTGCCATTAAAATTCATGAGTTTGTCGATAGCTTTTTCGGGAATGTCATGGGGTTGACCTGCTATCTGAGTGAAGTTGAGTTGAGTAAAAAACTCACCCATCGTGGAAAGGAAACAATTATTAGTTTCAAGATTTTCAAAATTTTCTAGGTTTTCTTGGAACAAAGAATGGATGTCTAAAATAGACTCAGATCTAAGTTCTTCAAGGATTTTACAAGAAGTAAGCGTGTTTAGTCTTCTCCTATAAACCTTTTCAGGCTCAGGGATAAAACTAAGCAAGCCTTCAGAATTTCGTCTAGTTGAATACCTTGAGGTGTTAACTGACAGTGGAGTCGCCAGGTGGATCCAAGTCTAATTTCAGAGAGTGATTTGACTAAAAAATCTACCAAAAAAGGAAAACTAAAAAGGGCAGTGGAGTCGCCAGACAGATTAAGAATCTATCAAAAAGGTAAAACAAACTAGAAAAAATTAAGGTCGTCCAGGAACAAAAGATTTGTCCCCGGCAATGGCGCCAAAAATGTTGTCCGCCGAGATGCACACCAACAGCGGAAATCTTTCGAAAGCTGTCTCCTCACTACAAGTGGAAGAGGTGTGGCCTTGGGGGCAAGCAATGAGCCGGGTACTGTCACCTGAATCCCAGCTCCTCCGTTTAGGCTAACTCCTAACGAATCCAAGGGGGGTAGTCCCTACAAAGAGTTTCACTAAGGCTCTTATGTTTTTGTAATGTTTTTTGATGAAATGATGCGGATGGGTATTGTTTAGGAGATTTTGTGATGAGACCAAATTATAAATAAGATAAACAAGATAAGATGCAATCCACGTTGCTAAATAAGATATCGAAAAATGACAGTACTTTTCAAGAATTGAAGTTTAAATAATGCATCCACAAGATAAAGTAAAACCACAAGGACAAATGGTCCTGATCAAGATATAATATTTAAATAACTAGTTCCTTATGGACTCAAAGAATAACAAGTATGTGATGCTGAATGTGTGGGTCTTGAAAGGTAGCTGTTTGTGAGATCGTTGTGCAAATTATCTTGGTAAATTTGAAGTTTTAATGGTCTTGATTATTAGGCTGTCAAGAAACAAGGATATACGTCCAACCGGAAATAGTATACTGGTAACCTCTTAGATGATAGGTCGAAGCCACCCAGATTTCGAAGGGATAAGTGTCCAATGATTTAACCACCCCTGAGTCTGACAGCGGGATTTCGACACCACCTGTTTCAGGAAACTACCTCAGTAACTCTTGAAAGCAACGCCGGTTCGTTGGTTGGGGTGAAATTTTATTAAATTATCACTTGTGAGATTAACAAGTCCAACACCTTTCTGAGTACTAGCCCAACCTCTTCAGGTTGGCAGAGCATACGAGTGTTAGATAGCCAACAAAAGTAAATTAATTAAAAGGGGTGTGAGTTGGAATGATTTTAGAAATTATTAAGAGCACACTTGTTCAACTCTCCGACAGAGAGTACTTTTGACCTCGTCTTATGACGAAATTCAAAAGATTCTAAACTAATCTATATTCTTGATGCAAGGTAAATGCAGTGGGAATGCTCTTCGATAGAGAGTGCTCTTCGACTTGGATTTGGCCAAGTTCAAGAGACTTTGTTCATTTTATGAAATAGAAACAGTTATAACTTGAAGAACAAATATGAAGCTTAAATAATTGGAAATGAAATGATGATAATAAGATGTAACAAGATGCTTGAAACAAACTGAAAATAAACTTAGTGTTCTACCAAACAATATTAATATAAAAGTGGGATCTACCTCCGAACAAGGTTGATCACTAGAACCACTACTCCATGAGACTTTCCAGCTAGATGAAACTTCGGCAAGGAGGCTAATGGGGAACGGGAAGCTACCACAAAGCCATGTGGCCTTTGGGATGCAATCCCAAAGTTTGCTTTCTCAAGTCAAGACTTGGAAATGGATTATAATGAAATAAAAAAGTTTAATCTAAAGCATGAAACAAGAGAGATCTAAACTAGCAAAGCACAACACTCTTCCCCAAGTGGGGAAAAAAAACCCCAAAAAGTGGAGGACTCCTCCACTTTGCCTTTTATTTAATGATTACAAATGTCTTGGGTTTTAACCCTTGAAGGACTTTTGAGAGAAAAATAATACTTGGAAAATAAAATGAAGCAAGCCTTTGGTTGCTTTGACAAAGGATAAAAAGTGTTTCGAGTTTGGATCATCCTCATGGTCTCTTCACTTTGGCTTTGTTTGGATCTTGCTTTTTCAAGTTTTTTTTTAAGTTTTTTTTTCTTAAAGCACCTACACAAGTCTCAAAAAGGTCTCAACCAAGGCACCCATTAATCATTAGAAAAATGACAAAACAATGAAACTAATCTAAGATCTATAAACCTTAAAGAAACTAAATGCAAAATCTAGAAGAAACAAATGAAATGCAAGCTAGCAATAAGATCTAAACGCACTAAGTTACTAACACTTAACCATTTTAAAGTTTGTTGTTTTTTGTGTGTTTTGAAGGCTTAGGGAAATGGACGAAAGGAGAGGAGCAAGGAGAAATGAAAAGCAAATGGAGGGAAGGAACGAATCGGAAGACAAGTAAGGAAGAGGGAAATGAATGGAGGTTTTAAAGGAGGGAGACGAATGGGAGCTAGGGAGGAAAAACTAGAAGAGAAAGGAGGGAGACGTGAGCAAGATGAAGACAAAAAACGAAAGCTAAGAATGGGCCAAACGAGAAGGGGTGAAAGCTTGAAATGAGGGGAGATGTGAGCAACACAAGGGGAAAAACGAAAGGAAAGAGGCCAAAGAGTTTAGCGACAGTGGATCTAGGGCCTTTTTGTAACCAGTAACCAGTTGAGAAGTAAACTTGTTGATGGAAGAAGCAAACTTTTCCACTTTGATGCAAATCTTTAGATCTTGTCTTTGGGAGGTTTCCTGAAAACAAATTGTTAGAACAAGTTCTTTGATGGTGGAGAAGAGGGAGAGACAACCGAGTTCATCTCATCTCAACCTTTTGAGAATCTGCAAGCATACAACACTTACACAAACAAAACTTGGTTAAATTAAGAGTGTTAGACAAGAATGAAAAAAGAGACAAGGTAGTAAGACCGATCACAATTTGTACTCTCAAGACTATTCAAGCCTAAAACTAACAAACAACTTGGACCATCAAATGTTTGTCCTATGCTCTTAATAAAGAGATCTAAGCATAAATTATAACCAAGATTGAAATTGCATAATGAAATAACTACAGATATTACCTCAACAATGAAGATTATTTGCTCATGAACCAAAAGAAATGCACATCATTTGCCTCCAAAGCCAACTTTATTTCCATAAGGTAGCAATAGCTACAATCTCTTTACAATGTGAGCAGAGTAAGTTTACAACAATTATCCATCAAGAATGAGGAGAGAAGCCCTCATTATATAACAAAACTAGAGCACTAGCCTACCCTAATTCGAATTGGCTCAAAGGAAGCCAATAGCACTAGACACCAAATCGAAACTGCCATCAAATCTCAATCATACCCATGTCAAGCCAAGCCTTGGAGTACTAACTCCACCAAACAATTCGAGTTGTATTGAATGAGATGAGGAGGTGGCCTCCACCTTGGCAAGGCGCCCCTCATCTCCATATTGGAAGTATAACCCCTCAAATAAATGTTTGCCATGTGGTAAACTCGAGCTCATACCCTAACTTGACGTGAGGGAGAAGAGAAAACATGAGCCTTTGGTTGGTGGCTTGGAGTTTTAACTCAAGATTGATTGAGATCTTTGGTGGTTGAGAGTGGGAGGTGGCCTCCACCTCGGCAAGGCGCCCTCACTCCCATTTAATGCAACTCAAAACCAACTCCAATTTCCATTTAATAACCTTTCCACATCACAAATTCGATTTTTGCATGGATGAGGGCGAATTAGTTTGAAGGAGATCTCTTGTGCTGACTGTATACTTGACTGAGTGATGACTGAGATGATTGGAATATTCATTAATGCCCAGTGCCATGTCAATTAGCCTTTTATTTTAATCCATTTGGATTATGTTGGAGAGATTTGGATTATCTCCAAATATTCATTTTTTAATATTTTAATTAATAATTTCTCTGTAACTAACTCTTTTGAGAAATTATTAATTATGAGGCTGAATTGACATCCGAAACTTAGGATAAACTGGTCCGGGGATCATGAATGATTTTTGGCTTAAGGTTGGAGCCTTCAATCACTGAATTCGGATCCCGAATGACTGACATATTACAAATTGAAAATTTTCTATTTAAACTATGGAAAAATTTATTAAAAATTAAAAAATAACTAAAACCCAAATCCAACGCCTCTGGTAAAAAAAAATTTCGAAATTTTTTCTGAGGGTCCTAGGGACCTAGGACATGACCAATACCTATTCTAATAGTGTCTAGTAGGTTTATATACATCAGTTGGACTCTAATAACCCCCCATGGCTAAAATTTTCAAAATCGGGCATTCCAGCTTTGGAGGAAGCAGGAGAAAACCTCATCGATTATAGCTCGGCTATAGGCAAAGTATAATTGACAAGGGAAAAAACTCCCTGAAATACCTTAGTTGCTTAATCAAGTCATGGGGAACCGAGACACTCAGAATCCTACTAGCACACTTTATTACAAACCCCATGGGGCCATGGTCATGTTGACTGAAAAACAAAACCGACTAGCCAAAATTGGCTAGGCACAAATGCTGGATCATTTGATACACTAGAGTACAAACATTCATCATGTTTGTCAAATGGCGGCTCTTCAGATGATCCAACTATGGTACAAAAAGTTGGTAACAATATGTCATAACTATAAGTCATAATAATTATAACTATAATATTGTATGTCATAACTGTTTAGTAAGAGGGCGACAACGATTACACCTACTACCATTTGTATAGTCAATTCTATTGTTCAGACATATTATTGTCTATAGCTATTCCTTTTATGTAACATATCTATGGACAGTAGCAATCATCGAGTTTGCTCATAAATGAGAAGTTGCAGCAACATGAGTAAAAGCAACATATAGGGCATACCATATGGCTTATGATGCCATAACAAACATTATGTTGGATTTTTTTACTTATGTTATTGTTGTAGGGTCCTAATTTCAAATTAGAAACCTAAATTTAAGTACAAATGGATACCTCCAAATAATACATTTAATAACTTACTTACCTCTAATTGCATTTCATGTTCACGGCAAATTATTATTAAGTGAGAAAAAAATGATAGCGACAGTAAAACAATAATTACCCATAAACTTACTCCTAATATCTTACCAAGATATCACAATGTTGCTTTCAAGTAAACTTTACTTCCAAGTTAAAAGAGAAGAAGACATACCTGTGATAGGAATTTGAAATTACAGACATACCATAGGAGCTGATAGGAACCTGGCAATGGCAGCTGGAAAACCACATTTGGGGATTGCTCTCCTCACAACCAACCCCTTAGTCATAGACTGGGAGCCCCTGAGCCCTCACTCAGCAATACCAAGCCAACCCAAACATCACAATCATAATCCTATTCTACCCTCAGTCTCTAAACCTCCATCTCCATAGAATCCCTTCCCACCGATCCAACCTACCCCGACAAGAGCATAAAAACCCAAAAGACCCCCAAAATCAGCTCCCAATTCCCCTATTTATGCAGAATTTTCCAATTTTAGTTTTATTAGAGTGAATTATGCATGAGGGACACATGGCCTTCATGCACCCTACTTTCTTTAATCAGGTTTAATCATCTTAACCTAGATTAATTGTTAATTTGCTTTATTAGTATTAATTTAACTTTATTAATATTTTTCTTATTAAATAATTTCTACTATATTACTACTTCCTTAGTAGTTAATATAGGATTAATAAAGTTAATTTGCAATTTAATTTTAGGGGTGTTACAATTGTTGGATGCTTTTTTCAAGGCCAAGCCAACTTTAATGGGCCTAATTTATTATTGAGGTTATTGTTTTAACATTTTCAACCATAGTGGAAAACATCACCGAAAAATCGCCGATTTGCCGAGAAATCACGATTTTTTCAGCCTGCCGATTTTTTTCGCCGAAAAAATCGCGATTTTTTGCAAAAATCGGACCTCGCGATTTTTTTAAAAATCGCGCGAAGACCCAAAAAATCGCTATGGATTTTTAAAAATTTGACCAGTACATCAGACATTGAAGCTAGTAACAGTAAATGGTAATGTTAAATTTTTAACATTACCATTAATTGTTTCAGGATGTTTGAGAGTGGTTCCAACCTCATCGGACTTCATATGCAAAAAGGTGGCAAAAAGTAGACTTTTAGATCCCATTCAGGTTCAACAGACTTAATAGTTTTCAGGATTTCAGGATTGCAACGTTTCCACTAGATTCTATCATTTATGAGGGTAAGGGATTGGAATTTAATCAAGAACATCAAACTAGGTACATACCTTGATGTTGGTGGTGTTGATGCCTGATTGTTGAAGTTGATTGAACTCCTCTGTCATGACCTTAATAAAAATATACCCTTCAGTCAAGCAAAATCACTTACTAAGCATGGAAATCTTTTTCTACCTTATCTTAGCGCTTGGATTAGGAAGTTTCATTAAAATTGTAGGGTGTTGACTAATGTCCTTGAAGGATTAACTTCAAGATTCGAGGTAGGGGCAAGGGCTAGAGCCTAGAGCCTAGAGGAGGGGGGAATGTTCCAACCGGTGTTGAAACTTACAAATTTCCAATCTTTGAAACTTTGATGTATCATTTTTTATTTGGCATCCACTACATCATATATATCAATGCTTTCTCCATATTTATGTGCCAATGTGTTTATCTAATGCTGCTATTGCTTGATATGTTTAAAATTCTGAAAAAAATGAATATATTCTGTATTTTTTAATGTTTTCCGTGGTTTGCCGATTTTTGCCGATTTTTTCGCCGATGTTGCCGAGAAGTTGTATTCGGGACCCTTGCCGATTTTTTGCCGATGCCGATTTTTTCCACTATGTTTTCAACACCTTAACTTGTAGTTGTTATCTATGTGATGTTATAAGCTATCTTACTACAAAGGTATATCCATATATTGAGATTTCATTCTAAATTAATACTCACCTTCTATCTTCCATTATATGTGCTAATGAGACAACTAATTTTCAAGATCCGCACTGTCGATTCTTACCCCGAAGCCTCTATTGCTGCCACTTTTCTTCATTTTCTTCTTTCCCTTTTGCAGTGTCAAAATGACCTGGACTATAGTAGCTTATGCATCTATTCTCTTTTTCTTTTTTCAGGGTGCTTAACTAACCTACTTAAGTGTGTATCTATTAATGTTTGTTGTTTATATAGTAAAACTTACTTATCAACATCCCATCACAATTTTCTTTAAAAGGCTGAACACAAGAAGCGCCTTAGTGTTGGATATATTATTAGAAAGCGCCTTGCTGGATAAGAGAAAGCCGGAAATTTATACTAGTGTCGATTGTTGTACATGAAGAAAACAAGAAAACAATACAAGTTGTTGTGACCTTGTTTGAGGTTGAAGAAAAAATGGATGATATTAGAGTTTATTTTCTTTAGCTAAAACCTTTGTAAAGCTAAGAATGACATGGTGGCAATTTTACAATGAGATTGTCTTACACACTGCACTGATTTTGTTTTGGCTTCTCAAACTGATTTTCACATTGTTCGTCAACAATCCAGAATTAAGGAATTGAATTCTGTTACGGTTGTTTTTAGAGAGGTTAGAGCTGTCATGCATTTCAACTTTTTAGCAGCTTGAAGGAGGGTACATGAAAATGACATAATATCAAAGTATTGAGTGAATCTTTAATTATCATAAAAAAGTGCCTATCGTATAAAGTATTGAGGATATTTGAATTTTGAAACCCCCCTTAGAGTTCTATGTTGATGCCTCTTACCTCACTAAGAGAGATATTAATAGAGGTATTTGCTATTATTTGTGTCGTCAGCTTCTCCAACTGACTCTCACCTTGTTTGTGAAGTATCCACAAATTAAGAATTGAATTGTGTTACTAATCGTTTTGGAGAGCTTAGAGCTGACATGCATTTAAAATTTTAGCCACTCAGCCACTTGAAGGAGGGTACATGAAAAGGACAATTGTTGTCTAATATCAAAGTATTGAGTGCAACTTTAATCATCATACAAAAGAGGCTATTGTATAAAGTATTGAGGATATGTGAACTTCTCCCTTAGAGTTCTTTGTCGATGCCTCTTATCTCACTTAAGAGAGATATTAATAGAGGTATTAGAGCAGAGATTTACAAAGCCTACATGAAATCCATATGGATTGAGTCAAAAGAACCCCTAACTCCAAAGTTCCATCACTACTTCCACTCTTACATGTACTTCAAGGGAAACCTCATCTATACTCTAGAATATATTAGATTCTATATCCCTTGTATATTGAGAGTCCCTCTAGCCTAGCTTTGGGTGTTCTCCAATTAGGTATGCATAGAGATGTATCATCATCTTTCAAAGGAACATTACACTTGTAAATTGCATATGCGGGAACCTTTGTTGGAAGACCATTTCATTTTTGGATGCTCTATCTATTTTAAAATCTGTGGTCATCGTCATTGTTTGTTCAAAGACACATGGCTCCTTGAGTGTTTTGCACAATATGAGGGTCACACTTGTATTGTCCTATTCTTTTGTGAGATGGTTAAACTTTGACAAAATACTCTTAGATACAAACCTTCTTATATTGCTAGTTCTAAACTCGTTACCTCTTACTTCCAGCCACAAGAAGTCTCATGACCAAATCTCCATTACAAGGTCAATTAATCAACACAACCTCTAGAAAACTCAACCGGTGGTTGGTAACTTGGTAGGAATCTCATCTTCAAATTCTTCTCAGTATTGGATGTTAGGAGAGCTGTTGGATGTAATGTCCCCATTTTGATCCCCTTTGCATTAAATCGTAAATGATGTAAATATTGTTATTTAATCATGGTGAGGAGCTCAAGGCCAAGGCCCCACCATTGATTTAGCGTTTTATATATCGGCAATTAAAAATAGATGCCTATGGTTCTTGTGCTAGATAGGCACAATGTAAATTAAGACATCATGTAAATACGAATTTTAATGAAAAATCCCACAACTGGCTATGCTATGCAACAAAGAGATGGGGGCATGATTCAACAAGGAATAGGGAGGGAAATTATTCAAACCCTTGAGCCAATGGTGTTAAATCCATATGTCAATGAGAAAACCCATAAACCACCAACTACCCATTTTAGGTTATGCACCCAATCATTTAATTCTTCCAAGAGTTGGTTGAGGCAGTTAATGCCTTGGGATTGAAGAGGTATGGCAGCCAATTTCGTGCATGGGCAAGCCATCAACCTTGGAATTCGTATTTTTGCTTCCTGGGCAAGAAAACACCCACGAAATGGTGCCCAAAGCCATTCTGAACAGGGAGTCTTTCCTCTCTCACACAGTCCGAACTACTGGGTCTTTCCCCATCACGTTTTTCACCATTTTTCCTGCGTTTTCCATGCCTGGGAGTCGTTTTTGCATTATATAGCAGTTGGGAGAGAAGGGCCACGATTTGGGACTGTGATGGAGGTCGTTTTTGCCCCAAAATGCCCATGGACGTTTCTCTGAAAACGATTTCTGCTCTCCAGGGTTGTTCCCCAATTGCCATTTCGTTTTTGGGCTTGCCCACGTTTTTCTGAATTGGTAGAAACCTCCTCTTTGGGCATCCCACTGAAGAAACGTTTTTCCTCATGCTTAGCAATTGTGGTTTTGCTGTTATGTGCATCCCTGTTTTGGTTTGAATCTGTGAGCAAGAGATTTGGAGTGGTAGTGGACAGAATTGGCTTGATAAACCTAGTGGGGGAAATAACCTCTCCAGAAGATCAAGAGGGCTGGCTACTCTTCTATGCACACCCTGAGAGCACTAGATGGGGAAGGTATGGCTTGAGGGACTGTACAGCAGTGAAAAGAATACTCCCTTGTGCTGGGTGTGTAGGTATTGTGGGTGCCAAGCTAGATAGATCTTGTAAGGTTATCCCTGGCTCTGTGCTTGAGCTCAATAGCTTAGCAATTCTTCCTTTCCATTTCCTAGCAGCCTGATAAACCCAATTGTAGATTGGCTTGGCTCATCTTGGTGTATGCTTGGCTATGTGTGAGTCTGTTGTTCCCTGATTCCTTGTAGAGATCATGCCCAGCTCGGGGGTGGCAGTTGTATCAAGAGGTTGATAAGCCCAACTGACCTATGGTTGGGTGGAACGTTGCAGTTGCATAGCCAGTTGCTTGGGACTATTTGTTATAAGATAAGTACTCTCTTGTGTTAACTTTGCATTTATTTATTTGATGAATATCGTGAATGTATGATGAATGTGTAATTGATATTACTTCCGCTGTGTTTCTCTTATAATTATACATTCCATATGTCTTTTTATATTATGTGAATGCTTATGTAAAAGTTCATGGGGCTAGATGCCCGGTTTTAGCATCACGATCCTCTCTATCATGCTGGTATAATGGGAGGGGTCATTACATTGGATTATAGTGTTCTTGGTTTAGGGTTTATTCTTGATGCCCTTCGGATCCTAACCCATTTTGCTTTTCTGGGTTTCCTGCTACTTGATTGTATCTCTTAAATCATGTTGTTCTTCTCTTCCTATTTTTTTTCTTGTTCCTAGAGTTATTTTAATCTAATTTTTAGGAAACTCCTAACCCCCAATGTAATAATTTGTTTTCATCTAAGTTGCAGGGAACTCCTAAAATTTCAGTACTGAAAATGTTTTGGACACTAGAATGGCTTGAAAACTACTGAAAATGCTTATGAGTCGTTCCTTTGCCATTAAAGCCTAATTGAGGCCTTATGGGACTCACACGACCCCTACAAACTGAAACAACATATTGCCAATAAAAAGAATAATAATAAGATTAGCAAGAAATTTCAACTTTTTAATGAAAGAAAAAAAGAAACCCTACAATTTAGTTATTACTCTACATTCCTAGTAGTTTCCTTCATTTCTAAGCACTGCAAGTACAACAACCTGCATAACTACCACCATGGCTTGTATATATGGACAACAAATTGCATATTTTCATACAAATCAGCCCCTAACAATAGAAATGTTTATAATAATGTGGATGGATTGGCCTAAGAATTGTTTGGTACTTTCAGTAGATTTTAACCCTCGGCTGTAGGGAACTCGGAATGATTATAACCCTAAGTTTATTGTCTTCAATTTTTGAGAGCTAAGTGAATTTTGTATAAGATAATATTATATTTTAGTATACATAGCCTAATCTATATGGCTAATTTTGGACATTTCATAATGTAATGTTATGTAGGATTGAATATATAATGAGATTTATATTGATTTCTTAATGATTGTTATCATTAAATTTTTTTCTTGTCCCACCAATAGGTCAAGGAACGAGGTTACAAACCCTATGAGCAATGGCGTGGGTTTTCCTATGGTTCCTCGGGATGTTTGTATCATGCCCAAGGATGAGGGTGGTCTTGGGTTGATTGATGTGGCAAATTAAGGGAGTATTTTGGTAGCTAAGTGAGTGGTTTAGTGCTTCGAGGGGTTCCTCACCTTGGCAGGTCCTTTTGAGGCATTGGTTTCTTTTGGCATAGCATGTTGGAAGAATAAGATGGCCCTCTGGGCTTTGTGATATCATCTCAGATCCTCTTAGTTTTTAGATAGATGGATCTTTCATTTTTAAAAGTATCTACTCAATACGGAAAAAGGTAAGTTGGTTTGGTAAGATGGCAGATGTTAGGCAGTCGAGTGGTATGGGATTTGGATAGAAGGTCAATTTGGTGTTGGAAGGTGCCTGGTGCTTGTGTTGTTGATCTCCCCCGTTTTCAGGTGTGACAGTTGAGTTAGAAAAATATTTTTTTCTTGATTGATTTGTGGGATGCTAGTTCTCTCTCTTGGAAAGATTGGCATGCCATGTTTTCTTCTGATCAACCTGCTATTATGGAGATTGTTGGTCTGATCCTATAATAAGATCTTTTCAAATTGAATATAGATATGTCTAGGTGCTTTTGGTGTGATTGGGAATGAAGTTTTGGGTGCCCCTTGGTTAGTTATGATTCTAGTAGATTTTAATATATTCTTCATCAATTCCATCAACGTGGTCTAGTTCTTAATGCATGGTGGGTGTCTTTTGATGCTAAGATTCGTTGGATTTGGAGATTCAATAGTGTGTGGTCAATGAGGGTGTCCTACAAGCTTCTAGTATTTGCTTGGTTGGTGATTTATTAGGGCCTTCCTTGTTAGGATATTTAGACATTAGGAGTTAGTTAAGGTCAACTTGGTCTAACGTAATATCATATTAAAGTGTTCTTTTAGAATGTTTCATTAGTGTGATTTTGCAATTCACTAATCTAACGATCATAATCATGTTCTACACATGAGTGATCTGATGGTTTCAACACCTCAATATTGTCGGCACTTGATCCATGGCTTAGCACCCAATTGGTCCATGATCTCTATTTAAAGAGCATGGAGGGTCATTTGTCAATGATCGATTGTGAGAAATGCTCATGTGGTTTATTCTTTTTTACATTAATATATTGCCTCAAGTGGCCATGTTGGTTGGGGTCATGGATTGTTTCCCTTTTTGAATGTTTTAACTACATATACATCGGTGTATTGATCTTTGATCAGTGTGTGTGAGCGTTATTCTTAAGGTATTCCAGCCTTGCCTTCTACCTTAAGAAATCCCTCCATGGCTTTAACCAAGCTCCTCGAGCTTGGTATGAAAAAATGGATCGATCCCTTCTTGACTTCTTTGACCCTAATGTTTATACCAAGCGAGTAGATGACCATCTTCTCGTACTTTATGTTGATGAATTTCTACTCACTGTTAGTGATCCTAAACTTATCATCCATGTGAAAACCAACCTTAAGAACACTTTGAAATGACAAAATTAGGACACTTGCACTATTTTCTTGGTCTCCAAGGTTTGCAATCCTGAGAAGGATTTTCTCTTTCCCAACCTAAGTATGCACGTGACCTTTGCGGCTTCGCCACTTTAATATGGATGATTGTAAACCAACCCCATCTCTCTTTCATTCAGGAGTTAAAATTTCTACCTCCCGCACCTCACCCAAAGTAGATGCCACTTTGTACCCTCAATTAGTTGGAAACCTTTTGTATTTATTTTTAACCCATACTTTCCTTGACATCACCTTTGCAGTTGGCCTTGTTTCTCGGTACATGCAAGAACCCCATAAAATCCATTGGAAAGTTGCAAAATGGATACTTCACTATATACGGGGTACAATTCAGTTTGGCATACACTACAGTTTACGGACCACTCCGCAATTAATTAGTTTTACAGATTCTGATCGTGATGGTGACCCTAAAGATTGGAAGTCCATTGTAGGATATGTTTCAGCCTTGCTTCTGGGCCTATCACTTGGGCTTGTAAGATGCAAAGTGCTCTTGCTCTTTCTTCAGCTAAAGCCAAGTATCGATCAACAATTCTTGCAAGCCAAGAAGCCATGTGTCTTTGGTAGATCCTTTCAGAGTTTGGATTTGAGCAACAACATCCAACCACACTCTAGTGTGACAATCAGAGTGCCATTCATCTCACCAAAGATCCAGTTCAACATCGGTGCAACGAACACATTGAGCTACACATGCACTCCATCAAGAAGCTTCTCCAAGATCATTCTTGAAATATTCTATTGCCAAACAGATGATCAAGTTGTTGACATTTTCATCAAGTCCCTTACAAATGTGAAGTTCCAGAAACTTTGATCTATGTTAGGTGTTCAAGAAGTTGTCATTAACTGGGGATAGGCTTTACTGCCTACTCCTTTTGTCACTTTGAAAATCTGTCAATCCTATCCCAAGTTATACTCAAGGGGAAATGTTAAGATATTTAGACATTAGGAGTTAGTTAAGGCCAATTTGGTTTAATATAATATTAGATTAAAGTGTGCTTTTAGTGTGTTTCATTATTGTGATTTTGTAATTCACTAATCCAATGGTCACAATCATGTCTTGCACATAAGTGATCTAACGGTTCTAACGCTTCCTCATTGTTAACGATACTTGGTCCATGGCTTAACACCTTATTGATCCATGATCTCTATTTAAAGAGCATGGAGGGTCATTTGTCAATGGTCAATCGTGAGAGATGTTTTTGTATTTTATTCTTTATTGCATTAATATATCACCTCAAGTGGCCATGTTAACTGGGGCCGTGGATTGTTTCCCTCTTTGAGGGTTTTAACCATGTATACATCGGTATATTGGTCTTTAATCTGTGCATGTGAGTATTTTTCTTAAGGTGTTCAACCTATGTAAAGACATCTTGGTTTTCTCCTAAGTCACCTGACACGGGGACACGGGACACGAAGGACACGAAAATTCGAGAGTCCGACACGGACACGGTGACCCCCGGAATCAGGACACGTAGGACACGTTTTATATACATATATATATTTTTTTAAAATATATTAAAATTTAAAAATATAGACATATAGATCCAAAAAAATTTAGAAACTAGAACATTTACAAATATTCAATAGAAATTAGAATAAAAACACATTAATGATTACACATTGTCATTCACAAATCACGATTCAGTATTCACGAATCACTCACTCTCAACCAATTGCTTCCTTGCAAATGACAAAAAGAAAGCCAAAATTTTGTTTTAAAGCAAACCCAGATGCCTTTTTCCGCGATTTACGTGTCCTGTTTTCTCAATTCGTGTCCAACAGTCAGGACACGCTCACATTTCGAGTCCGATTCGTTTTCCCAACGTGTCCTGAAAACGGATTCGTTCAAAGTTCGAATCGGACACGAATTCAGACCGAATCGTGTCCGATTCGATCCCGACGCGACACGCTGAGGGTTTTGAGCGAATCCTGTTTCTTAGGTTTTCTCACATTCCTTCCAAGGAACGCTTGTCTAAGAGTGGCTTTGCCCTCCCTGTCTTAGGGTGGAAGTGGTGAAACATTTATTTTGAGATTGTCTTTTGGCTAGGTCATGTTGGGAGCATGTTCAGATAGATCTGTTCGCTATTCTTCAGAAGTGACTTCATTGGCATGTAGTGTTGTTGGGTGGCTCCAGATTTGTGTTTCAGTCTTCTCTTAGCGGTATTTGACACTGCTTGAGAATTTCTACCCTGTTTGTTCTCTAGAAGCTTTGATGCAAATATGTTTTTGAGAATGAGGTTAACTCTTTGTCTTCTTTCTTTTTTGGAGAGAAAAGGTATGTCTGCAGCTTCTGGCAAAAGATATTTTTGTTGATCAAGGATGACAAGTTGTTAGACTGTTATGCCTATTTAGATTTTATTATTGTTTTGTTGGTTTAAGGAAGAGGGTGTAAATACCATTGTATATATGCTTCCACTTTTTGTTTTCTCTTAATGGAAATATTTTTTGTAAATATATTAAGTATTTTTCCAAAAAAATCCTTATTAATCGTGATTTGTTTAAAAAAAATCTAGTATATTAAATGTTATTCTTTTTAAAAATTGTCATTCCATATTTCCTAAGATTTTGGGGTCCATGTTTCCATGCCGTCTCTGTTTTAGACTTTAGTTACCGTACCTGTCCAACTTTTTGCAATTTTGGTTTTCTTTCTTTTGCAGTTGTCTTGGAGATGCTTTAGCATTCTCAATGTTCACTTACCTTTGTGCTTTGACAGTCCCACTGGTCATCTTTGGTCACTAGTAGACATTAATATTAAATTAAATGAAATTAAAATAAAACACCAAAGAGGTTTTCAATTTGAATCTAGCGTGTATGGATAGTGCATTTTTTAGTCTGGTGAGTCACATATAGTGGGTGGCTTGTGTAGTGTGATTACTACTATGTTAGTTATTAGTTTGAGTCTAGCAATTCCTCTCAAGCTGCAATTTATCTTCTTTCATTTTTAGAATGATATTTATGAGACAAATTTTAATTGGAAAAAGTGAACACATAAATAGTTGAAGACCATCTCAAAAGTTACATGAAAATCTGAGTCAATACAATTGCCCCGGTGGAGTTAAAAATGATCCCAAAAAGGATATTGACTAACCGCCCATCATTTGTGAATAGAAGTACTAAAGTTTGGGAGGCTTTTTTTATTGGAAGTCCACCTTGGTGACATTTATTCTTTCAGGCTTTCTATGGCCTGGACATTGTAGTGAAGGTGCATAGAAGTCATGCAGAAATGCCTGTACTGTTTTTGCTTGAAGTGGCTCTTCACTCGTTTTAAAGGAAATTTCAGAATGTGTAGTACAAATACATTAAAACAGAAATTATTTTGTGAAATCGAATTTGTCCTGAAACACAGAGCTGCTGTCTTTTTTCTTCTTTCTGTTAGTCTGATTTTAAGAGATTTTTGTGCTAGTGTTACTAATGTGGTGGCTTAATTTCTATTATGCAGTTCTTGCTACCGATGAAAAGTACAATGAAGCTATGTTAAGTGCTGCCAAACGACTTGCAGCAGCTATTGATGGACTGCCTGACCCTGGTGGTCCCAAGTTCCAGGACGCCAAAAGGGAGTCAAATTACAAGACAAAAAAAGAGACAGAGGAGAAGAGAGGACAGTTCACAACTGTGGTTGGGGGCTTGCTTTTAATTGCTTTTGTAGTTCCAATGGCCCAGTATTATGCCTATGTCTCAAAGAAATAAAAAAATGGGGCAAGTTTTGTGCATAGATTGTGATTATTCACTCTAAGTTTTGTTTATTTCTACAAGAAAGGGATATATAATGGGGATTAATTTATATTCAAATATTAAAAAAACTATGTTTCTTTTTAGTCTCTGTTCAGGCAGGATGTACTTTTTATTTGAGAGTCAAAGCTCTTTGACTTTTATCAATCATCAATTTTTTGGTTGTGCTGGTTAATGTTTTTACAATGTTTTGGAAAATAGTGTATTTAACTTATTTTTCTGAAAATTGAAAATATATTTTTTATTTTCTGAAAAACAAAAATCTGATTTTTTTATTAATTAAGCACAGCCCAGATTTGAGACCTGCAAGAAGATTGAAATTTTTAATAATTTAAAAATAAAAAATTGTAGAAAATTACACATACCCTGTTTGGCAGGGCACACACGAGGATGGTCTGTTTTCTGTTGCCCGACCACTGCCGTCGATTGGCTGCCTCACGTCACCACTGGATAAATACAATGCGTCGCTTTTGTTAAAAAGCCACTTGTTTATGAATCTGACTGTTATTGGATGCTCGTTTTACCGTTCCGTCATGCCTGGAACCCCACGCCCGTCGATGAAACGGTCTTTCAAACGCAACTAATCCAAGCTACACTCCCGTTCCCACCGCCGCCTAAGGCTTCAGTCCCGTTCCGTCTTGTTTCCATACACTAAAATTAAAAAAAGAAAAGAAAAATCACGGCGCTGTCGATTGCGTGGGAATATTCCAGAGTAGGCTGATTGAAGCCTTATTATATTTGATCAGGGTACACAGAATCTTTATTAAATCCTTCCCTTTATTAATTTGAATAAAATAAACTCGTTTGTATATAAGAAAGGACTGAATGAATTAATCAAATAAACTCGTTTGTATATAAGAAAGGACTGAATGAATTAATAAGAGGATCACTTTATAATTTATATTTATATATATATATATATATTTTATATTTTCAAAATTCTACCAAAATATTTAGAAACCAGGTATTCACATTTGGATCATCATGAAGCATGCTTAGAAAGTTAGAGGTATGTCCATGGCGACATGAGGGTGAGACACACTCAAATAAAGGGAGATAAATGGTATTGATGCTTTGAAACCCTTCATTGATATGAAAAACCATAGGTTTTCAATAAGGCTGGTTTGTGTGACAAAAGGAATTTGAGAGGTCTAAGCGGGAAGAAAACTGAAATTGTTGAGGAGTTTGTGAAGATGGATTGTGATGAGATATAATATTAAAATTTGAATTATGGATTGTGATGAGATATAATATTAAAATTTGAATTATTCTTTTATAACTTAAAATTGATACCTTTGATTTATTTTAATCTTTATAGCGATTTCTAAATTAAAATTGTTGGCGTTTTTCTTGTTTTTAAAAGCTTCCCTAATAACTTAACCTTTTTTCCCTTCGTTTCCTCAACTCATTAACCCACGTGCATTCTTTTCTTTTCAAATTCTTTTTTTTAGTCCCTGCCAAGGCAGGGATATACTTTCCATTTGAGAGTCAAAGCTCTTTGACTTGTATTAATCATCAATTTTTTGGGTGTGTTGGTTAATGTTTTTACAATGTTTTAGAAAATAGTGTATTTAACTTATTTTTTCTGAAAATTGAAAATACATTTTCTATTTTCTGAAAAACGAAAATATGATTTTCTCATTGGTTAAGGACAACCCAGATTTGATGTAAATGCCTGCAGGAGGATTGAAAATTTTAATAATTTAAAAATAAAAAATTGCAGAAAATTACACCTGCCCTATTTGGCAGGGCACACACGAGGATGGTTTGTTTTTTGTTGCCCTTCTTCCACAGCGTCGTGGCTCATCGGTTCGTAGTGGGAGGCAGAAATGGGTGAGTCGTCCCGTCCGGAGTCCAGTCCGAGACATACAACCAATGGGATGGGAGGAACTGATTCCTAATGTCGGGATGCTCCTAACAACAATGCTAACTGTGAATCATGGTCTCTGACGTTCGAACCCGGCCGTTTTTTGATGCAGTGTTCAACTACAATTCTATCGTGGACTCCGTTCTGCATGTTACAACGCAGCAGTATGACGCCTGCAACACGTTGAGCCCAATTGCGTCTTACAAATGCGGGAAGACGGTCTTCACATTACCTCGCTACGGCCCCTTTCACTTCATTAGCGACAATCGAAGCAACTGCCAGAAGGGAGAGAAGCTTATTGTCATAGTTCTGGCACGAAATGGTAGTCATGGCTCCCCCGCACCGACAGTAGCTGCCTCTCCGGGTCCCCCAACCGTTGCTTCTTCTCCTTCATTCGCTCTCGCTTCGACTCCCACACCCACTCACAGGGCTCCTTCCTCCTCTCCGTCACCGGCTCCTGTTGTCTCCGCTCCATCTCTGTCGTCTTCTCCAGCTTCGACCATTCCCGTTCTATCTCCATCGTCTTCTCCAGCTCTGGTCGTCCCCGTTCCATCTCCGTCGTCTTCTCCAGCTCCCGTTGTCCCCGTTCTATCCCCATCATTGTCCCCAACTCCTTTAGTGTCCGGTTCGACTCCGTCGTCTTCTCCAGCTCTGTCTCCTCCGTTCCTGTCCGCAGTGACTCCGTCGGCTTCGCAAAATACGCCCACCGCCTCTCCACCGTCGCCGAGTGC
Source organism: Larix kaempferi (assembly GCA_027924585.1). Taxonomy (NCBI): domain Eukaryota; kingdom Viridiplantae; phylum Streptophyta; class Pinopsida; order Pinales; family Pinaceae; genus Larix; species Larix kaempferi. The sequence goes on from BSBM01000738.1 coordinate 32,953,306, forward strand.
ATCTCCTCCGGCTTTGGTCTCTGCCAAGAACCTTGTCATCCCTCTTCTATTCTTAGCACGGCAATTCCTCTGGAGACTCGGAAGGCGAAATTCGTTGTTCTAAATAAACGAGTAAGGAATTATGTTTTCCACCTTCACATCGCGCGGTACTGTTACTACACGAACACGAGAGTTGTATACAAGTGGTAGCAACAACAACTTCCAAGCACAGATTTTCAGAATTAGATGCAAATTTAGTTTCAAGAAGCGGCCTCTTCCCTCGCAGACCTTGAACTCATACAACTTGACTTATTGCTGCGGCGTTGGTGCTCGAGCGTCTTGACATTGTCTTACTGCTTTAAGCGCTGATGGTTTTGCTCAAACCTCCCGCTAGCTTGACACCTGCTCCAACCCTCTGACACGTTCACCCTTATCTTCCACGTGCTCTAGTCTTCAACCTTATGCTTTTACTTCTGCGTAACTGTCGCGTGGCATGTGACCCACACCCTTTGACAGGGACTAAGCTACCACGCAGCTTTTTCCCTTGTTCCTTTATTAATGGATTGTAATTATATACATAATGATGAATTAAGTTGACAATTTATTTCCGAAGTTTATATAAGTGGTGTGAGTTTTACACACAAGAGTAGACATGAATACACAATGAAATGACAAAGAGTAAATTTGAATTCATATGTTATTAGATGATGTCATGCCTCATTACATAGGAGGAGAAGAGGAGTAAGTCACATAACTCCTAAATACTTAATTCTTAACTACTATATTAATTATTACGTTAAATGCCTCACTATTACACCATTTTATTAGTGAGATTTTATTATATGCTTGAGTCCTAAAATACCATGTCTAAGTTCTCAATATGACAATTATTTATAACAAGTATTTCTCTATAGATTCTTTGTTGATTTCGTGATTAATATGACAATTTTTTCATAAAAACATAAATTCATTCTATTTTTATTTTCATTTCAAAGTTGCATTCCAATTTAGTACATTGAAAATTCCACCCAACTAAAAGTGATGCAAAAGTGGACTCTGGGAGGGAAGGGAGAGTGCTCTATCATGGACACCCCCACAAATGTTGATGCAAGTAAAAATCACTATAAGTAATAATTTCTGTTTTATATGAATATATACTACACGTCTTTGTACCTTTTTCCTAATTTCTAGCTGCAATGTTATCATAGCAGCTAATTTCTAGCTGCGATGCTACTATTGTGCCTTTTTCCTAATTTCTAGCTGAAATGTTACCTTAGCAGCTCATTTCTAGCTGCAATGCTATCATAGCAGCTAATGGAACACTGAAATCAATGTGTTATGAATGATAACATCCAGATAATCTCAAGTCATTGGAAGAAAAAATGATTCCCTGAAATCAATGTGTTATGAATGATAACATCCACATAATCTCAAGTCATTGGAATAAAAAATGATTCCCTAGATTTCTCTCATTAATTTTTTTTTTAAAGGTTGTTTCAAGATGTATATATATGAAAAAATACGTCTTATATTTATAGAAAAATAATTATAAACATAAGTTCAAAAAGTTGAAGGATATATACAATGGAGAGCTATTAGGGAAGAAATAAAAGCAACATTTGATCAACAAAGATTGAGTCTTCATTTTGGTCTAGGAAAACAATTACCAAATTGATTAGTCAATATAAATACCATTTCAAGACATTGACCCTTTTGCTAAAAGTCTTTGTCAAAAGCTTTTTGGTTTGTCAAATTCATTATAATAATATAATCTGGTATAAAATAACAAATTTTTTATAACAAAAATAAGGACTTTTATTATAAGATACAAAATGTACAATTCATATTTCGGCTATACCCATGATTTATAGACCAGTATGATGTTCAATTTTCCAAAATGTGTCTTTAGTAGGTCATTGTAACAAAACTAAATCTGATGTCATAGACCATAGTCCATCCTTAAAAGGGACACCATATATGTGAAGATAAAATAATTAGAATAATTATCTACTTGCTTGAGACACCAAAAAAGGGGGCTCGACCAGCTTAATTCTATTGTCGTTCTATGCAACGAGGTGATATGTCAAGCTTCACTAATGTATGAGTTGGAGTTGTGGGTATTGCTAGGTCAATGAGTCTCAATGAGAAATGGGGGGATTTGGAGGGTGAATTCAATGAAATTCTTGAATCTCCTATGGGGTGGCAATACATGCATTCTTCATCTCCGAAAACCTTTTCTCCATGTTGGAGTATTGATCCTCCATCCAATCAATCTTGGTATCAAGGTTGGAAAGGCAATCCAATTATGATCTTATAACACATAGGTGGCCATCCAAGCAATTGTGGGTGGACCCCAATTTTGGCTAGAGCTTCCATTGAGTTCATTCTAGTATCCCCCTCTGCCCAACTTGCCATCCTCTCCACCTTGTCTCTTTGCTTGTTAGAAGTAGTCGTGACCTCCCTTGCCTCAGCTTTATATTCCTCCATTTGTTAATGTGAGACATTTAATTGGCTTCCTATCCATGTGAGACTAACTTGATCACTCCCTTCCCAAGAGGTCTACTTTACTCTTGTTGTAGATCATGTTAACATCAGTACGAGAACCCCAAAATGGTTGTTGTCTAAGCCCACTACCCTAGAAAGGAAGGCCATATACTACAATGATTATTTGGAATCTTGATGTATGAGAACCCAACTTATGTGGTTACTAAGTGATCTTGAAGTGTGCCAAGGGGCCTCCATTCTTTCCTTGAGATAGTGAGTTGTAGTCATGAAGGACTAACTCTTGTTAGTGTTGTCCTCCACCTTATCGATTAGTTCTAAGGGGGGCATCTTCATCACTCCAAGATATGGGAGATTAATTTCATTCCCAAGATATGGAGTTGTCCTTGAATGAGAATGGTGGATCATGATTTACTCTTTAGAGGTCTTCTCATTCTATATGTTCTCCTGTGATACTCTCCCATACTTCACTTTCATGGAAGTATTGTTCATGGAGGGATTTCTAGTTGTTCTATTATTTTGTCTTCTTCTTTCTTGAGAAACATTCCCTCTTGAATGATGGTGTCCTCACTAGCTTTGTTATTTGCATCTTTATTGAACCATATCCTTACCTAGACTAGTTCCACTTATGTGAAGGAGGAAAATATATGTTGACATCTTTCTCATTTATTCTTAAGGAGTAATTGCTACAATACAAAGAAATATAAAGGGTTGAGATAATCAAGAGGTAGTCTCCTATGCAAACTACTGAACCAAGGTTCTTTCCCTTGTCATTTGTATCCCTTTAAGCATTTCCACTGCTCCCTCTTGGTTGTTGTCGTAAAGATAATCCCCCAAGAAAATTATGAGAAGAGGGTACTATTTTGATTGAGTAGTCAACCTCTCGAGCAAGCTCATGTAAGGTTATAAATATGCTCTATACATAATTTAATAATCTCATTTTGGGGAGAAATTTAATACTTACCAAGATTTGGTGTAAGTCTTGGGTCACATGGGGGGTTAATGAGGCAATCATACCTCATTTTTCCATCTACTTATTTTCCTTCTCTTTAGGCACACCAAGACACCTCCTATCAAGTAAACAAAAAAAAAATTGGGCGATCAAATATGACATATATAGGTTGTACATCCAAGTTACTTAGACCACACCCCCAAAGAGCATTGGATCAAAGATGGATTTCTATTGAGAGCACTTCTTAGAATGGAGGCAGAGCCTCATTATTTGTCCCCCATACACATATAGACACCAAATGCACTCACTCAAGTTCCCCCTTAATCAGTTTAAGGAAGGCTCTCACAGAGCCCAAACTGAAATTGACAACCATATCTCATAGCTAGATGTCAGATGTGTCACTTATAGGGGCTAGAGATAGAGAGGCACCTTATTTTTAGGTTCCCCTTCTACTATGAGATCAAAGGATGATATTATTTCCTATATAGGGACTTAGGGAGCTCCCTCTCTAATTTATTCCAATATTGTGATCGCATATGCCCAACTCTTTTTATGAGAGAGATACTCATCCACAAATCTTCATTCCTTCAGGCCCCATCTCGTCCTATGACTACTAAGAGGATCACCTCATACTTTCAAATTCCTCGTCACGCTAGAGAATCAAGAGACCACCATCACACCATTAAAGTAATTTAGACTACATAATTGTAAGACCTTGGGTCTCCTCTCAACCTCCCCCCCAACAATCAACCAACATCTTCGAAGCTAGTGAGATGTTGTTAGACTAGGCCAGAGACCATGCTTCATCAATGTGATAGAAAGACCGGCTGTAGATGGGTAAAGAGCATGGTACCTCCTACCTACTTTCCTTCAACCTTGGATGGTAGGAGAGAATGTCTTCCTCACTCCTATGACATTTCCAAGATCATGTAGTCAAATCCCTTCAAAGCATCAAATGAATCCGACATCGACGTGGTACCCCAATCACCTCCCTTTCCCTTGTTCATTAGGACTAGGAGGCCTTGACATCATCTTTGTCTCTCTCTCTCTCGTCCAACACCAATATCTTCAGTCTTGGACCCTCCCTTTGTATCTTTGAACTTATATCATTGTTGTACATTTTAGTTTTCTTTGGTCAAATTTAGAGATTCACTTAGCTAAATGCTTACTTATGATGTACTATTTTTTCTCTCTTTTGCTTTTAGCATTTAAATGAGTTTCTTTCACACTTCCACATTGTACTCACATTGGCCATTTATTTTTAGTCCTATTGACCTATTGACCTATTGTTGTGGTCACTTGTTGGAATTTACTAAAATTACCCTATATTATCTTATATTGTGGTTCAATCTTCATTTCATCCCTTGCCAAGTTTTCCATTATGCTTTTCCTTGAGAGATTGATCATCTTTGTGAAAGTTTTGATAGGAGTTTATGGTTTTTTTGTTGAAGCATTTTTCATTCTGAGTGAGACGTATTAACCCATAATCAATAATTGGAAATAGGGTCCAAAGGATGGCTATTTGCAACTTCTTACAAAGTGAACTTGTATGTTCTCTTGGACAAAATGTGAGGATTTTATTTCAACTGATGGATGGGATATGAAAGGAAGATCCACTTTGGAGAATATAATGTTGTGAATCTCCTTTGTGTACTTGCATTGAATGAAAAGATTAATACTTGACTCTTTAAATTCCATGCAAGTAACACAAATCAAGGTTTCTTATTTTATTTTCAATAGTAAGTAAATTTTTATGGACAAGTAACCAAATATTTTTGGTAAAAATTCTTTTCTATAATTTTTTTCTATTTGTATCTATTTATGCAACATCCATTGTTGGTTTCTTGAAGTGTTGTGAAGCATTCCTCGACTATATATTTTCCTAATACTTTGCACTAGACGAGGTCATGTAGGTTATCTTAGATCGTGGATGCACCTTTCAATTTAGCTATGGATGATTATTGGTGCTTTAGCTTATGTGCAACCTTGGTATGAAACCTTCAACCCAGATTACGTGTCTCAACATAAATATCCATTATAGGTGGAGTTTTCTTGTGTACTTGATCATTTTTAGCACACATGGAGAATATCGTGCATCCTTTTGGTCCATTGATTTCAGGAGATAATCCATTTTCCTGCATCTTTCCCCTAATGCTCATGTATGTGTGTAGAGGTGGACCTTTCTAGAAACATTTCATCCAATATTTGTTGCTTGTTCAACGAGACAAATCATATTCAAAAGGTATTATATCGCGATTATATCTGAACATCCCAAACTGCTGTTTGTCTTGCTTCTCACCTATAAATATTTCCCTTTAAACAAAACTAGAATTCTTTGGTGCTTCTACTTCTCAAAACCCTATTGTTGAAACTCAAAATGCTACAGATCCTTCTACAAATAAAGTTGATGACACTCAAGGAGGTAAGTTCAACACAAAAGAAGGACAAAAACACAAGGGTCTAAACAAAATGCAACTCAAGTGTTGACATGATGCAAAAAATGGATCCTGAGTAAGGGGGTCCAAGGTAGTCTATCTATTTAGTTGCATTCATGTGATGCTAAGCATATTGACTAGATACAAGAAGCCTCCAATAAGGGTGTTCTGCATGCATTGTCTTAGCGGGTTTCCACAATGATAGGGACATATATTACAAGGTAAGTGACATGACACTAGGACACATGGACACAACATTCCACTATCCAACCAGGGACACATAGACCATTGTTTTAAAATTTGGAATTAGAATCAGAATTGACCAAGGGTTAGACTAGACTCGAATTGGAATCGACCAACGACACAATTTATGAATTGGTTTACTCTATCTATCTATCTACATACATACATACATACATGCATGCATGCATGCATGCATACATACATACATACATACATACATACATATATACATACATACATACATTAATGTAAATCCATACCATTAGAGACCAAATATGCGAAGCCTACTCATGTATTTAATCTATATACCTATTACCATGTAACAATTAATATAGCTAGATGGCACCGAGTGTAATACATATCCAAAATAAAATACATAAACAAAAAGGTTCTAAGTGGCCTCTAGAGTCCACAAAATAACATGCCCAAATTTACACGCTACTACATTTCAATGATCGACATAATAAATCATCAAAATCATCACCATTGTTTGAAATGAGATCCTCAACATGAAATACAAGATCATTCTCTAGCTCAGATTCACCGTGTTACCTTTGAAATTTTTGCAAAAGGTAAGTCCAATCATTCATTCATGTACAACCCCTAGAAACACTTGAGGATACCACACATTGTCACCTCAGTGGTCATCCTCCTCACTTTAGGTTGGTTATTCTGTTGCACAATGAGATATTGCTTAGATAAAATCACTAACATGTCCTATGAATACATATTCAAAAATCAGATTTGTGATTTGGAGTGTTTTATGATTTTCTTTAGGCAAAAAGCATGAGAATGAACACAACACCAAGTGCCTTGTCCTTGGACAAATGGAATCAAAAACTAATTTGATGAAGAAGCTTGGAATGCAAAGGAAAATCAACAAGTTATGTAATACATGAACATTACCATTAGTGAAAATATTTCAATGATGCAATTTCATCTTTAACTCAAAATCAACTAGCATATGATATTACCATAAAAGTAAAGAGAGCAACAAAAAATAATAAAAATTATGAGTGAAAAATAGCCTTTATCTTCATTAACAATTCATGTTATATCGAGAGTTTAGAGGGTTGAATACCTCTCATAAAACCCTTCTCTAATACCCCAAAAAATAGTCCACAGAAAAAGTATAACCATCTTGAAACAACAAAAATATACCAACAAAATATGATATGCCATTCCTAGAATAAATGTAATCAATTTCCCAATAAAATGAACATTCCTTCATCAACAACTCTTGATCCTTTCTACTTGAAAATGGCAATTCCTTTGGTCTTGCAGGGGGATCTCTCTCCACTTATAATTCTGATTTTCAAATGAGATGAAGTCTCTGTATATAGAGATATCTCCTTAACAACCTTTCAATAAAATATAATTTGAAAGCTCAAAGATCCATTTCTTCCACCAAGAAATAGCAATAATAAAATACATGAGGAGATCAAGAACTTCTTCCACCAAGAAATAACAATAATAAAATACATGAGGAGATCAAGAACTCTCTATGAAGTATGGTGCTCAAATCATGCATTTGACTTTGTCTTTAAGGTTTTTGTGTCACATGTTACCCTTTTGACTAGGGTGCTCCTCATTTTGTGTAAGATGGGACCATTAATATATTGTTCAATCCACCATTTATCTTCCTGTAACGGTTAGGGCACTCTCCAAGAAGGATACTTTGGCAACCTCTTATCCAAAAATAGTATTGAAATCCCCAAGAAGGTGGAGTGCTTATCAATAATGCAAGCACTTATTGGTATATGGTTCTTAATGGCGGGAATGGTGCTTACAACCAGCCTTAGATATAGGATGCCCCTTGATATATGTGCCAAAGAACCAACTTATGCCATTTACGTGGAGTGCTTCTTCAAACTATGCTTTGACTTGTTGGTAAGTGTGCAAAGTGGACTCAAAACAACATATGTGCAACTATGCCTCCACATATGTGAACTCAATAATAAAACACACCTTAAAATATATGAATACCTCAACATGTGAAAGGAAAGGAAATATATAGATCTCCATCTCTCCATGCATGACGATTACGATGATATTAGCATCGATGACTTGTACCAAGCTCCCAAATTTCACATCCTCAACACAATATGGCTAAGAAGAATGCCTTAAAAATGCAAAATTGAACCTTGCATTCTCAGGTGGTAACAATTTACTCCATATGGGAAATGTACACTCTTGTAGGGTGTACAAGAACTTCAAAATATATGATGGTTGCATGACATACCTCTCAAGGAAGATAAAGAACTTCAAAATATATGATGGTTGCATGACATACCTCTCAAGAAGATAAAGGGTTGGAAATAAGTGATGTGATGGATCCAAAACTTTACATCTCAATCATGCATAATACAAGTCTTAAGTTCAAATTTATTACAAAGAAGACTTGAAAGTGTTCATATATAAGTAATCATTCTCAAGAGGCTCTACAAATCATTAAAGGAATTTTGAGGTCTAAAATGGGTCTTCTAAGAAAATAATAAAATAAGAGTTATGATTTTTTTAAGGAAAGGAAAAAAATATTTTTCACTCGTATTTTCAACTTATCTTTTTGTCAGTTTACTCAAATTTCGAGTGTAAGCACTCGTTGGATGTCGAATTAAATTCAACATCCAACGAGTAGCCACTTGTACTTTTGAGATACTTCCAATAGGAAAAAAACTTGAAATACATTAAAAAAGCGTATTGCATTGAACGAAATACATTTTTAAAATGTATTTCAGTTTTTTTTGCTATTAGGAGTCTCTCAAAAGTATGTCGAGTGGGTAAATGTAGGATGAAAAATTTAATTCCACATCCAATGAGTGCTCACACTCAAAATTTGAGTAAACCTACAAGGATATAAGTTGAAAATACGAGAGAAAAAAGTAGTTTATTTTCTTTCCCTACAAAAACTATTTACCCTTATGGTTCACATCATCATCTTGCATCCTATTGGTTCTTATAAAGTTGATTTTGATAGTACATTTTTATTTTGAGGCCCATTTTTTAGCAAAAAATCCTCTAATGAAGACAAACCAAGATGCCAAAGGGAAATATAGCATAAATAAAATCCCAATGCACATAATATCAAGCTTATTTTTCCTACTCTACACAAAAACAAGCATAAAATATACTGATTGTAGTCGATGAGCTAATGCAACCATGCAAATATCTAAGGGAAAAAATTAAATCTTCCTCTATGTTTGGTTTTGAACCAATTCAAGGAGACATCAAATATAGTCCTCACTCATTGTGCAATATTTACCATGGCATGGTTGGAGGTGAAAGTGAACTACTGAAAATTTGATAAAAATACCAACTTAGATCACACCATGAGCTACATGCAAAATAAATCCATCAATGAATATGAATTCTATAAAAGTGATTTTTAGGAAAACATGACAACCCTCCATCTAGCAAACAATCCAAGCTATATAATGTAAAAGTCATATCCAAAACTGAAATAAGAATTCCCATAACTTCCTTGCATTGTTGCCACAATAATCATCAACCATAGCATCAAGCAACATGGAACTAGAGGGAAGCTCCAATACAAATTTGAAAAAGGTTTGTTGTCCTTCCTTGATTCCCTCTATCAAATATGCACATGAAGTACAAGAAAAAATATCAAATCTAAAGAAGTGAACCAACTCATGATTAAGGGATTCTTTCCTTCCTTTGTGAGGAAAAAACTTTCTGCAAAAAGCCAATGATATAACATGCTGCTGTCCTAAAAATATTGCAGCTTTGAAAAGATCTCCTCCTACTGATTTTTATGCATTAATTGAGTAAGAGATAAATATATTATGGCTGGAAAATTCTGAATATAACAACATTCACATGATCCTCACGTTGCAAGAAATATTCCCCAACGGTGAGTACATATGGATTCCCATTAATTATAAAAAATGCTTCCCATACCTTGTCCATGCTTGGCTGTCCAAGATACATCAAATCTGAAACTTCACCCTTCACACTCTTACTATTAGTGTTGTAGACGAGATCTTCATGGAAATACCTGCAATCCCCATGCCATCTACACCTTCCAATCTGAAAAAGAGTGTCAATATCTTCATAATCTTGGATACCATGCTCTTTTTCACATGAGGGAGTGGAAGCACCTAAAAAAATTCATCTTCCAAAGGTTTCTCTACAAAATCTTCCCTCTTAAAATCATCAAAAACCTCATCATTAAATTTAAAGAAGTGGAATATGGGTTACCAAACCCTTGTCTTCAAAATAATCTAAAGTGGATGCTTGAACGTCTTCGTAAGAGTCTTCACCATCAACCTCATCACCAAGATTTTCTTGAGGAGGGGATGCAATAAGGTATTCAAAAACTTCATTTTACATATCTTCGATATAACCTCGTCCTTCTAATTAGCTAAGAATGGCGTTTAATTCTTCCAATTTTTCATGTACTTCAACCAATAACTCCAACAAAGGATTACTATGAAACTCAAGCATTGTACCTTCTATTTCCTTCTTCTTGTCATTGCAAACCTCAACCCAATCAACATACCCATGATCTTCTTCTAAGGATTCATCAACTAGATCTTCAATTTGCTCTTCTTTTTTATAGCTACTATCCCAATACTTGCAAAATGCTTGGATGAATCCATCAAAGGAAGATATTCCCTTGGACTAAAAAGATTTTCAAACCAAAAATTTGCATCCTCTACCCAAGATTTTGCAAATATTCTTACATAACATCTTTAGGTACTACATTCAACTATGAAATATTATCCATAATTGATGCAACAAGTTGTGTAGCTATATGAATGTCCCCAGAAACTTTGGAAAATGATTGGCCCATCTTGGAGGGGCCTTATTAGGATACTTGAGAGGTCTAAAGGGGGGGTACAATCTAGCCTACAATTTGTACCCCCCTAAATTTAGGGTATATACAATCAATTGTATGTATTAGTGATGCTCTTAATATATGCGGACACACTATAATTGGTGCCTCCATACATCTCAAAGCACATCAACATATATGGCCCCATATGCAAAATCTTCAATGATGCATTAATGATTGCACCACATGTAGTGTATATCCATCAAACAACGCACTACATGACTATGTACAATTGTTGGAACACACAGTGATACTGAGAGGGGGGAGGGGTGAATCAATATCACACACTTTTCATCAATTTTTACTTCATTAATTTTTGTACCATTATCAATCATAACATTCATCAACATAAAAACACAATACACCAAATATTTATAAGGAGACTCAATTTTATTGAATTTATAAAACCATAGATTACAAAGAATGTTAGGAGACACTAATATCCAAACATGTTGTGATCACCCACTCACAGATTTGCAGACACCGATCTGACATGGGCACCAATCCCTTGTGCAAGCACCAACCTGTCCAAGGGATGAGGACACCAATCCTCTTGAGCACCAACTCAAATCAACAAGCTCCAACCTATTAAGTGGATGACGACACCAATCCTCTTGAGCATCGACTCAATCTTTCCTTGCAAAATATTTCTTAAGTATGTCCTACAATCCTCGCTTCAAATGTGTCTTTTAATTGTTTTCAACCTCTATCCAAATAGTTCAAATCCGTACCTGTAATATCACAACTCTATCCAAAAGATTATTTAAGAATAACTTTTACCTTCATGTTCCTTCGTTATGTTGTCTCTGCTACAAGTAAACCTTTTCCTTATTCAGTCCACAAAATATGTCTATCAATATCCCTTAACCAGACTCAAAACCATCAAAGGTCAAGCACAACTTTGTTCTTTATACAGTTCTTAAACTCCTCAATCAATCCTCAAAGACAACACTTCAATTTTATAATATCAGTCCCTAACCGAGGATGAATATTCCTGTAACATAACTCAGATTTGTGCCTTCAAGGCTTCTCCACAAGACTTAATTCTCTACTGCAAAATTCATCCTTTATTGCTGCCTCAGATCCCCAACAATTTGTTGTCTTAGATTTATTTTTCAGATAATCTTACTTCCACATCTATTCACTTCCCACTTAGGAGGGCGAACTCACCTCTTATATATATGAGTCTTGCAAACCAACCTCTTAGCATATTCTTTCAAGATGAGGTTGACCTGTGTATTAAACATAATGAACACCAATTTTCATTCATAGGATCCGACTTGTAACCTGTGGTAGGAATTCTTAGTAATTTTCTGAATGATTTCATGACTGAAAGGATGAAATCATTTTCTCCATCATTTAATGAGCCTAACATACTTTTAGGTTGATTATTCATGACACTTCATTAATGCATGGCAGACATTTTATGGTTGAATTCATTTGTGTGCATTTGCTAGTTAGTTGTGTGAGCATTTCATGGTAGCGAGAATTCCATGGTGGTGAAAATTCCATGTGCTACAGGCATATTATAATTTTGCGGGCACATTACAGTATGGCGGGCATTTTGACTGATATTGCAGGCATTTTCATCCTGGGCTTAATAGAGACATATTTGGTACTTGGCGGGCATCTTGCCTAAATCTTGTGGGAATTTTCCCTAGGATGGCGAGCATTCCATCTTTTCTTGGCGAGCATTTTTCTTAGGCTTGGAGGGCATTTTCTGAACTTGTTGCAGGCATTATTTTGGCTTGTTGCGAGCATTTTCTTGTCCTGTTGTGGGCATTTTCTAATGTCCCATGGGAATTTTTCTTTTCCAAGGTAGGCATTTTCATAGGATTTTGTTGCGGGCATTTTTAGCAATGGTTTGGTGAGAAGTTGTTGCAGCTGCAACCTCATCCCCAAAATATTTATAAAATTGTAGGGCCCCTCCTTTTATTTTATATTTTACTTAGAGTTTGTTTTATCCTGGACATACTTACCTTTGACACTTAGTTTTTCTAACCTTCAGAAATGGTTTCCACAATCCCGCATTCCGTAGTTCCGCATCCCCTATTTCCAATTGCGGATTGCGGATGGCATTTCTGACTTTCTAAAATTGTAATCCGCAATTCCGCACTCCCGCATTCCCACAATCTTGCAATTCTGCATCCCGCATTTCTGAATTCCCGCATTTTCGATTGTAGATTGCGGGCTGCATTTCCGACTTTTGAAATTGTCTCCCGCATTTCCGTTGTTCCGCATCCCACAATTCCGATTGCGGATTACAGATGGCATTTCTGACTTTCTGAAATTGTAATCCGCAATTCCGCACTCCCGCATTCCCGCATTGCGAATTGCGGAAGGATTATTTTGGTCATTTTCGAAAACCTCTTCTGAATTTCCGCCTTCGCGTTAGTTATCATTTTCACACTGAAACAAGATCGTGGAAGTAAGAATCTTCTGTTTTGTAAACAATGTTGATAAATCATACCTCTAGAATTTATATTATGTTCATTATCACTTTGCTTGGAAGAATTGTGTTAACAATGAATTATTCTTATACGTTGATTTTGTTGTTCCTTGGGACGCAAAGGGAGCTGAAAGGTTGAGAGAAGAATAAGAGACAGACACAAAAGACAAATTGGTAATCCAAAGCCTCGCAGAGAACACAAAAAGAAGACGGGTGGAGGAAGCTGAAAGGTTTCGAGCAGAAGAAACGAAAGACACAAAAGACAATTGGTAATCCGAAAGACGCAGAGGAAGCTGAAGTGATTAGTCATGTAAAGATAAATTCTCTTGTAATATAAATATGGGGAGAAGGGTACTAGGGAAGAGGACGTTTTCTATTGAAATAGAGACTGGAAACATTGTGTAAGAGAATTATTTTTCTGCTAATGAGGAAGGACCTATTTGCTGGGAAGAGCTTGCGTAGATTTTTGCATGGAATGTTGTGACCAACATATCAAAACTATTTCTTCTTATGTTAATGTTCATGATGTGAGATATTTATAAATTTGTTGAACTATTTCAATGGTGGTGAATGATTTTACTTATCTATGCAAATGTTTTTGCGATAACAGAGTAATAAATTGGTTTAATTGCAATCAAAGATATCTTTGTAATTTTCTGTTATGAGTGTGCATACTTTATCTTAATAGCTATCTGTTAGATTTGTATAAGCATTCTCAGATTATTACTCTTATTTAAACTCACTCCTTGCAAGGATAGGCTAGTTAGTTTAGAATAGAGTTAGCTAATTGATAAGGTAGAAGTGATAAGACGGAAGGTAAGAACCTAAGCATCACTTGTGAGGCTTCTGCCTATCAATTATAGGTTAAATGCATTAGTTAGATTAGAAGCACTTGCATATTCATACCCTTAAACATAAAATATAAATGGTGGGCCGGGCTGCAACCGGTAAATAAGTTAAACAAACATACCTATAGTAGTTGGACCGTTAACCAGACGGATTTCCCATACCAAATAATGGATGATCTAATTGGGATTATTCATTGGGGATAATCCCTACTGTCGATGCTAGGATTTTCCGGGCATCAACAGTTTTGGAGCTAGAAGGAGGGCCTCCAGTGCATGGCTGGCAGAGGAAATCCGTTTTCAAGAGGAAATTTCTATGGGTCTCTATTGGAAACAACCCAACCATAAGAATTAATTTCTGAAACTGATTATCAAGAAAAGTTGGATTCTGAAACTGATCATACCTAATGTTTATATGTTTTTTCTCACATAGAAGTAGATAAATTTAGGAGACATACTAGATCTTACGTAAGGAAATTCGGAGGATTATCAGTGGTACATTTACTACCTAGAAGGAAATCTCCTAGAAGACAAGTTGTGCAAACTAGGGATTATGTGCTTGTGGAATATTTGGAAGAATTAGTTGATTTATCATTACAAGATATACCAGATCCCATTAATCAATTGAGGCCTAATTATCCATAAACAAACACTTCTCTATGCACAAAGACTCTTACCCCAACCCATACACCTCCACACTCTCCTAGGTGTATTGCTAACATGGCTCACAATGCCAATCAACAACCTGCATGGAGAGCCAGAGGACCACTCAACCTAGCTACTCCTTTGCATGATTTACCTAAGCATCCGGAGCGAGTGCTCCCTAAGTTTGATCCTGGAAAAGGAATCTCTGCTGATGATCACCTAAAAGGATTTTACTTAGTGTCAAAACTGCTCAATGTGGAACATGAAGATGTGGTGTGCAGATTATTTCCTTATACTTTTGAACCAAGAGCATCATCCTGGTATTTTAGCTTACAGGTTGATTCTATAGCAGATTGGGATAGTTTTGAAAATATTTTTTCTGAATAAGTTTGGTACCCAAAAGATCGTGGCTTCACTTATGAAAGAATTATTGTCTATGCGGATGGAAAAGAAGGAGAAAGTTCAAGAGTTTAATTCGATATTGACTATGATTTTGAATAGTTTCAGCGCTGCAACAAAACCTGTTGAAGAATCATTGGTAGAATATTATACTACAACGCTTCTCCCATCCATATCCATGTTTGTTAAAATATATGTTAAAACTATTTTAGCATAAAATTTTGAAGAGGCGAAGAAATTAGAGGCATACATAGACAATATCATCAAACTTTCTCTGGAATTGGAAGTAAAAACTGCAGTAAATAAGAAGCCTTTGATATTAAATATACCTAAAGAAGATTCTTCAAATGAATTAGAAAATTTGGTCAAAATGGTTCAAAAGCTGTCCAATAAAATAGTAGATCTGGAAAATGATAAGGGTGCTAGTTCTTCTGTAAGAAAAGCATTTGAACCTTTCTATAAAAAATGGAAGAAAGCATGTAACCAAAACCACCACCAAATAATTCTATTGTTTTTAATTTGAATAAAGTTGACATGGATCACTTTTGCACATTTCATCAAGAGTACCATTCCAAATTTTTTTTCCCACAGTGGATTAATTCAATGACTCTGGTAGTGAATCATTTATTGGATACACAACTGACATATCATGAAGATCAGGAAGAAGACCAACCTAATGAACCAGAAGATCAAAATGAAGAAACCACATTGGTATTATGGGATTGGGCGCCAACTTTGGTTTAGATGAAGAATAAAAGGTGGAAGAAATACAAATATCATTCGTAGATTACGCTACCAGAAGTAAGGGACCAGTAGAAGCGAAAAGTATGGTATTGCCAAAAAATGAGGACAACCAAAGAAAACATAAACCGAATAATAGTATAAATTAGTCCCAACCAAAATCAAATTTTTGGACCATTAAGGAAACAAACCCATTAAGCAATAAACAAGTAAACCCTATAGTCAGAAAATCTGATAGTGGTAAAAAGGTTGGAGGAAATCATAATATGGGATATGACATTATAGAAGATATCAAGAACACTAAGGCAAATATATCTCTGTTTGAACTGTGTAACCTTCCAGAACAAAGGAGAAAATGATTAGAATCCTTTGACATAAAATCAAGCAGTACAATAGATAAATAGTCAGCAAGGGTTGAGTCTGATACCGATATTAACGAAGCAAGTATCAGTGGACAATCAAAATAACACACTCTTCCTCTCCTTCTGACTTTTGAAATCTTTAACTATAATGTGCATAATTGCTTGGTAGATTCTGGGGCTTCATCTAACATCATGCCGCTATCTGTTTGCAAAAGGATTAATGGACAACCCATAGCATCCCCTTCTCGGATTATACAACTAGATAGGTCTGATGTTAAAGTTATTGGGGAAATAAAAAATTTATTGATCAGTTTGGCTGCAGACCCAAGAGTGTGTCAATTTATTAATATTATGGTAGTGGATATACTAGAATCTTATGGATTAATACTGAGTAGAGATTGGTTTAATAAGCTGAATGGCTATTTCACAATAGATTGGTCTCATTTATGGCTTCTTTAACAGAATAAGAAGAACCAAATTAAGGTATTGAGGGAAACTCATATGAAACATAATGTGACTTAGTTTGAAGAAAAAAATGAGCCAGTGAATTTTTCATCTTCGGTTTTGGGAAATTATTTTTTAGAAATTGAGCCAGGAAATTATTAGGAAGAAAATGCTGGCCATGATTCAGACAACCAGTCCAATCTCCTTCAATTTGCACGGGTTGATGATATTGACTATAACATAGTAGAGTTAGTTACTGACTTAGATGATCATACTAACATAGTTGAATTAGATGATAAGTTTTGGACTTTATACTTTGATGGTTACAAAACACAAGAGAGAGCAGGAGCTGGGTGTGTTCTTGTTGATTCTCAAGGAAACACACAATTTCTCTATTGTAGATTAGAGTTTGAATGCACTAATAATACGGATGAATACGCAACTCTAATTCAAGGTTTGAAAAAGGCCATTGGTTTAAATGTTAAGAATTTAAAAGTATTTGGTGATTCAAAGATAGTTGTTAGGAAGATAAGGAATACCATTCATTGTGTGTATCCACATCTGAAAGGGTATCAATCTGAGGTATGGAACTTAATATCAAATTTTAGTGATTTCAACATAAATGCAGTTCCTAGATTAAAAAATGCTGTTGCTAATTTACTAGCCACTTCTGCTTCTCTGTTAGTACCAACAAGTAACAAGTGTTCCATTGAATTGATTTTCAGGCCCTTTGTCGCTGATAACATTACAAATTGGAGAGTGTTCGATGATGATGAAAAAATTATCCACTTTTTGACATATGAAGATACATTCAAAGGATCTATTATTGAGGAGGACAAACACCAGTCAGAATTGAAAAAGAAGGATATAAGCAAAGGAAATTTTATGCCAAAAGGAGTGTGCACTCTAGCAAAGTTATTTGACCTACAACAAAATTTCAGGAAGTTGACAAACGTCAAAACAAACAGTTCCTCAATGCAAATATGAGTTGGTGAACTTAGGGACAAAAAATGAACCTAAATATGTTCATTTGGGACATTGTTGCTCACCTGGTGAAAGATGCAAATTTATTAAACTATTTCAACAGGACAAGGATATTTTTGCATGGACATATGAAGATTTGAAGACTTATGATACACACATCATACAACATGTGATACCCATCAAACAAGGAGAAGAACCATTTCAGCAACAACTCCAGAAGATGCATCTTGCACTTGAATCTTTAATACAAAAGGAATTAAAGAAGTTGCTTGATGCTAAAATTATTTTTAAATTTCGTCACTCTGAATGGGTGGAAAATTTGGTATCCATAGGAAAAAAACAGGAGAAAGTAGACTGTGTGTCGATTTTTGAAATTTGAACAAAGCATCAGATAAAGACAACTATCCGGTGCCACCAATGGAACACATTTTACAGGTGGTATCAGGCTCAAAGATGTTCTTCCTTTTGGATGGATTTTCATGTTACAATCAAATATTAGTGGCTGATAAGGATCGACTCAAGACTAACTTTGCACAAAATGGGGAATATTCGCTTATAGAAGAATGCCTTTTGGCCTTATGAATTCCGGAGACACATTTCAAAGGGATATTGACATCGCATTCTGAGGTTTACTCGGCCACTGTGTTGTTATTTATTTAGATGATGTGACAATATTTTCTAAGAAAACAGAAGATCATGCTTTCCATTTAAAACAAAATTTTGAACGTTGTAGGAAGCATGACATATCTTTGAATCCTAAGAAAAGCATTTTTGCTGTCCTCGAAGGAAAACTGTGAGGAAACATCATCTCTAAAAAGGGAATCTCTATAGACCCATAAATAATTCAAGCTATAACTTAGATTCCCATGCCCCATAATAAGAAAAATATGCAATCATTCATGGGCACAATAAAATTTGTGCGAAGGTTTGTGCCATATTTTGCACAGATTGTAAAACCTTTGCAGCAAATGGTGAAGCAAAGTGTGCAGTTCAAATGGACTGATATTGAGAAGAACTCATTTAAAGATATAAAAAATTCCATTGCTCATGCACCTTCATTGAGAAGTCCAGATTTTGAAAAGGACTCCATTATATATACATTTGCTTCAGGTCATTCTCTTGCAGCAGTGCTCACGCAGAAGGGAGATCAAGGAGATGAATATCCAATATCTTTTATGAGAACTGGATTACAAGAAGTTGAATTGAATTACCCAGCTATAGACAAACAAGCATATGTAATATTCAAGGCAATAAAACAATCCAGGCCTTACATTATAAAAAATAGAATAAAGATTATAATACCTCACCCAACTGTCAGATCTCTATTTATACAGAAGGAGTTGGGAGAAAGATGGGGAAATCGGGTGACTGCACTACAAGAATATGACCTAGAATTTAAACCAGCTAATATCATCAAAGGTCAAGGGTTATGTAATTTTCTTACTGAAAATTCAATTGATGAAGATCATGGATGGGAAAATGAATCAGAAATGGATTTAATTGAAGTATGTTCCAGTTTCACCACTCCAGAGTCTTGGTATAGATATTTAATTCACTATATTCAACATGGATATTTGCCAGAACATTGGAATTCGAAGCAAAGAAGGGCTCTCCGATTAAAGTCAGCATCATATCAAATAACAGACAGAGTAATGTTTAGAAAGAAATATGATGGAGTTTTTCTCAGATGTCTTGAGAGGGATGATGCAAAGAAAGTGGTACATGAGTTATATGATAGCCCTGCAGGGGGACATTATTCTGGGGACACTACTGCTCATAAAATAATGAGAGACAAATATTATTGGCCTACTGTTTTCAAATATTCTCATGCTTATGCAAGGAAATGTGATATATGTCAGAGGAGTGCTAGAACACTACCAAAATTAGCAGGACCTTTGCAACCGGTCATCATCTCATAACCATTCGAGCAATGGGGTTTAGACATCATTGGGGAGATTAATCCCAACTCTTCATTTCAACATCGATATATTCTCACTGCCACTGATTATTTTACGAGATGGAATGAAGCCATCCCTTTATGCAAAGTAAATGAAGATGTGGTCTTCAGGTTCCTACATGAAAACATCATAACCAGGTTTGGGGTTCCAATTTCCTTAGTCTTTGATAATGCATCTTATTTTTCTTCTTTTAAGTTGAGTGCATTTGCCATTGAAAAAGGAATTAAATTTCATTATTCATCTAATTATTATCCTCAAGGGAATGGGTTAGCAAAATCTACTAATAAGAATCTCATACGAATATTACATAAAACCATTATTGAAAATAAAATAAATTGGCATACAACTCTTCCCAACGCTTTATGGGAAGATAGGGTCACTCCAAAAAATTCTTCAGGTGTTTATCCTTACACCTTAGTATATGGGAAAGAGGATATTACTCCCCCAAACATACCACTCCCTTCCATACAGTCAGCTCAGGCATCTCGAGGATCAAATAGCAAAATCATGCAATCACGAATTAATAATTTGCTAGAACTTGAGGAAGCACGGAAAAAGGCCAAAGATAGGTTCAATCGTCACCAAGACATTGTTAAAAGGTGGTTTGATATGCAGAAATCTGGCAAGAAATTTTTTGAGGTAGGAGATCTAGTTCTAAAGTGGGATCATCCCCATGAAGAAAAGGGAAAACATACTAAATTTCAACATTTATGTCTTGGTCCTTATCAGATTGTAGAAAATCTTGGCCCAACAACTTATAAGTTACAAGATTTACAAGGGGAGAAGGAAAACCTCTCTGTCAATGGCCTAACACTCAAACAATACTTTTCTTAGATTTAGGGAAAAGTGTTGTACATAAATAAATTTGTTGATTTTATCCCTTTATTTGATTTCCTTTGTTTCATCTTAGGATAGTTAGCTTCAACCTTATCCCATTTTTTATTTATTTTTCTTTACTTGCTTGATTTTGTTTAACAAACCTCATCTTAGCTTTCAGATGTGCAAAAATGCAGAGATCTAAACAATCACAAAAATTATTAGAATTGGCTTCGTAATAAAAGGAGTTCTTTTTGTAACAACAATGTCATTAGTGATTTTAATTGCTTCTTTTTTTTTAAAGGGGAAACCTGTTTCATGTTTCATTTTGTGTCAATGTAAACCTTGTGAAATAACCAGGATCCATGAATTCTAAATTACTATCTTGGGGCTCCACTCACTTACACATAAATGACCATCTCAGGTAGCCTACTATAACTGAACCATGGAAAGGAAGCAAGTATTTCATATGTATGGAAATTAAAATGATCCCATGCTAGGAAAAATTACAACCAAAAAGGCTTATAATGAAGAATCAAAATTTCTGAAAAGTTTCATCCATCAAAGAAATGGTTTTGAAAATAAATACATCCAATCAAGAAGATTACCTGGATGATATTCCAAAAGGTTCTTCTCCGTTCGTGAGTATGAAAAACAAAGAAAACTCATCACTCACACAAAAGGACATTATGGATGGAAGAACCCATGTCAAATGTTGAAGACTGAAGAAATCTATTTCTGAAAGACTCGGACGATAAAACTCGTCAAAAGAAAGCATCCAAAGAAATGCTGGTAGCATGGGAATGAAGAACAAGCGAATGCATCTGTCTGATTTTGTTACTATCTTGTGGAGTCATATGTAGAGGTAACCCAAAGACGGGACTAATAATGAACTCCATATTATGGCCTCAGGAGAGTGGTCAGGAAATCTGGTCCAGGTTTCCCTATTTCCCAAAATGAATGACCAATATGATTCAAGAAGATCCTCTCCCTGCCTAAAACGTTATCCTTTTAAATACTGATAAAATGATAAGGGTATAGTTTTACAATTAGAATTAATAACATAAAATAAATTGTGATCCTAAAACGAGTTTGTTGAGAGATCTGTGTTCACCATCTAGTCGCCAATTATTGCAACTGCAACCCGATCCCTAAATTTTTTATAAAATTGTAGGGCTCATCCTTTTATTTTTTATTTTACTCATATTTTGTTTAATCCTGGACATACTTACCTTTGACACTTAGTTTTTTTGACCTTCAGAAATGGTTTCCGCAATCCCGCATGTCTGCAATCCCGCATTCCGTAATTCTGCATCCCGCATTTCTCGCATTTACAATTGCGGATTGCGGATTGCAGATGGCATTTTTGACTTTATGAAATTTTAATATGCAATTACGCACTCCTACATTCCCGCATTCCCGCAATTCCACATTTCGCAGTTCCGCATCCTATAATTTCGCATTCCGCAGTTCTGCATCCTGCATTTCTGAATTCCCGCATTTCAGATTGCGGATTGCGGATTGCGGGTTGCGTTTTCAACTTTTGAAATTGTCTCCCGCATTTTTGTAGTTCCGCATCCCGCAGTTCTGATTGCGGATGGCATTTCTGACTTTCTGAAATTGTAATCCATGATTCCGCACTCCCGCTTTCCTGCATTGTGGATTGCGGAAGGATGATTTTGGTCATTTTTGAAAACCTTTTCTGACTTTTCGCCTCCACATTAGTTATCATTTTCATGCCAAAACAAGCTCGTGGAATTATGAATCTTCTGTTTTATAAACAATGTTGATAAATCATACCTTTGGAATTTATATTATGTTCAATATCACTTTTCTTGGAAGAATTGTGTTAACAATGAATTATTCTTATACGTTGATTTCCTTATATCCTCAAGACGCGGAGGGAGATGAAAGGTTGCGAGCAGAAGAAGCGGCATACACAAAAGACAAATTGGTAATCCAAAGCCTTGTAGAGAACAAAGAAAGAAGACGTGCAAAGGAAGCTGAAAGGTTGCGAGCAGAAGAAATGACATACACAAAATACAATTGGTAATCTGAAGGATGCAGAGGAAGCTGAAGTGATCAGTCATGTGAAGATAAATTCTCTTGTAGTATAAATATGGGGGGAAGGGAATTAGGGAAGAGGAATATTTATAGTGAAATAGAGACTGGAAACATTGTGTAAGAGAATTATTTTTCTAATAATGAGGAAGGACCTATTTGCTGGGAAAAGCTTGCGCAAATTTTTGCATGGAATGTTGTGACTAACAGATCAGAACTATTTATTCTTCTTTTGATGTTCATGATGTGAGATATTTCTAACTTTTTTGAACTATTTCAATCTTGGTGAATGATTTTACTTATCTATGCAAATGTCTGTGTGATAACCGAGTAATCAATTGGTTTAATTGCAATCAAAGCTATCTTTGTAATTTTCTACTATGAGTGTGCATACTTTATCTTAATAGCTATCTGTTAGATTTGTATAAGCATTCTCAGATTATTAATCTTCTTTAAACTCGCTCCTTTCAAGGATAGGTTAGTTAGTTTAAAATAGAATTAGCTAATTGATAAGGTAGAAGTGATAAGACATGAGGTAAGAACCTACACATCAATTGTGAGGCTTCTTCCTGTCAATTATAGCTTAAATGCATTAGTTAGATTAGAATCACTTGCATATTAATACCCTTAAACATAAAATATAAATGCTGTGTCGGGACGCAACTAGTAAATAATTTAAACAAACATACCTACGATAGCCAAACCGTTAACTGGACGGATTCCCTATACCAAACAGTGGATGATCTAATTGGGATTATTCATTAGGGAGAATCCCTACAGTCGATGTTAGGATTTTTCAGGAATCAAAAGAAGCCTGTGGGAATTTTCATGAGTGTGTTGTGAGTATTTTCACAAGTGGATTGTGTGCATTTTCCTAAGCCATGTGGGCATTCATTATAGCCTTGTGGGCATTTTATCAATGCCTAGTGCGGGAATTTTCTGTGCATAGTGAAAGCATTTCTCAACTCTGCTCTTCACTTCCCATATCAGTTCTACCACATCATCATCTTCCACCTCATCTCAACCATATTGATATTCATATTTGTTTCCATATTGACATCAATGACAACACTTTGTCTAACAATTTCCCCTTTTGTCATTGATGTCAACACCACAATTTCACCTTTTTTGCACCTTTCTTTTCTTCTAATATCTCCCCCTTTGACATTAATGACAAAGGGATGTTTTCCTTGTCTGTAATTTCCTTCAGTGAATATCTGACAATACGCTCCCTATGATTGTACTGTCTTCTTTGTATTCCTTTGAGCTGATTTCGCTCGTCTTCATCATTCTCCACATTTATCGTTTTTGCTATGTTGCTCCCCCTATTTGAATGTTTGTCTTGTTTGGTCTTGTTTTATTATTTTTTCTCTTTCTCTTTAAGATCAATGTAAATAGATGATTCTTCCTCTTATGTCTACTTTGTCTTTTGCAAGTACCCCTATCAATATCTCTCCTCCTTGATGATAAAGAGGTCCGCTCCATGTGTTGGGTTAAAACGATGATAAGTTTGCAAAATTTAGAAACTACCATATGGTTCCATACTTCTTCAATAATGCCATAAATCTCCTTCTTAAATTAAACTAACATTCGTTGTAGATGACCCCCCTAGGGTTGAAATTTGACGTCCTAACTTGTACGTTAAGAAATTTTTATATGAATTTTTAATTTTAACATTGCCTTTTATTTGATGTTTAAATCTTAATTTTACCCATCATAATAAGGAAGGCGCACCTATCAGACCCATAGTAAACACTATAGGATCCCCTACTTACTTCTTAGCTAAGTTCATGGCAAGAAAATTAAAAAGCTTGGTTGGACAAACTCCCTCCTTTATCAAAGATTCCACTCACATGGTAAAAGAAATGGAAGACTTCAAGGCAGAAGAAGGGGATATCCTAGCTAGTTTTGATGTGGTTTCCCTTTTCACTAAAATACCAGTAGATGAAGACCTTAAGGTAGTTAGGGAGGTGACGGATGAAGAAATAGAAAAACTAGTTAGAATTTGCTTTAAATCAACCTTCTTCAGCTTTAAAGGGGTATTGTATGACCAAGTTGAGGGCGTTGCTATGGGATCACCTCTTTCCCCGGTAGTGGCAAACTTGTACATGGAAGCATTTGAAAAATCAGCTATTGAAGCTTTCCCATTGAAACCAAAATGGTGGAAGAGGTTCGTAGACGACACTAACATTAACTGGCCACACGGGAGAGAAAGCCTGATTGAGTTCCTAGGACATCTAAATAGCATATCAGACCATATCAAATTCACCATGGAGATTGAAGAGGATAACCATATTCCATTTTTGGATGTGCTCATCACAAAAAGAGATAGTGGAACGCTAGGTCATCAGGTTTATAGGAAGAAAACTCATACTGATAGGTACCTACATGCGGACTCACATCATCTACCTTCTCAAAAGATAGGGGTTTTAAACACACTAGTAACTAGAGCTATCAGGATCTCAGATGAGGACCACCTAGAACAAGAGTTAGACCATCTGTCTAAGGTCTTCCAAATGAATGGCTATGACAAAAATCAAATAATGAGGGTGATCCAAAAAGCTCGTAAAAAATATCAGAAACAAAATAAGAACATGGACGGAACTAGGATCACCCTTCCTTACATTAGGGGAACAACGGATGTTATAGCCAGGATCCTTCGGAGAAAAAACATGAGGGTTACCTTTTCTCCCCCAAACTCGGTAGGTAGAATGTTAGATTCTTCTAAAGACCCAATAGAACCATTAAAACAGAAGGGTGTCTACAGTGTCCCCTGCTCCCGTGATATACCATATATAGGGGAAACTGGACGCTCCATCCAAGTGAGACTCAAAGAACACTGGGCAGACATTAGACACGATCGTCATCAGAAATCAGCACTAGCTGAACATGCCCACCACTCGCGCCACCACATACGCATTGAGGAAACAAAACTCATCGCTAGGGAAGAACATTATAGAAGGAGGAAGATCAGGGAGGCCATTGAGATAGAGAAGGTCCCATCAAATTTAAATAGGGATGATGGCCTTAAACTTAGTGAGTGTTGGCGGCCCATAATTCGCCATCTCAAAGACAATAATCCACATTCAGAAAGACAATAACTCTAAAATTAACTAATGATTTGAATTGAATTTTTTTTTAAAATAACTTGAATTAAAAATTTTAAACCATAATAAATGTTAAACCCTAAAACTCTTAATCCTCATCAATATAGTTTTGAAATTTTAAAAAATTTTAGTTTAGAAATTTATTAATTTTTAATAAGTTAGGTTTAAATTACTAATTTATATCTCGCCAACTTTGGTTAGATAAAATTAGAACTCTTTCATTATTAATTATTACAAAAATCCTTTAATTAATTTCCTTTTAACCAATAAAAGAATTTTCAGTTTATACTTAGGATTACAAGATTTCTTTTAAGTTAATAAAAAAAAATAAATTATCAACAATAATAAATCTTTTTCATTATATAATTTAATAGACCTTATATTAATTTGTTATAAAATGATTATTTCAACATTTCAAATAAAAAATAACAATAATAAAGATAATAATTAATTAATTAATTAAATTTTGAATTAACTATTAGCTAAATACTTTTAATTAAATATTGAATTACTATTAACTAAATACTTTTAATAAAGACTTTATTCTTAATAAAAAATCTAATTAAGTTAATAAAGCATGATTAATAATTAATCAAGCTTTATTAATGAGGCTTTATAAATTAATTATTTTAACAATTCAATTAAAAAAAATTAACAATAATAAAAATAATAATTAATTAATTAACTAAATCTTGAATTAACTATTAACTAAATTCTTTTAATTAAATTTTGAATTACTATTAACTAAATACTTTTAAAAAAATTTATTCTTAATAAAAAATTCTAATTAAGTTAATAATTGTTAGCACTTATAGGATAAGATTAAAAACCATTAAATAAAAAATAATATAAAAATAAAAATATAAAAAAAATATAAAAATAATAATAAAAATGAAAAATTCTAAATATATAAAACTAGAATGTCGGCAAACCCTATAGATTTTAAATGAACCTCACACTTATTAATTACTATCTTCCATACCTAATTTAAACCCGAGACACTCTCTCCTGATGATGAGCCCTACTTTACGGCTCGAAACGTCGAGAAATAACTTCACTAACGCAATTTTCCTCTCCACCATTTCATATGAAACTTTGAATTCTCATATCTTACCTCATATAATAAAAAGGTAAAAAGTTTACAAAAATATAATAAACATAATGATTAAAACAAACACGCTTTTAATGACAAAGAAGGTTTATCCTGGAAACCTTTAAACAAACTTCTTCACAATCAATACAATGGGCCACCAAATACCATGGACCCAAAAAACCACGATTGAGTCAAGTTTACCTAACAAGGGGAGACAACGAGACCATGAAAAAAATCAAAATTTCCATATTAGAAATATATATATATATATATACCCTGCCCCCCCCACCTTATGTTGGCTTATATCATCATGACCTGCTCAATCAACGTTCTCAAGCATGGCTTGAATCAATATCACATGGTGATACTGAGAGGAAGGGGGGTGAATCAATATCACACTTTTCATCAATTTTTATTTAATTAATTTTGTACCATTATCAATCATAACATTCATCAACATAAAAACACATAACACCGAATATTTATATGGAAACTCAATTTTATTGAATTGATAAAACCATAGATTACAAATAATGTTAGGAGACATCAATATCCAATGATAGTGTTAGCACCCACTCATAGATTTGCAGACACCGACCTGACAGGGACACCAATCCCTTGTACAAGAACCAACTTGAAATTTGCAGGAACCAACCTTTCCAAGGGATGAGGACACTAATACTCTTGAGCACCAACTCAATCTTTCCTTGCAAATTATTTCTTAAGTCTGTCCTTCAATCCTAGTTTCAAATCTGTCTTTTAATTGTTTTCAACCTCTGTCCAAATAGTTCAAATCCGTACCTATGTTGTCACAACTCTATCCAAAATATTCTTCAAGAATAAATTTTACATTCATGTTCCTTCATTCTATCCACTAATACA
Organism: Larix kaempferi; assembly: GCA_027924585.1. Lineage (NCBI taxonomy): Eukaryota > Viridiplantae > Streptophyta > Pinopsida > Pinales > Pinaceae > Larix > Larix kaempferi. Next base: position 32,981,058 of record BSBM01000738.1, read on the forward strand.
TATGGGTGGAAAATTCGATGTTGGAATCCGATAGTGTATGAAAATCGGAGAAAAATGTATAATCTAATAGCTTCGACATTGTTGTTGTGCTTCCGACTATTTTCGAATGCTGTAGGGATTATTTTTTACTGTTCATAATAGAAATTTATTGAAGATAATCATCACTGAAGGTTTGGTGAGGAAACATGTCACAGAACATTCCTCAAGGAGGCCAACAAAATGTAGGATTTGCATCGGGTGCTTCGAAGTATGCAAAATGTTGTTTCCCCTGTAAACTATGCAAGGGATTGAAACGAAGGAGACTTCTAATAACAACGACTACCAAACATTGTAGATTGTATGTACACGTCGAAGGCGATCGTGAATATCATCCATTAGTAAGTATTCATTATATGTCTTTGCATTGTAGATTGTTTTCGTAAATGTTTATATGTTAAATGTAGAAGAGAAATAATGTATTATTATTATTTTTTGTATATATTTTAGGGGATTAAAGAGTTGGGGGTTATATTCAGAATTTACTTTATTCTTATTTAATAAAATATTTTTTTAATTTTTAATTCTAAATCTAATTTTATATATTTTTTTGGTTAAGAAGTGTTTATAGTCCAAATATCTATTAATCTCTTTTCATAAACAATAATGTTAGTTGATAATTTTTTTATAACAATAAATTAAATATATAAAAATTGATAGTGATTTGAGTCATCGTTGAGTCTGGAAACCCTCCGATATTGTCAAGGCATGCGAACAATCCGTCCTTGTCAAATTCCACTACATACAGAAACAGTTTGATAAAATTTCAACATTGGCCCCATTCAGAGGTCGTTGTTTCCCATGTCTAATCCCAATACTTTTAGTTGTTTCTTTTAAATTCTTTTAAGATGCACGTCGGGACATCTTTTTAATTGTATTCTTAATTATCTTGATAAGTTGCACAAGCTTCATCACTGATTTGTTGTCTTTGTTTCTCACTCTCACCTAAATTGTCTCTGTCGTTGTCTCTGTTGTGTTTGTTTTCCTATATTATATATGTAAACATTTTTATCATTAAATATTTGTTATATACACTAATATTACTTTATTGTTTGTAATTGTAAAGAGAAATCGCCCTAGGGCATTGCTCGAGGAGGAAGAGGTGTAGTTTGTACAAGTGCATGTTGATCAAGAACTGCATGGAGAAAATATTGAGGATCAAGTTAATGATCCTATGGAAGAAGATAATAATGATAATAACACATTTGAAGAAGATGGTACAAATAGATTTATCCAGGAGACATTTAATAATTTTGGAATCAATAACGATGGAAATCAATTTGATGTTGCTTATGATATACTTGTACTTCAAAGGGAAAGTGAACCTCTTTATGAAGGCTCGAAAATAAGTCCTCTTTGCTTTATTGTTGTTGTTGAACTTAAAGGTTGTAAATGGTATGTAAAAAACATGTGTGACACAACTCCTAAGGTATGTAATATATTAATTTTGTCATATTTAGTACATGATGACAAAGTTTTTATTTTTTCCCCTCTTTTTATAGTTGATCATCATTTGTAACATTTGAATGCAATATGTATGACTAATATTCTCTACATTAACAAGTAGTACTATTTTTTATGTTGTATATTGATAGGTGAATTTTTGTTACCACCGTCAAATGTTTTACCTCGCACATACTGAGATTTACATGCAATAATGAAATATATTGGAATGGAGTATCAAGCTATTCATGCATGTCCTAATGATGATATTATCTACTATAAAGAACACGCGTCGAAAGAAAAATGCCCGAAATGTGAAGAGAGATTCGATAAAGTAACAAAAAAGGTGCCTCGCAAGGTTCTTCGTTATATTCCTATAATTCCATGTTTGCGGGAATTGTTCATGTGCAAAAGCATAGCACAATTAATGGATTACCATGCAAAGAACATAAGTGAAGATGGTTTTCTTCGAATGCTTGCGGATGGATCTATATTTATGAAGATAGAATAAAGATGCCCAAAGTTTAAAGAAGAACCTCATAATCTTATGCTTTCATTAGTAGCTGACGGTGTCAATCCATTTGGAGAGCTCAGACCTACTTACTCGCTATGGCATGTTTTTGTTATTAACAATAACAATGCTCCATGGATGTCAATAAAGAAGGAGCACATACTGTTGGCAATGATTGTTCCAGGAATTAATCTGTTTAGAATATTTTTTTTAACATTGTAACATCTCATTTGTCTTGTTTTTTTCATAATTATGTCTTCTTCTTTTTTGTTTATTAATATATGTTCAATTATGTTCAAAAATAATGTCTTATATATCTTTATTTGTAACTCATATATGTCGTAATTTTGTACTGTATGTTAAATCAAATAGGTAAATACCAGGTCAAATATATGAATGTATATATGGATCATCTTATCGATGAGTTACTAGAGTTATGTAAGGGTGTCACTATGTATGATATCTCTAGACCAACAAATGCACAAAGGGAATTTCAATTCCATGCAATGATTGTATGGGAAATTCACGATGCCCCAGGGATAACACATTTTTGTGGTATGCTATAACTTTAACCTGCATAATTATACATACTTCATTATAAATAATTGATATAAAAATTAATAGATCTCTTGCAGGTCTTCAAACAAAGGGTAAATTTGCATGTCCAGTTTGTGGTCCTAAGATGAGATCTCATCGTTCAAGAAGTTTACAAAAGGAGGTTTTTGATGAATATAGACACTTCCTTTCTAAGAACCATAGGTATCTGACTACTAAAAAATATCTTTTCAATGGGAAAGAAGAGACTAGATTAAAACCACGAAGAATGACACCTAGTCTATGGATGAAGCAATATAAAAGATATTCAAATTGTAATGGTATGGATGCAATTGTTTATGTTAAATATATACATGAAATGTTTGGAATATTTTATATTTTTATTGCATTTTGATAAGTTTAGTAATTGACAAGTGTTGTTCTAATATCTTTAATTATGCTTCGTATCGAAGGTCGTGATCAAGGCATCAATAATGAGGTGCTTCCACGAGGAATGAAAATTTATCCCAAGCAATTCAGTAGGCTCCCCTACTATGAGCATCTAGAAATTGTTTATTTTTTTGATAAAATGTACATCGGGAAGAACATAATAGAGACCTTATGGAAAATATTAGATGGCAAGAGATATAAAGAAAAATTTGTCAAGATTTGTAATGACATTAATGAGGCAAATCATGCAATGTAAAGTGTGATTCGTTCAAATAGCGATGGAGATGCCCAAAATACCAGTGCCCTTAGATGGTTATTGATAGAGCAACAAAGCAAAGATGTTGTCACGTCTCTTCTACGCCATTTTTTTTTTGTTCAAAATTATCTTAGCTAAATAAATCTAAAAAATCTTTAGATTTAAGTTTCGCTGTGAACTGCTTGCTTTTAAATACATAAGTACTAAACTTACTATTGCTTAGGTTGATTTTAACCTAAATGTCAACATATAAATATCTTCTATATTGACCTAGTGTAACCTATACACAACCATCTTTGACATAGATAACCAGTTCCTATGGAAACACAAAGCATATGAACTAAATGCTAAATGTTATACTACCATATAGTATGGGTACAAATCTCATTCGTAGCATTTAAAAAAACTAACACCATATTATAATTCTAAGCATTATTACTATGTATCAGAAACCTTTTGTTTATGCAATTACCAACCAATTTTAACATATAGTTATACGTTAAAATCATTTCACTAACATATACCCTAAATGCTAACTCTAAACTATACCCTAGATTTTTTCTTGTAAAAATCTAGGCACATTAATAAAGCATATGCAATTTTGGTTCCCCATATGTGAACCAAGCACACATGACGTTCTTATAAGCCACAGATTGTAATATATAAATGGTAAGAAACTACCATATCAACATGAAATCAAACCAAGGTTATAAACGAAAAACACATTTCATTACCCACTCAATTAAATAAACCAAATTCGATTATGGTTTACCCGTCCTTATGTAGGTTATAATATATAATATATATGTCATATAACTATTGCACTCAGTCAAATGAATGTGACATGTTAAAGTTATATAACAGTTGGCCCGTAGTATGTCTTGATGCCACACAGGATTAACATTGATTTTCCCAACCTTTTAAACCCGTGAAAATGCTGCCCACTTGGTAGGTTGACTCCACGCTCGGGCTGCACCAGTGGTTCATGAATTAGCAATAATATTGTGGTCACGTTTTCAAGTTGACTCCAACGAACTTGCAAGTGTTACATCCTTGTCACTATGAAATAAATTACCATCACCTGCTCCATTAATACTATGCTGCCTCTCGATTGTCGATGCTGGATCTTGATGTTTAATTCGTGGTGGATTTCACGTCCATCAACCGTACTTGGATTGGCATTAAACTCATAGTCATCGGTTTCAGAGGTGATATCAACCTCTTAGTCCCGATAACTGCAACGTTTGGTAGGGACTATGGTCTTCGAGACTTGCATTCGTGCTACGATAGGGTATTCGCAAAGTGCTTCTTCTCTGTGAATAAGGCTCATGCTTCGAACAATAGTGGAAGGGATCAACTCTACTCTGAGCCAGTGAAACAGACATGGAAGGTGCTTGGTGGATCACCCATGCACGCAAAGGTAAGAAAAACTCAACGTCTCTGCTTCTAAACTTCATCACTTCAACCTTTGGTTAAAACTTCTGCAACGTCTAACGTCCATCATTGGTTTTCTTTGTGCAGGTGATGCTCTACTACACCTTCGCTCCACTCCACAGGTAACGTGTTATAATGATAATAATGTATTTTATGGTAAAGGTTCGGTCTATGTACATTTTTACTGAATTCACTTTGTTTTTACTATCGTAGGTAAAAGTAGGAGCCAGATGGCGTTAGAACCTTCATCCACAACCTAAACGAAAGGAGGCAGGCATCGCTTGATAGGTAGCCCATTCACTCCACAAGTCTCGGGCAAACTCACCTGAGAGTAGTGAAGGGTTACTTAATTCGTAGGGTTTCTCTGTTTTCTTGCACACCTAGTTAAATGGTCGTCTACTTAGCTGCAACCCCACATTGTAACACTTTGCAAAAGGTCTCTCGACTTGGGGTTATAGAAGTTACAAATTGTTTTTGGTTTTTGTCCAACGAGGGAGCCTGTAGAGCTCCGACTCGGTTTAACTATTGATTTTGTTATGTAAATAACACACAGAGTCTAGTCGAATCGTTAATGCTTTTGTTCATGCTCTGGGCGTAACATAGACGCCTCTTTTTGGGATTTGAAAGGCCCAACAAACCTTCGCGGTCTCGATTGTAATATTTACTATATTTTCAGTTAAAATGGAACTCAGCAGTGTTAGGGTTATTATTGGTAAAACATTCATGTAATATACTTTCGTTTCCATAATAAAATGGCCAGTTCGTTTAAATTCACGTTTGGCCTCTGTCTCTAGTGTTCCCTTTTTTTTGTTAATGAACAGGGTTACGATTTGGTTAGATTTGAATTTATTCTTTTAATTTTCAAACTCGTTTATGATAATATATTTACTGTGTAAATCGTGAAACAATAGGTAACAAAAATCGTGGCCTGTATATGAAATTTATACAACGTTTATTAGCTGGAAACTCGCATTGATGCTGATGTATCCTTTGGGTATTGTTTTGGGTTTAAAAATAATGATCGGAGCTCCACCATGGAGTTCGATATCCTATGCCAATGGTAAAGACATAACCAAAGCAACAAGATAAAAACGATTTACAATTGTCCAACCCAAAAATTATTATTAAATGTATTTTTGTTAGGGTTTCGGGTACCCAAACCCTTCCCTCCTGCACACAGCCTTGCAAATAGGGTTATCATTTTCATAAATCTATTGGAAGTTTTTAAACAATTACTTACAGGATATAATTTCCTTTGTTAACTCACATGACACTAGGGTTAGTCGCTAACCCTATCTGCGTTTGGTTTGACCGAGCATAACCATCAGAACAATCATAATAATATATTTACTATTAATTTGTTTTACACAGATGTGTGTGTTCAAACCCTATTGTATCAATTAATAATGTAATTCCATATTCAGGCTTGTTCTATTGTATAAACATTGTGTATTATTTTCTTGTTATGTGCTGGTCGATTTTTGACCGTGGAGCTAACACTCCCATGCCAACACTTAATTGGCATTCGCATATTAAATAAAAAGAAATGGAATCGTAATTTTCCTGCTTAAATGAATGGAATTAAAACAAAGTTGTGAATATTATTTGCAGGTATATAGATAACCCTACATACATAAATCATTTATATCTGTAAAAATTAGAATGATAACTTTATATACTATAATTACTTGACATGTAAACCTTAAGGTTTACATGTCTATTTCAGATCTGCAAGAAACATATAAATAGGTATATACAATCTATGTACTCTTTAATTCTACAGAATAGGTGCATTTGAAAACATATAAATCCCTGATTTCTAATAATCATATCATTTCCAACATTGATATAGAATAAATGAATAAAATCCTGATAGCACCTACATGATTCTTTTATTCCTAAGATAATTTCTGTTCATATCTAATGATACAAAAATATTCCAAAACATATTAGAAATGTATAATTAAAAACCATATGTAACTGTGCATAAATAAAATCATTTAAATACAATGACCTAATACTTATCTGCAATTTCTGATTGACCAGTGGAACACATCCACAAACCTCACAGCCTTAGACCCGCAAATCTCCTTGCTCTCGGGGTCACCCATGAGTTGAGTTCACAGTCCCCCTGGGTCAGAGTTTATATTTTATTTTTCCTTAACTTGTTTCCCAAGTTATTTATAAAATTTCTGTGGCAACAGACAACCCAACATCCAACTCAGTGCTCCTGAGCTCTAGGATGCTCCAGGGACTTTTAAGTCTCTGCAATTTAAGAGAACAATCAATCACAGCCTATTCAAAGTATTTGCGGTGCTCCTGCAGACTTGTTGTAGTACTCATACCTGAACACAGCTATTGTTCCAAGTATACCCAACTGCTATGATTTCTCTTATTCTGGTTCAGTTTGTGCTCCAAACTGCTCCCATTTCATTGTCTTCATTAGCTCTGGTTATTTGATATCTTTGAATCCCCTCTCTTCTCCTTCTCTCTTTTCTCTCTTGCGTGATAATGATAATAATGTGTGAATGAATTCCTCTTTTCTCTTTTTATTCTCCTTGTGTGAGTTCTCTAAATTTTTATTTCTTTAATTTCATTATTCTCCCTAAAATGTTCTTTAGGGTTTACAATTGTCTCCATAATAATCTCTCATTATTATCTTATTTGGCATTTATCCTCCAAACCCATAGGAACTGTGACTCCCATCTCATTAATGTGTTGGTCCACATGGTCATCATAAATTAACTTCTCTAATTTCTAATGTCATATAAGTAAAATGGAATAATACTTAAAAAAATATAAAAGGGGTTATCAGTCCAAAATTTGGGGTATTAAATTTCCCCTCCCCTTAAGTTTTCACCGTCCTCGGTGTTAAATAGTTTCAAAACATAAAATAAACATAATAACTAAAATCAGTTTCTAAGGCTTGCATTTCCTTTTCCATTTCCCAGGTAGCCTCCTCAGGATTATAGTGCTCCCATTGCACTTTTACCTGGACGATGGTTCGATTCCAAAGTGCCACCTCTTTCCGATCCGGTATGCATACATGATCTATATGGAAGTCTCCTTCTGTTTCCACCTGAATCACATGCCAATTTATAATATGCTTAGGATCATATACATATTTCTTTAACAATGAAACATGAAACACATCATGTACTTTAAATTTCGCTGGTAGAGCTAACTGATAAGCAACTGGTCCTACTCTAGCAAGTATTTGGAAAGGACCACAATATCTTGGTGCAAGTTTGGAAACATTGCCCAAACAAAAAGAGATTTTCTTTGCTTTCACTCTTAGGAATACATGATCCCCAACTTCAAATTCTTTATGTTCTCTATGCTGATCTACATAGCTTTTCTGTTTGTCCTGAGTAGTTTTTAAGTTTGTTTTAACTTTCTACACAATGTTTTCTAGTTCTTCTAACAATCCAGGACCCAACACAATCCGGTTCACCGAATCATCCCAAGTCATAGGGGTTTTACATTTTCTGCCATACAAAACTTCGAATGGACTCATTCTTGCAGAAGTTTGATACCCATTATTGTAAGCAAATTCGACCAAGTGTAGGTAATTTTCCCACTGTTTTGGGTTATCCATGACATACAAGCGAAGCATGTCTTTCAAGATTTTATTCACCCTCTCAGTCTGTCCATCCGTTTGAGGATGGTAGGCTGTACTAAAACTAAATTTTGTCCCCAAACTTGTAAATAACTCCTTACAAAAATGTGAAGTGAACTTTGCATCCCTATCGGATACAATTACCTTCGGAATTCCATGAAGTTGAAAGACTTATTTCATGAATATTTCTGCAATATGAATTGCTTTGAATGTGGATTTCACATGTATGAAATGAGATGCCTTAGTTAACTTGTCTACCACAACCATAATAGCATCATGTTGTTTGTTATTTTTAGGCAACCCTATGATGAAATCCATAGAAATAGTCTCCCATTTCCATTTTGGTACAGGTATAGGTTGTAATAAACCAGCCGGGTGTTGATGTTCCACTTTCACCCTTTGACAATCCATACACTTTGCTATATACTCAGCAATTTTAGACTTCAAGTTGGGCCAGTAGTACTATTTTTTGACAGCTGTTATCATTTTCTGATAACCTGGATGGCCAGAATATGGCCTCTTGTGAAATTCATCAAGAATCAATTGCTTTAATTCTATCTGATCTAGTATAGATAATCTGTTTTTGAATAACAACATCCCATCTTTTGATACGCTGTAATATGTTGCTTGCTGTTCTGAATTTTATGCATGACACTTTTGCATTAAATTCAAGTATTTCGGGTCTTTTTCAATTGTTGTCCGTACTTTTAATGCCAAATCAGATTGAAAACTGTTAACTGAAGTCATTGTTAACATGTGCATTCTCCTACTGAGAGCGTCATCTATTTTGTTTTCATTTCCTTTAATATGCTGAATTTCAAAAACAAATTCACTTAAGAAAGCTATATTTCGAAAAGATATTTCATCCCAATGTGATTAGTTTTAAGAACACATATTTTCCCAAGAAGATAATGTCACCACATCTTCAACGCATGAATTATGGCAACCAGTTCTAAATCATGCGTTGCATAGTTTACTTCATGCGTCTTCAATTTTCTAGATTCATAACCGATTACAGAACCTTCTTGTGTTAACACACCTTCCAATCCATTCTTGCACGCATCCGTGCATACTACAAAGTCACCATAAGGATCAACCACCTTTAGAACAGGAGTTGAAGTAAGCAACTGTTTCAGCTTCGCAAAACTATCTTCACATTTGGCTGTACAAATAAACTTGACTTCCTTTCGCTGAAGGGATGTGATAGGATGAGCCACTTTGGAGAATCCTTCAATGAATTTCCGACAGTACCTAGCTAATCCCATGAAAGAGAGGACATTGCTTACATTTTGGGGAGTAGGCCAGCTCATTATGGCCTTGATTTTATCTGGGTCCACAGCAATACCTTGGGATGATATTATGTGACCTAAATATTTTCTTTGGTCTTTGTAAAAATCACACTTAGTTAGTTTTGCATATAACTGATTTTCCCTTAAGACTTGCAACACTAACCTTAAATGTTCCTCATGATCACTTTCATTCTTTGAGTAAATGCGTATGTCATCAATAAACACCATGACAAACTTATCCAGGTACTTACTGAAAACATTATTCATAAGGCACATGAACGTGGCAGGTGCATTCATTAAACCGAATGGCATCACCACAAATTCATAATGTCCATAACGAGTACGGAAAGCTGTATTATGCACATCTTCTTCTTTAATTCTGATTTGATGATAAACCAACCTTAAATCTATTTTTGAAAAGACGGTAGCACCTCCAACTTGATCGAAAAGATCATCAATCCCTGGCAAGGGATACCGATTTTTGATAGTTACTTTATGCAGCTGTCTATAGGATATACATAGTCGGAAAGTGCCATCCTTATTCCGCACGAAGATCACCGGTGCTCCCCACGGGGTTACACTTGGACGGACATAGCCATTTTCTAACAACTCCTGCAATTGTGCTTTCAATTCTATCAATTCAGGAGTACTCATCTGATAAGGTGCCTTAGAAATAGGTACTGCTCCTCGAGATAGGTCTATTGTAAAATCCAGTTCTCTACTGGGTGGAAAATCAGGAATTTTTTTGGGAAACACATCTCCAAATTCAACCAACACAGGTTGTTTTGTTAAATATGAAACTTTACCTTTTCGATTTTCTACTAAGTGGAAAACATAGAGTTTACACCCTTTTCGTGCATTTCTTTTCAACTGTAGTGCATAAATTTCCCTTAACTTTATTTTCCTTACTATCCCTTGAATCTTTTTAAACTACCCAATATCATTCACAAAAGTAACCCACTTCTGATAAAAATCTAGGACAGCTTTATGTTTTTCCAGCCAATCCATACCGATAAGTAAATCGTAAAATCCCAATGGAAAATAATTTAAATCTAAACTAGTGTAGATTCATTTAACTTTAACGGACATTGATTTACTACTTCAAAAGATTTTCTTTTTGCTCCTATGCCCATTTGAACCAGCCAAGGCTGCATGTATTTGTTTTTGCTTAGTTTGTAGGACTCACAATTTTTTGGGTCTATATAACTTTTACATGCTCCAGAATCAATCAAGATAGACATAGGTGTCCCGAAAATCATACCTTCAACCTTGATAATAGAGGCTTGATGTTTTGCTTGTCGATTGTTAAATGCAGCATAAATTTTTGGACTCCTTGATACATCTTGAACTATAGAAGCCTCTTGCAGATTGTGAACTGATTTATTTTTCTCCTTCCGATGAGGACATTCATACCATCTATGATTTTATCTACAACCCCAGCACTTGATTGGTTGTTTAGATGGTGTTTCTTCCAGATTTCTTGTACTTTCAGTGTTAACCTTCTTAATTGGTGGAACAAAGTTTGATTGCGATTTGCTTCCATCGAACTTGTTGCTGAAAGGTGCACGCATAACTTGATTTTTGAAGTTATTGGGATTGTGACCTTTCTGTCTACTTTCAGACTTTGTTTTCTTCTTTTCATTCCACCGCTTAGATACTCCGGCCTTATTCTGAATTTGCTCATAACAAAACCTATCCTTTCTGAAAGCATCTTCTAATGTCTTCGGATCATCAAACTCTATCCGGTCTTTGAAACTAAAAGGTAAACAATTCAGGAAACGTTGAATTCTAACTTTTTCATCTTGAATGTAGGGAATGCACTTGAGTAATTCTAGGAATTTTTTGATTAATTCCTCCATATTTTGTTGTCCCAGTTTTAGGTCGTAAAAATCTTTTACTTTCCTATCAAATTACCTTTCAGACAGATATTTTGTTTAAAGAAAGTCGCAAAATCTTTCCATTTCACCTTTTTTCTCATTGATAGCTTTTGTTAGCTTAAGGTCATCCCACCATGCCGAAGCTTTCCCTTGCAGATTGAAAATAACAATTCTTTCTTTTATGAGACTAGAATAGTCAAACATGCATAAATATTTCTCCATGTCCCTAAGCCACAGTTTTGCTTCTTATCCAGTATTAATTTCCCCATTGAGCGTAGGAGGCTTAATCTTTCTCAATTCTGAGTGTAGTAGATTCATCTTTCCAGTTTTCCTTTTCTTTTTAGGAACTGCTACACCCAAAATCTACTCATCATAAGATTCAGTGTATACACCCCTGAAGATACCTGGACTAAGTAATCATCCTGGGAGGATTTCTACCCAATTGTGCTAAGTTTTGAAGGGTCGTCGCAGGCTGCACACTAGCAACATGCGATGTCGCACCTTGCTCCATTACAGGGTGCGACGAAGTCAGTTAGATGGAAAAAATAGCTTCTTCGAGGTCCATCTCGAAGCTTGCTGACTTGGGACCCTATCCCTGACCTATTGGAAGAGCTGGCACTCGGTTCCTAAACCTTTGGAGAGATCCCTTAAGCCTCTCCTACCATCTCTCAACTTATCCTATCCATACCCTATTCATTTAGTCCTATATAAACGAAGCTCACTCCCATCCCCAAGGGAGGAAAGCTATGGTATCTACATGTTGGTGAAATCGCACTTAGAACATCTCCACTCACCTATTGGATAACTCATACTTCCTTGGAATGATATGGCAATCGGCTTTGTCGGAAAAGGGTTACAATGTTAAGCCTTGGTTGTAGTTCTATATCTCTATTATGTACTCTTCTATTTGTAGTAATACAAATGCTTTCCACCAATATTGTTCATGTGTGTAATGATATTGAGTAGTTTACTTGCTTAACTATTTACTTAGATTTCTTATTGTATAGATGTCTTTTACTGGTTTCTCTTGTTTCTTATCTTGATAGGTCTTGCAGCTTGAATCTGACGACCGTGAGACGTGGAGCAACATTCAGGAGAAAGGATTGCAAAGTGAAAGGTAAGACATCTAGTACTCGATCCTTAAGTAGATCTAGGAAATGCATTGGTAGTCTGTTCTATTTTTTCTAGACTCACTTTGAGCTAGGGAGATCCGGCTCGTGTCCGCTCGAGTGGATTGTCCGATAACAAATCTAGCCTCGCTAGACTATTTACGGAAAAGGAACTGTGCCAAGTTTACTTTTTCCTTTGTCGTACTCGGTCATCAAGCATGACAAAGTTGTTCATGGAGTCCTTTTTAAGCTCTTTTCAGACTCCCTAAATAGGAAAAGATTGCCAAGCGAACTTGATGCTTTCACGCTTGTAAAAGCATTTGAATGATCGTCTTTCTGGTGATAGTTTACCCCTTTTTCGGACCAGGAAGCACTTTTTATGAAAAAGGAATACTCCAACCAATCATGACTGGAAGAGTCCTTTCTCGCGTTGTTTTACCCTTTTTAGGGCGATGAGGCTAACTTTACGAAAAAGGACCATTGGAGTCTTCTTTAGTTCTTTTCAGACTCTCTAAACATGAAATGACGACCCAGTTTACCTTCTATGGACTCGTTAAAATTCTCACATTGAAGGGCCCGTCATGGGACGAACCCCTCCTATCCCAGGTTCAAAAAATATTTGGGATTGGATTCATCTATGAGATGAGCTATACCGAGCATCTGGTTACCCTCATCAAGCTCGTAAAAAACACATGAGGCACTCATCATTCATGATGGGGAAAAAGGAAAGCGTTTGTGTTACATACCTTATTAGTGGCAGTATGTAGTCGTTCTTGAACATGGCACTCATCTGCATTTTCATACAGCACTTGGATCATCCGTTTGTCCTCGAGTTCTACTTATTTCTTGAGTATTATTACTCCTTTGAGTCATTCAAAGAAAAGCTTCTATCATCAGTCGCTTTGAGAATTTATGTCGCACTCGTCATGTCAATATTGCCAAGTCATGCCATGCCCATGTTCAAAAATATGTCTATCATTTATCATCTGTAGTCAGTACACCCGCCATCACATCGGTCTACTCTGAGTTAGGCTTGCATGTTACTGTACCATTCGATCTACCCTATACATTTTTGTTGTGTTTCATGTCGATTGATGGGGGATTCATCATGGCCCTCCTTCGATGGATTCATCCTTGTTGAATTCAACACATCATCTGAGGATTGAATCTAGAAACCAATCAAGTACCTTGGCCTTGCATGCCTCAATGGCAGGTTACCTCGCTTTCATCATGAGTTTACATCATTGACTCTTGATTGAAAGATTTCATCTTGCGTTCGACTTCAACTCATTTATTCACGCTTGATGATATGTACTGTGATACCTTGGGAATCATTGACATCAATGGTGATCTCCCTCGCACTTGTTAACGGTTTACATCAATGACCGGTAATCAAGTGGTTTCTACCATGTTCGACATCAATACATTTGTAATCACATGGATAGATTCGTATCATTTGCGCGTTCAGCTTGAAGACACCGGAGAGTCATGTTTTACTCAGGTTGCGATGGAGTTTGTATTGAGTTATATCACACGGATCCACACTTGTACTGGTCGTGGATGTGTTATCATCTCATCATGAATCTACGCTTGTGTCTAGTAGCCATGATTGTGTTCAGTCGGTCATTATTACCATGGATCTGCAATGTATTGGTCGGCAGCCATGTTGTACTTCATATGAGATTGTCAGTTCAGAGTCAGTTGTACTGTAGTAGTGTCCTTCTCCTGACAAGTCTATTGCCATTACTTCTATCAAAGCACTTCACCTGTCTATATTCAATAGCTTCATGCTTTGGGGGTCATTCTATTACACCCAAAATCTACTCATCATCAGATTCAGTGTATACACCCCTGAAGATACCTGGACTAAGTAATCATCCTGGGAGGATTTGTACCCAAGTGTGCTAAGTTTTCAAGGGTCATCGCAGGATACACACTAGAAACATGCGATGTCACACCTTGCTCCATTACAGGGTGCGATGAAGTCAGTTAGATGGAAAAAATAGCTTCTTTGAGGTCCATCCCGAAGCTTGCTGGCTTGGGACCCTATCCCTGACCTCTTGGAAGAGCTGGCACTCGGTTCCTAAACCTTTGGAGAGATCCCTTAAGCCTCTCCTACCATCTCTCAACTTATCCTATCCATACCCTATCCATTTAGTCCTATATAAATGAAGCTCACTCCCATCCCAAAGGGAGGAAGGCTATGGTATCTACATGCTGGTGAAATCGCACTTAGAACATCTCCACTCACCTATTGGAGAACTCATACTTCCTTGGAAGGATATGGAAATCAGCTTTGTTGGAGAAGGGTTACATCGTTAAGCCTTGGTTGTAGTTCTATATCTCTATTATGTACTTCTCTATTTGCAGTAATACAAATGCTTTCAACTAATATTGTTCATGTGTGTAATGATATTGAGTAGTTTACTTGCTTAACTGTTTACTTAGATCTCTTGTTGTATAGATGTCTTTTATTGGTTTCTCTTGTTTCTTGTCTTGATAGGTCTTGCAGCTTGGATCTGACGACCGTGAGACGTGGAGCAACATTCAGGAGAAAGGATTGCGAAGTGAAAGGTAAGACATCTAGTACTCGATCCTTAAGTAGATCTAGAAAATGCATTGGTAGTCTGTTCTATTTGTTCTAGACTCACTTTGAGCTAGGGAGATCTGGCTCGTGTCCGCTCGAGTGGATTGTCGGATAACAGGAACAAAATCTTTGGAGTCTTTGCTGAATGACTCTTCATTGCTGATATCCATATTAGAACTCACATAATTTCTTGGAGTAGCAGTCTTAAATTTGAAATTTCTTTTCGTCACTGACTTTTCTGCATGTTGTTCTTCTTGTGTTGGTATATGACTATTTTCTTTCTCAGTTATATCTTGTAGCAGAATAGCGTTAATCTGTCACGTCCCCATCTTGACCTTATCACATTAAAATTGTAAATGATGTAATCTTGTTATATAATCGTGGTGAGGAGCTCAAGGCCAAGGCCCCGTCATCGATTTATTGATGCATATGGTTTACGTGCTAGCTCGACACAATGGAATTGTAAATATCATGTAAATATGCATTTAATAAAATACCCACAACTAGCTATGCAATGCAACAAGAGATGGGGGCATGATTTTATAAGGAATTGGGAGGGAAAACATTCAAACCTTTGGAGCCAATCAAGTCAAGCCAAGTGTCAATGAGAGAACCAATCAAACCCTCAACTACCCATGTTGACTTTTGTACCCAATCATTGATTTCTCCCAAGAGTTGGTTGAGGTAGTTAATGCCTTGGGGAATGAGAGGTATGGCTGTCCAAATTCGGGTATGGGCAAGCCACCCTGCATGGAAAATCACATTTTGCTTCTTGGGCAAGAAAAGAGCCATGAATTGCTCCCCAACCCATTACCCATCAACTAGTCTTCCTCCCTCACGAGTTTAGAGCTACCTGGGTGTTTTCCAGCCATGTTTGAGGTGTTTTCCTTCATTCTCCCAGCTGAGAAGGGCATTTTTTTGTATTGTATACCAGTGGGGAAGAAGGGGAATGGAATTGGGGTTCCATAGAGACCGTTCTTGCTGTTAAATGTTGAGAAAGTTGGGGAGAAAACGTTTTCCTCCCTGTGAATGTTTTTCCCCATCCCATAATTCGTTTTTGGATGGAAACGATTTGGGGAAAGCCCAAACCCATGGCCATTATGTTGGTAAATCCATTGCTTTGGCTTGAGCTTGAGTGTAAGCCTCCAGGGTTAAAATGTAGCCTGATAAACCCAGTTGTGGACTGGCTTGGCTCAGAGGAAATGATTGATTGGCTGTGAAAGAGTGAATGTCCCCTTTTCCTTGTAAGAATCATTCCCAGCTCGGGGGTGGCAGTTGTGTTGAGAGATTGATGAACACAACTTGCTTATGGTTGGGTGGAATGTTGCAGCGACATAGCTAGTTGTTTGGGACAATTGCACAATAAAGATAAGTGTTTTTCTGTCCATATATTACTTCTGCAATGTTTAAATTGATGACTGTTTTTGATATGCGGTATGCATGAGTAATGTGTGTGGATAGTTTTTATCCCACTGTGCATGTTTAATTGATTTACATCTGCACTCTCTTGAATTTATGTGTATGAATCTAATGCATGGGCTGAGTTTATGTAAAAGCCTAGAATTTGGCATCATGTTCCCTTCCTTGCCTTGGATAGATGGGTGGGTACGTGACATAATCTCTCACTGTTCCTCAAAATTCTTAATATTATCTTCCTTAATGCTCAACAACTCAACGTTAAGACTTTTGACAGTTTCCAACATTTCACTAGACGCTGTTGCTCCTTCTGGAGAGTTCAGATTGCTTCCCTGTCTACTCGCCATGTCCCCTTGCAGACTAGATGTTTCCACAAAAATCCTTTCTTCTTGTTACGCATAATCCATTTTCAATTATCTCTTGTTTCAGCCCACACTTCTATCTATGTGTGATCAACAATTATTTGTTAGACAACATAAACAAAAATGCATCTGCTCACTAAACAAGAAATAGTATGCTACATAAAATGTTTTTTTATTTATAAAGTAGTATTTAACGTAAGCGAACCTAAATGTCCTAATGTAGTTACCGTAGCTTTGATACCAATTTGTCATGTCTCTTCTATGCCATTTTTTTTTGTTAAAATTATCTTAGCTAAATAAATCTCAAAAAGCTTGCGATTTAAGTTTTGCTATGACCTGCTAGCTTTTAAATACATAAGTACTAAAATTACTATTACTTAGGTTGATTTTTACCTAAGTGACAACATATAAATATCTTCTATATTGACCTGTAACCTATACACAACCATGTTTAACATAAATAACCAGTTCCTATGCAAACACAAAGCATATCAACTAAATGCTAAATGTTATACTACCATAGAGTATGGGTACAAATCTCATTCGTAGCATTTGAAAGAACTAACACCATATTATAATTCTAATCATTATTACTATGTATCATAAACCTTTTGTTTATGCAATTACCAACCAATTTTAACCAATTTTAACATATAGTTATACGTTAAAATCATTTCACTAACATATACCCTAAATGCTAACTCTAAACTATACCCTAGATTTGTTCTTTTAAAAATCTAGGCACATTAATAAAGCATATGCACTTTTGGTTCCCCATATGTGAACCAAGCACACATGACGTTCTTATAAGCCACATATTGTAATATAAATGGTAAGAAACTACCATATCAACATAAAATCGAACCAAGGTTATAAACGAAATCACATTTCATTACTCACTCAATTAAATAACCCAAATTCGATTATGGTTTACCCATCATTATGTAGGTTATAATATATAATATATATGTCATATAACTATTGCACTAATTCAAGGAATGTGGCACGTTAAATTTATATAACAGTTGGACCGTAGTACGTCTTGATGCCACGCAGGATTAACATTGATTTTTCCAACGTTTTAAACCCGTGGCAATGCTTCCCACTTGGCAGGTTGACTCCACGCTCGGGCTGCACCAGTGGTTCATGACTCAACAATAATATTGTGGTCACGTTTGCAAGTCGACTCCAACGAAATTGCAAGTGTTGCATCCTTGTCACTCTGAAATAAATGACCATCACCTACTCCATTAATACTACCCTGGCTCTCGACTGTCGATTGCTATCCAGGCATCGCAGCTTGGAAATGGTGAACAAGTTATACCTGCGATCTTGATGTTTAAGTCGTGGCGGATTTCACACCCATCAACCATACTTGGATTGGAATTAAACTCGTAGTCACCAGTTTCAGAGGTGATATCAACCTTTCAGTCTCAGTAACTGCAACATTTGGTCTTCGAGAATTGCATTCGTGCTACGACAAGGTCTTCGCATAACGCTTCTGCTCTGTGCAGAAGGATCATGCGTCGAGCAATAGTGGAAGGGCTCAACTCTACTCTGATCCAGTGAAACAGACGTGGAAGGTGCTCGGTGGATCACCCATGCATGCGAAGGTAAGAAAAACTCAACGTCTCTTTAACATCCCCAAATTTCACAAAAAATTAAATTTTTTTCGTATAGTAATAAATGCTAATATTAATATTGCGAAAGTATTTATTGACAGTTTTAATCCCTTTTAGTAACAGATCAGCTGTATGTTAAGAAAGATGACACAAACAATTATGAGTTGTTTTAAAAGTGTCGTAACAACATGATGTTGTAATTATTGCACTTGTGACGTACTCAACTCAAATACATGCATTTGTCTGGATAATTATGCTATTTGTTTTATTGCTATTTATTTAATGAGCTGTAACGACACTATGCATCTATCATTCTTTATCTGAATTCAATGTTGTAACATTTTATTGAAATACTATGTATTAACTTAGTCGTACGAATATTTTATGGTTACCTATTCGAAGTATACGTCGACACTTATTTTATCTCTTGCTATAATATAACTAACCTTTTGTTTTCCTTTTTGATGAAGGGGTCCTATGGGTACCCTGAGGCTTACTCAGCTATTATATAGCTAACGCTCTTACTATTCCTGTACAGATCACATGTAAAAGATTTGATACCAGACCTTCAAGGTTTTCAACATCCTACCATGCACACAATTAACGTTTGGGGTCCAGGGTACACACCCTAGCCATCGCTACAACAAATGATTTGTTTACATTATGCTCAAAAATATCACTATTCTATTTACAGTTTCGCAGATAGAGTAATTATCAGTATTTATTTGTGAACATTATTATCATGTTCCAAAACATATAATTTTTATGGTTTCCATAATGTATTTTAACTATATGCCAAGATATACATATATAATTCATGGCCTTGGCATAGAACCACAATTATGTACCAATATACTTTTAATGTTGTAATGTTATTGAATCTCATTTGGTAACTTGACAAGTCTTTTAACTATATACAAATACATTTTATTTGAAATTAATGGATAACTGAGTGTTAAAATCTTCATGGCATAGTCCTCGTGAAGGATTGTAATGATACCATTTAATGATATGCCAAAAAGTGAATTATACTATGGTTTTACATAGATCTTTATATGATGGAAAAAGTTATGAAAACGAATCTTGACTATAGTCATGGATAAAAGATTTAAATGATAGTGGATTACACTTTGACAAGCCCACGTGAATGGCGTAGGGTTTTGGCCCAAAACCCTAGCCATGCATTGAATGGTATCGATCAAAACATAACTCAATTCATTCATTTGAAATGTGAAATGCTAGAGGTAGGGGTGGCCGACAGGCTCCCAGATGCTTAGGGTTTGAATGCTTCACGCTATGTTCCAGGGTTTCGATGGTGGATCTCTTCATTACAGTTGGAAGCTTGGCTGCTTGGTGCCTGCCATGGGTAAGCCATCAATTTACAGGGAAGTGTAGTTCATTTATTCCATCAACTTTTTTGATATCGTTACTAACCTCAACTTCTTGCTTGGCATTGAACGCTGCATGACAGGGTAGCCTTTCGGCTAAGCTCGTGGCTGTCACCTGGGAAACTTCTTGGTTTAAAAAATGGGCCCTGGTAAGCCTCGACGGTTCTCTGGATACTCTGAAACATGGTTAGGTTCTGTGTGTTCAAAATTGTGTTTTGCACGAAGGCTGGTTGTGTGGCTCCACTGTAACTACTGTATTGAGTTTGGTTGTTTTGAATTAAAAGGTGGTAAGTCATATGGAATTTTGTAAAGAAAAGGGTGTTGAACCCTCGGGCCTTTGGCTCGCGTTGGCTTCTCAACGTTTAAATGGAAATTTCTGCTTGGTTATTAAAGGCCGTGGGTACAGATTTTAAAATGGTTTACAGTGATGCCCTCGAGCTACGGCTCTAGACTAAATGAGATGTATTTTGAGTAAATATTATAGATAAATGAATTAGTTCTTTGGATTCGTTTTCTGGGCATTACCCAACCCCTACAGTAATCTATGTAATTTAGATTTTGTCTGCGTTTTTAATTAGTTACTGTGTAATAATACTAATTGATGTATAATTTATAGTTTTCAAAAATTATTTGTATGCAATCGAAGGTTTGGGAAAAATGCCCCAAAGTTTATGAGCTCGGCACTAGTAGTGAACGAAGGGCAGATCCCTGTTGTTCGTAGCTTGCAGAAGGATGTTTTATTTAAATGATTGTTTAGCTTTAAAGTTGGTTTCCACCAAACCCCTATCCCTATCTATAAATTATTTTATAAATGCTTGATGGCTGGGCGAGCACATTTAAGAGACTCGAACCCGTAACCATTCCTTTGATATTTGATGTGTATGGTATCAATACCCTCGATGGGTGACATCGTTCTCTGTCTAAAGATGTGTTTATTTTATAATTAATATTGATAATTACTTACAGTGTTATTGTAATGTGATACAACACTAATGTTGAATACTTTCTTTGAAATGGAATCGTTACAGAGTTAATGTTTAAAGATTTTATAACACGTAGTGTTTACAGGGTTTCGTCCCTAACTCAAGAATTTTATTTAAAGTCTGGAAACTAGTTACACGGTTAAACCCTAACTATTCATTAAGCTTGTAATGTGGTTTATTAGAAGGAATTTCAACAGTATTAAAGATTCATCAAAATGTATTAGTTGTGGAAGTGTTCGATTTGAAACTCTGTTTAAAGTTTATGCTATACATAGTTTATAAAATGCAGTACTTGTATGTTCATCTAGGCTATCGTGCTTCTAACATGAAGACTTGGAATCTGTACATTTTTCTAGTTTAATTTATAACTGTTCTGACTAGTTTGATAGGAAATAATTATGTTTCTTTTATATATTCGTACAGTGTGGATGAAATGGTTATTGCATAACTTAATAGTATAAAAATGGTAGAGTATTGGTTTATTTACATTGTTTTCTATGTATAGATCTATGATGAAATAATCTAAAGTTTCAATTAGGTTTTCACTACTTAAATCCTATTATTTATCCTGATTGATAACATCATTATTGATATAACAACTATTTAATACTGAACCAGGAAAAACTATTTTATCAAAGCTTTCAGAATAATTATAAAGACAGTGATAAAATCTAGAGATTTGAACATTATGCATTCATCTAAGACATCATATTTTATCAATTACTTTATAGAAATAAATCTGAATGTTATTCGAATTTATTTTCATTGTCTGTCCGAGATCATTTAAAACTGTATACTTAAGCAAAACTTCCTTTACTAGAGTACGTCGCTTAAATATGAGTGGAAAAATACAGTGAAGAATTGCATTCATCAATCTATTTCATCTATCATTCACTTATTTTGTATAACTAAATTTATCAATTCAGGAACCAAACATTTAGGATCTCTAAGATATAATGAAGACATTTAATACATTAGCACACAGTCATTCAGAAAGTAAGTTAGCAGTAAGCAAATGAAATAATGCAAGTAGAACCTGATAAATATAGAGGGGGACAAACACCCAAAGGAGCCCGTTCCACCCAACCGTTTCCTGAAGACAACCAATGTTACTTGCCTTAGGACCCCCGAGCCTATTCACTGAACCACCAAGACAAAGATTCTGTGTGGAGGCAAGCTTATCTTTCTGCAACTCAGTAATAATGGTATCTTTACTCAACAATAAAAATTCTGCATTCAGTAGTACACTTAACTTGTTACTTCAACAATATAATAGCTGCACTCAGTAGTATCCTTTCAACTACAGTCTTACTCTAGTATTCACCCTAGCTTTCCCCTCATCGAATCTCTTGTGCACTCCAACCTTTTCTCTTGAAAACTTAGAATGTCACAAGGAAAAGAAATTGCATACTGAATAGTGAATAATGAATAATGAGCTACCTTCTTAATTCGATGGATGTATAGAGTGCCTAGGTATTTGTTCAGTTTTTCAGTAATAATTGAGCCACCTGATCTGTTCCATTTTATTGGGAAACATGACCACAAAAATAGGGAAGTTGCCACCTGCAACAGCTAGAAGTGAATGAAGAAGCTGCCACTTGTCCATTTGCTCTCCACCCCAGTTCATTCCTCCTAGTGGGTCAGTGAACACTCTTTAACAGTCTCCTTTGGATATTTGTATCCTCTTTTAATTATTATAATAAAAATATTAGAGTATTTAATTACAGTCATCCTTGACCCCACTTGGTTAATAATCATAAAAAATTTACGATAACTTATAAAAAAAATGTTTTTCTCACAACATAAAATGTTCATATTTTGGGTATGTGCCAGTCTCTGCTTCTAAACTTCATCACTTCAACCTTTGGTTGAACCTTCTGCAACGTCTAACGTCCACCATTGGTTTTCTTTTTGCAGGTGACGCTCTACTACACCTTCTCTCCACTCCACAGGTAACATGTTATAATGATAATAATGTATTTTGTGGTAAAGGTTCGGTCTATGTACATTTTTACTGACTTCACTTTTTTTTGACTGTCACAGGTAAAAGTAGGAGGAAGATGGCATTAGAACCTTCATCCACAACCGAGATGAAAGGATGAAGGAACCGTTTGACAGGTAACCCGTTCACTCCACAAGTCTCGGGAAAACTCACCCGAGATTAGTGAAGGGTTACTTAATTCGCAGGGTTTCTCTGTTTTCTTGCATGCCTAGTTAAATGGCCGTCTACTTGGTTGCAACCCCATCGTGTAACACTTCGCAAAAGGTCTCTTGACCTGGGGTTATAGATGTTACAAGATGTTTTTGGTTTTTGTCCAACGAGGGATCCTGTAGAGCTCCAGCACGGTTTAACTATTGATTTTGTTATGTAAATAACACACAGAGTCTAGTCGAATCGTTAATGCTTTTGTTGATGCTCTGGGCATAACGTAGACGCCTATTTTTGGGATTTGAAAGGCCCAATAGACCTTCGTGGTCTCAACTATAATATTTCCTCTATTTTTAGTGAAAATGGAACTCAACAGTGTTAGGGTTATTATTGCTAAAACATTCCTGTAATGTACTTTCGGTTCCATAATAAAATGGCTGTGTATTTGTACAGGACTGCTCTTATGCCACTGTTTTTTATTTTCATTTTTCATGCAATATATATATATATATATATATAAGTTTGGAAAAGCATTTAACCCTAGCGAAATATTTATGCACAGAGTTCGTTTAAATTCATGTTTGGCCTCTATCTCTAGTGTTCCCTTTTTTTTGTTAATGAACATGGTTACGGTTTGGTTAGATTCACATTTATTCTTTTAATTTGCAAAGTCCTTTATGATAATATATTTACTGTGTAAATCGTGAAACATCGGGTAACAAAAACCGTGTCCTGTATACGAAATTTACACAACGTTTATTTGCTGGAAACTCGCATTGATGTTGATCTATCCTTTGGGTATTGTTTTAGGTTTAAAAATAATGATCAGAGCTCGACCATGGAGTTCGAGCTCCTATGCTGAAGGTAAAGACATAACCAAATTATCACGATAAAAACGATGTACAATTGTCCAGCTGAAAACAATTAGTAAATGTATTTTTTTTAGGGTTTCGGGTACCCAAACCCTTCCCGTTTGAACATAGCCTTGCAAATAGGGTTATCGTTTTCATAAATCTGTTGGTAGTCTTTAAACAATTACTTACAGGGTATAATTTCCTTTGTTAACGCACATGAAACTAGGGTTAGTCACTAACCCCATTTGCGTTTGGTTTGACCGAGCATAACCATGAGAACAACGATAATAATATATTTACTATTAATTTGTTTTATGTAGATGTGGGTGTTCAAACCCTATCGTATCAATTAATAATGTAATTCCATACTCAGGCTTGTTCTATTGCATAAACATTGTGTATTATTTTCTTGTTATGCGTTGGTCGATTTTCAACCATGGAGCTAACACTCCCATGCCGACACTTAACTGGCATTTGCATATTAAATAAAAAGAAATGGAATCGTAATTATCCTACCTAAATGAATGGCATTAAAACAAAGTTTTGAACAATGTTTATGCATGAAATCTGAGTACTGCAATAAATTTGTTTACAGGTATATAGATAACCCTACATACATAAATCATTTATACCGGTAAAAATTAGAATGATAACTTTATATACTGTAATTACTTGACATGTAAACCTTAAGGTTTATATGTCTATTTTAGATCTGCAAGAAACATATAAATAGGTATATACAATCTCTGTATTCTTTATTTCTACAGAATAGGTGCATCTGAAAACATATAAATCTCTGATTTCTAATAATCATATCATTTCCAACATTGAAATAGAAAAAATGAATAAAATCCTAATAGCACCTACAAGATTATTTTATTCCTAAGATCATTTTTGTTCAGATCTAATGATACAAAACTCTTCCAGAACATATCAGAAATGTACAATTAAAAACCATCTGTAATTGTGCAGAAATAAAATCATTTACATACAATGACCTAATACTTATCTGCAATTTCTGATTGACCAGTGGAACACAGCCACAAACCTCCCAGCCTTAGACTAGTAAGTCTCCTTGCTCTCATGGTCACCCCCGAGCTGAGTTCACAGTCCCCCTGGGTCAGAGTTTATATTTTATTTTCCCTTAACTTGTTTCCCAAGTTATTTATAAAATTTTCGTGGCAGCAGAAAACCCAACATTCAACTCAGTGCTCCTGAGCTCCAGGATGCTCCAGTGACTTTTAAGTCTATGCAATTTAAGAGAAAAATCAATCACAACCTATTCAGAGTATTTGCAGTGCTCCTGCAGACTTGTGGTAGTACTCCTACCTGAACACATCTAGTGTTCCAAGTATATCCAGCTGCTATGATTTCTCTTATTCTAGTTCAGTTTGTGCTCCAAACTTCCCCCATTTCATTGTCTTCATTAGCTCTGGTTATTTGATCTCCTTGAATCTCCTCTCTTCTCATTCTCTCTTTTCTCTCTTGTGTGATAATGACAATAATGTGTGAATGAATTCCTCTTTGATTTTTTTATTCTCCTTTGTGTGAGTTCTCTTAATTTGTATTTCTTTAATTCCATTATTCTCCCTAAACTTTTCTTTAGGGTTTACAATTTTCTCCATAATAATTTCTCATTATTATATTATTTGGCATTTATCTTCCAAACCCATAGGAACTGTGACTCCCATCTCATTAATGTGTTGGTCCACATGGTCATCATAAATTAACTTCTCTAATTTCTAATGCCATATAAGTAAAATGGAATAATACTTAACAAAATATAAAAGGGGTTATCAGTCCAAAATTTGGGGTATTGCAGATGTTAAAGAGGTTATTGAGAAAATCAAATTTCCCACTGGATTGTGTTCAAACATGAAGATATCCTAACAAAGAAAGGTGAATTAGGTGGGGTAAAAACTCATGATTGGCATACCTTCATTAAGGTAATTATTTTGGTGTATATATTTGTATATTGGTGAAACATGATCTTGTTAGTGTTTTTTTTCTCTACTAATTTGGGAATAAATAATGATTGGTCTTTTTTTTTTATATAGTATGTTTTACCTCTATCTCTCCCAGAAAACTTCGACAACAATGTGAAACAAGTTATATATGATTTGGGAAAATACATGACATAAGTGGCGATTTATATGCAAAGTGTAATGTGTTCATTAATTCGTTGTACAACTTATTTTAATTTTGACTACATGCATGTGTTTTACTTGTAATGTACTATATACTTTTTTGTTGAAACCTGTGATTTTCATGCATCATCTGTAGATGGTTGTCATCTAAAGAAATAGATCAAGAAGGTATAAAGTATTGGAGGAGAAAAATTCTCGTCTAATGTGTGAAATGCAAAAGTATCTACCTCCGTCATTTTTCAATGCACAAGAACACTACCTCATACGCCAAGTTGAGGAGATTGAGAAGTGTGGACCTGTACACACAAAGTCAATGTGGATGGTTGAGAGGCACTTGAAATCACTCAAGGATTTGGTTAGACAAAGAGTACATCTTGAGGGTTCTATGGTATATCAAACCATGGTTTATATCACTCAATATAGTCCTCAAATAGCTGCAAGTATTAATCACGAGGATTGCATTTCAGATGTCAACTCCAACAACAAATTTGAAGGGGAGCACCTATTGGGGAAAGGTAGAATGAGGAAAGTGAGATGTAAGTAGATATTGGATATTTATAATACATTTGATCTTTTTTTTAATGTATCTCATACTTTAATATGAAGGTATACCATGGTTACTAATCGTATGTTAATTGTTTTATTTTAATACAACTGGTGCAGAGTGGGATGTGATACATCGCTACATTGCAAACAATCTCGATTGGATGAATATATGGGTTGAACGATGTAAGAATTCTAACAATGGTAGGTTAACATGGGAAGGTGTGTCTACATTGGTCAAAGAAGTTGAACTTAGACGAGATACAAATCTTACTTAGAGGGAAATTGATTTAGCACATGGTTTAAAAAATAAACAGGCAAGCATTTTCACCCATGCTACTTATTTTTTTTTAATATCATTTTATTGATGCATATGGCGTGTTTTTTTCATAATTTGCATAATTTCCAAGTATAAATATGTTTATGAATTGACAATGTTTTTTTTTACGTGTTTGGCATATTGCAGTTGAAACACTACAAGGCCATGTGGTGCAATGGTTGCAAATTTTGCATCAAAAAGTTGGATGAAAAGAGGAAAAATTCTGATAGTGGGATAACAACAATATTTCAGGTTACTAATGTCCACTCTAGGAGTGACAGACATACCCGAGAATCTGAAAATTGATAATATGGGTATTTGCATGATATAATTGGGTGTGACTTTAATTCATTCAAATTAGTTCTATTTGAGGTCAAATGGTATAGGATAAGAATAAATGAACATGATCATGAGAGACCTGTTATTCAACATGCTAATGATTTTACCATGGTTAATACAAGGACTAATAATGTTGAGCCAGGATCAGAGCCCTATGTTCTTTCAATCCAATGCGAACGTGTATTTTACTCGGAGGTTCCAAAAAGATCGGGTTGGTCATATGTTGTTAGATATGATTCAAGAGGAAGGTCGGTAAAGTATATTGTAGTGGAAGAAGATGATATTGAAGAAGAAGATGACGTAGAGGAGCAGTTAGTTCATGAATCAGATGACTACGTCGAGGAAGTTCAAGGAGATGTGGAAGACAATGTTCTGAATGAAGATGCTATTGACGATGTGTCAGATGAAGAGCTTGAAGAAGTCAAACCAAATGTAGGAGACTATGTTTCGGAAGATGATATGTTTGGAATTGACAACATTGATGATGATGATGCTGATATGGCCAATATTTTGAACTTGAACTATGAACCAGATGATATAGATGATGAGTTGGATGAAGAATAATATTAATGATATCAAAATCTTGAAATGTACGAGGTATGCATTCATATGTTTTCAGTTGGTTTGTTCTCTTTCATTTACCTTAAATATTTATTTTCTTAGTTTCTATGTTTGATTGTTATTAATTATGTTTCCTTCAAATATTTAATAGTAGATAGATTGTCCCTATTGAGGAATTGAGAGTAAAGTGAAGGGGGGGGGGGAGGGGCCATATGAGCTTCCACCTTCACGTGGTTGGCCTTGTTTAGTAGAGAATATATTATTTTTGAAACCAAGAGAAGCTCATTCAAGTTTATACCATCGTCGTTTTTGTCATCTTCATTCCATGTCAAATTTCTTTGTTGCCCATGTCTAGTCACTGCAGTATTATGTATTTTAGGTGTTTCTTTGAAAATTATTTTGACATGCACGTCGACGCATCTAGTGCAAGGGAGATAAATTTGATAAACAAGTACTTGATTAATTCCACAAGCTTCATCAAATATTTCTTGTCTTTGTTTTTTTCTCTCATGATATATATTTTTTGCGCTCCATTCACCAGAGTAGCACGGAATCATTGATGCAATGTTGGTTGGATCCTTCTTCTTGCCACCGATACCATGGGTCTAATTTCCATGCATGATGTTCATTTTGAATGACATAGGCGATGAGTATAAATATCAGCACGACCATGACGTGGATGTGTATGTCGGGAATTCTAGGCACGTCAATACGAGAAAGTTCAAATGAAAGTATGATGAGATCGGAGATGCCGGGTACTGGGTGTTTCCATAATATTTGAGTCTGGAAACCCTCCCATATCGTGGAGGCATGCAAACCACCAGTCCATGTCAAATTTCAGTGCATTTAGAAATAGTTTGAAAAGTTTTCAAAGTTGGCCCCATCCATAGGTCACTGTTTCCCATGTCTATTCATTGTAGTACTATGTTTTTTAGGTTTTTCTTTAAAATTCTTCCTGCATGCACGTTGACGCATCTAGTGCAAAGGCGATAACATCGATAAACAAGTACTTGATAAATTGCACAAGCTTCATTATATATTTCTTTTCATTGTTTTTTGATCTCATGATCTAAGTTTTTTGTGCTCAGTTCACTAGATTAGTTCAAAATCATTGATGAAATTTTGGTTGGCGCATTATTCTTGCCACCAATATAATGGGCCCGATTGGTATGTATGATGTTAATTTTGAATGACATAGGTGATGAGTATAAATATCAGCACGACCATGACGTGGATGGGTATGTTAGGAATTCCAGGCATGTCAATCCGAGAAACTTCAAATGAAAGTAGGATGATATTGGAGATGTCTATTACTGGGAGTTTTCGTCATATTTGAGTATGGAAACCCTCCCATATCGTAGGGGTATGCAAACCGCTAGTCCACGTCAAATTTTAGTGCATTCATAAATAGTTTGAAAATTTTTCAACATTGGCCCCATCCACAGGTCATTGTTTCCCATGTCTAGTTGCTGCAATACCATGTCTTTTAGGTGTTTATTTTAAAATTATTTCGACATGCACGTCCACACATCTAGTGCAAGGGCGATAACTTTGATAAATAAGTACTTTATAAATTGTACAAACTTCATCAGATATTTCTTGCCTTTGTTTTTTGCTCTCAGCTAATTTTTTTGCACTTCATTCACCAGAGTAGCTCGAAATCATTGATGAAATGTCGGTTGGCGCCTTCTTCTTGCCACCAATCTCATGGGCCTAATTGGAATGCACGATGTTCATTTTGAATGACATATTAGATGAGTATAAATATCAACACGACCATGACGTGGATGGGTATGTCGGGAATTCCAGGCACGTCAATCCGAGAAAGTTCAAATGAAAGTAGGATGAGATAGGAGATGCCGAGTACTGGGAGTTTCTGTCATGTTTGAGTCTGGAAACCCTCCCATATCATGGAGGCATGTGAACCTCCAGTCCATGTCCAATTTTAGTGCATTCATAAATAGTTTGAAATTTTTTCAACGTTGGCCCCATTCACCGATCATTGTTTCCCATGTCTACTCACTGTAGTACTATGTATTCTAGGTGTTTCTTTTAAAATTATTTCGACATGCACGTCCATGCATCTAGTGCAAGGGCGATAACATCGAGAAACAATTACTTGATAAATTTCACAAGCTTCATCATAAAACATAGCAAATTCAACGTTTTTCTTCATTTTTCAATATGTTTGTATTTGATGAATAATTGAAATATGGTACACCTATTGTAATTAGATGATGCAATTACAAACATTAATAGAGTTGTTTCTTCTGATTTCAAAAATATAGATTTTTTTTAAAGAAATGTCATTTCTTTCTATTTTTTTCTATTTTTCAAGTGGCATAACTGATTCACAATAAAAATAGATTGTTGATGTCTCACTTATAACCTTTTCATTTCTTAATATATTCAAAACAAATATTGTGCACTACTAGAAAATAACCTCTACATTCTTAAAAGAAAAAAACATTATCATTATGATTAGACCTTCAAATGTTGCACCAACGCTTGACATGAAATTTTGTGGTTCACTGACTTTAATAATTTCAAAAAATATTACACAATCCTAAAACAAATTGGAAAAATATCCTTGCACTAGTAATCCTTGTCTCTACAAGTATACTGAGTTTTAATATAGTTATTCCATCATTTAGGTACTCAAAATATGCCACAAAATGAACATATACCTTATTCTCTTAAAAAAAATTACAATGCCAATGTTAGTAAAAATAAAAATTCTTATATTTGTGAAAAACTTCTTGTTGACTTTCTAATTGGTTTTTTCTCAAAGTTCTAATTGGGGTTTCTATCTATGCATACCATGGGACCGAATCTAATGTGTGTGTCTAGCCTCTAACCATTACTTAGATATTTCCATGTTAACCCTAATAATATGAATATAATCTAAAAAATCTATCACATCATAGTGACCTATGGGAAAATATAAGCAAACAATTTCAAGCCCTAAAGGATAAAAAAATAGTCTAAGTTCCAAGGGATTATGAAAAAACCATACGGCCTAAGGATAGCATTAACAACAATAAAATGTAGGTTCTTGAGTTCCACATTCATGATAAATATCTAATATAAGCAAGATTCACGTATCTTGTGGAGTGGGACCCAAGTACCTACTAGCAATTGGCTCATCTTTCTTTTTAAAATCTAGGAAATTTCATGATAACTCTGACGAACCTATAATGCACATATTTGTTGTTGTTATAGAAATTTCCTTAGACTATAGCATTTGTCATTGTATTTCCAACGAACTCGCAATGGAAATTTTATAAATTTTTGGGTAATATGAAGGATCTATAGTGATATTGAATCGGTAGTGTGACGATATATCATTGGTGTTCTAACAAAATGCCCAAGAAATTTTTTGTTGATATTTGAGTCTCATTGTCAAACAAACAATGGTAGTTATGTTTTCGATGTTACGAAGGAATTATGGCATTGGCATTATCTATCTTTACCCACTCTATCAATGAGACCAACCCTACTGACAAGTACATTTTCTACAACAAGCACCTATATATAACCAATTCCCTTGAATTGAGGAATTTGAAGTCCACATAGGTTGGTTAGCATGCTTAAAAATATCCTTAAATTCTACCTGGTTCTATGCACCAATCAATTGTCCTATTCTAACAACCCAATGATTCAAATGCATCCTTATTAAACTTCGAAAACAATTCTTATTAAACTTCTTTTGACAAAGGAAGGAGAGAACATCATAGTACAATTTTGGTTGCAATGTGTTTTCTTAATGAATCGCCTCTACAAAGGGAATATTATATTTATCTGGCCTTTTAACTCAAGTCATTTGGAATAAAATGTCACAATTTCAATTACACCATTGATGCAACATGTTAACCTTGAAAAATTTAGTATGTTGCATTACAAGTGCCCTGACATTAACCTCTGGAAAGGATTCTAGGTTCCACCTTTTGTTTGTTTCCTAAGTTTATCACTTAATGTACTTCAAATGCATAATGTTGGTACAGTATACCTTTGAGTTGTTTGTGTCACTGTTAGTAGGTTGTTTTGATCAATGAAAAACATGGGTAAATGAGTCTATTGCTATCTTCTAATTGGAAACTAAATTCATTAATAAAAACATATATTTCAACTGAAATTAAAATGTCACAATTTCAATTACACCATTGACGCAACATGTTAGCCTTGCAATTTTTTTTATGTTACATTACATGTCACCTCACATTAAACTTCAGAAAGGATTCTAGGTTCCTTGTTTTTTTTGTTTCTTAAGTTTATCACTTAATGTACTTTGGATGCATAATGCTCGCACATGTTATTTTTGAGTTGTCTGTGTCACTGTTAGTAGGTTGTTTTGTTCCACCCTCAATCTTGAAAGCACATGATCAACGAAAAATTCTCGGGTAAATGAGTCTATTGTTATCTTTTAATTGGAAATTAAGGTCATTAATAAAAAAATATTTTAATTAAAAATTAAATTATTTAATAAAAACATTAATATTGGAGGGTATTAATAGAAATAAAACTTCATAAAATTCCAAAAGGTTATTGGAGGGTATTTATAATAAAACTTTAAAACATCAAAAGGTTATGTTTTCACTAAAATGTTGTTGTGTAACGGGCAATGTAGTTCGAAGGGAAGAAATGAAATGATATTCCAAGACTGATCGATAGGGTGTTTCTTCATTTTGTTGAGGGAAAATTCCACCTCCTCTGCATCTGATTCAGACCTGTGGTCTGGTTTTTGTGACGAGAAATGTAGTTCAACGGGAAGCGATTAAACTATTTTCCAACATTGATCAATAAGGTGTTTCTCCATTTTGTCGACGGAAAATTTCACCTCCTCCACATCTGATTCAGACCAGTGGTCTAGTTTGCAATGTGGTGTCGTTGTTGGTGGGAGTGTGGAATTCAATTTCGACTTAGTCGGTGTTAAACAACGCCGTAGTGGTTTCCATTGCACAAGCATGAGCAAGAGCAAGAGCAGGGGGGTTCGATTGGACAATCAAGAGAAGGAGCAGGATTAGGAGTGGCAATGTCTTCGACATGTGGTCGTATTTCCTTTCAATTATTCCTGCAAATCATTTTTTTCACTTAATAGTTATTTATCATTGGCTATAGAAAACCTAAACAAGACTAGGCTTAGACTAGTTTCTCTCTCTCCCATCCGAATCGATTGAAATTTATCCCAATCCATGGGACTGATCAACGTGCTTGTTGATTTGGGTGGGCCTGATTTAAAACGCTCACTTATTTTCCATTTAGGAATTCACCAAATGTGGGAACATTAGAACAATGAAACACTGGAGGTATGGAATTTTTAGGGTATACACACACTGGAATCCATTGCAAGTGAATACATAAGAATAATGAAATGGCATCGCCATAGAAATGACAGAAAGCATTCACGAGGAGGGTCCTACCCTTGTAATTATTTTTCCAAAGACCATACTCTATGATGAGAAGGAACCAAAAATATTAGGATGCAAATTCACATAGTAATCATTTTGCATTCAACAACATAACCTATGTTGGAAAAATATGGTAGTGTTACACAGAGCAACTACATACATGCATTTTCCAAAAAGAGGCAATGGACATGGATTAAGACAATGTGCATGCTACAATTGCATTTCTAACTTTCACAAACATTTCATGGATGATGTAGGGGTGTAACGTGTTCCCCAAACATAGGTAGGCTTGATTTAAAACCCTTGCTCATTTCTTGTTTTACCTTACTCTACACCTTATTTACAAATAGTGTTATATACCGAGCTTGATTGTAGATTGATTTTCTTTATTTTGAACACTGTAAACTTAATGTATAATGGGATTTCTGTTCTGTTCCAAACAACCAAACCCCTACTATAGGGCCATTCGAACAACTTCGATATTACTATTTTTACAAGGACTATGCCCTACTTTTAATAACTTGCGGAGGATGCCGCTCACTAGTAATACTTGTCCTCTACAATTATAATGAGTTTTTATATAGTTATTCCATCATTTAGGCACTCAAAATATGTCCCAACACAAACATATACCTTATTCTCTTAAAAAGATTTACAATGCCAATGTTAGTCAAAATATAGGGATAATATAGGGTTGATAATACTCATCCCATAGATTGACAATGATATACAAAGGTGGCGCAACATGGGGTTTCATCATACTGTGAAATATTAAAATCTAGATTTACTTTTATTACTATCATCACTTTGAATTAGTACTACTTACGAGATACAATTGATGAGTATGCAGGATACAAATTCCTTTGCCAGGATGTGAGAAATGAACAATGACCCATTTGGAACATATTTGTTACAAGGTGATTGAGACATGTGAGAGTTCCAATCAAATATAGGGATGTCCATGAGTAGAAATGGGTTTCCATCTTTGTTATTTATGTGATATGATAACACCTAAGAGATCTATATCTTGAATGCTAGTTAACCTTGTTAAAACTTCACATGTGTGGTGGTGATAACCTAGGACACCTACCATTAACCCTAAGGATAAAACCTAAGTGAGTTTGGGTGCAACCATGGAGTTGGTATTAGAAAATCAAAGGAATTATTAAAAGGGGGAAGAGAAAAGCAACTTAAGATAATAATAATCAAATTAAATAAATTTAATAAATATAAAAAAGTGAGAAAGGGACACATTGATGAGTGAAGGATATGTGGAGAGAAAAGATAAGATAATCTTATTTGTGTCCAACAAATAACCACAAGTAGGTCAATGATATTGTTAGCACTAAAGACCACCCACAAAATTTTTTGACCTCTTTGCCAATTTTGGGTCAACTTTTCCAAACCTCAAATCTTTATGTCATCTTGGCAAGTCTCCCTTAACTCTAAATATTCAATTTGGCGAGTCTTGTAATTTAGCCATAAATTGAATTCTAGTGTTTGATATTCTTGTTTTCATTTATGAAAAACCATCTATATGGAGGCATGCCTTAGGCAAATGTTACCTATTGAATTGATGAATTACAAATAGTGAGACATGTTGTTTTTAGATTTCTTGATGCCAAAGTATACTGCTATAAACAATTCCTAGAATGTGTGGATTAAAAGGGAATTCCAAGAGAAGTGAGAGGTATTCTCAATCTAGTCTCAATGAGGTATATTTTAGCATTGCAATTAAGCAATCTTTTAAAGAAGGGCTATCAAGTATAAGCAATCCATATTTCAGATTCACAGAAAACAAAGGCCTGAAATTAGAAGATTCTAAATTGTTACATTCCCTTTTGAAACACTAAATTCCAATTTCATTAAACTTGGACATATTAGGCAAATTTTGGACTAAGAAAGTGTGAATTTAGACATTGAAAGTGTCAATATCAACCTTTCTAAAGTGCAAAATCAGGTTCTGAAAGTGGCAATATTGGCTTTGGAAAGTGTGTTTTTAGATTCGAATAATGTCTTTTTTGACTACTTATGAACCTTAAAATTACAGTTTTTTGTTATAAAACTATGAATTTCAATTCAAAAAGTGTGAATTTCAAATCAAAGAATGCAAACTTTGATTCAAAAAGTGTGAATTTCAAATAAAAAAATGCAAATTTTGATTTCAAAAGTGTGAATTTCAAATAAAAAATGCAAATTTTCATTTGAAAAGTGTGAATTTCAAATAAATAAATGCAAATTTTGAATTGAAAAGTGTGAATTTCAAATAAAAAAATGCAATTTATGATTTGAAAAGTGTGAATTTCAAATAAAAAAATGCAATTTTTTATTTGAAAAGTGCAATTTTCATTTGTAAATGTTCAAAATTTTAAGGTGAAAAGTTCAATGTTTAAAATATTCAGTCATTGTTTGAATAACAAGTCAATCGGCTAAGTTATAACATATAAAAATGGTTTGTTCCGACTTTCGTTTTCCGACAAGAAGGATCGGTCACCCCTTCTTTTCGTAGTTAATTGTGAAAACCTTTATCCAACAATTCAGCTATATCCATAATGGAGAACACAAGAAGGATCGACCGACCCTTCTTCCAGTGTAGAACTATTATGAAAATAATATTGGGAATAAGAAGGGTCAGACGACCCTTCAATTACGAGGGAATAGTAAAAATAGAACACCTTGGAAGTTATAACATATAAAAATGGTTTGTACAGACTTTCGTTTTCCAAAAAGAAGGATTGACCTCCCCTTCTTTTCGTAGTTAATTGCGAAAATATTTATCATGCAATTCAACTATATCCATAATGGAGAACACAAGAAGGATCGACTAACCCTTCTTGCTGTGTCGAACTATTATGAAAATAATATTGGGAATAAGAAGGGTCGACCGACCCTTCTTGCAGTGTCGAACTATTATGAAAATAATATTGGGAATAAGAAGGGTCGATCGACCCTTCAATTATGAGGGAATTGTAAAAATAGAATACCTTGGAACTTATAACATATAAAAATGGTTTGTCCCGACTTCCGTTCTTTGACAAGAATGATCAACCGCCCCTTCTTTTTGTTGTTAATTGTGAAAACCTTTATCCAACAATTCAACTATATCAATAATGGATAACACAAGAAGGATCAACCGACCCTTCTTACAGTGTTGAACTATTCTGAAAAGAATATTGGGAATAAAAAGGGTCGGCCGACCCTTCATTTACGAGGGAATTGTAAAAATAAAACACCTTGGAGAAAGAGCGGCCGCTCTTTCTTTGAGAATATTTCCACTTTCCAACAAAGTCTTTGAAGCAAAACTTCTATAAATTTTATTGTTAAAATGTTGATATCTAGTATCCCAGGGTGACACGTGGAATGCTCATATTGTGACACGTGTCATATTTTTATTTGGCACATTGAGTATAGTGAGGTTACTAATTTTTTTATTACGGATTTAAAACTTATAAATATTTATTTTTCCAAAATTAGTAATGAAGACGGATGGGATGGATGGGGAACTTTAATGATCACAGTATGACGGGATATCATCTCTGTAGATTTTGCTCGAGTAAGATATCATCTTTGTAGATTTTGCTGGAGTGATTGTATAATTATATAGAAGTTCGTGAGTCCCAGGCCTGGAAATTTACGGCTTGTAGAACATATTTGCTTCACTGGAACGTATTTGACAGGTCTGCTTGGAATTTACCCGTCAGTGTCTACAAGCATGCATAATTTACACCCGTCAAATTGACGTCCACCAAATTCACTTATCTGTCATAAATAAATACTAGTAAAATTATGATGATGTATGATGTATGTGAAGCTCATATATTTTTGATGGAGGAACCAAATGCACAAGGCCAAAATATTTTCTTCGTTTCCTCTTTCAGTATTGCTCAACTAGCAGATTTCATTAGGAAACGATGTCTGCACTTTACCTCACATGTCATATAAGCAACCTTCTTCCATTGACCATATTTTTATATCTAGATTAACTCTCGGTAATTATATTGAGGAGCTGGTCTTCTGCCATTGACAAGATTTATGTCTACAATGAGTTATATTTAGAAGTATATATTCAACAATCTTCTCCCATTGTCCATATTTCCATCTAGATTACTTTTATGTAATTATGTTGAGGAAGTTTCCTACTGCCATTGACAAGATGTTTGTCTACAATGAGTTATATTCAGAAAGGTATATTCATCATTTGACCATATTTCTCTATAAAATACTTCTCTACAATTATATTGAAGCATATAGATGGATTTATTCAAAAGGCTATGCACAACCATTCATTACAAAAAGGAGAGCTTGGGAGCATAAATAGATTTCCTAGCATGGCTTTGTAAATTTAACAAGATGCAAAAAAAACATTCAAATTTTCCAAAATTGAGGTAACAACTCATACAAGTAGGGATCTCTTCTACAAAAAATTCTGCCGCTGAATAGAGGTTTCCTCAGAAATTCTCATGTTCACAGAGGGGGATTCCTGGCAGTGGCTGTAGTGTGACATCCTAGCCATCTTCAAAATTTCATATTTTATAATATCCATTTTCCCCATAAGATCAATCAAATTCCGTTCCAAATCATCAATTCTCGAGTCCTGACAGGTTAATTGCTGAGAGATATACCTCATGTCGTCGACTGACTCTCTGTGCGCTTTGATGCCAAGCAGATTGCCTCATAAACCTTTCACAGGTGTTGTTTGATGTCTTCCACACTGGACCTTAGGAACTTTGTTCCGTCTGCAAGGCCTGCCATTGAACTGAGAGAAGAGGTCAGAGAAGGGGGCGAATCAACAAGATCTTCTCACGGTTTCAATTAAACCTTGGATATGCTCATAGTTTGAAATAAAACTTTGATCCGCCAAAAGTTTCAATTGCAGCTTGCGATCTCAAAAGATTCTTTAGGTAAATGAAATAGTTGTTTAATCCACCAATCGTATGATCCCTAGATTTCCTCCAAACTGTCTTATGAGCATGAGAGACTCTGCGACGACCATAGGTTATATTATCCTCTTCCTCCTGACGATGGTGGTCCATAATGCTCGTCGAACTGAATTTTACTTGTCGAAGTAATTGTAAATAAGTAACTTTACATATTTACATGAGTATCATTATAGTAGCATTACACGAATACTATTCTATTTTTTTAAAATAGAATCATTTTTTTTTTTTAAAATAGAAACATTATTTCCTTTTGTTTTTTTTAAATAGAAGCATTATTTCTTCTCTTTTTTTTAAAATAGAATGAAATCTCATAAAAAGAATGAAAATTGTTTTTAGTTATTATCTTTTTTTAATTAAAATCCCTTCATGGTAGAAGGGAAGTATGAATATAAAATCTTCAACTTGAAATTAAGTTCAGCCCTTCAAATTTGATCCCTGTGCATCACTAGTTTTCTTGTTTATTGAAAGGATTGTTTTTTTTTAAGCAAAACAAGAGAAAATTTGTATTATATACTGGTAAAAAATATTACATCTGTCTTCTTTTCACATTGCACTTCTGAGACAAAAACTACCATATAGAGAAATACCCATGTCTACTATCAACCTTGGAGACTGAACATAAAGCCTTACTATTTGACATCAAAACGGTCGGCACAGAAAAGACGCATCTAGGTTGATAGACATAATAGAAGGATTCCAACAAAATATAAATTGTTTGGGCTAAGATCACATCAAACGATATCCGAAGTAACATCCATCCCACTCTAAACACTATGGCCCATATTCTCTCGTTGTGCCTTAGCTGTTGCAAGGCCCTTCTCGTTTATTCTAATTTTTTCTCTTGTCCATCCTTGCCTTGGTGACCATGCCCATATGATGCTATTTACATCGATCATCATTTTTTCTTCTGCACCAACAACCCATTGTTTCTTTCTATCTAAGCAGTTTTTGTACAAGATCTTCAGATCCTTCGATTCTCCGGTTGGCTTCCACCATTGCACCTCTACTTTGTAAGACCCAACAGTACTAGCATTTGAATCCTAATAAATATTACTAATCACCCTACCCAACAAGATTGCACAATCTGGCTCTGGTGATTGCACAATGACCATTTGGCCCTTTACAACATCCACTCTTGGAATGAATTCATCTCTAGGCTTGTTGCATACTGTTCCAACATAGCAATCCTACAAAGAAGGAACATTTTCCTTCAAATAGGCATCCATAATTTCATGTTCAGATCTTGTAGGTTCACTACTATGAATATCATGGCTTTTCGATGGCCAAAAGTTAGTTGATGACTGATCAACACTCTCGAAGGGACTGTCCAAAGCTTTATATACATCCTCCCAATAATTTAACTTGGGACGCCAAAATTGTTCACATCCCTTCTCAATCCCTCGATTCCAAAATGAAATATATATTTCTAATCCTTTTTCTATTTCTTCAATGTCTGAAGGTCTTTTTGATTGCAGATTTAATAACCTAGGATGTCCCACCGGCAAGTCTACGCTACCATCTGGAAATGACCACCAAAGATGAATAGGAGACGACCAAGCTTCATCTTGAAGTGATGCCCTCCATTGCATGACTGGAATGTCATCTATGAGCTGAAATTTAAAAAAATGGCATTTTTTGATACCGATGATCTTGGCATTTCCATCAAAAAGGTGGGGTTTCAAAAAACTCTTAAAATTGTAAAGTTCATCAATTAGATAAGGGACATAGAAATTTTGATCTTCACATGTCCTATACGTATCCATAATTTCCGAGAGTGAAAATACATCCTTGCGCATTAGATTTACTGATAACCTACCAAAAGTTCCATCTATGTCTTCATGGGTGTGTCCGACCGAGAGGAATCCAACTTCAACTATCTCAAACACTCTCCTTGGTGTTAAAAGAGATAAAAATGCAAATACAAAGTGTTTTTTTTTATCGCCTGAACAATTTTCCATTTGCAACAACAATATGGGTGGTAGTTTTCTATTTGGCATGCATTGATTAGTACCATCAACACACAATACATCATCTTGCATTACATCTTTTCTGTATATCAAACACTTTTCATATGAGTCTGATTGCAATAGAGCATCATGCAATTGGTGCTTAGATGTTCTGCCTTTGTAGAGAAAATCACCATATTTATCAACCACTGGTTCTTCAAGATGCTTCAAGCATTTAGCCAGGGATGTCACAGTGAAATTCGATCCCATCTCTAAAAATGAGAGGCTGAAATGTCCTTGTTCCATATTCACTGATTAATCGTGTAAGATGTGGATATTTGTCTGAATTCTCTTCTACAATTTTATTAATAGTAGCTACCAGTGCAGCAGTGTTCTCCCTAGATTTTTCCAAGCCACTGTTACCATGCACAACTCTCACATCACCATTCAAGAACATGCTTTTAAAATTGTAGAAAGTGCTCCTTTTTATCCCATGGCATTTATACAATGCATTTTGACAGACGTCTATTGTGTCTAGCCTCATTGTAAACATGCTTCTTTTTCTATCATCTCCTTCTTTGGCCACAGGAGCATTTGATCCCATAGAATTTATAACATTCTGTCTTCTTGAATTTCCATTCATACTAAAAAATTTATTCACACATTCAACTATAGATTGAAGTGAAATTTTTTATATACAAATATTTGAGCAACAATGTTTCATGACAATTTTTGAAAGGAATGCACCCTGATCAATTCCATGCCTGTAAGGTACCGATCTTTAATTTCTTTCGGATATTTTAGTTCCAGATTTACGCTTTACGAAATTGTATGGCCTTGTTCCATTACCTTTAACATCTGTATATTCAAAATGGGGAGTACCTGGAAGGACCATCTGTAAAGGACATTCTTCAAAAATATTCCAAAAGTTGACCATATCTTCGTTTGTTTTATTTTTTAGTATAACATCCAAAGGAACATCATTGAGGTCAAGAAAATTGTTTGCAGACCATCTTATAAGAGAGCCTTCAAATACACCACAATCCTCGCAATTGCAGAAGACTTGATGGACTAAAATACCAAACTCACTAGCATCTACTGCTTTGAATTGTACAATGTCTCCCTAAAAAATAGTTGACACTATTCCCCGAGCAACATACTGTGGCTTTAAAGAAAATTGATGTATCAAATTAATTTTCTCTTCCACAAAACTGACATTGTGATTTTCTCTTAATACTTTCAAAGTATTTTCAGATTGATTATTGTTGAAATTGCTTTCAACGGAAATCAATGTTTCTGTATTAAAATCTATGATTATTTTAATCGGCCATACAAAAAACCCTCCATTGCTCAACCTTGGACAACATGCCATACAAGAAAACACCACTTCATCCACCAAAATACCAAAGGATAAGTCACCCAAAAATGTTCCCCCAACAAAATCACTCCCACTCACATTTGTTACAAAACCTATGGAAATGCAATCCTTGCTCTCTGAACACTTATGTAACAACTTAACTTTTCTCATAATAAAAGAAGATTTATTATCAGTTGTTATGATATGTGCTACACTCGATAAAGTAGAAGCTACTATATCATTCACCTCATTCTCGCGAAAAGCAGAACCAATGTGGTTAACGATATCAGATACAAGCCATTGAATATAACCACCAACAACTTCTGACAATGTATCTGCACCTTCTGATGGATAGGGAAATGAAAGACTTGCATTTAAAGTCTTGGTAACATTTACAATGATACATCCATCATGAATGCTGATATTATGCAATATTTTTCTTTCTGGAAAAGAGATTCCTTCAGCAACTTTCAATCCATTCAAAAGCAGGTCCACACATTGTTGAGTACCAAAATCCATTTCATAAACGATATCTGAAATATAAAGTAAGAGGACACATTGTTCAGAACCAAAATCCAGTTCAGAAGCGATTTATGAAATATAAAATAACAGGAGCACATTAAAAATCATATTTATTTTAAACAAAGAATAATTTTTCCACTAGTATATATTATCAAATAAGTCAATTAGAAGGATCGTGTCGATCCGATGCAAGGAAGGGAACATGTTCCAATTATTGCAGTTTTTATGTTTAATATTTTAAAAACAAAGAAGTTTAATTGTTAAATCTTATATCATGGAATATGAGAGGTGCGGGGTCTAGTCGCCCCTAAATGATTTCTTGTTTCCAAATTGGTCCGACCAAGTCACCTCTGTCGTTCCTTACCGAGTGATCGCTGCCAGATTGGGTGGCATTAACCGCTGTCAGTCGACCCTTCATTTACGAGATAAATTTAAAAATATTTAATCTATGAAGGCTATGTCGACAATTCCCGACTTCCGACTTCTACTGTAAATAGTAGGGACCTAGACATCATCTAAGTTATAACATATTAAAATGTTTGTCCCGAATTCCATTTTTCGACGAGAAGGATCGGCCTCCCCCTCGTTTAGTAGATAATTGTGAACAACTATATCTAGCAATGCACCTGTATCCAGAATGGTGAAAGAAAGAAGGATCAATCGACCCTTCTTGCATTCTAGAACTATTATGAATAGAATAATGGGAAAAAGAAGAGTTGGCTGCCCCTTCATTTATGAGGGAATTGTAAAAATATTCAACCTACGAAGGCTAAGATGACAATTCATCTATATCTAAATTGGTGACACCAGAAGAATACTGAGCACAAGAAGGGTCGGTCGACCCTTCATTTATGAGAGAATTGTAAAAACCAGACATCAGCTAAGTTATAACATATACAAATTGTTTGTCATGACTTCCATTTTCCAACAAGAAGGATTAGACACCCGTTCGTTTAGTAGATAATTGTGAAAACATTTATCTTACAATTGAACGATATCCAGAATGGATAACAAAAGAAGGATCGACCGACCCTTCTTGCAGTCTCGAACTATAAAAAAAAGAAAATTGGGAAGAAGGGTC
Organism: Larix kaempferi; assembly: GCA_027924585.1. NCBI lineage: Eukaryota > Viridiplantae > Streptophyta > Pinopsida > Pinales > Pinaceae > Larix > Larix kaempferi. Next base: position 33,024,140 of record BSBM01000738.1, read on the forward strand.
AGACGCCCCTTCTTTTATGAGGGAATTGTAAAAATAGAACTTGGAGAAAGAGCAGTCGCTCTTTCTCTGTGAATATTTCCACTTTCCATCAAAATGTGCGAAGCAATGTTCCTATGAAATTTGTGTTTAGAGTGTCGATATCTACTTTTGCCACTCCTAAAAAATTGTCCCTGGAGGAAGGAGCAGATGCTCTTTATCCTCAGCATCTACTTCCAACACCCCAAAATAGAACAACCTGACGAAAGAGCGACCTCTCTTTCTCTGACAAAAGTTCGACTTGCCAGCAATCTCTTTGTAGAAAAATGTCTATAAATTTTGTTGTTAAAATGTCGATATCTAGTTTTATAGGGGGACACGTAGAATGCTCATATTGTGACACGTGGAACACTCAGATTGTGCCATGTGGTAAGGGAAACCGCCTATGCACCGTGCGAAACCACTCTTGTGGGTTGTAACATTAAAATTCAAACGTTAATGATAAATCAATGGTTAGAATCAAAGCGGAAAGGAATCCGACGGTGGAGATGATTTCCAGAATATTCATAAGAAATCAAACTAAAATGATGGATGATCCAATGGGCTGGATAGCGCCATGGCATATCGACGGGTGGAATACTCTTCTGCTGGGAAAACGTAGGGGAGATAGCCGAGATTCTGTGGGCAGCGTTAAAAGAGAAAAGGTTAAAAAGTGGGCAAGTATCACCATTGATTGAATATGAATGGATGGATCGACGGATCAGAGACATTTCGCGTTGTGGAGATGCGGGGTAAATTGAAAGGATAAGCGGTTGCGAAATATGAAATCGCTATCCACGTGTCGATACATGCGCATTTCGCAAATTGAAAGAGTGGTAAGGAAAACTTCTCGGACGCCGTGCGAAACCACCTCCGAGGGTTATAAAAGGGGAAGACGTGACGTGAGGGTTGGCATTTGACACTTGTCTCATCGAGCGAGCCGAGAAAGTGACAGAGCACACCCTGTTTGCAGACTCGTCAGTGTCAGGTAGGTTTCAAAACTCGTGATGTCATTCAGTTAAGTTATTTTTATAATGCAAGGAATGGAAGAGACTGTAGCTGTTGAACATACCAGGATAGATGATGCTCTAGAAGATAGGGATAAAGATATTTTTGACTGTGTGGTTAAATTGTCAATTACAGAGATAAAGGCCAGATTGGATAGGTTGTGTAAGGAAGGAACATCCATACACAGAGTTTTTCAATCTTCTTTCATATATTTTTGCCCAGACCAAATTATAGGGTTTCCTGAGTTTGTTTCCTGGTGTGTAATGAACTGCTCGCAAAATGAGAAAGTAACCATGAATGCCCCAAAATCCAAAATTATTTGTCCTATTGAGTCTACCGCCGTTAGAATCTCCTTTGAAGTACCTATGTCTCAATACCCTGAACAAGATAATCTTACCGAAGAAGTTGTTCTCACCAAGTACCATCAGTCGTCTCTGGAAACTAAACAAGCTTTTTTAACCAGTTGTCTTAAACCCGACCTTAAAATTCAAGATACTCCTTATCCATTAGATATGAACTTTTTCAATGAGAATACACAGTTGGTGTTATCACATAGAAATGAAGGTTTTGGTCAAAGAGATGACGAGTTATGAAATACCCACTGCAGATCAATGGAAGATGGTAGAAAAGAATGGAAATATGAAGTATAGCTTTCACTCCAGAAGACTTATGTTTGAATTTGCTAGACAACCGCCAACCAACAAAAAGACATCAAAAGTCTATGTTTTGAGAAATTTTGACATGTGTTATTTTATATATTTTCATTTGAAAGGGAAAGGAAATTTACTATATTATATAACACTTTTCATTCTTTTTATTAGATTCCATTTTTTAATATTTTTTATCTACACCATTGCAATAAAAAGTAAAACATTTGTATTTAAAAAAACAAAAAGAAATAGTGTTTCTCTTTAAGAAGTAAAATGTTTCTATTTAAGAAAAAACAAAAAGAAAGTATGTTTCTCTTGAAAAGTAAAATGTTTCTATTAAAAAAAAATAAAAAGAAAGAATGTTTCTCTTTAAAAAGTAAAATGTTTCTATTTAAACAAAAACAAAAAGAAAGAATGTTTCTCCTTAAAAAGTAAAATAGTGAGGTTACTAATTTTTTTATTACGGATTTAAAACTTATAAATATTTATGGGGAACGGTAATTATCACAGTAGAGTAATTGTACAATTCTATGGAAGTTCCTGACATTATGTCTTGTCACGAACGTTTACTTCACCAAGGACTTCACTTTGACAGGCATTTACTTTTCAGAGTAAAATTTACTTCTACGACATCTGTATCATGGTGTATATTTTATTCGTGACAAGACATAATGTTGACTGAAGCATGATGAGATTATTTTCTTCACACGAGTGATATCTACGATTACTCCAACAAAATCTGTTGTCACTGTAGATGATATTTATGACCACCATCCCACCATACTGTGATAATTACCGTTACCCATCCGTCCCATCCTAGTCAATCCATCAACTCACTGGCCACTCACTATATATAGGCTAACCATGCCCCATATCACAGCAAAATGAAATCTTTGGGAAAGCCATGGCATTTTTCTTTACTACGCCTATTCTCTGTCCTTTGTTTTTTTATGAGAAATGCTTGAGTCTTATGATCGCTCCCCAGTTCTCCTCATGATATATGAGCATTTGAAAATCGTCTCCCTTGAAAATCCTCACTACACCATGATATATGGACATTTCGAGCACTCTCGAAGTCCCAATACATGGATTTGTTAGTATGTTCCTTGGCACTAATCACGTTTTCATCAATATTCTTTCTGTCACTCTTCTTTCAATAACCGATTGGTATGCAATGATGAGAGGAAATAGGAATATTAGTAGTCTTGGAAGATTTCTTCTCTAAGACAACATGCACTGCTGCGGTCGTCAACGTTAGGCTTGCAGCAGTTGTCGAATGTTGTTTTAGTACCAGATAATGTTGTCAGCTTCTTCTTCCTTCATGGACACGTTTCTAGACATGATGACCCATTTCTAGCCAAGGAAGAAGCCGGTACCAACTCAAAACACAGTGAAGTATATCTGTTCATTCTACTCCAATTATTTTCTGATTTCTTCGGGACAAAGAAAGGTCTTGTTTGTGGGGGAGAGGCCGGACTCCCAAGTAGGTCCTTCGTTCTACCACTTTGGAGAACATGTCGAATCGTCGTGTCGATCACCACATGTCAAGCTAGTTAGTCACTTCAGTTATTGAACCGACGGGTCGTTATGTATCCATCTGTAAACTCTCTCTCTCTCTCTCTCTCTCTCTCTCTCTATATATATATATATATATATATATATATATATATATATATATATATATATATATAGGCTGTTGAGCCGGATACAGGAGGCACAAAGACATTGACTTGTATATATATATATATATATCTATATATATCTATATATAGGCTGTTGAGCTGGATACAGGAGGCACAAAGACATTGAATTGTACTGTACTTGGTCCTGAGTAATATAAGAATTATTGACTCTACTACCATTACTTTTCTTGTGTTCCTATATATATACTTGCTTGTTTATTATATATCATGTATCACTGGTATCTATATACTTGTGTGTTTATAGAATTTTCTGTGCTTGATGTATGAAACTTTTGGCTTTGCAATTAGTTGATGGATAATTGCTGTTATAGGACTATGTAATCAATGAAATACCTTTGAGGGGCATTAAAATATTCAAATTTGATGTGTTCTTTCTTATCAAAAAGTTCTCAGAATTTTTTTTGTTCTCTTTTCAAACATAAATATTATATAATCAAATAACAGAGAAATCAAAACATTACAAGTAACATAATATAAAATAATATTGCACTACATTTAGGAAACCAAATCACAAGATAAGTTAGAACCTAAAAAAATGTTTGTCCTGACTTCCGTTCTTCGAAAAGAAGGATCAATCGCCCCTTCGTTTAGTAGATAATTGTGAAAACCTATATCCAACAATTCCCTATATCCAGAATGGCGAACCGAAGAAGGATCGACTGACCCTTCTTGCAGTATAGAACTATTATCAAAAGAATATTGGGAAGAAGAAGTGTCGGTCACCCCTTCATTTATAAGGAAATTGTAAAAATATTCAACCTACGAAGTCTAGGCCGTCAATTCATGTATATCCAAAATGTTGAACACGGGTCGGCCAAACCTTCATTTACGAGATAAATGTAAAAATATTTAATCTACGGAGGCTATGTCAACAATTCCCGAATTCCGATTTCTGTTGTAAATAGTAGTGTCTCGGACATCATCTAAGTTCTAACATATAAAAATGGTTGTCCCGACTTCCATTTTCCGACAAGAAGGATCGATCGCCCCTTCGTTTAGTAGATAATTGTGAACAACAATATCCAGTAATTCACCTATATCCAGAATGGCAGAAGAAAGAAGCATCGATCGACCCTTCTTGCATTCTAGAACTATTATGAAGAGAACACTGACAGAAGAAGGGTCGGCCACCCCTTCATTTATGAGGGAATTGTAAAAATATTCAACCTACGAAGGCTAAGACATCAATTCATCTATATTTAAAATGATGAACACTAGAAGAATACTGAGCACAAGAAGGGTCGTCCGACCCTTCATTTACGAGAGACATGTAAAACTATTTGATCTTCGAAGGCTATGTCGACAATTCCCGACTTCTGACTTCTGCAGTAAATAGTAGGGACCAGACATCAACTAAGTTATAACATATACAAATTGTTTGTCTCGACTTCCGTTTTCTGACAAGGAGGATCGGACGCCCCTTCGTTCAGTATATAATTGTGAAAAACTTTATCTAGCAATTCAACGATAACCAGAATGGAGAACACAAGAAGGATCGACCGACCCTTCTTATAGTCTCAAACTATAATAAAAAGAATATTGTGAAGAATAAGGGTCGGCCACCCCTTCATTTACGAGGGAATTGTAAAAATAGAACTTGGAGAAAGAGTGAACGCTCTTTCTCAGTGGATATTTCCACTTGCCAACAAAGTGTGCGAAGCAATGTTCCGATGATTTTTTTTTTCAAACTATCGATATCTACTTTCGCCACTCCTAAAAAATCATCCCTAGAGGAAGGAGTGAACACTCTTTCTCCCCAGCATCTACTTCCAACGACCCAAAATAGAACAACCTGAAAAAAGAGCGACCTCTCTTTCTTTGACAAAATTTCGACTTGCCAGAAAACGCTTTGTAGCAAAACTTCTATAAATTTTGTTGTTAAACTGTCGATATCTAGTTTCCTAGGTTGACATGTGGAATGCCTAGATTGTGCCACATGGCATATTTGATTTTTAGAATTAGTCTAAATATTGTATAAACGGATATTAGGGATATTAATGGTACCATTTCAATATAAACATATGGATTTAAGTAATATAAATTTTTGGAATAGGTATCAGGGATCAAATATGAAAGACTGAACTTAATTCTAGGTTGAAGGTTATATATTCATACCACCCTTCTAGCATGAAGGGCTTTAATTAATATGGTCTTATTACTCTTGATAAAATTAAAAATACCAAGGATAAATTTGCTCAAGATACTTACTTGTTAAGTGCAAAAGATTTGGGATTCAGCGGGTGGTATGCATATGAATGGGATAACTATATAAGGTTCTTGAACCGAGCGTGCGACTGGAGTGTGGCAGCGTGCGACTGGAGTCTGAACCGAGTATGGAACTTGCGTTGGGCTTCAACTGCGACGAACGTAGATGGGATCGAGCATAAAACAAAGCCCGCTGTATGGAACTGTTACCCGAGCTTTGACTGTCGCATCAGAGCTTTCTTACTGTTGTAGGGGAACAGGAACACAAACCCTCAAAAATTCTATCTCGTAACTACTTCCTGGATCTATTGCAAAGATTTCGGTGGTCAGGTAAATACGATGGCAGCCAGACAATGCCTGTGAAAACTTGATGCGTCATATGAAGTAATTTAAGACAAAATTCACCTTTCTTACACACCGACGGGATCAAAATGGTTAATTTATAAGAAATCGATGGTTTAGATTCGAGGAGGGTGTAGATCTGTGGTGGACAGGGAATCCCCTAGGAAAAGGTGCATGTTCTATAACGTTGGCAACTTTGGTGAAATGACCTTTGGTACGTGTTAAATTTAGGACACGACGTCAATGCATATCCGCCACCACCTCCCATACATGATTCTCTATCTCATTAACGCTACCTAGCATGCATTGAATGCATGGACGCGACGTCGAGCAGGGTATAGCATAGGGGAGTGGACTAGGTCGACGGATCTGTGGCGAAGGGACGGTGAAGGATCCAGAGGGGGATATACATTCGGGGAGGTGGGTTCCATGTGGATGAGCTGGATGGTGTTGGAATATCAAGCAATACTGAGAGGGGGGGTGAATCAGTATTACACTATTTTCTAACCCTTGCGGGCATAATAAAGATCTTGGGAGATTTATGCTTCAGGCACCTTGTGGGAATTCCCTTAAGCCCTTGCGGGCATTTTCCTAAGCCTTTGCGGGCATAATACAAGGTGTATTTAACCTTATTTTTCTCTATTTTGGCAGGCCAAAATCTCACACATGTGAGCCTCAAAGAGAGAAATGACACCATAGCTAGATGGCCATATCACTAGGAAACATGTCCATGCCATATGGAGAATTTATTATCACAAGGAAACCTCCTTGCGGGCATTTCCAAATGCCTCTTCAACCTTCATTTGAACAGTAAAACAAGCTTTTTTCTCATTTTGGCAGGCTTGTTTTTTGCACGTGTGAACTCCATAGGAAGATATGAGCTCATGGTTAGATAACCAATTCACCAGAGAACAAGCCTATGCCATATGATTAATTTTATCAGCACCTGAACACCTCCTTGTGGGCATTTCCAAATGGCCTCTTATCCATGTGAGTTTGACACTTAGACAAATTTTTTGTCTTTAATATGTAAAACACTTTTTCCTTCACTTTGGCAGATTGATTTCTTTCATATATGATCACCATAAGTAAAAATAAAAGCATGGATGGATATCTACTTCAACAATGAACAATACCATGTCAAAATATGAACTTATTGACACACACCCATCATCTGGAGGGCATTTGAAAGTGGCCTTCCAAACTGTTGATTTGACACTTAGGACAAATTATCAAACCCTAGGTTAATATGAAGTGATTTTTCTTTTCATCAAATTTGAAGTGTTAGACATCCAATGGATAGGGGCCAACTAGGGGATTCTATCCAAACAAATTTCACCCCTTGGAACCTCTTTCTCTCTCCTCGGCGGGCATTTTACTGGAGTAGTTTAAATCAAGCTGGGAGGCACTTTTGGTAGATTAATATCTTACTTATCAAAGACTCTTTGGAAATAATAATTATATGGTTAGATGCACTAATAAAAACTCTAGAGACCCATACCCTTAGAATAATTTAATCCATCAACTATAGAAAATGGCAGGCATTTTACAAAGGTCACTTAGGCAATTTTATCAGTAATTTTATACTTAGACAATTTGTGCAATTTCTAAGGTGGATTTTTTATTCCACCAAAATATTGAACCAATGCCACTAGATGATGTATTACACCTAAGCTGATTTCACTCTCAGGCTCATCTTCATTTTCCCTAGGCGGGCATTTTACTGAACTTGGTGCAAAACTGCCTAAAACCCTGCTTTGACAGACCTATAACTTCCTCCTCAGACATTCTCAAGACAAAATGAGACCATGGTTAGGTATAAAAATCAACAAGATACATCCTGACCATATGGGGCGAGCATTTACTTTAACCCATGAATTATGGCGGGCATTTTCCTAAGGCGACTTAGGTAGTTTTACTCCCTCTTGTGCAAAACATCCTGAAACCCTGTTTTGGAAGGCTGTTAACTTTGTCATCGAACACCTTTTGTGCAAACTGAGACCATGGAAAGATAGCCTCTTTGACAAGATAGAGCATGATTGTTTCAGATAATTTTTATCATTCTCCCAGGAGGTACGGCGGGAATTTTCCCAATGCCACCTGGACCGGTTTTTCAACACTTAGCTATTTCTAAGAATTTCTCCAAGGTTTATCCTGAAACCTTATTTTGGCAGACTTATAAATTTCTCCTCATAAATGATTAAGGAAAATTGAGACCATGACTATATAGCCACTCTTGATAATTATCAGTGTGTTTTGAAAGTGCTAGACGGTATCTATAATGATGGAGACATTATAATGAAGGATTGAGTGCACGCCCCTAGACATATAATTAAATAGATAAACATATCCACTCATAGTTTCAGGGTTTAAAGATCAGGAATCTGGTTAGTGAACATGTGGCTTCGCTATCCTGGGATATGTATACCTGTAAATTCATCATTACCCTCATACGTCTTCAAGGGGAGGAATGATACGACTATAAGATTGCAACGGAGAAAAACTAAGAGGGATTAATGGGATTGGGTACCAAGAACAGAGAAAAAATAAATGATGCATTATAAATACTCCAAAAATACTCTCCAAGAGAGACCACTTCATCTTCTCCAAAATCTGCTACTTCTTCCACAGAGGATGAAGACACTCCTGGAACTGTGACCAAAGACACAGGTTGGAAAACAACATGGGTTGGAATGGGCATAGTTATATGAGGAATGGAAATGGAAGCCATTGCAGCATTGGAAGCTGAAGGTGAAGAAATGGAAGTGGTGGATGAAGTGATAGGTTTTACAGGAGCAATTAAAACCTGAATCTCAGCTTGCTTTGAAGGTGCAGTTGAAACTTGAATTTCAGCTAGCTCTTGGTGATTTTCAATAGTGGAAGCAGGTTGATCAGCTGGTGTGGATGGAAGAGTGGTAAGATCAGATGATGAGAAAAAAGGTAAAATGGTAGGAATGGAAAGAGGTATGGGATATGTCACAGTAACAATAATTAATAAATATATGAATTAGATCTAACATCACTTGCCTCAAAATAAAACAATACAATTAAAATTGAGTTATTTTAATTCAAAGGATTAAATCATAAGATTGTCCTATCACTGATATGCCAATTTACAAATTGGCATCAAACTACAGATGACTGTTTTGATAATTGCAGAGGTAAGTGATATGAATTAAATAAAGAAATTCATTCAAAACATAGCTTACACACAGATCGGGTGGTGAAAAATCAATCACATAGATCTCATGTACTTAAAAAGCATGCAACATAAAAACAAAGTTATTCAATGATGAACTGGGAAACCATAATTTATCAAAGACATTTGAAAAATATCACAAAAGAGGGTCAATATAAACTGACTGAATTTATTAAGATTGCAAGAAATTACAAGTATCTAATTGGGCATGAGAAGCTGGAAGGAAGTGACTCATCTTCTTCGCCACTATATTCAATGTGAAGCACAGTAACCTTTGGTGCAGAACCTTCGATCTTTTGTTTCTTTACTGGAGTGGTGGCAGTAATAGCTTGATTTTCAACCACTGAACTCATCAGTTCCAAATCTTTCTTCATATCTGCAACAGACTTGATGAGAGCATTGAGAGCAGCCAAGCGCTTTGGCTGGGGTGTGTCCTCAATAGGTGCTTTTCCTTTGTCATTGGTTTGGTAAGTTAGCATCAAAGGAGTGCTAACTTGAGCTATCTTAGTTTGCAAGACAATCAGATCTGTAATTTTAATAAGTGTTTCACCAATTAATAAACATATGAATTGGATCTATACTTATCAGCTTCAGATATAACCAGACAATAACAATTGACTAATTTTACCTAAAGAATGAAAGCATGTATGAGATTGTCTTGTTATGATATGTTGATTGGCAAATTAGCATCTATTCAATTATAATTGTTTATAATTTGCAGAAATAGATAAATGAGTTAAATAAATAAATTCATTCAACACATAACAACACCTGGATCGTATGTTTAGAAAAATCTAACCCACAGATCGATGCCTTCATTAAAATTGCAAAATAAATAGAGTTCTTTTAGAAAATGAAGTGAGAAATCATAATTTATCAAAGAAATTTGACAAATTGAACAAAAGAGATGGCAAAGAGAGACTGACTAATTTTCATTAAGTTTGCAAAAAATTACAATGCCTCAAAGAAACAGAGTATCTCATGTTCTCCTTCGGTGATTCCCTCCACCTCTCCTATGAGATCAAATCCCTTTAAATAATAATTACATCAAATTACAAGGACTAATTTCCCATAAAACAAGGATTACAAAATACTTCTAAACTAAGATCCACCGAGGGATATTCGCCACTTGGCACACACATATAACAACTCTTATATATCTAGATATTTGAACAATTCGAGTGTTAGCTAAGTCTTACAAGCGAAAGAATCAATCTCATTTTTCTTGATCTTGTGGAATGCACGTAGGAAAAGATGGATCTTTATCCCTAGAGTGATGGGTTCCTTGATTAATTCTTCAACCTATGAAATCCGAATGTACTACATCTGTTGAATCTACTCCTTGGACTGGTCATATCTGTTATCAACCTGCTCGATTGTAAGCTTAGGTGGATCAGCCTTTTCGATGAGGTCCATGGTTGGAAAATCTAACATGACCATTATGTTATCGTCTACATACCATCTCTTTCCACATACTGCTTGTGATTTCTAGATTGTTTCCTCAACTGATCCACAAGCATGTTCCCATGCATACAAAGAGATCCTAATCCTTCTGAAATTGATATTGTCCCAAATAGGAATATCTTTAGGCTTGTCCTTAATGTACTTTTGCCAATCAACCACATCTTCAATAGACCTTGTTGCTTCTCCTCTTATTTCATTATGTTGTTCAAGGACATCAGAATGATGCTCAAAAACATTGTATGTCTCCTGAATTTCATTCATGGATTCAAATAAATCAACCAAAAGCTTCCTATATCCTTCATTTGTCTCAATAGCGATTTCCTTGAATTCTTCCATGGAAAACCTAGAGAAAGAGGAAGTAGCTTCCTTGGAAACTGAATCCTTCAACTGTTGCTCAAGAAGTGTGAGCTTCTCAACATAGCCAATGTTCAGCAATTGTAATTCCTCTAGTTGCTGCTGGAGAGATGAGTTTTGAGCATGCAGGTCTTTTACCTGACTGTCATGTTCATTCCTCAACTGTTGAAGTTGATATTGAAGTTGTCCCTCAATTTTAGCTTGCTTATCCTTGAGATTTTGCAATTCTTGTTTCCTAGCCTCAATTTCTTTATTCAAAGAAGTAACTGAGTCATATTTAGCCCATGCAAAGGCTCCCATTGCTACAGTAGTTTCCGGTGCTTCTTGTTGTACATCAGTGGATGTTTTCTGCCATATGACCTGGTTGGGGACAGGGCCCTACACAACAGTCCCTTCCCTTCATCTTTTAGTCCCTCTTTTCACCACTTCCTTCTCAGACCTGCTGTAGAAATATTATCCCAGAGAAACCACAACATCCTCCCCAAATTCTATGACTATGTCCACAGTGGAAGTAGATACCTCATAATTTGAGACATTAGGTGGAGTTTGGGAGAAAGCAGAAGTTGGGATGGGATGGTGATTTGGGTGGTGGACATGGAAGGAGAAATGATGTTGGAAACTGGTGGTAAGGGGGAGGAAGTGGGAGAAGAAGTTGAAGTAACAGTTTTAGAGAGTGAAACAGAAACTGTAGTTACTGATGGTTGTAAAGATACAGTTGGAACTTGAACTTCAGTAACCAGAGGTAATGAGGTAGAAAGTGGAGTTACCAATAACTCCTATGAAGTAATGACAGGAATGACATGTGGCTCAATGATGGTGGATGAAGGAGGATGGTATCAACTGATGAGATGGAAGGGAGTGTATTATCAACTGATGAGGTTGAAAGGGGTGGAATGGAAGTAGGTGGAGTTGTAGAAGTGAGTGCAACATATACTATGGTAACTTCTTGAAAATGGAGATCTGGAAGAGAATCATCCATCACAATACCCTTTAGAAGATCAAAAAAAGTCTGTGGAGCAGTAACCTCTTGTAAGATAGGCACAACAGTTGGAACAGAGTATGGAAGCATCTCAGCCTCTAGATCACTGTCATCGATCAAATTCACCTATGATACAGAGCTTTGAACCTTCTGCTTCTTTGTTGGAGTGTTTGTTGCAACAACCTGTGTGTCCATTACTGAGCTCATTACTGCAAGTTCTCTTTTCATCTCTGCAGCTGACTGAATCAGTGCATTGAGAGTGGCCAATGGCTTTGGATGTGAGGTGTCCTCCATGAGTGCCTTACCTTTGTCATTAGTTTCATAGGTCAACATCAGAGGTGTACTTGTTTTCCTCACTTCCTTGTCTGCCAAATCCCTTTTAGCATTTTCTTCAAGTGAAAGTTCCAGTTTTCTGTATTGCAGAACTTTGGCTTTAAGCTCATGTTGATACTGGAAAATAAAATTATTTTCTTCTAGGTAGGAGAGCTTGTTCAGGACCTCAACAAATGAATCAACACCCTGATAAATAGAATCATTTGGTCATTTTGCTGAGCATATTCACTCTTCATGTGCTCCTGTGCAAAGTGGTTCTTCAGAAAAGACCTAGGATCATGCATCCTCTTTTTGGATTTCCCAAGCTTGAGGGAAACAATATTCTTTCCAAGTAACCCAGCATGGGTTGAATTATGAATTACCAGAGGCTCAATATGAAGTGGGAACTTTGGCCACCCTCTTCTTTTGGCACTAGTGATTTTTGGAAAGACACCATCTGTTACTATTTGATAAGCAACCCCTTCCAACAACATCTTGTCTGGTACAATTCTGGGAAATAGATGGGTTATGTTTCTACCCCAAATCTTGACATAGGAGAAGCATTCTCTTACATACCAATCACCCATAGTAGAGATCAGTTCCTTAGCATTGTCAGAAAAGGTGGGAGCATTCTCCTTGAAAATCATCAAATGAATTGAACCAACAAGGTGGTCAAAAATATCATAAAGTAGGGGGATGAAATTGTCTTCCCAGAGTGCAGAGCAATAAATATGGACATGTGGTGCAGATAGAGTCCAATTCCATCCCATGGAAGGAAACTGGAAAGTAGCACAAAAGATATCCATGATTCAAGCCTAGTAAAAGAAAGTGTGTTTTCTGGAGGCTGGGGTCTTCTGATATTTCTCAATTGTTTCCTTAATCTACAGTGATAGAAATTGAGCCCAATTAAAGGATTATCCCATAGTGAGTACATGGTGAGAAATGGGTTCCCAGTCAGCCTTAAATATTGAGCAATATGGTATTTCGTATAATCTGCAGAGCATAGCTGCCAATAAAGAGAATGGCTCTTTAAACCAGGAAATGGGATAGCATTTATTAGCCTTGGGCATGAATCTCACAGGGTTACTCATCCAAGACTTAAGCATTTCATCAAAGTTGAATTGGGTCTTGCGAAGTCCATGAATTTGGCATTGAGCAATTGGTCGGGTGGTCTTAGGGCATAAACTCTAGCGAAAGCTTCGGGTCGAAAGGAGGTTAACGGTGCTCCAGACTTATCATTGAAAGAACGGTCTTGAGGTTGAGCGTAATCAATTATCCATTTTATGGCGTCAGTCTAGGGAATAAGAGCCGGTCTAGCGGCAATGGCATGCAATTGAGACTTACTAATGTTCAGGTAAAAGGATTGGTTTTGCTGGATTTCAGAAAGGTCATCATTGTCAAATAGAGAATAAATGCAGGCCCAATCTAGGTGAAGAGTTTCAGACACTCTGTCGCTTGTATTAGATAGAATTCCAATGTTTGGGTCTTTGTTTTTTAGTTCCCTTAGGGCCGTTTTGGAGTGGGTAGATTTCGACATGGTTGGGTAGCTTAGAATTGTGATAAAAACAAAAAACAATCAATTAAAGATAATTTTCAACTTTGAATTATCACTAAAACAAAGAAGAATATGTCAAAAAACAAACCTGTGTCGAAGACAAAAGTAAAAATGACAATCTTGGTAAAAATCCATAGTAAAAATCGCCCAAATGGAATTCGTAATTTGAAAAATAGTGAAAAAATCATGAAAAATGTGACTACTTAAGCGATCGGGGGGTCAATCCGGTCCGTAAGATCAAAAGGAAATGACGGCTTAGATTAAATCGTTAAGAGTGGAAAAAAAATGCGGGATCAACATTTTACAAATTTTGATCATGGCTTCCGCAATCCACAATGCAGGTTGCGGGCTGCATAAGTGCAAGTTTGAACAAAGTGACTTTAAATTTTCCGCAATCCGCAACTGGGTAACGGAGTGGTCAAAATAAGGATAAAAAATCAATCTTTCCGCAATCTGCAATGCAGATTGCGAGTTGCAGTCGTGCAACTTTTATTGTTTTATTAATGTTTCAGCATTCCGCAATCCACAATTTGCGGGTTGTGGGTTGCAGAACGTAAAAGTTTATTTACAATGACTAAGTACTTTCCACTTTCTGCAATCCACATTTGTGGATTGCGAAAGCGCAAATCACAATTCTTATTTTCTAAATGCTTTCTACTTTATACAATCCGCAATTTGCAGGTTGCAGAACGCGGAATGGAGAATTCGGTTTTATTAAAAAATTTCCTGACATCCGCAATCCACAATTGCAGATTGCGGGTTGCGGTAAGGGAGTTGCAGAAACGACACAAATTCAAGAAAAATCAAGTTTTCCACAATTTCCTAAACACACAAAAGAAAGTTTTTTTCAGCAAACGTAATTAAATCCAAAGCATGGGGATAAGAAAAGTTAAAGACAATCAATAAAAAACACCCCAAAAATAAATAAAGAAATTTGAAGTTACCTTCAAAAAATAATAATGGGGCACCCATTTATTGATCAAAATGGGATCTGTTGTGCCTACAACAGGCCTTGAACTCAATCCATATAATCTGCAGAGCATGGCTAAACATGAGAAGAATACTCAACTCATTTATATAAAAAATGGTGAACACGGGAAGAATACTCAACACCTATATCCAACAAATCACCTATATCCAGAAGGGAGAACACAAGAAGGATCGACGGACCCTTCTTGCAGTCTATAAAGATTACGAAAATAATATTGGGTAGAAGAAGCATCTCCCACCCGTTCGTTTGTGAGGGAATTTTAAAAATATTCAACCTACGAATTCTAGGCCGTCAATTCACGTATATCCAAATTGGTGAACATGGGAAGAATAATGAGCACAACAAGGGTCGGCTGACCCTTCATTTACTAGATAAATGTAAAAATATTTAATATACGAAGGCTATGTCCTGAATTCTATTTTTCGTCGAGGAGGATCGCCCTCCCCTTCATTTAGTAGATAATTGTGAACAACTATATCCAACAATTCACCTATATCTAGAATGGCGAAAGAAATAAGGATCGACCGACCCTTCTTACATTATAGAACTATTATGAATAGAATACTGGGTAGAAGAAGGGTCGGCCACCCCTTCATGTATGAAGGAATTATAAAAATATTCAACCTACGAAGGCTAAGACGTCAATTCAACTATATCTAAAATTGTGAACATCGGAAGAATATCGAGCATAAGTTTTAGAAAAATAGGATCGCAGAGCAATAACAATAAACAAAAATGTAAATATAATCACACACACATTACAAGAGAGACACAGATATATCATGGTTCACCCCAACTTGGGCTACGTCCACACTGAATTCGCCAGTCCTTATTTATTATTACCGTCCAGCAAGGTGAAGGGATACAACCTGCAGCACAACCGCTACACTTCCTCTTCACTGTCTCATAGTCTCTCTCCTGATCTTAGAGATCTTTACAATGCATAAAACCTAATACATCTTACCCTAGCTGTATTACAATGTATTTATTTTATAGGGGAAATACAATGGGAAAAATACCACGGGTTACCCAAAACCATGGGCCTGCAAAACAGCTGGCGAAAACAACCCTGAACCCCTAAAAATGCAGAATGGGTGTACAGTCCTCCGGGGTGCACGGCTAAGACAATATCATCTATGAGACTAGAATATCTGGCTCCACAACCAACAATTTGCCACTTGGAGACTGATCACAGCAACTCCACCGCTGTTGCACTTGTTGGACTTGGACTTGGCAAATTTCTCCTCTTCACCTTCATGCTAGAAGGCCAACTGAAACCGAGCAAGAACTCTGTTTCTGTCTGGTCACTACCTTTGTGAACATGTCTGTAGGATTCTGGCTAGTATGTATCTTTTCTAGCTTCAACAGCTCATCTTCCAGAACAGAGCGTATGAAATGGTACTTGATTTGTATATGTTTAGTCTTGGAATGGAATGCTGATTTCTTTGCAAGATGAATGGCACTCTGGCTATCACTATACAAACTGTTATCCTTCTGCTTCTTACCCACTTCCTACTAAAAAACCTCTGCAACCAAATCATCTCTTTAATAGCCTCTGTAATAACAACATACTCTGTTTCCGTTGTTGAAAGTGCAACAACCTTCTACAGTTTCGAAATCCAGCTTATTGCTATTCCACCTACAGTAAACACATACCCTGTGGTGCTCCTCCTGCTATCCTTATCACCTACCATATCTGCATCAACATATCCTTGTAGAACAATGTCTAAACCTCCAAAACATAATGCCTGAGTGGTGGTACCTCTCAAATACCTGAGAATCCACTATACTGCCCTCCAATGTTCTTTACCTGGATTGTTCATATATCTGCTCACAACTCCCACTGCATGTGCAATATCTGGTCTTGTGCACACCATGGCATACATCAAGCTGCCAACTGCTGATTGATAGGGAATCTTGGACATGTAATCTGTCTCTTCCTGTGTCTTGGGACACATTTCCTTACTTAGACTGAAATGGCTAGCGAAAGGTGTACTAATGGGTTTTGCATTCTGCATTCTGAACCTCTCCAACACCTTTTGTATGTACTCACCTTGAGACAATGTCAATTTGCGATTTTTCCTGTCTCTTGTTATTCTCATACCAAGGATTTTCTTTGCAGCATCCAAATCCTTCATCGCAAATGAATTAGATAGCTTCCTTTTGAGCACATTTATATCCTATATGTTAGACCCTGCAACAAGCATGTCATCCACATACAATAACAAGATAATATATCTTTCATTGTCTAGCTTCTTGAAATAAACACAGTGGTCAGAATGACATCTACTATAACCTTGTTCTGTCATAAACCTGTCAAATTTTAAATACCACTGCCTTGGAGCTTGCTTCAAGCCATACAAACTCTTTTTCAAACTGCATACCAAGTTCTCCTTTCCTTTGACCTCCTACCCTTGTGGTTGTTGCATATATATCTCTTCCTCCAAATCCCCATGGAGAAAGGTTGTTTTTACATCCAACTGTTCAAGATGCAAATATTCTACCGCCACTAGACTTAAGATAGTCCTAATTGAAGTCATCTTAACAACAGGAGAAAATATTTCATCAAAATCAATACCTTTCTTCTGTGCAAACCCATTTATAACAAGTCTGGCCTTGTACTGCTTCTCACCTCCTTCTTCTTCCTTCAACCTGTAAATCCATTTGTTCTGCATTTCTCTTTTACCAACAGGCAAGTGAACCAGATCCCAAGTCTGGTTTCCTACCAATGAGTCCATCTCCTCATTCATGCCTTGCTCCCACTTCTTTCTAGTTTCCACCTGCATTGCTTCTTCATAACATTATGGTTCACCAACATCAGTCATCAACAAATAATACATTGAAGGAGAGTATCGTTCAGGGAGTCTACTTAACCTGGTAGATCTTCTTGTAGTTGCAGGAGACTCAGGTGCTTGTTGTTGCTCTTTATTTTCTGGCACCTTTGGAACTTCATTTTCTTGAATTTCATCAAGTACTATGTACTCTATGGTTTCCTTTTCCTGTTTATTTCCCTGCAACTGATCTTTATACATGACCTTTTCATTTAATATCACATCTCTACTCCTGATGATTTTGTTATTTTCATAATTCCATAAGCGATAACCAAATTCATCAACCCCATATCTAATAAAGGTACATTTCTTGGATTTAGCTTCAAGCTTTGTTCTATTTTCTTTATCAATATGGACAAATGCTTCACAACCAAATGTTCTCAGAAATGAGTAGTTTACCTTTTTATATGTCCATGCCTCCTTTGGAATGTTGAATTTTGAGCATTAATTCACAATACTCTAGGATCTTTACTGAGACAATAACATGCACAGTATATCAATGCATAACAATCATAATAAGCATGACAAGCATCATAAGAATCAAAAGCAGGAGAGATAAGAGACATATAGTTTCTGTGGGGAAAACCCTAAGGTGAAAAACCCCACAACTTCCTCAGAGATAGAGAGAGAAATGGCTCAACCAAAGTACAACCAAAATACACTGAGATAGTCTCCTGGTAACAGATGATCCTCCTCCTCACTAGTGCGCCACTTTCTGAGTGAGAGAAGTATGAGTTTCCGAGTGATAAAATAGATATCTCCCGATCTCTATTTATACTTAACCCGTTTTCCTAGTTACACTGTGGGGACGACTTGTCTAGCTAGGCACATCCACAATATAATATATATTTCAGGTCCGACCCCACACATGGTGGTCTAATAACCCATCAGCAAGTACACACACTTGCGACACTTGTCAATACACATGATGCCACTTCCTTATAGAGGAATAACACATCTCTTATAAGGGTACAATAAATATATATATGAAATACATTTCGAAGTTACATATACATCAACACTCCCTCTTAACTAGGAAGGTATTTCTCGACACAAATATGCTAGTACAAGTCTTCTTCTCGGGATCATCGTCATCGATGCATTGTCATCATCATCGTCACTGCTGCTGCTATCTCAACCAATCTCTGAATCTACTCGTCATAGGAAGTTCTATAGAGTCGGTCCTTTTTCATACTGGATGTAGGACCACCACCTGCAGGTCTTCATCCCTGGCCATATTGTGCAATCCTCAGGACTTATTACGTGCGTCACAAAACCTGGCGGCAGCATCCCAGGCTGTTACGAGCACATAGCTCTACCTGTTGGATCTCCCAGGAGCACATTACATGTGACCCATCAAAAAACTTGGCTGAAGCATCCCATGCTATTACGAGCACACATCTCCACCTGTCGGATCTCCCAGGAGCACATTACTTGTGATCTCACCACAAAACCTGGCTGAAGCATCTGAGGCCTTTTTCATCCTGTCCAGATCTCCCAGGAGCAAATTACATGTGGTCATGGAAAAACCTGGTTGAAGCATCTGAGGCCTTTTTCATCCTGTCCAGATTTCCCAGGAGCAAATTACATGCCATAGGACAAAACCTTGCAAGAGCATCTTAGGATGTTACGGGTACACAACTCCGACCTGAAGATCTCCCAGGGAACAAATTACATGTCCTCCAAGAGCAATGTCTCGAAAGAGCATCCCAGGTTGTTACGGGTACACAACTCTGACCTATAGGATCTCCCAGACATGCTCATCTGCACAACTTGATCCACGACCAAAAAGTATCTTCCTGATACTCACCATACATCATCCTAATGTACACATGATCATCCTGATCATCATCACTGCATCGTCCTGATGCATGTCATCTGGAGAAGCTCGTCATCCATGATCATCCTGATCATACAATGCATCCACCTGATGCATACCAAGTATCTACCTGATACATATCACCATACACAGTGTATCCACCTGATACATAGATACATGATCCACATAATGTATCCATCAACATACATGATCTACCTGATCATACCTGATATATATCAACATACATGATCTACCTGATCATACAATGTATCCACCTGATACAAATACAGATACATGGTCCAAGCATCCAACATGATGCATATGCAAAATACATAAATGATCCAACTGATCATACAGAGCAGAAACTAGAACATCATCCCGATGCTCATCATCCAGTGCTTACATCCACAGCCATGTGAAGGATCCCCCTTCCACCATGCTAGGAATGACTACAACAAATGTCTCCATCACTTCTTCCTCGAAGTGTCGTCGATCTGTGTTGATGTATATGTAACTTCGGAATGTATTTCATCTGTATATTATATTTATATTTATTGTACCCTTATAAGAGATGTGTTATTCCTCTATAAGGAAGTGTCGTCATGTGGATTGACAAGTGTCGCAAGTGTGTGTACTTGCCGATGGGTTATTAGACCACCTTATGGGGTCGGCCCTAATTAATATATAATATAATGTGGATGTACTCAAGTAGACAAGTCGGCCCCAGTAGGTCACTGGGCAAAAAGGTGAGTATAAATAGAGATAGGAGATCTCTATTTTATTCATTCGGAAAAGCATCTATCTCTCTCTCTGAAAAGTGGCGCACTAGTGAGGAGGAGGAGGATCATCTGCTAGGAGACTATCTCTGTATTATTTGGTTGTATTTTGGTTGAGCCGTTGCTCTCTCTATCTCTGAGGAAGTTGTGGGGTTTTTCACCTTAGGGTTTTCCCCACAGAAACTCTGTGTCTCTTGTCTCTATGCTTTTGATTCTTGTGATGCTTGTGATGCTTGTCATATTATGATTGTCATGCATTGATATACTGTAGATGTTATTCTCTCAGCAAAGATCCTATAGTATTGTGATTTAATACTCAAAATTTAACATGGTATCAGAGCCTAACTGAGAAGAAGACATTTTGCAGTGACGGAAGCTTGTATTGCTTGTTTATTGGGTTTCTCTCCACAGATTTTTGAAATTCAGTATAGTAGATTGGATCTACTCATCAAGGCGCATCTTTCTGTCCAATCAGATTTCAGTTCCGAGCATTTTCAGTTTTGGCCCTAAAACTTAGGGTTTCCACAAAAATAGGAATTTCTGGAAACTGAAGGTACAGCTGGAAGCTCCTTGCAAAAATCGAAGGTTTGAGCTTTGGATCGAGATTTTTGGCTGGGTAGATCTCCGGGAAACTCAAACCCTAATTCAGGGCTCTCCCCAGTGAACCCGGGAGGACAAAAAGGCAATTTTGAAGGGCAAGACTTTGCTGATCTCAATTTCTGAATGTACTAGGCTGATCAGCTCTCCAAGGCGCATCTTTCTATCCTTTCGGAATTTTGAAATTCACATTTTGAATTTTTAGGGTTTCTCTGACAAACCCTAATCCGGGACCAGATCCAGTTTTCAGCACTTCAAGTGGTAAGTCCTAAATCTTTTCTATTTCCATTTGAAGTACTCTTAAATATGTCTCTTCACACCAAGCTTGAGGATAAGCTTGAAGGGGCTGACAACTTCCGAGCCTGGAAGTATAGGATTGGGCTAATCCTGGAAGAGAATGAGTTGGACTCATATGTGAAAGAAGACATCCCTATCCCAGAGGATGAAGAGGCCAAGGTATTGCACAAGAAGAACTTGGTCAAGGCAAAAAGAATCATTGCTGATTCTATCAAAGACCATCTCATACCCCATGTGTCTTCTCTCAAGACACCCAAAGAAATGTTTGAATCTTTGACCAAGCTATTTGAAGGAAAGAACATAAATCGGAAGATGACCCTGCGGAACCAATTGAAAGCAGTGAAGTTTCAGAATGGAGAAACCATTCAATCCTACTTTTCAAGGGTCTCTCAGATCAAGGAACAATTAGAAGCAGTAGATGAAATGGTGGAGAATGGTGAAGTGGTGATGACCACTCTAAATGGCCTACCCAGGTCATGGGATTCCTTTATTCAAGGAATTTGTGCAAGGAAGAAGTTGATCTCCTTCAGTAGACTTCGGGAAGAATGTTCTCAAGAAGAAGCTAGACTTATAGCTCGTGAGGAAAAGATGGGAGGAGAAGATCAAGCTCTTGCAGCCCACACCAGGAAAGGGAAGTCCAAGAAAGAACCATCTCACCCCAAGATATCTTCACATCAATTCAAAGAAAGAAGAGTATGCTTCACCTGTAATGAGAAAGGACATATTGCCATAAATTGTCCCAAGAACAAGAAGGACAACAACATCTCCAACAAGAAGAAGAAGGGTGGCAAAAGAAGGTTTCATGCTCATGCTGCAGAAGATGATGAACCTCCAAAGAAGAAGGCTAGGGCAGAAAGTGATAGTAATGATGACTCATCAAGTGAAGAAGAGTATGTTCTGATCTCTGCTCTCACAGGTACCATCTCCCATGGTTGTAATGATTGGTTGATTGATAGTGGGGCTTCCAAACACATGACTGGGTTTAAAGAATCCTTTGTGAACCTATCTGAACATGATTCACCCCATAAGGTGAAACTTGGGGATGATTATCAATATCCAATCAAAGGAAGTGGTGAAGCTTCTTACAACCTAGATTCGGGAAAATCTCTGAAGATGAAGGAAGTCCTCTATGTACCTGGGCTCAAGAAGAACTTACTCTCCATCTCTGCTCTAGATGCAAAAGGTATGAGGGTTGCATTTGTTGATGGCCAAGTACTAATGTGGCCAAAGGGAAAGACTATAGATGATGCAGTAGTGATTGGAGAGCAAGAGGGAGGCTTGTATAAATTAAAGGGTCAACCTGAACATGCCATGGTACATGAATCCATGGAGCCAAGTGAACTTTGGCATAGGAGACTTGCTCACATGCACTATAGAGCACTTCCAATTGCAAGCAAGGCTGTAGAAGGTCTTCCTGAAATCAAGACCAAACATGAAGGGGTTTGCAAAGGATGTGCAAAAGGTAAGAACACTAAGAAGGCTTTCCCAAGCAGTGAAAGCAAGGCAAAAGACATCCTGGAAATCATCCACTCAGATGTATGTGGCCCCATGTCATCCAGTTCCCTCAGTGGGTATGTTTACTATGTATCATTTATTGATGACTTCTCCAGGAAGACTTGGGTATACTTCTTGAAAGGCAAAGATGAGGTGTTTTCTAAATTCAAGGAATTCAAAACCTTGATGGAGAATCAAACTAACAAGAAAATCAAAACATTCAGATCTGACAATGGTGGAGAATTCACCTCAAATGATTTCAAGAAGCTTTGCAGTGATTCAGGGATTAAGAGGGAGTTGACTGCTCCTTATAATCCTCAACAGAATGGAGTTGCAGAAAGGAAGAACAGAACTATCATGGAAGCAGCAAGAGCAATGTTGCATGACCAGGATCTTCCTATGCATCTATGGGCAGAAGCAGCTAGAACAGCTGTATATGTGCAGAACAGAACTCCCCACAAGATATTGGACAACAAGACACCAGAAGAAGTCTTTTCTGGTAAGAAACCTGAAGTCAGCCATCTCAGAATATTTGGTTGTCCAGTATATACTCATGTCCCAAAAGAGAAGAGGACTAAACTAGATCCTTCAGGAAAGAAGGGCATCTTTGTGGGTTATAGTGAAAGCTCAAAGGCGTACAGAATATACTTTCCAGGGTTCAAGAAGATTGATGTCAGTAGGGATGTAACATTTGATGAAAACTCATCATTCATCAAATCAAGGAAGGCACCTACCGAAGTTTATGAAGAACCTAAGGAAACAAGATTTCAGGACACTACCATGACTGATGCAGTTCCAGAAACTGATCGTGAGTATGAAGATCCACAAGAACCTGTAGATCCACCCCGAGAGGATAACTCTCACAAGAGGAAACCTGTATGGGCTAGAGAGCTCATTCATGATGCAGAAAGATTTGGCATTCCAGAAGAAGAACACAGAGCAAAGAAGAGAACCAGATCACACACCAGTTATGTTGCTTTACTCTGTGACATCATGAACAAAGAGCCTTCCAGTTATGAAGAGGCAGCAGAAAAGAAAGAATGGAAGGATGTTATGATTGAGGAATATCAATCAATTATGAAGAATGATGTTTGGGATGTTGTCCCAATACCTAAAGGGAAGTCTGTTGTGACTTCCAAGTGGATCTACAAAATCAAGCATGCTGCAGATGGCAGTGTGGAAAAATATAAAGCAAGATTCGTAGCTCGTGGTTTCTCTCAGAAGGAAGGAATAGACTATGAAGAAACCTTTGCACCTGTAGCCAGGTATACTTCCATCAGAACAGTACTTGCCCTGGCTGCAGCAATGAAATGGAAAATACACCAGATGGATGTCAAGACTGCCTTCCTGAACGGTGTAGTAGAAGAGGAAGTATATGTGGAACAGCCACTTGGTTTTGAAATACATAACAGGGAATCATATGTATGCAGATTGAAGAAATCCTTGTATGGCTTGAAGCAAGCCCCCAGAACCTGGTATGGTAGGATGGACAGTTTCCTATCTAGTTTGGGCTTTACCAAGAGTAAAGCGGATTTCAACCTTTACTACAAGGTTGAGGAAGGGAATCCTGTGATTCTACTACTGTATGTGGATGACCTATTTGTGACAGGAGATGACAGACTGATTGCGGATACCAAGAGGAATCTTGCAGCTGAATTCGATATGAAAGACTTGGGAATGATGCACTATTTCCTAGGTATGGAGGTGTGGCAGAGTGCAGGTGGGATCTTCCTTGGTCAAGGGAAGTACACAGTAGATATCCTGAAGAGATTTGGGATGATGGATTGCAAGGCCATGGCCACACCTATGGCATCGAATCTGAAGCTTCTATGTGATGCTTCATCTGAGCCAGTTGATATCACTATGTATCGTCAGATGATTGGGTCCTTGATGTATCTGACGAACACGAGACCGGATATTTGCTTTGCTGTGAACACATTAAGCCAGTTTCTGACGGATCCGAGGAGTGTTCACCTTGTTGCTGTAAAGCATGTTCTGAGGTACCTAAAGGGTACAGTGGATTATGGGCTCAAATATGAAGCAAATCAAAAGTTTAACCTACAGGGTTATGTTGATTCAGATTGGGCTGGCAGTGCTGCAGATAGGAAGAGCACATCTGGATGCTGCTTCAGTATGGGATCAGGTGTGATCTCTTGGTTTAGCAGGAAGCAATCCTGCGTAGCACTGAGTACAGCTGAGGCAGAGTATGTTGCAGCCTGTTCATCTAGTTGTGAGGCAGTATGGCTACGGAAGCTACTGTCTGAGTTATTTGATCTCCCGTTGGAGGCTACTGGTATCTTCTGTGATAACCAGAGTTGTGTGAAGTTGTCCGAGAACCCAGTGTTTCATGACAGGTCGAAACACATAGAGATCAAATATCACTATATCAGGGATATGGTGCAAAGAGGAGCTGTGAAGCTCCTGTATGTTGCGACGGACGAGCAGATTGCAGATGTGCTGACGAAGCCACTAGCCAGGGTGAAGTTCGAGTACTTCAGAGAGAAGCTTGGCGTGCTTCAGGTCGAGGACACTTCGAGGAAGAAGTGATGGACACATTTGCTGAAGCCATTCCAAGCATGTTGGAAGGGGGATCCTTCACATGGCTGTGGATGTAAGTGCTGGATGATGAACATCAGGAGGATGTTCTGGTTTCTGCTGGATATGATCAGTTGAATCATGTATATGTATTTTGTGTATGCATCATGTTGGATGCTGGATATGATCAGTTGGATCATTATATGTATGTATGTATGCATCATGTTGGATGCTGGATATGATCGGTTGGATCATGTGTCTGTATTTTGTATATGCATCATGTTGGATGCTGGATATGATCGGATGGATCATGTGTATGTATTTTTGTATGAACGCATCATGTTGGATGCTGATGGATACATTGTGTGGATCATGTATCTTTGTATGATTAGGTAGATCATGTATACTGATGGATACATTGTGTGGATCATGTATCTTTGTATGATCAGGTAGATCATGTATGCTGATGGATACATTGTGTGGATCATGTATCTTGGTATGATCAGGTAGATCATGTATGCTGATGGATACATTGTGTGGATCATGTATCTATGTATGTATCAGGTGGATACTTGGATGATCGTGGATGACGAGCTTCTCCATATGACATGCAGCAGGATGTTGCAGTGATGATGATTAGGATGATCATGTGTACATCAGGATGATGTTTGATGAGTATCAGATGATACTTTATGGCCGTGGATCAGGTTGTGCAGGAAAGCATGTAATTTGTGCCCTGGGAGATTTGCAGATGGTCTTTCGAGGTTTTGCCTATGGCATGTAATTCGGTGCCCTGGGACATCTGACAAATGCTCTTGCGAGGTTTTGCTTGAGAGGACATGTAATTTGTGCCCTGGGAGATTTCAGGTCGGAGTTGTGTACCCGTAACATCCTGAGATGCTCTTGCGAGGTTTTGTCCTATGGCATGTAATTTGCTCCTGGGAGATCTGGACAGGATGAAAAAGGCCTCAGATGCTTCAGCCAGGTTTTGCCATGACCACATGTAATTTGCTCCTGGGAGATCTGGACAGGATGAAAAAGGCCTCAGATGCTTCAGCCAGGTTTTGTGGTGGACCACATGTAATTTGCTCCTGGGAGATCTGGACAGGATGAAAAAGGCCTCAGATGCTTCAGCCAGGTTTTGTGGTGGACCACATGTAATTTGCTCCTGGGAGATCTGGACAGGATGAAAAAGGCCTCAGATGCTTCAGCCAGGTTTTGTGGTGAGATCACATGTAATGTGCTCCTGGGAGATCCGACAGGTAGAGCCGAGTGCTCGTAACAGCCTGGGATGCTTCAGCCAGGTTTTGTGATGGGTCACATGTAATGTGCTCCTGGGAGATCCTACAGGTAGAGCTGTGTTCTCGTAATAGCCTGGGATGCTGCAGCCAGGTTTTGTGACGCACGTAATAAGTCCTGAGGATTCCACAGTATGGCCAGTGATGATGAAGACCTGCAGATGGCAGGCCTACATCCAGTATGAAAAAGGACTGGCTCTGTAGAACTTCCTATGACGAGTAGAGACAGAGATTGGACGAGATAGCAGCAGCAGTGACGATGACGATGACGATGCATCGATGACGATGATCCAGAGAAGAAGACTTGTCTAGCAGATCTGTGTCGAGAAATACCTTCCTATTTAAGAGGGAGTGTTGATGTATATGTAACTTCGGAATGTATTTCATCTGTGTATTATATTTATATTTATTGTACCCTTATAAGAGATGTGTTATTCCTCTATAAGGAAGTGTCGTCATGTGGATTGACAAGTGTCGCAAGTGTGTGTACTTGCCGATGGGTTATTAGACCACCTTATGGGGTCGGCCCTAATTAATATATAATATAATGTGGATGTACTCAAGTAGACAAGTCGGCCCCAGTAGGTCACTGGGCAAAAAGTTGAGTATAAATAGAGATAGGAGATCTCTATTTTATTCATTCGGAAAAGCATCTATCTCTCTCTCTGAAAAGTGGCGCACTAGTGAGGAGGAGGAGGATCATCTGCTAGGAGACTATCTCTGTATTATTTGGTTGTATTTTGGTTGAGCCATTGCTCTCTCTATCTCTGAGGAAGTTGTGGGGTTTTTCACCTTAGGGTTTTCCCCACAGAAACTCTGTGTCTCTTGTCTCTATGCTTTTGATTCTTGTGATGCTTGTGATGCTTGTCATATTATGATTTTCATGCATTGATATACTGTAGATGTTATTCTCTCAGCAAAGATCCTATAGTATTGTGATTTAATACTCAAAATTTAACAATCTGAAGAACACCAAGCCTCTCTCTGAAGTACTCCAAATTCACTCTGGCTAGTGGCTTCATCAACACATCTGCAATATGCTCATCTATCGCAACATACAGGAGCTTCACTGCTCCTCTCTGCACCATATCCCTGATATAGTGATATTTTATCTCTATGTGTTTCAACCTGTTGTGAAACAATGGGTTCTTAGACAACTTCACACAAATCTGGTTATCACAGAAGATACCAGTAGCATCCAATGGGAGATCAAATAAATCAAACAGTAGCTTCTGAAGCCATACTGCCTCACAACTAGTTGAACAGGATGCAACATACTCTGCCTCAGCTGTACTCAGTGCTACGCAGGATTGCTTGCTGCTAAACCAAGAGATCACACCTGATCCCATATTGAAGCAACACCCATATGTGCTATTCCTATTTGTAGCACTGCCTGCCCAATTTGAATCAACATAACCTGCAGGTTAAACTTTTGATTCACTTCATACTTGAGCCCATAATCAACTGTACCCTTCAGGTACCTCAGAATATGCTTTACAGCAACCAGGTGAACACTCCTTGGATCCGTCAGGAACTGGCTCAATGTGTTCATCGCAAAGAAAATATATGGTCTCGTATTCGTCAGGTACATCAAGGACCCAATCATCTGACGATACATAGAGACATCAACCGGATCAGATGAAGCATCACAAAGAAGCTTCAGATTTGATTCCATAGGTGTGGCCATATGCTTGCAGTCCATCATCCTGAACCTCTTTAGGATATCTATTGCATACTTCCATTGTCCAAGGAAGATTCCATCTACACTCTACCACACCTCCATACCAAGAAAGTAGTGCATCATACCCAGGTTCTTCATCTCGAACTTGGAAGCAAGCTTCTGCTGCGTGTCAGAAATCAATCTATCCTCTCCTGTTACAAACATGTCATCCACATACAATAAGAGTATCACTGGATTTCCTTCCTCAACCTTGTAGTAAAGGTTGGAATCTGCTTTACTCTTGGTAAAGCCCAAACTGGATAGAAAGCTGTCTATCCTACCATACCAAATTCTACACATATATGAGTCCCTGTCATGTGTCTCAAAACCAAGTGGCTGCTCCACATACACTTCTTCTTCAACTACACCATTCAAGAAGGATGTCTTGTATCTTCCATTTCATCACTTCTATATTTCTCTATGCTGCCATCTGCAGCATGCTTGATCTGATAGATCCTCTTGGAAGTCACTACAGACTCCCCTTCAGGTCTTGGTATTGCATCCCAAACATCATTCTTCATGATCAACGAATCATGGCATTCTTCCATTTCTTCATCCTAGATCCCGGGAACTTCAATATCTTCAATATCTTCAATAGATATCTTTGTTGCTGGAACAAATGTTGTAGTCCTTCTTTTGTAGGTGAAGGTATACGGTCTTTCCTACAAAACAAGTTAAATGGCATGATTAGAAACATCTCATAATTTTTAGAACAAATTCTTACACATAAAGAAATATGTCATACAGTCATGCAATTATCTTAGCCAATGCTTCAGTGCAACATTTATCCATGTTCCATAACTTTCTAGATGCCTTCCAGTCTCTACTAGAACATTGTTAAGATTTTGCATAGCTCGCAACATGTCAGCAAAGAGGTTTCATTCTATATAAGTAGCAATGGAATGTTGTACAGTGCCATAGGCCTCCTTACCCATCAAATGCATATTAGTAGTAAGCTATTCATTAATGCAATCATTCTAATATGCATAATACACATCCTAAATCTAGGAACATAAGCATATACATCATTGAACAATATTATTTAAACAAACAAATATGATAATTAAAATACTTATCTTTGTTTGTTTGTTGGGTGGACTCCCTCTGAGTCTTTGCTTCCTTGCAGGAGCTGCTGGAGTCCTAATTTGAAGTAGCTTCTTCTACACCTTTCTGTTGTGGAATGTAGAGAGATGGTCAACTCCCTCTGAATATCTGCATCCTTGCAGAAACAACTGGAGTGTGCTCCCTCTTGATCTTTGCTTCCTGGATTACCTGTTCTTGAACTTATATTCATTCTCGATCCCTATGCATACTTATTAGTATCATTATTGTGTTATCCTCGAGGTCTCATACATATTCAAACATTCATTAGTATAATCTTAATATTATCAAAACACAATAATCTCAAGTATGTATAGTCAAGATCATTTCAAACAGAAATAATAAGCATTCTTATGGTTAGTCATAAACATAATATACCTAAACCCATGATTAATCAAACCTATGACTCTTATGGTTAGTCATATCATCAATTAAGGTAAGAAACATAATATGCATAAACCCTAGATTACTCAAACTTGTAACTTCAAGAGTAATCATTATCAATCATACAAAAGTATACGATATATATAACAAAAGCATACCTGGTCATCATATTTGCTAGTTATGTCTAGCAATGTGTTCTTGTTCTCTTCAATGACCTGCATAACTCATTAGTATACCTTTGCAAAAAAAAATTATACATACCTCTATGTGATCCATGAATATGGATGAATCTTTGTCTTCATAGCATGTTCAGGTTGTCCCTTTAATTTGTACAATCCTCCTCTTGCTCTCCAATCACTACTGCATCATCTATGGTCTTTCCCTTTGGCCACATTAGAACTTGGCCATCCACAAATTCAACCCTCATACCTTTTGCATCCAATGCAAATATGGAGAGTAGGTTCTTCTTGATCCCAGGTACATACAAAACATCTTTCATCTTCAAAGACTTCCCAGAGTCTAGATTGTAGGAGGCCTCACCACTTCCTTTGATAGGGTATTGGTAGTCATCCCCAAGTTTCACCTTATGGGGTGACTCATGTTCAGATAGATTAGCAAAGGATTCTTTAAACCCAGTCATGTGTTTTGAAGCCCCATTGTCAATAAGCCAATCATTACAACCATGGGAGATAGTACCTGTGAGAGAAGAGATTAGAACATACTCTTCTTCGCTTGATGAGTTATCATCACTTTCTGCTCTAGCCTTCTTCTTGGGAGGTTCATCATCCTCAGCAACATGAGCATGATACCTTCTTTTGATTCCCTTCTTCTTCTTGTTGAAGTTTTTATTGTCCTTCTTGTTCTTGGGACAATTTATGGCAATATGTCCTTTTTCATTACAGGTGAAGCATATTCTTCTTTCTTTAAAGTGATGTGAAGATTTCTTGGAGTGAGATGGCTCTCTCTTGGACTTCTCTTTCTTGGTGTGAGCTGTGAGAGCTTGATATTCATTCCCCATCTTTTCTTCTCGTGTCACAAGCCTTGCTTCTTCTTTTCAGCATTCTTCCCGTAGTTTGCTGAAGGATACCAACTTCTTTCTTGCACAGATTCCTTGAATAAAGGAGTCCCATGACCTAGGTAGGCCATTTAGAGTGGTCATGACAAATTCACCATTCTCCACCATTTCATCCATTGCTTCTAGTTGTTCCTTGATCTGGGAGACCCTAGAAAAATAAGATTGAATGGATTCTCCATTCTGAAGTTTTACCCCTTTCAATTGGTTCCGCAGAGTCATCTTCCGATTTATGTTCTTCCCTTCAAATAGCTTGGATAGTGAATCAAACATCTCTTTGGGTGTCTTCAGAGATGACACATGGGGGATGAGATGGTCCTTCATAGAATCAACAATGATTCTCTTTGCCTTGACCAAGTTCTTCTTATGCAATATCTTAGCTTCTTCATCCTCTGGGATAGGGATGTCTTCTTTTACATATGAGTCCAACTCATTCTCTTCCAGGATTAACCCAATCCTGTACTTCCAGGATCGGAAGTTATCAGACCCTTCAAGATTATCCTAAAGCTTGGTGTGGTGAGACATCTTTAAAGAGTACTTCAAATGGAAATAGAAAAGATTTAGATCTTACCACTTGAATTGCTGAAAACTGGATCTGGTCCCGGATTAGGGTTTGTCAGAGAAACCCAGAAAATTAAAAATTTGAAATTCAACTTTCTGAAAGGATAGAAAGATGCGCCTTGATGAGCTGATCAACCTGGTGTATTCAAAAATTGAGATCTGCAAATCTACACCCTTCAAAATTGCCTTTTTGTCTTCTCGGGTTCACTGAGGAGAGCCCTGAATTAGGGTTTGCATTTCTCGGAGATCTACTCAGCCAAAAATCTTGATCCAAAGCTCTAAACTTCGATTTGTGCAAGGAGCTTCCATCTATGTCTTCCGATTCCATAAATTCCTATTTTTGTGGAAACCCTAATTTTTAGGGCCAAATCTGAAAATGCTCAAAATTGAATTCTGATTGGACAGATAGATTGTCCTTGATGAGTAGAGTCAATCTACTATATTGATTTTCCAAAATATGTGGAGAGATACCCAATAAACAAGAAACCCAAGTTTCCGTCACTGCACAATGTCTTCTTCTCAGGTTAGCTATGATACCATGTTGAATTTTGAGCATTAATTCACAATACTCTAAGATCTTTACTGAGAGAATAACATGTACAGTATATCAATGCATAACAATCATAATAAGCATGACAAGCATCATAAGAATCAAAAGCATGAGAGACAAGAGACACAGAGTTTCCGTGGGGAAAACCCTAAGGTGAAAAACCCCACAACTTCCTCAGAGATAGAGAGAGCAATGGCTCAACCAAAGTACAACCAAAATACACTGAGATAGTCTCCTAGTAGCAGATGATCCTCCTCCTCACTAGTGCGCCACTTTCTGAGTGAGAGAAGTATGAGTTTCCGAGTGATAAAATAGAGATCTCCCGATCTCTATTTATACTTAACCTATTTTCCCAGTTACACTATGGGACTGACTTGTCTAGCTAGGTACATCCACAATATAATATATATTTCATGGCCGACCCCACACATGGTGGTCTAATAACCCATCGGCAAGTACACACACTTGCGACACTTGTCAATACACATGACGACACTTCCTTATAGAGGAATAACATATCTCTTATAAGGGTACAATAAATATATATATGAAATACATTATGAAGTTACATATACATCAACATGGAATACCACCATCCAAAGCACTTGAAGGTCCTCTGTTTATTAAATAAACAACATTATTTACAGCATCCACCCAAAACTGTAAGGGAAACCCTGCATGCAGTCTCATACACCTTGCACGCTCCATGATCGTTCTGTTCATCCTTTCTAACACACCATTTTCTTGTGGTGTTCCTAGGACTGTCTTCTCTCTACGAATCCCATGGTATGAACAGTAAATATCAAACTCCTTGCCGCAGTACTCACCTCCATTATCAGATCTGAGACACTTCAACCTTTTCCCTGTCTCATTCTCAACCAAAGCTTTCCACTTCTTAAAAGTAGCAAACACATCAGATTTATGTCTAATGCAATAAACCCAAGTTTTCCTAGTTGCATCATCAATAAATGTAACATAATAATGAGAGCCACGAAGAGATTGTACCTGAACCGGTCCCCATACATTTGTATGCGCTAGCTCTAAATTTTCATTCTTCTTCTGTTTCCCAACCCTGAGAAATCTGACTCTCTTCTGTTTTCCATAAACACAGTTTTCACAGAATTCCAAACTTACCTGCTTCAAAGCTGAC
This sequence comes from Larix kaempferi, assembly GCA_027924585.1. Taxonomy (NCBI): domain Eukaryota; kingdom Viridiplantae; phylum Streptophyta; class Pinopsida; order Pinales; family Pinaceae; genus Larix; species Larix kaempferi. Next base: position 33,057,102 of record BSBM01000738.1, read on the forward strand.
AACAACTTCCTTGAGTGGAGAATCTACATCCCCTTCTCACTCATGTGGCCAAGCCTATGATGCCACAATGCTGTATCTGTTTCTGTGGAAGCTAAAGAGATAGAATGGTCAGTATTATGACGACATAAATACAACGTACCTATCCTGTTTCCTTTTGCTATCACCATTGATCCTTTAGTGATCTTCCACCACTTTTCTCCAAATGTAGATAGACAGCCGCCATCTCCCAATTTCCCTGTTGAGATCAAATTTCTTTTCATAGCAAGAATATGCCTAACATCTTTCAACAGCCAGTTAGTTCCATTCTTAAATTTTATCCATACCTTACCCATTCCAACAATTTTACATAACTCATCATCACACAATAAAACATGTCCAAAATCACCAGGAACATACTCATGAAAGTATTTCCTATGGGGTGTAGCATGACATGAAGCTCCTGAATCTACTACCCAAGAATCATTAGTATTATCTAATGCAAGAATCAAAGCATCTTGTAACACATCACCTGCTACATTTGCTTCATGGGTAGTTTCCTTCTGTGCATCTCCTTTCTTCTTTAGAGATCTACAGTCTTTCTTCAGATGTCCTTTCTTTCCACAGTTCCAGCACTCTATTTTTCCTAGTCTGGACTTGGATCTTCCCATTTTAGACTTGCCACGATTACCTTGGCTCTTTCCTCTCTCCTTTTGTCTTCCCCTGCTCTCCATGGTCAATGCATTACCTAATGTCTCATCTGTGCTTTTTCTTCGCATTTCCTCGCTAAGAATAACACTAATAACATCATCAAATTTCAAGGTGTTTGAACCAAAGACAGAGTTACTTACAACCATGACCAAGTTATTCCAGCTTTCTGGCAATGAACACAAGATTAGAATATCACTAACCTCATCATCAAAGTTCACACTTACAGAACTTAGCTGATTTGTAACCGTATTAAACTCATTTAAATGATCAGTAACAGATCCACCTTCAGACATCTTCATATTAAATAAACGCTTCATTAGAAATACCTTGTTGGAGGCCGATGATTTTTCATACAGCTTACCCAGTGCGCTCATCAAACCCTCCGTTGTCGTTTCTTTTGAGATATTGAAAGCCACCGACGAAGCCAGGCTGATCCATATTATTCCCAGAGCCTTTCTATCAAGAACCTCCCATTCTTCGTCCTTCATGGCCGCTGGATTCTTTGCTCTTCCTCTCAACGGTAGGAATAGATCCTTCTGGTACAGATAGTCCTCCATTTGCATCTTCCATAACTGGAAGTTTTGGCCGTTAAACTTCTTGACCCTAAAATTTCCTTCTTCTGCCATTGCTCCCACTCGAACCAGAAACCCTAGCTTCCTGCGGGTTTATCTGCCAAATAGACCTTTGGCTCTGATACCAATTGTTAGAAAAACAGGATCGCAGAGCAATAACAATAAACATAAATGCAAATATAATCACACACGCATTACAAGAGAGACATAGATATATCGTGGTTCACCCCAACTTGGGCTACGTCCACACTGAATTCGCCAGTCCTTATTTATTATTACCCTCCAGCAAGGTGAAGGAATACAACCTGCAGCACAGCCGTTGCACTTCCTCTTCACTGTCTCACAGTCTTTCTCCTGATCTTAGAGATCTTTACAATGCATAAAACCTAATACATCTTACCCTAGCCATATTACAATGTCTTTCTTTTATAGGGGAAATACAATGGGAAAAATACCACGAGTTACCCAAAACCATGGGCCCGCAAAACAGGTGGTAAAAACAGCCCTGAAACCCTAAGAAAATATCATCTATGAGACTGGAAGATCTGGCTCCACAACTAACAATAAGAAAGGTCGGTCGACCCTTCATTTACGAGATAATTGTAAAACTATTTTATTGTCGAAGGCTATGTCCACAATTCCCGAATTCCCTTTTCCAACGAGAAGGATCGGATGCCCCTTCATTTAGTATATAATTGTGTACAACTATATCCCTCAATTCACCTATATCCAGAATGACAAAAGAAAGAATGATCAACCGACCCTTCTTCAGACATCTTCATATTAAATAAACGCTTCATTAGAAATACCTTGTTGGAGGCCGATGATTTTTCATACAGCTTACCCAGTGCGCTCATCAAACCCTCCGTTGTCGTTTCTTTTGAGATATTGAAAGCCACTGACGAAGCCAGGCTGATCCATATTATTCCCAGAGCCTTTCTATCAAGAACCTCCCATTCTTCGTCCTTCATGGCCACTGGCTTCTTTGCTCTTCCTCTCAACGGTAGGAATAGATCCTTCTGGTACAGATAGTCCTCCATTTGCATCTTCCATAACTGGAAGTTTTGGCCGTTAAACTTCTCGACCCTAAAATTTCCTTCTTCCGCCATTGCTCCCACTCGAACCAGAAACCCTAGCTTCCTGCGGGTTTATCTGCCAAATAGACCTTTGGCTCTGATACCAATTGTTAGAAAAACAGGATCGCAGAGCAATAACAATAAACATAAATGCAAATATAATCACACATGCATTACAAGAGAGACATAGATATATCGTGGTTCACCCCAACTTGGGCTACGTCCACACTGAATTCGCCAGTCCTTATTTATTATTACCCTCCAGCAAGGTGAAGGGATACAACCTGCAGCACAGCCGTTGCACTTCCTCTTCACTGTCTCACAGTCTTTCTCCTGATCTTAGAGATCTTTACAATGCATAAAACCTAATACATCTTACCCTAGCCATATTACAATGTCTTTCTTTTATAGGGGAAATACAATGGGAAAAATACCACGGGTTACCCAAAACCATGGGCCCGCAAAACAGGTGGTAAAAACAGCCCTGAACCCCTAAGAAAATATCATCTATGAGACTGGAAGATCTGGCTCCACAACTAACAATAAGAAAGGTCGGTCGACCCTTCATTTACGAGATAATTGTAAAACTATTTTATTGTCGAAGGCTATGTCCACAATTCCCGAATTCCCTTTTCCAACGAGAAGGATCGGATGCCCCTTCATTTAGTATATAATTGTGTACAACTATATCCCTCAATTCACCTATATCCAGAATGACAAAAGAAAGAATGATCAACCGACCCTTCTTGCATTCTAGAACTATTATGAATAGAATACTGGCCAGAAGAAGGGTCGGTCGCCCCTTCATTTATGAGGGAATTATAAAATATTCAACCTACGAAGGCTAAGACGTCAATTCATCTATATCTAAAATGGTGAAAAACGGAAGAATACTGAGCACAAGAAGGGTCGGCCGACCCTTCATTTACGAGAAAAATGTAAAACTCTTTGATCTTTGAAGGCTTTGTCGACAATTCCTAACTTCTGAATTCGGCTGTAAATAGTAGGGACCCGGACATCATCTAAGTTCTAACATATAAAATTTTTTGTTTCGACTTCCATTTTTCGACGAGAAGGATCGTCTGCCCCTTCATTTAGTAGATAATTGTGAACAACTATATCCAACAATTCAACTATATCCAAAGTGGCGAAAGAAAGAAGGATCAACTGACCCTTCTTGCTCTAGAACTATTATGAATAGGATACTGGGCAGAAAAAGGGTCAGCCACCCCTTCATTTATGAGGGAATTATGAAAATATTCAACCTACTAAAGCTAAGACATCAATTCATCTATATCTAAAATGGTGAACACCAAAATAATACTGAGCACAAGAAGGGTCAGAAGACCCTTCATTTACGAGAGAAATGTAAAACTATTTGATTTTCGAAGGGTAGGTTGACAATTCCCGACTTCTGACTTCTGCAGTAAATAGTACGGACCGAAAATCAGCTAAGTTATAAAATATACAAATTGTTTGTCCCGTCTTACGTTTTCCATCAAAAAGGATCGGATGCCCCTTGATTTAGTAGATAATTGTGAAAAACTTTAAATAGAACTTCAATGATAACTAGGATGGAGAACAAAAAAACGATCGACCGAGCCTTATTGCAGTCTCGAATTATAACAAAAATAATATTGGGAAGAAGAAGGGTCAGCCGCCCCTTCATTTGCGAGGGAATTGTAAAAATAGAACTTGGAGAAAGAGCGACCACTCTTTCTCAGTGGATATTTCCACTTGCCAGCAAAATGTGCGACGCAATGTTCATATGAAGTTTGTGTTCACAGTGTCGATATATACATTTGCAACTCCTAACAAAAACTACCTGGAGGAAGGAGTGGATGCTCTTTCTCCTCAGCATCTACTTCCAACACCATGAAATAGAACAATCTGACGATAGAGCGACCTCTCTTTCTCTGACAAAATTTTGATTTTCCAGCAAACTCTATGTAGCAAAACTTCTATAAATTTTGTTGTTAAAATGCCGATATCTAGTTTCCCGAGGTGATACGTGGAACGCTCAGACTATGACACGTGGCATATTTAATTTTTACAATTAGTTTATCCATTGTTTAAAAGAATATTACGGACATTAAAGGTACCATTTCAATATAAATCTATGGATTTAAGTTATAGTAAATCCAATGCAAGAGCAGAAACATTGAGGGAAAAACCAAGCAATACATGACCTTCAATAATACTCTTTTTATAATAATCCTCTTGATAATGTTTTATTAAAAAGTATTGTTTTCAAAATTGAAAATTAAGGCATATTTAGATAACCATGTATATTATGCAAAGTAAATTAAGTTAATTTACAAACATTACTTGGAAAATCAACACAACTCCATTTGCAAACCTATACAAAATAGCTAAAATGCACTTCCAAGAAAAATATGGTTCCTCAGTCAATCTGAAAAACGAAATAATGTAATTCTTGTTGCCAATATCTTTAAATTAGTTTCTCTCAATTAATGTATCTCCTGGATTTTTTCTACACTCAAAGAGTTTTTCTCTAGTAAGTAATCACTATGTTAAAATGATGGCTTGGATTTTTTGTTTTCCATTATTTAAACTATCAACCAAAAGAAATTCAAAACTTTATCTAAATTGAAACATAATCCATAAATCCAAACATAATTGATAAATAAGAGACTCGGTTAAGAAGTTAGAGAAGAACAAAGAATTAAGAAAATTAATTAAAATCAATATTAAAAAAATTGCATATATTTTATTTAAATAATAGGGATCCAAATTACCGAGTTTAAATTCTTCAAAATGTAAAGTTTAAATTCTTTCAAATACAGAGTTAAATTCTTCAAAACGGAAGACTACCGAGCACAAGAAGGGTCGGCCGACCCTTCATTTACGAGAGAATTGTAAAACTATTTGATCTTCGAAGGGTAGGTCGACAATTCCCGACTTCCGACTTCCGCAGTAAATAGTAGGGACTGGACATCAGCTAACTTATAACATATACAAATTGTTTGTCCTGTCTTTTGTTTTTCGTCAAGAACGATCAGACGCCCCTTCGTTTAGTAGATAATTGTGAAAACCTTTATCTAGCAATTCAATAATAACCAGGATAGAGAACAAAAGAAGGATCGACCGACCCTTATTGCAGTCTCGAACTATAATAAAAAGAATATTAGGAAGAAGAAGGGCCGGCTGCCCCTTCATTTACGAGGGAATTGTAAAAATAGAACTTGGAGAAAGAGGGGCCTCTCTTTCTCAGTGGATATTTCCACTTGCCAGCTAAATGTGTGATGCAATGTTCATATGAAGTTTGTGTTCAAAGTGCCGATATCTACGTTTGCGACTCCTAACAAAAAATCCTTGGAGGAAGGAGCGGACGCTCTTTCTCCTCAGCATCTACTTCCAACACCACGAAATAGAACAACTTGACGATAGAGAGACCTCTCTTTCTCTGACAAAATTTTGACTTGCCAACAAACTCTTTGTAGCAAAACTTCTATAAATTGTGTTGTTAAAATGTTGATATCTAGTTTCCCGGGGTGATATGTGGAACGCTTAGACTGTGACACGTGGCATATTTTTATTTTATTTTTACAATTAGTTTAACTATTGTTTAAATTAATATTATGGATATTAAAGGTACCATTTCAATATAAATCTATGGATTTAAGTTATAGTAAATCCAATGCAAGAGCAGAAACATCAAGGGAAAATCCAAGAAATACATGACCTTCAATAATACTCTTTTTATAAAAATCCTATTAATAAAGTTTTATTAAAAATTATTGTTTTCGAACTTGAAAATTAGGGCATATTTAGATAACCATGGATATTATGCAAAGTAAAGTAAGTTAATTTACAAACATTACTTGGAAAATCAACACAACTCCAATAGTTAAAATGTATATTATGCTAAATAGCTAAAATGCACTTCCAAGAAAAATATGGTTCTTCACTCATCTGAAAAACGAAATAATGTAATTCTTGTTGACAATATATTTAAATTGGTTTATCTTCACTAATGTATCTCCTGAAGTTTTTCTACATTCAAATAGTTTTTCTCCAATAAGCAATCACTATGTTGAATTGATGGCGTGGATTTTTTGTTTTTCATTATTTAAACTATCAACCAAAATAAATTCAAAACATTATCTAAATTGAAACAGAATCCATAAATCCAAACATAATCAATAAATAAGAGAGGTTAAGAAGTTAGAGAAGAACAAAGAATTAAGAAAAATAATTAAAATTAATATTAAAAAAACTGCGTATATTTTATTCAAATAGTAGGGATCCAAAATACCCAGTTTAAATTCTTCAAAACGTAAAGTTTAAATTCTTTCGAATATAGATTTAAATTCTTCGAAACAAAAAGTTTAAATCCTTTCCAAATACAGAGTTAAATTCTTCAAAACAGAAAGTTTAAATCCTTTCCAAATATAGAGAACCAAAATTAAAACCCTTCAAAATACCTGCCCATACAAATTGAAGAGAAGGGCCTTGGAAAATAGACCAAAATTCCTCCCATGAACTAACAGAAAAGGAAGATCTAAAAACCGACAAGTAAACCTAAAATATTAAAGTTATGATGAAAATAACAAGAGACCATGGTGGTTGGGCCGCGTGGTTCCCTTAGTAGTCAATATCCATTGATTTGACCCCTGATGATCTTGCCCCTAGAGTTTCGATAGTTGAGGGGGACTATCCAGAACCTAACGAAGTCAATGGGATTGTCTGGGGGTCATTTTGAACTCCGGCAGCACGAACTCGAATGGTTTCGTCACATTGAAGAAGGAGCGCTCACATTTGTTTGATCATTTCATTTTTGTTATCTTCGAGCGTGTGCTGAATCATATCCTCGATTGTCTTGTTCAAGGACTCCAAGTCCTCTTTGTCGCATTTCAGGTCTAGCTTATGCTGAAGCTCTACTATCTCCTTTTCTAACTTATCGGTTCTGCGGCTGTTTGCATTAGCGACACTGGTCCTTCCGTGACTGCTCCCTTCCGCCATTATAAAACTAGGAGGTAGTCCTGAAGAACTGTCGTAACAAAGCTTCCCATGTAGGATCTCCCGGCCACTAAGCAGAGCACTGGGCGAAATCCAGAGACTGCCCTGTTCTCTGACTTTAAAAACCAGACGTTGAGGAGGGCCAATGGAGGGAGAAATAGTCGAAGACATAGCTAAGTTAGAAAACATTTTGGGAAAACATGAGGGAACAAGGGAAGATGCGATTTAAAACTAGAAAACAGATCGGAAGAAATCTACACAACCGTCATAATTAAAGATCAAAGTACTTGAAAGAGTGTTATATGACATTAAGAGCCAAAGACGTTACTCGAGAACTGGCAGACCTTATCTTGACCGACCTTTGATTTAAATGATGGGACAGATTGACAGCCCGAGGTCATAATTGGGATCATAAAATTTTCAAGTCTACCGTCGATCTTGGATGGGGCGATCTAACGGTACAAGACAATTTATTGTTAAGTTTAAACCAAATAGACAAGCAATATCACTAAAAGAAACACAATCACAAGATAGACACACAATATACCCTGGGAAACCCTCATGGGGTAGAAAACCCAGCAAAGCTTTCCTCAATAAGATGATCAACCAAAATACAAGATGTGCTCCTTCCTTCTTTGTCTCCTTAGCAGATCTCCCAGACAAGTGCGCACTCTTCCACAAGTGAGTGAATGATCTAATGAGGAGTTCACCTCTCTTATTTATACTGACTCCTAACTGACTAAAAGACCTGATGGGGCCGACCTCTCCTGGAGAAGTCTAATAACCCCAAAAATATAACCACAGGGCCGACCCCCACATAGTGGGTCTAATAACCCTAGTTAATACAAACCCTCAGAGGAATAAACATCTCCGGATACATAATAGGGTTACCTTGGAGGGATGAAACATCTCCGGAATAATAAAGTATAAATATAATATTCTTTGAAGTTACAATATTCAACAGTCCCCCTTAACGAGAAGGATATTATAACAGCATCTGCAGGAGCAAGGAGTCACTATACATGATACATCTATAAATCATCGGAAGCTTTCTTCAATTTGTCTTCATCAGTAACTCAAACAGTTACTGGTACATCAATGTCAATATCAACATCAACATCACGATCATCAACATCGTCATCACAAGATCATCAGCATCGTCATCACACGATTAGCAGCATCGTCATCACACGATCAACAGCATCGTCATCACACGATCATCAGCATCGTCATCACATGATCAGCAGTATCGTCATCACACGATCAGCAGCATCGTCATCATACGATCAGCAGCATCGTCATCACACGATCAGCAGCATCGTCATCACACGATCATCAACATCGTCATCACACGATCAACAGCATCGTCATCACACGATCAACATCATCGTCAACTCACAATCAACAGCATTGTCATCACACGATCAGCAGCATCGTCATCACATGATAAGCAATACAAGTATCCTACCGATACAAGTAACCACATCATCAATACAAGTATCCTACCGATATAAGTAACCACATCATCAATACGAGTATCCTACCAATACAAGTAACCACATCATCAATACAAGTATCCTACCGATACAAGTAACCACATCATCAATACAAGTATCCTACCGATACAAGTAACCACATCATCAATACAAGTATCCTACCGATACAGGTAACCACATCATCAATACAAGTATCCTACCGATACAGGTAACCACATCATCAATACAAGTATCCTACCGATACAAGTAACCACATCATCAATAAAATCAATTTCTCGGAGACCATTCGTCTACGGATCAATTCAAGGACCGGAGTCCGGGGATGATACAATCCCCATCACGTACATTTTGAACTAGTAGTTCCGGGATGATGCAATCCCCATCACGTACATTTTGAACTAGTAGTTCCGGGATGATGCAATCCCCATCACATACATTTTGAACTAATAGTTCCTGGATGATGCAATCCCCATCATGTACATTTTGAACTAGTAGTTCCGGGATGATGCAATCCCCATCACGTACATTTTGAACTAGTAGTTCCGGGATGATGCAATCCCCATCACGTACATTTTGAACTAATAGTTCCGGGATGATGCAATCCCCATCACGTACATTTTGAACTAGTAGTTCCGGGATGATGCAATCCCCATCACGTACATTTTGAACTAGTAGTTCCGGGATGATGCAATCCCCATCACTTTATTCTCGGAGACCTCACGTCTACGGCTCTCTTTAGGACTGAAAATCCAGGGATGATCCAATCCCCTCAACTGTCCTCTAAGGACTTCATTCTCGGAGACCCCACATCTACGGCTCTCTTTAGGACTGAAAGTCCAGGGATGATCCAATCCCCTCAACTGTCCACTAAGGACTTCATTCTCGGAGACCTCACGTCTACGGCTCTCTTTAGGACTGAAAGTCCAAGGATGATCCAATCCCCTTCAACTGTCCTCTAAGGACTTCATTCTCGGAGACCCCACGTCTACGGCTCTCTTTAGGACTGAAAGTCCAGGGATGATCCAATCCCCTCAACTGTCCACTAAGGACTTCATTCTTGGAGACCTCACGTCTACGGCTCTCTTTAGGACTGAAAGTCCAGGGATGATCCAATCCCCTTCTGTATTCTCATCTATACAGGTACAAATATCCAAGAGCATGTATCACATTTAGCATGTATTCTCACTAATACATCTAATCATCAAAACATGTATACATCACAACTAGCATGTATTCTTACTAATACATCTAACATTAAAACATGTATACATCACAACTAGCATGTATCACATTTAGCATGTATTCTCACTAATACATCTAATCATCAAAACATGTATACATCACAACTAGCATGTATTCTTACTAATACATCTAACATTAAAACATGTATACATCACAACTAGCATGTATTCTTACTAATACATCTAACATCAAAACATGTATACATCACACCAAAACATGTATACATCTATCATGTATTCACACTGATACATATAATATCAAAACATGTATACATCACACCAAAACATGTATACATCTATCATGTATTGTCACTGATACATATAATATCAAAACATGTATACATCACACCAAAACATGTATACATCTAGCATGTATTCTTACTAATACATCTAGCATCAAAACATTTATCCGTAAAAATAAAAGATATATAAGAGTTCTAAATCTAAATAATTGTAAGTAGCTAAGTGCAACAAAACAAAAATTGCTATCAAATACTATACTACTCCCCCTTTCGAGGAGGGTCCTTCTGGACTATACCAAGCATGTCTCGGAAGTGTTCAAACTTTACTCGAGACAAAGGTTTAGTCAGGATATCGGCAATCTGATCCTCAGTGCTTATGTACTCGAGCTTGATGGCTCCTTTCTGCACCATGTATCGTATATAGAAGTAACGGGTCTCAATGTGTTTTGACTTATCATGGAACACAGGATTTTCAGTCATCTTAATGCAGCTTTGATTATCACACATAATCACAGTAGGATCCATTTCTAAGTCAAAAATTCCAGATAAGAGTTTTCGAAGCCACACTGCTTCACAGCTGGCAGAGCAAGCAGCTATATATTCTGCTTCAGCAGTACTGAGGGCCACACTAGATTGTTTCTTGCTGAACCAGGAGATCATGGCAGATCCAAGGCCATAACATCCGCTTGAAGTACTTTTTCTGTCTGAGACACTACCTTCCCAATTAGAATCTGAGTAACCATGTAACTTGAGTTCATTACCTCCAAGATAGTATAGACCAAAGTCCACTGTACCTTTTAAGTACCTCATTATATGCTTTGCAGCTATAAGGTGAACCTTTCGAGGTTCTACTAGATACTGACTTAGGGTATTTACAACAAAGCATATATCCGGCCTAGTATTTGTCAAATACATCAATGATCCAATGATTTGTCTATATAGGGTTATGTCCACTAGTTCTGATGAATCATTAACTAAAAGTTTCAGGTTGGAGTCCATGGGAGTGGCCATGGCTTTACACTCCAACATATCAAATCTTTTGAGAATCTCCACAGTATACTTACCTTGATTTAGAAAGATTCCTCTTGGCTCTTGCCACACTTCTAGGCCTAAGAAGTAGTGCATTAATCCGAGATCTTTCATTTCGAATTCTGAAGAGAGCTTCTTCTTGCTTTCAATGATTTGATTTTCATTTCCGGTTAGAAATAGATCATCTACATATAACAGCAATATAACAGGTTCATCATCCATCACTTTAAGATAAAGATTGGGGTCAGCTTTACTTTTGGTAAAGCCCATGCTTGTTAAGAAACTGTCAATCCTTCCGTACCAAGCCCTGGGAGCTTGCTTCAATCCATATAATGCCTTTTTCAGTTTGCATACATGGGTCCTTCCGTCTTTGACCTCAAAACCTTGAGGTTGTTCTATGTATACTTCTTCTTCAATTACACCATTCAGAAAAGCTGTCTTAACATCCATTTGATGCAATTTCCATTTCATCATGGATGCAAGTGCCATGATAGTTCTAATTGAAGTATACCTAGCAACAGGTGCAAATGTTTCTTCATAGTCAATTCCCTCCTTTTGAGAGAATCCTCTGGCTACAAACCTTTCCTTGTATTTTTCAATGCTACCATCTGCAGCATGTTTTATTTTGAAAATCCATTTGGAAGAAACCACACTTTTATCTCTTGGTTTGGGGACTATATCCCAAACATCATTTTTCATTATCGACTGATATTCTTCTGTCATTGCTTCTACCCATTCTTTCTTTTGAGCTGCTTCTTCATAGCTAGTAGGCAGTTGATCCACAAGATCACACATCAAGGCCATATAGTTGGACACTAGCTTTGGTTTCTTTCTTTCTCTAATGGAGCCTTCAGGAGCACCATATTTTTCAGCCCCTTGGATAATATCTCTAGCCCATGCTGGCCTTCTTTTCTTTGATAAATCTGAGATAGGAGGTTCTTGTGGTTCCAACATGTCATGATCCTCTGATGGATTATCTTCAGGAAAGTGAACAGCCTCTGAGTTTCTAGAAGAAGGATCTTCTTCATAGATTTCTTCAAGTTGGCATTTTCTTGATTTCTTGAGAGTTGCTTCTTCATCAAAAGTTACATCTCTACTGATTTCTATATGATGAAAGCCTGGTATGTAAATTCTGAAAGCTTTGGATGATTCACAGTAGCCAACAAATATTCCTTTCTTACCAGAAGGATCCAACTTGGTTCTCTTTTCCTTTGGAATGTGGATGTACACAGGACACCCAAATATTTTAAGATGGCTTACCTCGAGATTCTTTCTAGAAAACACTTCTTCTGGAGTTTTGAAATCAAGAGCACTATGAGATAATCTGTTTTGAACATATACTGCTGTTCTGGCTGCTTCAGCCCACAGATACATGGGAAGATCCTGGTCATGTATCATAGTCTTCACAGCTTCCATGATGGTTCTATTTTTCCTTTCTGCAACCCCATTTTGTTGGGGATTGTAGGGAGTGGTTAGTTCTCTCTTGATTCCAGCTTCTTTACAGAATTCTTCAAACTCTTTTGAAGTATATTCTCCACCATTGTCTGTTCTGAGAATCTTGATTTTCTTTTCTGAGAGATTTTCTATTAGAGCCTTGAACTCTTTGAACTTTCCAAAAACTTCATTCTTACCCTTTAGAAAGTATATCCAAGTTTTCCTTGAATGATCATCAATGAATGAAAGATAGTATTCAAATCCACTTAGAGAGGTGGTGGGCATTGGGCCACATACATCTGAGTGTATTAACTCCAAGATACCCTTAGTCTTTGTTTCACTCTTTGGAAAGGGGTTCTTGACATTCTTGCCTTTCTTACATCCTTTACATGAGCCATCATGATCAACCTTTAAATCTGGTAGTCCTATGACCACCTTGCTTACATAAGGTAAGGCTTTGTAGTTAATGTGAGCTAGTCTTCTATGCCATAGCTCACTGGGGCTAGAGGTTTCATGAACAAGAGCAGCTTCCGCATGACCCTTGAGTTTATATAAACCTCCTTCCTCTTCACCAATAACAATTGCATCCTTAATGGATTTGCCTTTGGACCACATTAACACTTGTCCATCAATGAATGCAACTCTGTAGCCTTTCTTGTCTAAGGCTGAGATTGAAAGCAAATTCTTCTTCAATCCTGGAACATATAAAACTTCCTTCATCTTCATGGGAGTTCCAGAATCGAGTTTGTAGTTTGTTCACCAATTCCCTTAATGGGATATTGATAGTCATCTCCTAGAGATACCTTTTGGGAAGAAATATTTTCTTCAAGATTTGAGAGAGTCCTTTTCTGTCCTATCATGTGCTTTGAAGCACCACTGTCAATAAGCCATAATAATACCAACTTTGGGCTGAAACCCTAACTTCACCAAAGAGAGAGAAAGAGGTCTTCTTACCTTGTGAAAGATGTCCTATTCAGTCTAGCTCTGATTCCATGTTAAGTTTAAACCAAATAGACAAGCAAGATCACTAAAAGAAACACAATCACAAGATAGACACACAATATACACTGGGAAACCCTCATGGGGTAGAAAACCCAGCAAAGCTTTCCTCAATAAGATGATCAACCAAAATACAAGATGTGCTCCTTCCTTCTTTGTCTCCTTAGCAGATCTCCCAGACAAGTGCGCACTCTTCCACAAGTGAGTGAATGATCTAATGAGGAGTTCACCTCTCTTATTTATACTGACTCCCAACTGACTAAAAGACCTGATGGGGCCGACCTCTCCTGGAGAAGTCTAATAACCCCAAAAATATAACCACAGGGCCGACCCCCACATAGTGGGTCTAATAACCCTAGTTAATACAAACCCTCGGAGGAATAAACATCTCCGGATACATAATAGGGTTACCTTGGAGGGATGAACCATCTCCGGAATAATAAAGTACAAATATAATATTCTTTGAAGTTACAATATTCAACATTTATCTGGGTTAAGTTGTGCAACGTTTAAAGCTCAGGATGCGATGCAAATTCTTTAAGAAATCTAGCTAAGCGCATGTTGAAGTCCATCGTCGATATGGATTGACAAGATCCAACGTTTTTGAATCATTTCATTGTTGAGAGATGCTCGAGGGTTAATTAAAAGGATCGAACGTGAAATATTTGTAAATCTTAGTTGACTGTCGGTTTGACGTCCACTCTGTTGAAGAGACATTTGCAATGCTATATTTGGAGAACAATTTGGCCAAATAGCCAACTTTTGAGAATTGCCCAAATTGGTTAACTCTCCAAAATAGTAATTCCTTACTAATTAAAACAATATTGAAAGACTATGAAGATCAATGATGAATCGATGCCATTATAAGGATACAATATTTTTATGAAGTGGCATGATTTTCCTAAAAAACACAATGTTTCAAATAATAAATTTCTTTGAAAAGATATACATAACCATACAAGCCAAATGTATAAAGAGGACCACAAGTGTCTCTGAATTTTTGGTAATTGCATATCAGAATCAAGAAAGAGGCCAGTGAGATAGATTAAGCATTATAAAAGTTGGAGCCGCCACTAAAGATCTGGAAAACTGAAGTTAAAACTATTATAAATTAGAGGGTTGTTGGGTGGTGCTTGGGGCAAGTTGAGGCCTTCTAAGGGAATTGTCGCCTCCTTCTAGTCATGACTGGATAATTAGGGTGGTGGGGGATCCTTGTTTGTTGAGAAGGTAGAAAACCAGGGGTGTAGGAGCTTCCTTTCTGCAGTGGTAGAAAAATATAGGAGATTAAGTTCTTCGGACTCCAAACCTCATGAACTATTTACCCGATATTTTTAGGTACTTGGGACAAAAATAATGCTAAGAATGGGATCCCTTTGTGCAGATATTTTGTACCTTGTGTAACGTCCCCTTTCCCAATCCGACCATCGGGAGGGGACGTTGACCAAACCTGGGCTCTAAAAATTCGCTCCAAGCCCATAATACAATTTTCAACAACAGAGTGTGTGCAGAAATGTAATTTAAACATGCACTGCGGAATTCAAAACAATCCACACATATATAATATGAGAATACATCATCATAACATTACAGGCATCAATAAAACGGTTCAGCATTCAAATGCATAAGAATACTTATCTTTATCCAATGCAAATCCAAGCAACTGGATGTGTAAGAGCGCTTTTCCACCCAACCATAGGCACTCAGTCCAGCTTAAACTCTTTATGTTGTTGAGGCCACCCCCAAGCTGGGCTATGAGGCCACCATGGCGAAGGAAACACCTATTGGCTTCTACCTCTCATCCCACAACCTAATTCTGATCTCTGTGCTAAGTCAAATTCTCACATAGAGCTGTACAAGGGTCTCACTCATCCCTCATAGCCTTGGCTTCCACAATACCTACCCCACAAACCACCCTTCTAGCTAAGGAATTCCCTTCATCGATCCATGGTGCTCTTGGGAGATCCATCTTGCTGGGGTCTTCCAGTGTGTGCATAGAAGAAGTCCAATCTGATATGGCTTCTATAGAACCACCTATAGCCTTGATTTGTGACTTCATAGGCACCTACAAGTAGCAGAACTCCATGGGTAAGGTTCCTAGCTTGCCCCCAACCTCTCTGCTCACCTATTGCCAACTATTTTTCCTTCAAAAAATACAACTCTTCCCTCTAATTCGAATTTATGGTTTTAACACATAGTCTGCTAATTGACATGAACAACAATATAGAAACTCTACGTGGAGCAACATCTTGCATGAGAGAATGAGAATGGAATAATGATCAAAAGAGTGTTGACTCCAAGGATATGAGGTGAGGGTGAAAAGATGGCTGACATGGCTTCTGACTATAGAAGAAATAGGACTGATGACAACTGACATAATTATCACAATCCCCATGCTCAATAACTACATGAAGTGACTTTCCCCACCAACCTCACATGTGCAATAAATGATTGGAAAATGGTAAAAAAAGGAGATAATTGGCTTATTCCCATCACATGACAGAATTTAGGGTGAGTTCTAAAGTCGACACATGGCAACATAGGATTGGGTTTCCCATAATCGCCTTCCTCTTCCCCTCTGGTGGAATCATAGCCCCTTTGGTGCTCTTTACATAGCCACTGTTGGACCATTCTATTAATTTTCAACATAATATTTACATACATTTCGAATTAGGCATAATAAGCCAATCATATGTTCCAAAATAGAAATATAACATCATACATGCCTAAACATTCACTAGTCGGGACTTGGCCTTAAGCTCTGCACTAGGAATTCGCACTAGAAAATTTACAACATTTACATATGTATGGATAATACATTCCAAGTCAAAACTATGGGTATTACACCTTGTCCCAGAGCACTTTAGTTGATGAACACCTTCCAACTTTATCTTTCACATGATCATGTATTCCATGCAAGATGAAATCCATTTCCTTTGCATTATTATTTCTTAGCTCCTCCACCGCATGTAAATGGAGTCTCATTCTTATATTCCAATCTTATCAAAATTTGATCCATAGAAAAATCGAACCCCATTTGCAAAGTAGAGACTTTCATGTTCACCCATGTGCTCTAGAGATCTTTGGTCCAGCTATCAGACTCTCCTGAAGAAATTGACTCCCTGATTTACCTGTACCAACTGGAAGGAGGCTCCAACACCCTAATTTATAGGCTCGAAATTGAAGGAAGCTCCAACTCCTCAATTTACTAGCTCCATCTAGAACGAGGCTACAACCCCCTAATTTATAGGCTCCAACCTTAAGGAAGCACCAACTCCTAGGTTTACTAGCTCCATCTAGAACGAGGCTACAACCCCTTGGTTTTCATAATTTCCAACCTATAGATAGGATTCCAGTCCTCAATAAATTCTAACTCAAATGTTTTACTAGCACCAACTGGAAGGAATCCCCAACTCCCTGAGATCACAAGCACCAACCCAAAGGAGACATCAATCTCCTATCCTTGCTCGATCCTGCCACCCTGATATGAATACAAAGAACAATATTCCACTTCCATTGTATCACGGTTTCCATCAACCTAGTATACTTGTATCTATATCCTTGTACTTGTATCACTGTCCCTGTACCTATATCTATCATTCTTACAATCAATGTATTGTTCTCACTGTCACAATCCATGTTCATCACAATGACACAATCATTATCTCTGTCACAATGCCACAAAAACTATCTCTATCACAGTGTCAACTGTACATGCCTCAAATCTGTCCTCCAAGAATGCCAGTAACTTCTTCCAACATATACTTCAGATGTTTAGCAAGACCAAAAATATTCCTCCAAATAGTGTAATCAAATCCCAGAAATAATCACCAATAGAATTCATCTATTTGCACCTTCAAACCCTTACATCATAGACCTCATAGTACATTCCAAAATATTAGAGGGATCTCATGCCAATAACCTTACCATGGAATATTTCAATACAATCATCAATAATATATATGCCAAGATAATCATAGAATGTGCCAAGATAATCACCAAGATCATCATTAAGAATGCGGATCCAAAGTGCCAACAAGTTTGTGATTTTGATATCGTATGAGGATGTTATGCAAGATTTTGTCAACCTTCTTCTCTTAAATTTTCATTGTCACAAACCCTAACATTCAAAAAGTATAACTCTTAACATGTAATGAATAAAGATATGAAACTTTTATGTAATGTTCCCATCCAAATAAATACTAGAAGGTAAAATTCCACCAATCTACTAGTTCCCTAGGTTGGGGTGGAAACATTGGGATTTTGAATAAGGGAGCTAATAAACCCCAATTAGACATTAGCTTGACATAAATATATTAAAAGAGGATAAATAAATGTTTATTATAGGAAAATAAGGTGGCACTTGGTCATGCCAGGAGGCACATTGGTGGTGTGGGACCCACACAAAGCTAGATTCCTCATGCTACATGGCATCCTATTCTCACCCATTCGAATCCAAGGTGGAGTCTAATGTTCTTGGGGGATTTGGAAGGTCATTATACTTGGCATGAATCGATGAAACTCGAATTGGAGTGGAAGAGTAACTCCCATGGAAGAGGAAGAGGCATTTTTTTGATATTGAGACACTTGGGCTAGATTCCCTAGCTTCTATGACAACAATGATGACGATGCTATGACAGTTATGACAAAAATCAGACTTGATTGCTGACATCTGACCAATATGACATGTAAGGGCTAAAAATAGCCTCCAAGAAGGCACACAACGGAGTTAGGGCATCCAAAGAGCCTCCTCATTCAAATTGGTGGAAGATGAGGACTAAAAATTGTTGGACAAGTGGCACACCTTGGAATCTCTTCCCAATTCGAGTTGGCATGAGGATTTTGAAAGGAATTCGAACCATGGAAGGCTTGGGAAGTTTATAAAAGACAAGAATAAAGAAGGAGAAGAGATTTTGATCATTTCTCATTTTGCATATTGGAGAGCATAGCTTGTCCATGATAGTGGAGTGTCTACTCTACTTGCCTTAGTACCAATTTTGAGGGTGAAAGATTCCCATCCTAATTGGAAATTGGAGAGTCCATTCATACCTTTCATTTGGATTTATAATAGAGTCATTTGCTGCAGGTTGAATCTACATGGTTTCTCATGATATTTTCTTCTTCAACTTGTTTCCACACCTTTCTCACATTTCTCTTCATATTTTGGCTATTGGAGGAAGGGCACACTTGGTGAGATTCTGATCTCTTTGGGGAAGCTCTTGTGGCCCCATTTATTTTTAATTTGATGTATTTACTCTGTATTTGCTTCTCACAAGAACCTCGGGTCGAAATTCCAATTGAAACTATGTAAAAATGCCAAACTATGTATGAATGGTGTTGTTATCACATATATAGTAGCTGGGATACCATATCTTTATTCCAGATTCCAGTATATTTTCCAGCCAGTCCTTTACACTCAGATGCTTGAGATGAGCATCTATTTTGGATCACTATTATGATTATGGACAACAGTATTTTCCTATGCCATGAATGAGTCTCAGGACACTCAGGTTTGATGACCGATGTAGCCATTTAGCGATTTACAGAGCAGTATGTATTGCCCAGAGTTGCAGCAACAGTTTCTCAGTGGAGAGATGACAGTTTAGATGGTACATTACAGGTATATGACCCAGCAGGTATTATCTTGTGATTGGTTATTATTGCTTTTATAGTCATTCTCGTAGCATGTTGTAGAACTTAGTATCATGATTTGGAAATTATATAGATATGTGGACCTTGATTGTTGCTATATATATATATATATATATATATATATATATATATATATATATATATATATATATATATATATATATGTCCCTGCTCAGACTTAGAAATTCTCGGTTATACTCATAGGTTTTACCCTCCCTTTGAGATTGAATGTGAACATTTCCCCATTCTATGGCTTGCTAGTCTTGGCTTCATTTTTCACTTTCTCCATCCATCCGTTGCCTTCCTGATAGAATTACCCTGACTTACTACTTCACCTGTGAAATGGAGAACTTCCCCACTTTGGCCTCTATGTTGGATGAGCTTCCCTGTTTATCTTGTCTCTCGACTCTGAGTTGGTGACAGAGCTTTCCTTCTGGTGAGTTGGATTTCATCCTCACAGGTGGAACTCCGTATTAGTGATTTGGAAATGTTGTTGGATAAAACTTGAAACAGATAGTACTACCATCATTACAATGTGTCTTGAAATGAAATGTATATCTTATGAAATCCCATTCATGGAAGCGTGTTTCTGAACACACATGAACGAAAGGAAAGCCTAATGAAAATGGCTACAATGAAATTAATGTAAAATCCAAGAATGTGTTTCTTAACACACACGGATCAAATTTATGAATGAAAGGCCCCAAAAGCAATGGTTAAACAAATGCTATATCTAATGATTGTTGGCCTCACTTGTAATGATTTATTCCTCACTATCCTGCGGGTTATCATGTGAGATGCAGTAAGGGACAACTAATTCTAAGTGTCCCCTAGTATCTCAAGTTACGGTTTTCCAGTCACCTAGTCATGGCGTCTCTAGAAAATATCCTCACGAAGTTGTATTAGCTTGGATGTGAGTTGTAGACATCTATCAAGGTTGAATAAACATTTCCCAGACTGCTTATCCATTTGTGAGACACTGCCTTCCCCTGTGTTATTTTCTTGTCCAGCATATGCCTTAGTGTCTATCCCCTTTCCCATATCCAAAGTGTCACAGTGTCAAGTCAGTATAGTCATCCCTTAGTCTAGCCTAGTAGTCTTCAACCTTCACCCATCACTAGCAAAATGATCACGATCATAAAGTGAGTATAGTTTTGATTTTGTAGTCTGAGCCATAAATAATTATAGAACATTTAATATTTGCTTGTAGATCACCAGTGAAATGATTACTGATATGTTTATATTTCTACTTGAAGGACTTGCAAAGCATGTCTTAACCTTTTTCACTTCTAGCAGCTTTGTGTTAGCCTGGGTCATCTCATTGGTCATGTTGACTTGGTCAAACCTAGTTTGACCAAGGTCAACTACAAGACATGAGAGGGGTTAAAACCTGGATGATAGATATTGATGATATGTGATCCTTATTTGGTTACCAGATGGTTCCATGCAGCAGTTATAGGTTCAGATAGTGATCTGTAGTGATTATGAGGATTTTGATCATTTGCAGATTATTATTATTTTTATTTGTCCGAGCATGGTGATGATATTTTATGATTATGTAGTCATCCATATGGTGTATGAGTATGCACCTTTAGTACATTTGGGATCTCTGAGTCCATTGGGACAATCAGTTTTCAGTTCCGGGAAATTTTAGTTGATATTTATGTCAGTTTATCACTTCAGTCCAGATTTGCCATTAAAAATGGCCTGCCAGAGCAGTGTCATGATGTGATTGGTATACCTATGGAACTACAGAGTGAGTATGGAGCATAGACACTTTTTTTTACTACATTTCTATATTCCCAGACACTCTGGTGCAGTCAGATTTGGCCCCGGGTAACCAGGCAGTGAGTTACAGGCATTTTGATGATTTTCAGGTGATTTACAGAGGCATAAAAAATGGCAAAATTTGTTGCAAAGGAATTCGATTTGGGATACTGAGGCAAGGAAATGGCATGGGATGAGTTTCTATGATGAGTGTGATGTATCCCACATCTTCCACAGAAGTTGCAGCATCCAGTGGGGCCTACACACTTCCCGAGGTCATTTTATATGGTTTATTTGTCTCCTTGGAGGCTCACGGATTTCTCTATGGAGGTTGTTTTGATACTTTGATGAGTCATATGATGTTATTGTGCCATGGGGACACATTAGGGAGGTCAGATATCACCCCCAAGACCCACCATGTGTGGGTTGTCATGTTTATGTAGTCATTTTGAGTGGGATGCCCCCCTAGGGTGATTTTGTTCATGTATATGTTATATTTTTTAGTTGATCCATGTACTTTATGTTGAGATCATCTCAATTGTAGAATATAACTTTTATATCTTTTAATCTTAGCCATCCATTCAAAAGGTGGTTAGGGTTTTGGTATCTCTCCATCCTATTTAAAGGAGAGAGCTTCTCATTGTAAATGGACTTTTGGCTCTTGGATTCTTAAATCGTGACTCTGCTGGGGAGTGAACCCATGTATAGACCCCAATGGGGAATCTTAATTTTTAATTCATAATGGAACCAGATCTTCTTCGAGATCTTAAACGAGATTTAAAAGATTTAAAAGAGTATAGTGAAAGAAATTCAAGATTTAGGTATGAGGATAATTATCAAAATAATTATGGGTATGAACCTGCATATCAATATTTTTATGATACACGTTATTTGCCTCATCCATCAAATAATTTTTCCTTGAATATCTCGAGTAAGCCAATTAAAAGAGACCAAACACCTAGCATAAGAGCTAGGGAAGTAAGAAAACAAGCCAAGCCATCTCCCTTTGACTTCTCTGAAATATATGGGGCACCTCATCCTATGCCAGACAATTTTAATCAAAGATTACCTCGTTTCAATGGAAGCAATGGTGTTTCAATTATAAATCATTTCTATGATATCTGGTATTATATGGATAGTTTGGGAACAACCGAGGAGGATGTTTTAATGAGGGCTCTTGGTTCGTCTCTAGAGGGAAATGCTTGGGTGTGGTTTGATTATCTAACACCGGGATCCATCACCGGGTATGCCATGTTCGAACAATTGCTAGTAAGTGAATGGAAAGAAACAATTGATGAATCTATGGAAGGGAAATCATACGATGATTGTCTTGGTGAAAATCAACTTGATGAAGATGATCAATATATTGATAATGAATTAACTAACGATTGTACTTATTAAAGTGATTCCTCTTCTCCTGAGCCAATGGAGTCTCACGATGAGGTAATGTATGACACTGAGCAAATTTCAATTCCTCAGGATTATTGCCTTAATATTTACATAAGGGCGGAACTTATGAGAATATTGTCATCGTTACCTGAAGAAGTCTTAGATGAAGAGGATGATACCAATGATTTCCATTAAGAAGCATCCATGATTGAGTCTTCCATTAGTGAATCCTTACAAAATGCTCTTGATATTTATTTTCACAATCCTTATGTAATTAATGATATTTTTGGTCATCATATTGAAGAATAAGAAAATAGGGATAACAACCAAATTTATTTTGAAGCGAATTCATCTAATTGAGCTTTTATAGATCAAATTTATAAAAGTGATCAAGTGGTTGTTGATACGATTCCTAATAAATTATCATCATGTGAATTTAATGATAAATCAATTAAAGAGAATTTTCGTGATGAGGATGGGTTAGTGAATCAAATTAATCAAGAGCTTTCCTTAATAGAATCCTCAAGCCAATATCTTACTAATTATGGAAAGCCCAGAAACAATCCTTCACTTAACTCATCTAATGTTGATATTTTTCCCAATTCCTTTTTTTTTATCAAAATAACTTATTTCAATTCTTGGGGTTGGGTGCTCACAATAAGTTTTTTCCCATTTGTCAAATCTCAAGGACAATCAATCTAAGCCATCTGGGAGAAAATACACATTTTGAAACCACCCTCCCATCCCATCTTTTTGAATATTTTTTGGGTTTGTGGTCTGGTAAATATTTTATTTTCAATCAGGAGTCTAAGCATTGTCACACTAGTGGATATAAAACACTTCATTTCCCTTGCCAATCACCTTTGATGAATAACATTTTTTTTATTTTTTCAATCCTTCTCGTTGGTGGCTAGAAAAGGTATATAAAGATCAATTTCATTTTTTCTCCATTTGTAAACAGTGGTTGGGGCTAATCACAATCTCATTTTTACTGCATTACAAGTTATCCTCATTTGGTTGGTCCATCATTCCTGGATTAAAAGAATTAATTGTCCTAGACAGGTAGATGAGCAAGCAAAAAATAGCTTAGTTGAGTTGAATCGCGTGTCATATTTTATTCTTCCATCAATTTTGAAATTTCCTTATCTCTATGATCCTATTGGTATATTGATGGATGAAGTTTGAAAAATTAATTCTCAACCCTTGCATGATTTCATTTCCCATTATATATATCTTTCTTTGAATTTCAAACAACAAATTAGAATGGAATCACTTTTCATTCAAGTTACTTCTAAACCATCTCTAACTTGTTGTATGATTAACTGTAAAGAAAGATCAATTGATCTATTAAGCAAGTGGTTACACTGGATTTATGATTTTACTTAGTACTTCTTACTTTCTTGGTAGATTAGAGTAGGTAGGAATTGAATAAGCTCGCTTGAGCAGTGGTTAGTTTTTTCAGCCATTGAGTCTGGAACCTTGTTGTTTTTCTAAGCTCACTTTTGAAGCTCATATGTAGTCCTGAGTACTTGTCTTTTTCTTTTCTCGCACAATAAAATTTTAAAGTTATGTCAGTAGATTAGTTTTACTTCCAACACTTTATTTTAGTCTTTACTTTCAGCATTATTTTTCAGTACTGTTTATTTTGATATTTATGTATATACATGCATTGTTTTGACGACGGGTCTGTGAGTTTGGTATAGCTCTGGACATTTTGCAGATAGCAGGTGTCATTTTGGTAGTTTTTGCAGAGCTAGAGCTCTGGATCGAGGATATGAGTAGCAGAGTGACGAGGAATAGAGATTCTGAGGTTCTCAAGCGCTCTTTTCAGCATAGCACTTGTCCCATCTAGAGCCAAATGTTATCACATATATAGTAGCTGGGCTACCATAATTTTATTCCAGATTCCATTATATTTTTCAAGTTCTTTCTTAATCAAGGGAGCTAACTTAGGATTAACATTCTGCAAGCTTTTTCGGTAAGGATTAGCTCCTTCATTTAATGGGATAGTATGCTCAATGATAGCAGGGTCAAAAGTTTTAAGTTCATTATACGTCCAAGCAAAGACATCCTTGTATTCTCTAATTAAATTTTCAATAGCTTTTCTTTCCTTCGGGGAGGCATTCTTTCCGATCTTAATCATTTTAGGATAAAATGGGGATCCAATGTTGATCTTTATGACCTCATCTTCTAGTTCATCTCTTTTACCTTTATATTCATCATGCCTATTGAAATTCTTTTCTAAAGGGATTGCTAACTTCATAACATCAACATCTTGCAGGGACAAGTTATTTACCTTATCTTCCAAATCAACATTGCAATTTTGAAAATCATCCGTGCATTGCAAAAATGAAATGATTTGAGTATCATCATTGAATATTTCCCAATGGTCTTGGTTATCAGGAACTGATGGTCTGAACAACACTTCAACTTTACACTCCTTCTTTTTAAGGTGATTTGGAATTTCAAAGGTACATGCTATTACTGATAATGCATCATCCAGAACATTTTCTTCCCTTGGAACTGATCTTATTGTGAAAGCATCAAACATTTCAATGGTATCCCAAACAACGTTTCTATAATATCTAAGTCTATTATTCTTGGCTGAAAATTGATTTTTAACTTGGGATACAATTAGATCTGAATCTCTTGTAACACTTAAGCATTTGATTTTCTGATCTCAGGAAACTTTCAATCCTAAAAGAAATTATTCATACTCGGCCACATTATTAGTGCATTCAAATTCAAGGCGAAAAGAAAATATTTTTTCTTCACCAAAAGGAGTGAGAACAACCCCAGCTCTTGCACCATGCCGAGACTTAGCTCCATCAAAATGCATCTTCCAAACTTGGATAGGAGGAAAAGGATGTTGTCAAGGTTCTGCCCAATAATTTTCTAGAACCATATAATTTCCAACATCATCCGAGGGGCGCATGGATTCTTCAAACAGATATTCGGGAGTCTCTACATGTTCTGTCATAGGTTTTTCATTCACTAATTTATAAAAGGCATTTCCTCCGATAGGGATAGTTGCATATGAAAGGTCCATTTGGATTCTTCCTCATAACTTAGCATCCCATTCTCTTGATAATAACATTCCCCATGCATTGGGTATATCTAGAACCAAGACATTTATGTTTATTTCAATTTCCAGATATGCTGCCAGTTTCATCTTTAAATTTTCAATTACCCCTTTTGACTGCATAGGCCTAGAGTCCATCCCACACACGTTCTTAAACTGCTGAGATGGATTTAGCTCTAGCTATTCCATTACCTGAAGTGGCATAATATTAACCTCTGCTCTCGAATCTAATATGCAATTGTGTAGAATCAATTGGTTTATTTCTAAAGCTATATAGAAAGGAGGATGACCACTACCATTATGAGTTACACTTTGAATCATAACTGGAGGGTCCTCCTCTATTATGAATATTTTAGGAGCTTTTGTTTTAGGTTTGATTCCCAGAAATTGAGTAGCTTGGTCAAATAACGAAGGGATCTTTAATAATTCATCAAGAGGCACATGAATATTAGGTTTAGAGAAGAAATTGATTAGATCAACCTTTAAGTTACAATGTTTTCCTTGGTCTTTGGCATTTGTTTTTAATCCCAATAAATGCATTACCTTCTCTCTAACAGAAGGGATGACTATTAATTCTTTCAAATACACCATGATTGAAGACCCGGACAATTTTCCTAATATATTCGTGTTCAAGTTTTCTTGTACTATAGAAGAGGTTTCTTTGCTGGGCAAACCTACTTGTTTTCTTTGCATTGGTTCTTTGTTTTGAGGCCTAGTAGGACTGGGACCCATTATCTTTCTAGTCTCTTGAGATGTTATTTTTTGAGGTTGGTCATTACTCTTTATGATACCCTTAGGAGGATCATTGTGTGACTATGAAGGAGTCTTACGAATGATATTCCTTTGATCGGGATAATTTTCTTTTATAACAGGCTTGTTATTATCTTGTTTTTTCAAATTATTCTTTGCTTGAGACCTTGTCACTACCTGGCTATCTGAAGGTTTCCTCATAGATCTAGTTTGAGGGTAATCATTGGTATACACATTCTCAAATAATTCATCTTCAACACGTCTCATATTTTCTTTTTGTTGATTTAGAACCAAGCCATACAAAATTTGTATCAGCTTGCCCATTTCAATCATCATTTTCATGATCATATCGTTTTCTGAGTCGTTCTCTCTAATGCAAGGCATGAATCTAGAACTTAATATTAATATGTTGGGTTCAGTCCTTAGTAGAGTCGCGGGGTGGAGTCGCCAGGACGTCACACTTGGAGGACCCCATGGCCCATTTCCCAAGGCACTAGGTCTCCTTAACCCATGCGAATTTCTTGTTTGGCTGGTTTTCCTTGTTGTCCGTTCTAGAAATCCCTAATCCACAAATTCAATCTTTGGGTCACTTTCCCTATTTTAAGTTTCACGTTTCCCAAGGCAGCTGAATTTGTCATTTTAAGCTAGCACCTGAATCCTGGAATCACACTTAATTGTCAAGACACTGTGTATAATCAATCTTTATCAATTCATATCTTCCCTAAGTCTCCATATTGGTCTTTTTTCCTTAATCTAGGGTTCCATACCTGTCACCTTACATACCCTATCTGAATAGCTTGATCTGGTGATTTTGGTTAGATATCTCCTATTGGGAATAGATCAGGGTCTCCCCCTTGTTATCTTGTATCTTATAACTCAAGTGAAGGGTGCCTCGATTGGCATGAAAACCAATCCATTGGAGATCGAGGCTCTCGAGGTTCACCACTTTAGTTTCCTATCCCCTCTACCATCCTTCTGGATCCATCTATATGGGAAACTACAAGATTGGTGATAACAGGTACCATTTCCCCCTATATCTTGTTGTGAGAGATTGAAGTTGCTTAGTTTCTATTTATCTCAATCAATCTCTGTAATTTTATTGCTTCAAATGACCAAGGGAGGAGATGGAAAAGGCGTTAAACAATTGAACAACTCACACCAAAAGTTGCAAACGTGTAAAAACGAGGCAGAATTATGATGCAGACCCACCTAGAAGCAAACCAACAGTGCAAATGGGTTTCGGCGCTAGAAAGTGCACGGTGGTGAAACTTGGGAAGGTGGAGGGGATTTAAATCGCTTACCATGTGGAAAGCGTTGGTGGAGTCCGATATGAAAAGCGGTTAAATTTAAACCGCTCATCGCAAGTTACGAAACCACCTAAGCATATGTTATATAAAATGTTTTTTCAAATTTTTAAACAATGCTTTTGTCGCTTATTTCCTGGAGGAAAAGAAGCCGCGGGAAACACATCATTGTCTTTGTTAAATAGAACAGCAGTCATCAAGCTCAGTTTATAGGTAGCTCGAAAGCCTCAGTGTTTATATTTTGTTTCCCAAAATTATGGAGAAAACCCAAGATCTTTTTCCCTTCAATCAAAGTTCACATGAAAACAAGGAGCTTGTAGTTGATAGGGAAAGGGATATTTTCGACCTTGTTTTGTCTGTGTGTAGCATTTCGCAGTATAAAAAGAAATTAACGGAGTTTAAGTCGCAAGGAAAGGATGTATTTAGTGTTTCTGGTTCCTTTCTGTAGTATTTTTGTGTCGAAGAAACCCTACACTTCCCCGAATTTGTTGGTTGGTTTGCGGCGAATTATTCGCAGGCCGAAAGGGTAATCATTAATGTAAATACGACCAAAATTCTATGCCAAGTAAATGCATAGACTTTCCGTAAGGTTCTATGTTTACCTGAAACATTTCCCAAAAAACCTAAGCCGTTTAATGAAGAAAATTTGGTGAAGTTTTATAGAAACTGTAGTCCAGCAGAAAAGGACAAGTTTTTATTGCAAATCTTGAAAGATGGCTAGTTGAATGAAAACCTATTGTTCCCTTCGAGTATTGATGTCTTTCAGCAAGATACCTAGTTAGTTTTGTCCTTGTTGAGTCAAATTTTGGGTCTAGATAGTGATATGTCAATCAAAAAAGTTATGGTAGGTTTTCTTCTGCAAGTAATTTCACCCGAGTCACAGTCAAGTCCGGTGTGTTGTTTTAATTTTGATGAATTCCTAGCTGAAGAGATTCATGTCCAGTTGGTAAATTTCCATGAGTTCAAGAATTTTTAATATTAGTAATATCTCCTGAACCTGTTCTTGCATTCAAATATTTCAAAATCGTAGTTTCTTGTTACCATCTTTTCAAATGACCTTCCTAAATAGGTCAATATGTTTGAGTTCACCAATACAAAAAATGGTAGAAGTTTACAAAATTATTTTTAATGTTGAATTTCCCCGAGTGTTGGAAGAAATGAAATAAACTTTGTAGCGTACACCATAAGGCCGAACAGGCGATTGGTTATTGTATAAAGAACATACTTTAATAAGAGTGTATGGTTTTACTGGAGCACCATATCTATTGCCAGCCTTTTTAACACCAAGGGTTTTTTCCTTAGAATTTATTAGACAAAGGTCGCATTCAGAAGAAGAACATTTCGGTGCTTTCAAAAAATCATCAGATGTGAAATTCCCTCTTAAAGTTGGTCCATTCATCATTACGACTAAGGCAACCCTATCTGTAGTAGAAAAAATATTGAAGATCATGGATTTCCGAGAGGCTGAAAGGATTAATTATGATCCTCATCAAATTATATCGCAAAGGAGACATCAAAATAGAAACAAGGCTTTTGATTATCAAACAATAGAAGGATTAAAAGAAATGGCAAATTTATTCAAATTTGAACAAGATAAGAAAGAAGTGAATATGGAACAAACAGGACATTTGGCAATGCTGGTTCAGACACCAGCTAAATTTGATATCACCAGTAAGTGAAGTATTTCAGAAGTTGATAGTATGAAATTCGATGGAGAAGTTTCAAGCAAGAAATCAAAAGTGGAACGACAGAAGGAAATTATTAGTATGGAGGAACGAGATTTAATTGTTTCGGAAAAAACTAGTTTGATTTTGCAGCCACCTGCAAATATGCAGCAATATTCTTTTTTAGAAATAAAGGAATCTGGAAGTAACTCTCAGTATAAGTCCAGATTTGATGTCCTTTCACAATATACAGAAAAGAAGAAGCAATCTTTGGAAGAAACTCAAAACTTGTACCCTCAAGTTAGAAAGTTGGCAGAACAAGGAGTTTCCCTTCTTACAGTTGCGGATCCAGGAAGAAACACTATAAGGTTTGCAGTGGTGAACAATGAGAAATTTTCTGAAATGGAAGTTAAGATTGATGCAATTAATATACTCGATAAGATTCAATTGCATAAACAAACAACAAAGGTCATGTATTCTGATTTATTACAATCCACTTTAAAAATTTCTAAATTGCAGTCTGTGATAGAAAAGCTAGAGAGTCAATTGAGGCAAGAGAAGACAAAAAACAAAGCAAATTCGACGCAGATTAAAAGACTACAAACGGACCTTGTGACCGTGGGAACCAAGCCAGGGAACAACCAGTGTAACAAAAGGCTCCTTGATGAAAAAGAAAATACCATTCAAGTGCTCAAGAAAAAATTGAAGGATGTGCAATCTCCAGAGTTGACAGCATTACAACATGAAAATGAATCCATATATCAATAAATGATGGATCACAGAGTTAAAATGTTAAAGTTACGGGATGAAAAGTATGCTTGGGAAAAAGAAAGGATCGAATTGTTGTCACAAATTTCAGTGCCGAATACCAATTAGATTGAAACTGTGCAAGTGCCAGAGAAGCCAAGGGATCAATCTCTATGTAAGGATGAAGGACAAATGGAAAATTCCTCCATTGATTAACTGACCATTGCTATGTCACAAATTAGTCTAAAATATGTAGAGATAGAAGAGTTGAAAGCAAAAAACCAGAATTTGAAACATGAAGTAATTCAAAATTCTGGAGAAAAGAAAAAGGCTTTGAGTGATAAAAATCAACTGCAAAAGAAGGTTGATGAATTAAAATATCGATTGACAGGTTGGCTTCCATTACAAGGAGCTAAAAACCTTATATGGGATGCAATATCAATGGAAGTCACCAAATTATGGTCTTATTTGAATTTTACAGTAGATAAATATGTTATAGCTAACATAGCTCTCCAGAGGTGTAAAGTGGAAAATGAGAAATTACCCAAAAGGCCTTCAGAAACAACTCAAAATACAGTCATATTTTTAAACACTCTAACCCAATTAGATATGCAAAGTTTTGGAATCAAAGACAGACCATCAACATCATTTGGGCAAGAAGAATTATTGGCAAGCATGATTGTGTTAAAGAAGTAGAAGACATGGCGCAACGGATGGTTCTTGAAGTTCAAAATTTTAAGGAATTATTTCTTCAGCCTTTTGAATGTGGTCTACCTTATTTTTGTATTAACGATGGAAAATTAATTACTCAAGAAAATTATCACAGTTTGATAGTACATGCTCGTATGGATTGTTGATGTATATGTAACTTCGGAATGTATTTCACATATATGTATGTTGTATTCCTATAGAGATGGTATTATTCCTCTATAAGGAAGTGTCGTCATTTATATTGTAAGTGTCGTAACTTATACTTGATGGGTTATTAGACCACCTTGTTTGGGGTCGGCCCTATATAAGTCATGTGGGACAAAGGGTTATTAGACCACCCTATTGGGGGTTGGCCATGTGGGTCAAAGGGTTATTAGACCACCCTATTGGGGGTCGGCCCACTCAGCATTATGTTATGTGGTTAAGTTCGAGCCTACATGAGTTAGGTAAAAAGGCAAGTCAAGTCAAGTATAAATAGAGTGCGGGAGTCACTCTATTCACTCACTCACTTCTCACACATGCACTCAAGGAGGAGTGGCACACTTATGGAGGAGGAGGATCTGCTGCTAGGTTATGTCTATCTCTCATGGTTGGTTGTATCATTGCTCTATCTATCTCTGAGGAAGTTATTGGGGTTTTTCACCTTTATGGTTTTCCCCAAGTAAATCTTTGTGTCTCTTGTGTGCTTGCATTATTGTCTCCATGATTGATATGCTGTACATGTTGTTCTCTCAGTTAAGATCCTAGATCAGATTGAAGTAAATTCAGAAAATTTAACATGGTATCAGAGCTAGCCTGAAAGAAGGCATGATATGGCATGTATGACACTTGTTGCACTTACGATGCTAGGGCTTGATATAGCAAAAACCAGTCATTGTAGCACTTTCGCTATAAATCCGTTTTGGCAAAGTTTTCGGATCTAAAATTGTTACAGGACGAAGCTAAGATCCCCATGTACCTTGTGTCCAAAGGACAACCTCTAATTCGTTGTACTTTGTGATTTTTGATCTGTACAATATAGGGTTTCTGCCTCTTTCAGATCTGAGTCAAAATCAGGTGACCTTGGGAAAAAGGTCATAAATTGGGCTAGGAAGCTCCAAATGAAATTTTGTAAAAAGTGACAGGTATTAAACAGACTTTAATATCTCAGGAAACGTTTTTAGAGGCCGAAGTGGAACCAGTGACACGTGGCACGCCGTACAATTTCGCTCTCCTGTATTATCCCATAAACAGGTCACGTTGCGACACTTGGCATAACTCTCTCTCAGAAAGTCATATTGAGTTCATACCTATCAGGATGGAAAGATAACAGGATGAGATATCTCAAGAAAATTTTTTAGAGGCCGAAGTTCAAACAGTGACACATGGCATGCCGTACAAGTTCGCTCTCCTGTTTTATCCCAAAACAGGTCACGTTGCGACATTTGGCATAACTCTCTCTCAGAGAATCCAATTGAGGTCAGACCTGTCAGGATGGAAAGATAACAGGTCAGGCTATCGCAGGAAATTTTTTCAGACCCTGTGGATTGAAAAATTTGGAGGTACACCAGAAACAATCAGGTACATATTTTTGTCAAAACATAATTATTTTTTAGTACCTTCATTCATGGCTTCCGGAATTTAGGGCTTTGTAGAAAGTTGGAATTTTTGTAATCGGAGACCACAGCTGGATGATACTCATCAAAATAGAAATTTAGAGACCAAGATCAATATTTTTGGTTGGGCAGAAGGTCGGGCTTGATCAAACCCTAGTTCGGGACTTTGATCAGAAAAGTGGAAAATTAGGGCTTCTGTAAAAATGGGAATTTTTGAAATCTGTGACCATGGCTGGAAGATCCTCAGAAAAATAGAAGCTTAGAGCTTTGGATCAAACCTTTTGATTGGGTAGAAGAGTGGGATTCATCAAACCCCAGTTCAGGGTCACGTCCAGTGAATCCGAAAGTTTCAAAGGCAAAATTGAGGAGTGAAACTTTGAATTTTTCAAATTCTAAATATACTAGCTTGATCAGTTCATCAAGGCGCATATTTCTATCCTTTCGGAAATTTGAAATTCAAGTTTGAATTTTTGGGGTTTCTCTGAAAAACCCATATCTAACTCCACTCCCAGTTCTTGTAATTCAAGTGGATTGGGTTAATCCTAGAAGAAGATGGATTGATCATCTGCATGAGTGAAGAAGTTCCTGTTTCAGAGGGAGATGAGGCTAAGGCCTTACATAAGAAGATTACAAGCGATCTCGACAGGTATGACTCATCGAGGTATGTTTCGATATTTGTCCATGATTAAGTTTATGGTATTTTTGTCTTCATGTTATTACGGTTAGTACAATTTTGATTTTAGATTTGTCGTATCACCTTAACAAAATTATGAATGCATGATAGAAGATATTCATTGGTTAGGGTGTTGACACTTATGATTGTACTAATGCATTATGGTGTTGTATGAGGTTTATGTTGTCTACTAACATGAAAGGTACAGCAAGAAAGACAAATCATGTTCTGGTCCAAGAACATATGATCATGATAACATGAGGACAAAGATTCATCCATTGTCATGGATCTCATAGAAGATCCATTTACGAGGTATGTATAACTTGATTTTGTAATAGTTAACCTATGAGATATACAGGTTACTAGCACAAGTCATTGAAGAAGAACAAGAAGACATCATGTGAGTATGTTAGACATAAATAGCTAGCATGCTAATCCAGGTATGTTTTTCCTATATCAAGATAGAATCCTACCTTGTGTTAGGATCTTATACTGTTGTGTTGTTTGATAATGATTATTCATGAAGTCGTAGGTTTGAATAAGTCATGGCTGTATGCATATTATATTTCTTACCATAATTGATGATATGACTAACCAGAAGAATCATGAAGGTATAGGTTTGAATAATCATAGGTTTTATGCATATTATATCTCTTATCTTGATTGATGATTCAACTAACCTGAAGAGTCATAGGTTTGAGTAATTATAGGTTTAGACATGTTATGCTTCTTATGATTTGACTAACCATAAGAATCCTACATAAACCTTGAATGATAATGCTTATTATTTCTGTTTGAAATGATCATAACTATACATGCTTGAGATTATTGTGTTTTAATAGTATACTAATGAATGTATGATTTTATATGAGATCACAAGGATAACTCAATCATGATACTAATAAGCATGCATAGGGACCAAGGATGAATATGAGTTGAAGAACAGGTAATCCAGGAAGCAAAGATCAAGAGGGAGTACACTCCAGTGGTTTATGAAAGGATGCAGATATTCAGAGGGAGTTGACCATCTCTCTACATTCCACAACAGAAAGTTGTAGAAGAAGCTACTGCAGATTAGGACTCCAGCAACTCCTGCAAGAAAGCGAAGACTCAGAGGGAGTCCACTCAACGAACAAACAAAGATAAGTATTTTAATTATCATTTCTTGCATATATGTTTGTTTAAATAAAATTGTTCAATGATGTATATGCT
The DNA here is from genome assembly GCA_027924585.1 of Larix kaempferi. Classification (NCBI taxonomy): domain Eukaryota; kingdom Viridiplantae; phylum Streptophyta; class Pinopsida; order Pinales; family Pinaceae; genus Larix; species Larix kaempferi. The sequence continues at coordinate 33,091,404 of BSBM01000738.1, forward strand.
CATGTTTCTAGACTTAGGATATGTATTGTGCATATTAGAATAGTTGCATTGATGAACAATATACTACTAATATACATGGGTAAGTGGCCTATGGCACTGTACAACATTCCATTGCTACTTATCTAGAATGAAACCTCTTTGCTGACATGTTGGGAGTTGTGCACACTCTTAACAATGTTCTGGTAGAGATTGGAAGGCATCTAGAAAGTTACAGGATATGGATAAATGTTGTATTAAAGCATTGGCTAAGATAATTGCATGACTGTATGACATATTTCTTTATGTGTAAGAATTTGTTCTGAAAATTATGAGATGTTTCTAATCATGCAATTTAACCTGTTTTGTAGGAAAGACCGTATATCTTCACCTACAAAAGGACTACAACATTTGTTCCAGCAAAAAAGATATCTATTGAAGATATTGAATTTCCCAGGATCTGGGATGAAGAAATGGAATGCCATGATCCGTCGATCATGAAGAATGATGTTTGGGATGTGATCCCAAGAGCTAAAGGGAAGTCTGTTGTGACTTCCAAATAAAACTATCAGATCAAGCATGTTGCAGATGGCAGCATTGAGAAATACAAAAGTGATGAAATAGAAGATGCACCAGATGGATTTCAAGACAGCATGGTGTAGTCATATATGTGTGCAGAACTTGATATGGTAGGATAGACAGCTTTCTATCCAGCTTGGGATTTACCAAGAATAAAGTGGATTCCAACCTTTTCTACAAGGTTGAGGAAGGCAATCCAGCGATACTACTATTTGGATGACCTGTTTGTATTAGGTGAGGATAGATTGATTGCCGACACGCAGCGGAAGCTTGTTGCCGAGTTCGAGTTGAGGAACTTGGGGATGATGCACTATTTGTTTTTGGCATGTGGCAGAGTGATGGAATCTTCCTTGGACAAGGGAAGTCTGCAGTAGAGATCCTGAAGAGGTTCGGGATGATGGATTGCAAGGCCATGGACACACCTATGGCATCAAATCTGAAGCTTCTATGTGATGCTTCATCTGAGCCAGTTGATGTCTCTTTATATCGTCAGATGATTGGGTCCTTGATGTACCTGATGAACACGAGACCAGACATTTGCTTTGCTGTGAACAACTTGAGCCAGTTCCCGACGGATCCGAGGAGTGTTCACCTAGTTGTTGTAAAGCATGTTCTGAGGTACCTGAAAGGTACAGTGGATTATGGACTCGGGTATGAGGCGGATAAAAAGTTTAACCTACAGGGTTATGTTGATTCAGATTGGGCTGGCAGTGTTGCAGATAGGAAGAGCACATCTGGGTGCTGCGCTGAGGCAGAGTATGTTGCAGCCTATTCAGCTAGTTGTGAGGCAGTATGGCTACGGAAGCTACTGTTTGAGTTATTTGATCTCCCGTTGGAGGCTACTGGTATCTTCTGTGATAACCAGAGTTGTGTAAAGCTGTCCGAGAACCCAGTGTTTCATGACAGGTTGAAACACATAGAGATCAAATATCACTATATCAGGGATATGATGCAAAGAGGAGCTGTGAAGCTTCTGTATGTTGCAACGGACGAGCAGATTGCAGATGTGTTGACGAAGCCACTAGCCAGAGTGAAGTTTGAGTACTTCAGAGAGAGGCTTGGCGTTCTTCAGATCGAGGACACTTCGAGGAAGAAGTGATTGACACATTTGCTGAAGCCATTCCAAGCATGTTGGAAGGAGGATCCTTCACATGGCTGTGGATGTAAGCGCTGGATAATGGGCATCAGGATGATGTTCTGGTTTCTGCTTGGATATGATCAGTTGGATCATTTATGTATGTACGCATCATGTTGGATGCTGGATATGATCAGTTGGATCATTTATGTATGTATGCATCATGTTGGATGCTGGATATGATCAGTTGGATCATTTATGTATGTATTCATCATGTTGGATGCTGGATATGATCAGTTGGATCATTTATGTATGTATGCATCATGTTGGATGTTGGATATGATCAGTTGGATCATGTGTATGTATTTTGTATATGCATCATGTTGGATGCTTGGACCATGTATCTGTATATGTATCAGGTGGATACATTGTATGATCAGGTGGATCATGTATGGTGATATGTATCATGTATCAGGTGGATACATTGTATGATCAGGAGGATCATGTATGATGATATGTATCAGGTAGATACTTGGTATGCATCAGGTGGATGCATTGATGATCAGGTGGATCATGCAGCAGGATGTTACAGTGATGATTAGGATGACCATGGATGATGAGCTTCAGGATGTTGCTCCAGATGACATGCAGCAGGACGTTGCAGTGATGATGATCAGGATGATCATGGATGATGAGCTTCAGGATGTTGCTCCAGATGACATGCAGCAGGACGTTGCAGTGATGATGATCAGGACGATCATGAGTACATCAGGATGATGTATGGTGAGTATCAGGTTGATACTCTGTGGCCATGGATCAGGTTGTGCAGATGAGCATGTCTGGGAGATCCTATAGGTCGGAGTTGTGTACCCGTAACAGCCTGGGATTCTCTTTCGAGACATTGCTATGGGAGGACATGTAATTTGTGCCCTGGGAGATTTCAGGTCGGAGTTGTGTACCCGTAACATCCTGAGATGCTCTTGCGAGGTTTTGTCCTATGGCATGTAATTTGGGCCCTGGGAGATTTCAGGTCGGAGTTGTGTACCCATAACATCCTGAGATGCTCTTTCGAGGTTTTTCCATGACCACATGTAATTTGTGCCCTGGGAGATTTCAGGTCGGAGTTGTGTACCCGTAACATCCTGAGATGCTCTTGCTAGGTTTTGAGGTGGACCACATGTAATTTGTGCCCTGGGAGATTTCAAGTCGGAGTTGTGTACCTGTAACATCCTGAGATGCTCTTGCTAGGTTTTGTGGTGGACCACATGTAATTTGTGCCCTGGGAGATTTCAGGTCGGAGTTGTGTACCCGTAACATCTTGAGATGCTCTTTCGAGGTTTTGTGGTGGGGTCACATGTAATAGCGCCCTGGGAGATCCTATAGGTCGGAGTTGTGTACCCGTAACATCCTGGGATGCTCTTTCGAGGTTTTGTGACGCACGTAATAAGTCCTGAGGATTCCACAGTATGGCCAGTGATGACGAAGACTTGCAGGTGGTGGGCCTACATCCAGTATGAAAAAGGACTGGCTCTGTAGAACTTCCTATGATGAGTAGATTCAGAGATTGATTGAGATAGAAACAGCAGTGACGATGATGATGACTCGATGATGATTATCCAGTGACGATGATCCAGAGAAGATGACTTGTGCTAGAAGAACTGTGCTGAGAAATACCTTCCTAGTTAAGAGGGAGTGTTGATGTATATGTAACTTCGGAATGTATTTCACATATATGTATGTTGTATTCCTATATAGATGGTATTATTCCTCTATAAGGAAGTGTCGTCATTTATATTGTAAGTTTCGTAACTTATACTTGATGGGTTATTAGACCACCTTGTTTGGGGTCGACCCTATATAAGTCATGTGGAACAAAGGGTTATTAGACCACCCTATTGGGGGTCGGCCATGTGGGTCAAAGGGTTATTAGACCACCCTATTCGGGGTCGTCCCACTCAGCATTATGTTATGTGGTTAAGTTCGAGCCTACATGAGTTAGGAAAAAAGGCAAGTCAAGTCAAGTATAAATAGAGTGCGGGAGGCACTCTATTCACTCACTCACTTCTCACACATGCACTCAAGGAGGAGTGGCGCACTTATGGAGGAGGAGGATCTACTACTAGGTTATGTCTATCTCTCATGGTTGGTTGTATCATTGCTCTATCTATCTCTGAGGAAGTTATTGGGGTTTTTCACCTTTATGGTTTTCCCCAAGTAAATCTTTGTGTCTCTTGTGTGCTTGCATTATTGTCTCCATGATTGATATGCTGTAGATATGCTATACATGTTGTTCTCTCAGTTAAGATCCTAGATCAGATTGAAGTAAATTCAGAAAATTTAACATGGATCACTCGAAATTTGAAGGTTCGGTCAAAGGATTGACTGTAAAGATAATAATTGATAAATTGACTGTTGATTTTGAAATACTTGAACAATTTATAATGATTAAGAAGGATCTGCCAGATGTATGTTACACAAAATGCATAGAATTGGAGGTGATGGTGAAATAAATGATGGATTATGAAATCCCAACTCAAGAGCAATGGAAAGTTGTTGAAAAAATTGGGAAAACAAAATGCAGGTTATATCAAGAATGAATATTCAAGTGTCTTAATTTTAAATGACATTGCAGTTCCTTTGTTAACTGCACGAGTGTTACCGTAGAGAGATTTACTTGAAATTTGTTTTTTTAGCGAAGAATTCAAAGAAATTTTTGTATAAATTTTGATATTACAAGTAATAGGGGTTGGATCCGAGAGAAAAACATACAGTGATGTAATATTTTTTGAATACTTTAATGAAGAGTAGAAGTACAAGTCTATCGGAAACAAAGATTGACATGTTGTCACTTTCTTCAATATTTTAATTTATTTATTGTGAATGTATTTTGTGTTACACCATCTTATCTCTTTGCCTCATATTTGACTATTTATGTGAGTTAGAATTCATTTTATATGCTCTGATCCACACATTTAAATATTGTCAATGTTTTTTCTTCCAAATTAATGCAGAATTCATCCTAGCTACATGCTCTTTTTGTTTTCCCAGAAGAAAAAGAGCCTCTTGATATTCATATTATGAATCAAAGAAACTACACATATTCTAGTCCATAAAATTAAATGATCATGATAATCATTTGTTACATGTGAAACATAATTGTCTCCCAAATGGCCACTATTCCCAAGTAAGCTTTCCCGACGTCCGACTTCCGACAAGAAGGATCGATCGCCCCTTCGTTTAGTAGATAATTGTGAACACGTATATCCAACAATTCATGTGTATCCAGAATGGTCAACACAAGAAAGATCGTCCGACCTTTCTTGCAGTATAGAACTATTATGAAAATAATACTGGGCAGAAGAAGGGTCAGTCGCCCATTCATTTAAGAGGGGATTGTAACAATATTCAACCTATCAAGGCTAGGACATTAATTCATGTATATCCATAATGGTGAACAATGGAAAAATATTGAGCACAAGAAGGGTAGGCCGACCCTTCATTTAAGAGATAAATGTAAACATATTTAATCTACGAAGGATGGAACGACAATTCCTGAAACCCGACTTCCACAACAAATAGTAGGGAACGGAGATTGGCTATGTTATAACATATTAAAAATATTTATCCCGACTTCCAACCTCCGACAAGAAGTATCAACCACCCCTTTTTTTAGTATAAAATTATGAACACCTATATCTAACCATTCACCTGTATCCAGAATGGTGAACACAAGAAGGATCGACCGAGCCTTCTTGTAGTCTAGAACTATTTTGAATAGAATACTGGGAACAAGAAAGGTCGGACGCCCCTTCATTTATGAGGGAATTGTAGAAATATTCAACCTACAAAGGTTGGGCCGTCAATTCATGTATATCCAGAATGGTGAACATTGGAAAAATATTGAGCACAAGAAGGGTCAGATGACCCTTCGTTTAAGAGATAAATATAAAATTATTTAATCTACGAAGGATGGGATGACAATTCTAAACTCCCGAATTTCGCAGCAAATAGCAGGGACCGGGATATTGGCTAAGTTATAACATATAAATAATATTTATACCAACTACTGACTACCGACAAGAAGGATCGGTCGTCCCTTCGTTTAGTAGAAAATTGTGAACACCTATATCCAACCAGTCACCTGTACCTAGAATGGTGAACACAATAAGGATCGACCGACCTTTCTTGCAATTTAGAACTATTTTGAACATAATATTGGGCACAAGAAAGGTCGGGCGACCCTTCATTTATGAGTGAATTTTAAAAATATTCAACCTATGAAGGTTGGGACGGAAATTCCAGACTTCCGACTTTCGTAATAAATAGTAGGGATCGGTACATTGGATAAGTTATAACATATCAACACTATTTATCCCGACTTGCTACATAGGTCATTGTCTTTTCCGAAACTGCAAATATATTGCGGATTGCGGATACCTAAATTTCTTAAAACGTTCCAGCAATTCCGTTATCCCGCAACCCGCAATGCGGATTGCAGGAAGATTGAATTTACGAGCGAAATATTTCATTGGCCCTTCCGGCATCTCCCCGTAAATAGATTGAAGTCTCACTCGAAGCAAATAAAGGGGGTTAAAGAATCAAGCTTCTGTAACCGTGGCGATCGGGAAATTGGCTAAGTTACAACATATAAAAAAAAATCCCGACTTCCGACATCTTGCAAGAAGGATCGGTCACCCCTTCATTTAGTAGAGAATTGTCAATTCACCAGTATCCAGAATGGTGAACAGAAGAAGGATCGACCGACCCTTCTTGCTGTATAGAACTATTATGAAAAGAATCATGGGCACAAGAAGTGTCGGCCTACCCTTCATTTATGAGGGAATTGTAAAAATATTCAACCTCCGAAGGCTAGGATGTCAATTCATGTATATGAAGAATGGTGAACACTAAAAGAATACTAAGCACAATAACAGTCGTCTGACCCTTCATTCACAAGATAAATGTATACACAACAAAATCCCTTTCAATGGCCCCTTCGGCATCACCTTGTAAACAGGTTGAAGTCTCACCAGAAGCGAATATGGGGGGTTGCATAATCAAGCATCTGTAACCATGGCAATGCAAAAAAGTGGTTAAAAGCTTCGCTTAACGTTTTATTCAACATCTACTAATGGGATATAATAAAATATGACTTCGCACTTGGTAGCTATTGTAGTATACAGAACTACACTGAATCTCTATTGTATTCACTAGTTAGCTACGAATTCATCAAACTATGTGTTTCTTCTTAACAATCACGCACTTGTAGTCCAATTAATCAATGTGCGATTACCATTCACATACATATGAAAGTAAACTCATACACATAAACACACTGATTTACGTGGTTCACCCCATGCGGGAGAAACATCCACAGGAATTATTCTTTTATTATCTCAGAATGGTAACAGTACTAGTCTACGCAATCAGCTGCAGACTCTTCTCTACAATCAAAGAAGAGTCGGCCGCCCCTTCTTGTAGTCTAGAACTATTATGTAAATAATACTGGGAAAAAGAAGGGTCGGCCGTTGATCCGGATTTAATTTTTCAGGGATTTTGATTCCACTATTCATCTCTCTTCTTTTCCGGCGAAACTCATCTTCCACCGTTGATCTTCTCCAATGCAATCGTGACCATTGATATTTCCGCATGAATTCCAAAGCACTTCTCTCAGTTCTTCAGCTCCTTTTTGGTATAGGCAATGGTCATATGAACTATTTTTTTCAGGACTTGGGGCTATTCTCACCATTTTTACATTATATCAAGAATTATTTTTATCAATCTTTTTCCCATTCAAAATTGAAAAATAGTGTGTCAACAGGTTTTACAAAACTCATTGAATTCGTTTGAGGTAAACTCTCCTCTATTATTTGACCTTAAACATTTGATTTTCATATTTGTATCATTTTCAACCATTGCTTTAAAAATTTTAAACTTCTCAAAATATTCTGATTTTTCTTTGAGGAATGTTACCCAATTTATAACATATTATGTATAAACAATATTTATCCCGACTTACGACTTCCAACAAGAAGGATCGGTTGCCCCTTCGTTTAGTAGATAGTTGTGAACACAAATATCCATCAATTCACTTGTATCCAGAATGGTGAACACAATAAGGATCGACCGACCCTTCTTGTAGTATAGAACTATTATGAAAATGATATTGGGCAAAAGAGGGATCGGCCACTCCTCCATTTATGAGGGAATTGTGAAAATATTCAACCTACAAAGGCTAGGCCGTCAATTCATGTATAACCAGAATGGTCAAGACTGGAAAAATATTAAGCACAAGAAGGGTCGGACGACCCTTCGTTTAGTACATAATTGTGAACACCAATATCCAGCAATTCACCTATATCCAGAATGGTGAACACAAGAAGGATCGGACGACCCTTCTTGCAATCTAGAACTAGTATGAAAATAATGTTGGGCAGAAGAAGGGTCGGTCGCCCCTTCATTTATGAGGGAATTGTGAAAATATTCAACCTATGAAGGTCAGGCTATGAATTCATGTATAACCAGAATGGTCAAGAATGGAAAAATACTAAGCAAAAGAAGGGTCGACCGACCCTTCGTTGAGTAGATAATTGTGAACACCAATATCCAGCAATTCACTTGTATCCAAAATGGCAATATCAAAAGCAAAAGTATGCTTTTGGAACCTGGATTTGGCACTTTTGGAAACATATTTGGCAGTTTCGGAACCAGTTTGGGCACTTTTGGAACCGGTTTTGGCACTTTTGGAACTAGTTTTGTCACTTTTGGAACCTGGATTTGGCACTTTCGGAACCGGATTTGGCACTTTTGGAACCGGTTTGGCACTTTCGGAACTGGATTTGGCAGTTTTGGAACCAGTTTTGGCAGTTTTGGAACCTGGATTTGGCAGTTTTGGAACCAGATTTTGCTTGATTTTAGGGTTTAGAAAGGTTGTTTTTTACTCAGCTTCAAAGTGACTTGGACTAGAATATGTCCAAGTTTAATGAAATTGGCGTTACTATTATCTTCCCTTTGGATGATGTAGTTGAAGGCCATACATACCATGCAATTGTACCGGTGCTAGATGTACGGGTTCAAGCATGATGACCTATTCCATGTTCTTTTAAACTCTCCATGTCAATTATGTTTTTTGAATGCAACATATATTGATAGGATGAGTTTGTCCAAAAGAAGTGCATCGTGCATTGGCCTTTGCTCCTTGGAAATATTGTTAAATTTGGTTATGTGGATTATAATCCTTCCCACCAATCCTCATTTACCTAATACAAACCTCTATAGCTATAGTTATGGTGTCTTGAATACATCACTTAGCCACCATACAATCCAATGTCATTGCCACTGGATTTGCACCTAAAACATTTAATTCATGTGCATGGGAGGATTTTATTTTGAATTCTCATATAAATCGATGATCCCCCATTCTATTATGTCAAAAAGTGAGGTCTTATGCATGTATGTCCATGACTATGCACCTGGATTTTTGTTTAGTCAAGTCACCATGTCGTTAGCCAACCACAATGTGGCACCCTATTACTAATTCATTTCTTTACCTAGTCACCCTGAGTTGATTTTTCTTGTAATGTGACTTTCATTTGTTTGAATCCATTTCTCTCTTCCCACCACCTTGATGTTGATTTCCACCTATTGATAGTTGATTTCCACCTATAGAGAGACATGGACTGACACAAAAGGATTTGATTGTGTATTTTTTTAGTGTCAAAGCCTCACATATCAAATTTCATTCCATGGTTTGAATCTGTATGTGTGACAATGGTTAAGAAGAAGGTTTATATTTCTTTGATTCAATGAAGTTTCTTTACATTCATTTTCAAAAGAGCAAAGTATCGATAATGTTGTTTCATTATTTGGTGGTTCCTAATTCTTCCACAAAGCTAAGCTTGTTCCCAAGGATTAGTTAGATTATTTCAACTCCCAATGTTTCAAGGGAGAATATGATCATATGGGTAATGCTGCTAAGGTTCATGTCTCACCAATTTTATGTTAGGGTCTTCGAGGATATTCGATAGATCATCCATTGCATCCTTTGCATAAATTTTCTTCCTAGGATTGTGCCAAAGGATTTTATGATGTTCAATTATATCTTCAATTATGTTCTTGTGGTTTCCTGAAGATTTTTTGTCACAACTGATTTTATGACACTCACTAACTATTTCTCTCACTCGATGGAGTGTTATAGGACGCACAACCAGACAAATACTTCTCAGATCTATCCTCGTCGAGTGAAGGAAGTTCAGGTATAGTAGAGGAAAGTGGTACATCTAGTACGTCTAACAAGCTGAGATCAACTAGAGCTGAAAAGATCAAAAGAAAATTAATAGACGATTCATATTTTTTCTTGCTAAAGGGGGGTCATGTTCTTTTGGTGATAAGAGCATAAGAGACATCGAGGTGCCCTCGAGGTACACACATATAGTGAAATGATGGGAACCCATGGGTCTTCCTCAAATCAACACTTATTTTTGTGTCGATGGAAGGATATACCGCATTTCTCCATCATCATTGCATGGTTTGGGGCTATTTTCCATTATTGGAATAAAGGTCCACGATGGCGAATTAATTGAATTGATGGAGTGTGTCGAACCCTGTCACAACTACATAGATTGGATACGCCTAGTCCAATATACAAAAAGAATGCCAAAATATGGCGTAGCTACAAATTATATCAACTAAAAGACAGTGATAAGAACAAAGGAGAATCAATGTATATTGATGGAAGGCCAAAACCAGCGGGGAATATTGCAGGGTTTATAAGCAGTACACAACCCGCGACAACAAATAAGAAACCTAATTGCATATTTGAGGGGCGTGAAGGAAACCAGGTATTCGTATGTGGAATAAAATCAATAGTTGCGGGGAAAGAGATGTTGATTGACTACAATTTGAATCAAATATATATGGCGGTACGTATACTATTTTACCCAACCTATAAGCAATGACTCTTGTATTTTATATTTAACATTTACTATAAAATGTTTCCATGTGTTATGTCAGTAAAGTCAACATCTGAATAATTCATGGTTCTTGAAAAACATTAGTTTTGTTATAGTTGAGACATAGTTAATGCTACTTTCATTCATTATAGATCCAAATTTGTTTGTATTTGGAATTAATATGAATATTGTGTTTTTGTTTGATTTTTTATACAAATATAAGGAGAAAAAGTAATAATTGACAAAATGCGTAGATTCTTGTTCATTTCAAATTGTCATAACCAATTTGTGAATTTGCTCATAACCAATTTGTGTGAAATGGTGGATGCATTAAGTGCATTATTATGTATGCTTCCATGTTGATCAACAAGGAGACAGGGGCAAGGCACTAGGATCATAGAATTCCATAGTGTTACTGAGGAAGTGCCAAGTGAAGAAGAATTTTTTTTCTCAGCTGACCCTGTGCACATCCCTTTTAGCATTTTCTTCAAGTGAAAGTTCCAGTTTTCTATATTGTAGAACTTTGGCTTTAAGCTCATGTTGATACTGGAAAATAAAATTCTTTTCTTCCAGGGAGGAGAGCTTGTTCAGGACCTCAACAAATGAATCAACACCTTGATAAATAGAATCATATGGGTCATTTTGATGAGCATATTCACTCTTCATGTGCTCCTTTGCAAAGTGGTTCTTCAGAAAAGACCTAGGATCATGCATCCTCTTTGTGGATTTCCCAAGCTTGAGGGAAACAATATTCTTTCCAAGTAACCCAACATGGGTTGAATTCTGAATTACCAAAGGCCCAATATGAAGTGGGAACTTTGGCCACCCTCTTCTTTTGGCACTAGTGATTTTTGGAAAGACACCGTCTGTTACTGTCTGATAAGCAACCCCTTCCAACAACATCTTGTCTGGCACAATTCTGGGAAATAGATGGGTTATGTTGCTACCCCAAATCTTGACATAGGAGAAGTATTCTCCTACGTACCAATCACCCATAGAAGAGACCAATTCCTTAGCATTTTCAGAAAAAGTGGGAGCATTCTCCTTGAAAATCATCAAATGAATTGAACCAAAAAGGTGGTAAAAAATATCATAAAGTAGGGAGATGAAATTGTCTTCCCAGAGTGCAGAGCAATAAATATGGATAGGTGGTGCAGACAGAGTCCAATTCCATCCCATGGAAGGAAACTAGAAAGCAACACAAAAGATATCCATGATGTAAGCCGAGTAAAAGAAAGTGTGTTTTCTGGAGGATGGGGTCTTATGATATTTCTCAATTGTTTCCTTAATCTACAGTGATAGAAATTGAGCCCAATTAAAGGATTATCCCGTAGTGAGTACATGGTGAGAAATGGGTTCCTAGTCAGCCTTAAATACTGAGCAATATGGTAGTCTGTGTAATCTGCAGAGCATAGCTTCCAATAAAGAGAATGGCTCTTTAAACATAGAAATGGGATAGCATTTATCAGTCTTGGGAATGAATATCGCAGGGTTACTCATCCAAGACTTAAGCATTTCATCAAATTTGAATTGGGTCTTGCGAAGTCCATGAATTTGGCATTGAGCAACTGATCGGGTGGTCTCAGGGCATAAGCTCTAGTGAAAGATTCGGGCCGAAAGGAGGTTAACCATGCTCCAGATTTATCATTGAAAGAACGGTCTTGAGGTTGAGCGTAATCAATCATCCATTTTATGGCGTAAGTATAGGGCATAAGAGTTGGTCTAGCAGCAATGGCATGTAATTGAGACTTACTAATGTTCAGGTAAAAGGATTGGTTTTGTTGGATTTCAGAAAGGTCATCATTGTCAAATAGAGAGTACATGCAGGCCCAATCCAGGTGAAGAGTTTTAGACACTCTGTCGCTTGTATCAGATAGAATTCCATTGTTTGGGTCTTTGTTTTTTAGTTCCCTTAGGGCCGTTTTGGAGTGGGTAGATTTCGACATGGTTGGGTAGCTTAGAACTGTGATAAAAACAAAAAACAATCAATTAAAGCTAATTTTCAACTTTGAATTATCACTAAAACAAAGAGGAAGATGTTGAAAACCAACCTGTGTCGAATACAAAAGTAAAAATGACAATCCTGGTAAAAATCCGCAATAAAAATCGCCCAAATGGAATTCATAATTTGAAAAACAGTGAGAAAATCATGAAAAATGTGACTACTTAAGTGACCGGGGGGTCAATCCGGTCCGTAAGATCAAAAGGAATCGACGTCTTAGATTAAATCGTTAAGAGCAGAAAAAAATGCGGGATCAACATTTTACAAATTTTGATCATGGCTTCCGCAATCCGCAATGCGGGTTGCGGGCTGCATAAGTGCAAGTTTGAACAAAGTGACTTTAAATTTTCCGCAATCCACAACTGGGTAACAGAGTGGTCAAAATAACGAGAAAAAATCAATCTTTCCACAATTTGCAATGCGGGTTGCGAGTTGCGGGCGTGTAACTTTTATTGTTTTATTAATGTTTCAACATTCCACAATCCGCAATTTGCGGGTTGCGGGTTGCAGAACGTAAAAGTTTATTTACAATGATTAAGTACTTTCCACTTTCCGCAATCTGCATTTGTGGATTGCGAAAGTGCAATTCTTATTTTCTAAATGCTTTCTGCTTTCTGCAATCTGCAATTTGCGGGTTACGAAACGCGGAACGGAGAATTTGGTTTTATTAAAAAATTTCCCGACATCCGCAATCCACAATTGCTGATTGCGGGTTGCAATAAGGGAGTTGCGGAAATGACATAAATTCAAGAAAAATCAAGTTTTCCACAATTTCCTAAACACACAAAAGAAAGGTTTTTTCAACAAACGTAATTAAATCCAAAGCATGGGGATAAGAAAAGTTAAAGACAACCAATCAAAAACACCCCAAAAATAAATAAAGAAATTTGAAGTTACCTTCAAAAAATAATAATGGGGCACCCATTTATTGATAAAAATGGGATCTGTTGTGCCTACAACGGGCCTTGAACTCAATCCATATAATCTGCAGAGCATGGCTAAACACAAGAATAATACTCAACTCATTTATATCCAAAATGGTGAACACGAGAAGAATACTCAACACCTATATCCAACAAATCACCTATATCTAGAAGGGAGAACACGAGAAGGATCAATGGACCCTTCTTGCAATCTATAAAGATTACGAAAAGAATATTGGGCAGAAGAAGTGTCTCCCACCCGTTTGTTTATGAGGGAATTTTAAAAATATTCAACCTACAAATTCTATGCTGTCAATTCATGTATATCCAAATTGGTGAACATGGGAAGAATAATGAGCACAACAAAAGTCGGCTGACCCTTCATTTACTAGATAAATGTAAAAATATTTAATATATGAAGGCTATGTCCTGACTTTCATTTTCCGTCGAGGAGGATCGCCCTCCCGTTCATTTAGTAGATAGTTGTGAACAACTATATCTAGCAATTCACCTATATCTAGAATGGCGAAAGAAAGAAGGATCGACCGACCCTTCTTGCATTATAGAACTATTATGAATAGAATACTAGGTAGAAGAAGGGTTGGCCACCCCTTCATTTATGAAGGAATTATAAAAATATTCAACCTACGAAGGCTAAGACGTCAATTCAACTATATCTAAAATGGTGAACACTAGAAGAATATCGAGCATAAGAAGGGTCAGCCGACCCTTCATTTACGAGAGAACTGTAAAACTATTTGATTGTCGAAGGCTATGTCCACAATTCCCGAATTCCCTTTTCCGATGAGAAGGATCGAACACCCCTTCATTTAATATATAATTGTGTACAACTATGTCCCTCAATTCACCTATATCCAGAATGACAAAAGAAAGAAGGATCGTCTGACCCTTCTTGCATTCTAGAACTATTATGAATAGAATACTAACTAGAAGAAGGGCCGGTTGCCCCTTCATTTATGAAGGAATTATAAAATATTCAACCTACGAAGCCTAAGATGTCAATTCATCTATATCTAAAATGGTGGACACCAGAAGAATACTGAGCACAAGAAGGGTTGGTCGACCCTTCATTTACAAGAGAAATGTAAAACTATTCGATCTTCGAAGGATTTGTCGACAATTCCCGACTTCCGAATTCGACTGTAAATAGTAGGGACCCAGACATCATCTAAGTTCTAACATATAAAATTTTTTGTCCCAACTTCCATTTTTCGACGAGAAGGATCGTCCGCCCCTTCATTTAGTAGATAATTGTGAACAACTATATCCAACAATTCACCTATATCCAAAGCGGTGAAAGAAAGAAGGATCAACCGACCCTTCTTGCTCTAGAACTATTATGAATAGAATACTGGGCAAAATAAGGGTCGGCCACCCCTTCATTTATGAGGGAATTATAAAAATATTCAACCTACTAAAGCTAAGACGTCAATTCATCTATATCTAAAATGGTGAACACCAAAAGAATACTGAGCATAAGAAGGGTCAGTCAACCCTTCATTTACGAGAGAAATGTAAAACTATTTGATCTTTGAAGGGTAGGTCGACAATTCCCGACTTCTAACTTCTTCAGTAAATAGTACGGACCGAAAATCAGCAAAGTTATAAATATACAAATTGTTTGTCCCATCTTCTGTTTTCCGTACAAAAGGATCGGATGCCCCTTCGTTTAGTAGATAATTGTGAAAAACTTTAAGTAGAACTTCAATGATAACCAGGATGGAGAACAAAAGAAGGCCTTGACCGACCCTTATTGCAGTCTCGAACTATAACAAAAAGAATATTGGGAAGAAGAAGGGTCAGCCGCCCCTTCATTTGCGAGGGAATTGTAAAAATAGAACTTGGAGAAAGAGCGACCACTCTTTCTCAGTGGATATTTCCACTTGCCAGCAAAATGTGCGACGCAATGTTCATATGAAGTTTGTGTTCAGAGTGTCGATATATAAGTTTGCAACTCCTAACAAAAAATACCTGGAGGAAGGAGCAGACGCTCTTTCTCCTCAGCATCTACTTCCAACACCATGAAATAGAAAAACCTGACGCTATCTATAAATTTTGTTGTTAAAATGCCGATATCTAGTTTCCCGGGGTGATACGTGGAACGCTCAGACTATGACACGTGGCATATTTGATTTTTACAATTAGTTTATCCATTGTTTAAAAGAATATTACGGACATTAAAGGTACTATTTCAATATAAATCTATGGATTTAAGTTATAGTAAATCCAATGCAAGAGTAGAAACATCGAGGGAAAAACCAAGAAATACATGACCTTCAATAATACTCTTTTTATAATAATCCTCTTGATAATGTTTTATTAAAAATTATCATTTTCAAACTTGAAAATTAAGGCATATTTAGATAACCATGTATATTATGCAAAGTAAATTAAGTTAATTTACAAACATTACTTGGAAAATAACCACAACTCCATTTGCAAACCTATACAAAATAGCTAAAATGCACTTCCAAGAAAAATATGGTTCCCCAGTCAATTTGAAAAATGAAATAATGTAATTCTTGTTGCCAATATCTTTAAATTATTTTATCTTCATTAATGTATCTCCTGGATTTTTTGTACACTCAAAGAGTTTTTCTCTAGTAAGTAATCACTATGTTAAAATGATGGCTTGGATTTTTTGTTTTCCATTATTTAAACTATCAACCAAAAGAAATTCAAAACTTTATCTAAATTGAAACAGAATCCATAAATCCAAACATAATCGATAAATAAGAGACTCAGTTAAGAAGTTAGAGAAGAACAAAGAATTAAGAAAATTAATATTCAAAAAACTGCATATATTTTATTCAAATAGTAGGGATCCAAATTACCCAGTTTAAATTCTTCAAAATGTAAAGTTTAAATTCTTTCAAATACAGAGTTAAATTCTTCAAAACGGAAGAATACTGAGCACAAGAAGGGTCGTTCGACCCTTCATTTATGAGATAAATTTAAAACTATTTGATCTTCGAAGGGTAGGTCGACAATTCCCGACTTCTGACTTCCGCAGTAAATAGTAGGGACCGGACATCAGCTAACTAATAACATATACAAATTTTTTGTCTCGTCTTCTGTTTTCCATCAAGATCGATCGGACGCCCCTTCGTTTAGTAAATAATTGTGAAAACCTTTATCTAGCAATTCAATAATAAACAAGATAGAGAACAAAAGAAGGATCGACCGACCCTTATTGCAGTCTCGAACTATAACGAAAAGAATATTGGGAAGAAGAAGGGTGAGCCGCCCCTTCATTTACGAGGGAATTGTAAAAATAGAACTTGGAGAAAGAGGGGCCTCTCTTTCTCAGTGGATATTTCCACTTTCCAGCTAAATGTACGATGCAATGTTCATATGAAGTTTGTGTTCAAAGTGCTGATATCTACGTTTGCTACTCCTAACAAAAAATCCCTGGAGGAAGGAGCGGACGCTCTTTCTCCTCAGCATCTACTTCCAACACCACGAAATAGAACAACTTGATGATAGAGCGATCTCTCTTTCTCTGAAGAAATTTCGACTTGCCAGCAAACTCTTTGTAGCAATACTTCTATAAATTGTGTTGTTAAAATGTCGATATCTAGTTTCCTGGGGTGATATGTGGAACGCTTAGACTATGACACGTTGCATATTTTTTTATTTTTACAATTAGTTTAACTATTGTTTAAAAGAATATTACGGTAATTAAAGGTACCATTTGAATATAAATATATGGATTTAAGTTATAGTAAATCCAATGCAAGAGCAGAAACATCAAGGGAAAAAACAAGAAATACATGACCTTCAATAATACTCTTTTTATAAAAATCCTATTGATAACGTTTTTTTAAAATTATTGTTTTCAAACTTGAAAATTAAGGCATATTTAGATAACCATGGATATTATGCAAAGTAAAGTAAGTTAATTTACAAACATTACTTGTAAAATCAACACAACTCCAATAGTTAAAATGTATATTATGCTAAATAGCTAAAATGCACTTCCAAGAAAAATATGGTTCCTCACTCAATCTGAAAAACGAAATAATCTAATTCTTGTTGACAATATATTTAAATTGGTTTATATTCACTAATGTATCTCCTGGAGTTTTTCTACATTCAAATAGTTTTTCTCCAATAAGTAATCACTATGTTGAATTGATGGCATGGATTTTTTGTTTTCCATTATTTAAACTATCAACCAAAAGAAATTCAAAACATTATCTAAATTGAAACATAATCCATAAATCCAAACATAATCGATAAATAAGAGAGGTTAAGAAGTTAGAGAAGAACAAAGAATTAAGAAAAATAATCAAAATTAATATTAAAAAAACTGCATATATTTTATTCAAATAGTAGGGATGCAAAATACCCAGTTTAAATTCTTCAAAACATAAAGTTTAAATTCTTTCGAATACAGATTTAAATTCTTCAAAATAGAAAGTTTAAATCCTTTCCAAATACAAAGTTAAATTCTTCAAAATGAAAAGTTTAGATCCTTTCCAAATATAGAGAACCAAAATTAAAACCCTTCAAAATACCTGCCCAGACAAATTGAAGAGAAGGGCCTTGGAAAATAGACCAAAATCCCTCCCCTGAACTAACAGAAAAGGAAGATCTAAAAACTGAAAAGTAAACCTAAAATATTAAAGCTACGATGAAAATAACAAGAGACCGTGGTGGCTGGGCCGCGTGGTTCCCTTAGTAGTCAATATCCATTGATTTGACCCCTAATGATCTTGCCCCTGGAGTTTCAACAGCTGAAGGGGACTATCCAGAACCTAACGAAGTCAATGGGCTCGTCTGGGGGTCATTTTGAACTTCGGCAGCACAAAGTCGAATGGTTTCGTCGTGTTGAAGAAGGAGCGCTCACATCTGTTCGATCATTTCATTTTTGTTATATTCGAGCGTGCGCTGAATCATATCCTCAATTGTCTTGTTCAAGGACTCCAAGTCCTCTTTGTCGCATTTCAGGTCTAGCTTCTACCGAAGCTCTACTATCTCCTTTTCTAACTTATCGATTCTATGGTTGTTTGCATCAGCGACGCTGGTCCTTCCGTGACTGCTCCCTTCTGCCATTATAAACTAGGAGGTAGTCCTGAAGAACTATCGTAACAAAGATTCACATGCAGGATCTCCCGGCCACTAAGCAGAGCACTGGGCGGAATCCAAAGACTGCCATGTTCTCTGACTTTAACAACCAGACGTTGAGGAGGGCCAATGGAGGGAGAAATAGTCGAAGACAGAGCTAAGTTAGACAACATTTTGGGAAAACATGAGGGAACAAGGGAAGATGCGATTAAAAACTAGAAAACAGATCGGAGGAAATATACACAACCATCAGAATTAAAGATCAAAGTACTTGAAAGAGTGTTATATGACATTAAGAGCCAAAGACGTTACTCGAGAACTGGCAGACCTTACCCTGACCAACCTTTGATTTAAACGATGGGACAGATTGATGGCTTGGGGTCATAATTGGGATCATAAAATTTTCAAGTCCACCGTCAATCTTGGATGGGGCGATCTAACGGTATAGGACAATTTATTTGGGTTAAGTTGTGAAACATTTAATGCTCAGGATGTGATGCAAATTCTTTAAGAAATCTAGCTAAGCGTATGTTGAAGTCCATCGTCGATATGGATTGACGAAGATCCAATGTTTTTGAATCATTTCATTGTTGAGAGATGCTCGAGGGTTAATTAAAAGGATCGAACGCAAAATATTTGTAAATCTTAGTTGACCGTTGATTTGACGTCCACTCTGTTGAAGAGACGTTTGCAATGCTATATTTGGAGAACAATTTGGCCAAATAGGCAACTTTGGAGAATTGCCAAAATTGGTTAATTCTCCAAAATAGTAATTCCTTAGTAATTAAAACAAGATTGAAAGACTATGAAGATCAATGATGAATCAATGCCATTATAAGGATACAATATTTTTTATGAAGAGGCGTGATCTTCCTAAAAAACACAATGTTTCAAATAATAAAGTTCTTTGAAAAGATATATATAACCATACAAGCCAAATGTATAAAAAGGACCACAAGTGTCTCTGAAGTTTTGGTAATTGCATATCAGAATCAAGAAAGAGGCCAGTGAGATAGATTAAGCATTAGAAAAGTTTGAGCCGCCACTAAAGATCTAGAAAACTGAAGTTAAAACTATTATAAATTAGAGGGTTGTTGGGTGGTTCTTGGGGCAGGTTGAGGCCTTCTAAGGAAATTGTTGCCTCCTTCTAGTCATGGCTAGATAATTAGGGTGGTGGGGGATCCTTATCTATTGAGAAGGTAGAAAACCAGGGGTGTAGGTGCTTCATTTCTGCAGTGGCAGAAGAATCTAGGAGATTAATTTCTTCAGACTCCAAACCTCATGAACTATTTACCCGATATTTTTAGGTACTTGGGACAAAAATAATGCTAAGAATGGGGTCCCTTTGTGCAGAGATTTTGTACCTTGTGTAACGTCCCCTTTCCCAATCCGACCATCGGGAGGGGACGTTGACCAAACCTGGTCTCTAAAAACTCACCCCAAGCCCATAATACGATTTTCAACAATAGAGTGTGTGCAGAAATGTAATTTAAACATGCACTATGGAATTCAAAACAATCCACACATATATAATATAAGAATACATCAGCATAACATTACAGGCATCAATAAAATGGTTCAGCATTCAAATGCATAAGAATACTTATCTTTATCCAATGCAAATCCAAGCAACTGGATGTGTAAGAGTGCTTTTCCACCCAACCATAGGCACTTAGTCCAGCTTATACTCTTTATGTTGTTGAGGCCACCCCCAAGATGGGCTATGAGGCCACCAGGACGAAGGAAACACCTATTGGCTTCTACCTCTCATCCCACAACCCAATTCTGCTCTCTGTGCTCATTGAAATTGCATTAATATTTCTTAGCTCCTCCACTACATGTAAATGGAGTCTCATTCTTATAATCCAATCGTATGAAAATTTGATCCATAGAACAGTCGAACCCCATTTGCAGAGTAGAGACTTTCATGTTCACCCATGTGCTCTAGAGATCTTCGGTCCAGCTATCAGAATCTCCTGAAGGAATTTACTCCCTGATTTACCTGTACCAACTGGAAGGAGGCTCCAACACCCTAATTTATAGGCTCGAAATTGAAGGAAGCTCCAACTCCTCAATTTACTAGCTCCATCTACAACGAGGCTATAACCCCCTAATTTATAGGCTCCAACCTTAAGGACGCTCTAACTCCTAGGTTTACTAGCTCCATCTAGAACGAGGCTACAACCCCTTGGTTTTCATAATTTCCAACCTATAGATAGGATTCCAGTCCTCAATAAATTCCAACTCAAATGTTTTACTAGCACCAACTGGAAGGAATCCCCAACTCCTTGAGATCACAAGCACCAACCCAAAGGAGACTTCAATCTCCTATCCTTGCTCGATCCTACCACCCTGATATGAATAAGAAGAACAATATTCCACTTCCATTGTATCACTGTTTCCATCAACCTAGTATACCTGTATCTATATCCTTGTACTTGTATCATTGTCTCTGTACCTATATCTATCATTGCTACAATCATTTTATTGTTGTCACTATCACAATCCATGTTCATCACAATGACACAATCATTGTCTCTGTCACAATGCCACAAAAACTATCTCTGTCACAATGTCAACCTGTACATGCCTCAAATCTGTCCTCCAAGAATGCCAGCAACTTCTTCCAAGATATACTTCAGATGTTTAGCAAGACCAAAAATATTCCTCCAAATAGTGTAATCAAATCCCAGAAATAATCACCAATAGACTTCATCTATTTGCACCTTCAAACCCTTACATCATAGACCTCATAGTACATTCCAAAATCTTAGAAAGATCTCATACCAATAACCTTACCATGGAATATTTCAATACAATCACCAATAATATATATGCAAGGATAATCATAGAATGTGCCAATATAATCACCAAGATCATCACTAAGAATGCGGATCCAAAGTGCCAACAAGTTTGTGATTTTGATACCATATGAGGATGTTATGCAAGATTTTGTCAACCTTCTTCTCTTGAATTTTCATTGTCACAAACCCTAACATTCAACAAGTATATCTCTTGACATGTAATGAATAAAGATATGAAACTTTTATGTAATGTTCCCATCCAAATAAATACTAGAAGGTAAAATTCCACCAATCTACTAGTTCCCTAGGTTGAGGTGGAAACATTGGGATTTTGAATAAGGGAGCTAATAAACCCCAATTAGACATTAGCTTGACATAAATATATTAAAAGGGGATAAATAAATATTTATTATCGGAAAATAAGGTGGCACTTGGTCATGCCAGGAGGCACATTGGTGGTGTGGGACCCACACAAAGCTAGATTCCTCATGCCACATGGCATCCTATTCTCACCCATTCGAATCCAAGGTGGAGTCTAATGTTCTTGGGGGATTTGGAAGGTCATTATACTTGGCATGAATCGATGAAGGTCGAATTGGAATGGAAGAGGAAGAGGCATTGCTTTGATATTGAGACACTTGGGCTAGATTCCCTAGCTTTTATGACAATAATGATGAAGATGCTATGACACTTATGACAAAAATCAGACTTGATTGCTGACATCTGACCAATGTGACATGTCAGGCTAAAAATATCCTCCAAGAATGCGCACAATGGAGTTAGGGCATCCAAAGAGCCTCCTCATTCGAATTGGTGGAAGATGAGGACTAAAAATTGTTGGACAAGTGGCACACCTTGGAATCTCTTCCCAATTCGAGTTGGCATGAAGCTTTTGAAAGGAATTTGAACCATGGAAGGCTTGGGAATTTTATAAAAGACAAGAACAAAGAAGGAGAAGAGCTTTTGATCATTTCTCATTTTGCATATTGGAGAGCATAGCTTGTCCATGCTAGTGGAGTGTCTACTCTACTTGCCTTATTACCAATTTTGAGGGTGCAAGTTTCCCATCCTAATTAGAAATTGGAGAGTCCATTCATACCTTTCATTTGGAGTTATAATGGATTCATTTGCTGTAGGTTGAATCTACATGGTTGCTCGTGATATTTTCTTCTTCAACTTGTTTCCACACCTTTCTCACATTTCTCTTCATATTTTGGCTCTTGGAGGAAGGGCGCACTTGGTGAGATGCTGATCTCTTTGGGGAAGCTCTTGTGGCCCCATTTATTTTTAATTTGACGTATTTACTTCTCAGAAGAACCTCAGGTCGAAATTCCAAGTGAAACTATGTAAAAATGCCAAACTATGTATGAATGGTGTTGTTATCACATATATAGTAGTTGGGATACCATATCTTTATTCCAGATTCCAGTATATTTTCCAGCTAGTCCTTTACATTGAGATTCTTGAGATGAGCATCTATTTTGGATCACTATTATGATTATGGAAAACAGTATTTTCCTATGCCATGACTGAGTCTCAGGACACTCAGGTTTGATGACTGATCTAGCCATTTAGCAATTTACAAAGCAGTATGTATTGCCCAGAGTTGCAGCAAGAGTTTCTCAGTGGACAGATGACAGTTCAGCTGGTACATTATAGGTATATGACTTAGTAGGTATTATCTTGTGATTGCTTATTATTGCTTTTATAGTCATTCTCGTAGCATGTTGTAGAACTTAGTATCATTATTTGGCGATTATATAGATATGTGGACCCTGATTTTTGATATATATATATATATATATCTATATATATATGCCCCTACTCAGACTTAGAGATTGAATGTGATCATTTCCCCATTCTATGGCTTGCTAGTCTTGGCTTCATTTTTCACTTTCTCCATCCATTTGTTGCCTTCCTGATAGAATTACCCTCACTTACTACTTCACCTGTGAAATGGAGGACTTCCCCATTTTGGCCTCTATGTTGGATGAGCTTCCCTATCTATCTTGTGTCTCGACCCTGAGTTGGTGACAGAACTTGCCTTCTGGTGAGTTGGATTTCATCCTCACGGGTGGAACTTCGTATTAGTCATTTGGGAATGTTGTTGGCTAAAACTTGAAATAGATAGTACTACCATCATCACAATGTGTCTTGAAATGAAATGTATATCTTATGAAGTCCCATTCATGGAAGCGTGTTTCTGAATACACATGAACGAAAGGAAAGCCTAATGAAAATGGCTACAATGAAATTAATGTAAAATCCAAGAATGTGTTTCTTAACACACACAGATCAAATTTATGAATGAAAGGCCCCAAAAGCAATGGTTAAACAAATGCTATATCTAATGATTGTTGGACTCACTTGTAATGATTTATTCCTCACTATCCTGCAGGTTATCATGTGAGATGGAGAAAGGGACAGCTAATTCTAAGTGTCCCCTAGTGTCTCAAGTTACGGTTTTATGGATACCTAGTCATGGAGGCTCTAGAAAATATCCTCACAGAGTTGTATCAGCTTGGATGTGAGTTGTTGACATCTATCAAGGTTGAATAAACATTTCCCAGACTGCTTATCCATTTGTGAGACACTGCCTTCCCTTGTGTTATTTGCTTGTCCAGCATATGCCTTACTGTGTATCCCCTTTCCCATATCCAAAGTGTCACAGTGTCAAGTCAGTATAGTCATCCCTTAGTCTAGCCTGGTAGTCTTCAACCTTCACCCATCACTAGCAAAATGATCACAGTCATAAAGTGAGTATAGTTTTGATTTTCTAGTCTGAGCCATAAATAATTAAAGAAAATTTAATATTTGCTTGTAGATCGCCAGTGAAATGATTACTGATATGTTTATATTGCTACTTGAAGGACTTGTAGAGCATGTCCTAACTTTTTTCACTTGCAGCAGCTTTGTGTTAGCCTGGGTCATCTCATTGGTCATGTTGACTTGGTCAAACCTAGTTTGACCAAGGTCAACTACAGGACATGAGAGGGGTTAAACCCTGGATGATAGCTATTGATGATATGTGATCCTTATTTGGTCACCATATGGTTCCATGCAGCAGTTATAGGTTCAGATAGTGATCTGTAGTGATTCTGAGGATTTTGATCATTTGCAGATTATTACTATTTTTATTTGTCTGAGCATGGTGATGATATTATATGATTATGCATTCATCCATATGGTGTATGAGTATGCACCTTAAGTGCATTTGGGATCTATGAGTCCATTGGGATAGTCAATTTTTAGTTCCGGGCAGTTTCAGTTGATATTTATGTCAGTTTATCACTTCAGTCCAGATTTGCCTTAAAAAATGGCCTGTCAGAGCAGTGTCATGACGTGATTGGTTTACCTATGGAACTACAGAGTGAGTATGGAGTGTAGCCACTTGTTTTTACTACATTTCTATATTCCTAAACACTTTGGTGTAGTTAGATTTGGCCCTGGGTAACAAGGCAGTGAGTTACAGGCATTTTGATGATTTTCAGGTGATTTACAGAGGCATAAAAAATGGCAAAATTGGCTACAAAGGAATTCGATTTGGGATACTTAGGCAAGGAAATGGCATGGGATGAGTTTCTATGATGAGTGTGATGTCTCACATGTCTTCCACAGAAGTTGCAACATCCAGTGTAGCCTACACACTTCCTGAGGGCATTTTATATGGTTTATTTGTCTCCTTGGAGGCTCACGACTTTCTCTATGGAGGTTGTTTTGATACTTTGATGAGTCATATGATGTTATTGTGCCATGGGGACACACTAGGTAGGTCATATATCACCCCTAAGACCCACCATGTGCGGTTTTTCATGTTTTTCTAGTCATTTTGAGTGGGATGCCCCCCCAGGGCGATTTTGTTCATGTATATGTTATATTTTTGAGTTGATCCATGTACTTTATGTTGAGCTCATCTCAATCATAGATTATAAATTTTATATCTTTTAATCTTATCCATCCATTCAAAAGGTGGTTAGGGTTTTGGTATCTCTCCATCCTATTTAAAGGAGAGAGCTTCTCATTGTAAATGGACTTTTGGCTCTTGGATTCTTAAATCGTGACTCTGCTGGGAAGCGAACCCATGTATAGACCCCAATGGGGAATCTTAATTTTTAATTCATAATGGACCCAGATCTTCTTCAAGATCTTAAACGAGATTTAAAAGATTTAAAAGAGTATAGTGAATGAAATTCGAGATTTAGGTATGAGGATAATTATCAAAATAATTATGGATATGAACCTGCATATCAATATTTTTATGATACACGTTATTTGCCTCATCCATCAAATCATTTTTCCTCATGAGTAAGCCAATTAAAAGAGATCAAAATCCTAGCAGAAGAGCTAGGGAAGTTAGAAAACAATCTAGGCCATCTCCCTTTGACTTCTCTGAAATATATGGGGCACCTCATCCTATGCCAGAAAATTTTAATCAAAGATTACCTCGTTTCAATGGAAGCAATGGTGTTTCAATTATAAATAATTTTTATGATCTCTGGTATTATATGGATAGTTTAGGAACAACCGAGGAGGATGTTTTAATGAGGGCTCTTGGTTCGTCTCTAGAGGGAAATGCTTGGGTGTGGTTTGATTATCTAACACCGGGATCCATCATCGGGTATGACATGTTCCAATAATTGCTAGTAAGTTAATGGAAAGAAACAATTGATGAATCTATGGAAGGGAAATCATACGATGATTGTCTTGATGAAGATGATCAATATATTGATAATGAATTAACTAACGATTGTACTTATCAAAGTGATTCCTCTTCTCCTGAGCCAATCGAGTCTCACGATGAGGTAATGTATGACACTGAGAAAATTTCAATTCCTCAAGATTATTGCCTTAATATTGACATAAGGGGGGAACTTATGAGAATATTGTCATCGTTACCTGAAGAAGTCTTAGATGAAGAGGATGATACCAATGATTTCCATCAAGAAGCATCCATGATTGAGTCTTCCATTAATGAATCATTTGAAAATGATCTTGAGATTTCTTTTCACAATTCTTATGTAATTAATGATATTTTTGGTCATCATATTGAAGAATAAGAAAATAGGGATAACAACCAAATTTCTGTTGAAGCGAATTCATCTCTCTTGCGCTTTTAGAGATCAAATTTATAAAAGTGATCAAGTGGTTGTTGATACGATTCCTGATAAATTATCATCATGTGAATTTAATGATAAATCAATTAAAGAGAATTTTCTCGACGAGGATGGGTTAGTGAATCAAATTAATCAAGAGATTTCCTTAATAGAATCCTCAATCCAATATCTTACTAATTATGGAAAGCCCAAAAACAATCCTTCACTTAACTCATCTAATGTTGATATTTTTCCCAATTCATTTTTTTTTATCAAAATAACTGATTTCAATTCTTGGGGTTGGGTGCTCACAATAAGTTTTTTCCCATTTGTCAAATTTCAAGGACAATCAATCTAAGCCATCTGGGAGAAAATACACATTTTGAAACCACCCTCCCATCCCATCTTTTTGAATATTTTTTGGGTTTGTGGTCTGGTAAATATTTTATTTTCAATCAGGAGTCTAAGCATTGTCACATTAGTGGGTATAAAACACTTCATTTCCCTTGCCAATCACCTTTGATGAATAACATTTTTTTTTATTTTTTCAATCCTTCTCGTTGGTGGCTGGAAAAGGTATATAAAGATCAATTTCATTTTTTCTCCATTTGTAAACAGTGGTTGGGGCTAATCACAATCTCATTTTTACTGCATTACAAGTTATCCTCATTTGGTTGGTCCATCATTCCTGGATGAAAAGAATTAATTGTCCTAGACAGGTAGATGAGAAAGCAAAAAATATCTTAGTTGAGTTGAATCATGTGTCATATTTTATTCTTCCATCAATTTTGAAATTTCCTTATCTCTATGATCCTATCGGTATATTGATGGATGAAGTTTGAAAAGTAATTCTCAACCCTTGCATGATTTCATTTCCCATTATATATATCTTTCTTTGAATTTCAAACAACAAATTAGAATGGAATGACTTTTCATTCAAGTTACTTCTAAACCATCTCTGACTTGTTGTATTATTAATTGTAAAGAAAGATCAATTGATTTGTTAAGCAAGTGGTTACACTGGATTTATGATTTTACTTAGAACTTCTTACTTGCCTGGTAGATTAGAGTAGGTAGGAATTGACTAAGCTCGCTTGAGCAGTAGTTAGTTTTTTAAGCCATTGAGTCTGGCACCTTGTTGTTTTTCTAAGCTCACTTTTGAAGCTCGTATGTAGTCCTGAGTACCTGTCTTTTTCTTTTCCTGCACAATAAAATTTTAAAGTTATGTCAGTAGATTAGTTTTAGTTTCAACACTTTATTTTAGTCTTTACTTTCAGCATTATTTTTCAGTACTGTTTATTTTGATATTTATGTATATACATGCATTGTTTTGACGACCGGTCTGTGAGTTTGGTATAGCTCTGGACATTTTGCAGATAGCAGGTGTCATTTTGGTAGTTGTTGCAGAGCTGGAGTGCTGGATCGAGGATATGAGTAGCAAAGTGACAAGGAATAGAGATTCTGAGGTTCTCAAGCGCTCTTTTCAGCATAGCACTTGTCCCATCTGGAGCCAGATGTTATCACATATATAGTAGCTGGGCTACCATATCTTTATTCCAGATTCGAGTATATTTTTCAAGTTCTTTCTTAATCAAGGGAGCTAACTTAGGATTAACATTCCGCAACTTTTGTCGGTAAGGCTTAGCTCCTTCATTTAATGGGATAGTATGCTCAATGATAGCAGGGTCAAAAGTTTTAAGTTCATCATACATCCAAGCAAAGACATCCTTGTATTCTCTAATTAAATTTTCAATAGCTTTTCTTTCCTTCAGGGAGGCATTCTTTCCGATCTTAATCATTTTAGGATAAAATGGGGATCCAATGTTCATCTTTATGACCTCATCTACTATTTCATCGCTTTTACCTTTATATTCATCATGCCTATTGAAATTCTTTTCTAAAGGGATTGCTAACTTCATAACATCAACGTCTTGCAGGGACAAATTATTTACCTTATCTTCCAAATCAACATTGCAATTTTGAAAATCATCTGTGCATTGCAAAAATGAAATGATTTGAGTATCATCATTGAATATTTGCCAATGGTCTTGGTTATCAGGAACTGATGGTCTGAAAAACACTTCAACTTTACACTCCTTCCTTTTAAGGTGATCTGGAATTTCAAAGGTACATGTTATTATTGATAATGCATCATCCAGAACATTTTCTTCCCTTGGAACTGATCTTATTGCGAAAGCATCAAACATTTTAATGGTATCCCAAACAACGTTTCTATAATCTCTAAGTCTATTATTCTTGGCTGAAAATTGATTTTTAAATTGGGATACAATTAGATCTGAATCTCTTGTAACACTTAAGCATTTGATTTTCTGATCTCGGGAAACTTTTAATCCTAAAAGCAATGCTTCATACTCGTCCACATTATTAGTGCATTCAAATTCAAGGCAAAAAGAAAATATTTTTTCTTCACCAAAAGGAGAGGTGAGAAAAACCCTATCTCTTGCACCATGCCGAGACTTAGATCCATCAAAATGCATCTTCCAAAATTGGATAGGAGGAAAAGGATGTTTTCAAGGTTCTTCCCAATAATTTTCCAGCACCATATAATTTCCAACTTCATCCGAGGGGTGCATGGATTCTTCAAACATATATTCGGGAGTCTCTAAATGTTCTGTCATAGGTTTTTCATTCGCTAATTTATAAAAGGCATTTCCTCCAATAGGGATAGTTGCATATGAAAGGTCCATTTGGATGCTTCCTCCTAACTTAGCAGCCCATTCTCTTGATATTAACATTCCCCATGCATCAGGTATATCTAGAACCAAGACATTCATGTTTATTTTAATTTTCGGATATGCTACTAGTTTCATCTTTATATTTTCAATTACCCCTTTTGACTGCATAGGCCTAGAGTCCATCCCAAACACGTTCTTAAACTATCGAGATGGATTTAGCTCTAGATGTTACATTACCTTAAGTGGCATAATATTAACCTTTGCTCCTGAATCTAACATGCAATTGTGTAGAATCAACTAGTTGATTTCTAAAGCTATATAGAAAGGAGGATGACCACTACCATTATGGGTTACACTTTGAATCATAACTGGAGGGTCCTCCTCTATTATCAATATTTTAGGAGCTTTTGTTTTAGGTTTGATTCCCATAAATTGAGTAGCTTGGTCAAATAACGAAGGGATCTTTAATAGTTCATCAAGAGGCACATGAATATTAGGTTTAGAGAAGAAATTGATTAGATTGACCTTTAAGTTATAAGGTTTTCCTTGGTCTTTGGCATTTGTTTTTAATCCCAATAAATGCATTACCTGCTCTCTGACAGAAGGGATGACTATTAGTTCTTTCAGAGACACCATGATTGAAGACCCAGACATTTTTCCTAATAAATTTGTGTTCAAATTTTCTTGTACTATAGAAGAGGTTTCTTTGTTGGGCAAACTTACTTGTTTTCTTTGCATTGGTTCTTTGTTTTGAGGCCTAGTAGGACTGGGACCCATTATCTTTCTAGTCTCTTGAGATGCTATTTTTTGAGGTTGGTCATTACTCTTTATGATACCCTTAGGAGGATCATTGGGTGACTGTGAAGGATTCTTACGAATGATATTCCTTTGGTCGGGAGAATTTTCTTTTATAGCAGGCTTGTTATTATCTTGATTTTTCAAATTATTCTTTGCTTGAGACCTTGTCACTACCTGGCTATCTGAAGGTTTCCTCATAGATCTAGTTTGAGGGTAATCATTGGTATACACATTCTCTAATAATTCATCTTCATCAGGTCTCATATTTTCTTTTTGCTAATTTAGAACCAAGCCATACAAACTTTGTATCAGCATTTCAATCATCATTTTCATGATCATATCGTTTTGCTAAGTCGTTCTCTCTAATGCAAGGCATGACTCTAGAACTTACTATTAATACATTGGGTTCGGTCCTTAGTAGAGTCGCGGGGTGGATTCGCCAAGACGTCACACTTGGAGGACTACATGGCCCATTTCCCAAGGCACTAGGTCTCCTTAACCCATGCGCATTCCTTGATTGGTTGGTTTTCCCTGTTGTTTGAGCCTTTTCTCAAGTTTGTCTGCTTTAACACTATCATATCTTTTCGACAAGCCGTTCTAGAAATCCCTAATCCACAAATTCAATCTTTGGGTCACTTTCCCTGTTTAAGGGTCACATTTCCCAAGGCAGCTGAATTTGTCATTTTAAGCTAGCACTTGAATCCTGGAATCACACTTAATTGTCAAGACACTGTGTATAATCAATCTTTATCAATTCATATCTTCCCTAAGTTTCCATAGTGGTCTTGTTTCCTTAAATCTAGGGTTCCATACCTGTCACCTTACGTACCCTATCTGAATAGCTTGATCTGGTGATTGGGTTAGATCTCTCCTATCGGGAGTAGATCAGGTTCTCCCCCTTGTTATCTTGGATTTGATAACTCAAGTAAAGGGTGCCTCGATTGGTGTAAAAACCAATCCATTGGAGATCGAGGCTCTCGAGGTTCACCACTTTAGTTTCCTATCCCCTCTACCATCCTTCTCGATCCATCTATATGGGAAACTACAAGATTGGTGATAACAGGTGCCATTTCCCCCTATATCTTGTTGTGAGAGATTGAAGTTGATTAGTTTCTATTTATCTCAGTCAATATCTGTAATTTTATTGCTTCAAATGACCAAGGGAGGAGATGGAAAAGGCATTAAACAATTGAACGACTCACACCAAAACTTGCAAACGTGTAAAAACAAGGCGGAATTATGTTGCAGACCCACCTAGAAGCAAACCAATGGTGAAAATGGGTTTTGGCGCTAGAAAGTGCACGGAGGTGAAACTTGGGAAGGTGGAGGGGGGATTAAACCGCGTACCACGTGGAAAGCGTTGGTGGAGTCCGATATGAAAAGAGGTTAAATTTAAACCGCTTATCGCAAGTTACGAAACCACCTAAGCATGTGCTATATAAAATGTTTTTTCAAAGTTTTAAACAATGCTTTTTGTCGCTTATTTCTTATATATTAAGGGGCAAAGGTTTTTTTTATTTAATGTAACAATACAAAAATACTTTGGGGTCTTTTTTATATGGGTGGGCTGACAAATATCTGCCAAATGGAGATGGAGGGATCACGGTTGGATGATAAATAGGGTTGAGGAAAGGCTCGGGATTACCAATACGCAGGGAAATAGCATCTTGAGGCATGCTTGAGGCCAGGGGGTTTTGTGTTGAAGTGGGTTTCCAGTTGATCATAGTCGAGAGGCAATGGTCATTGACAGCCAATTGTTACCAATAACACTCAGCCAGTTGTTACCAATAGCTCTGGGAGGCTCTAAGCCTCCAGGGCCTGTTATAGGCCCTCGATAGGCCTTGGGGGCTTGAATACCCAACCACTCGTGCCTATTACAGGCCTTGGGAGGTTTAGTCAGCCTCCTGGAGCTTGTTACAGGACCTGGGGGCTTGGATACCTAGCCCACAACAGGGTTAGTCAGCAATAGGGGAACTGTAACATGCAATCTAAATGTTGTACTATGTGCATTGGCTCTAGTGACATACAAGAAGTGATCTCCTATCTCTTCATTAGACCATTAGATGTTGAAAATCATAATGATATGTGGTTGAGTAATTGCATTGTGGGTGAAGTAATGTGTATCCAAAATATACATCGAAAGAAGCAAGGTGCATTATAGAATGCATGTGGGGTCATAAGAGGGGTATCATATCAATGTACTAGGTATAAATATAAAGGGGCATACAAAATGTTAATGAAAAAATTGATACATACAATATCTAGTGAAAATAGGGGTTTTTTTAAATTGGGAAGGCATATTGGGAGGGGGTTAAAAAAATGATTTTGGAAGGTATTTTCCAATATTTAGTGAAATTAGGGGTATTGTTTCATATGCCACAAACGAACGTGCTATGATAGCAGTTTATTGAGTGAAGCCCCCATGCTCAAGAGCAATGGAAAGTTGTTGAAAATTTTGGGAAAACAAAATGCAAGTTATATCAAGAATGAATATTCAGGTGTCTTAATTTTAAATGACATTGCGGTTCCTTTGTTTACTGCACGAGTGTTACCATAGAGAGATTTATTTGAAATTTTTTTTTAGCGAAGAATTCAAAGAATGTTTTGTATAAATTTTGATATTACAAAGTAATAGGGGTTGGATCCGAGAGCAAAAAATACAGTGATGTAATATTTTTTGAATACTTTAATGAAGAGCAGAAGTACAAGTCTATCGGAAACAAAGATTGATATGTTGTCACTTTCTTCAATATTTTAATTTCTTTATTGTGAATGTATTTTGTGTTACACCATCTTATCTCTTTGCCTCATATTTGACTGTAATATGTGAGTTAGAATTCATTTTATATTCTCTGATCCACACATTTAAATATTGTCAATGTTTTTTCTTCCAAATTAATGCAGAATTCATCCTAGTTACATGCTCTTTTTGTTTTCCCAGAAGAAAAAGAGCCTCTTGCTATTCATATTATGAATCAAAGAAACTACACATATTCTTGTCTATAAAATTCAATGATCATGATAACCATTTGTTACATGTGAAACATAATTGTCTCCCAAATGGCCACTATTCCCGAGTAAGCTTTCCCGATGTCCGACTTCTGACAAGAAGGATCGATCGCCCCTTCATTTAGTAGATATTTGTGAACACCGATATCCAACAATTCACGTGCATCCAGAATGGTCAACAAAAGAAAGATCATCCGACCTTTCTCACAGTCTAGAACTATTATGAAAATAATACTGGGCAGAAGAAGGGTCAGTCGCCCATTCATTTATGAGGGAATTGTAACAATATTCAACCTACGAAGGCTAGGACGGTAATTCATGTACATCCAGAATGGTGAAAACTGGAAAAATACTGAGCACAAGAAGGGTCGGTCAACCCTTCATTTAAGAGTAAAATGTAAAAATATTTAATCTATGAAGGATGGAACGACAATTCCTGAAACCCGACTTCCACAGCAAATAGTAGGGAACGGAGATTGGCTAAGTTATAACATATAAACAATATTTATCTTGAATTCCAACCTCCGACAAGAAGGATCGGCCGCCCCTTTGTTTAGTATAAAATTATGAACACCTATATCCAACCATTCACCTATATCCAGAATGGTGAACACAAGAAGGATCGACCGAGCCTTCTTGCAGTCTAGAACTATTTTGAATAGAATACTGGGAACAACAAAGGTCGGATGCCCCTTCATTTATGAGGCAATTGTAGAAATATTCAACCTACAAAGGTTGGGCCGTCAATTCATGTATATCCAGAATGGTGAAAACTGGAAAAATATTGAGCATAAGAAGGGTCGGACGACCCTTCATTTAAGAGATAAATATAAAAATATTTAATCTACGAAGGATGGGATGACAATTCCAAACTCCCAGCTTTCGCAGTAAAAAGCAGGGACCGGGATATTGGCTAAGTTATAACATATAAATAATATTTATACCAACTACCGACTACCGACAAGAAGGATCGGTCGTCCCTTCGTTTAGTAGAAAATTGTGAACACCTATATCCGACCAATCACCTGTACCTAGAATGGTGAACACAATAAGGATCGACCGACCCTTCTTGCAATTGAGAACTATTTTGAACATAATACTGGGCACAAGAAAGGTCAGGCGACCCTTCATTTATGAGTGAATTTTAAAAATATTCAACCTATGAAGGTTGGGACAGCAATTCCAGACTTCCGACTTCCGCAATAAATAGTAGGGATCGTTACCTTTTGAACCGAGGTCCAAGGATGATCCAGTCGTATCATGTACCTTTTGAACCGAGATCCAGGGATGATCCAGTCCTATCATGTACCTTTTGAACCGAGGTCCAAGGACGATCCAGTCGTATCATGTACCTTTTGAACCGAGATCTAGGGATGATCCAGTCCTATCATGTACCTTTTGAACCGAGGTCTAGGGATGATCTAGTCCTATCATGTACCTTTTGAACTGAGGTCCAGGGACGATCCAGTCCTATCATTCAATTCTCAGAGACCTCATGTATACAACTCAATTCAAGGGACCAAAAATCCGGGGACGATCCAATCCCATCATGTCCACTAGGGACTTCATTCTCGGAGACATCATGTCTACGACTCAATTCAAGGGACCAAAAATCCGGGGATGATCCAATCCCATCCTGTCCACTAAGGACTTCATTCTCAGAGACATCACGTATATGGCTCAATTCAAGGGACCAAAAATTCGAGGACGATCCAATCCCATCCTGTCCACTAGGGACTTCATTCTCGGAGACATCATGTCTACGGCTCAATTCAAGGGACCGAAAATCCGGGGACGATCCAATCCCATCCTGTCCACTAGGGATTTCATTCTCAGAGACATCATGTCTATGGCTCCTTTTAGAACATATGTTCAAGGATGATGCAATCCCCACAGTATCCTCATCAACACAAGTATCATTAGTACAACATCAGTACAAGTACATATATCATCAATACTAGTGTCCTCATCAATACAAGTATCCTTATTAATACATGTATACATATCAATCAATACAAGTATCCTCATCAATACAAGTATCCTCATCAATACATGTAAACAATACAAGTATCCTCATCACTACATGTATATATCATCAATACAAGTATCCTAAGTATATATAAGTAATATAAGTATCCTAAGTATACATAAGTAATATAATTATCCTAAGTGTAATAAAGCAGGTATCCTCATCATCGATTTTACTGTCAATGTGGGCAATCTCATCATCAGTGTTTATATCACTCCCCCTTTCTAGGACGGTCCTTTTGGACCACACCAAGCTTGTCTTGGAAATACTCAAATTTTACTCGAGACAGAGGTTTGGTCAATATATCAGCAATTTGTTCATCAGTTCTCACATACTCGAGCTTATTAACTCCTTTCTACACCATATCTCGTATATAGAAATATCGGATCTCTATGTGTTTTGACTTGTCATGGAACACTAGATTTTCTGTCAGCTTAATATAGATTTGGTTGTCACACATGATCACAGTGGGATCCATCTCTAAGTCAAACAATCCTGATAGTAGTTTTTGAAGCCATATTGCTTCACAGCTAGCAGAGCAGGCAGCTATATATTCTGCTTCGGCAGTACTGAGAGCCACACTAGATTGTTTCTTGTTGAACCATGAGATCATGGAAGATCCAAGACCATAACATCCACCTGATGTACTTTTCCTGTCTGACACACTTCCTGCCCAATCAGAATCTGAGTAACCATGTAATCTGAGTTCATGATTTCCAAGATAGTATAGACCAAAGTTTAATGTACCTTTTAGATACCTCATTACATGCTTTACAGCTATTAAGTGAACTTTTCTAGGTTCCACTAGATACTGACTCAAGGTATTTACAGCAAAGCATATGTCTGGTCTGGTATTTGTCAAATACATTAATGACCCAATAATCTATCTGTATAGAGTCACATCTACTAACTCTGATGAGTCATCAACTAATAACTTTAAGTTAGAGTCCATGGGAGTGGCCATATCTTTACACTCCAACATATCGAATCTTTTCAAAATTCCCACAGCATACTTACCTTGATTTAGAAAGATTCCTTTTGGTTCTTGCCATACTTCTAGACCTAAGAAGTAGTGCATTAATCCGAGATCTTTCATCTCAAATTCTGAAGAAAGCTTCTTCTTGCACTCGATAATTTGTTTCTCATTTCCTGTTAAAAATAGATCATCTACATACAACAGTAATATAACAGGTTCATCATCCATAACTTTGAGATAAATATTAGGATCAGCTTTACTCTTGGTAAAGCCCATGCTTGTTAAGAAACTGTCAATCCTTCCGTACCAAGCTCTGGGAGCTTGCTTCAATCCATACAGAGCATTTTTCAGCTTGCATACATGTGTTCTTCCATCTTTAACCTCAAATCCTTGTGGTTGTTCTATGTACACTTCTTCTTCAATCACACCATTCAGGAAGGCCGTCTTAACATCCATTTGGTGTAATTTCCATTTCATCATAGATGCAAGTGCCATGATAGTTCTAATAGAAGTGTATCTAGCAACTGGTGCAAAAGATTCTTCATAGTCAATTCCCTCTTTCTGAGAGAATCCTCTGGCTACAAATCTTGCCTTATATTTTTCAATGCTACCATCTGCAGCATGTTTTATCTTGAATATCCATTTGGAAGATACCACACTTTTATCATTTGGTTTGGGAACTATATCCCAAACATCATTTTTCATTATTGATTGGTATTCTTCTATCATTGCTTCTACCCACTCTTTCTTTTGAACTGCCTCTTCATAGCTAGTAGGTTGTTGATCCACAAGGTCACACATCAAAGCCACATAGTTGGATACTCGCTTTGGTTTCTTTCTTTCTCTAGTGGAGCCTTCAGGAGCTCAATATTTTTCAGCTCCTTGAATAATGTCTCTAGCCCATGTGGGCCTTCTTTTCTTAGATAAGTTTTAAATGGGGGGTTCTTGAGGTTCTAACATGTCATGATCTTTAGGTATATCATCTTCAGGGATGGGTACAGCCTCTGTGACTCTAGGAGGTGTATCTTCTTCATAGACTTCTTCAAGTTGGCACTTCCTAGATTTTTTGAGAGCTGCTTCTTCATCAAATGTCACATATCTACTTATTTCCATATGATGAAAACCTGGTATGTAAATTCTGAAAGCTTTGGATGATTCACAATATCCAACAAATATTCCCTTTTTACCAGAAGGATCCAACTTGGTTCTCTTTTCTTTTGGAATGTGAATGTTCACTGGACATCTAAATATTTTGAGATGACTCACCTCAGGCTTCTTTCCAGTGAACACTTCTTTTGGAGTCTTGAATTCAAGGGCACTATGGGATAGTCTATTTTGTACATAGACTGTTGTCCTAGCTACTTCATCCCATAGATACATGGGTAGATATTGGTCATGTATCATAGTCTTTACAACTTCCATGATGGTTCTTTTATTTCTTTCAGCAACCCCATTTTGTTGGGGATTGTAGGGAGTGGTTAGTTCCCTCTTGATTCCATCTTCCTTACAAAAGTCTTCAAAATCCTTTGAAGTATATTCTCCGCCATTATATGTTCTGAGAATCTTAATTTTCTTTTCTGAGTGATTTTCTATCAAATCCTTGAACTCTTTGAACTTTCCAAAGACTTCACTCTTTCCTTTTAGAAATTATATCCAAGTCTTCCTTGAATAATCATCAATGAATGTGAGATAGTATTCAAACCCACTTAGGGATGTGGTGGGAATTGGTCCACATACATCTGAATGTATTAGCTCCAATATGTTCTTAGTCTTTGTTTCACTCTTTGGAAAAGGGTTCTTGACATTCTTCCCCTTTTCACATCCTTTGCATGTGCCATTATGATCAATCTTCAAGTCTGGTAGTCCTATAACTACCTTGCTTACATAGGGTAGGGCTTTGTAGTTAATGTGAGCTAGTATTCTATGCCATAGCTCACTGGGGCTAGAGGTTTCATGAGCAAGGGAAACTTCTAGATGTCCCTTGACCTTGTAAAGACCTTCTTCCTCTTCACCAATAACAATTGCATCTACAATTGATTTTCCTTTGGGCCACATAAGTACTTGTCCATCTATGAAAGCAACTCTAAAGCCTTTCTTATCTAGTGCTGAGATAGAGAGTAGGTTCTTCTTTAAACCTGGTACATATAAAAAAAAAATCATCTTCAAAGGTGTTCCAGAATCAAGCTTGTAGCTTGCTTCACCAATTCCCTTGATGGGATATTGATAATCATCTCCTAGGGATACCTTTTGTGGAGAAGTCTTTTCCTCAAGTCTTGAGAGAGTTTTCTTTTGACCTATCATGTGCTTTGAAGCACCACTATCGATGAGCTATGTATCTTCTCCAGGTGATACAGACCCAGATAGTGCAGAAAATAGAACATATTCTTCCGCATCTACTTTCTTTACTTTAGATTTCTTCTTTCGAGGCCTTTCCTCTTCTTCTTCTTCTCCACTATCATCTTCTGCCATATGTGCATGATGTCTTTTGTGAAGTACAAAATCTGGCAATGTGTCCTAGTTTAAGACAATTGTAACATTGGACTGTGGAGAGATCTCTTCCTGAGTTGGGTCCTCCTCCCCTTTTAAATCTATGGAAGGGTCGAGACCCTTTGTGGTCAACTTTCTTGAAGTGATCCTTTCTTCTTCCTTTGGTGTGAGTAGCCAAGGCTTGGTCATCCTCCTTGAGAAGGGCTTCCCTATTGGCTACCCTAGCTTCTTCTTGAACACAATCCTCCCATACTGTATCAAACTTCATACTTTCTTTTCTAGCACACAAAGTTTGTATGAATGACTCCCAAGGTCTAGTGAGACCATTTAGAGCAGTCATTACAAGTTCATCTTCATCAAGGGTATCTCCAATGGAATCTAGTAGTTCCTTGATTTGGGAAACCCTTGTGAAGTAGTCTTGAATGAATTCTCCTTTGTTCATCTTGGTACTCTTCAACTGAGTTCTTAGGTTCATCTTCCTATTGATGTTCCTCCCTTCATACATTCTTCCTAGGGAATCATACATTTCCTTTGGGGTCTTCTTGGATGCCACTTGGGGAATCAAGTGGTCCTTGATAGAATCAACAATGATTCTCTTTTCCCTAATTAGATCCTTCCTATATTTTTCTTTGGCCTCATCTTTAGCGGGTTCTGCAACTTCATCCTTGATATATTGAGCAAGATCATTCTCTTCAAGAATGAGACCAATTCTGTATTTCCATGCCCGAAAATTCTATATACCTTCTAGCTTGTCTTCAAGCTTAGTGCTTGGAGCCATCTTCTCTTGGGGGAGTCCAAGATATAAGAGATAGAGTAACACTCACCAGAAGATGTGCTTGATTGACTTGGGAACACTAGTGTGTTCTATTTTTAGAAACTTCAACTTTTCACTTTCCGGATCTGTAGCAGAAATTTCTGGTTTATCACACTTTTTGGTCAAACTAGGGTTTGACTTTCCCGGAGTTTTACCCAACCAAAAACCTTGATCTAGGGCTCAAAAGATTGATTTTGAGAAGATCTATTCATCCATACAACCAGAATCCAAAATTACTCACTTTTGCAGAAACCCTAATTTTGGGAGAGAGAGAGAAAGATAATTTCACCTTGTGAAAGATGTTCTAATTAGGCTAGCTCTGATACCATGTTAAGTTTAAACTAATTTGACTAGCAAGATCACTGAAAGAAACATAATCACAAGATAGACAGAGATTTTACCCTGGGAAACCCTCATGGGGTAGAAAACCCAGCAATGCTTTCCTCAATAAGATGATCAACCAAAATACAAGATGTACTCCAAGACTAGACCTCCTTCTCTACCTCCTATACAGACCTCTCAAACACAAGTGCGCTACTTTCCGAGCTATGAAAGTGTGAGATAAGTGAGGAGCATTCTCCTCTACTTATACTAGTTTTCCGACTGACTTTTTCCTAATGGGGCCAACCTCTCGCAATGGAGTCTAATAACCCCTAATTAAATAACTCAGGGCCGACCCCCACAATGGTGGATCTAATAACCCTAGTTACCACAATCCATCGGAGGAATAAACATCTCCGGATACACAATAGAATTACCTAGGAGGGATGAAACATCTCCGGAATAATAAAGTACAAATATAATATTATTAGAAGTTACAATATTCAACAAATAATACTGGGAAAAAGAAGGGTCGGCTTCTGATCCGGATTTAATTTTTCGGGGATTTTGATTCCACTATTCATCTCTCTTCTTTTCCGGCGAAACTCATCTTCCACCGTCGATCTTCTCCAATGCAATCGTGACCATTGATCTTTCCATGTGAATTCCAAATCACTTCTCTCGGTTCTTTAGCTCCTTTTTGGTATAGGCAATGGTCATATGAACCATTTTTTTCAAGACTTGGGGCTATTATCACCATTTTTACATTATATCAAGACTTATTTTTATCAATCTTTTTCCCATTCAAAATTGAAAAATAATGTGTCAACAGGTTTCACAAAACTCATTGAATTCGTTTGAGGTAAACTCTCCTCTATTATCTGAACTTAAACATTTGATTTTCAGATTTGTATCATTTTCAACCATTGCCTTAAAAATTTTAAAGTTATCAAAAGATTCTGATTTTTCTTTGAGGAATGTTACCCAAT
Organism: Larix kaempferi; assembly: GCA_027924585.1. Lineage (NCBI taxonomy): Eukaryota > Viridiplantae > Streptophyta > Pinopsida > Pinales > Pinaceae > Larix > Larix kaempferi. Next base: position 33,132,017 of record BSBM01000738.1, read on the forward strand.
TTATAACATATTATGTATAAACAATATTTGTTCCAACTTCCGACTTCTGACAAGAAGGATCGGTTGCCCCTTCATTTAGTAGATAGTTGTCAACACCAATATCCATCAATTCACCTGTATCCAGAATGGTGAACACAAGAAGGATCGACCGACCCTTCTTGCAGTATAGAACTATTATGAAAATAATATTGGGCAAAAGAAGGATCAGCCGCTCCTCCATTTATGAGGGAATTGTGAAAATATTCAACCTACAAAGGCTAGGCTGTCAATTCATGTATAACCAGAATGGTCAAGACTGGAAAAATACTAAGCACAAGAAGGGTCGGCCGACCCTTCGTTTAGTACATAATTGTGAACACCAATATCCAGCAATTCACCTGTATCCAGAATGGTGAACAGAAGAAGGATCGGACGACCCTTCTTGCAGTCTAGAACTAGTATGAAAATAATGTTGGGCAGAAGAAGGGTCGGTTGCCCCTTCATTTATGAGGGAATTGTGAAAATATTCAACCTACGAAGGTCAGGCTATGAATTCATGTATAACCAGAATGGTCAAGAATGGAAAAATACTAAGCAAAAGAAGGGTCGGCTGACCCTTCATTTAGTAGATAATTGTGAACACCAATATCCAGCAATTCACTTGTATCCAAAATGGCAATATCAAAAGCAAAAGTATGCTTTTGGAACTTGGATTTGGCACTTTCGGAAACAGATTTGGCAGTTTCGAAACCGGTTTGGGCACTTTTGGAACTGGTTTTGGCACTTTTGGAACAAGTTTTTTCACTTTTGGAACCTGGATTTGACACTTTTGGAACCGGATTTGGCACTTTTGGAACCGGTTTTGCACTTTTGGAACTAGATTTGGCACTTTTGGAACCGGTTTTGGCAGTTTTGGAACTTGGATTTGGCACTTTTGGAACCGGATTTTGCTTGATTTTGGGGTTTAGAAAGCTTGTTTTTGACTCGTCTTCAAAGTGACTTGGACTAGAATATGTTCAAGTTTAATGAAATTGGTGTTACTAGTATCTTCCCTTTGGATGATGCAGTTGAAGGCCATACATTCCATGCAATTGTACCGGTGCTAGATGTAAGGGTTCAAGCATGATGACCTATTCCATGTTCTTTTAAAATCTCCATGTCAATTATGTTTTTTGAATGCAACATATATTGATAGGATGAGTTTGTCCAAAAGAAATGCATGGTGCATTGGCCTTTTCTCCTTGGAAATATTGTTAAATTTGGCTATGTGTATTATAGTCCTTCCCACCAATCCTCATTTACCTAATACAAACCTCTATAGCTATAGTTATGGTGTCTTGAATACATCACTTAGCCACCATACAATCCCATGTCATGACCACTAGATTTGCACCTAAAACATTTAATTCATGTGCATGGGAGTATTTTATTTTGAATTCTCATATAAATCGATGATCCCCCATTCTATTATGTCAAAAAGTGAGGTCTTATGCATGTATGTCCATGACTATGCACTTGGAATTTTTTTTAGTCAAGTCACCATGTCGTTAGCCAACCACAATGTGGCACCCTATTACTAATCCATTTCTTTACCTAGTCACCCTGAGTTGATTTTTCTCGTAATGTGACTTCATTTGTTTGAATCCATTTCTCTCTTCCCACCACCTTGACGTTGATTTCCACCTACAAAGAGACATGGACTGACACAAAAGGATTTGATTGTGTATTTTTTAGTGTCAAAGCCTCACATATCAAATTTCATTCCATGGTTTGAATCTATATGTGTGACAGTGGTTAAGAAGAAGGTTTGTATTTCTTTGATTCAATGAAGTTTCTTTACATTCATTTTCAAAAGAGCAAAGTATCGATAATGTTGTTTCATTATTTGGTGGTTCCTAATTCTTCCACAAAGCTAAGCATGTTCCCAAGGATTAGTTAGATTATTTCAACTCCCAATGTTTCAAGGGAGAATATGATCATATGCGTAATGCTGCTAAGGTTCATGTCTCACCAATTTTATGTTAGGGTCTTCGAGGATATTCGATAAATCATCCATTGCATCCTTTGCATAAATTTTCTTCCTAGGACTGTGCCAAAGGATTTTATGATGTTCAATTATATCTTCAATTATGTTCTTGTGGTTTCCTGAAGATTTTTTGTCACAACTGATTTTATGACACTCACTAACTATTTCTCTCACTCGATGGAGTGTTATAGGACGTACAACCAAAACAAGTAATTCTCATATCTATGCTCATCGAGTAAAGGAAGTTCAGGTATAATAGAGGAAAGTGTTACATATAGTACGTCTAACAAGCTGAGATCAACTAGAGCTGAAAAGATCAGAAGAAAATTCAATAGACGATTCATATTTTTTCTTGCTAACGGGGGGTCATGTTCTTTTGGTGATGAGAGCATAAGAGACATCAAGGTGCCCTCGAGGTACACACATCTTGTGAAATGATGGGTACCCATGGGTCTTCCTCAAATCAGCACTAATTTTTGTGTCGATGGAAGGATATACTGCATTTATCCATCATCATTGCATGGTTTGGGGCTATTTTCCATTATTGGAATAAAGGTCCACGATGGTGAATTAATTGAATTGATGGAGTGTGTCGGACCCTGTCACAACTACATAGATTAGATACGCCTAGTCCAATATACAAAAAGAATGCCAAAATATGGCGTAACTGCAAATTATATCAACTAAAAGACAGTGATAAGAACAAAGGAGAATCAATGTATATTGATGGAAGGCCAAAACCAGCGGGGAATATTGCAAGGTTTATAAACAGTACACGACCCGCGACAACAAATAAGAAACCTAATTGCATATTTGAGGGGCGTGAAGGAAACCAGGTATTCGTATGTGTTATAAAATCAATAGCTGCGGGTAAAGAGTTGTTGATTGACTACAATTTGAATCGAATATATACAACGGTACGTATACTATTTTACCCAACCTATAAGCAATGGCTCTTGTATTTTATATTTAACATTTACTGTAAAATGTTTCCATGTGTTATGTCAATAAACTCAACATCTGAATAACTCATGGTTCTTTAAAAACATTAGTTTTGTTATAGTTGAGACATAGTTAATGCTACTTTCATTCATTATAGATCCAAATTTGTTTGCATTTTGAATTAATATGAATATTGTGTTTTTGTTTGATTTTTTATACAAATGTAAGGAGAAAAAGTAATAATTGACAAAATGCATAGATTCTTGTTCATTTCAAATTGTCATAACCAATTTGTGAATGTGCTCATAACCAATTTGTGTGAAATGGTGGATGCATTAAGTGCATAATTATGTATGCTTCCATGTTGATCAATAGGGAGATAGGGGCAAGGCACTAGCATGAGAGAATTCCATAGATGTTACTGAGGAAGTGCCAAGTGAAGAAGAATTTTTTTTGTCAGCTGACCTTGTGCACATAGTAAAGAAGCTTTTAATAAAAAAAATAGGGAATTCACTTATTTATTATTGAATCTGCCGAAGCCATAAGAGATAAGAGATAGAATGGATACCCTGATGCATGAGATTTGTGAGCTTGGGGTAAGCAACATATTCAATTATCCCATTTATTTTTTTAATTATTCATGATTATAATTATACTATCGCTTTATAACAAAAATATTTGTTTTATAGGTGTTTTTAGAGGCGCGGGGTGATCCTTATGGTGCGAGGACTAGTGGGATCGACATAGGTAGCAACACCACTGCTCTCCTGTGAGTGGCACGCCAGTCACTCCGATCGCTACAGTCCCTAGCCCTGATGCCACTAGCAATACACCCCGGCATACACGCCAAGATATGCACACGATGCAGCGGATGCAGAGCATGATTCCTGTTAGAATTATGATAATTTCATTCAAATATTATCTAGGATCCTATTAAGAGAATAACATGCACAACATAACAATCATAGACACAAGAGACACAGAGTTTCCTCGGGGGAAACCAAGAAAGTGAAAAACCTCACAACTTCCTCAGAGATAGAATAAGCACCAATACAAAGATCACAAAGATCAAACCCCAAAAGATAGATGACTTCAGCAGCTACTCCTCCTCCACTTGTGTGCACTCCTCTCTCTCAACTATGCGAGTTGGATGAGTGAGTGAATGAATAGAATGAGAGAGTCACACTCTCTATTTATACAATACTTTGACCTGCCTTTAACCCTAACTGGGTCGACTTCCTAAGGAAGCCTAATAACCCATCCACATGACTCATACAGGGCCGACCCCACCAAGGTGGTCTAATAACCCATCAAATATAAGTTACGACACTTGCAATGTAACTTGCGACACTTGCAAATACAAATGACGACACTTCCAATCAGAGGAATAATACATCTCTATTGGGGATACAATAAAGTACAAATGTAATACATACAATATACAAGTGAATATCTTCCGAAGTTACAAATACATCAGCACTCCCTCTTAACTAGGAAGGCATTCTCTTGACACAGGTCATCAATACATATAGGAACAAGTCTTCAATACTGGAGCTGGATCATCGTCACTAAATCACGGAGCATCATCGTCACTGCTGCTATACTCGTCATCTCGATCACTGGTGCTATCTCTCAATTCTTCTCGTCATAGGAAGTTCTATAGAGCCAACCCTTTTTCATGCTGGATGTAGGCCTAGCCTCCTGTAGGTCTTCATCATCTCTGCGAGCGGGCCATCCTGTGGAATCTCAGGGTTGATTATGTGTGTCAACAAAACCTCGAAAGAGCATCCTAGGACTGATTACGAGCTTACTGCTCAACCTATAGGATCTCCCAGGGAGCTATTACATGTGACCTCGCAAAACCTCGAAGAGCATCCCAGGGCTGATTACGAGCTTACTACTCAACCTATAGGATCTCCCAGGGCTGATTACATGCGACCTCGCAAAACGTCGAAGAGCATCCCAAGGATGATTACGAGCTTATTGCTCAACCTATAATATCTCCCAGGGCTGATTACATGCTATTGCACAACCTGTCCACGGCCACGGAGTATCATCCTGATACTCATGATCACACTGATCATCTTCGCATGGAGCATCATCTTGATGCTCATGATCATACTGATCATCATCATACAGTACATCATCCTGATGCACATCATCATCACATGATCATCATCATACATAGCATAATCCTGATGCATATCATCACATGATCATCCTAATCATCATCATACATAGCATCACCCTGATGCATATCATCATCACATGATCACCCTGATCATCATCATACATAGCATCATCCTGATGCATATCATCATCACATGATTATCCTGATAATCATCATACATAGCATCATGCTGATGCATATCATCACTTGATCATACTGATCATCATCATATAGATCGTCATCTGGAGCATCATCATGATGTTCATCACACAACACTTACATCCACAGCCATGGGAAGGATCCTCCTAACACCATGCTTGGAATGGCTCCTGCAAATGTCTCACATCACTTTCTCCTCAAAGTATCTTCTATCTGAAGAACACCAAGCCTCTCTCTAAAGTACTCGAACTTCACTCTGGCTAGTGGTTTGGTCAACACATCTGCTATCTTCTCATCTGTCGCAACATACAAGAGCTTCAATGCTCCTCTCTACACCATATCACTGATATAGTGATACTTGATCTTGATGTGCTTTGACTTGTCATGGAACATCGAGTTCTCAGACAACTTCCCACAACTCTGATTGTCACAGAAGATACAAGTAGCATCCAACTGGAGATCAAACAAATCAGGCAATAGCTTACTTATCCATATTGCCTCACAACTAGCCGAACAAGCTACGACATACTCTGCTTTGGCTATACTCAGTTCTACACATGATTGATTCCTGCTAAACCAAGAGATCACACCTGATCCCATACTGAAGCATCACCCCTAATTCCTCTTCCTATCTGCAGCGTTGCCTACCCAATCTGAATCAACATAACCTTCCAGGTTAACCTTTTGATTCGCATCATACTTGAGCCCATAATCAATCGTACCCTTAAGGTACCTCAGAATATGCTTTACAACAATCAAGTGAACATGTCTAGGATCCATCAGAAACTGGCTCAAGGTGTTCACAGCAAAGCAAATATCTGGTCTCGTGTTCGTCAGGTACATCAAGGACCCAATCATCTGACGATACATCCTATCATCAACCGAGTCTGATTAAGCATCACTTAATAGCTTCAAGTTCGATGCCATAGGTGTGGCCATGGACTTGCAATTCATCATCTCGAACCGCTTCAGGATCTCTACTGCATACTTCCCTTGTCCAATGAAGATTCCATCTGCTCTCTGCCACACCTCCATACCTAGAAATTAATGCATCATACCCAAGTCCTTCATCTCGAACTCGGCAACAAGCTTCCTCTTCGTGTTGGCAATCAACCTGCCCTCACATGTCACAAACAGGTCATCCACAGATAGTAGGAGTATCACTGGATTTCCTTCCTCAACCTTGTAGTAAAGGTTGGAATCCGCTTAACTCTTGGTAAAGCCCAAACTAGTCAGGAAGTTGTCTATCCTGTCGTACCATGTCCTGGGTACTTGTTTCAAGCCATACAAGGCTTTCTTTAACTTGCACACATATGAATCCCTGTCATGTGTCTCAAAACCGAGTGACTACTCCACATACACTTCCTCTTCGACTACACCATTCAAGAAATTTGTCTTGACATCCATTTGGTGTATCTTCCACTTCATCACTGCAGCTAGAACAACTACTGTTCTGATGGAAGTGTATCTAGCTACAAGTGCAAAATTTTCTTCATAATCTATCCCTTCTTTCTAGGAGAAGCCCCGAGCCACAAACCTTGCCTTGTATTTCTCTATGCTACCATCTGCAACATGCTTGATTTTATAGATCCACTTGGAAGTCACAACAGACTTCCCTTCTGGTCTTGGGACCACATCCCAAACATCATTCTTCATGATCGACTGGTATTCCTCGACCATGGCTTCCTTCCATTCTTTCTTTTCTGTTGTTTCTTCATAACTGGAAGGTTCTTTGTTCATTATGTCACATAGTAAGGAAACATAGTTGGTGTGTGACCTTGTCCTTTTTCTTTCTCTGTGTTCCTCCTCTGGAATAGCATACCTTTATGCATCTTGGATGAGCTCTCTAGCCCATGTTGGTTTCCTCTTGTGAGAGTTTTTCTCACGGGGTGGATCTATAGGTTCTTGTGGATCTTCTATTTCATGATCCTCTTCTGGAATTGCTTCGTTCATGGTGGTGTCTTGTATTCTAGGTACTCTTGGTTCTTCATTGTCTTCCACAGGTGGCTTCCTTGATTTGATGTATGTTGATTCTTCATCAAAAGTGACATCCCTACTGATTTCAATCTTCTTGAACCCTAGAAAGTAGACTTTGTATTCCTTTGAGTTTTCACTGTAGCCCACCAATATACCCTTATTTCCTGAAGGATCTAACTTTGTCCTCTTTTCTTTTGGAACATGTGTATATAGTGGACAACCAAATATCCTGAGATGGCTAAATTTTGGTTTCTTACAAGAGAAAACTTGTTCTGGTGTCTTGTTTTCAAGTATCTTGTGTGGTGTTCTGTTTTGTACATATACAGTTGTCCTTGCTGCTTCTGCCCATAGGTGCATAGGTAGATCTTGGTCATGAAGCATTTCCCGTGATGCTTCCATGATTGTTCTATTCTTCATTTCTGCAACCCCATTCTGTTCTGGATTGTAAGGAGTGGTCAACTCCCTCTTAATCCCTGAATCACTGCATAACTTCTTGAAGTCCCCTGAAGTGAATTCTCCGCCATTGTCAGATCTAAAGGTCTTGATCTTCTTATCAGTTTGGTTTTCTATCAAGGCTTTGAATTCCTTGAACTTATCAAAGACTTCATCTTTGTTCTTCAATAAATGGACCCAAGTCTTCCTAGAGAATCATCAATGAAAGAAACATAATATACATACCCACTTAGAGAACTAGATGACATCAGAGTGGATAATCTCCAAGATTCCTTTTGCCTTGATTTTACTGCTTGGAAATTCCTTCTTTGTGGTCTTTCCTTTTGTGCATCCTTTGCAAACACATTCATGCTTTGACTGGATTTCAAGAATACCTTCTACTGTTTTACTTGCAATTGGTAGTTCTCTATAGTGCACATGTGCAAGCCTTTTGTGCCAAAGTTCACTTGGCTCCATGGATTCATGTACCATGACATGTTCAGGTTCTCCCTTCAATTTGTACAATCCTCCCTCTTGATCTCCAATCACTACTGCATCATCTATGGTCTTATCTTTTGGCCACATAAGTACTTGGACATCCACAAATGCAACTCTCATCCCCTTTGCATCCAAATATGATATGGAGAGAAGATTCTTCTTGAGACCAGGTGAATATAGAACTCTTTCATCTTTAAATACTTCCCAGAGTCTAACATGTAGGAGGCTTCACCACTTCCTTTTATAGGGTATTGATAGTCATCCCCAAGTTTCACCTTATGAGGTGACTCATGTTCAGATAGGTCCATAAGAGATTCTTTAAGTCCTGTCATATGTTTGGAATCCCCACTATCAATAAGCCAATCATTACACCCATGTGTAACAGTACCTGTGAGAGAAGAGATTAGAACATATTCTTCATCACTTGAAGAGTCTTCACTTTCTACCTTAGTATTATTCCTGGGAGGTTCATCATCCTCAGCAGCATGAGCATGATATCTCTTGTTGTTGTTGTTGGGTCCTTTTCTGTTCCTGGGACAATCTGAGGCATAGTCTCCCTTCTCATCATATGTGTAACATCTAATGTGAGAGAGATCTTTCTTCTTTTGATGATCGTGAGAATATTTCTTGTGGTGAGGTTGCTCCCTCTTGAAATTACCTTTCTTGGTGTGTGCTGTGAGAGCTTGATCTTCACTTCCCATCTTTTCTTCTCGGGCCACAAGTCTAGCTTCTTCTTGTGAACATTCCTCCCACATTCTATTGAAAGATATCAATTTCTTTCTTGCACAGATACCTTGGATGAAGGAGTCCCATGACCTAGGTAGGCCATTCAATGTGGTCATCACAATTTCTCCATTCTCCACTGGTTCATCCATAGCTTCAAGTTTTTGTTTGATTTGAGAGACCTTAGAAAAGTAGGATTGGATGGTCTCTCCATTCTGGATGTTTACACCTTTCAATTGGTTCCGCAGTGTCATCTTCCAATTTATATTCTTTCCTTCAAACAACTTGGTCAAGGAGTCAAACATCTCCTTAGGTGTCTTTAGAGAAGACACATGTGGTATGAGATGGTATTTGATAGAATCTGCAATGATTCTCTTGTCTTTGACCAAGTTCTTCTTGTGTAAGGCCTTAGCCTCATCTCCCTCTGGAACTGGAACCTCTTCACTTATGTATATAGGTGTCCAATTCATTCTATTCTAGGATTAACCCAATCCTATACTTCTATGCTCGGAAGTTATCAGCCCCTTCAAGATTATCCTAAAGCTAGGTGTGGTGAGACATCTTAATGAGAAATTCAAATGGAAATAAAAGATTTAGGTCTTACCACTTGATTTGCTGAAACTGGATCTAGAGCTGGATTAGGGTTTGTCAAAGAAACCCTAAAAATTCAAACTTTGAATTTCAAACTTCTGATTGGATGGAAAGATGCACCTTGATGAGCTGATCAAGCTGGTATACTTTAATTTTGAAATCTCCAAAATTTGACCCCTCAAAATTGACTTTGAAACTTTTGGATTTGCAGTTTCTGTCAAAATCTTGTTTTCTGGTTTTCTGGTCAAAATCCTGAACTAGGGTTTGATAGAGCCCAGGGTTCTTCCCAACCAAAAAGTTTGATCTTGGTCTCTAAACTTCAATTTTTTTTAGGAGCATCTAGCCGTGGTCTCAGATTCCAAAAATTCCAACTTTTTCAGAAACCCTAATTTCTGCTAGTAGTGACAGGCCAAAAACTGAAAATGCTCAGAATTGAATTATGTCTCGACAGAAAAATGAGCCCTTTCTACGAGAGTTAGTCTAGCCTCCTTCCTTTGACGAAATATGGAGAGAAACCCAAAAATTAAGAATCCCTAGCTTCTACAGCTGCACAGTGTCTTCTTCTTAGTCCCGCTCTGATACCATGTTAGAATTCTGATAATTTCATTCAAATATTATCTAGGATCCTACTAAGAGAATAACATGCATAGCATAACAATCATAGACACAAGAAACATAGATTTTCCTCGGGGAAAACCAAGAAGGTGAAAAACCTCGCAACTTCCTTAGAGATAGAATAAGCTCCAATACAAAGATCACAAAGATCAAACCCCAAAATATAGATGACTTCAGCAGCTAATCCTCCTCCACTTGTGCGCACTCCTCTCTCTCAACTATGCGAGTTGGATGAGTGAGTGAATGAATAGAATGAGAGAGTCACACTCTCTATTTATACTTTACTTTGATATGCCTTTAACCCTAAATGGGTCGACTTCCTAAGGAATCCTAATAACCCATCCACATGACTCATATAGGGCTAACCCCACCAAGATGGTCAAATAACCCATCAAATATAAGTTACGACACTTACAATGTAACTTGCGACACTTGCAAATAAAAATGACGACACTTCTAATCGGAGGAAGAATACATCTTCATTGGGGATACAGTAAAGTACAAATGTAATACATACAATATACAAGTGAATATCTTCCGAAGTTACAAATACATCCACAATGCCATGGCATATTGTGAAGGAAGCTTTCCTGGAGCTACCCGTGTTACTAGCACGGGAAAATTAAAGGTTTTGTTTTTGGTAGACGATAACCTCATCCCCATGAAAACTAATAAGCTTATAGGTATTTAAGAAATATTTTCAATATTATGTATAATCCAATTGAAATTTACATATAATTATCAATTATTTCAAACTAATGATAATATCATTTTCCAGGAAACGATGTATTTTAGGGACCCATGAATGACCTTGCCTTGGATATCTTTGGTCCCACCATACGAACAAGGTGGAATTTCCAAAGTTCCAGATTAAAGGATGAATTTATGAACAATTTGGTTGACCTATTATGTGAGGGTACCTTCAACAAAGTTGGGGTTGCTGCAAAGGAAGGCTTATATTTAAGATATCTTCGTGACCAATATAGGGTTCATCTGAAAAATGAACCTAACTATGAGCGCCCTCCACTGATACCAGAGATGGAGTGAAAGGCCCTCATGCGTGATGCACAAGAAAAGGTGCTATGAAAATAAGGGAAGACACCACTCGGACCAAGAAGGTATGAGGCACTTTTAATAATGTATTTATGATGCTTTACCATTATTGACATAACTAAGTAAGTATTTGAATCTTTTGAATATAGGCTCCCAGATACATACAAATCCACCAAGGCTAGGATAGATAAACATGGGAAACATAAACTTGGCCCTAGTGGTTTCTCGAAAGTGGCTACATAATTTGTAAGTATAGAATCAAATAATTTCCATTCAAATTATAAATTGTTAGCCATTTTAATTTAATATCGCAAAAGAAGCAAAATCCATGCCCTTATGCATAATTGCAGGGTGCATAATTCAAAGAGACTCGTACAGAGGAATACCTCAGGCATGCCTACTACCACGGCTATAAATTTTTGGTTGAACATAGGAGAATCTTGGGGTAAACACAACCTTCATGACACCCAACCTGACGCTCATGTAAATAAAAGCAACGAAGATGATTTATAATCTATTATTTGCACAATCTAATATTGGTTATTATTTTTTTCCATAAATTAATGTGTTTGTTTCATTTAACCAGGCAAGAAATCTAAATATAAATGCCCCAAGTACTAGATCAACAAATGGGCCTAGTAACAAAAAAGTGCCACTTGAAAGCGGTGCTCAGCTTGGTACTGGAGGTATTTCATGTGTTTAAAAAATTTTGTAGTATGTATTACAATTAAAAATATTTAATTGCGAATGGTGTATGAATTATAACCTTTCTTCTTTCAACTACAAAGCATGTAGGGGATGAGCCAAACAAGATGAGGAACATATTTCCACATTTGAAACTACTCAACTTGCCTCCACTACTGAAGCAGGTAAAGAACACTACATTGCTCTTATTATTTATATAAAACACTTGTAATAATAATAACTAAAAATCATGCCCGCACGAGTGTGGCTCATTGGCGGTTCACTTGATATGAAGTCACATGTTGTCAATTGGAGGTCATGAGTTCAAATCACACCCAGATTTATCCAAGTGTCCCATGCTTGCGGGGTGTGCGGGGCACCTAGGGGTATAGTGGTAGCGGGATTGGAGCCCTGGACCCCGTGTCACGCGAGTACCATCCCAGTCTCCAGTTGTTGATTCCCATAGCACAAAACAAAACAAAACTAAAAATAATAACTAAAAATCCCAATTTAACATTTCTTTCTTATTGCAGTTGTTGCCCCTCCCCCCTTGCAACAACCTTGACATAGCGTCAGGCCGTTAAAGAGAAGAAGGAACATATGGAATCCTTGCGAATCACATTCTACAAAAGAAAAAGAAATTGAGAAAATAAATTATTGTACTTGGGCTTATGGAACTTTTAGGGTCTTTTTCTTGTCAAGTTCATACATATTTTTGTCTAAATAGTCATACTATTGTTGTTGTCATTTACATGTTATTGTTACTGTATATTTCAACTTTAACACATGGACCTCTTGGGAGTGTTAAAGTTGAAAGAGATGAAAATTATGTTTTAATGTAGTAGTTGAAAGAGATGAAAATTATGTTTTAATGTAGTAGTTGAAAGAGAGGAAAATTATGTTTTAATGTAGTAGTTGAAAGAGATGAAAATTATGTTTTAATGTAGTAGTTGAAGGAGATGAAAATTATGTTTTAATGTTACAATTGTGCTATCTTGGTTCACTAAGTTTGTTGGTGCAAGTGTATTGCGAATTATTTGTTCTTGATTAGGCCTAGGCTTCCATGTTTGATTTCCCCTTGGTTGGGTGTTTTGCTGAAATATAGGAGTAAAGTTTGTTTGTTGTTCTTTCTCCTTTTCTATATTTGTTATTTTGTTATTTGATTTGTTAAGTAATCAGACTTGTTCTTTTGTATTGTGATTTAGATCTATTACTGCTGCTATAATTTTTCCTAAATAGTCATACTACTGTTGTTGTCATTTACATGTTATTGTTACTGTATGTTTCAACTTTAACACAGGGACCTCTTGGGAGTGTTAAAGTTGAAAGAGATGAAAATTATGCTTTAATGTAGTAGTTGAAAGAGATGAAAATTATGTTTTAATGGTACAGTTGAACTATCTTGGTTCACTAAGTTTGTTGGTGCAAGTGTATTGGGAATTTTTCGTTCTTGATTAGGCCTAGGATTCCATGTTTGGTTTCCCCTTGGTTGGGTGTTTTAAAATTAAGATTCCAACAGAACGTAAATGAGGATGAGAGGATCATTTCTTCCTGGTTGAACCCTTCCTATACAGTGATGATAAACTCTCAGTTGTTGCATGGGACATATGTGGACCACATATCTTTGAGAGAGAGTTTTGTTGTGTTGTGTTGAATTTGTGGCTATCCCACTTGTTATGTTATGTTGACTTTGTGGTTAGCCAACTTGTTATGTTATGTTTGTGGTTAGCTCACTTGTTAAGATATGTTGAATTTTGTTATGTTGACTGTGTGGTTAGCCCACTTGTTCTGTTATGTTTGTGGTTATCCCTCTTTGTGTGTTGACTTGTGGTTAGCCCTCGTGTGGTTAGCTTTTTTGTCCTCCTTAATTTGGTTACTTCCCACTTTGATTTGACTTATAAATTCATGACATCATGTCTAGCCTAATTGTAAGAGAATCCCTAACGTCACTTAGAAGGACCTTCTAGGAGGTCTTTGAGAGGTTATAAGAACTAGTATATCCTTTGTTGAGAGAGATGTATTTATGGCACTTTGAGCTCTGTTTTGGCATGGTTGATCTAGGGTTTTTAGGCACACTTGTTTATGACGTTAAGGGCTTGAAGGTTGTCTCTGCTTGAGCATTATTTGGTTTTTGGGTCTACTTGCAACACCAAACCTATCCTTACTTAACACTGTCATTTATGAGGGTTTCTACAACAATTTTTCGTTCTCCCCCCTTCATGCATGCGAGTCCATACGGTTGCTTGATGTGGTTGCATTTTTGTTGCGTTGACTTTATTTGACTGTTTGAGGGATACTTTGGCGTGTTGGTTATGAATCCCACAATACTGTACAACATAGTTACCACTCATATCGCAAGTCAAACTTGCAATTCACTGAATTTGACTCTGATTGGACTCCAAATTATTATTTTCAGGATCTTCTCGACTCAGACTTGGTTTGACTAGTGACTAATCACAAATCAAAATTTGACTCATGATTAATGACAATTTAAGCTTGGTTTTCCCGAGCTAGACTCACTCAATTTAACCTTTGTTGGGAACATGTCAAAATATGTATATATCTTTATAATATTGTACTTGTTGAGATCTTTTGAGTTTTTCCTGATTTATTGCCGATCCAATTCAAACTCTTTATTTATTTATGTTGTATTGCTTTATGGGATCCACTTTAGTGCTCTTGCATGGTATTTGACACCACTATACTCATCAGTCCCATTGACCTATCTTTTGGTCACCCATTGGACATTAAAAAATTATGTTTTAATGTAGTTGTTGAAAGAGATGAAAATTATGTTTTAATGTTACAATTGTACTATCTTGGTTCACTAAGTTTGTTGGTGCAAGTGTATTGGGAATTTTTTGTTCTTCATTAGGCCTAGGATTCCATTCTTGGTTTCCCCTTGGTTGGGTGTTTTGAAAGTCAGATTTTGGCAGAACCTAAATGAGGATGAAAGGATCACATCTTCCAAGTTGAACCCTTCCTATACAATGATGATAAACTTTCAATTGTTGCATGGGCATATGTGGACCACATATCTTTGAGAGAGAGTCTTGTTATGTTATGTTGAATTTGTGGTTATCCCACTTGTTATGTTATGTTGACTTTGTGGTTAGCCCACTTGTTATGTTATGTTGACTTTTTGGTTAGTCCACTTGTTGTGTTATGTTTCTGGTTAGCCCTCTTGTGGTTAGATTTTTCATTGACCCTTATTGTAGCTATGTTCCCTATTTAATTTGTTTACTTACCACTTTGATTTGACTTATAAATTGATGATATCATGCCTAGCCTAATTATAAGAAAATCCATAATGTCACTTAGAAGGAACTTCTAGGAAGTCTTTGAGAGGCTATAAGAACTAGTATAGCCTTTGTTGAGAGTGATGTCTTTATGGCACTTTGAGCTTTGTTTTGGCACGACTGATCTAGGGTTTTCAGGAACACGTGTTTATGACGTCAAGGGTTTGAAGGTTTTCTCTGCTTGAGCGTTATTTGGTTTTTGGTTCTACTTGCAACATTGAACATGTCCTTACTTAGCACTGTCCTTTATGAGGGTTTCTACAGCAATTTTCATTCTCCCTCCTTCACACATGTGAGTCCATACTGCTTCTTGATGTGGTTGCGTTTTTCTGTGTTGACTGTCTTTGAATGTTTGAGGGATAATTTTTCATGCTGGTTGATTTTTTGGGGATGATATTGACTGTGCCATACCTCTTTGAGTGGTCGGTTCTTCTGTTGTACTTTTCTATCCTTTTTATCAACATTTATGGTATATCTCTCTCTCAGTTATGTTTATTCCCTTAAATAAGGGCTAGTTTGTTCCAGTTATTGACTTTCCTCTAAGAGGCAATATTTGATCTAAAAGTTAAAATCTTAGTACAAGGAAGGTTCTTCCCATTAGGTAAGTCATCAGATCTGATTTTGTCATATTTATTCTATGATTTTGTTGTGTTGACTGTCTTTAATTGTTTGAGGGTTACTTTGGCGTGTTGGTCATGAATCCCACAACATTGTACATTCCATGAAATAGGTGATTATAAATTTCCTGTCATAAAAACCTTGTTGTACCATACAATTCCTAGCACCTAAAACATTCTTTATGGATAAAACCTTAGGCATGAAGTCATCAATATATGAGAAAAAAAATGGCTGGTAAATTTCCATACTAGACACATGACAACACTCTGAACAAAAGCTTCGCCAAGCATTTTCTACATTTTGAAAAGGTTTTGATATGAAATGGGATTTTGTTGGTTTTGATTGACAAGTAGGAATAACTTGACTAATTACCCCTTTGAATTAGCAATGGAGATGTTAAAAAACACAAATTTGTTGAATTTTGTGGTGGGTATATGTGTTCCACCTGGTTTCTTAAATGTACGTGTAAATTATGTTCTTCCCTTAAGTTGGAGATGTCATTTGTCAATAATTGTTGGGTTGAATGTGCTCCACCTGGCTTCCTAGACATACACAACCCATGCGCTTTACTATGTCTAACCATAATTGTTGAGAGGTTGGTGGTGAAAGTGAAATGGGTTGGGCTTGTGGGGTCTTTTCCTTGTCCATCAACCATTAAGAGCAAGGATGGTTTTTTTGAGGTCATAATTATTCTATATATTTGATGTTAAATTATCCCTAGTTGTTATGTTATTGATGCCTCAGTTTTTGATGTTGCACTCTTCCCATGTCTTGTGCTTAATTGTGTCTTGTTGTGGTTGTTGGTGGCAAGAGTGTTGTAGTGGATGTTTCTAGTGTGCATACTACATGCTTGGGGAAATTTCTTGGGGAATTGAACCCATGCTAGTTTTCATATTACATGCTTGGGAATTTTCTTAGGGATATGAACCCATTTGGAGGAGTCTCACCACTTTCTCTAAACCAACTAATCAAACCATAGATAATGATATTTTTTACTATGGATGCAAAGCCAATACTGTTTTAGCTTCCATTGGTTTTCATTTTTCCCTTTGTAGCTTATATTATTCACATTCCTTAATTCTAAGAGGTAAAAATAAAATTTGTAGTCCTCATTGAATATTGTTTTCTTTGAGGCTCTTTTTTTCTAGAGATGAAGTATTTCCTATAATGTATATATTGCATTGTATTTTTTCACAAGATGCATGATATACTAGGTGCTTATGCATCCCCATTACTTGTAAGTTGTACAAATTCCGAGTCCTGTGATTTGATGTAATTTTAATCTTTTGAATTGTATTTTAGCTATCTTGAAAGAGATGTAGACTACCAAACAAACACACATGCCATATCCTAGATAAAATCATTCACCACACGTCAGGTACACCAATAACTACAACGTCCATCAATACAGAGATATCTGGATATGCAGCAAGACTAACTTTTAAGTCCTTGATAAGACTATGAACTTGAATAGGTTTTGAATCTATGCCACACACATTTGTATAAGGTGTTGTGGTGATCAGGCCTAATTACTGTATGAATTTCAAAGCTATAACATTGTTTGATGCTCCTACATGAATCATATAGTTGGGATATGAAGTTATCTGAGGGAATAGGAATAGGAAAAGGAAAAGAACCATAGAATTGCAAATTTTTTTCAAGACAGTCAATCGTTAGATATCTGACACATACCAGCGTTAGAACAATAGCACGGTCGTTGGATACGCTTTGGAAATACCACTTTATATCCGATGTTGTTCATCGGATATCCAATGCCCATTTATCGGTTATTTGACGAACCAATAAAGTGACTTCATCGGATAGGCGACAAACTAAGAATGGGGCCGCATAGGATAGTCAACAAACGACCATCGGGTAGTCAACAGATCAACAAAGTTATTGCATCAGGTACCTGACACAACATCATCGGTTAGCCGATGAACCATTCGGGGGGAAGCATCGACTATCTGACGAACTACCATCGGGTAGTCGACAGTCCAACAAGGCTACTGCATCGGGTACCCTGTGAAAATTCACCGGCTATCCAACGAACAGTCATTGGATAACCAACGAAAAAATAAGAAATGTTACCAGTATATTCGATGTATATACATCGGATATCCAAGAACAGTCATCGTATACTCAATGACTAAATAAGAAATGTTCAATGGAAACTTGATAGAAATTCGTTGGATATCTGATGATTAACACTAAAAATATATTTAAAAAATCTATGATTGAATGCTTAAATGTGTCGGTTATCAGATGTCCAGGATGTCGAATATACGACGATAAGTGAAGTGTCGAATAGCCGATTAAATTGTACTAACGATTGTTGGACGTTGTTTTCATCGGATAACCGTTGGCATTATATCGCCAATCGGACAAACGATCGTCGGATTTTTGTCCATATGTAGTAGTGATTGTCTTTGGTGCAAGTAAAACTTTCCCTTATTCATTCCACAAAATATGTCTGTCAATAGCCCTTAACCAGAATCAAAATTTTCCAAGGTCAAGCACAATTTTGTTCTTTATACAGTTCTTAATTTCTACAATCAATCCTGAAAGACAACACTTCAATTTTATAATATCAGTTCCTAACCAAGGAAGAATACTCCTGTAATAGAACTCAACTTTGTGCCTTCAAGGCTTCTCCACAAGACTTCATTCTCCACTGCAAAATTCATCGTTTACTACTGCCTCAGATCCCTAAAAATTCGTTTCCTTAGATTTCTTTTTCATATCATGTTACTTCTACATCTATTCACTTCCCATTTAGGAGGGAAAATTCACCTCTTATATATATGAGTCTTGCAACCCAACCTTTTAGCACATTCTTTCAAGATGAGGCCAAACTATGTATGAAAATAAATGAGCATCATTTTTCATTTATAGGAGATGACTTGTAACTTGTGGTAGGAATTATTAGTAATTTTGTGAATGATTTCATGACTGAAAGCATGAAATCATTTTATCCATTATTTGATGAGTATAGCATACTTTTAGGTTGATTATTCATGAGACTTCATTTATGCATGACAAACATTTTATGGCTAACTTCATTTGTGTGCATCTGTTGCTTACTTGTGTGAGCATTTCATGCTGACGGGCATTCCATGATGGTGAACATTCCATGTGCTGTGGGCATACTATAATTTTGCAAGCACATTACAGTCTAGCAAGAATTTTGACAAATAGTGTGGGCATTTTCTTGTCAATCCAGGATTAATACAGACATATTTGATACTTGGCGATCATATTACCCAAATCTTGCGGGCATTTTCCCTAGGATGGTGGGCATTCCATCTTTTCTTGGCGAGCATTTTTCTTAGGCTTGGTGGACATTTTCTTTTCCTATTGCGGGCATTTTTGGGCATGTTTCGGTCATTTTCTTGGTCTATTGTAGGAATTTTATAAGGGATTGCATACATTTTTCTTTGCTAAGGGAGGAGTTTTCACAGGCTTGTGTTGTTGGAATTTTTAGAAATGGTTTGGTGAGAAACTTGTGGGAATTTTCATGAGTGTGTTGTGAGTATTTTCACAAGTGTATTGTGTGCATTTTCCTAAGTCAGGTGGGAATTCTTTATAGCCTTGCAGGCATTTTTGTGCATAGTGCGGACATTTTCTTCAAGACAATGCATAGTGTGGGCATTTCTCAAATATGCTCTTCACTTCCCATATTAGGTCTGCCACATTAGCTCGCTACGACATCATCATATGCCACCTCATCTCAACCATATTGATATTCATCGAGTTGTTTCCATATTGACATCAATGACAACACTTTTTCCAACATATATGGAATATTTATGTCTTTTACTAGTGCGTTTATAATAGTAGGAAGCACTAAAGCACATCGAAAAACAATGAGTGGTTTTTAATATCCCCATTTACTTGTGCATTTATAAAACAAGAATGAACTGGATACAGTACACCCTATTAATGAATCGATGGGAGGGGGTGCACTTTATAAATTCACAGGGCGTACTGTATTTCTGGTGCAAGCCGAACAACTCAAACACACCATATGAAATTTTAAAAAATTGAAAAAATGAAAGGTAAATTTTAATTTTAATATGCTAAAAATGTAATGAGGAGGTAACAAACATGTTACCTATTGTCTTATTGGTAGCATAAGCATGGTTTCCATGTATACAAAGGAAAAATTATGGGATTGCTTTCTAAAATTTGAAATCCACTTGCAAATCAAAGGGAGAGAGGAATGTGACAACTCAACAACACCTATGATGGGGTTGGCATACAATGAGGTTATGAACTAATGCTTCTATTGCCTGAAACACTAAAATCACACTACAAATGAAATTATTGTTTAATATTTCTTTTTAAAATTTTTACCCTACCCCTATTAGGATAATTAATATTCCAACCTTATCCAACTTAGTGTTATTAGCCTTTTTCTATTACTGGATGATGTCATTATCCCCCTAGAGGTGTGCAGATGTCATCTAGAACCCATTTTCCACTTGATGTTCTCTACATGCATGATTTTAGGACCACTAGAGTCAGTTCCCTACATTTTATGAGCTAAATCAGTGATTTGGTTCATCCCAACCGAGTTTAACCTAAGTTCCTGGCTCTAGTGGGGGGTTTGAGCTCCGATTGCAATTGATTGTGATCTAATGTGCCCTCTCTAGCCTATTTTGCATGCCAAACTCACAAATGCGCCCTCTTTGATCAATTAACTGACATTAGATTCAATTCACTGAGATTTGGTTGAGCTAAGTTGAGTTTGGAACCTCCAGAGCACTGTAGTGGTGATATTTCCTATGCTAGACTAGGTAGACTGGCATGGATTCGAATTCTCCTTGATAATCGAATTATCTCCATTGTAATATATTCTTTGACTATACTGATTAATGAATTATGACACACATTTCTTTGGACATCTGAGTCACATTCAATGCATGATTAATTTTACTGCTCAATTCACTGTAATTCATCATTTTTCCTAATTATTTCACTGTGATATTTTCTCAAGCTTAATGATCTGTTGTGTTCAATAATTTCACAACCCCGTTGTGCTAGATAGTATGGAACATTGGTTCATTTATAATACTAAAGCACATCATAGAATCAATTTAAAAATACCTAACCCAGATCGTTATTTGGATAGATAACCTAGTGCAGTTATGACACCCTAATGCACTGGGATAATCATGGAAATTTAAAAAAAAAAAAATATTTTTTATTTCCAATAGATACAATTGATAGTGTACCTTATATGCATATGCATCAGTGTATTTTTTGGCACTAAACGCCACACACACACACACACACACACACACATATATATATATATATATATATATATTAGCTTGTAATGGTTCCCTAGGGATTTAAACACATTGGTGCACGATCTCATCTCTAGAACAATGGTTTAGTTGTATGAACATTTGAATTTGGTGCACCATGTATGAGGACACATCAGTGTGTATATATCCATTCAATGCATATTTTAGTTATAGAATGTTTTTAAATATAAATCCTACATTTAGTAATAAGTATTTGATATGAGTTGGTGCGTTGTACATTGTAATGGCCCGATGTGTTATGTCATGTTAGATGTATCAATGAGTAATTTCATAAAATAAAAACAAACCTATTTCCTCCAACAATGGGGTTTTGTGGCTTTCGATGCATGTGATATTTTAGTACACTAGTGTGTCCTTTATGTTGATGCACCAATGCATTATTACAATTTAAGAGCATCGAAAGAAAACCTCTATTTAAACCTTTAGTCACCCACATTTTCTATAAACCAATAAAGGAGACATTTTCGGTAGAGGTTGAACACAAAAATCTCCACTAAAAGGTGTTTTCTTTTTCATGTCATGCTCATGATTGTCACTAACCTAAAAATGGTACTCCTTAATAATATATTGTGATTTTGGAGTACTATCCCTACCATCAAGGCTCACCTGTGCATGTCTATACAAGAAAATGAATGAATATATACACTTGGTCAGAATGATAATACTTGCTCAATTTCTATTTTGGGGGAGAAAATGTGTAATTCTTGGAATGTTATCACTGATAAGATTGTGCCTGGCTCTAATAACTCACAAGTATATCTAAATTAGGGACTTTTCCATTTGGACTTGTGAGAGTGTTTGATATATCTATAAATATGGTTTTGAGACTTTTCCATGAATTCTAAAATAGGGATATCGTCCTCATGCAATCCAATCCTCTTAAAGGACACACCGAAGAAAAGAACATGTTCATAGTAACATACTCATATCACCTCCATGTGACCCTGATATCAGACAATCCAAGATGTGATAGATCCAAATATAGGAAAAGTTGAATGGAACAGTGTCATATTGCCACTCTTAAGACATCTTCTTCCACGTACAAATATGTACTGAAAAATAGATCATTGGGAGTCCTTCTACATAATATTATTGAAATAAAATCATACATTGCGAGAGGAGGAGGGTCACCTTGCTAGTTCCTTTTGCAAAAATATATGAATGTGTAATAATAGAGATGGAATTTAACATAGTACCAACAATAACAAGTATCATATATTGTGTTGGGCCTAATATACCATACTTTCAATTTATAAAACATGTTAAAGGTAATCTTAACATCATAATTACTTTCTTGAAATTCCTCAAATATTTCAACTTGCATCATCTCCAAAACATGTTTGCAATCTCATCCTAAATGCCTCTGGATAAGCCTCATTGAAAAAATGCTTCCAATATAGTATAACACAAGAGTGGTTTCTCAAAACTCTATCACTTTTTTATCTAACTTCTTCTAGAAGTATATCTCGATTATGTTGCCTACAAAAAAGATCCCAACAAACAACTTCATTGTTTTCATTTATGTAGACCCTAAATTTAGTGTTCCTCCACAATGTTTTTATTGAAACATGTAAAAACATATTGTAATGATCCACAAGATTCTCTCTCTCAACTAATCACTCGTAGAAGCATGAGAATTGAAATTTTGACATCATTGTCGCAATTTTACTTTTTAAAGTTGTGAATGTGACAACAACAATTGTAATCATTATGTGAATATTTTGCATATCAAGTTTTCTTGATTTTTCAAACAAACATAATGGTTTTGATAACTTTTCTAGTATAATATCATGTGCATTTATATGTCTATCATCTTGAAAACCCAAGTGCTTTGTTGCATGTTTTAATTTTGTGTGTTTTATCAATCCAATTAAAATTTGATCTTGTGTAATAATTATTTTTCTCAGAAAAAAGACTTAATTATGTTATTAAAATGTTATCTAATTTCTTTATCAGGAATCAAGTCTCTAAATTATTCTCTTATGTTTGCATTCAAACTTTCTAAACAATTTTCATCCCTTTCAAAACTAGTACAACTACCAATTATTCTTCAAATCTAAAACAAGGCCCTTCCTATGGAAACTAATTAGATTATATCCCTCCATAGTCCAATAAATTTATCAGTTTCATGTTATAAACTTCCAAAGACCATGACCCCTCATTTTAGCTACAATGCAAGTAAATTAAATTGCAATGGTTATAACATAAAAATAAATACTAGTCTAGTGAGAAAATGCATCAAAATGATCATTAAGAAAATATACGAGGAATAGAACTAATTTTCTTATTATGCTTGAGTGTCATAGTCGCACTATCACCAATGACTTGTGGAACAAATATCCCATACTTAATCATGGATGGCCTTCATTGACAAATGGGTGTGTTAGATAATTCAGCACAAGTCTTACAGATTTCGCTTGACTTGTTGTACGCTATTGTGAGAGGTGATTTTCTATTAATTGAAAAATTAAACAGTCAATTTTGCTGTAAAAAATAAAGGATATGCACTTCAAGTATTCAATGGTTATTTTCATGAGACTATTGTTGAAGGATAATGTATAATATGTTGTGAGAAATATTTCATTTAGTGTAAGAGGGTGGCATCAAGCAATAAAGGAGGTGATACATACAAGTGACATACACTAACCTTGAGAAACATAGTCATACAAGCTTAAATATAAATCACCCTAAGAAACCTAGTCATATAAAGCATCGGTGCTTTATACAGATATGTGTGCACTGGGAACGGTGCACATACTAGTTTTTAACGCAACGGAATCCGCATGACCATGTGTGAAAATAGGAAGCTATACAGTGACGAAGATTTTTTAAAAGTTGGGCGATGCGTATTATAATATTGAACGTACCATTTACGGTGCAGACGTATTAATAATACACACCAATGTATGTTTTGAAATAAAAATTTTCATAAAAAACATGAATTTCTATAGCGGTGCACTTGAAAAAATGTGAAGCACTGCCTGCGATGCTTTGAAATCTACAGAACACCATTACCGGTGCACTACTAGACCATGAACACACCGGAGACACAACAATTATTTTTAAAAATAACTATACATGGTGCTCTTTATAAAAGAGTCGCACCAGTGCATGCGTATTAATACAAGCACTGTAACGGTGTGTTTATGATTCTAATACGCATTGTCTAAAATATTTGTATAATTCTTATAATGTTTCGTTATGAAGCAGGGAGCATCGATGATTTATATAGACGTGCCTGCGTCACGAACGATGCGCACAATATATTTTAATGCACCAGTATGAAATCTTATTTTAAAATCTTAAAATCTCCACTGTGTAATGTCACTTCTGTCATAAAAGGTTTTCCGTGGGATTCCTTAATAAAAATCTCCACTATGTATTGTCGTCGCGATCATAAGTAGTTTCCGTGATCTCCACTTGATAAAAGCCATGTTCATGATTTGTCACATGGAGACTCAGGACACTTTCCTGACTTCTGGTGCGGTTTGACCCACATCTCCGACACAAATCTAACTGGCCATCTTTAAGGACGATTTGATTTGATTTCACGGGACCTACATTGGATCCTCCCAAAGGATTTAAGGCTCTTCCATGTTATAAATATGAGCCTGCCCTCTTCATTTGGCATTCGCATCCTTAGAGAGTCTAGAATTTGAGTCTGCAAGTGTTTCAGTAGTTGAAGCTTGCAAGGTCTAATAGGTGTCAAGGAAAGATTGTATGCTCTGCGAGTTGCCAGCACTGGTATAACATCGCACCAGAATATCTTAGCCTGTGTAGGTGTCTTTCTGATCTGTTTGCGCAGTGCTTCCAGAAGCCTTCGAGTAGGTTCGGCACTTCGGCCCTTACCCAAAGATAAATGAGCCTGCGTGCATAAGGCAGAGGAATATTAGAAGTCTGAGAACTATTTGTAATATGAAAGCTCTGTAATTATTCCGCTGCAATTAATATAAAGGTCTGGGTACCATTCCTAGTTTCGAATTTGTGTATTTCTGGTTTGTCTAAGCCGTATCACCCATTAGCCCGGGTCTGGAATTCCTTGCTATCTCATAAGATTCATTGTTCTGGTCATGAATAGCAGTAAGTCACAAAGTAAGTCTCGAGGGAGCAGCAGTGCATGTTCGGCAAGTTAAGGAGCGACCGAAGAAAGATAGCAGGCATGTGAGTTTCAGTTATTCGAGCCAGGAAAAGCAAGCCCGACGCTGGAAGTTGCTCCAGTCTACCAGGTGTAGAGGCCCCTGCGTACAATTGGTATCAGAGCCATCAATCATCTATACTCAGGTTCTCATGGATTCCCATATTTCTTATGATGAGTTGAGAAATAAATGTCTTACTGAATGTTCTACTTCCTCTATGAATGATTTATTTCCCAGTCGTGATATTCAATGGATAAATCATGGTAGTTCAGAGTTTGTTAATAATGATCCTACAAAACCTTTTGAACTACCCCGACTCTCAGCAGATCAAATATATAAGGATATGTCTATGTTTCATTTTAAGTCTAGACAACTTTTCCAAGTTCGTGAAGGTGTTTCCGAAGTAACTGTAAATAATAGTTCAGCCGGTCAGACCCTTGGTCTCCTTGACCCAGCAGAAGTAAAAAGTTATAAGAAAAAATATGGAAAGAATTTTGTTAATCTTGGTAGAGCCCTCATTGGAGTGGAACCTTTGGTCCGTCCTGGCATAAATGCCACAGCCCTTGTCTGTTGTTTTGATAATCGACACAATAAGTTCATGGATGCATTAATTGGTGGAGTCCAAATGCCACTCTCAAATGGCATTCAATATCTGGATATAATTCCTGGCTTTAACATCTCTCTGAATGATCCCTGGATTCACAAAGTATTAGAGGTCAAGATTTATACATCTGGTTTTGATATGAAGCCTGGAGCCTTAAACCTCCAGATTCATCATTTTCTTGCCCTACGATTCACTAATACTCAGAATCCCATCAATCAGTTATATCCCAGAGACCAAGACACGGCTGCAGTCTTGGTTCGAAGCGATCCCAGGAATGGTTCCCTCGTCCCTTCAAAAATTTCTTGGAACCAACTCAGCTTTCCTCCTGAGTGGGTGGTGGATGCCCCAAAACAGCCTCTTTCTCAGTCTGTCACCACCTCCGATATTCGTGAAGACTCCTCCTCTGCCGTTATCTCTTTCCCTCCTCCAACAGCCCAGCGTGGTGGGAATCTTCTACCCAGATCTACCTCTTTCCGCACAACTTCATCAACTTCCTCTGAACGCCCCATAAGCAGGACCTCCTCCGAAAAGGAACCTTTCTTAAGACGAGCCTGCTTACATAAAGAAGTTCCTGTAAATATTCCCTTTTCTCTTGTTTGTCCAAATTGTTAGGACTTAGTCCCTCCCAAACAACCAAAACCTAAAGAAAGTTCACATAAATATCCATGTCCAAATCCTGAGTGTGAACCTTCTCCTCTAAGTCAATATCCACATGAATCTGAATTCATGATGGCATCATCTCCCTCTAACTGGTGGGAAGAGAATTTCAAGAAAGCATCTACAGGTATCACTGAAATCCACAAGGATGAAATTTCTTATGCTACATCCCAGTTAGATCGTATTTTGTCTGTCCAGAAACCCCACCTGGATAAATCTGGTCTAGGATTCTGCCCACTCTCTAGCCAAACCAAAAAATTGCTAGACCTGCCTGCTCGATAAATGGAAAAAGGTGAGCAATACAGACTTCAGGCTAGAGAACATAGGATTCAACAAAGAATGGCACTCCCGCCATCCAGAATGAAACCTTGTACCAGGAAAGACATCAAAGAACCCTCCTTGGCCCAGAAAGAAATATTTGAGATAATTAAGTTTGGCCATGCTCCTTTTGATCCCAAGGATAAGATTATGAAAAATCTGTTTTATTGGGATCTCTACACTCATCCAGAAGCTGAAGAATTCTGGAAACAAACTTTGCCCCCAGGAGAAAGGAGAAGAATGTCTGAAAGATGGCACTTTGAGATGGATCTAAGAAATGAATGGATTTCTTTCTATGAATGGCAGAATGAATTCGAACAGACACTGGCCATGATGCAGTCCTCTGCAAAACATGAGGACAAGAAGCCTGAGTCCAAAGGAGAAAGGACTCAGAAAGGCCATTTATGGAAAAGTCTCCAGGGTGAAGAAATCTACACAGAAGCAAACTTCCCACCCTTCAGACCAATTAAGCTTGAATATGAAGATGGATCAGCTCCTGCAGCTCCCATCCTTCTGAATAATGAGAAAGCATAACAAGCAAATTGGTCAAACTTGGCACTAAAAGGATTGGCCATCCAAAACATAGAAATACAAAATAAAATTCCAAGATACACACAGGTTGATTCTCTGCAATATACTTGCAGAAAAATTCATGATGAAGTTCAGCATATTCGTTTAAATACTGTTGAACATATCCCAGTCTCTGCTCAAGAAGTCAGAATGGAAAATGACTCTCTAAAGGATGATTTGACAGATTCCATATCTGACTTAGACAGGAATGTAGGGGAAGCCTTTTCCTACATCGCAGAGAAAGTCAATTACACTGCCAAAACAGTTGGCAGGATCCAAGCAGAAATTGCTAAGCCAAAAATTGATGCATCTAAGCTTAGCCATCCTGGTGAATTATCTCTTGCTAGTTCACTACCTATCACACTTTCTGCTCCTCTCACTCCGAAGACCTCTGGCAAAGAAGTCATTCTCATGACTGCAGAATCAAGTTGGAATTATAATAAGCCGCGCAAATTTGTGCCTCCAGATCTCCACAAAGAATATTCAGGCTTCCAGGAATCTTTTAACCCAAAGAATTTTTATTCATGGAATTTGGATGATAAGAATGAAGGTGAAATATTAGATATGGTCAATAAAATGATGATATGCTTTCAAGCTTATATGTCTACAGGAAAACATGACCATGCAGAGGCAGTCAATGTTATTGTCTCTGGATTCAATGGCAATTTGGGTGTTTGGTGGAATACCCATCTCCCAACTGTTCAGAAAATGGAAATTCAGACCAGCACTAAAAATGGTGAACCAAATATCATTGGTGCGCTCCTGGCTGCAATCATTGCAGAATTCTGTGGCTATAGTGCTATGATTGTAGAAAAACATAAACAGATCCTGCTGCAACTCAGAATCAAGACAGTATCCCAGTATCACTGGTATCATAAGCAATGGATCAGGAGAATCTATAAGATTGAGTTTGATAGAGCAGAAGAAAGGGTTTTCAAAGAAAAATATTTTGCTGGTCTGCCCTCAGGATTCCGGGAACTCCTGCGCGATAAATTTGAAGAAGATCTGTCTCTCCACACATGGGGCCAATTCAGAGCTGCTGCAGAAAAAAATCTTCCTGCAATATTGTGAAAATAAAAAGCTCGATAAAGACCTCTCCCACTCGGTCTCTTTTCGTGGCGGTAGGGAAGTCTGCCGGATGTTTGGCATTAAGCCTCCCAAAAAAGCTCACAAACATCACCTCGGCCATAAAACAAAAAAGTATAAAAGAAAGTCTGCTAGCAGATGGAAGGAAAAGTATCCTCCAGATCCAAGAAAAGAGCCAGAGAAAAGAAAAATGAAATGCTTCTATTGTGGCAAAGAAGGCCACTCTGCTTCTGAATGCTACAAACGAAATCAAGATTATCAGAGGAAGCAGAAAGGAACAAGGACTTGGTCTAACAGAGAAAAGGTATTTCCCAAGGTGGAACCTTTTGATGATAATCTCAGAGGAATACCCAGAAGAGCCCCTCCAAGAAAACACAACTTGATGCATATAGCAGCATCAGATGAAGAGAACACAGATGAGACCACTGAAACAGAAAACAGTGAACCAGAAAACACTGATCTCATACATGTCCACCAGATGTACAATAATCCTTGCAAATGTGGTGGCAAATGTACTGAATGCCGAGAAGAGCAAGTGACTTATGACTCAGATAGTTCTTTGCAATCACATGAACAGGAGTTGTTTTCCGCTTGGACTAAACAAAATACTCGAACAGAGTCTTCCTCTTCCTCAAGTGACTCGGAAGTAGTAAATTGTTTCATGGCTGGTACCGACGATGAAGATGAAGAAGATCCTAAAGAATTGATAAAGAAAGCTATTTCCAGAATGAAAGAAGGCAGTAAAAAGAATGACTTGGTAAATAGCTTCAACAAGATTTTCTTGGACGACAAGAAAGGCAAAGGAGGACAAAGCTCAAAGCATAAATTCAGGAGAAAATATGTCCAAGAAACAGAATCAGAAAAAGAAAGCTCAGGAGAAGAAAAATTCAGATGGTCTTGGAAAGCTGCTAATCTCCCGAGCATGGAAAAAAATGTATACCCTCTCTTGGATCAAATGCAACAAGAGCCACAAAAGATTGACCTGGATACCCTACATAAGGAGCATCTAAAGCTGGTACAGGAGGTTAAAGAGCTTAGGCTCTTGATTGAAGAAATGAAACAACAACCAGAATCATCACGATCAAAGCTTGAACAGTCTGAAGAAGATATGCATTTAATGGTCGCTGTACACCAGCAAACTGTGGTCAACTTGCATATCAAAATCCATGAAGATGAAGTCAAGGTACTTGCACTTATTGACTCCGGAGCAGACCTGTGTTTCCTAAAAAGGAAATATGTTGATCCTCACTACTGGGAACCATGTCGAACTCCAGTGCGGGGATTTGGAGGAAGAAAAGCAATTGAGTATAAAACCAGCTTTGGAAAGGTATGTCTTGGCAATTTTTATATAAACTGTATCTTTCTGCTGGTTGAAGATGACTTTACTCATGAATGTATTATTGGAACTAGTTTGCTATCTACCACAATTCCCCATGGTGTCAAGTATAATAGCAGAGGCCAAATTGGTTATCATTTTAATGTTAAAAGAAAAGAAATATTTCTTCCACTAGTGTCATCTGAAGAAAAGACCCACTCTATCTGGACCCTAGAAGTAAATTCTGTGAAAGAAAAGATAAAAGAAAAAGGGATCCAGATTAGAGTAATCAAGAAAGCTGAGCACCTATACAAGCTAGAAGAAGAATTAAAGAATCCTAGTGTACAGCAAAAAATTGAAGAAATAAGAAAAGAATTTGCTGACAAGGTTTGCCACACATCTCCTAATGCATTCTGGCATAGGAAGCAGTTCTGGGTAAACCTAAAATACAGAGAAGAATTCCAAGGAAACCCTAGCAGAAGTAGAGCCATCCCAATGAATAAGGAATACAGACAACTCTGCAAAAGGGAAATTGAATATTTGCTGCACAAAGGACTCATCCAAAGATCAAGAAGTCCATGGTCGTGTGCAGTATTTTATGTCAACAAACATTCAGAGCAGGTTCGAGGAGTTCCTAGAATGGCCATCAACTACAAACCTCTGAATGATGCATTGGAATGGATACGGTATCCAATTCCAAACAAATCTGATTTGATCAAACGAATAGCAGGAGCCAAAATCTTTTCAAAGTTTGATCTCAAGTCTGGATTTTGGCAAATCGGCATAAAACCAGAAGATTAGTATAAAACAGCCTTCAATGTGCCTCATGGACAATATGAATGGAAGGTAATGCCATTTGGTCTGAAGAATGCCCCTTCAGAGTTCCAGAGGATTATGGAGTCTGTTCTGGAACCATACATGGATTGGCTGATGGTATATATTGACGATATTTTAGTATTTTCAAAATCCATTGAGGAACACATAAAACATCTTAGAACACTATTGCATGTTATACACAAGAATGGGTTTGTTCTTTCGGAAAAGAAAATGAAATTGTTCCAAACTGATATTGAATTCTTGGGACAGAGAATTAAACATGGAAAGATAGAAGTTCAGAAGCATGCCATTGAATTTGCAGAAAAATTCCCTGATGTAATCACAGATAAAAAACAATTACAGAGATTTCTAGGATGCTTGAACTATGTTGCAGCTTACTATGAAAATTGTGCTCAAGATAGAAAGTTGCTTAATAAAAGATTGGGAACAAACCCTCCTCCATGGTCAAAGCAGCACACTGAAGCGGTTCGAAGGATAAAAGCAAAGGTGAGAACTCTTCCTATCCTTCATGTTATTGATGAAGATCTCATGAAGATCCTTGAGACTGATGCTTCAGAAGAAGGCTGGGGAGCAGTACTGAAGCAGTGCAGGAAAGACTGCAATGGTAAAGATGAAGAAATAGTATGGTTCACTTCGGGAACTTGGAATGATGCACAGAAAAAATACCATACTATTGATAAGGAAATAAAGGCTTGTCTAAATGCAATCCAGAAATTTGAGATTCATCTAATGAATAAGAAGTTCTTAATAAGAACAGACAGCCAAGCAATGAAGTTTGTATTGGAGAATCCAATACGAAACTCTACTGCTAAAGCAAAGTTTGCTAGATGGCAAGCATTGTTTTCTCGGTATGAGTTTGAAATTAAGCACATAAAGGGTTCTCAGAATTGTATTGCTGATTTTTTAACCAGAGAACATTTGCAGGAAAAATATGGAATCCAGACCCCAAGTTGCATGGTGATTATCACAGAATGGCATGAAGGAAGCAACACATGCAGATACTTAGATGAACAAATGAGCTGGAGTGACTACGCTAGCCAATGGAATCCAACCTGGAAGCTTAGGTCTACAGAGGTATTGGATGAAAATCTGTAGCATCCCAACCTATTAATAAACCTGGTCCCAGAGCATCGACGGTATCCAACGTCAACAGTCACCGTCCCAAACATGGTTTACAGCCGACAACTCCGACAAGCCATAGATGCCTCCCATACTCTCCAGACACATTTCCAAGACTTGCGTCTTATCAGTACAGAATCTGCTTGAGGACAAGTCCTTGAACAATATTATTGTATTAATCAAATGCGTGGTCTGGCAGCTTGGCCAAGAAATGATGGTACCTTAAGATTCCCCCTCACGGATATCAACTATGGCAGCTACCAGAGGATGTGGTGGGATTTCTTAAAAAAGGACAATAGAGACCATGAATACTTTTCCAAAATCAAGTTTGGCCTCCAGCGAGCCCATGTGATCCATGAAATTCCTGACTGGATTCATTGTTGGTGGAATGATTTCGGCCTCAGCAAAAGTGGAGTGGACCCTGCAATAATTCAGCATGAACATAGCCAGTACTGTATCCCGTGCTCCAAGGTGGAAGACATGTATATAAGTGATGTATGTGATAATACTCATTTACTACATACTTTTATTTCAAATAAATTCCAGTGGCTTGTGAAGACCAAAATTCAAGTACAAAAAAGAAATGGGCAACGCATCATCATCCGGAGCATCTATACAAAAATGTGGGACCCCACTTATCAGCGTCGGTATGGCCATCCATACGACGATATGATAGAATGGCCCCAGACTCGTACTGCCTACAGTTTTTTAATTGATGACAATTGCTAGTGTCCTCATCATGAAAGGTTTTTCGTGGGTTTCCTCTTTCAAAATCTCCACTGTGTAATGTCACTTCTGTCATAAAAGGTTTTCCGTGGGATTCCTTAATAAAAATCTCCACTATGTATTGTCGTCGCGATCATAAGTAGTTTCCGTGATCTCCACTTGATAAAAGCCATGTTCATGATTTGTCACATGGAGACTCAGGACACTTTCCTGACTTCTGGTGCGGTTTGACCCACATCTCTGACACAAATCTAACTGGCCATCTTTAAGGACGATTTGATTCGATTTCACGGGACCTACATTGGATCCTCCCAAAGGATTCAAGGCTCTTCCATGTTATAAATATGAGCCTGCCCTCTTCATTTGGCATTCGCATCCTTAGAGAGTCTAGAATTTGAGTCTGCAAGTGTTTCAGTAGTTGAAGCTTGCAAGGTCTAATAGGTGTCGAGGCAAGATTGTATGCTCTGCGAGTTGCCAGCACTGGTATAACATCGCACCAGAATATCTTAGCCTGTGTAGGTGTCTTTCTGATCTGTCTGCGCAGTGCTTCCAGAAGCCTTCGAGTAGGTTCGGCGCTTCGGCCCTTACCCAAAGATAAATGAGCCTGCGTGCATAAGGCAGAGGAATATTAGAAGTCTGAGAACTATTTGTAATATGAAAGCTCTGTAATTATTCCGCTGCAATTAATATAAAGGTCTGGGTACCATTCCCAGTTTTGAATTTGTGTATTTCTGGTTTGTCTAAGCCGTATCACCCATTAGCCCGGGTCTGGAATTCCTTGCTATCTCATAAGATTCATTGTTCTGGTCGTGAATAGCAGTAAGTCACAAAGTAAGTCTCGAGGGAGCAGCAGTGCATGTTCGGCAAGTTAAGGAGTGATCGAAGAAAGATAGCAGGCGTGTGAGTTTCAGTCATTCGAGCCAGGAAAAGCAAGCCCAACGCTGGAAGTTGCTCCAATCTACCAGGTGTAGAGGCCCCTGCGTACAATTGGTATCAGAGCCATCGATCATCTATACTCAGGTTCTCATGGATTCCCATATTTCTTATGATGAGTTGAGAAATAAATGTCTTACTGAATGTTCTACTTCCTCTATGAATGATTTATTTCCCAGTCGTGATATTCAATGGATAAATCATGGTAGTTCAGAGTTTGTTAATAATGATCCTACAAAACCTTTTGAACTACCCCGACTCTCAGCAGATCAGATATATAAGGATATGTCTATGTTTCATTTTAAGTCTAGACAACTTTTCCAAGTTCGTGAAGGTGTTTCCGAAGTAACTGTAAATAATAGTTCAGCCGGTCAGACCCTTGGTCTCCTTGACCCAGCAGAAGTAAAAAGTTATAAGAAAAAATATGGAAAGAATTTTGTTAATCTTGGTAGAGCCCTCATTGGAGTGGAACCTTTGGTCCGTCCTGGCATAAATTCCACAGCCCTTGTCTGTTGTTTGGATAATCGACACAATAAGTTCATGGATGCATTAATTGGTGGAGTCCAAATGCCACTCTCAAATGGCATTCAATATCTGGATATAATTCCTAGCTTTAACATCTCTCTGAATGATCCCTGGATTCACAAAGTATTAGAGGTCAAGATTTATACATCTGGTTTTGATATGAAGCCTGGAGCCTTAAACCTCCGGATTCATCATTCTCTTGCCCTACAATTCACTAATACTCAGAATCCCATCAATCAGTTATATCCCAGAGACCAAGACACGGCTGCAGTCTTGGTTCGAAGCGATCCCAGGAATGGTTCCCTCGTCCCTTCAAAAATTTCTTGGAACCAACTCAGCTTTCCTCCTGAGTGGGTGGTGGATGCCCCAAAACAACCTCTTTCTCAGTCTGTCACCACCTCCGATATTCGTGAAGACTCCTCCTCTGTCGTTATCTCTTTCCCTCCTCCAACAGCCCAGCGTGGTGGGAATCTTCTACCCAGATCTACCTCTTTCCGCACAACTTCATCAACTTCCTCTGAACGCCCCATAAGCAGGACCTCCTCCGAAAAGGAACCTTTCTTAAGACGAGCCTGCTTACATAAAGAAGTTCCTATAAATATTCCCTTTTCTCTTGTTTGTCCAAATTGTCAGGACTTAGTCCCTCCCAAACAACCAAAACCTAAAG
Source organism: Larix kaempferi (assembly GCA_027924585.1). Taxonomy (NCBI): domain Eukaryota; kingdom Viridiplantae; phylum Streptophyta; class Pinopsida; order Pinales; family Pinaceae; genus Larix; species Larix kaempferi. Next base: position 33,166,609 of record BSBM01000738.1, read on the forward strand.
AAAGTTCACATAAATATCCATGTCCAAATCCTGAGTGTGAACCTTCTCCTCTAAGTCAATATCCACATGAATCTGAATTCATGATGGCATCATCTCCCTCTAACTGGTGGGAAGAGAATTTCAAGAAAGCATCTACAGGTATCACTGAAATCCACGAGGATGAAATTTCTGATGCTACATCCCAGTTAGATCGTATTTTGTCTGTCCAGAAACCCCACCTGGATAAATCTGGTCTAGGATTCTGCCCACTCTCTAGCCAAACCAAAAAATTGCTAGACTTGCCTGCTCAAGAAATGGAAAAAGGTGAGCAATACAGACTTCAAGCTAGAGAACATAGGATTCAACAAAGAATGGCACTCCCGCCATCCGGAATGAAACCTTGTACCAGGAAAGACATCAAAGAACCCTCCTTGGCCCATAAAGAAATATTTGAGATAATTAAGTTTGGCCATGCTCCTTTTGATCCCAAGGATAAGATTATGAAAAATCTGTTTTGTTGGGATCTCTACACTCATCCAGAAGCTGAAGAATTCTGGAAACAAACTTTGCCCCCAGGAGAAAGGAGAAGAATGTCTGAAAGATGGCACTTTGAGATGGATCTAAGAAATGAATGGATTTCCTTCTATGAATGGCAGAAGGAATTCGAACAGAAAGTGGCCATGATGCAGTCCTCTGTAAAACCTGAGGACAAGAAGCCTGAGTCCAAAGGAGAAAGGACTCAGAAAGGCCATTTATGGAAAAGTCTCCAGGGTGAAGAAATCTACACAGAAGCAAACTTCCCACCCTTCAAACCAATTAAGCTTGAATATGAAGATGGATCAACTCCTGCAGCTCCCATCCTTCTGAATAATGAGAAAGCAGAACAAGCAAATTGGTCAAACTTGGCACTAAAAGGATTGGCCATCCAAAACATAGAAATACAAAATAAAATGCCAAGATCCACACAGGTTGATTATCTGCAATATACTTGTAGAAAAATTCATGATGAAGTTCAGCATATTCGTTTAAATACTGTTGAACATATCCCAGTCTCTACTCAAGAAGTCAGAACGGCAAATGACTCTCTAAAGGATGATTTGACAGATTCCATATCTGAATTAGACAGGAATGTAGGGGAAGCCTTTTCCTACATCGCAGAGAAATTCAATTACACTGCCAAAACAGTTGGCAGGATCCAAGCAGAAATTGCTAAGCCAAAAATTGATGCATCTAAGCTTAGCCATCCTGGTGAATTATCTCTTGCTAGTTCACTACCTATCACACTTTCTGCTCCTCTCACTCCGAAGACCTCTGGCAAAGAAATCATTCTCATGACTGCAGAATCAAGTTGGAATTATAATAAGCCGCGCAAATTTGTGCCTCCAGATCTCCACAAAGAAGATTCAGGCTTCCAAGAATCTTTTAACCCAAAGAATTTTTATTCATGGAATTTGGATGATAAGAATGAAGGTGAAATATTAGATATGGTCAATAAAATGATGATATGCTTTCAAGCTTATATGTCTACAGGAAAACATGACCATGCAGAGGCAGTCAATGTTATTGTCTCTGGATTCAATGGCAATTTGGGTGTTTGGTGGAATACCCATCTCCCAACTGTTCAGAAAATGGAAATTCAGACCAGCACTAAAAATGGTGAACCAAATATCATTGGTGCGCTCCTGGCTGCAATCATTGCAGAATTCTGTGGCTATAGTGCTATGATTGCAGAAAAACATAAACAGATCCTGCTGCAACTCAGAATCAAGACAGTATCCCAGTATCACTGGTATCATAAGCAATGGATCAGGAGAATCTATAAGAATGAACACACCGTCCGGATGGTGCGCTTCCTCTGGAATAGGCTCGGTGCATATAACAAAATGCAACATTGTTTACAGTGCAGATGTACTTATTAAACGCACTGGTCGATGTTGTGAAATATATCATTTTTTCGTTTGTGGTTTGACTCGTGCGTTGAAACTAATATCATGCACCAATGCTTTTTGTGCATATCGGCATCAATGCACTGGTAAACGTGATGCAATAGAAACATGGTTTTGATTTTTAATTTAGTTTATGTAGTGTGTTATTTAACATATAGTGCACCGTATTAACGGTGTGCTATAGTTTACAAGGACTGGCCTCCCTGCTCCCAGTGCGGCCTGTAAATTTTAAAGATGCATTGTTATCGCGATGCAATCCAATCAGGTTGAATGCACTGCACGCAAATTTTAAACTTTTTTTTGAAAGTATGCAAATTTAAGGTGAATTTTAAATTTATTCTGCTAAAAGTTTAAATTAGAAGGTAACAAAGACATTACCTAGACATTTGCGCATTAGGGAAGCATGGTTGCCATGTAGACCAAAAAACCCAAATTCGTCCACTATTTGGCAAAATTCCAAAGCCATGTAGTGAGCAACGTGCAGGAGAAATTCAAGCATGAGAAACACCAATGGAAGGGCATTTCAGGGAGGAAAGAGTAGCATCAATGCTTAGGATGTCTATAACATTGGAAGATGGTAAAAATGATTTTATCGTCGGATAATTTTTTTATTTTACCTTGTTACGGTGCACCCAATAACAAGACAAACTAGTGCATTTTGAAGTCCTAACTGCACCAATATTCAATATAAAACATAAAAGATTCCAAACCATAATTTTTTAATTTAACCATAACACGGTGCTCTCTACTATACAATGCACTAGTGCATTATAGTTGAATAAACGTATTGTGCACAAATATTAAATTATTTTAAAAATTTCCCCAGCTTTTTAATTTTAACCTAATGCGGTGCTCTCAAGTCTATGACGCACCATTAAAGAATATAATAATATATATATATAAAATTACGTCCAACAATTGTTTTAATTTCACCCTTCGTCGGTTCCCTTAAGTACAGGACGCACCAGTGTTTTTGTAACAACAGAACGCACTAGTGAGGGATCTAGGAATATAACAATTGTTTTATGTTGATGCTTTAATATAAACAACGCGACAGTGCTTTAGGATATATAGAACACACCGTATTTGTTGTTATTTTTAAGACAAATTTTACCAGGAATAGGGTTTTTTAGCTAATCCCAATGCATTAAGTGTAGTTACACACCGGTGCATAAGTATGTATCAAACGCACCGATTTTTGTTAGCGGTTGAAATATAAAAGAAATATTTTTCTCTACATTGAACTGGTATTTTTGGCACCGATGCATTGTTTTATACTATGAAATGGTGCGTATATGTGGTAGGCACACTGGTGTGTTTCGTATGTATAAAAGCATCGTACGAAAACATCCACTAAAACCTCCACCCACTCCCCTCTGTTAGAGACCTCCGCTATAAACGGATATTTGAGCTCTTTCTATAGAAGCTTCCACAAAAACCTTCGCTAGAGAGTGTTTTCCTTGTAGTGATGAAGCAATTTTGACATCATTGTCACAATTTTACTTTTTAAAGATGTGAGTATGACAACAATAATTGTAATAATCATGTGAATATTTTGGATATCAGGTTTTATTGATTTTTCAAACAAACATAATGGTTTTGATACATTTTCTAGTATAGTCTCATGTGCATTTATGTGTTAATCATCTTGAAAACCCAAGAGCTTTGTTTCATGTTTTAATTTTGTGTGTTTTATCAATCCAATTAGAATTTGATCTTGTGTAATCATTGTTTTTCTAAAAAAAAGACTTAATTATGTTACTAAAATATTATTTGATTGTTTTATCAGGAACCAGGTCCCTAAATTCTTCTCTTATGTTCGCATTCAAACTTTCTAAACAATTTTCATCCCTTTCAAAACCAGTACAACCGCCAATTATTCTTCAAATCTAAAACAAGGCCATTTCTTGTGGCAACTAATTAGATTTTATCCCTCCATAGTCCAATAAATTTATCAGTTTAATGTTAAAGACCGTGACCTTTCATTTTAGTTGTAATGCAAGTAAATTAGATTACACTGGTTATAACATAAGTATATTGAGAAAATGCACCAAATTGATCATTAAGAAAATAGATGAGGAATAGAACTAATTTTCTTAGTATGCGTGTGTGTCATAGTCACACTATCGCCAATGACTTATGGAACACATATACCATACTCAATCATGTATGGCCCTCATTGACAAATGGGCGAGTTAGATAATTCAACAAAAGTCTTATTGATTTTGCTTGACTTGGTGTATGCTATTGTGAGAGGTGATTTGCTATTACTTGAAAACTTAAACACTCAATTTTGTTGTCAAAAATAAAGGATATGCACTTCAAGTATTCAAATTATGGTTATTTTCATGAGACTTCTATTTTCGGGGGGAAATCATGATTGGAATTTGTAAAGTACTATACATAGGTATCCCAAGGGTGAGTACCATAATGATCAACGTATTCATGACTAGAGTCTCAATTACACTTAGTGGGCGAAAAAAATGGGTTATTTGCAATTGGATCCCGTCCATGGGGAGAGGTTGTGCTTAATGGGTGACACATAGTGGTAGGTGATGGTGACATACCTAACATTGGAGATAAGGTTGAAGGTGTCCCATATGAAACTAAGATGGTGCATATATGTAAAAAACCTATGTGTGGTGGTTGGGTTTGGTCACTAGGGAATGATCAATGATGAAACTGTGTAGACAGAGGACTTGTCTTGATGTAATATTGGTCGGTTAACTAATGTCAAGGGTGGACAAGACAATGCCTGAGTTCATTGTTGGATGGAACTTGTAGTGTGAAAGTTGATCTATCTTGCTATGATTCTTATTGATATTCCTATAAAAATGTAATTGTGCCTTCCAAAAGACTTAATGCTAGGTGATGAAGTCCACCAAAGCTTACTAGTGAAGGTATGATAGATTCAGTTATAGTGAAGGGAAATGAGGGCATATCCTAGTAGACAACAACTATATGTCTTAGGTATTTAATCATAATCCATGAAAGTCATATTATTGATAATCCTAGGTTTTGGACACTAAGATACCTTCCTCAAGTGTGGATCATAGAGATGCCTTGAATAGTCATGGGTCGTAGGTAAACATGAGTCAGGTGGCTCAGTATTTAGCATCCTAGGGATCCATGTTGGTTTTTGTATACTTGATATAAAACAATTTCAAGCTCCCTAGAAAAACAACTATGTTTCAAATGAGAAATAATTGAGGGACATTATTTGGATGCCTGGCCCAACAATCCTAACTTAGACTATAATTTATTTTGTGACCTCAACAAAGAAGAATTAATTTGGTTAGTTACGTTGCTTTAATTAAGGTTCGACTTTGATTTATTGGATTGCTCAATGGTTTTGAAAAAGGTTTAACGAAATCCACATGATGAATTATGAAATAGATATGCATTTTAATGGTTAAGTAGATACCTAAAAAATTATTGATATTTTCCTCAATTGGATGCCCTAAAGACTCTCCAATTAGATGCACCAACGGTTGAGCAACGAGTTGGTTTAGAATTTCTTCATGTTGTTATTTTTATTTATGTTCATCTTGTCGTGTACTCTCTCTAGCCTTGTCTTGTATTTCATTTTAGTCAACCCATTATTGATCATATTTTCTACTACGTTTTTTTTCATATTTCCCATCTTGATTGTTAATTCATTTATTCATTCAAGTGTATTTTTCACAATGTTGATCATTGTTGGTTCACATGCATTTTTGTTGTTTTCTTAATCAACAAACAATCGAAATTGTCAGGTATGTGAAGGATTCTGACAAGTTTGTAGTAGTCCGATCTAGCTAGCTTTTTAACCAAAATACCTCGATCTAGGGTTGAAGTAACCATCCATCTAGGTTTTTGAAAAACTTTGATAATCCCTTGATTAATATTTTTAAAATACCTTGATCGAGCTATATTACTTTATCAATGGCTTAAATCATGTCTCCTGGCCTTCATGCTACAAGGCTTTATGCATTTGCAACTTCCAGAGGGTGAAACTTCTTTATTTCATTCATCTTAGATGGTAGAGTTAAGGCTAGTGGATTGCTCAATGAATCCTCTATCCTATGGCATATCATTTTCACATTTTTTATTTCATATCATATTTTCTATTTAATTAATTTAAAACTTATGCTAAAAAAAAATTCAACGATTTTAAAGGCACTTAGGAAAAAATCAATAACATAAAAAATACACAACCAAAACTTATAAAAAGAATGTGGTTCCTCATAGATTTTTCCTCTTCAAAATGATATTTTTTTGTTCTTATAATTTTGCAAATATTCAAGTTGATGGGAACAAAAAGGTGTAAAAAATGTGATTCAAATATTAATTTGTCAACTTAAAAAATAAACATCATTTTCCAAAAAAGATTGAGATCTACTATGCTCTACGTAGATCATACTCATATTTTGTTTTCGAAAACTATGCATTGAACATTGAATTAGTTAAGGAGAAAAAAAAAACATTTGTTAACTTTTCCTAAAATTTTAAAAGACAAACACTTAATTAAATGCAAATTTGACAAATTAAAGGATATTAATACTTTTTAAATATTGTTAGAAATACAAAAAAAATTTACAAATTGTTAATTTTGTTGCACATAAAATTCATAATGTTTACATGAATTTCGAGAGCTTCAACTTAAAATATATATAAAATATCAAATTTTCATCACTACATTTCACTTAAAAAACGCTACTCAATTTCATTTTCATTGATTCACCCCGTCGGTAACTATCTCAATCGAAAATGTATCCATTAAATAGAAGCAAAAGTTTCAACGTAACGAACCAATAAGACTATAGAGAAATGCTCATTGCAAAATAAACCTATTGATAAGGGCTCTGAATTGCGCTATTGTTTTGTTAAAAAAATGGATGTCAATTTATCAATGGTATCCCTATGTTCTATGCATGCAAATACATGGAATACACATTGAAAATTTTAAAAATGTGTTCTTACATGTCAAAAACGTGGCATATACGTCAATTAATCATTTCCGTTGAGAGCATTCAAAAGTTGCCACATTGTAACATGCTATGTTGACTTTCTAATGTGCCAAAATAATATCATGTAACATGCTATGTTGACTTTCTACTGTGCACCTAGCATTTGACACATTACACATTTTTGCTCGCGTGCCATCCACCATGTGGCAATCACATGTAAGAAAGCCACATCAACTACATTGTGAGTACGGGACAACCCATTGCTATAACATCTGTTAATCGATTTTGTAAAATAAAAGTGTGCAAATAAATGCTTTTTCTCCTCAGAAAAAAAGAACGCAATTTATTTCATTATAATTAATCACCTTTTACATAGCCACGGAGGCCTTTCCTACACATATTTTGTTCAAAAATCTATTCATGTATCCCATAGTTCCTTCATAAGACCATGCAACTCTCAATGACTGATTCATATACTAAAAACGAAAAATATACATCAATTACATCCATTAAAACTATTGATATTATTAGCATTTCTAGAATTAAAAACTAAAATTGATTTTCATGTAATTCAACTGTTAAATAACCAATGGAGTGTTCTAAGTCAAAATTGTTAGTGAATCATCCATTCAATCAGGATGGGATCTTGGATCGTGTTCCATCAAGGTATCATTGTCCTATTCCCTGAGGAGCCAAAAGTCGTCTCTTTCCAATAGTCCATCTTTTGATAAGCGGTCTACCAATCCATTCCTTTCCTTGCATATATGTTGATATGAATTCTTCATTAACAAATCTGAAATTATGTTCACTTCCTCATATAAAGGCTAGAGAAGAATATTTTTTGGTGGTTTCTTAAGTCTCATCTAATCTACCACCAGTTTTGAGTCACTAAATAATTGAATACATTGTGCTCCTTTGGAAAGAGCAAGCAGTAATACTAGCTTTAAGGCCATTTACTCCACTTGATTGTTGGAGCTCAATCCCACACCTGTAGAAACATGAATCCAGTGATGATCATGAAAATATATAATACCACCATGCCCACCCATGGTCGGCATTACCCGTGAAGCCCCATCAAAGTAGGCCTAACACCCACTTTTATCGATGACCTCAAAAACCACTCTGCGAGTGCTTTGGGTAACATAACACTGTGGGAAAAGAACAAGAGCAACCAATCTTTTGGAAGCATAAATAGATGGCTCTATGTATATCTTGTTGAAAATGACAATATTCTTGGCTATCCATATGCTCCACATCAGCAAAGCTAGTAGAGCCAAGAGATCGTTGTGGACCCCATTGTTGGTCCAATTCAGAAAAAACATCTTGAAGGTCAACACCTTGCCACATAAGAACCATACATTTAACATGTGTCATGTGTTCCCACATCCTCTTCATATAAATAGGTTTTCTTGTTTCATTTTCAACTTTGTACAGTGGACACCATCCTAGACCGATCCAAAATATTTTAATCATTATATCCCACACTGGAACTTTGTTATAAAGTAACAGCTAGAGGAAAAACTTAACTTTAAGGGGGAAAATAAGCTTCCAAGTTATGGGAATCCACCATGATGAATCGGGGGGGATCATCTTCTTCTCACAAAACTCTATATCCCAAGCGAGGAGTATGTGTACCTCCATATTTATTCCTGGACCAAACCAATACTTCCATCCTATCCACTAATCCTATGTTACAGTCCTGGAGGTTCTTAATATATTTAATCCAAGTGGATATATCATCATTAGAGAAGGATAGAACCTCGTCACTAAGCCACACCTGTTTCACTGGAGAATTTTTTTGTATTTCATTAATATGGTATAAAAATATCAATCCATGTTCCTCCAGATTTGCAATCATATGCAAGGGAAGCTTGTAATCACCAAAACAATCGTTCCAAGGATCCTGTCCCAAACATAGGTTGTGACCATTCCCTTCTCTCCACATGAGCCAATCCCCAATTAAATAAAAAATAGAGATAAGAATACTCCACATTGGTGAGACATCCCTAACATATTTGATTATCGATCTGATCCATTCCTCGATGGTGAGAGGAGAGATATATTTCTGAATAACCACTTTAACCCACAAACCATCACCTTTAAGTATACGCCAAATCCCTTTTGCAACCAAACCTTTCGCAAAGAAAATGGGATGTTTCAAACCCTAGCTACCTAGCTCCTTTGCCAAAGCAATCTTCCCCATGCCACCTAGGAGAAATATTGATCCTCGTGGTTCATTTTCCACAAAAAACTGTAACTTAACTCACTGATACGATCTAAGGTACTTGTTGGGACATATTCCATAGATACCCAATATACAGGTATTTCCTCCAAGACAGATTTTAATAGAATCATTCTACAACCACGAGTAAACCATTTGTTACACCACAACAACAGTCTACTCTCAATTTTACCGATCATCCAGGCCGATTCACGACGCTGATAATCATTAGGATTCAAAATAAAACCTAAATATTTAAATCCATCTTGAAGATCCACCACTACAAAATCAAATTGAGAAGTGATCATTCTGTACATACCTGTTCCGGATTCATGAAAGAAATAGTTGACTTCCTGACATTGATAATCATCCCAGAAGCTTCAGAGAAAGAAGCCAAAATCTCTTTTATTTTGTAATATCCCTTATGGATCCATCTGAAAACAGGAGAATGTTGTCGACAAATAACAAGTGTGAGATAACAATGTTCCCTCCAACTCCGATCCCTCAAAGAATTCCATTTGTTTGTGCATGATGAATGGCTCTTCTCAAACCTTCCATCATCAAAATCAATAGCAAAGGAGCCAAGAGGAATCCTTGTCTCAACCCCCTCCCGAGTCTAAAAAATGGGAGGTAGATCCATTGATTAAATCCAAAAAAGACACTGATTGTACAAATGATAAAACCCAATCCACAAACTGAAGCTAAAAACCAACCTATAGAAGAACAAGTCACAAGAAAATCCAATTGACCCTGTCGTAGGATTTGGATAGATCCACCTTTATAATGACCATAGGTGTTTCTTAATCTTAGTTGAGTGAATCACCTCCTATGCAGTCCCAATAGTGTCATGGATATGACATCCCTTCAAAAAAGCAAATTGTTCCTGAGAGACTGCATTGGACAAAATGTCCATCATTCTTCTAGCCACCACTTTAGCTATTAGTTTGTATATGTAATTACAAATTGAAATTGTTCTATAGTCCCGCCATCTTGTCACATTGTCCACTTTTGGAATAAGGGCAATAAAAGTTGAATTAAATGCTGCAACAATACTTCCAGTCTCTCTAGATTCTTCAATGAATGCAAGAATATCATTATGAAATAACTCCATAAAACCTTTGAAAAAATCCACTAGCCAACCATCTGGCCTTGGACTTTTGTCCTTCTGCATAGATAGGACAATTTCCTTCAACTCATCAACATTGACTTCGTCCATAAGCACCGCATTCTGTTCCTCATTCCCATAGGATGGGAGACCTATTGTAACACTGAATATTTGTGCTATGGACCCTATTTCGTCTTCTTTGTAGAGATTCCCAAAATTATTCACCCCTGACCTGGCTAGATCCCTAAAACCCAAGATCTGTCTACCATCTGGTTCCTCCATCTTCCACATAGTATTAGTATGTTTCTTGTGCTTGACGAAATTATGAAAATATTTGGTGATGTCATCCCCTTTCTATATCCAGATTGCTCTGCTCTTTAGCCTCCACATCGCTTCATTCCAAGAGCAACATTCTGACTTTTGTGATCAAGGGATAAGAATCGTAGTGGAAAATTAGTATGAAGAGTATCTAGAGTCTCTTTGATGCTATGCAGCTCATTATCCATCATTTTCCTTCTCTCTAATGCCCAACTGATGGAACGAGCCTTAATCCTCTTTAGATTATTAAGGAACTGAATACTATCAGACTCGTAGCTGGAGCCATCATAAGGAATCCACAAACTTCTAACCATGTCTGTATATCCATCATCCTCCAGCCAGGGATGGGTGGTTTTCCCTCATCCATTGTTAGTTTTAGATAAATGGGGAAATGATTTGAGTTACCCCCCCCACACCAATCCATTGTCAAATACTAACAACAACATTTATAAGAATGCCATCATTAACTAAAAACCTACCAATTCTCTTTGATATACTCTCCCGACCAATTCTGATATTATGCCATGTTGGCCTTAGATTGAGAGGCGGGGTGTCATATAGAGAATGTTCATTCAACCTTCTAATCAAATAATCTAATAGGGAATTCTTGTGATCTTTAGGCCCCCATATTTCACCTTCCCCCATGGAAAATTTTAGATCAACACCGAATGTCACCATTGAACAATTCCGAGTTAAAAATTCTCTCCTAGTATTCCACTATGTGTTGATATGGGCCATAGATATTAAAAAATAGGAATTTTTGTCCAAATTCTATAGAGAATAACATAGTACCTAACCTAGACAAAGCAAACCAAATGTTAGTACATATAAGGGAACTAAAGTTCCAACTTGTGATAAGCCCACCAAATCTTCCTGAAGCATCAACATTAATAAAATCCCAGCCATAAAAAATATTCTTCAAGTCCAACAAATTTGATCACCATAGGCCAATGTTTCCTATAGCATTATAACAGAAGGATGAAATGCAAATACTAATCTCTTCAAAGCCAACTTTTTCAAGGGAATCCATAACCCTTTGTAGTTGAGGAAGATTATTAACATTAGGTAACTTTAGTATAGTGATTACTTGGTCTAAGAGACCCTTTCAATGTCCTATGAAAACTAACCCTTACATAAAGAGCTTCCTAAAAGCGTGCTAAAGCCATAACAAATAATTTCCCCCTCAACCTTGGGATAGTCTCAGGAGGGTCCTGTGAAATTCCAATAACAATAACCCTCTCCTTATTAACTTGAATTCGAGGTCTAAAAAAATATCTAGATCCTATAGTCAGAGAAGATGGGGTTGAAACTTCAAATGGAGAGCCTGTATGAGAGCATAGATCAGAGCAAGGAATACATAATTCCTTCAAATCCATAAGGGAGACAGGAACAAAAGGGGATAGATCTTTTGAAAGATCTTGTAAAACTGAAAATCCATCAAAACAAGAACCAAAAACCACATTCTAATCATTACATTCTCGACCCAAAGAGGAAGGTTCTTGTGGCCCTATTGAGGAGATCGGAGGTATGGGATAAGGAGTAAGGGCATTTGAGTCAGCTGAGAGAACATTCATCTAGACAAGCTCACTTAGACAAGTGAAAGGTCGGTCAACAGGGTATAGACCACTTGAAGGATTCATAAAATTTGAGTTCAAAGATTCCCTATTACTTAGATCCCTGTACAAAGAAAGAAACCCCTTCTTGTGTCCTGAAATGCAATCAACATATGAGTCTCCAAATTTATCCATATATAGGTCCTCCCTCTGGGAGAATATAGTATCAGATACATGAAAGAGATCCACTTCAAATAAGAGATAGGGTTTTAAACAACCAAAACCCTCCCCTACTATAGCAAAGGAACTACCCTTCAATGTATCCCTATGGGAAGATAATGGTGGAAGATCCCCATCCCCAATGGAAGAAACATAAAAAAGAAGGGTTCGTAAGCCATCCTTCTTAGGCCAATTGGTGTTCACTCCTCCCAGCTTAAGTAAACCCATGAATGATAAATCCATTCTAGCATCGAATGGTGAAGATCCCCATCCCCAATGGAAGAAACATAAAAAATAAGGGGTCATAACCCATCCTTCTTAGGCCAACTGGTGTTCACTCCTCCCAGCTTAAGTAAACCCATGAACGATAAATCCATTCTAGCATCGAATAGTCGATAGTCCGAACCATAAGGACAAAGTAGGCACATAGCCTCTTAAATCCTTATTGACATGGGTTAGAAAGGATTTTTCCATACCTTTAGAGAGGGAGAAAGACTCATCAAGTCGGTCTGAAGTCTCAACATCCTTAAAAGTCTCTGAAACTGGCTTCACACATACATATCCTCTACAACCTCTTCAGAATGTGCCAGACAATCCTTCAAGTTAGCTTGCGGTCGATTCGAGAGAATAGCTCCCAAATCCCCTTTGAAACTTTGGGGTGATTCACTAAGGCCTGTGATAATCCTTTTTCCAATGTTGAACTTGATGAAGTGTCCCCTCTTTCCATCTCAAGACCCATGGGTCAGATATATCCCTCTTTCGTTTCCATACAAATTTTCGATAGGGAAGGGAGAAATCACGGAGCATATGACCTTAGGAATGACAATGATTGCATTTGAAATGTAAGGAAACATAATCCAAGGTCTAGGCATGGGATAAATCCCCCATAGTAATGATTATCTCCTCATTCAGACTATCCCATAGATCAATATCCACCAGGATTCGTGCCACTACCATAATACCCGTTTTTTGAAAACTGAGATCCAAATAACGATAGGTTCCCAACGCCATGTCAATTTTCCTAAAAACGTCAAGTTTCCAAATATCCAGGGGCTTCCTAGGTAGCTTAACCTAGACTAAGTGAGAATAAGACTTCTCTCTGTGACCGTTGAAAAATGGGGTCCATTTTTTAAGCTTGATAGCCAACGAATCCCAATACCAAACACCATCTAGCAATTTCATCACATCCTCGTTCTTAGTGAGGAAATCCCCCAGCCAACCCTTGGCCATCATAAGGCAGCAGGGAAATAACCCATAATGGGACTCCACGTAACCTCCACCCAGTACCAAAAGGTGGCCATACTCATAAACCGACCTCCAAATCGACCAACCAATGCATTTTCTAACAACATACTCACTTCATTCATAGGAACATCCGCCCCAAGTGTCAGTATTATTTGGGATGACTTACACTTAAGAATATGACCTCTCTCCATTCTTCTTCAATGGTGTCGAGACCGAAGGACTTTCACTTTGCGCAACCTCATCCCCGCCATTAATATCCACTTCCCTTGCAATAGGGTGATATCATGTCCCTACTAGACTAGAGGCTTGGCCACCATCACTACGTTCATGGTGAGCATACCCTTCAGAGAACATAGCACCTCCAGAAACTTCCTTGTTTTTGGGAAAATGCAGAGCAATAGGCGTAGTTCGAACACAATCCTTATTCTCCACGAGTTGAAACGAGTGGCATGCCTTACCATACAAAATATCTTAACAAATTGTCAACATGTATCATTAAGTGAGGATAATTTTAACGTGAACCCCATTTGGGGGACCCATAGACAAGAGAAGAAAAGCACCAGTTGTCCTCAATGCAACAGACCTGAGGTCATTCAGACTATAATCATGAAGCTTACACTATCACCTTTACCAAGAACATTAATAATATGGCAGAAAAGCCTTAATAGCCTTAATAGAACAAGGTCCCATAATAAATGACAAGACATAATAGTTAAGGTTGAGGAATTACTAAACAAAACAACGATCCGAGTAAAAAACTTCCATCCTCATACATATACCACACAAAGAGCCTTCGACGTCATATCCACCGCTCCAAACTTAAATCCATGTAACGAAAGTCCCACCTAAAACCCCATACATTATATGAAGTGCTTTGTCAAATTGCAAATGAATACTAAAGCAACCTTCTATCTTCAATTTTACATCAAGGTCACATGAACAAGTGACACTTTGTCGACATTTAGTACAATCATGTGCCAACATGAAATCGACATTTTTAACATTGATTCAATAATAACTTTAAATAAGTTGGAATAAGTTATATATCATAGGGTCACTACGTCAAATAAGTTGGAATGTATGTCTACTTTGTTTTTTATGTTTACTTCTCTTATTTACACTTAAACATTTTTTTATTAGTAGACATTGTTCAGGCATGGACTATAGTGATATAGTGATCTGATCAATTGGTAATAAACAAGTTTAATTTTTATATTAATAAAAAAAATTATAATATTTTTCAAATTTTTGTAATATTTATATATTAAACTTAATATTTTAAAAATATAAATGATTTTGTAGAATTTTTAAAATTTGTTATTTTTATTTTATGATTGGTTAAAAGCTATGAAGTGCCAAATTAAGTATGTAAAATTGTTTAAACAAAATATTAATTTAAATTTTAAAAATTCAGAAAAAAAATCATAACTTGACATGTGGTCTTTATACTAGAGGTTAAATTAATGATAATGAATATTATCATTTTTGTGCATTGTGTTATTGATAATAAGTACACAAGTGTCACTTCTTATTATTACACGTCCTCTCATTTTTTAAATGCAATGTACTTTGACTTCTATATACCTTAAATGCATCTACTAACTAGCATTCGCCCCGGGAGGGGCAAAATGAAACCAATAAGCGCTATAGTCCGAAAGAAATTTTTGGGAAGATTAAATTCCGGCGAAGTTCCAACGGCGGAGATTGCTCAAGAAAAGATCGATGGTTGTGGTGGATTCCCGCATCGCTAAAAAGCTCGTCTGAAAACCATGGTGAGCGATTGCGGATACAATACCACTGGAATACGTGGCGCAATGCTATTGTCCCGCATCGACGCGATAGTGGTATCACAAACCACTGAAGCGCCATGCGGAACCGCCAAAGAGTAAAATGTGGAAGCGTGGGCCATGGCACGTGGCAGATGCAGAAATACACGGGAGATGCACCATATATTGATGATGATCGAACGGACGACAAGCATTAAGAAAATATCAAGGGATGAGACCCGTATGCATCAGGGGAAATGCACACTCGATAAGGGAAAGGGTGGTTGTGGTAAACAAACCACCTTCACAGGTGTCACGCGATGGTTGATTCGCATGCAGTCGAAACCAGGAAAGAAAACCACTATTTAGGATCGCGGATACCGTCGTGGAGAATAAAGGGCGCAAGATCTTATGGCTCAAATAATTAATACGTGCGATCAACGGCTGGAAAGAAAATACATCCGGAAAGCTGCAAGAAAGATAAGAAAAAGAGCTTATATAAAACAAAAGGGTTTTCAAAAACGGCATTTTGTCTATGTGTCGCTATTCTTGGGAGTTTTGAAGACTAGTGGAGATTTCCAGTTACGTCAGAAGGATAAAGGACGTGTCTGCACAGGTAGGGTCTGTTGACCTGTCTCGCATATTTTAAAGGAATTTGTTTAAAAAAAATAAAAATTAAATGGAGACTGTGCATGATATAGACGTTTTTAAAGCCAAAGAAGCCCTAGAAGACAGAGATGGGGACATTTACGATACCCTAATTAGGTTACCGGTCGCTGAAATCAAGCTTAAATTGTCTAGGTTGTTAGAAGAAGGTATAGACGTACACAGAGTCCACCAGTCATCCTTGCTAACCTTCTGCCCTGACCAAATCCCGTATTTTCTAGAATTAGTGTCGTGGTGTGTTGATAATTATTTCAGAGAAGCAAGGACTGTCTTAGACGGTCGGAAAACTAGAGCCGTCTGTAAAATAGAGCCCGCTGTCATAATTGAAGCCCTAGAAATAAATTTTTCCCAAACCCTCGAATTGGAAAGTTTTTCCGAAACCTCTGCTATTGAGTTTTATCACCAAGCCCTTCAAGATAGTAGAGAAATTTCCTGTCCACATGTCTTAAACCAAAAGCAAGCACTTCAGATATCCCTTACCCTATAGAGGCCACTTTATTTGATGAAAATACCCAGCTGGTTTTAACCTTATTAGCTTTGGTCCTAGGTTTCGACACAGACATGTATGTAACTGAGTTTCAATGTTGGGGATTGATGAAAGTCAAATTCCTCAACTTAACTTTGAAGAATTCTTGGCTGAAAAGATCCATTACCAGATGGTTAATTTCCCTGCTCTCAGACACTTCAGATTTCAATCATTCTTGATGAGAATGATCACGATGGCCAATCACAAAGAGCTACAATTCCCTGAGATAGTTTCGACAAATTTATTGGAGAATAATATGTTTAATTACATAAATGATATGCTCTCAGAAATTTACAGAATGATTTATGGAGAAAGGTTGCCTAGAGTACTACCGGAGATGCAGACATGGATGCAATTAAGTACTAAATATGCTATAGGGGATTGGTTTCTGTCAAAAGACAGTACAGTGATCAGGTTATATGGATTTAAACATAAACCCTACATTTTATTGGCGTTTCTTACCTTAAGGGTTTTCGCCTTGGAGTTTCTCAGGCAGGAAACTAATTGTTGAAGATAATAATTTCTTCTTTTTCAAACAAGCAACAGATATTAAGTATCCGTTTACACTTGGCCCATTCACAGTGAAGAACAAAAATGTTTCTATTTATATAGAAAAATTATTGAAAGATATGGAATTTGAGACAGACGTGGCCATCGAATAGGATCCGTTAAACATAATTTCAAAAAGGAGAATGGATCATCGCATCAAAGCGCTGGATCATCAGGTGATTGAGGGAATGTCTGATAGAGCAAATTGGTTTGACTATAAGGAGACCAAAGAAATCGTTCCTGATTCTCAAGAAAAAGAAATGATATTGAAGGTACGATGGTAGAGACAAAAAACACCGTGAACACTGCAATGGTGGGGTCTAAAAGGTCTGCACAAGACATAGTTAACATTGAGAGTGAAGAAGCAAAAAAAGGGAAAAAGTTAAAAATGGATGAGCAACAAGATCTAATGGCATTTTCAGAAGAGGAAGAAAAAACCGAAATCAAAATACCATAGGTCACGGTAAATGAATAGTATTCATGAAGGCCCGGTGGAAAAAGACGTAAATAAACCATGTAATATAATGGATGTTTTTAATGAGCACAGTCAAAATAAGCAAGAATCTTCCCGACAAACCAGTCAATTATTTCCAAAGGTTAGGAGTATATCCAGCACATAAGTCAGTTTATTTACTAGCAGAAATGTTAAAGAAAACTCTCTTAAATTTTCAGTTGTTACCAAAGACAAGATCTCAGAAATGAAAGTTAACTTGACAAAAATCAATGCCCCGGATATAATCTTATTGCATAGACAAACCGGAGAAGTTATATACTCAGATTATTTGGAAGGGATCATAAAAGTTAACAATCTGAAGATTTTAGTAGACAAAATAAATAACCAGTTGAGACAAGAACAGACAGAAAATAAGTCTCAACAACATCAAATAAAAAGATTTCAATCAGATTTGGCAAACAAAGAGGGAGGTGGGGCGGAAAATTTACTCAAAGAAAAGGACAGCACAATTCGAACGTTAAAGCAGAGGCTGAAAATCCCAGACGCTCAGCTTATCTAGGGAGACGAACTGACTGTACTAAAGAAGGAAAAAGAAGAGCTGTCAGATGAAGTGAAAGATATTACTGCAAAAATGTTGAAGCTCGTTGAAGAAAAAGTTCATTGGGAAAAAGAGAAGATTTGTTTGGAAGAGCAATTGGAATAGGTAAAGAAAAAGTTAACAGAATTAGGTCAGCAACAGGCATATGCAGGTACAAGTGAAGAGAAAGCTGGAGCAGACCGTCTCTTACAAGCCATGTCCCAGATAAGTCTGAAGGATGTTGAGATTAAAGAATTGAAAAATGGAACACAAAGGCTAAAAGAAGATAATGAAACAAAGGATAAGGAAATTGAAACCTTGCAAGCAAAGAATCAAGAATTGTCTGATAACAATAGAAGATTGGAAGCCCATATAACAAGACAAGCTGCAATGCAGGGTTGTAAGCATATGGTGTGGGATCAGATTATAAAAGAAGTTGAAAAATTGAGACCCTATCTTGATTATATGAAGGTTAAAGAAAAAGTGGCCAAAGATGCTTTTTAAAGCTGCAGAGTATCCAGAGAGAATTTGAACAAAAAGCCAAAGGAAATAGCACAAAGAGCAATAACTTTCCTAAATAGTTTGACTGAAGTGGATTTGACAACAATGGATATAAGGAATAGAATTTCAGTCATTACATGGGCTAGAAGAATTTTAGGGAAGTATTCACATATTGAAAATATTGAAGTTAAAGCTGGAGATGTACGAGGGGAAGTAATCAGGTTTAAGAAACAATTTGAAAAATGGATAATCAAAGGATTCCCTGCTTTTTGGGATGAAAATCATGAATTCATTTCTCCAAATGAATATAAGAGGTTATTGTTTGGTATAAGAATGAATCACGAAAAGTTTCAGCATTTGGATCATATGCTTAGTGGAAATATTCTAATGGAGAAAATTGCGGAGGACTTTGAAATTTTAAATATGTTGATCTCAATCTGTGAGAATCTTCCTCTTGTTTCTTATGCAGGTCACATTGAAATGCGAGTCTTGATAAAGGAAATGACCAGTTATGATCTGCCCATGGCTGACCAATGGAACTATGTGGATAAATATGGAAGACAGAGATATTATGTTCATACATGAAGATGCATTCAGAAACTCTTGCCAAGTGGCAAAAATGATGTTTTTATTTTAAAAGAAAATTTTGTAATATTGTTTAAAGACTGTTATCTTTCGAGTTAAGACATTTTCAGTTATTAGTTAAAAGAAGTGGTTATGTCAAACTTCTTTCGAATTTTGTATAAAAGACAATGAGAATCATTTTTGAAGGGGTTGGAGACTCCTTGAGAGACAATAAGTTTTGAAGTCAAATTTTGAATTAAAAAATGTAAGTTTTCATTCTAGGAGGACTTACATTTTTTCCATGTTATTGAGGCTCATATGGCGATGATCCTGGGGGTATAAATTGCAGATTTGTGCGGGAATTTACAAGTGATATTTGCATAGATGTGATTTTAAGATATGGTTATAGTGAATTTTGACTAATTTATGTTGTTCCAATGGAGTTAAATATTAAAATTTATTAAAATTTGAGTGAAAGTCAATAAATTTGTGTTGTGGGAGTATGGTTTATTTGGCTGAATTTCTATTTTGAAAATACAATAAGCTATAGAACATATAAATTACAATATTTTGTTTTCTATGTTATTTGCGAAACCCATGAACAATCCATAGAGTGAACATATAGTCTTCGCAGATTAACATACTTGGACAAATGCATTGTGTTTGACTAAAGGTAAAAAATACTGTATAAGTTGACACCCAAATTAATGATAATGTTTTATGTCTTCGCAAGATTGTAGATTATGGTTGTTGGACCATAACCATTGACTGCAAATAAGATTTCAATGTTATTTTTTGATTTGGTGCTTTTATGTTTGGACAAGTTGGATATGTACATGTGATTTGAAAGAAGCAAAGGTAGCGTAGTAGAGTTTGACCTTGACATATAAGTTTTGTTGCTCTGTACTTTTTACATGATGTTTGGAGACACAAATTCTGTGACAGGAGCATCTTCGCAGTTTTCATGGACTAAGTTATATAGAGCTATTAGGGACACAAATTTCCTAGATGCGAGTATTGAGGAATTATTGGTTTATAAGAATATAAGGAAGTCACACCTCCACAGAGAAGCAACACGGTCCGAGCTATTTCCATGCTCAGAAGTGATAGGATGGATTATACAGAGGACTGATGCAATGTCTAGAATGATTTCAGAACTACTGGTGAAGGTCTTGGATCCTTCCAGGAAGGTCACTTAGATGCAGCATACAACCTTCTTCATGCGGATGTTATGTTGACTACTCAATGGGTAAAAGATGCAAATTTTGATTATTTGGAATTTGCTAGGAAGATGACAATCCCTGGAAAACAGTTAAGGACAAAAAAGAGCGGGAAGTATGACACTGAACACCTGAGAACCCCTATTTCGCCTAATAGCTTTGATGTTGAGCTGAATTTATGGATTGCCAGATGGGAATATTTACAAACTCAGTTGGGCACCTGTGATGTGCCATGTTGCGACACATGGTACAGTATTCAATTGGTCTGCAATCATCTCAGACAGCTTATCTACAAACATTGTTGCAGCTCAACGAGGAGTAGCCGAGGATAATGTTAATTTTCATATGTCTGGGTATTTGTTGGATTGTATCTTGATTAGATATCCTTTTCCAGGTTTAGGATGTGTTTGGAACACAAATGGCCCCCCTGTGCATGTAGCATGTCAAATGCTTTGGGGCGACAGGTATAAAAGTCACTATAAGAGAATATGTGAATCATTCATCATACTACTGTATCACTTGATGTTTAAGGAAGAACCATGTTGCATGTCTGAGAATGCTATGAAAGTCATTGAACAGTATGGAGATTATTACTTATGCATGGAAGGATTGTATATCTGGATTTTGGTGGAAGCAAAGCTCCTTCTATGATGCCCCAATATGCTACTGATTTTGTGGTACACAAAGAAGCTATTAGGCAAGTCTATGTAAATGGAGTTGGCCATTTTCTAGCTGAAAAGAAGAAGTTGATTTACCCACCAATGCCATTTGTAATAGGAGCATATAAACTTGCAAAAGCAAAGGAAGCTGAAGCGTTTGTTGAAGATTTGGAAGGCTTTCATTTTGGGGCGAAGAGTTTTAGAAGGCATGATCCCGATGGAAAGATGCAAGCACACTGTGGATTTTGCAAGATTGGCTATGAGTATGCCCACTTATTTTGGAAGGATGAGGAGTTTTATCGAAGCGCAAAGAACATGATTGATCTAAACAACCGATATCGTCTTAAAAAATGAACGAGTTCTAGTTCTATCGTTGAAAAGGATAAGGAGGTTGAGGTAGAAACACATCGCGAACAAGTATTAGATAGGTCAGTAGCAGAGGTTGAGAAGAAGAAGAAGGAAGCTGAAGTTCAGAAAGTGCAGCAGGAGGAGAATGAGAAGGTGGTAAAAGAAGCATTTGTTAGGAACCCATGTCTTTACTTTGTTAGTATGTTGTTGTTGGACGCATATGCTTTGTAAGTCGTCCCATAGTATTTGTTGATCAATAGTTTATGTTATTGTTGTTGGCGCATATGCT
The DNA here is from genome assembly GCA_027924585.1 of Larix kaempferi. Classification (NCBI taxonomy): domain Eukaryota; kingdom Viridiplantae; phylum Streptophyta; class Pinopsida; order Pinales; family Pinaceae; genus Larix; species Larix kaempferi. Next base: position 33,188,263 of record BSBM01000738.1, read on the forward strand.
TTGTAAGTCGCCCGTAGTATTTTTGATCCATAGTTTGTAACGGCCCATGGTTTCGACCCATAGTATTGGCGCCTAAAATTAGTATATAAGTGTGTGTTGAGACCTATGAAGGACCGTGAAGTTATTTGTATTGAGCTTGCTCAAAGGAGGTTGCCCCCTCGAAGTGGCCTGTGATCAATACAAAAGTGATTCCGCGTTCTGTCATTTCTGTTATTTCACGTATTCTCGTTAATTAATTGTTGCAGGTGCCTCACATCTGGTATCATAGCACTTTCTTGGGCTCGCTGGGTGAAATTTCTGCCAAATTGTTTTTTTAGCATCTGTTGTAGGTTCGGATTTGGGAATAATCCCTATCCGCTTAACTGTGGGAAGTACTTGGGCATAAGCCCTAAAACTCATTGTGAGGAGTACCACAGGAACCCCGAAGTAGCTGGCCCATTGAGAGGACCTGCCAGCGAAAAGGGCAACGACCCCTACCTGATTGACTAGTTCCCACCCGTGAGGTAAACCAAGAGCTGTCGTTTGTGGCAAAGTGGTTATCAGTTTTACCTGAGCCATGGAGTGAGGGGTATTGCCCCAATACGCAAGCCGTTAGACAGCATTGGTGGCCGAGTGAAACCCCTGAACTGTTAGGAAGCCGCACATACCTGGGGTCCATATCTACTTTCAGCTGAACTATTGTCGATCACTGCTGCGCCGTTTCAGATCCATTTTGCAAGTCGTTCTAGATTCAGCCATTTTCAATCCATTCGACACTATTCCAGATCTCTTTCGAGCCGTAGCCGCTCCAGTCTGGAAAATAAAAAAATAAAAAAATAAAAAAAGAGTATAAAATTCAGTTTTTTCTCCATATCTCCTTTATTTTCACTTTGTTTTCCTTGAAATTTTCAGGGAACCCCTGTCATCCCATTCTGCATATTTCAGTCCTGAGGACCCTATCCCCAATTCCCCTTCCCAAATCCCGAAATCCCACAGTTGTCTATTTTTAGGGTTTGCCATAACTTCCTCTGATTTCACCCAATCACCTTCAAATTTTACCACAGAGTTCCTTTCTGAATTCTGCTTCTTTGTTCCCATTTGCCAAATTTTCCCATTCTTTCACCCCGCTTCTGAAATCCTCATTTTTGCTTCCCTATCTATCCAACAGTGTCCAAAACCTAGTCAAGCCCCAATTACCCTTCTGATTTTTTCCCAAATCCAAATTTTCCCTTACTGAAGTAGTTCTTGTTTTTGTTTTCCTACCCAGTCAAAAAAAAAATCCTGGTTATGGTTGTCACCCGTGCAGGAGCAAAAACCATGGAGGAAGCACTTGCAGCCATCCAAGCCAAACTCCAGGATCTGGATGAAAAATTTCTCGGTCTCCATCTTGAACATTCAGCTATGAACAACAAACGGCAGTCCGAGTCTTCAGTAGACAATGGGTTCTCTTCTTCCAGCAATTTCCGTGGTCCGAAGCTTGATTTTCCTCGCTTCAATGGTACCGATCCAACTGGATGGATCTATCGTGCAGAACAGTATTTCAGTCTGCATAATACTTTTGATGTCAACAAAGTTCCGTTGGCATCCTTTCATTTGGAACAGGAAGCTCTTCAATGGTACCATTGGTACATCAAGGCTCATCCCGAGCCCACATGGCCAGACTTTTTCCAGCTCCTTTTGCAACGATTTGGTCCTAGTGCTTTTGATGACTTCACAGGAGCCCTCACTAAACTTCGCCAAACTGGCACTGTGAGAGAGTATCAAACCAAATTTGAAAATCTAGCCAACCACACCGAAGGATTGTCTGATGACTTTTACCGGAGTTGTTTTATCAGTGGTCTAAAGGATGCCATCCGCTCTGAGGTCAAAATGTTCTGTCCCAACACAATGATGGAAGCACTAGGGTTGGCTAAATTGGCAGAAGACAAGATTGCAGCCCAACAACGCTCCAAACCCACTTTTGTTCCCTTCCGAAATATGGGTTCTTAGCGACCACCTATACCGCAGGCTCCTCGACCGACTCCTATCAAGCGTTTGTTTGAAACAGAGATGCAAGCACGCAGAGAAAAGGGGCTTTGCTATAATTGTGATGAGAAATTCACTCGGGGACATAGATGTGTTCAGCAAAAGCTCTATCTCTTGGATGTGGAGTCTCCGCCTGCCTCGAAAATTGGTGACGAAGATCCAGAAACACTGGATGCTCCGGTCGACATTCAGGAACCGCCTATTGACCCTCCGTCTCAGGATGACCAGCCAGAGATATCTCTCCATGCTTTAGCGGGAATCACCACCCCCCAAACAATGCAGGTCAGGGGTTACTTCAAGAAGCTTCCTCTTACAATACTCATTGATTCTGGTAGCACTCATAATTTCATTGACCCTCGGATCACCAAACAAGCTGATTGTTTTATACATCCTTGCTCCAACTTTGAAGTCATGATTGCCAATGGGGGCACCTTACCTTGCAAAGGGAAGTGTCAAAATGTGCGTATCTCTATGGGATATTATACCTTGCGCTCTGACATGTTTTCCTTTCCCTTAGGCGGATGTGATGTGGTTTTGGGCGCTCAATGGCTACGCACACTTGGCCCTATCTTATGGGATTTTGATGAACTTTGGATGCAGTTTTCCCTCAATGGACACAAACACACATTGACAAGATTACAACCAGGTTCTCTCAGCATCATCGGTTCACATCGCATGGAAAAAATTCTCAAGAAGAATTCACATGGTGTCATCGCTCAGATCCATTCCATCCAGATGCAACCATCAGCGGTCTCCACTACTCCTTTGGATCTACAACAAATTCTGGATCGATATACAGGTGTCTTTGCTGAACCAGTGGGATTGCCACCTTCCAGGCCAGAAGACCATCGTATTCAGCTCCTTCCTGGCAACTTTCCTCCCAACATCAGGCCTTATCGCTACCCATTTCACCAAAAAACGGAGATTGAAATGCTCGTTCGGGACTTATTGAAGCAAGGTATTATTCACCCAAGCACTAGTTCCTTTTCTTCTCCAATTATTCTTGTCCACAAAAAAGATGGGTCATGGCGCCTCTACATTGACTTCCGAGCACTTAATCACCTCACCATCAAGGATAAGTTTCCAATTCCTGTTGTTGATGAGCTTCTTGATGAGCTTCATGGGGCTCACTTTTTCTCCAAGTTGGATCTTCGTTCTGGGTATCATCAAATTCGAGTTCATGCGGATGATATCCCTAAAACAGCTTTCCGCACACATGATGGCCATTATGAGTTTTTGGTCATGCCCTTTGGCCTCACTAATGCTCCTTCCACATTCCAGGCTTTAATGAATAAAATATTTCGACCCTAATTGCAGAAATTCATTCTGGTATTCTTTGATGATATCCTCATCTACAGTAAAACATGGGATGAACATCTCCAGCATTTGGATCTTGTCATGCAACTTTTATCTTACCATCATCTCCATGCCAAGCAGTCTAAATGTATTTTTGGACAGAAGGAAGTTGAGTAACTCGGGCACATTATCTCAGCACAAGGGGTTCGCGTGGATCCTGCCAAAATCGATGCCATGAACAATTGGCCGCAGCCTCAGACACTCAAGAGCCTTCGTGGTTTTTTGGGGTTGACTGGCTACTACCGCAAGTTTGTCAAGGATTATGGGAAGATTGCAGCTCCATTAACTGCTCTATTGAAAAAGGATTCCTTCACATGGACACCTGCTGCTCAGTGTGCATTTGACAAACTAAAACAAGCTATGTGTACTACACCTGTGCTAGCTATGCCCGATTTTTCCAAGCCCTTCACTATTGAGAGTGATGCTTGTGGCAATGGACTTGGTGCTATTCTCCTTCAAGATGAACACCCCATTTCGTTCACCAGCAAAGCCCTTTCAGGTAAGAATCTAGCTGCCTCTACCTATGAGAAGGAAATGATGGCTATATTGCATGCAGTCCAGAAGTGGCGGCCATACCTATTAGGGAATCATTTCTGCATCAAGACTGATCACCAGAGTCTGAAATATTTCTTGGACCAGCGCGTCTCCTCCCCGGCACAATAGAAATGGGTTAGAAAACTCATGGGCTATGACTATGAGATCACTTACAAGAAGGGTAAAGACAATATTGTGGCAGATGCTCTCTCTCGCACATTTGAGGCCCAAGGTTCTCTTTCAGCTATTTCTATGCCTGTTCCAAATTGGTTGCAATCTGTTCAACAGGGTTATGTCAATGACTCCTCCTTATCTCAAATCATCCAACGCTTGACCAACAACCCTTCTGCTGTACCACATTACTCTTGGGATGGTGCTTCGCTGAGATACAAGGGTCATTTGGTGCTTCCCCAGAGCACAGATCTTCAACAGGCTGTCTTCTATGAACTCCATGCTTCTCCATCGGCAGGGCACTCTGGGTTCCTCAAAACGTATGAACGAGCACGGCGTAACTTCTTTTGGCAGGGCATGAAGAGGACAATTCAACAGATGGTGGCCGAATGTGATACCTGCCAGCGCAATAAGGGTCAAACAACACTCCTTCCAGGATTGCTTGAACCCTTGCCCATACCTACACGGATTTGGACAAATATTTCTATGGATTTCATTGAAGGGCTTCCTAAATCTGGAGGGAAGACAGTGATTCTCGTTGTGGTTGATCGCCTCTCCAAATATAGTCATTTTTGTGCTCTCAGCCATCCCTATACAGCCTCCTCCGTCGCTCAAATTTTTCTAGACCAGATCTTTCGTCTTCATGGCATCCCTTCTTCCATTGTCTCGGATCATGATGTGACTTTCACCAGCCATTTTTGGACAGAACTATTTCGCCACACTGGCACCAAACTGAAGATGAGTTCAGGGTATCACCCACAAACAGATGGTCAGACTGAAATTGTCAATAAATGCTTGGAAACTTATCTTCGTTGCTTCACCTCGGAACAACAACATTAGTGGGAAAAATGGCTCCCTCTCGCGGAATGGTGGTACAATACCTCTTACCACACTGCCTCTAAAATGACCCCATATGAAGCAGTCTATGGTCAGGCACCTCCAGCTCTTCTTCCATACACCCCCACCATTTCACCAGTTCAGGAAGTTGACACGGTCCTTCGAAATCATGATCAGATTCTTCGCATTTTGCGGGACAATCTTCACATGGCAAGAAATCGCATGAAGCAACAAGCTAATCAGCACCGTTCTGAGCGCACTTTTCAAGTCGGCGATATGGTTTTTCTTCGTCTCCATCCATACAAACAATCATCCTTGAAACTCAAAGGGCGTCATAAGCTTGCTCCAAAGTTCTATGGGCCATATCAGATTCTTCAGAAGATTGGATCCGTTGCTTATAAATTGGAACTTCCTCCTGCTTCCCGCATTCATCCAGTCTTTCATGTCTCTTGTCTGAAGAAAGTTCTTGGCACCAACATCAGTGGACAAACGATTTTACCCGAACTGGATAATGAAGGATCCATCCTTTTGGAGCCAGAGGCCATCCTCAATCGGCGCACACGTCAGCTTCGCTCTCACTCTATCACAGAGGTCTTAATTCAGTGGCACGGCATGCAACCAGAGGATGCTACATGGGAACCACTCCTTCAGATTCAACAACAATTTCCACATCTAAAGGTTTGAGGACAAAGCTTTTTTTAAGGGGGAGGGGATGTTAGGAACCCATGTCTTTACTTTGTTAGTATGTTGTTGTTGGACGCATATGCTTTGTAAGTCGTCCCGTAGTATTTGTTGATCAATAGTTTATGTTATTGTTGTTGGCGCATATGCTTTGTAAGTCGCCCGTAGTATTGTTGATCCATAGTTTGTAACGGCCCATGGTTTCGACCCATAGTATTGGCGCCTAGAATTAGTATATAAGTGTGTGTTGAGACCTATGAAGGACCGTGAAGTTATTTGTATTGAGCTTTCTCAAAGGAGGTTACCCCCTCGAAGTGGTCTGTGATCAATACAAAAGTGATTCCGCGTTCTGTCATTTCTGCTATTTCGCGTATTCTCATTAATTAATTGTTGCAGGTGCCTCACAGCATTAGATAGATTGCTTAGAGAAGAAACTGAAGAAGAGGGAAAATCCAAGCAACAAGAAGAGGCAAACAGTGATGATGTACAAAATATGGAAGTAGGTTCCCTAGAATCAGTGGAACAGGACAGGATAACAAAAGCAGGGGTAAAATCTAAGCAAGAAGAAGAGGCAAAAACTGCTGATGTAAAAAATATGGAAGTAGGGCTATTAGGATCAGTGGAAGAAGGCAGGATAAGAGAAGAAGAGGTAAAAGCTAATCAAGAAGAAGAGCCAAAGTGTCCTCATGTACAAAATATGGAAGTAGGGCCCTTAGGATCAATGAAACAGGACAGGATAAGAGAAGAAAAGTTGAAATCTAAGCAACGAGAAGAGCTAAAAAGTATTGATGTACAAAATGTGGAAGTTGGGCCCTTAGAAAGTATAAGTGGAGGGTATTGTCCACTACCAGGGCTTGAACTCGTCCCTTATAGTCCTTCTAAAGAGAATGAGGTGGCAAATATTGATTCAATTTTTTTTTATCCTGATAGAAAAGTGATCATTAGGAAATCAGAGAAAAGAATTAAGTGTGCTAATTATGAAGATGTTGTCACAGTAATAGAAACTCCAATCTTGGAGGGAATTAACAATGATCCAAAGTTTGCAGCTGCAGCAAATGTAGCGATGGCCCAGGCAAGTGCGCATAATGTGGACGAGTTGGTAGGACATCTTGAAATTGCAAAGGCAACATTGTCCAAGGTACGAGAAAATCTACATAGAGAAGAGAATAGAGGGAAAGAGATGAAAAGGAAATATAGTGACCTATTATCTGAAAAGGAGAAAATGGTTGAAGATCTATGGAGGTTGGATGATGAAAAAGATAAATTGGCGGTTCAGGTGATGATTTTGGAAGGAGAAAATAATGATTTTGAAGCTGCGACCACTCAGTTAAAATCAAAACAATTAGCTACTGACCAGCAAGTCCAAGAGTTGAAGTTGAAGGTTGAAGAGTTAGAGAAAGAAAACGGAGGCTTGACAAAATGGCTTGAAACAGGAAACAACAGAAAGGTAGAAATAACTATGTTTCGTGATGAAGCTTACAAAGTAATAGAGCAGATGTATCATTTCGAAGTGACTGTTATGGAGAAAGTGTACAACTTGAAGCAAATGATGGCACAAATGGATGAAATTTCTGTAGAGGTGCAAGCAGCTAGAGGAAGGCAGTTTGATGTAGTAGAGAAGGTTAAACGGCATATGGTTTGGAGAGAGACAAACTCTGAATACCCTGCAGAATTAGTGCCTAAAACAATTTTGGATTTAAAGTCAGAAATGCAACTTCTAGAATTTTGCAGAAAGGCATCTCTAAAGCTGAATACTGACATTACAAGGACTACTGAGGCATGTATGGATTTCTACAAGAGAATCCAAAAGGTCTATGAGAAGTGTCATCTTTGTCCACTTCCACCTATAGATGAGTTGCCTGCAGAGGAGTTGCAAATGACATAGATCAACACTGCGTTGCAAGGAGAATTAGAATACATTAGAAAGTTGGATACCCTCATTGAAGAAGATGTACACCATATGGTTGGCCAAGTATCCATACATGCATATTTGTTAGAAGAAAGTTGTGCAGCAGCAGAAGAAGGAAGGGAATATGTTGAGACTCAATTGTCATATCATGAAGTTGCTTTGCAAGTTTTGGAACTAAGCAGAGTTACTACTATTGCTGAACAAGCTAATGCTTGGGACAAGTTTTTTTGTAGTTAGTTGAGGTGCAAATAATTGCAATTTTGTAATTACTTTTATGGCCTGGGTGTTTTTTTTGTGTTCAGGAAAATCAGGGAGATGCAATTTATTTTGCAAATATTTAGAAACCGATGGAAACTATATTTTGGGTACCTGATAGGTAGTAGAAGAGTTATTTTTTGTGACTTGTGAATCCAGCTTTCAAGGATTTGTTGACACTATTTTAATACAAGAGAGAGGGAAAAAATAGTGAAAGATCTATCTTCAAATTGGGTTTAGATGTAAAGGAGAATTACAAATAGATGTATAAAATGTTTAGTATGTAGTGAGAAGATGATTTATCAAACAGTATGACGTGTAAAAGATGTAAAGGGGTTCAGAATCAGAGACTATATATATACATGTCTTGAATACTATTTGAAGCAAATAGCTTTGTGTTCATTGTTATTTTTTGTTGTTGTGGTTGAAATCTATTTACTTTTGCAACAGTTTCTTAAGTACTGATTTTTGAAGAAATAATAACAGTGGACAATCATTTATTTCAGTGCTGCACATTTTTTTTTATTTCTGTGTCAAAAGTGGTCAGTAATAGACCTCAAGAAGTATAATATATTCAATGATAGTAGGAGTAGGAATACAAGATATGAACAAAGCAGATAAGTCATTTTGGAAAAGTGGAAGGGAGTAAAGTGATAGCTATACAAAGTAGGCATGTAAAGGAGGTGGAATGTAACTCTATGGAGAATGTGGCTACAAAGACTTTGAAGAAAGCAAGGTCTCTTCTTGTATTCTACATTGGACATAGGGGGATATCTTTGATTCGAGAATACCTACAAAAGGAAAAAGGTGGAGCTATGCGAAGGCCTGATAAATATTTAACTCTTGATATTGCAGTGAATGTAAGGCCTTGTCGATCAATGTTGCCAATATCAATTGTTGCATTTTGCAGAGTCATCCCTTGTGCTTTATGAATTGTTAAATCCCATGCCATTCGAAGTGGTACTTGCCTTCTTGTACCCCTTGTGATAGGAGGGATGGGCACATAAGTTGGATTGCAAGAATCCCATGGGGGTCCTTTGTAGTGGATGAAGTCAATTACAACATAAGATGGCAATTTCGGTGGTTGATCGTTGGAGTTGTAGAAAATTGCAATAACTTTCCCAAGCAACCCATTTACAAGACCTGTAGAGACACACAAGTTGGCTGTCAACATGACTTGTTGACCAATTGCTAGTAGAACCTTGAATGGAAGTTGTTCATCATCTACTGAGGATTGGAGATGTTGTTTCTTTTGCTCTTCAAAGCAATGTGCAACTGGCATGTTAAGGTGTTTCAGCATCCGTTTGTTGTGCATTTCAACAGAGCTATTAGTTGCGTACAAATGAGTGTAGTTGTCAAATGTATGGTTCTCTTCATGTGAAAGGTTTGAGGTTGTTCTGGACATGAGGAGGGTCCAATCTTCAAGAGTCGGTGTTGCATTTCGGAGATTAAGCAGTAGTTGGTGGAAGGAAACTTGAGAAGGGTTGTTCCCTTGTTGTCGAAAGATAGTTGAAAGTGTAACGAAGGTGTCAAATGTGCGCCATAGACTATTCCCTCGAGATGCACCAACATACATGGAGATGTCCTTTACAGGGGGCAGTTGTCCAAAATCACCAAGGAATATGATGGAACAACCACCAAAGGGAGTTGTTGAATGGGAAGGGAAGGCTTGACGTAAGCGATCATCTATTCGAGAAAGCATTTTTGGGCCAACGAAGCTCATTTCATCAATGATGATGTACTGAATATGGCGGAATTGTTCTTGGAAGGACGAAAGGGATTGTCCTTCAAGAGGGTGCATCTCAACAATGGGTATGCGAAGAGCTGAATGGATTGTTAGGGCTTGTATGTTAAATGCAGCAATACCGATTGGAGCTAGCAGGAGCAAGGGGGAAGGTGTATCGCTAGAGACAGGATGGAGTGTAGTTCTAATGCAAGATATTAAGAAAGACTTGCCTGTCCCCACAGTGCCTTGAATGACCATTTTGAGTGGGGGAGGGTTTGTAGAACTTGTTGAGTGTTTTAGGATAATGTCAAAGGCCATTCGTTGTGTGGGAGACAAGGAGGCAACAGGACCTGAAGATGAATAGGTGTCGTGGTGTATGTGGGAGGATAAATGCGTGAGGTTAGTGAATGATATGGCTGTTGCATGCATGTGGGAAGGAATATGGTTTTTGGTCCAATTGTGTTCTTTATCAAAATCATGATGGCCAAGCATGTCAAGGTCGTCAACATAGAGGTTGTTTCCAGGGCGGAGTTGGGAAAGCAATTCCCATTCATCCATAACAGGTGGTAATGGCAAGTGGTTAGAAGCAGAATTAGAGTCATCAGAGGGAGGTGTGTTGGGGGTTTCTGGGGTTTCTGGTAAACAATCAACATTCCATGCAATGTATGTGTCTTTAATGCGAAGCCAATTAGAAGTTATGTCCAATTCTGTTGCTCCAATGTCATTGTGCAACGTGCAAAAAGGTTTGTATAGTAGGAGCTCACTCCAATAGAAGGAAACAAAGGCATCTTCAAAAATGTGTGGAATGCTAGTGAAGCGAGGAAAGACACGAACGATTTTGGGAGGGTGGTTTGGTTTCCATTGGGAGTGCTTTCTATGATATGAGAATGACCAAGAGCGTGCAGCTTCAAGAAGAGTAAGATGTTCGAGTGTAGGGGGTCGTTGCATGTAGGAAAAAATGAAGGTTGGTGTTGGTGGGGTATCAAGACAGTCATTGGAAATACATCAGAAAACACTTTGGATAACATTTAAGGAAAGAAAGGAATGACTACAAAGACAAAGAGGGAGGTTTTGGAGCATGTGGCATGTCTCTTGTGCACCAATGTCTCGATCGAAAACAGTTTTTGATAGGAAGCGTCTTATTGGCTGGAGGATTGGTGCATCATGTGGAGTTGCATGTGCAATGCAATAAAGAAGTGCTTGGTAGGATTCTAATTTCGACTCTGCCTTTGCTGCATATTTTGAAATATATTTGAGTACAGCATGTCTAGAGAGAACAGGTTGGCAATCAACGTTAGCTCGCCAAATGGAGAGCATGGTAGGGTTGTGAATATTTAGGAGGGCATCATTCCTGGCAGGGTTGTATGTTTTTCGTCCATTTGCATCAATGAATAAGGAAGAGGTAAATTGTAGTTTAAATGGAAAGTCGTAATGACATTGAAGAGTTGACCCTTTTTTGCGGAGGCATGAAGACTCGGAACATTTTGTATGCCTTTGGACACAATTAACAAGTTCTTCGTAGTCATGTAAGTGATCACTTGCAAGTATAGAATGTGATCCAATGGTGCATGGATCATTTATAGTTGAGGATTGGAACAATGGGGTTTGAGAATGGTTGATGCGAGGATTCCATGCTGTAACAAACTTGTCAAAGTACTGTTTTTCATCTGCAACCCTAGCATCATCTGCCCAGTCTAATGTGTCCATATCGGGTGCATTGCCCATCCACAAGAAGCCATGTATATGTGTTGATCCTCTATGTTTCCATTCATATCTGCATGGAAAATATTAAGATTAGAAATTAAGAGTTGAGGTATTGAATACACTGAAATTTGATGGGAATATGGTTTGTTACAAACCTGCACCAATAGTCTTTTGTTGCAAGCCCTTTTTGAAGAACTTCTTCTATGAATATTTTGAATCGTTTCTCCATGTATTGAGATTCAACGTGTGGATTTGATATAAGGTTGCAAATTCTCCATTGGTACTGTTGATGTGAAGCTGTTGGAGCATGTCCAGGCATGAAAGAATGCAGGTTTGGCCATTTGGTGTCAGTTGCACTGAGCGTAAAGAAGAATGTTGGTGTTCCTTGCTGTGTGATCATGTCAGTTAGTTCAGCTCTGCTTTTGTTCTAGTAGGAGTGGGTCCCACGAAGGTTGGAGCCAAACCGCATGACTTGCTTAGCTATCTTAGCATTTGGTAATTCTTGTAATTGTTGTAGAAGCTCTAAAACCGTTGGAGGAAGTGTATCTTCAATACTACGTTTTACAAACACAAAAGCAGTAGAATGGTTGCGGTGGCGCATCGTGAGATTATATATGTAATAATGAAATCGAGGATGTTGGCCAAATAGATTGTCGTGGTATCGAAGTAGGTGCAGTGCATAATTGTCAATACCAACCTCTTCAATGTGTGGTTGTTTAAGCATTGCGACTCCAATGGGAAATAGGGTTGGGAAGGCCATTGAGAGGAGGCCTATTGTGTTGTATTCATTGATAGGGGAAGTATCTATTGGTGGCCAGTCAATGCAAGGCGGAGTGGGTGCATCGCTTGTTGTTAAGAAGCATTTGATTTCATCAACCTCAGTTCTACTATTTGTCTGGGTAGATATAAAGGAAGAGGATTGTTCTTCATGGGGTTCAAAGAAGTTGGGTGACTGGATATTAGCATTTGAGGTATGCTCAGCAAGTAGGGTTTCCTCAGGTCTGATATGGCGAAGAAGGGAGGAAATGTCAGTTGGTTCAATAGGCAAAGAAGACAATACAATTGAGTTAACTTGAACATCCTTGTAGTAGGGATCATTTGACAGCTTGAATTGGAGAGCAGCAAGAACACATGTTCGACTAACAAAGAACTCATAAGGCTTCTTGTTAGGATTGCATTTATGAACAATAAGGATGTCAATGTCTGAGAGTAAGCGGGGGAGTAAAGTGGCAATGCTTGTAATGTCTTGGGGGAAGCTAATAGTGTGGCCAGAATAAGTATATTGACCCCCACGTGCATGAGTGACTTGTAAAATTGGGTTAACACGAGAAATGATCATTTCTTCAACTTGAGTGAGGACAACGAGCACAGGTGGTTGCACCCCAGGATCCATGTTGTTTGCCAAGGAGTAGCAATGAATTTTTTTTTCCCCAATGCATCATGAACATGAAAATGCATTAGAAAAGTGCCTTGTCTTAATGCCAGGATAAGACTCCATGCATATAGAGAATACGTTCATGGGAGATAATTTGTCCAACCTTGTACGGAATTGTTGTTGTATACCTTGTAGGTGAATGTTTCCTTGATTGTTGGGTGTTGATGCAGACGATGTAGAGTGTCCGAGGGGAGGTTGGACAATGTCAAATGGAGCAGGGATATTAACAAGTTGGCGAGCAACTTTATATAGAAGGCGTTGGCACTTGTTGTTTTGTTGTTTCTTCTTAGTATATAGAACTCTTCTGCGTCCATTGATATGATCATTATGCTCATTTGTTGACATGGCTACAAGAAACATGTTTTTTTGGTTAAGAACTTAATAATGCATTTGTTTGAGGAGAAACATACTATATATTAAGCCATTGAATAAGCAAACAAAGGTAGATTGTTAAAGATAAATGGACCGTGCATAATTTATGGTAAGTTGTTGCAAGAAACAAATGTGAATCGTTTTGAAAAGTGTTTATAAAGAAAAGAACTATAAAGTTGATAAATGAATCTTCATGTAAGCATAAATTTTAAAGTGACAAGATACGTTGCAATGAATATGCAATTTAACAAAATGTTACAGAAAAAGTAAAGCATATAATATTAAAGCATGCTCCATGATGCATAAAAGTATGATTTACATACCGGTGTTAATACAAAAGCTTGCAGTGGATAAGTAGCAAGTATGAAGTACAAAAAGGTAGAATTGAAGAGTAGAAACTTGTTGGGAAAGTGTTATCAAAGGCAGAGTTCAAAGCCTGCGAGCTACTGGACGTGTAGTATGCAAAATGGGTTCATTTCCATCAAGGGAATCGGTAGGTGATGATGATAAGGAAGCTTCCTCTGACATGACAAGCAGCACCTTCAAGCGAGATGTTGAATTAAAAGTCTCTGTTCGTACAGATAAGGTTAAAAGGTATTTTCGAGTACAGACACGTTGAAATATTTCCAAAATAGATGTTGAATCATTTGAGAGAAGGCATAAATCTTTGTAGAGATGCCCATCAGTTGCTGCGCAGAATCATCAAAATCTATGACACTGTATAGTTGTCCAGTGGAATCCATTAGGTCAAGTTTGAGTATGTATCGATAAGCACACTCTGTAAATTCCCCATCACATTTTGCACAATGCCACTTATTACAAACTTTGTGGGAAAAAAATTTCATGCATTGAATGCCATCGACAAACAAAGGACATGCAAGGAAATGAAAGTCATCGGTGTTAATATGGGTGATTGTAGCAATAATTGAATACCAGGTTGCTTTTTCAGAGGGTTGGAGAGCTTCAAGAGCAGAAATGGAAATGTGTTTGCAAGAGCTAGAAGAAGGCGAGGTGGATTTTCTACTCAAAGATGGCAAGGCTGAACGGAAACCATTGTCAGTAAACCATGTTTGGAGAAGTTGAGCTTCCTCAACATTTGGCTTTATAAGGAGGTTGGTGTTGGATATGGTTCCAATGGTTTTTCCATTGAACTCAGTAACACGCCCGCCTTTAATTGCAAGGATAGGGGGAGTAGGAAAACCTCGAAGGCTTGCAAGGTGGGAACCCTCCATTGTACAATGATCACCCCAAAGTGTGATGTCTATGCTATACCCAGACATGTCCCTTAACCCAACTGTTCGTCGAATGCTTTCAGAGCCATCCCTTTTGCATATAGTTGATGCAGGGGAAACATAAATGACAATTCCAATAACGTCAACCATGGAATTGAAGGGTGTAGTTTTGATGTCATGGATAGATTTAAAGTGGAAGTAATGAAAAGGGATTAATGGACATTCTTCCAAACATGGTTGAATGGTTGACGAGGGGTTAAGAAAAACCTCGAAGGGGCTTGTCAAATGGTTGTATGTTGGGTTGGCCAATTTAATTGTGCCATTTGAGATAGTGTATACTATGCCAACATTTATTTTGTCATATGATAAGGTGGCTAGTTCATTGAAAGCAGAGATATGAAGCTCATCTTTGGTAGCACTAACAAGGTCAAAGCCAAAAAGTTGACCAGGCCCTTTTTGATTGGTGTAGGTAGTCATATTTGTTTTTGCAATAACTCGACCTTGAATGGTCCAAGTTTTGGTGGAAGGGTTGAGTGATGTAAAAGCAACAGGAGGTTCAATAGGGTTTCCAATTGCATTTTGCGAACAAGGTATGATACCTGATGGGTTTTCGGGATCAAGAGTGTTGATTCTTGTAACAGATGAGCTGCTGGGGGAGGTAAAGTTGGGGGTTAAGTTGAAAGGTGATGGGTCTCCAACTATCGTTGTTTGCAATGTGACAATTTCGATTATGTCCAGTGCGATTGTCCTGGCAAGAAGAATTAAGGTAAGTAAGTAAAAGTAAAAAAATTGGTACATTTGTTGGGAGTGCAATTGAAATCAAGTTGCAATAAAATGCGATAAGCAAACCATACGTCGCATTATGCATAGTGTTGCATGTACACTTGATGACTTTGATGATTGAACTTGCTTGGAGTTGGTGGTTTTCCACAGCGCTATTGTAGCTACTTGGAAGCAATGTATCGTGGCTATGAATTCCATCTGAGATAGTGATTCGGTAGCGAGTAGTTGTTGAATTAAGAGAGCTTACTCGATCGAGAGCAACAACTTGTACAAGTGGGCATAGGTCAACAACACCATTTATTAGAAGTGAAACTGCATTTTCGGTCAATAGAGTGTCCATAATGTTGTATTGAAAATAGTTGCAATGCAAAAGCAACCTAGAAAATGGATGAAATTAATATCAAGTGTAAATATAAAACATGTATGAGAACATATAGAACATAGAAGAATAAACAAATGAAAGGTTTCAAATTGGTTTTCTTTTAGCAACGAATGTGCCTATTAAAGTAATAAGGAAACATGTACAAATAACATCAGAGATTGTTTATTTGTTTTTGAAACTTACATTGTTAGATTCTAGGTAGAAAGTTAAAAGCAATGAACTTTGTGGAATGTGAACAATAATTTTTTGTTAATTCTGATTTAGGTTGGGAATATTCCCTATGGGGAGTACTCATTTAAAAATTGATATCACAGTTGGTTATAACAGTACCATAGTTTAAGTGAACTTGGAACAAGTATTTTGAAAAAAGAAACCGGCTAAACATATCTACCATGAAACAAAGGGTACTCTGGTAGAAAGATAAGAAGTCAATAGGACTGCTGAGTATATAGAAAATAGAAACAGCATGGGTTAGTGCATAACAGTTGAAAAACTATCTAGTTCTCTTGTAGCTAGAAATGTTTACAGGTCTTGTTTTGTGAGTTGTCTTGCGACCTTCAAGTGCCAAAAGATAGTAGGAATAGGAATTTGTTTTATTGTTTAAGTGCCTATAAGGATGTTTTGTTAAGCGACTATGAAGTGGATACTGATTTGACGTGTTCAAGCTAGTAATTTATAACAAGAAATAGTGTTTGAAATATATGATTGCATATATGTTAATAATATCATTTTGGTTTTCAGTCTATTGTTTTTGATGGGGCATTTTTTTCTGCGCATGTCTATTTATTTCTAAAACTCTATGGGGTGATTTTCAGTCCTTTGAGCCCTATTTTTAAGATCATGATAGAAAAAAGAAAAAATTGAATGCCCAAGTTCAGTGAACTTGAAGGAAAATGGAGCTAAACTTATCAAATGTTGAATAACAATTTGTAAAAAAACCTATTATGAATGCTCATGTTGGGGGAGGTCGATAACTGTGTATCCAAGTAATGGAGGTTTGCTAAGTTTTTATTACTTTGCTTAAATCTTGAAGAACTAAATATATACCAGCAACAGTCCATAATAAACAAGGAATTTCAGCAAGGTGTGAGCAGCAGGTATAGTTTATTTTAGAGCAGGAAAAACATATATAGTCTATTGTTTTTGATGGGGCATTTTTTTTCTGCGCATGTCTATTTATTTGTAAAACTCTATGGGGTGATTTTCAGTCCTTTGAGCCCTATTTTTAAGATGATTATAGAAAAGGGAAAATTGAATGCCCAAGGTCAGTGAACTTGAAGGAGAATGGAGCTAAACCCCTTTTGAGTAAACAATATTTTGTTTATAAGAAGAAAAGAAATGATCCAATAAAAAGTAGTAATGATCAGTCAAATTGGAACTATTGTAACTATAATGGATGCTCATGTTGGGGGATACTCATAATTGTGTTTACAGGTAATGAAGGTTTGCTAATTTTTGGATTACTTCTCTTAAATGTGATTTTTTCTTCAATTTATATTGGTAAACTTATCAAATGTTGAAGAACAATTTGTAAAAAAACCTATGATGAATGCTCATGTTGGGGGAGGTCGATAACTGTGTATCCAAGTAATGAAGGTTTGCTAAGTTTTTTGTTTTTAGTCTATTCTCTTTGATTTGTACCTATAATGGATGCTCATGTTGGGGGATACTCATAATTGTGTATGTAGGTAATGAAGGTTTACTAATTTTTGGATTACTTCTCTTAAATGTGATTTTTTCTTCAATCTATATTGGTAAACTTATCAAATGTTGAATAACAATTTGGTAAAAAACCTATGATGCATGCTCATGTTGGGGCAGACTAATAACTGTGTATCCAAGTAATGAAGGTTTGCTAAGTTTTTATTACTTTGCTTAAATCTTGAAGAACTAAATATATACCAGCAACAGTCCAGAATAGACAAGGAATTTCAGAATGGTGTGAGCAACAGGTATAGTTTATTTTAGAGCAGGAAAAACTTGTATAGTCTATTGTTTTTGATGGGGCATTTTTTTTCTGCACATGTCTATTTATTTGTAAAACTCTATGGGGTGATTTTCAGTCCTTTGAGCCCTATTTTTAAGATGATGATAGAAAAAAGGAAAAATTGAATGCCCAAGGTCAGTGAACTTGAAGGAGAATGGAGCTAAACCCCTTTTGAGTAAACAATATTTTATTTATAAGAAGAAAAGAAATGATCCAATAAGAAGTAATGACAAGGGAAATTGGAACTATTGTACCTATAATGGATGATCATGTTGGGGGATACTCATAATTGTGTATGCCGGTAATGAAGGTTTGCTAATTTTTGGATTACTTCTCTTAAATGTGATTTTTTCTTCAATTTATATTGGTAAATTTATCAAATGTTGAATAACAATTTGTAAAAAAACCTATGATGAATGCTCATGTTGGGGGAGGTCGATAACTGTGTATCCAAGTAATGAAGGTTTGCTAAGTTTTTTGTTTTTAGTCTATTGTTTTTGATGGGGCATTTTTTTTCTGCGCATGTCTATTTATTTCTAAAACTCTATGGGGTGATTTTCAGTCCTTTGAGCCCTATTTTTAAGATCATGATAGAAAAAAGAAAAAATTGAATGCCCAAGTTCAGTGAACTTGAAGGAAAATGGAGCTAAACTTATCAAATGTTGAATAACAATTTGTAAAAAAACCTATTATGAATGCTCATGTTGGGGGAGGTCGATAACTGTGTATCCAAGTAATGAAGGTTTGCTAAGTTTTTATTACTTTGCTTAAATCTTGAAGAACTAAATATATACCAGCAACAGTCCATAATAAACAAGGAATTTCAGCAGGGTGTGAGCAGCAGGTATAGTTTATTTTAGAGCAGGAAAAACATGTATAGTCTATTGTTTTTGATGGGGCATTTTTTTCTGCGCATGTCTATTTATTTGTAAAACTCTATGGGGTGATTTTCAGTCCTTTGAGCCCTATTTTTAAGATGATTATAGAAAAGGAAAAATTGAATGCCCAAGGTCAGTGAACTTGAAGGAGAATGGAGCTAAACCCCTTTTGAGTAAACAATATTTTGTTTATAAGAAGAAAAGAAATGATCCAATAAAAAGTAGTAATGATCAGTCAAATTGGAACTATTGTAACTATAATGGATGCTCATGTTGGGGGATACTCATAATTGTGTTTACAGGTAATGAAGGTTTGCTAATTTTTGGATTACTTCTCTTAAATGTGATTTTTTCTTCAATTTAAATTGGTAAACTTATCAAATGTTGAAGAACAATTTGTAAAAAAACCTATGATGAATGCTCATGTTGGGGGAGGTCGATAACTGTGTATCCAAGTAATGAAGGTTTGCTAAGTTTTTTGTTTTTAGTCTATTGTCTTTGATTTGTACCTATAATGGATGCTCATGTTGGGGGATACTCATAATTGTGTATGTAGGTAATGAAGGTTTACTAATTTTTGGATTACTTCTCTTAAATGTGATTTTTTCTTCAATCTATATTGGTAAACTTATCAAATGTTGAATAACAATTTGGTAAAAAACCTATGATGCATGCTCATGTTGGGGCAGACTAATAACTGTGTATCCAAGTAATGAAGGTTTGCTAAGTTTTTATTACTTTGCTTAAATCTTGAAGAACTAAATATATACCAGCAACAGTCCAGAATAGACAAGGAATTTCAGAATGGTGTGAGCAACAGGTATAGTTTATTTTAAAGCAGGAAAAACTTGTATAGTCTATTGTTTTTGATGGGGCATTTTTTTTTCTGCACATGTCTATTTATTTGTAAAACTCTATGGGGTGATTTTCAGTCCTTTGAGCCCTATTTTTAAGATGATGATAGAAAAAAGGAAAAATTGAATGCCCAAGGTCAGTGAACTTGAAGGAGAATGGAGCTAAACCCCTTTTGAGTAAACAATATTTTATTTATAAGAAGAAAAGAAATGATCCAATAAGAAGTAGTAATGACAAGGGAAATTGGAACTATTGTACCTATAATGGATGATCATGTTGGGGGATACTCATAATTGTGTATGCCGGTAATGAAGGTTTGCTAATTTTTCGATTACTTCTCTTAAATGTGATTTTTTCTTCAATTTATATTGGTAAATTTATCAAATGTTGAATAACAATTTGTAAAAAAACCTATGATGAATGCTCATGTTGGGGGAGGTCGATAACTGTGTATCCAAGTAATGAAGGTTTGCTAAGTTTTTTGTTTTTAGTCTATTGTCTTTGATGGGGCTTTTTTTTTTGCACATGTCTATTTATTTGTAAAACTCTATGGGGTGATTTTCAGTCCTTTGAGCCCTATTTTTAAGATGATGATAGAAAAAAAGGAAAAATTGAATGCCCAAGTTCAATGAACTTGAAGGAAAATGGAGCTAAACCCCTTTTGAGTAAACAATATTTTGTTTATAAGAAGAGAAGAAATGATCCAATAAGAAGTATTAATGATCAGTCAAATTGGAACTATTGTACTTATAATGGATACTCATGTTGGGGGATACTCATAATTGTGTATGCAGGTAATGAAGGTTTGCTAATTTTTGGATTACTTCTCTTAAATGTGATTTTTTCTTCAATCTATATTGGTAAACTTATCAAATGTTGAATAACAATTTGGTAAAAAACCTATGATGCATGCTCATGTTGGGGCAGACCGATAACTGTGTATCCAAGTAATGAAGGTTTCCTAAGTTTTTATTACTTTGCTTAAATCTTGAAGAACTAAAAATATACCAGCAAAAGTCCAAAATAGACAAGGAATTTCAGCAGGGTGTGAGCAACAGGTATAGTTTATTTTAGAGCAGGAAAAACCTGAATTCTAAGAAAATGATAGAATCATTTACTGAAAAAGAACTAGATTGGAAGAATCTATATTGGTAAACTTAGAGAACTGAATATATACCAGTCACAGCAAAGGAGCAATTTATTTAGTAAGTCTAAAATTTCACAGTATTTTAGAAGAGAGGACGTGGTTTTGAAGCAAAAATCAGTAAAGGAGCAGATGCAATAGCAGATATAGGTTATTCCATAACAGAGATGAACACAATTGTGAGAAAATAAAAGAATTATTTTTTGAAATGGACAAGTTGTTTGGGAGACAAAACATGTTGCAGCAGAAAGCATAACGGGAACAGACAGAGCAACTAATTTTAACAGGGAGTGAACAAGAAGTATAGGTTACTTCAGAGCAGGGAAAAACACAATTGTGAGTAAGGGTGAATAGCAGGTATAGGTTATTTGAGAACAGGGATGAACAAGGAATTTGAAGAGGGAGTGAACAGGAAGTATAGGGTTACTTTAGAGCAAGGAAAAATACAATTGTTAGTAAAGAAAAGAGTTATTTCCTGGAGCGGACAATTTATCTAGGAGACAATATCTATTGCAATAGAAAACATTTGAAACCAGTAAATAAATGACATGCATGATTAAATTATGACTTTAAACGTTGAATATACAAGTAAAACAAGTAAATAAACCACAGTCCAGACACCAAACAAAAAATATGAGTTATTATAACAACAAATATAACTTTGGTTCAGAAAAGAACATTGATTTTCAGTAGAAAACAAGAAGCTTTATCTCCTGAAGAGCTTGGTTGAGATGAAGAAAAAACTGAGACACAATAACAATAGAAAACAAGAACACAATTCTGACAAAATTAACGAAATAATTTCTGGAATGGATAACTTCTTCAGGAGACAAAACCTGTCACAGCAAAAAGAAGAATAGGAACATAGACAAAGAAAAACACAATTGTGAAAAGGGAAAAACACCTCAGAGTAGGGAAAATTACTTTAGAGGTGCAAGTTACTTCAAAGATAATTCTGACAACGCAAGGCTATTCCCAGTACGAGCTACTGCATCTGGGCTAAAACCAATTGCTTTACAAAGTTGTTGACGACCTGGTTAATCAAAAGGAAGAAATTGCATGGTCTTAGAAAGCATACAATAAAGCATATATAGACAAAAATATACATTAGACAATAAAAGATACATTAGGAATAAGAGACAAAACCTGTTGCAGCAAAAAAGCAGAATAGGAACATAGACAAATTAAAACACAATTGATTTTCAGTAGAAAACAAGAAGCTTTATCTCCTGAAGAGCTTGGTTGAGATGAAGAAAAAACTGAGACACAATAACAATAGCAAACAAGAACACAATTCTGACAAAATTAAAGAAATAATTTCTGGAATGGATAACTTCTTTAGGAGACAAAACTTGTTGCAGCAAAAAGTAGAATAGGAACATAGACAAATAAAAACACAATTGTGAAAAGGGAAAAACCCTCAGAGTAGGGAAAATTACTTTAAAGGTGCAAGTTACTTCAAAGACAATTCTGACAACGCAAGGCTATTCCCAGTACGAGCTACTGCATCTGGGCTAAAACCAATTGCTTTACAAAGTTGTTGACGACCTGGTTAATCAAAAGGAAGAAATTGCATGGTCTTAGAAAGCATACAATAAAGCATATATAGACAAAAATATACATTAGACAATAAAAAATACATTAAGAATACGAGACATAACCTGTTGCAGCAAAAAAGCAGAATAGGAACATAGACAAATTAAAACATAATTGTGAAAAGGGAAAAACATCTTAGACCAGAGAAAATAAGTTCAGAGGAGGGAAAAACACAATTGTGAGTAAAAAAGAATTTTTTTTCTTCTGGAACGGGCATTTTATCTAGGAGAAAATATCTATTGTAGCACAAATGTCAGTGAAGCATCGTTTCATCTTAAAGCAGTAAATAAATAAGATGTATGATTAAATTATAACTTTAAAGGTTGAACATACAAGTAAAACGAGTAAATAAATCGTAGTTGAGACACTAAACAAGAATATGAGTTATTATAACAACAAATATAACTTTGGTTTCAGTAAAGAACCTTGATTTTCAATAGAAAACAAGAAACTTGATCTCTTGAAGAGGGTCATTGAGCTGAAGAAAAAACTGAGACACAATAACAACAGCAAACAAGAATACAATCACATAAGCTTCATCCATCCAAATTTATAAACGATTGTAGCTAAAGGCGGTGCATTGGTGTCTGAGCACATTTAACCATTGTTGCATTGAAATCTGTTCTCGTATCTGTAGAAGATAGAATGTGCAGAAGGTCCAATCCATCAAATTCACAAATACGTCCATAGGCAGAAATGAGTACTATTGAATCAAGATTCATAAATTCGTAATCGAGTAGACCCAAAGAAATAAATTTTGCCGTGGCAAACCCGATGGAAAGTTGTTCCATGTCCAATCCGTAATTGAATGCTCAACTGTAGAAAAAAAAATCTATTTCTCATAATATTTGTTCATGCAGAGTTGCATCAGTTTGTTTTAATCCGTAAATTGTTAAATTAAATGAATTCATAGTCGATATTAATGCCATCGGAGCAACATAGGAGATACTGATAGAATAAATTCAGAGATACATGGTATTTGAATACATGGATCATGATCTGACTGATTTAGCTGAGAGACCAGGAATGCACTTTACTGTTCCTCAGATTAAGGTATGAGATTGATGAAAATATGAATCGCAAGATCATTTTGCAGCGACGAAAATGGAAACCTGACCAATAGAGTAATCACGCTGGTCAGCGGTCGCTGACGAGATCGGAGGAAAACACTATTTGTGGCTGGCTGTGTCATTGGTCGGCGGTCGGTGGTCGCCTTGCAATGGCAAGAAAAACTAAAAGAGAATGTGCGAACCACTTGCACTGGTCGTCGGCGAGCTGCGACACGGTAAAGTTGAAAATAAAGGACCAATAGAGTAGTCACGTTGGTCGGCGGTCGCTGACGAGTTGGAAGGAAAAACTATTTGCGCCTGGCTGTCTTGCTGGTCGGCGGTCGCCATGCAAGGCCTAAAAAAACTAAAACAGAATATGCGAACCGCTTGCAATGGTCACTGGCGGCCTGCGACATGACAAAGTTGAAAACAAAGGACCAATCGAGTAATCATGTTGGTCGGCGGTCGCTGACAAGATGGAAGAACAAAACGATTTGCACCTGACTGTGTCGCGGGTCGGTTGTCTCTGTGCAAGGCAAAAAAAACTAAAAGAGAAATTGCGAACCGCTTGCACTAGTCGCCGGTGAGTTGCGACACGATAAAGTTGAAAATAAAGGGCGAAATTGTTCATTCAACGAGACAGCATCGCGTCGCAGAAGGCAAGTCGCGGAGAAGCATTGCCATCCACACGGCAAAATTACAGTTGCTCCATGAGCGAGGAATCTTGCTGATGTGGAAGTAATGTTTCTCCTTGGTGAACGCCTACGGCGTAATTACTAATTTTTAAAAAATTGAAAATAAAACTAATTATTTTTATTAATATCTAAAAAAGTATCAATGTATGATTACAACAGGCCATTAATAAATGAAAAACTAATTTTGAAATTTAAAACAACTAAAACTAAAAAACCAGCCAGCAATTATAAATTATTAAAAATATTAAAAAAAAATAAAAACTTATTTTTAAAACTTAAAAAAAAAACTAAAACAACTAGTAAGCAATTATTAATTAATTATTAAAAAATATTAATTATTAATTATTAAAAATAAAAATAAAAACTTTAAAAACCATCAAAAAATTTAAAAACTAAAACTTATTTTTTAATATAATATCATCATCAATTATACAAAATAATTTATATAATATCATACATCAATTATAAAAAGATAACATGATCAATTTTACAAAATGTAACATAATTTTATTTATATAAAACATAACATAATTTTATGGGAGGTAACATGATCAATTTTACAAAATGTAACATAATCTTATTTATATAAAACATAACATAATTTTATGGGAGGGACTAGCTCCTTTGAAGCTATTACTTTTGTTTATTTGTATATCAATGACATATTTCAAAATAAATTATTTACTAGCACATCCACTTAACTTGTCGCTGGTGAATATCGATATGCCACAAGTTAAGTGCCATGAATAAGTTATATGTTACTTGTTCTCTCCTTTTCTAGTTAAACTCTGCTAGCTTGTTATCCATGCATAAAGTAAGAGTTATCCATGCATCGTCTACTAGTTATATATATATAATTGTTTATTTTGAATTTGGAGCTGTCATAGAATCAATCTAGACAGTTCACTTGTCTCATCCCCGTGCAATCTAAGAAAAATATAAGTACTAGTCCACCCCGAATTCTAAAATAAAAACACATATTGGTGTAATTAGTAGTTATGTTGATATGTTAATCAGTTGCGTCTAGTTTTTTTGACATATGTTGTAGGGAGGAATCTTCTTACTAATTATCAAACTACTATTCTGGTTGGGTATATGTAGTTTTTGTTTTATAAGAATAGATTATACCTCATGGTTAGTGTTTTGGCTAGTTGGACTTAGTTTTGGGGGCTATTTTGGAGTTGATTATAGCGTGAAAGACTATTAGAGAGAAAGCATTGTGATATCTCTTGATGTGATGCTCATATTTTATTTAATTTAATGAACAACAAAAAAATGATTATTTTCCTTTGAAAAAAAATATTTATTAGTTATTTAATAATTAAAAGTTAAATATTTTATTTCAATACTTATTAAAATAATATATTAATTTTAATTCAGATAAGTTAACTATAAAAAATATATAATTAATTATAAAGATATTAAAATTTTATATTTATTTCAAATTAAAATATATAGATATAGATATAGATATAGATACTTACTTTTTACAAAGGCAATTTTTAATATGAAAGTAAAATTATTGCGTCTATATAGAGAGAGTTGTGGAAAAAAAGAGAGAGAGAAAAAATAATTTCTTACTTTTTCATTAAGAATTGCTTTTGAAAAAGAGTATTGATTAACGTAACTATAAAACCATTTAAAATTTGTAATTTTATTCATGGCATTACTTTTAATTAAAGTTTCAATGTTTTTTTTTTTTGAATAAGATAGAAACATTCTAATACTGAAAAAGGCAAAAAATGTACATAATGTTACAAAAAGGGGTCTATCCATAGCCTAGACCTTGGCAACCGGAAGTTCCACTAAGCCTTGCAGATTCATCGTTTCACTTATAGTCTTCCTTACTAACCACTTTGCCACCATATAAAGATTCCATCCCAGGCATAAAGCCATTACTAACCTTTCCCATTCGAGGCCTGAAGCCATTACAAAACACTCTATTCGAAGAAGGTAACAACAACTGCAACAAACATTTAAACTAGACTTGACACCTTTACAAAACCAGTATATAGTCATTTAGACTAGACGCCAAAAAATGACAAGACACAGAACAAAGACACTAGACAAGGTTGGCCAATGGAGGTACCAAGTCCTCCTGAGTCTCCTCCAAGCAAGTTGCTTCTTCCATACGAGCCCGCATGGATTGAACAGGGTCCATCGAGGGAGGCGATTTGTGAGTTGTGGGAGCCTTGAATGAGGCTTTGGCCAAGTCCATTACTTCCTCCATTTCCATCATGTTACACAACATGTCCTCTCTTACAGTCCTGACCACTTGCACTACTAAGTCCCCAAAACTCTCTTCCAGACATAACCTTGTTGAGGATCTGCCTAAAAATCCAGTATGGGTCGAGGTTAGCATCCATGCCTTGGTCCTCAATTCTTCGACTCACCTCATTGTCTTCCATCTTCTAAATTGACTCATCGATATGGGTGGGAATACCCTCCATGTATTTCCCCCCACCTCCTCTTTCACCATGTTTATGTTTTCTCTTCCTCTACTGCATCTACCAGCATTCACCAGAGCAAGTATTTTTCCACCTTCCACGAGAACAAACTTGCAATACTCGATGTTTTCCATTTTCATTCCCATAGTGTCATCCTCCTTAAATACAAGCCTCGGCCCCCAGCCCCAAGGACCGCCATTTACGAGTGCCATCAAGCTTGCAGGGAAATTCTTAATGGCTCTATGCAGCCCAGAGTCGCCATTCCTTCTATCCATTTTGTTTCCTCCATTAACCCTTGGAGATCTCACGTACTAGGCATACTGACTCCTCCAGTTCATAACAAATTATGACAAAGAACCAGACTGGCTTACCTCTGTGAAGTCTCGTCTACTCAAATGCACCCAACATTTCTTATGCTCTGCCATTTTCATGCTCCCTCCTCGACCGTTCACCATTTAAACTCTATCACTCTTACTTGCCGGAGCTCCACCCTCTGACACGTACCTACATCTTTCTGGCTCCACGCTGCTTATAGCATGCAGGCCCTCAACCATTTGTACACCCGCATCTGGGATAAAGTTTTGAAAGTTTTGATTAATATTATTATTTTGTATTCTTTTATATTGAGAAATTTTATATATAATAAATGATTTAAATCAATAAAATAATTATATAATATTTATTATAATAATAATATAATAATAAATGTTTATGGGGTGTAAATAAATGATGAATATATATTGTTAAGCCATTCTTTATATATAGTTACCCATTTGAACAATGAGTACTAACTTTAAAAAAAAATATAATACAAAATAATAAAATTGTATTATTTTCAATAATAATATATTTTAATAATATATCAATTTAAACTTATATTTTAGTAAAAACAATATTATTTGATTTGTGTAATAGTAAATTGGGAAAATTTAAATTTGTAAAAATAATTGATCTCCAACAAAATGATATATTAATTTTAATAAAAATATAAACATAATATTAAATAAATATTCTTATTATATTAATAAAATTTATTTTTAAATACTAAAAATAAATACAATACATTAATTTAAATAATAAATAATAATAAAAAGTAAAATAATTCACAATAAAAATTATATATACATCGAGTATAATCTCCAATTCAAAACAATTTAAAAAACATAATATAACATCCAAAAGAAGTTGTTTATTAAAAGTTCAATTTCAATTTAACATCCAAAGGAAGTTGTTTATTAAAAGTTCAATCTCAATAGCTTCTTGAATGTGATTTCATTTTCTCCTTCAATTTAATATATTTCATTTATTATTATTATTAGAAGTTTTTTAATTTTTTTTTGTTATTGTTAAAAGTTGTTTATTAAAGTCCAATCTCAATGACTTGTGTTGTTCAATGACTTGTGTTGTTGAATGTGACTTCACTTTCTACTACTATTTAATGATTTTTTTCCCTTATTATTATGATATTGCTTAATTGTACTGATTGATTTCAGGAATAATTTGGTAAGTGTATTAATATCTAGAATTTTTTTGTACGCTATATCATATTAATAAAATATAAAAAAGAATTACAAATATTACCAACCTGAAAGTTGTTCATAGTAGTTTCACATAGTCACCAACTTCTAGAGTTTGAGAGACATATAACAAGTTTTCCCAAAATTGGCCTCTTCTCCGAAGGGGAAAATAGAGCCTACATAACGGCCTACCCAGTGATTTCTATCCAGAACATCGAAAACAGAAAAAACAAGCCAACCCATGCTAGTACCCCCTAATCAGTTCCGCCCCTGGTCGAACCAGGACGTAACACAGACAGAAGCTATCCCAACCCAAAACAGAACCAACCAGCAAAACAAGAAAAGAACCCCATGCTCAAGGAGCCGAATTACTCGATGTAGGCATGAAAGAGCCACCAGGACGCCCGCCATCAACCAGATGCGCCTCCGGAGCCTTGCTACCATCCTCCACCGGCTCGAAATACCCCATTTTCGGAAGGAAGGGGATGCCCCATTGCTTCCCGACCGCATCAATCTTCATATGGATGAGGCGCATGTCCACGTAGAGATCCTTCAAGAACGCCACTGACACATCGTCTACTCTAGCTTTCTCATTGCGCTTCAGCAGTACGCGTCCCATCATGCTCTTCATGACCCAATGCAGAGTCACAGTGCACTTATACAAGCCTTGGCGTCCACGCGAGGAACTGTGGTCTTGAATCCACGGTTCCTGTGCAGCTTTATCCAGGGATAGATCGACACCCTCCACCTCCCTCCATACACCTTGCTCTAACATCTCGACATCCGCTCGAATGGCCGCTAGAATCATCGAGAGATAAGTCTAGGCTACCTGAGTCACACGCAATTGCTCTCGGCTTGCTCGATGACGCCCTCTTCTGTCCATTACTTCCCTATTCCCCTTTGAATCCATGCTTCCACCAGCACCCACACCCATCTCTCTCTCCCTTCCAACCTTACTCCAAGGCTCTTCCCCGCCACCATGGACAATGCAGAACACCACCACCCCACGTCGAATGCAAACAAAACAACACGACCCGGAGGATGTTACCACACCGTCGAAAGTGAAAATGCCAAACACAAAAAAGCTCGGCTGCTTGTCACTCGGGTTATCGGCCTTTCCCCCATTAATTTCTATATTGGACACAGTACCGTCTGGCCAACTGCCCGTACATAGCCTTACCTCCACCTCCCTCAGAATAACTACTCACTTGAACTCACCTAAATCCCGGATCTCCCTCATCATAAATTCACTGCACGCAATTATGCTCCCACCTACCAACATAATAACTCTTAGCATGAGCCACATGTTGGGCCCAACTCGCCATGTATCCTCACCCGCATCCGAGGGTATTAATATCTAGAGTTATAAATATTAAGGTTAAAAATAAAAATAAAATTCATTAAGCACAATAAAATAAATAAAAAATGTAAACAACATGTAAATAAAAATACATTATCTAATATAAAAATATAAATGTAACAGATTAGATATGAATATATATTTGGCAAATTGATTTCAATGATAATTTGGTGAGTGCATTCTTATATAGAATAAGAAGCATGAAGATTAAAAATAAAAATAAAGTTAAAAAATAAAAATGTAAATATGGAAATTTATAAATTAAACACAATATAATAGATATGAGTGTAATTTTGATATAATTGCAAATTATATTTAAATTCACATTAATCTCCAATACCTATCATAATGTCTAGGAGTTAAAAAATTTATTTAAAATAAGTATAATGATTGCAATTTATATATGAACTTATCTATCAATTATTAAAAAAAAAATTAATTTTTTTTTTAATTTTTAAATTATAAAAAAATTATATTTAAAAGATTTAATTCTTTTACAATTTTCTCTTTATAATAAAAATTAAAAAAAAAAACTCACATATATTTGAAGATGTAGTTCAACACATTTGAAGGTTTAGTTAAATCTGTACAAATAAGCAACATAACATTTCTTCATATTTATTTTTTTCAAAACAAAAAGCATATTCTTCATTCATAAAGAGCTGAGAATACATTCCATAGGTGCTGATGCACGATTTTAAAGTAAAAATTGAGTAATAGTGTCTCACTCCAACATTGTTCATAATAGTTACAAAAATTCTAAATATCCAAAAAGAAGTATCAAGATAAACTGTTCCAGATGTTTCCAAATTCACAACCCTGTCCAGAAATCTAGTGTTGACCAGCTGATGTCCTGGATGCCATTGCTTTGTGTAATTGTCTTGCACTTGCCCTCTTCCAAGTGAAGTCCTTCTTTTGAAAGTTCGTCAACTTGTACATTTTGTTCTCTATAGACATGCTTAAATTCCACCTTACTGAAAGAAGATGCGAGGGTTTCAAGATTGCTCCCTAGATTCTGTAAATAATTATTTTTGAAGCTGTTCTCCTGATTCATTTGTTTTATCCACAGCTCCAAGTCCCCGTAATTTTTTATGGATTCCACAAGTTTTTCTTTAGCGATCTATAAGAGTAATCTCAGCGCTAGACCTTCTACCCTGTTATTAGTTCCATCGCCCCCATTAGCAAGGACTAGAATAGTATCCGACTTTGAGAGTCTCAGGTAGCCTCCGAGGCCACACTTACTATTTTCACATGCTCCATCGAAGTACCCCACTGTTTCTCCCTCTCCAATCTTGATCTCTTGGGGAATTCTTGCCTTTCTCTTGCTTTCCTTACCCAGAAAGAATTTATAGGTTGAAATAATCTTGGTTGTTACAAAGAAACTTGGATGATGTATTTCTTCAAAAATAGATAAATTCCTTGCTGTCCAAACATACCAAGCCACTAAGTAGGGTAAACATCTCATAAGTTTCAGAGTGGGCTCTACGTACCAGGATTTTAGGAAGATGTCATATGAGTTACCTTCCCCCAAATACCTCTACTGTAGATTGAAACTCAGACTTGTCCAAACTTGTTGAACAAAGGGGCATAATAAAAAGAGATGTTCCGCAGTTTCCTCAACACTCCTGCACAGGCTACACCTGCCACAACCATGGAGATTTCTTTTAACCATCATATCCCATGTTAAAACTTTTCTTTTCAAGATTAACCAAACAAGGATTTTGCTCTTATGTGTCGCCTGGGTTTTCCACAACTTATGCCACCACCAGGATTTTGTAGGTGAATGATTCCTCCAGATCAACTCATACGCTGCCTTAACCGTGAAGGAACCACCTTCTTCACCACCCTGGGATTGAAAGGTGTTTGGTGAGTGACTCAATTTTATAAAGCCTTTAACCAGCTCCGCAGTCCAAGAAATCCAGCATCCTGTCCAAATAGCGGGAATCTGTAGTTCTGTCACCGACTTCCACTTTTGAAGTGGGCTATTGCTTGCCCCAGCAGCGTCTGCTAACACTGTAATACCCTTCTCTACTAGAAAACAAGAGAAAGCCCGTGGGAACGAAGGCATCCTTTTAACACCCATCAGATTCTCGCTGCCAATAAGTGCCTTCCTACCATCCCCCACAGCCCAAACCAACCGATCTCCAATAACTAGGAATGCTGCCACAATCGCCTTCCAAAATAGAGAACCACCACAGCTGCTTTTACTAGGATTCCTTATCCAATTGATTAACGAAGCATTCCCCAAATATTTCCCTTCCTTTGTAATAAACTGCCAGACCGACTTTGCTGCCAGGGCTGTACCAAAAGTATGGAGGTCTTTTATACCCCACCCGCCTTCCTCCTTTGGTTTAGAGATTGAGTCCCAAGAAGTCTAGTGTATGCCTCTATCTGTATTGCCAAGCCATAAAAATCTGAAGAAAAGCTTTCTGAGTGAGTTAAGGACCCCCCAAGGGACTTTAGCGATGATAATCCAGTAGACTGGAATGGCACTAAGAACACTCTTAATCAACACTATTTTCCCACCTCTAGAGAGGAAACTGTTACACCAGAAATGAATGCGCCTTTCCACCTTAGCTAGAAGCCAAGTCCAATCCCCGTTTCTGTAGCTATTGTGTTTCAGATGAAAACCAAGGTACAGGAAGCCTTCTGTCAGAGGATAGTAATCCATAGGCATAATCTCCAGGAAAGAGTTCAGTTGTATATGATCAATTTCATTTGTATAATAGGCTGATTTCCCGAAGTTTATTAACATCCCATTTGCTGAACTGAACAACCAAAACAGGTCCTTTACCGCTCTAGCTTCTTCAACGGAGTTTTCAAGGAAGAACAAAGCATCATCCACGAATAAAATGTGAGAAACCCTGATTTCTCCAAAGTTGATCCCCAAGATTTGATTGTTGTCCAAAGCCTCCTTTAAAAGATGACTCAACCCATCCATAACAAGCAGGAAAACGTAAGGGGAAAGCGAGCACCCCTAGCGCATCCCTCTAGATGGAATGAAAAAATTGGAAGTTGCCTCGTTGATTAAGACAACATAGTTGACCGTAGTCATGCAAGACCAAACCCAATTAACAAATGGTAGTGCAAACCTGGTTTGGATCAGAACCAGTCTGATATAAAGCCAGCAGGTGCGGTCATACGCCTTGGACAAATCCACTTTCAAAACCTTAGCAAGAATATTCCTTGTCTTTAGAGAGTGAAGGAATTCCTGAGCACATCCGATGGCTTCATGGATGCTGCGATTTGGCAGGAAGCCGAATTGTTCCGTGGTAATATGCCTAGCCAGTATAGGCTTCAACCTTTCTGCTAATATCTTAGAAATCACCTTGGAGAGTGCATTACACAAAGAAATGGGGCAGAAGTCCCCAAAAGACTGTGGAGCATCCGTCTTCGAGATTAAAACTATAAAGGTGGAGTTAATGCTAGGGAGGAACTTACCTGAAACTCTATTTTTTTCAAAAACCCTCAACAGATCTTCACCCAACAAAGCGAAGAATGCAATGAAAAATTATGAAGTCCAGCCGTCCGACCCCAGACTCCTCTCTTTCTTAGACTTATTTAGTGAAGCCTGCAGATCTTCCATGGAAACTGGGGCAAGAAGAGCCTCATTATCCTCCTCTGAAATCCAGCGATCAAACTTTGACGCTGTAGAAATAATTTCCTGTAAGTTGTTTTCAACTGGTTCGCTAAAAATCTCATCAAAGAACTCAACCCCTCCTTTAGCAAGCTTGCTAAAACCACTAATTTTTTCCCCGCTTCCATCATGTAACTCCCAAATTGAATCGACTCTTTTCCTGTGGCTTACCATCTTATGAAAGAAAGCAGTATTTTGATCCCCTAAGGACAACCATACCGCTCTGCTCTTCATTCGTATCTCTGCCTCTTTCTCCCGCAAGATTATGTTTATGTTTTCCTCCAGCTAAGCCAAATCCTTTAACAAATCACCACCCAGTAGCCCTGCTGGTCCCTCATAAATAGTCTTTATACGGGATTCCACCTCCTTTAGTCTAGCATCCTTTGAGTTCCTCATGTTTCTCAACCACACTATCGTAACCTCTTTCAAAAACTTCAGGGTTTTTACAAATTGGACATCACGGGGATCAGAAGAGGTAGTATCAAAGGGCTTCCAATTGTCCCGTATCAATGAAAGAAAAGCTTCATTTTTAAGCCAGAAGGAGTTAAATTTAAAAGGAGACCCAGGCTTAGCCTCCCCTTTTTCCATACAACACATTATCGATAGATGGTCTGAGTCTCCTCCGGTGAGCCTCCAGGATCATGCCCTTTCCACTCTTCAAAGCAGATCACCTGCAAAGAGAAAATGATCCAATCTCTTAGCTATCGCAGCAGACCCTGATCTTTTGTTAAACCAGGTAGGTTTCAACTCTGTAGGTTTTAGGTCTACAATGTCCCGAGACTCCAAGTGGTTCAGAAAAAGACTATAAGGGATCCGAGCGAGCCCCTAATCCCCAAATCTCATCCCTGTGTAGTGTGATGTTTAGGTCCCCAACTGTTATGAAAGGCATATCCAATAAGAAAGACTTCCTGAAGGGTTCATTCCGAAATATCGTTTTCCTCTTGTAGGGACCATAAACATTGAGTAAATTGAAAGCCAACCCTAGAGACTGACAGAAGAACGTAGTTCCTAAACCAGAGTTGAAAGCAAAACTATTCTACAAGCTTAAAGTGTCCTTCCAACCCATAATCAAACCACCTAATAAACCCGAACTGTCTGCCTACACAAATTCCTAGTCTTTCAAGCACTGTTTCAGCCTGCCAACCAGCCCCATTCCACTGCACATTGTTTCCTGTAGTATAATTATATTCGGATCATTCAATTCCAAAACCCTCCCCAACGCCAGCTTTTTAGGGTTGATGGCTAACCCTCTACAATTGAAAGAAAGTATCTTCATGGGGTAACCTTCAGTGAAGGCATATCTCTAAGCACCTTAGTGAGAGGGGAGAGAGAATAACGGAGGCTCAGGTTCTCCCGGAGGACCTTCCTATGACCAACATCAAGCTCCAGAGATGCAATCCCTGAACATAAGCTAGGTTTTCCTGGTCCTGTCCTTCCCTTCGACCTCGGGGCATAAGGATTGGTAAAATCCACTGAAAACCTAGGGCTCACAGGACCAACGAAGGAAGAATTCTTGACCAAAAGTCTGTTCCATATAAAAGACTTACACTTCCTTAGGGAGTTCCCAGGACTTACCAAACCATAACCGGCAAGCGAACTACTAAACACCAGCTTCTTAGCATTCTTTAAATGCTTTAAAGAAGACAAGGGTTTCAGAAAATGTGACTTACCAGGTAGTCGCAGCTTTTCATATGTTACCTCCTTTGTCAAAAGAGCCTCGATCTTAGCCTGCTTAGCGACTCCGTTGAGTTCAGGAGGAGCCCCGGGCAAAATCGAAACATTAGTTAGGTTCGGAGTGTCTAGTACTGCCCCCTTCCCCCCACTCAGAGAAAAAAATTCCTTAATAGGATCAACAAAACCTGTCCCCTGGAGTTATGAGTCCAGTGAATTTTCCAGAGAATCTCCTCCATTTACTTCAGAACCAAGAGTGTAAGATGACCGCTTCCCCCCAGTAACCCCTAATGCCTCCAGCACCTGGCCTGTTACATCCTCTTTGGCCCAAACCTTCTTAGTAAATGGCAGAAAACACTCCTTAATGGAATGGTCGTAGACATGGCACTGACCACATCTGAAAGGCAAATTGATATAGTCCAGTACCTAAAGAATTCTGTAATCACCCATTACAATTTCGATGACATCAGGTAAACCAAGGGAGAGGTCCACTGAAACAAGAACTTTAGCCACCGTCCTCTGAGCGTGAAACTTGTAGGTCTGGACCACTAGCAAAGTCTTTCCTATCCAGTTACCCACCTTTGAAATGAATGTATCATTCCAAAACTCCAGAGGCAGACCAGGAATCTTGACCCACATAGGAGCCTTGCTAATGGTTTCCCGACGGGGGTCGAAACAAGGATTCCAGGGTTTTAGGTTAAGGGTTGTCTTCCCCCGTAGCCAACCCTTTCTCATAATTTTTGCCACGTCCAATTCGTTCTTCAGTTTGAAACCCAACCAGCCCTTCGTCATAATATAGCAGGGATATAATTGAGCACCGGGCCCCAAAACCTCTGAAGCCAGTCCCTCAAAGGATCCTCCACAATGCGGACCCCGTAAAATCTAGTGATACTAACTCCATAATTGCTTCCACTCTGATACCTCGCCTAACCCTTCTTTGTCCCCGGAGGAGTCTTAGCACCGCAAGAAGAAGACAGCTCTGTCACCGGCTCAAGAGAACCCGAGCCCAGAGAAGCTAAACCCTCATCTCCCCTCTCTTTAGTTGGTATAGGGAAAGGACTAACTCTCGAGACATCCATAAACCCTTTCTCGCTTATCAAGAAAAATGGTCTTACGTCATTCTCCACGTAACCCTAGCCCCAAAAAAACCATAAACGGACTAACGTAATCCTTGCTTTAGTCATCCCAGTTGCAGAGAATTTCTACCCTAAAACAGTTTGCACATTTCTTCATATACATAGACGATCGATCAAATTATGATAATTAAAATCAATGATAAGCAAAAACACCCCATTTATGTTTAATTAACAAAAATACACATGCTGGATCATGTTGACTCTGATAGCATGTATTATAAAAACAAATCTAAATAGTTCATAGGACTTGCAAATTTTGAAAATGATAAACCAAATTTATTGGAACAGATCCAAAGCCCCCTTAAATGTTGCTGATACAGGTATTTATTGAATTTTATTGGATGCTCTCAAAGATCACTGATTCATTCTAATGATATAAATAAAAATATTAAAAACATATTGAATGTGCAACTTAAAATCAGAAACAGAGCTCAGATACATTCACAAGGACAAATAATATATATAAAACATATATCCAGAGCTAGATATTCCATCCCAGGACAAATAATATATTTAATTTATGCTATGGAATCCATACACAGTTGGAAGTAAAAAAGATTAAAAACTAAAATGATATGATCCAGCCATGCCGAGGCGAGGCTGATCTTGCAACCCAAACTGGAAACATAGTTGGCCATCAACCTATATGAACTGACTGTTTCAAAACGAATAGGTAACCCTAACGATATTGTAAATTATTATTCATCGACTATTGTCAGTCTTGCTATTCAGATCGGGGGTGGAGAGTCACCCACAGTCCATTCTTGATGAAGAGACTGAGTCCCAGCTTTGGCGCAGCAACAGCATCCTGATCCACCAGTTTGAGACGATATCGATAAAGAAGAGAAGCCGCCACCCACTTCATCTGCAAATAAGCGAAATCTTTCCCTAGACATAATCTGGGTCCTGCATTAAAAACTGGGAATTTATAACAATCTTCCGATGCAAACACTCCATCCTTGAGCCATCTCTCGGGCTTAAACTCTCTGCAATCTTTTCCCCATATCTTCTCCATTCTTCCCACGGAATAAATGGCCTGGAGGACGATTGCTCCCTTCTTCAAAAGTCTCCCGCCAGGCAATACCAGCTCGTCTTCGACCAACTCTTTCACGTTCAGTGGAACGGGCGGGTACAGCCTTAGGGTTTCCGACAGCGCCGCGTGCAAATAGTGCATCTCTTTGATCTCTTCCGGGAAGAAACCCTTCTGGCCACCGGGATTATCATCCTCCGATCGTGATCGATCCAAGATCCGCCGGATTTCTAACAAAATCTTCTCTTCTACGTCTGGGTGTTTGATAAGAAGCCAAAAGAACCAGGAGAGCGCAGCAGAAGTAGTATCCCGCCCTGCCAGGACGAAATTTATACACATATCTCGGAGATCTTTATCCGACAAAACAGCATTCCCCTTATCGTAGAAACGCATTTGCATCAGCATAGACAACATATCAACCCGCTGATGACTGGTGCCATTGCTGATCAGTTCCTCCCGTCGATGTAGAATTATTTGCTGAACAAATTTGTCAATAGTTCGTACAGACGCCTGTAGCTTTCCTTCAACTCCGATACCCAAAAACCTCATAGTCTTCCATACAAGACAAGGCATAATGAATCGATAGGCTGTGGCTTCAGTAGCTTCGTGAAATGCTCTCTCAACCTCAAAATCCCCCAAGCCAGGACTGAGGCAACCCACATCGACTCCAAAAACAACGCTGCAAATACCGTCAAACGCCAAACGAACCATAACATCTTGAATATCCAGAGCCGAAGCGCTTTGACATGCATCTTCCATTACAGACACGAGCCTCAAGTTCGCCAATTCATTCATTGTATCAATCAACTTCTTTTTGAAGGGCAGGGAGTGGAAAATCGAACTTGTCGTTTTTCTTATTGATAGCCATTCTTCACCCTCTGCAGTGAGGATTCCATTGCCCATAAGGTCGAAGAAGACGGATCTCAAATAGGCGCCCTTTGGGAAACTGCGAAACTTGGTTTTGGCAATGTATTCAATATGTTTAGGATCTGTGGTGATAAATGAAAACATGTTACCGATCCAACGACTCTGCAATCTCACGCTTCCGCCAGAACGTTGAAGCATCTGCGTAACCCAGTCGTAAACATCGTTGGTATTAAGAAAGAAAGAAGCAAGTGTTCGCCAGATGAGCGGCCCCCTCATCTTCCCGGCGAACACAAGATATTGCCACAATATGAAACTTAAAATGAACAACCCCACAACGCATGCTGCCATCTGACTGGGAAACATCATCAACAAGCTCTCCATCTCCATTTTGCTCTGCTTGTTCACATGCCATCACTGAATATGTGCATTTATACTTCCATCTCGATTTCTTTCAACCTAAACACATCCACCGTACAGGCTCACCTGAAATATTTTGTTAAAAAGGCAAACACACACTACCTACTATTAGATAGAAATTTTAAGGGTTTATCCACTGGTTCAAGATTTCGAAATGGAATTTAAAGGGTTTATCCACGGGTCCAAGATTTCTAAATGGAAAACACATCCACCGTACACTCTCACCTGAATTTTTCTGTAAAAAAGGCAAAACACACACTACCTACTATTAGATAGAACTTTTAAGGGTTTATCCACTGGTTCAAGATTTCGAAATGGAATTTTTAAGATGAATTTGATATGAAATGGACCGAGTCTGGTGAGTGGTTTTATTCATATCATCTGGGTATCATCAATGGTGTGTGATAACTGGCACTCAAATCACCTCTGAAACTTTTGGTGAGGCAAAGTTCCGTCTTTTCTAGTTATTTTTTTGAAATTTTGACAATTAAAGTGGTCTTAAAATGGTCCAAAACCTCTAAAGATACAATTTCATGACATAATTCTGCAATAAATGAGATAAAACTACGATTCTGCTGGTTTTATAACCAACAAATCACCAAAAAACCGAAGCGATTTAGAAGTCCGGAACATGGTCTTATTAGAAGTCCTTGGCCATCATAAATTATATGTCCTTCTCTCGAAGACGTCGTGTTTTGGTAGGATCTGGCGTTAATGTTGAATTGAATGCACTAGGAAAAACTGGCTCGAATACCACAGCAAAGACTCCAATATCACAGGCTGCAGCAGCTATGTATCCTTTCGCTCTGACAATTATCCTCCAGAGACAAATATATTTACTAGTAATATACTGCGATCTGCTTCGTAGCATTAAAGTTTCAGTGAAAACTTGATGTAGCATTAAAGTTTCATTGAAAACTTGATGTAGCATTAATTGCGAAAGACTTAGGATTTGATATTTTATTTTATTTTTATTATTATTTAGTTTTATGACTACATAATATTTAAGCTTTAAATATGTACTTTTAGATAGTGTATTTATTGTTGTAGTGAGGATATTAACAGATTCAGTGATCCATATCCTGGCAAAAGTAGCAATAAAACAGATATTGAACTTTAAATACTCGCATAAGTTAATTAAAGTATAAAACTATAAGTTATTTTAAGTTATTTATAGCGAGATATAATCAATTTGTTGAACTATGTCAGGCCAAAAGCAATAAAAGCATATATTAGCCAATAAATTTTTAATCAATTTGTTGCACTGTGTTAGCCAATAAATTACTGGAGTATAGCAAAGTTATATGAGATGTATGGTTGATAATAAATGAAATGAAATAAATTTTAGTGATAAATTAAAATTTGTTATGATAATAAAGACTTATATATATAATAAAATAAATTATTATAAAGTAGAGTTTTATTTGGATTAAAAAAAGTTTCATTCTTCATAAACTTTTATAAACTGTCAATTTAAACTTTTCTTTTTAAATTAACCTATATGTTGTTGGAATTACATAACTTGGATATCCAAGTGATGAGAAATGGACGCAGTCTGCGGGTAGGCGTCCATTCTCTATATCAGATTGTAGACATCAGTAACTCCACAAGATCAGTTCAACTTTGGTTAAACGCTGAGACTGATTGGATTCAATTCACTAATCAGCTATCAATCAACCATATCTTCTTAATGCCCATTGAGGATCAGTTGGTCTGGTCATACGATGATCATGGAATCTATACTCCAAAGAAAGGATACGACTATTTAATGGGAGTGGAAAGCATCAACCAAACTTGGTCTTGGTGGTGGAGGTCAATTTGGAAATTCAAATGTCGTCGAAGTCTAAATTATTAATGTGTTTTTTCTTAAAAGAAAAAGTTGTGACATGGGATCACATGGGATCATCTCCAAAGAAGTTGGGAGGGACCTGGCAGGTGTGTCTTATGTTTAGAAGTTGAACTCTAAACTAATAAGCATTTGGCAGTTGAATGCAAGTTCACAATTCAAGTATGGCAGGAAGTTGAGGTTCTCCTGAAGTTTAGATTCAACTGGTATGGTAACTCGGTGCAGAAATGCTCGAAGAACTGGACACTAAAGCCAAACTACAAGGAATATAAAATCTTGTCCCTAATCATCTTATGGCAGATTTGGAGAGCAAAAACCTTTCGATTTTTTAAGACAAATAAAAAATCAAAATAAAAAGGTGCAGATAGAAGAGTTCAATCAAGATATGCCTTGGGCATACTTTGGCGGGGCAGCTCAAGCTAATCCTATCAAAACCGGAGGTGGAGGGTGATCCATGTAAACAAAGAGTTAAAACTGAGCTTCAAAGCAGGGACAGGTGAAGGAAGTAACAACTACGTTGAACTTTGGGGATGTCAAAATTGTGATAGATTAGGTAAATGACAAAATTTAATGCCGCAACATTTATCTAAATCCTTTGCTCGAAGAGATCCGTAGAATAAATCTCTCCTTGGAAGTAACATCTTTCTTTCACATCTATAGAGAAAGAAATTCAGAAATAGACTTACTCTCCAAGGCAGGTCTAGAGCTTAGAGATGGTGAAATTCAAGTTTTCAAAGAAAAGAAAAGTAAAGCTACAGAAACTCAATTCTCCTTTCTACTCAATTCTACTCAATTTTCCTTTCTATGGGAATGGGGATCATTGATAGCTTCCCTTTTCCTAAGGGAATGGACTGGTCTTATACTTTTTGAAGTTTGTAAGAAAGATCCAAGAACTCTTTTATGAAGAATGTAAGTATTAATAATATGTTGTGAATTGTTGACCTAATAACAGACTAAGTTTGCTTTTTTCTTGAGACTATTAAGAGATTTAAGTTTGCTTTTTTTCTGAGACTATTAAGAGATTTTGAAGAATGTATAAGTCATATATGTGAAGACCTATTTTTAGACTAGTGATGCTCTATTTTTGAGTTTGTCAAGAGATTTTGAAAAATGTAATTCTTATTTTCTATAAATAAAATTAATATAATTTAAATATTAAAAAATGACAATTTTAACCATAGTAGCATAATTTGGTTGTATAAACAATTTGAAATTTGTCAAATATTTAATGTGTAATAAGGAAAACAATTTAAAAAAACAAATTTTAAATATTTAAACACTATGCTAGAAGAGTCCAGGGATGGAGAAATTGTTGAAATTGCAATTTTGCTTGTTAAGATTGCAATTTTGATTGCAATAATAGATTTGGCATCCTTCTAGCAGCTAAAACTATTATTTAAACAATTTTAACAAGATTTTGACTAGAAAACTTATCATCTAAAATTTAGCTCACACCAAAACATCTCCTAGGTTTAGATAATCAGCTTTATTATGAGATTTATTAGCAAACCTTCTGAAATTTGTTTCTAAAGTTATCATTTCTCATATATATTAAAATTATTTCATTTCTTATTCTTTAATAATTTAGCAAACCTTCTGAAATTTGTTTATAAAGTTATGTCATTTTTCATATATATTGAAATTATTTCATTTCATTAATAATCAAGAGGAGTTTATACTAAGGGTTTTTCTAATTATTAATAAAGTTTTTTTATTATAAAAAAATTAGGATTAATTAGACAAATTTTCTGATATACCAGTAATAACCAGTATTAAAATTTTAATTTTTACATTTTTTCAGAAAAAACAATTTATCAATTTAATTAAAATAAAATGTAGTTTAAATTCATATTTATTATCTAGTAAATATTTTTTATTATTAAATTAAATGTAGTTTTATTTAATATTTGCATCTGATTCAATTATAAGTTTTTTCAATTTAATAGTTTTTATATTCTTGAACCACAAACTAATAGTATGAGAACGTCATACAAATAGTGAAACTTTCTTCAAAAATTTTAAACGAGTAAATCTGAAAATCAAATCTCAACACTGCCACCCATTTACATCTACCCTGCCAAATTTGTAAAACTTAATTAGAAGTTGTCATTTCTGCAACTGAAGTTTACGGACATTTACACACTCATTAATAGTGACCCCACGATATTCTTCAGGTGTCTCAAAAACGATGATGCAAACTCCCAAAAACTTGCCCTAACCATTCATTAATAAGCGATACTGTGTTCTGCCCTTTCCTGCAAACTAGACACTTCGAGTGCAATATGCAGGAAAGTATCGGCTGTGGAGCACCAGTACTGTGTATACAGGTGGTATTGTTGCATCACCTGCATAGAAATAGAAATATGCAGCCCAAGTCGAGAGAAATAATGGCGGTGTCTAAGTATCTGGCTGCATAGCAATGAATCTTCTGCAGTTGGGTTTGGGTTGTGCATCTTGAATTAAATTCAATCATGTACAATCCACGCTATAAAGCATCTTATGCTCTGTTCTATATTGCAATTCGGTGTTTAATTTTTTTAACAAAATTTAACTTTAAATCCAATAGTGCACAATCCACAAAATTTAACACAAAACATTCAATACTATGCAGCATGATACTTCATGCTTAGCTTTTGTTAACAAGCTAAAGTTAATATAGCTTCTTCCCTAGGGATTTAATCAGCTTGGGGCGATGCTTGCTATTGAGCTGTTTGTTAACCGGAGATTCTTTTTTCAATTGGCTCATTCAATAATTACAATTATATCAATTATATAAATAGGTGTTTGTATTTTAAAATTTGAGGTTGATAAGTATATAATTTTTTTATTTAATGTCAGTAAGTAGTTGATGTATAGATAACTTATAAGTGATGGGTATTTAGCCGAAAAAAAACTCATAAGTAATACATGAATAACTCTTAGGTATTAAATAGATAATGAAAAGTTCACCAGATTATATGGTATCCATGCTTACTTAACATCACCCAATCACCTATGGAAACCGCAGTGGTAGAGAACTCGGTACTATCAAACGCTCGACCCAGTCTGGTTGAGGCACGGGCAACTGAGGATCATATTATTTGGTACAACATGCAGGAGCTTCCAGATGCACCGGCTTATGAAAATTCAAGATGCACTTATTCACAGCATGTCTCTATGGCTGTACGTATAATATTCTACTCCTCAATCGACATAATCTGCGTGTTTAGTACTTACGTTTTGGTATCTCTGCTTTCTTGGTTGATGGAAATTTGTCTCTCGAATAACTATAACATTCGAGCTTTTAATCCAGCAAGCAGTTTTGGGAATGAATGCCCATCAAGGGTACAATTTCCAATGCTAAG
Source organism: Larix kaempferi (assembly GCA_027924585.1). Taxonomy (NCBI): domain Eukaryota; kingdom Viridiplantae; phylum Streptophyta; class Pinopsida; order Pinales; family Pinaceae; genus Larix; species Larix kaempferi. Next base: position 33,231,120 of record BSBM01000738.1, read on the forward strand.
AATTTGTTTTTAGTTGTTTTAATTATTTTTCTTGAGTAAGTTATAAGATCAAATTTGAAAAAAATTGGTATATGGGTGAAAACGCAAAGGTGGGAAACAATTCCGTGACAATTTGTTTTTTTTTTCTTTCTAATTTCGGTTTTCTCGCTCGAGACAAAAGTCAACAAATTTTCTCGAGCGAGAGTTTTACTATTTTTCGGCGAGAAATTAACCACGGTTATAGTTTTTCCATAGTTAGAGAATTGTTCGCTCGAGAGTTTTTAATTTCTCGTTCGAGAGTATAACCATTTTTTTTTGTCAAACTCTCCGATAGATTTCTCGGTCGAGAGTTTTGATTCATTTTCATGTTTAACTATATAAACGCAATAATATTTCCCCGCCACACGCATTGTCATTTTCAACGCTGTTGCTGTTGTTGTTTGTTTTCGCTCAAACCGACACTGTGTTGAAACATCGAAGGGAAGGAAGAGCAGGTGCACTGCAACTCTGTTTGTTGAAACACCTTCAGGGAAGACCACCCACTGCAACGAAGTGAACGGCCACGAGAAGAGGACCGCCACCGCCAGTTCGATCCAGACGACCATACCATCAGACGACAACACACGGGCATGTTTCTTTCTTTCCACGGGCATCTCTCTAAAACCCAACCGAATTCAATTTCAAATTTGGCTACCATTCCTTGGAACTAATCTTCGATCAATTCGCCCTTAGGGTTAGGGTTAGAGGCCGAATTCCTCTTTTGATTGGACCAACGGTATATTTGGACCCTCTTCCAACTAGAAGCACATTTAAATGCTCTCCTGTACTAGACATCCTAGCAAGCACATTTACGTAATCCTTCTTTGGACCCTAGTTTTCCGCTGCACCGGTTTTATCTCTTCGAACTATTAGCTAAAGCTATTTTTACTCTCGTCCAGGCCATGGTGGCATGGTGGCATGGGAAGTATCCTTTGCGGTTCAAATTATTTGCTTATTTGATCATTTATTTGCTATATCCGGCACATTACAATCCTATGAAGATCATCTAATTGCTAAACGAAGCTTCTCATGTCATTTTTAATCTCCACAAGTTATGGCTAATGCAACACCCTACAACCTTTTCCTTGGCCATTTCCATCTTAGAATCACCAAAGGTATTTAAATTCCAACCTAAACCCTTTGAGATGGCATAAACAAAGTAATAATCACTATTATATACTAAAGGAATCCGCTTTAGACTATGCAATTCATCAACAAGAGAGATCGCAATGACAAATAATATATCATTATTTATAGGAAATTGATTAACCTTCAATGCAAAAGACACCAAAAACCTTAGTCTTCAAGCCTATGATCCTATATCGCACCATAAATACGACCAAACTTACATAGAGATCACCATGCTAGGCACTCAGGACTAGTTTAATATCCCACCCACAGTTCTGAGCTCACACATGAAGGAGTTAAAACTCACATGATGGAGGGGGGAGTACTATGACAATTTTTGGAGTAAATAACCATGTCTTGATCCAATGCACTTGTCATTCGTCTATAATGTTGTGTGCCTTGCCATGCATTGTTTGATTATTCATTAACTATGGTATTAATATAAATTTGGGGTCACCCCCATTTCTTACTAGCATACATTTGCCAAGATTAATAGTGATGTTTTCCATTTTTTCTCCTAGTGAGTTACATGAACGTCGAAAATGAATAATGTCTATCATTTCAAAGTGGGTGAAGAAACCTTGTATTCTTTATAACATTCTAAACATAATTGGTTTTTTCATGAGGTTGTCCTTATCATCTTGTTCTATTATTACAATTGAGTTTCCCACCACTTTGACTTATATGTTTGATTGTTCGTCATTATACCAAGTCCTCATACTAAAGTTTCTTCTTACTTTCCTTCAAATCCTGAGATCACCTTCATGCACCTACCATCCTTGTTAGTTATCAAAATTTAATCCAATTCTAATATAAATATAAAAATAAAAATATTTAAAAAACTATTATTTATATTACCAACCACATCTTACTAGTGTTCGACTTCTTTGCACTCCATCAACACTCTTCTTCAGTTAACTCAAGTTTTCCATTCACTTTCTCCTTGAATATTGACCACAATTCATCATTTTTAAGATGTTTTTAGTTAGAAAACCCCGGCTATCATCTCCTTTAATGCCTTGTTCATTCCGCTCTGTTGTATCAATTTTTACTACAATCCCCTACATTTTTTACAACTCCACTCCCTGCAACCATATATCATATTATCCAAGGTCGGCCAATATTTTTAGCTGGGGACAGAGTGATGTTCACATCAAAAGTGAGATAAGTATAATGGGTTAATGCAAATGGATTAATGTAGATGTGAATGATGACAAATTAATAAGGGAGCTAAAGACAGGAGTCAAATGAGGGAAGATAATGCACATGTTTATATTTCTTATTTTCCTTGCACTATATAGGTATTTTATTTTGACCAGAAAGGACTCTTAGCTCACCAAGTACTAATCTTTTAAAATGTTAATTCTCTTGATTGTCAATCATCAAAGAATGACATAGAATCAACTTCCCAAAGTATTTCCCACAGTGAAATATATTATGGCCATATTAGCTCACTCTCACGTCAAACCATAGAAAAATATCATTCATATTGAAGGTTGGATTGAGGTGGAGAGAAACATAGATAGTACCATGTTTCTAATGGTCCAATAGAAATGAGTAAGCCTTAGAAAGCTTCAACATCAAAAGGACATAACTTCCCAAGCTACCCAAAACACCAAGAAATGAATGTCTCGTACATCCTTTTCAATTAATATTTTGAAGGGTTTATTAAAAATATAAGCACATTGGATGCACAATTTAATATTGTATCCAATGATTATCCACATGAATAATTTTTAGTAAACCTATAGGGAGATAAATTGAAAATACATGAAAATGTATGTTTCTAATCTCCCTCTAAATTTTTAATTTAAAATTTATGTAACAGAATTTAATGCATAACCAAGAGATGAGGTAGATAAGAAAGTTTTTTTTTCAAGGAGGTGGTAATGAAAGATATCATTACAATAGTTAAGCACAATAAAACATAATTCAACAAACATAGAATTGCAAGAAACTGAAATATTTTGATACACAACAATTACCGCATATGCAAACATTATTGATATTGTTAGATTGACCCATAAGGTCATTTTATACATCATGAAGATGTAATTAACTCCCTTGAAGTGAGGAAGGTGACATCCATAGAGATTGATGATGGTGCATAACAAACTCATTTTTTTTTATTTTTAGTGCACCATCCAATTGCTTTGGTATAACTACTCAACTAGTTTAATTGATGAGTAGTCCCACGCAGATGATAATGTTCACAAGTGCCTTGGGTGAGACTTTACCTTTCTTAGGAATATATTGAAAACACTAATACTCGTGGACATTATTGATGGCCCACACATTGAATCTTAGGGTCTAGTGTTTAGTTCCAACACTAAACTAAGGTAAGGGAACTCAAAGGAAGGTGGTCCAACACGACCAAGGGATGGTAGAGAGATATCTATGTCATGGAGCACACATGGATACGACACATAATTGGGCCACACCATGACATTCCTTATGGGTAGGCATATGTGAGTACTAATGAACCAAATTTATATGCTACAAGTGGTATAAATCTAAAGTACATTCTCATAAAAAATTGAATGCATATTTGGTTAGCAACTAGTTGTAATATCATAATATAGTGTCCATGACACCTACAAAGAGACTAGATTTCATGGGACAACAACAAAAGCAAATGAATCATGTACACAACATTTTGTATTTCATTAAAGAGTCAACTAAACATTTATACAATTGGTTGTAATATTTCAAGCATTGGATTTTTGCACCCCACCCCCTAACCAAGAAAACCTTTGATCCATAATAACAAACAAAATATCTTTCTATCGGAATCCTAGGTTACCATTGGAGACCCCACTTCATTGCCTATATGAGACACTTACCGTTACACCTTTCTCTAGCCTCATTTTTCCCACTTTTTTTCCACCATCACCCTCTATGCGATTCTAGGGGGCAATGGTCAGTCTATGCAATATAACACTTTTGATTATAGAAGATTTCTAAGAGATTAGTTGTTTGAAAGTCATTTCCAGATTTCCTTTTCTTGCATTTTGTAGTTTGCTTTAGTAGCTTAGTCAACCTCTACCAGAATAAGACATCAAGATCTAACATGGGAGATATGATCTTGTGGTCCAATTCTAAGCTAATCTTGTGGTGTTAGTTTACCTCGTTGTTTGATTTGGTATTATTACATTTTGAAGTGTGCTTGCTAGCATTAATTTAGGCTAGAATAGTTTCTAATGTTGCATTTCATGTGCCTACATATCTAAGTTTATGATTATCCTGGTTGATTTCTCATTGTGTCTTAACAAGGACACATGGATCGTCCAGAGACATCTACCATCAGTGCTAGACGAAGACATGTGATGCAAAACACCAAGAAATGAATGTCTCGTACATCCTTTTCAATTAATATTTTGAAGGGTTTATAAAAAATATAAGCACATTGGATGCACAATTTAATATTGTATCCAATGATTATCCACATGAATAATTTTTAGTAAAACTATAGGGAGATAAATTGAAAATACATGAAAATGTATGTTTCTAATCTCCCTCTAAATTTTTAATTTAAAATTTATGTAACAGAATTTAATGCATAACCAAGAGATGAGGTAGATAAGAGAGTTTTTTTTTCAAGGAGGTGGTAACGAAAGATATCATTACAATAGTTAAGCACAATAAAACATAATTCAACAAACATAGAATTGCAAGAAACTGAAATATTTTGACACACAACAATTACCGCATATGCAAACATTATTGAAATTGTTAGATTGACCCATAAGGTCATTTTATACATCATGAAGATGTAATTAACTCCCTTGAAGTGAGGAAGGTGACATCCATAGAGATTGATGATGGTGCATAACAAACTCATTTTTTATTTTTAGTGCACCATCCAATTGCTTTGGTATAACTACTCAACTAGTTTAATTGATGAGTAGTCCCACACAGATGATAATGTTCACAAGTGCCTTGGGTGAGACTTTACCTTTCTTAGGAATATATTGAAAACACTAATACTCGTGGACATTATTGATGGCCCACACACTGAATCTTAGGGTCTAGTGTTTAGTTCCAACACTAAACTAAGGTAAGGGAACTCAAAGGAAGGTGGTCCAACACGACCAAGGGATGGTAGAGAGATATTTATTTCATGGAGCACACATGGATACGACACATAATTGGGCCACACCATGACATTCCTTATGGGTAGGCATATGTGAGTACTAATGAACCAAATTTATATGCTACAAGTGGTATAAATCTAAAGTACATTCTCATAAAAAATTGAATGCATATTTGGTTAGCAACTAGTTGTAATATCATAATATAGTGTCCATGACACCTACAAAGAGACTAGATTTCATGGGACAACAACAAAAGCAAATGAATCACGTACAAAACATTTTGTATTTCATTAAAGAGTCAACTAAACATTTATACAATTGGTTGTAATATTTCAAGCATTGGATTTTTGCACCCCACCCCCTAACCAAGAAAACCTTTGATCCATAATAACAAACAAAATATCTTTCTATCGGAATCCTAGGTTACCATTGGAGACCCCACTTCATTGCCTATATGAGAAACTTACCGTTACACCTTTCTCTAGCCTCATTTTTCCCACTTTTTTTCCACCATCACCCTCTATGCGATTCTAGGGGGGCGATGGTCAGTCTATGCAATATAACACTTTTGATTATAGAATATTTCTAAGAGATTAGTTGTTTGAAAGTCATTTCCAGATTTCCTTTTCTTGCATTTTGTAGTTTGATTTAGTAGCTTAGTCAACCTCTACCAGAATAAGACATCAAAGATCAAGATCTAACAGGGGAGATATGATCTTGTGGTCCAATTCTAAGCTAATCTTGTGGTGTTAGTTTACCTCGTTGTTTGATTTGGTATTATTACATTTTGAAATGTGCTTGCTAGCATTAATTTAGCCTAGAATAGGTTCTAATGTTGCATTTCATGTGCCTACATCTCTAAGTTTATGATTAACCGGGTTGATTTCTCATTTTGTCTTAACAAGGACACATGGATCGTCCAGAGACATCTACCATCAGTGATAGAGAAAGACATGTGATGCAGTCAGGTGTATTCGATTGTTAATCTGAAATATATTTTTCTTGTTTGACACGTTTTGACATGTTTATTAATCTGTGGAAAATTCTTATCATGCACAGCTTCACAGCTTCAGGGTGAAGCAACTTGACTTCTATGCAACAACACTCCGTGAGGTCATTGTCAGGTAAATTCAATTGTTATTCAATTTATGCTCAAGTGTATATAATCATAAACATTTTTTTACACAACTTTCTAAAGTCTTGTTGTGCACAGGTGGTGTCTCTCACAATGACAAACGTCTGTTTGAGGGGTCTACAGGTGCCGGTGGACAATCTCAAAGGACACGCTTAGTGTCTTATACGCCATCGCCAGGTAGAGATTGTTTACATACATTCTGACTAGAATTCTTGTTTGACATGTTTATTAATCTGTGGAAAATTCTTGTCAGGCACAGGTTCACAGCTTCAGGGTGAAGCAATCTTGACTTTTATGCAACAACACTCCATGAGGTCATCATCAGGTAAATTCAATTGTTATTCAATTTATGTTGAAGTCTATATAAACATAAATATTTTTTTACACATCTTTCTAAGATCTTGTTGTGCACAGGTGGTGTCTCTCGCAATGACAGAAGTCTGTCTAAGGGGTCTACAGCTATCTGTGGACAAACTCAGAGGACACCCTAAGTGTCTTATAGGCCATCGTCAGGTAGAGATTGTTTACATACATTCTGACTAGAATTCTTGTTTGACATGTTTATTAATCTATGGAAAATTCTTATCAAGCACAGGTTCACAGCTTTAGGGTGAAGCAATCTTGGCTAGTATGCAACTTCACTCCCTGAGGTCATCGTCAGGTAAATTCAATTGTCATTCAATTCATGCTCAAGTCTATATAAACGTAAAACTTATTTTACACAGATCTTTCTAAGATCTTGTTGTGCACAGGTGGTGGCTCTCAAAATGACAGACGTCTGTTTTAGGGTGGGTCTACAGGGGCCGTTGGACAACCACAGATGGTACCCTTAGTGTCTTATTCTTAAGATACGCCATCACCACGTAGAGATTGTTTACATACATTTTGAATAGAATTTTTTTTTGACATGACTGTTTTATTTGTGAAAAATTACATGATTTGTCCTATAAACTTAAATGTGATTGCCAATATTTAGTTTTCTACAGGGGCTTCTGGACATTCTAACAATAATGATGGTTCAGAAGAATTTATTTCTATTTCTCACCATGTTCATGATAATGCAGAGGTTCCATTAGGTATTTAAAATGAACACATTTTATTTAAATGTTTATAATTTGATTGAAAAATTATATATATAGTTTTTAATACTTGCACATGCATTTTACTTCTTACAGGGTTTGTTGCTGCTGATCCTAATCCACCTCCCCAAACAAGGAGAGGTCGCCGGGTGCAGCAGTATGCTCGCAATGAAAGATATGATCCTCTTTACAGTCATCCTAGAGATGTTCCCGAGGAGACTCCTTGGGAAGACAACATCGCTATGTTGACCGTGGAAGAGATGAAGGAGCATTCATTGAGATTACATGCAGAACTTGACACTTCAAATATCTCTTTTGGTTCTCAACAGTGTCTCCAGATTATTTTGCACAATCTGAACAGTTTGATCTAGACATATCTTGGGGTTGGACCATCAACCAATATTTTTCATGACATGATGCGTAGGAGGCGGTTGTCAGTGATGGGTCACCACAAGTTTGAAGAAATAAAAAACTTGTCACAAAATAAATAGTCTTTTCATGTTTTGACTTGCGGCCTGAAGACAAAAAACGTCTAAAGATCACAAGATTCAATGAACCACTAATTGCACCCCATATTTATTCCAGGTTCCTGTGTGCATATGGGAAGTTCCCTAATAATGACGAGGTTCCTCAGTATTTTGTTAAGATGTTGATTGCAGAGTTCCGATTTCACATGGACCTCGACTATACAGATACGGGATCTAGTTTCTATGGTGCTGGCAAAGGTCGTACATATGAACAACCTGATGCACGACGAGATGTTCAGTATAGGCGTCTGATGCCTCGGTTAGTACAGCCACATCCTAGAGTCGTTTCTTTGCCAGAAGAGTTGGAAATGACATCCCAAATAGCAAGAGGGGTGAGGGAAGAGATAAGAGAGCGTGTTGGGGCTGCATTGGCAGGGGTGGAAATCGGCATAAATACTTTGTCATCTTCAACCAGTATGGATGAAATCCCATTTGATGATTGCTTGAGTAGCATGACTCGATTAGAGCTTCAGCAATATGCAACGTACTGTAGAGATAATTATAAGCGAGTCATCGCTGGACAAAATCAAAACAGAGGCAAGGTACGTATGTTTGCAATAATATTTTTCAATTTATTATATGAAATCTAATTTTTTCATTCTCCAAATCTAATGTCTATAAATTATATGGAATTTATGCAGTATACCAGATTCATGAATGATGGCAACTTTGATGATACGAATTTTATTGACCGGTCAGAAATAGAGGCTAGTGGCACGAATATGCATATTGAGGAAATTGTAGTTTCTCAATTTCCACAAGGGACACAGGTATGGATATTCCTGTTTCATGTCTTCTAATCATTGGTCTTAGCTTTAGCTTAAAAGGTTTACCTCCTGTTTTTATGGGTATTCTGTGTTATATACATAATACTGAATTTATATTCGTGGTATTCTAGGTATTATGTGCATTTTTTACTGTTAAAAATGGTTGTTCGTGCCCAGATTCTGATATTAGGGTTTTTTCATGCCTAGAAGACTAGCCAAAATAGCTCCCAATGTACACAACTCACACTTGCAACTTGAATTAGCAACTTACACTTGCAGCTTGAATTAGCTTTAATGACAGCTCACACTTGTCTTTGAACTTATCTTGGTAACTCGACTTGACATTGATGATAACTCAAAAGGTCTTGTCCTTATTATCACATTTATGCTTAAAATTTTTGATGATAAGTCTTCAGTTTAGTCAAATTTAGGCCTTTCATTGTTGCATTTAATTCGACCAGCAATAGTTCCTAAGAAGGACAGACCCTCTCATAAGTTTCTACCTTTTGGGGGAAGTGTTACAAGGATCGAAGCCTATTGAAGTGAAATATATTTTGGAAATGTTCTTGAAAATCTATCAAACTTCAATTTCATCTGCTGAAAGGTTGCAACTTTGATCTAGTAGAACTAAAATTTGCTCTGGATTCAGTTTTCTCTTTAGGTGCTAGAGAAATCCCCGGATTCAATCCATTACATGCACCCCCTAATCCTAGCCCCTCTTGCCTTGTAATATTCAAATATTTAGAGCCATGATTCCAACTCACTAATTGTCTGTATTTCATTAAAAGGTCCCACTTCCATCCATGATTGAGCTTGCTGAAGCTGACTTTGAACTTGATTTTATTTTCCTTTCCTAGTCTTGTTCTATGTAAATTCATAAATTTCACTTCAACCTTGTTCCCTGTACTTTAGAAAGTATAGCACTATAAAATATGAATCATTAGAATAACAAATTCATGCTTAGTTTTGGGTTTTACAATATCTTCTCTTCGAAGTTTTACGATTTTTATGAAGTGAAATTCATGGTGTTGTCATATTTCTGTGTTTTATACCCCTACAGAGTCCAGACAACTAAATAAAGAACAAAATTATAGCATAGAAAAACTATACTACATTCTCATGGTTATAAAGTGTTCCCAAAAATTCTCTACCTAAACCTAGTAGGATCCTGAGAATAAAGGGTGTAGACTGCTCCAAGTCTTTTCTAGGTGTGCTCAAAGTTGTAGAACAAACCATAGGAAAATTTTCATACAAATCGAGGGATTCTAGTTATGGAGAAGTTGCACCCCCCTCTAGTAGTCTAGAGTTTGTGGGGTGTGATGAACAAGCAAACCCTAGGAGAACAACTCGACCCTAAAGTTGGTCACATGCAAATGATCTTGCCTAAATCTAAAATGATAAATGGGTAGACCATGGGTATGCGTGTATCCCTTTTTAAAAAAATGTTATTATATTTGTGTTTTTTTTGTTTTTATTCATCATTAGCGGGGTTTTCTAAAATTTCTTTATTATTGAGGAAGTCCAATCCAATCCTACTTCATCAACATGTCTCAATCACCCATGGATTTAGCCATGTTTTTTCTCACCTATAACTCCTTTTTTAATGAGTTTCAATCATGGATATTCATCAATACAGGGAAACAAGGTATTTTAGAAAATCCAACACATTCTAGAAATCATGAAAGATGACTTTCCCAATCAACTCCAATTTGAAATGTTTTCATATTGTATTCCAACTGAGTCAATTATTGAAAATGGGAAAGGGAATCTTGTAGTAGAGAATAATTAACCGAGATTGTGCCACAAATTTGGATTTATATTTGAACTTCATGCCTAATTTAGCACCATAACAATGCCAGAAATGACTTTTGATTTTAATAAAGTCCTGAGCCTGATCTCATATGAGAATAAATAATAATATTGATAGAATTCCATGGGTATTATAATAGATTTTAATTATATAGTATATATGAAGTAGCACTACATTTTGCAACAAAAATATGCGAAAATGAAAAAACAAAATAATAAAATAATAGGCACACTTTGTACAATAGTTAATTAAGACAAAAAATATGATAAATCAATCATAAGATCCTCAATGGTTGTACTCGGTTGTATTACAAGAGATATCTTTTCCATCATTTGAAACCAAGTTTGGACTCAGCTGTAATGTTTAGCTATGACAAAAAAATAGACCCTGGGAGGCATTCCGAACCCAACAAGTGATACTTGTACAAGGATGTTGCAATAGATTCCGGTACAGTTCACACAACATCAACAAACAAGAGATTTACTCCACATCTCCATACAGGGCTACATCATTTGGGAAACAAGATATATCTCATAATAAATCCCCTAGCATATCTAGATCATCTAACGGTCATCTATCATGAGCTTCTTCACTTTAGCCTCAAATGTTAGGAGAGAGGGCTTCAGGGATGGTTGGCCTGCATCTTTCAGGCATTAGATCCTCCCCCATTTCCTCTTTGGAGGTTTTGTCATTGTGTTCTTAGAAGTACTTGCATGTTTCTGCATTACCTCTTATTCTCAATTTCATGGTCTTAGCCCATAGATCTTATCTAACGTAGCATAGTTTAGATATGCTTTATGATTTATATACTTTTATAGCAATGTCCTTTGCACTCCCACTTTTATCTTGCACTATTGTACTTAGCATTCCCTTTGGCCTATTTGTGATCAAAGGAGGGGAATATATCTTAGTTATATGTTTCATTATCTTGTATCTACTGACCCTCCCTTTCTGGTCACATCAACTAGCATAGTTGCTTGTCCCAAAACATAGCTGACTTATCTGGAGTAAGCAAGCTACAAAAAATGTTTGTAGTTTCCTTCTTCCATGTAGTGCCACAAATTAGCAACTGGAAATCAGTATCATGGCATATTGCTAGAATGGATGATGCAGAACAAATAATGTCACCAACTCTCTTTTTGACCATTGAATCACTCACTGGATAAGAGACAATGTTGGAAGTTGGAAGGGATTGTTTTGTGGTCCTACTAGAAGACCTGTTATAGAGGAAGTTGATAGTGAGTTCATATAAGAATTGTTTTGTCATGAGGTGTAACTATTGGTGCGAGAGCTGCAAGAGAAGGGGAAGTGGCATCGGTCACCCTGATCAGTGAGAGAATGGAGCTATAATCTGATGGCATTGGCAATCCAGATTGGCTTTTGTCTTCTGCTTCCATATAGCATTTTCAAAAACATTTCCACCTACAAAAGGAAAACTAAAACTATTCCAATTGCACTTTCTATTTCTTTGATACATGATCTTCAAAACCATTTTCACTAGACTGTTTTCCTTCCATTTCAATTTATACAATGAATTTGCTTCTTCTGATAATCTAAACAATATGTATATGACCATGCAACATGTATTCTGATTCCTTTTTTTTCCATAGTTTTCATTGGCCCTAATTTTTCTAATAATATCAATAACAATATTTTCACTTGCATCCTTTCAAGTGACACTTTGAAAAAAGTCTCACTCTCACACTTGATTTCAGACTCTCGTTTTCATTCTTTTTTCCTATAATAGGTTTTGCACACATTCATATATCATCAAATGTTTTTGCTATTTTCTGTGCTATAACCTGTGACAGATATATGGGACATTGAAAATAAAAAATCCATTTGTGCCACCTTTTCAATGCACCTGTAGAGAATGCAAATTGCCAATGATTGAAAACACTATATTCTACTCAGTCTGTAATCGTGAAACACCAACGACATATGAGCATGTTTTACATTGTACACTAGAAAAAGCATAAGGTATGAATATATTTTCAATTGTTTAAAAACATTTCATAGCTTTTGCATTTTTCCACTTTGCATCTCAAATTTCTAGACCGTATTGTAACATGCTTTCCTTGCAAATTTTTGCATCTTCATATCTTCTTTATTCAATGCATATTCTCAACTCAGTTTATGACAATTGATAATGTTTTTTAGCTTCTTCCAGAAAATAGGTTCATGTCTTTCTTAGTAACATTGTCGTAGTGTTAATTTCCATCATTGCTGGTAGTGTAGTTTTCATTTGCATATCACACTTTTTCTTTTTCTTTCATAGTCATTGTCTTTCCTATTATTTCCATGTCTTCTCTCTTTGTAAGGTTTTTGAGCTGGGTAATTTTGATATCATTTAAAGTATGGCTATTGAAACAAGGCTCCTTTAACTGTTGGTCAATGAAGGAGCTTATTTTGTCCATGGAACCCTCCTTAGAGGGTGTGTACAGGATTATCCTACAGGATTATAGTTTGTACCAAAACTTGTATACATATATATATATATTAACTTTTCATTTTCACTTTGTATCCCACAGAAACCCAGGAGCCATTGGTGTTCCGGTCCGAAGGTTGAGATCGATTTGCTCTACTTGTAAATCAATTGTCGCCATTTTTTGCGATAGTAAGAAATGACCAAGGGCATGACGATCATTTTTGGTTACTTGAACGATCATTTTTGTTTACTTGAACATAGTTTCCTTGTGACTGAGCTACTGGTGATCAAATTATTTGGTTATGGCAGGTATTGGAATATCACTTTTGTTTTTGTCAAGTATGGTTAGAAACTGTGTGGTTACTCGCATATCTGATCATCTTATTCCTTCCTCTTGTAGCATCTCAAGTGAATCCTTGTCATCTATCCTATTTCAAGTTTTGCGGCCGTTTTATGGTCTTGTGGCAGCTGTTATGCTATTTTTCACCCTGGATGATTATCAATGTCAGTTTTGATCTGCTTTTCCATGTCTCAATATCATCCTACTGCAACAACAGATGAGGTTGATCAACTTTCATAATGCTTTTATGTTTTGCTTGTTTATTAATGCTAAAGCACAACAATTGATTAGAATTTTGCTTGGTTGTTTCAGGACTGGGACAGGCAAGTTCCATCTCAAATCGTCACTGAGATGTGTGGTTTTGCTACAATCTTTTCTGGCACATTTTTGCTGCATAAGACCAAAGATCTCGGGGACAATTCATCTAGTGTAACATGTATTATTTTTTCCTTCATCTATTAACATTGTTACCTTTTGAAGCATTATGGTACTTATCGCAGTTTCATCTCATGCATTTAGTTCATCCTCACATTCCTCTTCGCCACCAAGAATCTTTATGATGTCTCTAACTTGTGCTATAAGGATTTACTTGTGCAGGTAGTATTGATTCATTATGGGCTGTCATTTGGAGGACCCTAATGACAATGATGATGATGATGATGATGATGATGATGAGAATGTTTACATTCTTGATTTTCATATTCGTGGTTCTTTTATACACTCATCAATATAGTGGGCGTCACAGGAGTTGTATCTTCAAGCTTGACACTAGTTCACTTACTTGAAAGTTGGAACAGTGCCCCTCGTAACATGATTCTGGATACATAATGTGATGTTGCAAATGACAGTTCAGGGATCAAGGACAACACAAGGCACAAGCTAGCCCTTATTTAGCAGAGTTACTGCGGCTTGAAGAGCAACCCAAGACACAAAGTTGTGGCCAGTGGACAAAGGTAACTTCTGACTTTAGCCATTATGGCAATACTAAAGTAGCTTTTGGTTAGATCATACTCATAACCAAGTGAGCATGATCTGAAGTATGAAATGTGTTTGTGACATACACATGGTGCTTCAGAGGCATCTATTCGGGACTTGCCTCCATCAGCTATAGGAGATCCAAGCAACTTAGATGCAATCTCCCTCTTATCTGCAAATAAAGGAAAACCTATGGAAGCTCTTGTGGAGCAAGTTCGAGATGGAAGTACAATACGGGTTTATTTACTCCCTACATTTCAGTTTGTGCAAGTTTTCATGGCAGGGATCCAAGTGAGGCATTTGGTGTATATTGCCGTGTATTAATATTTAGAAATGAGTTTTCTAGAACGATGTATATATACCAAGTCAGCAGTCTCTAATTCATTTTGTATTTATATTTATTATTGGTCTGTTTTATATAAAGTGTCCATCTATTGGAAGAAAACCGACCGCAGCAAATACCCCAGCACCCACTGAAACAGTTTCAGATGAAACTATTAGGGAAGTTGAATCTCCATCATCTTTAACAACTGCACAGAGGCTTGTTGTGTGTACAGCCGTAGCTGCTGAATTTCTACCAGATCCACATCCCATAGAGGCAAAACATTTCATTGAAACTAGAGTTTTAAATAGAGATGTGAGTTAGTTAATGACTTGAATTATGAGTAGATTCTTTCAAATTAGTTCTGTTTTTTTGTTTTTTGTTCACCTGTGTTGATTCTTTGGTTGATATCTAAATGTGCTATCCATGTGTGCAGGTTCGGATCATGTTAGAAGGTGTTGATAAATTTAATAATTTAATCGGTTCAGTACATTACCAAGATGGTGATGTTGCGAAGGACCTTGCATTAGAACTTGTAGAAAATGTAAGTTAGCAATTTCATGTATACATTCAATACTTCTCTATAGTCTAGAAATTGTCATCTTTAAAGCGCATTAAAGTTTTGAGTTCTGATGCCGCATAGTTCACTCTCTTAGTTTATGGATTGGTGTTTTAACATATTTATTGATGAGTTCTTCATCTCTATGTTTCTATTTCACTTTAGGGTTTAGCTAAATTTGTTGAATGGAGCACCAGTATGATGGAGGAGGATGCCAAAATGTGCCTAAAGAATGTTGAGCTTCAGGCAAAAAAAGATCGCTTGAAGATATGGATCAATTATGTTCCACCTCCTTCTAACTTAAAAGCAATTCATGACGACAAGTTTACTGGAAAGGTTTGTCTTCATTTGCAGTGACTGAGTACTCTATGTTGATAACACGGAGAAGAATCAAGACATTTTACTTAAACTGTGTTTAATTTTTAATCCTAAATCTCTTGATGTGAAGCAAAGCACAACTACTTATTTTTATGTACTGAAGGTCTGTATATTTGCAGGTTGTGGAGGTTGTTAGTGGAGACTCTGTGGTTGTTGCTGATGATTCTGCTCCTTATGGGAGTCCTTTGGCTGAACGTCGAGTGAATTTGTCAAGTATTAGAGCTCCAAAAATCGGCAATCCAAAAAGAGATGAAAAACCGGCTCCATATGCTCGAGAAGCAAAGGAGTATTTACGTAGCATACTCATTGGCAAAGAGACATGCTCAACTGTGTAACAGCTGTATCTATCCTCTATTTGCAAAATATAATTCTACATTTTCTAGTACAATCTATGCAGAGGGATTTAAATTTACCATTTGTACACATTTTGCAGGTCAATGTAACAATGGAATATGCCAGGAAAGTTAGCATGACTGATGGCCCTACACCATCAGCACCGTCATCAGGAACGACAAATTCAAGAATAATGGAGTTTGGATCTGTTTTCCTACAATCCAAGTCCGAGTTTGAGGATGTTTTTCCTACAGTGACGTCATCTAGCCAACCAGAGGGTATTAATGTGGCAGAAATGGTGGTTGCAGTGGGATTTGGTACAGTGATTAAGAACAGGGATTTTGAAGAGCGATCAAACTTTTATCGTGCTTTACTTGCTGCTGAATCACGAGCAATGCATGGCAAGAGAGGAATACATTCATCCAAGGATTATCCTGATATGCATTTAACAGACCTTTCGAGGGTGAATATTTTTAAATGTTTTGATTTGTGAACAATGTTATGATCTTTTCCAGCAACAAGTTACAATCTTGAATTGATTTGATTTATTAGTTTGTGTAATAAGCAAATGTTTTCTGGTTTGAAAATTTAACATTCTTAGTAAAATTCTGTGCAGGCACCAGCTAAGAAGCCAAAATATTTTCTAGCCTTCTTGCAGTGAACAAAAAGACAAACATCTATTGTTTATTATGTCTTAAGTGAACATCGTTTTAAGCTGCTAATTCCAAAGGCAACATGCGCTATTGTATTTTCATTTTCAGGGGTGAGATGCCAAGGCCGTGATGAACCATATGTAGATGAAGCCAGAGCATTTATGCGCAAAAAAATTCTACAGCGGGATGTCGAGGTATGTGGGTTGTGGCAGAGGACTGAATGCAAATATATTGTTCCACTGATCCAGTTGTATAAGAGTCCTAGTCAGTTTGTTTCACTTATAGTTATTATGCTTAGAATGCTTATAGTTATTATGTTGGGCTCATTTGATATAAATTATGTTGTTCACAAAGGGTTTCTTTCAGTTATAGCATAATAACGTATTTGCATTTTTGTGTGCGCGGAGGACTGATCCAATACATAATTCTAATGGTAGATTCGGTACTCCTTGATTCCAAGTTGAAATTGAAACAATAGACCGGACTGGCACATACTTGGGATCCCTTTGGACGTCCAAAACAAATATGGCAGCAATACTATTAGAGGCTGGTCTTGCAAAGCTGCATCCATTCTTCGATGTTGAAACGTACAAATGCTAAACATTCGGTGATCCCATATGTAAAGGTATGAACATGTATACTCTCTGGCATGAATATTTCATGGATAAATTTTACCTTGATAATTTGTAATGTTATCCATTGCAACTGACCTTGATGAATCTATTGTAGGTTTTTGCAAGAGTTTCCCCTGAGCAGAAAGAACTCATATTGACAAGTATTAAATTGTGAAAATTAATGGCTTGGAGGCCAATGTTGTCAATTTATCTATTCAACCTTGTTGACGAGAAACTTGTGGACAACTCGAGACCAATAATTCTTCCCATGAATTCAATGGCCCTCCAAATGCTTCATGGCAATCAACATTCTTTTTGTAGTATACTGAGCTCCTATGTAGTCTAGATAAATATGTTCATAAAAGGTGAAGATATGATTTCTCCTTTTCCATTTGGATAAATTCTTGATCCAAGTAGCAGAAGGTTATAGTGAAAGTCATGTTCAAACAGTTGCAAAATAATTCTCTTTTAGATATGATAAAAGTTCCTCATGATAAAAAAGATTCAATGCTTTTGGAGATGGTCAAATTTGATAGAAACCTGTTGAACTCATCTGATTTCTATCATTTTTTATTGTAAATGATCTCTCATTTTGAGCATAGGATAAACAATAAAAAGATTAGGAAAATCTTGACCATTCTAAATGTCATCAAATATTTGTTATTTCTAGCATATATGGGAAGTATTTGTTAGTTGGTTCTATTGAAGACATTTGGTCTCTACCTATAGCTATAAAAATGCACCCTTCACTTGGACAAATCATAATTTGGCAAGGCATACATCTAATCACACAAGCCCTCATTACATGGCCATATTGAGTATTCGCTTGGGTTAAAATCTATAATTTATGCTTTATTGTGCTTAATAATCTGCATGAGCTTGGTGGAATAGTTCTTGCCACTTGCACTTTATCCCAGTTATTATTTTGTTGATGCTATCTAGTTCTTTTAATTTAATGTGGAATCTAATGGTTTAAGTATTTGGTTGGTTCAATTAATTTATTGTTGGGTTATTGAGTCATCTTTCACCTTATGCTTTAACAAAGTTTAACTCACATACGATTATGATCTATTGAATTCGTGTAACCAAGCAAGAATATAAATCTTCACTCAATCACCTAGAATTAAAATAGGCTAGGAAAATAACTGAAATTATTCCCCTAGCCATTAGGAAGACTAGGAGTTCATTAATCATCCCACTTTTCCTAAGTCTTCCAAACCAAGTGTTAATTATAAATAAACCTTTCTTAGTTTGAGTGGTAGAGAGTTGTTATCCTCTCATTCTTGCCTATGGGTTGGAGAGTGGTAGCTTGGCAACATGGAATATATATATGGAAAGTATCTAAACATATTTCAGTAGGAATTTTTCTTGTTTCCCCAAGGTTCCAAAATATGTATTGGATGAATGTAGGCAGGACAAGAATTTCTGACAATATTAAGGGAATGATACTGAGATCATAAAAGAATTAAGGAACTCAAGTATTTTAGAATGAATGTACATTAAAAATGGAGGATGATATTTATGGGATAATCTCGTCTAATTGAAGTCACAGTGACCGATGAACCATATAGAAGATTAACCATGTTAATGTTTAAGAGGTCAAGTACTAATCTATGATTAATCATCAACATAAAATGTTGTACATGTTATGACTAATGCATATCATGAAATGCGAACTAGACAAACTATCATAAAATGAATTTAAGGAAGTGTTCTAAGAATGTTTCCAAGTAAAATGAATTTAAGGAAGTGTCTAAGAATGTTTCCAAGTAAATGTCTATCCTTCATGTCCTTCCTTCCACCACAATACTAACCCAATTCGTGACAATTGGATTCTAACAAATCTTGGAAGCTCTACTTTAACATTATTCTTATGATTAAGGGCATTTCTACTATTTTTGCCCCGTGAATAATACGAAGTGCCATTTACCATCGTGTTATAAATTAAAATGTTGGTTATCCATCATGTATTTATAGGCTTCCTCATCAATGAGGATGGAGCTTATTTGGATCCAACCAAAATCAAAATCATCAAGGAAGTTCATTTGCAATTATTCTTATATCATCCACCCTTTTCATTAGCTTCAAAATCATATGACTTTCACCTGGTGTCCAACAATTGTTTTATTGTATGGACAGACACTATTTGCTATACTCCAATGCTTTCTCTGCTCAATTTACAACAACATTTTGAGCTTGAGACCAATGCCTCACAGTATGCTAAAGCAGGGCATTTGTAACTTCGGTTTCGATGAGCATTTAGAAAGACAAAATACCAAGATGTAAACTTATCCCCTATTTGAAGATATTAGACTGAGAGAGATCTATTCTAATTTGTTTTCTGAATGTTATAATGATTATTAATTTAAAAATAGATAAAAGATGAGATACTTTTTTACATTGTGAAAATTTAAAAAAATAAAGGTCAAACATTGGACATTTTATTTTATCACCATCATTCACATTGTAGACCCATAACACAAATACCTAACCTCCTATTATATTTTTGCTCATTTACAACAAATTAATATGTGAAAAATAAATCTATATTTATCTTATAGAGAGCATGGGTATCTCATAAATACATATTGACCCCTACTCGCAACAAAATTCTACATCTTCCATCCAAAGATGTTAATATATTTTTTTTCAAAGTAATATTTTTAGATTATAGTCCATATTTTTATTTCATTATTTATCCTTTACTAAGCAAGTGATTACAATGTTTAAAATAAAATAAAAAAATAGCCATATTTTGGGTTATTCTTCTAATATGATATTTATGTTTAAAAATGTTTTTAATAATATTTCCTTAGTTACCAAATCCTTATCAAACATACAGGAATGGTTATATACATTCACCCTCTCTCTTTCCTAGAGATTAATTGGCATTACCAACATGTACTACTTCATAAAATTTAAGTAGGTGGTTGCAAACTTGTTATAGCGAAAGAGATATGTAGACCTATTAATATAAGTTTTCTTTATGTGAGGATAATTGGACTATGTAACCTTGGAGACCATTTATATTGGAGTAAAAATAAAATTCTAGGGTTTGAAATTGGAGGCATATTGATGTGAGAAATATATTCTATTCATAATATTCCACATTTTTACATGCAAATTGAGGATGCTCATTAT
This sequence comes from Larix kaempferi, assembly GCA_027924585.1. NCBI lineage: Eukaryota > Viridiplantae > Streptophyta > Pinopsida > Pinales > Pinaceae > Larix > Larix kaempferi. The sequence continues at coordinate 33,251,421 of BSBM01000738.1, forward strand.
TGTTGACCTTTTTCATGACAAAGACAAGGTGATTCATCCTTCAATTTATCAAGAGATCTATTCACCCTTGTCTTCACCATTATCTTTGGATTCATCACAACCCTTCTTCTCGTCATCCCTATGTTGGAGGTTGCATGTTTCATAAGAGTCATAAGTTTGAGAAATGATCATGACCTTTTGCTTTGTGGCATGGGATAATAGATTGGTGGTGTAGTATGTGGGTGGCAGGCACATTGCAAGAATAGGAGACATGTTATGTGTGAATTGGTAGATATTAGGTGGAACATGAGAAATTATGAGTAGGGACTTAGAGATAAATGTCAAGAGGTGACAAGATAGGTATTGCAATGGAACAAATGGCATGAAATGCAGGAGGAAAATATTTTTGTAGAGGTGCAGGAACATAATAGACATATGGTATATGTTGTGGTATAAATATAAGCTTTGAAGGAGATGAAAAAAGCATCAGAGTCCACATGAAAGCACAAAAGTCTCTATACTTGGAACTATAAAGAAAAATGGGCTCATTTTCTTATAGGGTTGATCATATAACAAATTTTCCATGCATGTCCCTGAATGGATTTCCATATGCTTCTCTTAGTTTCGAGAATTATATATATTCTCTACTGACGAGGCCAACCACGTGAAGGTGGAAGATCATTTGGCCCCACCCACCCACCCTAGAATCAAAGAAAACATTCGTCAACCTTCATGTGTTCTTGAATCATATGAAATGTGCTAGTGGCATATTTTCAAGAATGGAATTATGATATTCTATTGACAATTTCCATTGTCGATGTTTGGAATTTTTCCTACTCTTCACTGCCTTCAACTGCAATCGGGCTGCTATGACCAAATGACTGTATTGAGCACATATATAACATCTGACTCGTAGTCTTGAAAAAGAATATGGTCTTTACATTTCCTTACTTCTGCAAAGAAATGTCCCATTAAAACCATTGAACCCACTGCATACGTATAATTTGACGGGTCTTTAAATTCTTGCATCAACGTGCTTTTTGACCTAGTGCATCTCAATAAATAATAATGCACATTTTCTGGATTATTTGCTGGTGCAATGACTGCAAATACATCGCCTTCTCTAACCAAATCAGAAACACGATCATAATCTTTGTCAATCACAACCGCTTCATTGTCGCGCTCTACATCGCTGTATTTCCAAATGGGGGCAATGGTGTCAATTCTTGATGTCTCCATGGTTGAACACAAATTTGTTAGTTTGGTTTTGACACTCATCCAAAGACTCTACATCATCAATACATGCAAGACAGAAGCAAGAGTACTTCCGTTTCTCGATTGCCTGTATATTTTCCATTTTCTTACTCCTAATGGAGTGTAAGCCCCTTGTTTTCGGGATTGCAGTACAATTATGCGGCATTGATCTGTCAACATCGCCCATTGCAATATTACAGAAAAACCTTCTCACATTACCCATCCTTTTATTGAATTCATGGCTCAAATTTTGTTTGTACCAATTAACAACATCGTTTGAATTTGCAAGGAGAGCAATAGAATGATTCATTTGATATCTCCTAAGTGCATGTTTCACATAGGCCCCAGCACCATCATGTTCTCCTTTTCCATGTCCTGTTTAAAAAAAGCTCCATGTGTGGCGAACATCCGTGTTTCTATGAAGGCGAGACAACCATAAGAATGATCGTGCCGATTTAAACTGACCAGCACAACCATCTGACCACACCCAATGTTCTTTAAAAGTGACCCTTCTTCTTTTTAATTCTTGAAAAAGCATACCAAAACAATGCTGGACAAAACATGTATCATGTGTACGATCATCACTGATGTAGAAATGATACTCCTTAATCACTTCATGATTATTTTCATTGCTATCAAAACCATCGACATCAAGCTCTGCATGTCTATATGTAATATGCACAAGTATAGATACCTGATCTGAATGATAATACTCACTTTGTATCTCCTTTTGCGGAGTGAAAGTGTAATTTTCTGCAAAATCAACAATGGATAATATTGTCCCTTTTGGAAATACATCTCGTGATTGCTTGAACTGTAAGTCCTGCCATCGTGCTGAGTGAGAGTGCTTGATATATTTATATATTTGATTCCTGAACAAATTCATAAAATCTGTCAAAGAGATATCACTTTCAACCAAATTAAGCTTTCTTGATGTTGCCGTTGAATCTGTAACTGCAGTATAGTCAACATAAACATATCTCTTGCATTTGACAATGCGATTTGACAATTGATGATCGTTTGCATCAATGGGGGTAGTTAGCATTAAAAAGGGCCAAATCAGAACATTCCTCACATTTTTTTACCTCTGACGCATTGTTTCTTATAGAATACTTGATGATTCTCTCAAGCACATAATATTTTAGATACAAATTCACGAACACTCGAAGGAGGGGGGTTATTTGGCCAACACTGCATGCCAAAAGTTAGAAATGTCTCATAATATAATTCGAATTCTACATGGTATCGACAACAACATGTGTCACGAACAACGATGGGCCTGACATACCATGGTTCAAGCTTCACAAATGTGCTAAGGGCAATCTTCACATCAACATTACTCTCCATGAAAGTTTTGAACATTTCCGCTTGAGTGATTGCTATTATGTGTTTGGCATGAGTTTCATAGTTTCCTTTCGATATACGACGTCGAACAACATCCTTTTCATTTGGTAAGACACGCGAGTTTACATCCCAAAACTCTTTCACCATGTCCCTCACATTATCCGGAAGTCGATCTTGATAAGGTTGCCTGCAGATAACACCCCAACATGCAACTTCATCATCCTCATCTAACTGAACCCGAAGCTTTTTATGCTTCCATAAAAATTTTCTTGATGTTTTTAACGTTTTTGCAGTCATAGACAACAAACGACTGGTTGTAGTGTTTTTTGCCACAACCCCTGTTAGAATTGCTTTACGAGCAACCATGAAATTGTGAGATCATTTTTTTGCAAGTGATGCAAGGACCGAGGTCAGATTTTGTGATACAATCTGATTTGACTTAGCCTCTTTGGCACTTTGAATGCCCAATAATGTAATTGCATCTTTTAGACATTTTCGCTTTAACAATTTATGCAACATTTGAGCTTGTTGTATGACAGAAATATCTTCAAAATATTTTTTGACTATCTTATCTTATCTATAACGAGTTGTACGATCAAGCATCTGCGGTCCCATTTCTTCAATTTTACTTGGATCCGAATTCTCCAAAAAAATATCATCAATGACGATATTGTTGCAGCTTCCAGTTAATCTCTGTAAATTGCTAACTGTGGTAGGATGTTGTATGTTGGATGTCAACCCTGCATAAAAATAAATATAAATTTATAAGATTTTGTTCACTTTCAAATCAGATATATATACTCAAGTATTATAAAGTAAATTATAAACATATAAAAAAATATTTACTCACCACTCATGGTCTCAATATCAACGCTACCCATAGTTTGCTCCACATTTTTCATTTCCTCGTCACCTCCATGGTCCTCATTTCTTTCATCAACGTGTTCTTCGACTATTTGGATTCCTTCATCACCGCCATGTGCATTCACATTTTGCATTTCTTCGTCACCGCCATGTGCATTCACATTTTGCATTTCTTCGTCATTGCCATGTGCCTCCACGTTTATTTCCATTGCTCTTTTTGCTCTTAAATTTCTCATAGAAACACAAGATCTCTCTTTCCTTGCCTCTTCATCAACTCTGGTGCGATCATATTTTCTTTCATGTTTCTTTCGGTTTCCCATGTTGAAATAAATAAAGACCTAAAATCCAATGCATGAAAACATACGAGAATTGAGAGTTATATGCTGGAAAAAAAAGAACAGTACATTGACCCAATAAGTGTTATTCATTCAAAATGAAATAGTTCTTGTTATGGCCAAATAGTATCCAAAAACCTCTTCAACATGAAATAGTTCTTGTTATGGCCAAATAGTATCCAAAAACCTCTTCAACATGAAATAGTTCTTATGCATGTAAAATGAATACAAAGCATTGATTGATCTAACCTTACCTTTATATCAAGAATACCATGATCATATAAAACAACAATTTCAAAATAGTGCAAGACTTGTTATGTGCTTCAGTCTCAATTCTTTAGATCTCGAATATTCATCAAAGACATGTGATACTACAAATCTTAAAACAATTCCGAATGTAATCAAAATGCTCATTATGGGTGATTCAAAAGAAAAAGTAGTGAAAACTTAGTGAATACAAACAAACGAGGCCTCTTTTAGGGAATATTTCACCATGCAACAACCAATACAATTCGCACAAGTACTAATTCTAAAAAATAAAGAATATTGTGATGAAAACTTTCTCAATGGAAATGTATTAAAATATTTTGCCTATCAAACTAAAAATAGTCTTCATTAAAAGCACTAAAAATTTACTTTAAATACCAATGAGTTTAATCTCCAAACCTTGCTTGATAGAAGTGGTGATTTGTAACCCTTTTCAAGTGAAGTTTAACATTTTGTAAATATATAAGATGAGTTCAAGGTTCAACAACCAAGAAGAGAGAAAGTGCAGCATTAGGCATAATTGAAATTGAATGAATAGACTCTCGGCTGAAAAGAATGCTCACCTGAAAAAATCTGCTGAAAACAAACCCTCGGCTGAAAAAACAATCCGCTGAAAACAAATCCTCAGATGAAATAATTTAGAAGAGTATCTCGGTCGAGAGATTATATATACCATTCTCAGCCGAGAATCACAGGCATCCCTTCCGAATAATGTGGAATCCTGCCCACAAATCAAGGAAATTTAATATTTAATGTGTCGGGGCCTAAAAGATCCTCGGGGGATTATGTAACAAAACTCTTGGGCGAGAAATGTTATAACCTCTACGACGAGAGTTTAAATCAACTTTCAGCCGAGAGTTTTCGTTAACTCTGGGTTAATTTTTGAGCGGGAATGACTGTCGCCCGAGACATTTTAAAGCTCTCGCCCGAGACATTTTCTGGGCCGAGAGTTTTTGGTCAACAGTTCTAGCAGAATTTCTGCAAAATGCAGAAATGTGTCACTTTAACAAGGTTGGACCACTGCAAAACATGAGAATTACATGTCGGAGTTTATACCAGTAGATTCGTCATTCAATCTACTTTCTCATAATATAAAAATTTTCGAATTTCATTTAGGATTACTATTTTTTTCTATTTTTTTACTAAACTTTATCATTAAAAAATTTAGTGACTTAAAAATCAGTCACAATGAAAATTCAATATCATCACAATGCCGAAGCCTAAAAAATTTAAAAAAATACAGGGATGTTCCTTGAACTGTCCTCTTCAATGGGTTGGTTTTAGTTTGTTTGATAAGAGTCACATTTGAAACAAAATGAGAAGACAAAAACATGTGTCGATAATGCACCATTTTTTGAACATATGTTGTTTCGATAAATAATAAAAAATAGTTCCTAAGTCTTAAAAAACTCAAAATATAGTCCAGGATCAAGTTTAGCATGTGTAGAATATGAGCCTACAATTTTTTTTCTTAAAATGAATAACCATATATCAAAACACCGTGGTCAACACGGGTCATTCATTATCCATACCTAAAATTTTCAAGTATATGACGTTGGTTGACAACAAATTTGTCCCACGATATGTCCATAAAAAAAATTTAAAAAAATACGAGTAGAAAGCTAATTCAATTCTGTAAAATCTTTATGTTTACTTCAAGTTAAAATTCCTAAGGGATATATGGGTTTGAATAGGTCGAAGTTGAAAAACATAAAAATTAGCAGGTTTTTTTGTTAAAAACAAGCCAAAATTGTTTCCCAACTTCATGTTTTCACCCATATACACCTCGGTAGATAGATAAATAGAAGAAGTCATTTCTCACTTGAAGAGAATCTACTTCAGTGGAACAGGTTATATAGAAATTTTATTTACTTTCCCACTCATTTTATCTGGGGTTATGGAGGTAGCCATGCTAGATTCTATTTGGAGATACCGTTTTCTCTATTATGGGAGCTGTCAGATATGTGTCCTTCTTTTTACTAGTGCTCTTTTGGTTAGAGCGGAGCCACAATCAGTGGTTTTTTGGTCACATTTGCCGGTTGTCTTTTTTCACGGAGCTGAACAAGGTGGTCTCTGTGGAGATGGAGTTTGTTTACTGATTAACGGAGCTAAACAAGGTGGCTTCTGTGGAGCTGGAGTTTGTTTACTGATTAAACATGGATTGCACTTTTGATTGGTGCAAGTTCACAAGCTGAACTTCTTGCTTGTTGGAGAGCCTTAGTGACTTTCAAGAAAAAAAAATCCATTTACTTCAGTTGACATGGGGACTCCTCAACCATTATAAATTAGCTCAGAGAAATTCACATGCTTCAGATTCCTTTTTTAACTCATTGGAAATGACATATTCGAGATCTGATTGGTCAGTTTGAGGAAATACATTACTTGCATATATCTAGGACTTACAATGTGAAAGCGGATATCCTCTCCAAAGCTGGGTTGAAACTGAGCCCATCTTCGTGGTTATCAAGACCATAATCTTATTGAAGACATTTAGCTTCGACTTTATTGATTAGTCTTTAGATCTGGTAGCATGCTAGTTTTTTCATTTTTGCTTGTTGGTATATTATTCGATGAGTATTGAATTGTGGACGTCTTATATGCCTCACAAACACTTGGACCTGAAGATCAATTCAGCTACTCAGAGGCGCAAGCTTAAATTACTTAACAAAATATGTGCTGGGTGAGAAGCTTTAAGCGTAGAAGAGTGCTCGGTGGTATACTAACTACTAGATTAGATTCAATGTCTTCTCATAAACTACGTGTGTTTTTCTTGATATTTGTTGGGAATCAAATTTTTTTGATATTCATTAGAAATAAAGAATAGCTGTATAATCTAATCATGGTACAATCTAACCATAGTGATCTCAAAAACATTGTTCTACCTAACCAGCTATTCAGCTAAGTAAACAGTATTCAACCTACTACAATCCAGGTGAACATTATTCAGCCTCCCGCAGCCCATTTAATGCAACTGCAGTGAACCTATTGATCGATCAACGGACCCACTGCAAGCCCATTAAATGGGTTGCAGCATTCAATCCGGCCCATATAGTTATGATATGTTTTGGTCTCGATTAGAGACAATTCGATATTTTGGAAGAGATTCGAGGGTTTTTGGTATCACCAGATAATAGATGAGGTTTATCTTGATGGTTTAGAATTTTCTGCTTTGGCAAATACTTGTAATAAACAGTAAAACGACATAAATGTAACTTCTTTAATTTAAAAATGAATAACAAAAGATTGTTTTTTCTTTTGAACAAACAATAGAAGAAATGCTTTAACAAACAAAACAAAAAATAGAAAAAATCCTTTATCCCACAAATAAAAAATGTGCCATACATCACATTAATATATAACTTATTTTTTAACTTAATTGTGACTTTGTTTTTTAATTTAAAATTCTCTATATTCAAATTAATTAGAACCACCCATCATAAAGATGGATCAAGCTCGATTTCGCTAGCATAGTCTATATTTTATGGGTGCTCTACATTCGTAATTGAGATCTCTCCTTTGCCAAATTTTTAAGTTACTAATTTAATAGTGGCGTATTATATGTTTTTTAATTTTTTAAATATTATATTATATTGGACATAGATTTATATTTATTTAATTATTAATTTAATAATAATTTTATTTAATATTATGGTGGAGTATTATATGTTTTTTTAATATTATATTATATGCGGATATATTTATATTTATTTAATTAATAATAATGTTTTCCGTTGTTTGCTTTAGCTTCGAGATCATGTTTATTGCAGGTTTAAACATGAGTCTATGGCCATTTTTCATAGCCGGATAAGACTTTTAACATTTACCTTAATCATTTCCATCTAGTCTTGGCATGATCGTTTTATCTTCAACAATGTGGTGGTTGCTAGCAAATAATTTCTGTGTTATCATGTCAAGACACGATGGAGATGTTTCACATGAAATGGTAAAAGTCTTATCCAGCTGTAATAAATGGCCAGGGTAAATGGCCATTATCTTAAGATTCATGTTCAAAACTCGTATAAACATATCATGATTTGGAAGGTAAAGTTAAAAATTATTATTCATAATGTTTTATCTCCAAAAACAGTGAATGTGCTAAATAATGTGGTTGTTCTTAAGTATATAAATATCTCCAATATATTGTTAATATTATATTTTAAAATAATATAGGAGTAAATACATTTATATTAATTATAATGTTTTTTTTTAATAGAAATAAGGGAATTTAGATATATATATAAAAGGCTGTGCACAACCATTCATTACAAAATTGAGCCATGATTCTGCTTCAGAAAGAGATACAATGCAGATTTTACAAGGAATTTGGCTCTTAGAGTCTTTACTCCTAATTTTCCTGGAATTTCTAGTCATTTTACTGGGATATACCCTTACAAACTGTTTACATAGCAAAAGACAAAAAAACATTCAGAAGTAGAAGTTCATAAAAAACCTGCAGTGAGAGCATATTCCAAAATTTCTATGAAGAGAGTCTATCTGTAGTTTTGCTGCAGAAAAGAGGCAGCTTCCAACATTCCCTGATTGACAGACGGCGCTTCCTGGACCTGGCTGAACTAGGTTTTACTAATGAAGGAAGAGAGGTCCTCCCTGATGCTGTCAACCTTCCCCAGAAGGTCAATGGTGTTCCTTCCAATGTCGTCCAGGCGGGACTCAACACAGGAAAGACGAGAGTGGATGTATTTAAATTCCATGTTCTGCTCTTTATTCTGGTCCGCAATGGAGCAAACCGCCGAATACGTCCTACTTAAATAAACCTTGACTTCCGAGGTAACCTGACTGAGAGTGGCAATGGCCTGCTGGATCCCGTCCATAATGCTGAGTTGAATACTGCTGTCGCGAGGGTCCTCTACAAACTGCCAAGGATCAAAATCAGAAACGGAGAGGCTAAGCTGCTGTAGCCCAGGGCCGAGTGAAAGGAAATTTGTCTGCTCCATGCCTCGAAGAGAATTCCTATAACCGCCTTGCAGCAATAAATGCTAGAGCGTGAGAGCTCTGAGTTTTGATGTGAAGCCACATGGCTTATGACATGCCATTTGTTGGGAAGCGCGGGGAGGTGAGGCCGGGTGCCCACCACGGGAGGAATGCCTCCATTCCATGTAATTTGAATTTGAGTTCATTGGGGTGTAATTGAGTTCTATGTCTAGTTCCTTAGGGAATGAATTTATATCCCAAGACTTTGTTTTGTAATAACTGGCCTTTCCCCAATGTATCTCCAATGTTGGCGAGCCTATCTGCTGTTGAATTGAGACTTCTGAGAACATGGAAAAAGAGCGTATCGGTGGGGAGAGGAAGAAGTTCAATTATTTTTCAAAGATTTTGGCTCTTTGCTCCTTTCGAAGTGCTATTTTTCATAATCTGAATTACATGCCTGGAATCTCCAATTACTTGTAACTTTGCCATGTTTAGGGAGGAGGCTAACTCAAGAGAATAATGCATCGCCAACCATTATGCTTCGTTGTTAGTTCTTGTGCCTAATCCCCAGGAAAAGTCAACAACTTTTCTTCCTCCGAGATAAAAAATAATCCCCCCCGCACCTGCCTCCCCGGGGTTTCCTTTGGAAGCCCCATCAAAAAAGATAGTGTGTCTTTTTTGGCTTTTCCACCAATTGTTGAAGGTCTGTTCATCTTTCCTTATCTCCCAGTCATGAAGAATTGGAGGCATTTTGGACTGAAGCAAACTCTCTTTGATAAAGTTTTTACACCACTGATATTCATGCCAGCTTAAAGCATCATGCTGCTGTATTGTTATCCCCTTGGCTCTCAGGGATTTTGAAGTCAGGGATATGATTTTGTTGGCTGTTCTGTTTTCTGACTTTGCTTTTCCCTCAAAGACTCGTTGATTCCTTTCCAACCATATTTGCCAGCATATATTCATCGGGAGAAGTTTTAGAATTCTGGATAAAGTTGGTTTGTTCTTTCGGGCTCCCTGGAGGCCGCTAGCCCACTTCCCTATCATTTGCTGAGATTGCTTGGGAATTGAGATGGCATTCGAGAGAGGACCAAGAACCAAATTCTAGACTTGCTTGGCATAGCTGCAATCAAAAAATAAGTGCTGAGAGCTTTCCTCCGCATTTTGGCATAAATGGCACCTGGAGGGTCCTTCGATTCCACGGAGCTTTAGATTGTCTGCAGTCAGCTGTTTGTTATGTGCCAGAACCCAATAGAAATAATTTATTTTTGGTATGCTGTCAGAGTTCCAAACCTTCTGCCAATTTTTTTGGGCTGGAGGACGATTTGTAGTGAGTAAATCGTATCCAGCTTTGACAGTGTACCTTCCAGCACTCCCCCAACCTCTAACATCTTTAGCCCTGACGCTGATTGGAGCTTTCCCATGCAATAACTGAAGGAAAGCTTTGTAGTTTTCAACAAGGTTCTCCGGAGGTTCTACTATTTTCCAATCCTTCCACCTCCCTATTGACGTCCAGATTACCATGTCTGACAGCTTTTGTATTCCTAATTCCTGAAGCCAAATCTTAATATTTTGAATTTCACTGATTTCTCCTAAGGGGCGTTCTCCATTAATACTGTCTTTCCAAATGTTGATTTTTTTCCCATTACTAGGAATCCAGTACATATGTTCTTTTATTAGCCCAGCTGAAGTATGAATTAATCTCCATATTGCTGTTCCATTTTTCTTTTTCAAATTGTTCAAACATCTTTGCCGGGATCCCCTAATGTATTTTTTCCTTATGGCTTCCTTCCACCACTCTCTTTTGCCTGTTATCATTCTCCAGACTAATTTGGCTCCCAATGCCTTGCTCATTGTAGCTGGATCTCGTATTCCCAGACCCCCTCTTTTTCGTTTTTCTTTGACTGTTTTCCAGTTAACTAGATGAAACTTCTTACCCTGTGTTTTCCCTCTTTGCCAAAGGAACTTTTTGATTTCCAAGCAGATTGAATTAATGACAGAGATTGGTGCCAATAGAATAGCTCCAGAGAAGATTGGAATTGAGGAAAGCACGACTTTGATTAAAATAACTTTGCTTGATAGATTTAACCAGCGAGTCCCCCAGGAACTTATTTTGCTTTTGATTTTTTCGAGGATGGGGATCCAAGAGGATGAGGTTTCTTTTTTGAGAGAGATAGGGATGCCCAAATACTTAAAGGAGGTCCAGTCGTAGCAAGGTTTGCAATCCAAGATATTGGCTAAATTCCTGAGTTGGAGGGTGTTACAGTTCCAGCCATAGACATTGCATTTTTGATTGTTTGTTTTTCCCCCGGACACCCGCAGGAAGAGAGATAAAGAAAGTTTGAATCTGGAAGCAATTATAGGAGTGGCGCTACCTAGAAAAATGGTATTGTCGGCAAACTGAGCATGATTTATAGGTTGGACATTTTTGGCAATTACAATTCCAGGGAGAGATCCAGATTCTTGGAGTCTATTTAGTGATCTGCTAAGGGAGTTTGCCATGATCACGAAAAGACAAGGAGAAAGAGGGCATCCTTGCCTCAGACTGTGAGACATGCGAAGGAAGGGTGAGGGCCTGCCATTTACAAGGGGTGCAATCCAAGGAGAGCCGATGCAAGCTTTTATCCATCTTATGAACTCTTACTCAAAACCAAATTTTTCCATGACTGTGAAGAGGAATTCATGTCTAACTCTATCGAAAGCATTTGCCATGTCAAGTTTGATAGCCATACCTGAGTCCTTCCTTTGGATGCTTGAATGAATGGCTTCTTGCACTAGCAGAATGTTGTCATATATTTGACGACCAGCAATGAAACCTCCTTGATTTGGGGAGATGATTCGTGATAGATGACCCTTAACTCTATTAGCAATGACTTTTGTGAGGATTTTATATGAGGAGTTACAAAGAGACATTGGCCAATATCTTCCTAAGGTGAGAGGATTTTTATCTTTGGGGATTAATGCAATGAAGGTGGAGTTTGTAGCTCTCCCAATTCTTTCTCTTTTCCTGGTCCAGTTTAGCATTCTGATGAGGTCTTTTTTTAACTAGTGCCAACATTTCCTATAGAAATTTATTGTAAATCCATCCGGTCTGGGGGCTTTGTCCGGATGGAGTGACCAGATTGCCTTTCTGACTTCACTTTCGGTGATCTGCTCCATTAATTTTTTGTTATCAGCCTCTGATATTATATTGGGAATCTCCTTGCTCTTATGGTCCATGTCTTCTTGGAGAACAACGTCATTGCTGCTATATAACTTTTCAAAATGGGCTTTTGCTTCTCTTAAAATAAGGTCCTGACCCTCGATTTTCACTCCATCCTCCTTTGTAATGCTCTCAATGTTGTTCTTCCTGTATCTCTCCTTGCATTGTGCATGAAAAAATTTGGTATTTCTGTCACCTGCTTTTAACCAGAGGCTCCGAGACTTTAACCTCCATTCTTCCTCCTCCTTTCTGGCTGCTTTCTGGATTTTTTCTTCTAGTTCTTTTTACTCCCTGAGCATGTCTTCAGTGACTAAGATTTGCTCCATTTTGAGCTGGTGTTTTCCTAAATCTTTTTGCAAATTCTCATGCTCCTCTCCCGGTTTTATATAATTCATTTTGACCCAATTTTTTAATGTGATTTTCACCAGCTTTAGTTTTGATTCCCAAATAAACCCCGGTGATCCGGGGATGAATTGCCTCCACACAACTTTCACCTCATCCATACAACTTTCATTTTCAAGCCAGGCAGGGTTGAATCTGAAAGGGAGAGGGCCTAGATTTCCAGGGGAGGAGAAATATAAATATATTGGTCTGTGATCAGAAACTGCAGAGGCAAGAATGTTTGAATTTGGGAGCTTAGAATTGGAGAGAAAGGAGTTACTTATTAAGAACCTGTCAAGTCTGGCTGCTATGTGGTTTGGTCCCATTCTTTTGTTGTTCCACGTGAAGGTGCCTTGCTTGGGCTTGATGTCAATAAGGCTCCAGGCGGACATCAAGTCTTCCATTCTTTCTCCATAAGGATCTCTGACTTTGGATCCCCCCTTTCTTTCGGCCGCTGAAATTGTGGTGTTGAAATCTCCCACAAGAATGCTAGAAAGACCAGCTAAACTGTGATTTAAACCTATTAATTGATCCCAAAAAGGCTCCTTCTGTCCAGAGACAGTGGGGCCATAGATATTTCCAATCCAGAATTTCCTATTGTTTGCTATTTCTTCAAATTCAACAAAAATCCAATGACGATTAGAGAAAAAGGCTTTACTTTGGTACATACCCTTTTCCCACTAAGTGATGATTCCTCCAGATGCCCCTGAGGAGCTTGTAGCTTTCCCTTTCCCGCTGGGCCAAACTTGTTTCATGAGGTTGAGACTCTCCTCCTCTTGCATTTTAGTCTCCTGGATCAGAAAGCTTGAAAACTTTTCCATTTTTTTTATTCTTTTTATTGCTTCTGCTTTTTGCTGTCCGCCTAATCCTCTGCAGTTCCAGGAGACTATTTTCATTATTTCTTTGATGGTTGAGGACCTGCTCTGTCCTTTCTTTCCTCCTGAGCTCCTTGCTGCTGTTTCCCGTTAATGATTAGTCTTACATGGTGGTCCAGGATGGTTTGCTTACTCGCCGCCTTTTCTCTAGCTGCTTCTTGTTCTCTTATTACTTTATTGAATCTTCTTCCTCTTTTTACCGTAGGTTCCTGCTCCTCATCTTTGCTATCTGAAGTTTCTTCCTGGAAAAGTTTTGCTTTTGCTCGTGTCATTGATCCTCCTAAGTTTAGTGAAGACTCTATTTCTACAGTTGGAGACTGGTGCGTAGGTATGCAAGTGTCCTCATTTCTGATGTTGGCCTGTTCCTCATTTTCTTGCTCCTGCTATGTTTGCTTCTCTTTCTCCTGCTCCTCACCGTCTTCTTCTGTTGTCAACACTTGAAATTTATTTGCATTTTCTATGCTTTTCACTGGGGTTTTGGAGGCTGCATGTGCATTGGTTTTACTCCCTTTTTTCCCTGTGACTTCATTCCATTCCCCTCCTTGGGTTTCCTCTTCCTCTGAAATTTTCCTTTTTGGACATAACCTGGCAAAGTGACCATATTCATGGCAAGCCTTGCATTTGAATGGTATTTGCTCATAGTCAATTGTTTGTCTGTGGCTCCATCCGTCCATTGATAAATCTATTGCTTCTGGTAACCCCCTTTCCAGATCAACTTCAACACATATTCTTGCGCATGAAAACATTGGGGGTTTTGGCTTAGATTTGTCGATGTATTTCCCCAATGAGTTCCCAATGGCTCGAAGATCTTCATCATTCCAGCAATGCAGAGGGAGGTGAGGAAGTTTAACCCAGACTGGAACTGCTGATGGAATGTCTTTCTCCGAGTCAAAGGAGAGATCCCATTTGTTGAGATACATTCCTCTTGGCCCCATAAAGTAGGGGCCATTCCTGAAGATTAAATCTCTGTCCTACCTTTTTTCGAAATAAAAAACAAAGAACCCCTTGCCGCAAAAAATTTGCTGAACTTCCCCTTGGATTAAAGGCCGCCAGTTTTTGTTGAGCCATGTTTCTATTGAAATGGGCGACGGCCATAAGCCTGTAAAATGACCGACTAATCCCTTATCTGCTAGAGCCACGGCCTTGCATTTTGAGGCAGTCGATGTCAACTTTACTTCTGGAGCCTCGACTTTTTTCACAAACTTGGATTCTTTCGTGGCAGACAATTTAGGGTTAACTGGTTGAGAAGCAACCAACAATTTGAAGCGGTCCGAGATGAGGAGCCGAGCTTCATCCAGAGCCTCCTGCCCCGGATCCGGGGGCAGATCCATGCTGGAAACTCTTCCTTCCTTCAGGAACCCTAGCCGCGACTTGCTTGCAGACCAGAAGATCTATTCCCTCTCCTTAATTATAATGTTATATTATATTTTAATATATATTAAATAATTCATTTATATTGATTATAATGTTATATTATATTTTAATATATATTAAATAATTAATTTATAGTACAATGTAATATTATATATATTTGTATTAATAAATAGTAATAATAAGTTGGGAAGAGTGTGGTGTAAGAATAAGTAGTGAAGGAAAATATGTCAACATTTGTTATTTTAGATAATCAAGTTATATGTCTAAATAAACCATTTTAAATTTAGTTTTTTTTATGATTTATTATAATATTATTATTATTCTATAGAGTATAATATTTGAGGAAAAATGACTTTGATTCAAGAGTATTTATAAATATGATTGAGTATGTTAGATAATGCTTAATAATGGTTTCACTGTGGATTATTAAGTTTGAGGATTATTAAAGATGGTTGGACACATTTAGCTTCATTAACTTTATTTTTAATTGATAACTTAATCAATGGTTGATCATGGTTGGACATGATTGACCATGGTTAAACATGGTTTACAAGGGTTGAACATAGTTTATTATGGTTGACAATGGTTGCCTATGTTTTAACATGGTTGACCATGGTTAGCCATGGTAGACTATGGCTTACCATGCTTGAATGCAGTTAATGATGGCTTGACTATGGTATTATGTTTGACTATTGTAAGCCATAGTTAACCATAGTTGATGTTCCTCTAGGGTTATGTTGATTGTAGCCATGGTTAAACATGGTTTACAAGGGTTGAACATGGTTTACTATGGTTGATGGTGGTTTCCTATGTTTGACCATTGTTGACCATGATTGAATATAGTTGACCACCATATATAGCCATGTTAACTATGGTTTAGAAAGTTTGGAAATAGATAATCAAAGTTGATTTTGATTTACCATCATAAACCATACTCGAGCACATTTGAATATAGTTGATCATGTTGGGCTTTGGTTAACTATGGTTGACTTTGGTATACCATGTTAGATCATGGTTGAATATGTTTGACTTTGGTTTATCAGAGATGCTTGAATTTGTTCATTAACTATCATACCAAATCATGACATTCCTAAAGGGTTATGCTTAATTATGTCACACATAACATGCCTCTCATAATTTGGAGGTGGAGAAGCAAGATCTTTTTGGGCTATATTTAAGGAGAAATATGCCAAATTTAGAGTAAGGGACCATTCAATTTGACCATGGTTGGATTTCATTGATCATGGTTGATCATGGTTAAACATGGTTTACAATCTTAACATAGTTTTATATGGTTGACGATGGTTGGTTATGTTTGAATATGGTTGACCATGATAGCATGATTGACCATGTTTAGCCATACAAGTCTCCTATTTAAGTGTGTCGTTTTGTTACAATTTAACTCACAACTCCAACAACAAGAAGGCATCCATCAGAAACTCACACCAACAATCCCTCGCGATGAAGTTTGAACATATGACCTGATGGGGACTAAACCCCACACAAACCAAGTACCCTACACCTCATAGCTACATGTGCTATCGTTATGTTGTATATTCTTTATATAACCAGTAATTAGTAAATAAAATCCATTTAATAATTGCCATCAAACTAATGCCAACTAATTACAAAAGCTTAGTAAGAAAACTTGTTAAAAATCATATTCTAGGGTTTTCTCTAATTCATACGTAGCATATCTTTTTAAAAATTATATTCCATGCTTTTCTCTATTTCATACGTGGCATATCTTTTTTTAAAGAAACATTCAACTTTACAATCATAAAAAACTTAATTTTCTTCATTAATTAAGGTAAATTCTTTGCAAAAATCTTATTCATGTTAAATTTTCACTTTATTGACTAAGTAAATGGCTAGCGTATGGCATAAGAAAATGGTGCATGAATGGATTAATGAAGCAAACAATCACGAACGTTATATGAATGAATTAAAAATAATATTTAAATTTTTTATTATATATTTAAAAATGTTTATTTTATTGATTTATATTGCTCAAAATGGATCTTGAGAAGGCTTACGATCGTGTTGATTGGTGCTTTTTCAGCATTGTTCTAATCCAAATAGGGTTGTTTCCATTAATGCTTAGTTGGATAATGGTATGTGTTTCATCCACAAATATTGCAGTTTTAGTTAATGGTGTGCCATCGAAGTTCTTCAAATGCTCAGGGGGATCGAGTAGGGATGCCCTATGTCCCTGCTTCTATTTCCGCTTATAATTGATGGGTTCGGCATATTACTTCACAAAGCCAAATTTGAAGGTTGCATTAAAGGGATAAAGCTGTTTAGAGATCTATCTATATCCCATCTACTCTTTGTAGATGATGTGCTCCTTGCTGGGTCGGATTCTACTATTGAATGGGAGCACTACATGAACAATATCAATGTCTTTTGTTGCGCATCAGGTATGAAGGTTGGTGAAGCAAAATCTGCCATTTATCAGCATTAGTTGGATGACTCTCAGATAGTGGACTTACAAAATATCATGCCTTTTAAATTTCATTTTTTGGTTGATGGATTTAAGTTTCTCGGGTATTTTATGAAGCCTAATAGTTATAGAGTTAAAGATTGGTCATGGCCGTTTAAAAAATTTGAGAGCAGAATTCAATGTTGGACTAATAGGTTGTTATCCGTTGGAGGACGCCTCATACTGGTTAAGGCTGTTCTAACCAATATACCTATTTATTGGCTCTCCTTGTTTAAAGCTCCCAGATCAGTTCTGCATACTATTAAGAAACAATGTTCAAATTTTTTATGGACTGATGGTAAAGACCGAAAGAGTCTGATTATGGCTGAATGGGAGAATATCACTCTGCCTGAGAGTTATGGTGGATGGGGACTGAAAAATATGGATGTTTTTGGAAAGGCCTTGCGTCTTAAATGCTTTTAGCGGGGTTTATTTGGAACTTCTTTATGTTCCAAAGTTCTGGGGGTGAATATACAAAGCAAGATATCTCTCTGTGGCTCAAGAATCCTTTGAAAGAAATTAGAAATACTTATGTTATATGGAAGGGATTTATGAATGTGTTCAATTGGATGGCAAAATATTTGCAATGGCAAGTTGGCTTTGGTAGACAGGTTGTGGTAGGTGTTGATCCCATCCTAGGATTGGACGATGACTTTTCCCTATCAGATGAAATCTTAGCCTTCCTTAGAGAGAATAATTTTTTCACGTTGGATAGAATGAAAAATCCCAGTTTTCCCACTGGTAATTCCTATTGGATCAAAGGTGCAGACCTAGGTTTTCTGGCAAATTTGAATGGGAATGGAATAACTATTTCTCTTGTCTTGATTCAGTGGGTTGCAAGCTTACACATAATAGGGACATAATAAAATGGATAGGGAATCCCAGTACTGGAGAAATTACAGCAAAGACTGTGTATAAGGCAATCATACAGTTCATAAATTATTGTCCTCAATAATGGTGGTTTAAAATACTATGAAGGTGGAAGATGCCATTAAAATTCAAATGTTTTGGTTGGTTTGCACTAAAAGGGAAATTGAAGACTTGGGATAATTTAGTCAGGATGGGATGGAATGGCCCAAATTGGTGCTCTTTGTGTAACTCTGATGTTGAATCCACAACCATCTTCTTGTGACCTGCAATTTCACTAGAGATATCTGGAGAATTATATGCTCTGCTTTAAATATTTCTCAGGTTTGGGGGGTTGATAATTTCAACCCTTGCTTTCTTAAGTGGTATAGGGACTGCAAAGCCCACTTAATGTTGCCCTTAATTGTTTCCTGGTTTATCTGGTATACCAGGAATAAGGTTATTTTTGAAGATCTAAATCCTTGTACTCAGAAGATGACGGGACAAATTCTGAGTGTTTATAAATCCATCTATAGGGAGCAGGAGCCATTAATCATAAAAAAAATTGGGGCATTTGATCCTCAGTTCAATCGACCTATTCTATTTTTTTATGGCGCGGCACAAGATGGATTGTGTGCAGCTGGGGTAGCCATTTTCTTAAATGATTCTCATCACTTTTCATTAAGGATAAATTGTGGGAATGGTACAAACATGAAGGCAGAGCTCCTTTGACAGTGGCTAGTATCTTTGGTATTGACGATCTGAATATTTTTGGGGACTCTAGGGTCACCATCAAATGGGCGCAAGATGAATATAATCTGAAGGTAGTATCTCTTGCTCATTGGTGTAACAGGATAAAGGTAGCTATCCGACTTTTTAGGAACATATCTCTGGAGCACATTTACAGGCAACATAATCAGTTGGCAGATAAACTTTCTAAACAAGCCTTATGTGGTGATTCTGGTATTTTAATATGGGAAGAAATCCATTATTCTCAGGTTCTGAACTTTGGATTTCTGAAATTTTTTGAGTAATCACTTGTCACAGGACATTGTCATGTAATTTTGGATAGATGTTTTACTGAGGTATGTTATTTTCCCTTCATGGAGGTTAGATGTAGCTCCTTGATTATTTTTTGAGATATGCAGGCTGGCTATTTTTTGCCACTGCTCGGTTATGTCTTTCAATAGACCTGTTAAATCATGTACCTTTTGATTCGATATCAATAACATTAATATGCTTTTTTTCTGCTGGAATATATATATATATATATATATATATATATATATATATAATGTTTAAACTTAAAATATTATTCTTATTTAATAATATAATATTCTTTTTATATTTTTAAAAGTTATTAAATTATTATATTAATATTACAAAATATCACTAAATAATATTATCATTTTACAAAATATCATCACTTCAAAATTTAATTATAATGGAATGGTTTTAATAAATACAAATTTATATGATACATAATTATAATTTTTTTTTCACATTGAATCCATAGGAAAATGAACTATAATTGAAATTTTATATTATATTCTTTCATTTTGTATATTTACTCATTAATTTGTAGGTTTTTTAAATGCTTTATTTCTTGATTTTGATAGTTCAATATATTTTTAGTTATGTGAGTTATGGTGGCAATTGCATATAAGTTTTTATGTATTATTACTAGTGAATAATACATAAGTTTTTATGTTTTTATGTATTATTACTTTGGTAATTTAGTTTATGTTTCTAAAATATCTTTTCGAGTTATTAATTTTAAGAATTTAACTTCGTTAAATTTTTATAAAGCTAATCTAATATAAGCTTGTCATAGTTATAAACCATGTGCATGTATTATAATTCTATTTATATTATATTATTTATTGTTGTTATTGAACTTGTTAATAGTTATTAATTTTTTTATAGAAATGTTGAAAACATAAATATGTTGACTAAGTTTTTATTTGAAGACTTAATTCTTTCTCAATGGTAGGTATAAGCAGCTTTGCTGCTAATTTCACTTGTTTAAGAATGGAAACCCATTCAAGAAGGAATCCTTTGTTTTTTATTTAAACGAGCAATTTAAACCACAACCAAACAAATATAGCGATTAATATAATTCTCACCTAAAAAAATATGTTATTGGCTATGAAATTCAATGCGAAGATTGTTACTGACATCATACCATCATACGAATTATGTTATCAGATGACAATATGAGAGTATTAAATGGACAGGTATCATAGGGCTACCGACCTGACTTGGGATCGAAGTTTGTTTTCCTTCTGATAGGTTGTGCAACACTGCCCAGGTCTTCCTTGTCGGTAGCGAGACTATCCCAGGTTGGGATCCCGACAGAGTACACCTAACCTACGAAACTCACTTAACCACTTTAACACATATAACGTATGCGATGTTCTTTACTTAGCCAATTCACAACAGTTAATACATTTAACCAGTTCAACACTTAGCCAATATTTGCAAAGAGAGACACAAGTATATATGCGGAGGCAGCACCCCCAAGGTGGACATGCCTAACACCTCGTTGTTATATGTGTGTGTGTGTGTGTGTGTGTGATATATAAGGAGATTACAATTACAACAAGATAGGGCGTACGCAGACAACCACCGAGAGATCACCCAACTTATAGAAACTCCCTGGAAATCCCAAGAATTACCCTACTTCCAAACTAAGTTTCTTCCTGTTGTCGAGTTTCCCCTGAAGAAACCATAGGGACGTCTTCTATGGCTCCTGTATACTATCACCAAAATCAATCCAGCCTGAGTTCATCTTGCACTATGCCTAGGACTTAGCCCATCCTACGGCGTGTGCTCCTTTTCCCGAATTCAGACTTCACTTAAAGTGCCTTGCTTGAATCCTCCTTGGATCTAATTGATTCCTTTTTTTGGACTCACTACCATGCCATTTATAGAGGCATGCATGCTTTCCTTACAGGTGCAACCCATAAGTGGTCGCATGCCCGAATCCCAAGTCAATGCACCTCATCAATGTTCGGGTACACAGGGTACTGCCAAAGGATCAAACACCAAGAGCAACCACTTCACACAAAATGATCACAGATCAACACACCGATGTTTTGACGTGGTTTAAACCCTCTTGAGGGAAACACTCCATGGCCCCAACCAAATAGATTCTATGGGACAATTTATTATGCAAAGAAAGAAAGTTACAAATGAGCTTCTCATAATTGATCAACTAAACAATGACCCTCCATGCTCTTTAAATAGAGATCATGGACCAATCGAGTGTTAAGCCATGGATCAAGGTTAGGTATGATCTAAGAGAAGTTGAGCTGTCGGATCACTCTATGTCGGGAACATATCGTGACCGTCAGATTAAGTATTTACAAATGCATACTAAAGAAACACACTATCCCTAACGGATATATTACACAAGTTGATCTTAACTAACTCCTAAGTGTCTAAATATCCTAGCAATCAACATGTGGTGTCCACTTCGTTTCCTTAAGCCGCGAGTTACCTTCTCGTCTACCCACTTGTTGGTCCACTCAACCGTCGCACCCATGCTTGCCATGCCTTGGGCATCCATGTTCCTTGGGTATGCACCCCACTTGCTTTCCAATTGACGCACTCCACCCAAGTTAATCATAATAATCGATGTTTGCGTGTCCACTTGCTTGGCTTGGCACGCCTATGTTTCCAAGCTCCCAAGTCGACCTACTGATGCACCCACTTTCTAACTCATCGAAGCCCGCAACATTGATCGACTGGCTACCCAAGCTCCAGGGTATTGTTCTTCCTAATGTGGGAGCCCAAACCCTTTGTCATTATGCATGCCAACTTTTTGAGCTTCCAAGCCGTGGTACTTGGCCCAAGTGATCCTGCCACAACTACTTGATAAGACCAATTGTGCATTTTTCGTCAAAGCTTACCATGGGTGGTGTGTATTCAAGGCGCATGCTCGCTGCGATCATTACATCCTACCCCCCCAACTTGTTGCTGCTCTTAGAAACATATCCATGATGACTTCCGCATTTGAAAACTTCTGCCACAACCACTCCCTGCTACCATAGTTGTTGTTACTTGGTTCATTACCTCTCTCCTTATCTCTGCTAGTCTACCCACATCCGTACTCCCTTGTCTCTCAACAACTATTTGATTGATCATACTGTCCAATTGAAGTCCTAAGTTCGCACTTCTTGAAGCAACTTGCCTAAGCTTGCCCGCAATTTGGTGACAGTTGTTTGCCTTTGAATTCCAGTGTGCCTCCTATTCAAGGCGTTTGGGGCCCCAACTACATGTGCCAAAGGTAGTTGGCATGTTCCATGGATACCTCAATGAGAAAGAATGGGTGGATGACGCCCTTAGCTATCACCTAACTCACTTTCTTCTAGCAGTTGCACCGTGACTTCCTGCTCAAGTATAACATAAGAGGCAAGTTACCACCAATCTTTCCATCACCTTCTTCCCAAAATCATTGTGCTTCCGAGTCATCAAGCAAGTTCTTCTTACTTGCATCTAAAGTGCCTAGCCTCACATCTTGGTGCCCCTTCCTGCATTTCGGTCTCTTTTTCACACCCTGTTTTTCGACTCTTGTCTCCCTGCATAGCCAAACTTCACAATCCTCTCGATTGTGTCCCACCGCTCTTTCAAACGTTTCACAGACTCTCAGCTAGTTGGTTCCAACATTCTATTGGTTGGGAAACTTCCTTTTCTTTTCCCTTTATTTGATGGGTTGCGAGAGTCTGCTACAATCTGGTCTACGGAAGGTGTCACTCCCATAGATGTGACCTTCCCATCTCTGTGTTGCCTCCTCACAATAGGAACGACGATGGGATTTGCTTGCGAAAGAGTTTCCAAACAGTCCAAATGTGGCATAAGCACTGCCTTCACCTTCCTCATGAACTCTGGCCCAAGGAAAACATAAAAGTCATCCATCAACATGACTGTGAAGTTCTCTTCAACAGTCCATTCACCAAGATTCAAAGGTACATTGTTGGCCACTCCAACCACCTTTTCCCAAATTTACTGCCTTGAAGGAATTTTACCTGGGCTCAATCCGTAACTTGAGAATCCTAGCCACTTCTTCCTTTATGAAGTTGTGTGTGGCACCACTATCCACTAAGGAAACCACCTGCTACCCATTTATTTCTGCCAGCACGTAACACAATCTTGTGTAGTCTAGTTCCTATGTGGTTGTCGGTTCCTCAAGAAGGACACTCAACATTTGTAACACCCCTACCAATGGCTTCTCAACATGTTCCATTTCTAATAACTTATGTGGTCTCAATTTTTGGTGTAGTGGTCCTTCGCATAGATATAGCATGAAATAGACTTATCCTTCTCTTTGGGAACCTTTGCATTCTTGGTCTTTTCAACCTCATGCCTTCCACCTTTTTTCAGCTTACCTTTCATTTGCTTCTTGTGACTTGCTCGAAGCACTCTCATCGTTTTCTGTTTTGGAAAAAATTGCACAATGGTGCATCCCTCCACTTGGTAAGGGGTTAAGCCTTGTAGGTTGCAACAAGGCCTCAGTAATTAGAACCCCTCGGGGGTGTGTGAGTTCCCCAAATGATCCTGCAAGTGGTTTTTAGTGAAGTTTAAATAAAAGGAAATAAAATTAAACAAAATAAAACAAAAATAATGGGTGAAGAATGCAAACTCAAACAACCAAATGTATGCAAAACCACTTTGTATTTCCCAATGGTCAAGCATGTACAACACCTAAGAGGTGTAGGCTTCAAGGGAAGCCAACAATATCCCTTAGGGAGGTCCTTCTTGTACGAACTAAATGCTAAGTGGCTGAGAGAACAATGGATATAAACTCTTGCTCCTTGGAGGAAGGAAGCAAGGGAGCTTTGGAATGACTTCAAAGGTGGGAAGAGGTGAACTATGAGGAAGCTTTAGCACAAATCCTGTAGCATAAATTTGCTCTTTTTTCTCTCTACAAGATGCATGTCAATGGTTTCCTTTTATAGGCCAAGAGGTGGTCAAGAAACAACTAGATCCAAATGTGAACCCATGCACTCAATGAACTAGTTTCAAGGTACACCAAGGGGGCTATTTAATGCCACCAAGTGTTTGGGGAGCCAAATTCATATTGTTGGAGGTGATGGGGCTTTGAAGAGCCTAATTGCATTGCGGAAAGTAGGTTGTCCCACTGTTTTGATAGTCACGTGACTATCAAAGGAAACTCCACGCAAGTATCGTGCAAGAACTAAATCGGTAACATGCGATGTAGCGTAGGTTAATAATGGTTTAGCCATGTGACCTCTTCTTTTGACTGTTTTTGGGCACTTTTGGATTCATGTTTCCTTTTCGATTTGTTGAGGATGACTTTGGTGAGATGCATTTTATATGTTGTTGACAACTTATTGCAAGAATCACCAAAATGTCACATATTTGCGAGATTTAGGTGTTAACATCATCTTATTCTCTCTTGGACTCTTCTTTTCCTTCTACGTTGTATTCAAGAAGCTTATTGGCTGCTGATATTGATGCGAAAAGGGTCTACACACATTGGCTGCAAAGATACATCTACACTTGCGGTTGCGACCCCTTTATGGAGCACTAAAGCATGTATTCATCACTCATGTCCTTTATCTTTAGCACGAGGCTCATGTAGGATTTAATGTATGCTTTGAAACTCCTGACATGCTTGAGCTTCATAAGCCCATTTCGAGAAACCCACCTTTGGCTCCCTAGTCCAAACTACGCCTTTAACGCAACCTTCACCTGACCCCAATTCTCTACCCATTTTGTCTCACGACCCTCTGCCATGTCTTCTCGCAACAAAATTTTCCAAGTACCATGGAATTCTAAGTCTCATCATACGGTTCGGGATCCTTCATCCTTATCTTCATAGGTGTTATTGAACCATTCCCACTTGCCATAGTTTGCTTCAACAAAGTGATGGTGTCGTCTTGCTCCCTTACTCAGACTTTTTGACACTAAACCTTCAAGTTTTCTGACCTTTTCACTCCCATAGATGTGACCTTCCCAACTCTGTGTCTTTTCATCCTCACGCCTTCCACTCGTTTTCAGCTTACCTTTCATCTTCTTCTTGTGACTTGCCCGAAGCACTCTCATGGTCATCTGTTGTGGAAAAAAAGGCACAATGGTGCATCCCTCCACTTGGTAAGGGGTTAAGCCTTGTAGGTTGCAGCAAGGCCTTAGTCCTTGGAACCCCTTGGGGGTGAGTGAGTTCCCCAAATGATCTTGCAAGTTTTTTTTAATGAAATTTAAATAAAAGGAAAAAAAATTAAAAAAAATATAACAAAATAAATGGGTGAAGAATGCAAACTCAAACAACCAAATGTATTCAAAACCACTTTGTATTTCCAAATGGTCAAGCATGTACACACGTAGGATGTGTAGGCTTCAAGGGAATCCAAAAATATCCCTCAAGGAGGTCCAAACTAAATGCTAAGTGGGTGAGAGAACAATGGAGAGAAACTCTTGCTCCTTGAAAGAAAGAAGCAAGGGAGCTTTGGAATCCCTTCAAAGGTGGGAAGAGGTGAGTTATGAGGAAGCTCTAGCACAAATCATGCAGCATAACTTTGCTATTTTTTCTCTCCACAAGATGCATGTCAATGGATTCCTTTTATAGGCCAAGAGGTGGTCAAGAAACAACTAGATTAAAAAATGAACCCATGCACTCCATGAACTAGTTCCAAGGTACACCAAGGGGGCTATTTAATGACACCAAGTGTGTGGGGAGCCAAATTCAGATTGTTGGAGGTGATGGGGATTTGAAGAGCCTTCATTGTGCAGCGGAAAGTAGGTGGTCTCGCTATTTTGATAGTCACACAACTATCGAAGGAAAATCCATGCAAGTATCGCATGAGAACTGAACTGGTAACATGTGTTGTAGCATAGGTTAATAATGGTTCAACTGCGTGACCTCTTCTTTTGATTGTTTTTGGGCACTTTTGAACTCATATTTCCTTTTGTATTTGTTGAGGATTCCTTTAGTGAGATGAATTCTATATGTTGATTACGCCTTATTGAAAGAATTGCCAAAATTTCGCATGTCTGTGAGATTTAGGCGTTAACAAATGAGACTAATGTATGAGGTTCGGAAGGTACTGTAGAGCTGATAATACATCATCGTTTCTTGTGTTTCTCTCTTGTTCTATAGTGGAAAAAGCAGATGTGGACAAGAGGGACCTCCCATGGGGGAATATTGTTGGTGAAGACCAGTGAAGTTGTAATAAAGAATGATTTTTTATACAAACGAGGCGGGTATACCCTTGCTCGTGAAAAGTTGTCAAGATGACTACAATAAGAGAAGACCAAGGGGTCAACTTAAAGATACGTCTAGGACATGGATGAAGTCGAATTCGATCCATGTGAGAGTAAATGAATTGGGAACTATTGTTGAGTGATGAAGAAGCATAACTGCTGATGAACTTGATAAGCCCATAAAGGTGGGGGACCTGAATGGTGGTGAAGTTGCTTGAGGGTAAACTCCACTGTTACAGATGAACTGCTACCATGGTTTGCAAATGTGAACACTGCTACCTTCAAAAGTATGTTTCCCCCTGATTCGATAGTTGTGTTGACGTCGAGCATAGGGGAAACCACTAAGTTAGGGAACACTAATGAATCTCCCTACGTATTTCGAAGTGATCCCTTATCATGATTGAAAGGGACCCCTAAGGTACAACTGCAACTACTGCAACACTCAAAATATGGTGAGGTGAAGTTGATGAGAGTCGAAGTATAAGAGAAGAGAAGGGTCTCATCATAAGAACCAAGATGATATTATAACCAATTGTAGGACTAACAGACCTGACACAAGACTGGTTGATAAGCATGGGGATCATAACTTCCTTTGATCGATGTAAACATATGGAGGGATAATGACAACATTCCTTTAGGGAAATATAGAGAGTGAAACGAAGGGATACAAACTGCTAGTGAAGGGGATTTGATGGAGACACAATACTAAGAGTAAGGGTGACTGAAAAAATGGATAATGTTGTGGATATTGAGACTCAAATACATCAATCAAAGGAGACCATGGGTTGATTCCAAAAGAATCATTAGTTCCCATAGTTTTATGTGGATCGGGGAACTTGTTTTCCCATAAAGAATAATTGGTGGGGTCCCCGTCGTTTTATGTGTGTCAAGGGACCAATTTGATGATGGGTGGGACTCCCGTGGTTTTGGGTGAGTTGGGGAGTCAATTTGATGATGGACGGTGTTCCCACGGTTTTGGTGGTGTTGGGGAACTATTTCCAAAATTATGTGAGGTTATTTTGTAAACGTGAAGATGGGTGCCCCATAAATCAATGTTATGCAGATTTGTTCATGTGGGAATAATTGAATAGAAATGGTTGCTATGGAGGGAGGGGGCCCCACCGGTATCTTCACAATGGTTATGAGGTGAAAAATATTAGAAAAGGGTAAATTTCTCATGGAGTTATGAGTGGTCAACTGTGATTCTTGATTACAAAATGTGTCGATGAATTTGATGGCATTGACTACAGAAGGTGGGGGAGTAAATGCACAAATATAGAATGATGAACTATAGGTTGATCTATTCAAGGGGATCAAATTCCTCGAGCTTGTGGGGGATTGACATCATGGGTGCCAAAGAATGGTGGTGGTGCAAAGGTATGAACACCCATGGAGGTACGGGTAACATTGTGCAATAGTGATGTTGATGGCACATCAAAACTGGCTTTTGTTGGTGTTAGGGGATGGAGTCTTATTCTTACAATGCAAAATTATGGGCAGGGTGGTCGGTTATAGAGAAATAATACATGATGCACAATAGACAAAGGGAGAGTGGTGTTGATAGGCCAATTTTGAGATAATACCAGCGATGAAACTTTTACATCGATGATGATGGGTCGAAAATTTGTCCTATTCTGGTACGAATCCTGTACACATGACGCACATACCCAAGTGTAGTAAAGGACATAATCAAAGGTATGGACAATGCAGAAGTATACAACCAAAACATGATGCACCCACGAGGTGTGTGTGAAATTTAGTACCATATGAAGTGGTGTCAATAGAGGATAAATTTATGTCATTATGTAGTTCTCGGTGTGTTGATCGTGATGGTGTGAATGATTCGTCAAACGGAGGTATAGTTTGGCTATCGTGAGGATTTGAAGTTGGGCCGAATGCTTCTAAAATTGGGGTGGGGCCCATTTTCCAAAATCATTTGTACTATTTCACTAACGCATTCTCAAGGATACTTCTGTGGTTTTTGATAGTGTGAGGCAATGGTTTCCTGAGCAGCGAGATCCAGGTAAGCCTAAAGTTTAGCCTCTACATTTTTATTTGGGTATATCTAGGGTTAGGGGTTCCTAAAAGCTCATACGGATAGTTTTGAGCCATCAACCTCATCTATGTGATTTTTTGGCCTTTTAGTGCGCTGGAGCGCAAGAAAAGGTCTTTATCTCGCATTGGTGCTGCACAATATAATGAGTTATAGTCATGCAAAGAGCAGGAGGTTTCAGGTATGGCTGTGTGGATTTCCCACGGGGTTGTATCGTGGACAGTCGCGTAGGTGCGTAGAATATATCCTAAATCTCATGCTTATGCTTGTGCGATTGTTCTTGTTACAATCACGTTGGAGCGTGAACAAAGTGCATAATTCTCACGATGTGAGAATGCGCGGGTAAAAATATAATAGTCTCACTAGGCGTGGTTTGTATGTGGTAGTGGCACGTAGTAGCGCAAGATTTTAGGAGAAAAAGTCATGCGGGTTAGGGTTTTCTTCTATTTTTATCATGGTTACTAAAGAGACTTGAGGTTAACCCTATTTGTTTGCAAGTACATATGGATATTGAGTGGCATGAGTGCAGTTATGAGGACCTGGTGATTTTCGTCAGGGGGAACTTGCAAGCGACGAGGGCCTTGACTGAGGTGGGACTCCAGAAGTTTTTCAGGTGTCCCTTGATGCAATTGGAGGATTACCTACTTCGGGAGCTGATTCATATGTGGGATCCAGATCGATCATTTTTCCACGTAGGTAGTCAGGACATAAGCATGATTGCTAGAGACATTTATTTCTTGACTGGATTGATTCATTGAGGGGTACGGGAGTCGATTCACCCTACTATGGGCAGGGGTCACATGATTCTAGGCTTGATTAATCAGTACTATGGTGGTGGTGATCTCGCCCTGGACTCGGGGGAAATTTTCGTGAGGTGCCTGAGGAGCCTGACTGTGTGGGTGATAGTGACCATGGTGTTGAGGATCCTAGGGCAATCCTCACCACATAGGATTACAGGTAGTCATCTTCTATTGGCGGAGAGGGTGATAGGTGGGCAGCAGGTTTCTTGGGGGTTGATGTTGTGGGAGAGCATCATGAATCAACTGGATGAGTTGCACCAGGTGGGTAGGATTAGAACCTTTTGTCATGGGAGTGTCTTATGTGCCTATGTTTTGGAGAGGTATCCCTCTCTGAGGCCATTGGTTGTGATACCATTGTGGAGCCCTTGAGAGCCACAGATGGTATATTGGGGTATGGTGATGCCCCCACCTTGGAGGTGGTGAGGTGGGGGCGTATTATACTCTTCACTTCATGGAGGATTTGCTTCGTCATATTGGGATGATGGAGCGCTACCCCTGGAGCAGGATGCATTACACCGGGGACTTAGAGATTCCGCAGCTAGTCCATGGTTGGGATGCGTCAGGTATGACTTTCTTATTATTTGTTTTGTTTTGAGCATGATATCTATTTATGTACATTGATTATGATTATGTACATACTTTTTTGGATATATGTCCTAATGATTATATTCTACTCTATGATGCAAATGTTGGACCGGTTCAGTCACCGTAGAGGGCTCATCGCCATTGTCATCGAGATGGGGGTGTGGGGACAACGGGTTCCATGGGGGAGGCTCGAGTGGCTAGTGTTGCAGCAGGTGGTGATGCTCTGGTTGAGAGGGGCATTGGTGGAGATGCTTTAGTTGCGGCCCTGACGGACTTAGAGAGATGCTTCAATGAGATAACTATGGTGATCAATGATCAACAAATCAAGGGTCTTGATGATGAGGAGCTTGCACAAACATTGCATCTCCCAACAGAGTGCGGACCGGGTTGACGGATGGTGATGCGGCGAGTGGCGATTGTGTGTCATGTGGCATGGGAGGCACGGGGAGGAGTGGAGCCTCCCCCAAGATAGAGACCACGACCCGGACGAGGACCAGATCGAGGACTGGACCCATAGGTAGCAAGAGGTGAGTCCATACGACCTTTAGCTATTATGGGGCCACGTGATCTAGTAGCTGGTGGGGAAACTTGAGTTTGATGTATAGGGCTATAAGTCTGATTTTGTATATGGACTTGATGGAGCCTATGGGATATGGGTTGTATGATGTATCCCCCATAAGGCTCACTATGTATTTTGTATATACCCTTGGAGGGCCATTTTTTGTACATGACAACTATTTTTTATGAGATATATATATAGCATTTTATTTTTGGCGGCATATGTGATATACTTCTCATTCATATATGATGTGTCTATGTATGTGGATGATGGTGATGTGTGATTCATATGTTGATATTGATTATGTATAGATATTACTTATGTGTAGTGATATGCACTCACATATGTTTTGCTTGATGGTATATACATATCTGGATATATATGTTGTGTTTGTCTTATGCAGGATTAGGTAGATGCTTGGTGTATCAAGTTCCAGTTCAACACCTCTTTGAAAATTGAGTCATCGAGTGCACTGGAATTCCTATGGAGATGGGTGAATGTAATGGTTTCAAACTTCCAAATGAGTAGACGTACTTGCAAGAAATTATGGAAGAGGAGCAGGTTGTGGACGTGAAATACATTGTTCATCTGGGAGACGACTAGCTGTGAATCTAAATATACGTGTAAGTAGGTGATGTCAAGATGGATGGCATAAGTCAAAATGCCTAACACACCGTCATATTCAGCTTGGTTGTTGGTCAGTGCCCCTAGGAAAACTCCATTGGTGTGGTGTAACGTTTGAATGGGGGTAAAGATAACCAATGCCGCCGATGCAAGATTCCTAGACCACCGAATTATGATGTCTGCAAATATGACATAGATGTTTGTTTGAGAGGTCATCTGCTTAAAAAAAATATGGTCTTATTCTCAATCAAAGGGATTGAAAATAATATGTATAAAATGCTAGGTTGTGTAAACTTGACAATGTAAAGGGGAAAATATGGTTTTTCCCTCCCTTTTGGTGGGGACCTTTAAATGTTGGAACGAAGGGTGGTACTGAGGTGGTATCATATTCATTAGTGAGTATCCACCATTTGAAGGAGGTCCCCTAGTGTTGTCTAAACACCGGGAAATGGTTGTGGAGGGTCCAAGTCTTCGTCGGAAGACGAGGAATCATCGCTAGTTAGCAAACTATCCAAAGAAGATGTAGTATCGATGGTATTTGGAAAGGGAGAAACTACTTCTTCAATTGGTAAGTCACGAGGGCTTGTGCTGAGGTAAGTAAGATGATCTTGAAGTCTCATTAGTTCAAGATGAGCTTCTCGTTCTGTGCGCAAAATGGGACATTGGAATGAGAAGTGAGAAGTATTGCCGCAGGATCGACATGGTCATGGTAATCGGGAACAGAGAGGTGTTTGTGCTGTCGGGGAGTTGACTTGATCCAAAATGGTTGTGATGGCACTGGGAGGGAGCATATGTGTGTGATTCCCACAGGTGGAGCATCCATTATGTGGTGTTGTCGTTGTAATATTGGTAGGTTGGGGATCTTGTGGCATTGTAGGCTCCACAACAGGAACCGTTGTAAGGGCATGTTGTGATGGAGGACTAGTTGGTGTTGTTGCTGAGGTAGTGACCACATTGATAGAAGTTGCTTCCTAGGTTGGCGAGAAAGAGTTCTCAACCATATGTTAAGTGAGGCGAATGGTCATCAACGCGTATTGAAATTGAGGGAGATCGGGACAATGGTGTGTGTAATGCCCAAACTGAGAACAAATCGAACATGCATGATTTGTACGCAATGATATGGACTCAGGTGTGGGTGGTGACAACGTGCCCCCTTCTATTGTCGGTGGAGCATGGGTTACCTTGATCGGGGTATTGAGCAAGTTTCAAAGTTCTGTCAAGGTGGGGAAAAGGTTGGTCGCATGGCCTTGTTTCCCACAAATCGTGCATGGTGGAGTGACTCTTGGGTGGTAGTATTAGTCAATACTAGGGCTTTTAACCGTTGTTAGTTGATGCCCCCTGCTTTAGGCTGAGTGGCCTCCAATGAGTTGGGTGTATGGTTGGGTAGGATGGGGCCATTCAACTTTGGTTGTTTCATGCCCCTTGTAGTGGTCTTAGCGGCGACCAAATGCGGTTTAGTTGCGGATTTCGCAGGTTCGACTGTTGGTGCAGGGGGTGTAACCATCCTAGTAGGTGTAATAGACGAAACAGGGAAAAACACTAGTGGGATACTGGTTTGGATGCAATTGTTGGGTAGGCTGGTGTAAGGTACCACACCGGAATACCCAAAGTGAGTCCAGGTAGAGTTAACTGATCCATAACCAGCGTCCCTTGTACGCCTGTGGGGGGTACAAGAAAGGTATTTGGAAGATTGGAGGTACCGAGGGACTCAACGTTTGTTCAATTCCATGGATCAGAGGTGGTACTGATGATGGTGTTGAGGAGGAGGTGGGCCCATTTTCAGTGGTTAAAATCATGCACATTAGGCCATTGGTAGATGTGGGGATCTCAGGTGGTGGTCCAGAGTAAACTCCTAGCAAATTGGAGTCCTTGTACATGTTGAGGGAAATATCAACATAGGAGGGTTGATTTGTTTCGATGACAATAGGTAGTATATTGTCAAGGTTGCTAGTCGTGTGGGGATCATAATAGTTAAGCTAGTCGAGGGTGACAATCTTCCCATTTAAGAGAAACATCATGATACATAATACCGAGGAGGAAACTGCCTTCATGGCGTACATATAACTATGCCAAAAGAGGATGTTGCAGTCGAGTTGAGCATTGACTACCTCAATATCGATCATGACCATCTTGCCCCCCAGCTCTATGGGGACATTTTGGTAGAATCCTTTAGGTTGGGATGGTCTCCCATCATATGCGTGAAGGGAGATAGACGAGGGGACCAAATCTGGTGACCATAATCATTACCAAACATTAGAGGACATGAGGCAAGTGGATACGCCTTCATCGATGATACACCGATGAATCATAATGTTCTTTATTGTGACGAGGACTTGAAATGCGACTGAAGAGAGTATTCATGGTCCACCTTTGTCTAGATCAAAGGTCATAAAGCGCAAGTCGGAAGGATCGACGGTGCCGAGGGCATTGAGTAATGCCTTGGGTTGGGTTGGGCATGACTGAAGCACCACTAGCATGGACATGGATACAAGGGACTAATCCAAGTCATCCACAATACTATAATTGTGGGTGGATTTCATATGGGTTTTATTAGGTGTACGCCGAAGTGGAACCTTGGGAATCCTCGGGATTTGTTCGACACTTGGGCATGGTATTTTCAGAGGGCCCCCAAGGGGAGAGGGATGTCTTCCACTTGGGGAGCTTCATGGCTATCATAACCTTTGGGTCGAGTCTTAAGATTAACATCCAATGTATAGATATTTTTGAAAGAGCCATTTTCGGAGGGGCAAGGATCTTGTTGTTGCGTAACAACCGCTTGATTGGAAAAGGGTTGTTGTAATACAACGGTTTGGGGTTGGTGAGGATTCGGGTTCTGAGGGGAATTTATCACAGTCTTCTTCTTGGCCTCCACTAATTATTGGTAGTCAGGGATAAGAGGGAAGTGATGGGTGTAATGACCATATTCTCCATAAATGGAGCAAGAGTAATTGGTCTAGTTGTCACATCCATAGTAGTTGGGATACCTGGATTGCTGACCAGTTCCTAGTATATTTTTGAGCCATTCCTTTGCACAATTTGCACGAGATCAGTAGATGATGAGCAACATATTGATGATCACTCATGTATTCAGTGGATCCAGAGCACATATTTTCATCCTTATGCCATGACTGAGGTAGCCTTTTTCTTCCATATATAGCAGTCATGATGACAATGCCCAAAGTTATTCAACAACAGTGTTATGGTATTGTTCAATGGTTCAAATGGTGGATACAGGTATATGGTTGTGCAATTGATATCTAGGTTGTGCTCTTTTACTTATCTTGGTATCTTGACTAGGTGTTTAGTGGTCATGATATGGAAATACTATTATGTGGTTTGATTGATTGTTTAGAGTAGAGGTGATTCAATTGCTTAGAATTAGAAATTCTCGTGTATACTAATTGATTATACCCTCTTAATAGTATGGACTTGGTCATTCTCACTATTATGGCTTGCTAGTCATGGCATCACATGTCACTTTCCCCATCCATTCATTGTCATATGTATTTGGTTGTATGCCAACTTACACTTCAGCCTGTGATATTGAGGAATTTACCACCTATGTCTCTGTGTCGGATAGATTCCTTGTTATTATGTATCTCGGATATGAGTTGTGCGACAGAACTTACCGAAGCCTTGATCCTTCTGGGCCAGGAGAACCCATTATTGTTGGTTCCTGAGCTTAGGTGAGTTGGGATTCTGAAGCCTTGATCTCTCTGGTTGGTTTCCCCTAATGTTTGGTCTAGATTGTGAATGATCCCCCTTAGTTTCCTAAGTTGTGTCAGCTAAGACTTGAAGCAAATTGTACTACCATCATTACATGCATTTATATGATTCAATGTTATATATTTTGAAATGAAAGCCCATGGTAAAACTGGAAGTAAATTGTGCATGTAAGCACAACAAAGAGGGCTATGAAATGAAATGTAAAGCACCCTGGATGAAAGATGCAATTAGTTATGCTTTTAAGCACATGCAAAATCCGAAGGGTCAGAGGCCTAAAAGAAGTGGGTAAACAAATGTTAAATCTAAATATTGTTGGCCATGCTATTATTGAAATGTAATGATTACTTCCTCACGGAGCCTATGGGTTGGGATGTGAGATGGAGTAAGGGACAACTAATACTAAGTGTCCCCTAGAACCTCAAGTTATGGTTAACTTTGCACCTAGTCACTGTGGTTCTAGAAAATATCCTCACTGAGCTTGATTTTATCTTGGATGTGAGTTGTAGGCATTTTTTAAATTTGAATGGGCACTCCTCAAAACAGCTTATTCCATTTGTGAGACACCGCCATTCTCTATGTGTTTTATGTCCAACATACATCTAGGTGGCCTTCGTTTTCCCTTTATCCAAGATATCATAGTGTTGAAGTTGTAAAGTCGTTCCCTAGTCCTAACCTTGTATTTTTCACCTTCACCCATTTCTAGCAAAATGGCCACGTCCAAAAAATGAGTATACACTTGAGGGTCCTCTTTTAAGTAATTGGTTGCCTTTATTTAGACTTATATTTGGTGGTTTTTTGCTTAATCTCCAGTAGAATGCCACTTTGTACTTTAGTCTTGATATTGAAATATTTGAAGGAGCATATCTTATCCATTTGTACTTGTAGCATCAGTCAGTTTTTCCCTGGATCATTATTTTGATCAGTTTTGACTTGGTCAACCCTGTTTGACCAAGTCAACCGTAGGATCCAAGAGGAGTTGGACTGATGATGTTTGATATTGATTATTTATGGTATTATGGTGCCCATTAAATGGTTCCATGCATCAGACAGAGTTTCCATGTGATGGTTTGATGGATTTTTATTATTATTATTATTTACAGACCATTATTTTTATTGTCCAGGCATGGTTGAGCATACAGATGATTATCATGATGGTCACATGATGTATGAGTACTTATTATTACCTATTTTGGGCCTTCTGAGTTCATTGTAACATTCAGATATTAGTTTCAGGCACTTATAGATGAGGATATGGTCAATTTATCACTTTATAGCACATTGCCATGGAAAAATGACATGTTCAGCACTTTTGAGATTATTTTGGTTCTCCTAGGGAGCTATAGAAAGAGTATGGGGTATAACCACTTGTTATTACCATATTACCCTACTCTCAGACATTTTGGTTCAGTCAGTTTGGTTCCCGGAGCACTTGGAAAAGAGTTAAAGGTATTTCTATCCTTTACAGGTGATATTTTGATAGTACAAAATGGAAGAATTGGCTACTGAGGAAATCGATTTGGGAAAATCAGGCAAGAAAATGGAATGAGGTTTGATCAAAGAATTTTATGACGCATTCCACACCTTCTGGAACAATCTATAGGTTCAATGGGGTCCACACGTCCTCCTTATCATCAATTGGGGGTTTTTATTGCATTATTGAGGACAACATGTCTTAGTGATTTTTATCACTTTTTGATGTATATTATATTTGATGTAGTTGGGGAATTAGTCTAGTGAATATATTATCACCTAGAATCCCCCCCCCAAACATGTTTTTATGTTGTGTTTCCTAGTCACTTCATGTTATACGTCCCCTTCTTGGGCGTCATTGAGGAAACACGTCCCCTCTCTTTGAGTGATCCATGTGTTATGATTCCATATCATCTTAGCCTTTGATTATTATTGATGTCTCTTATGATATCCGACACTCATTTAGAAAATGGTTAGGGTTTTGGTCTCTCTCACTCTTATTTAAAGGAGAGACCCCCCTCATTGTAAAGGGACTTTTGGCTTTGGAATATGGAACAAAATTATATTTTTGCAGATTTTCTTCGTATGCTTTGATGAATGTTCTTGTACATGATTGGAATTCCTTTCTTTTGGACATCTGATTAGATCTATCTTGATTTCATAACATATTTTGTGGAGGCCGAATTGATTTGTTGCAGGGGTGCGATTTTGCTTGAGGACAATTGTGAGGGTTTCCTCCATCCATTCGGTTGGGTGAAATCATTTGTCTTTCAGGGATTAACCATTTTTGAATTGTTTCCATTGATGTTACTATCTCTTAAATGCTCTGCATGGTTTATTTTCAAATCTGTAGACAAATCTAACTTGATTTGTTTGGTTATGTCGGTTGAAGAGGGCACACTACCTCCTTGGACCCACACGCACTAGCATGGAATCAACTGGATCTTGCCAGGAATTGTAACCAATTGTTAGGATCATCAATGTACTTGGAGACTGCAAGCATTTGATTTAATATCTACAAGGTATGTATTGATTTCCATTACTTCTATCCAATTATAATTTAAATTTATAAGTTTAAAACCCTCATTTTGAAGATATTATAGATCTGGAGATCATATGGGATTAAACTGAAACCCAAGTCTAAAATAATTAATAAACCTTAGAGACCAAGTTTGGTGGAAATCCAACTCCATTTACCTTCAGATCCAAGCACTAGCCATCTCTAGGGGAGGATGCAATTGTGGGTTTTCAGTATTTTTCCAGATCTGTCAGCTGGAAAAATACTAGTTTGACCTCAAACCTCTAGATCTATTGTCTAGACACCATCCTAGTGTATTTCCAAGCTTAATTTCACCAAGTGGGCCCACCATATTATTATTTTCCTAAACCCTAGGTGCTTCTCATTTGGGTCTTTTAGATCGGCACTAGATCTATCTAGATCTACTTGCTTAAACTCAATAGTGGTACATTTCTCAATGGTTGAGTAATTATATATTTGTCTAATCTTCCTCAACCAAGCCCTAACTACTAAATCCTCTTATCTTTCTAGATATATATCCACTTACTCTTGATCTCACTCTTGTTCTCATCTCACATTATCACAGAGTGCCTTGAGTAGGTTCTCTAGCCTTCATAGGTTGGCTAGGGTCTCCCCCTTGATATTGCTCCGGCTTGATCTAAAGTGACAAGATCTCATTCAATGTGACAACCTCTGTATCCAGTGGAGAATGAGGCCCTTGCAAGTGTCACCGGTTTAGCTACCTTCCTCTACCATCCTGGATAAGATCCCTTTAGTTTGCATCTACACTTTGTATGATAACAAGTCCTCAGGTTGGATTTATTCCCTTTCCTGGGAGGGTTGTTTGTCCCCATGTTATGATTACCCAGATTTTGGTTCTTCTAGGGAGGAGAATTTCCCCCTTGCCCCTGCTACTGGTTTTGCTTGTTCTTTCCTTTCTTCTTCCCCTGATTCTAAGGGTTATGGGGATTTGCGGTGTTCCATTGCTCAAATTGTTGAGCTTGTTGTGAGAAATAAGGTTGAACAAGGTTGAACCCCATGTGAGGTGTGGTTTGTTGACCATCCAGGCATGGAAATGTATACTAAGGTTTATATCTCGGGGGTGGGATAAATGTGGGTTACGCTCCATAAGATGTGTACCTAGGAATGAATTGTGCCATTTGCGGTGTAGGAATCGTTGCTGCTTGACTAACATTTGGATAAGTAGGACTATAGCGTTCATATTGTAACTGACCAACTAGTGGGGTTGATACAGGAGGGGGGGGTACCGACACAGGTGGCATGGGTGGGTATTGCGGGGCCATATTAAATGGCGTTGAATTAGTAGGAGGAACCTTTCCTAATGTAATGTCCCCATTTTGACCCCCTTTGTATTAAATCGTAAATGATGTAAATATTGTAATTAATCATGGTGAGGAGCTCAAGGCCAAGGCCCCACCGTTGATTTAGCGTTTCATGTATCGGCAATTAAAAATAGATGCCCATGGTTCTTGTGCGAGATGGGCACAATGTAAATAAGACACCATGTAAATACGAATTTTTAATGGAAAAACCCACAACCGGCTATGCAATGCAACAAAAGAGATGGGGCATGACTCTACAAGGAAAAGGGAGGGAAATTATTCAAACCCTTGAGCCAATGGTGTTAATCCATGTGTCAATGGGGAAACCCATAAAACCACCAACTACCCATTTTGTCTCATGCACCCAATCATTTAATTCTTCCAAGAAATTGGTTAAGGCAGTTAATGCCTTGGGAATGAAAGAGTATGGGCAAGCCATTTTCGTGCATGGGCAAGCCACCAACTTGGAAAATCGTGTTTTTGCTTGTGGGGCAAGAAACCACCCACGAAATGGTGCCCAAAGCCATGGGGAATGGGCAGTCTTCATTCATTCACGCAGTTGGAGTTAGCTGGGTTCTTTCCATTTTACGTTTTTCATCTATATACTGCATTTTTCCATGCCTGGGAGTCGTTTTTGCAGTATATAACAGTTGGGAGAGGGAGGGCCACGTTTTGAGGACTGTAGGGAGGTCATTTTTGCCCCTGAATGTCCAAGGACGTTTTTCTAAAAATGGATTTGGCTTCCTGGGTTGTTCACCAACTCCCCATTTCGTTTTTGTGGGTTCCCACGTTTTTTTGGGTTAGTTGAAACCCCAGCTCATGCATTCCACTGTGGAAAACGTTTTCCTCATGCCCAGCAAGTGGGGTTCTGCTGTTATGTGCATCCTTGTTCTTGGTTTGAGCCTGTGAGCTGAAGTGTTGGAGTGGTAGTGGATAGAAGTGGCTTGATAAACCTAGTGGGGGAGACAACCTCTCAAAAAGATCAAGAGGGCTTTGGTTACTCTTCTATGCATACCCTGAGAGCACTAGATAGGGAAGGTATGGCTTGAGGGACTGCACAGCAGTGAAAAGAATACTTCCTTGTGCTGGGTGTGTAGGTATTGTGGGTGCCAAGCTAGATAGATCTTGCAAGGTTATCCCTGGCTCTATGTTGGAGCTCACTAGCTTAGCAACTCTTCCTTTCCATCTCCTAGTAGCCTGATAAACCCAATTGTAGATTGGCTTGGCTCATCTTGGTGTATGCTTGGCTATGTGTGAGTCTGCTGTTCCCTGGTTCCTTGTAGAGATCATGCCCAGCTCGGGGGTGGCAGTGGTGCTGAGAGATTGAGGAGCACACTGGCCTATGGTTGGGTGGAACGTTGCAGTTGCATAGCCAGTTGCTTGGGACTGCCTTATTGAGATAAGTATTCTCTTGTGTAAATTGGCAATTATCATTTGATGAATGTTATGAATGTATGTGGATGTATTAAACGAATTTGCTTCTGCTGTGTTTTTAAAATTTTAGGCATTTCCATATGATCTTGTATAATTCTGCACAGATCTTTATTTCATGGCTGTCACAGAATCTTGAATGTGTGTTAGAGATCAACAGCATTGATTTGATTACCGTCGTTTTTCCATAGTATGCATAGATACAGTTCTTTGCATCAATGATTTTAATTCAAACATTTTGGGGCTAATTGCCCGGACTGAGCACTGTGATCCTCTCTATCACGCTGGTATGATAGAGGGGACACTACACCTAAGTGGGAAATGGACCCAATAAGACCATCTGCCAAGTGTGACGACCTCGTAGGTGTATGATCTAATGATCAATGCCGAGGGGCATTAGGGAGGATAGTGTAAAGGTATCCAGATTGTGCATATATCATATCAAAATGCTAGGTTCTCATAATAGCATCTTCCTCACTTTGCGGCATGGAGGTGGCTACATCTTTGGTAATGGCTGGTTGGAGTGACTTGATGAACCAATCCAACAAGAATGGTGGTTTTATTTCGATTTTACACAATGTTCGACACCTACTCCATTCATGGATATGATCCACAATGTGTGTAGATGTGTTTTTTCGAAACTCTATGAGAATTTTGAGATCAAGGTCATGGCGAATCGAAAGTTGGAAGTATGTGAGAAATGAGGTGGCTATGATGCAAAGGTGGAATTGGATGATCTCGTTAAGTTCACATACCATTTGGTTGATGTTCCATTTAGGGTGCACTAAAAGAGGCAGAGCCTCACAAAATATTCCACTATGTTGTTGGAGGAACACCATAGCTAGAAGGACAAGACATGGTTGGTAAAATCATTGCCTTGCTTCCCTTCAAATTTAGGAATGTCAGAGGGGATTTTATATGGCATAGCTTCCGATGTTGGATTGTGTGCAATAAGGTCATTGATTAGTTTGGCCAAATCAAGGAGATTTAGGCTAGCCATGAAAGGTAGGGTAGGAGGATTTGGTCCTGCCATTTTATACTGTGTGTGGTTTCCATGAGGGGGAGATAGGGGTGGTGTTGAAAATAACGAATGACCTCCTACGAGAGAGGATGGATCAAAGTGGTTTAAAGTACATTCAAGAGGACGAGGAGTAAATGTGTCTATATTCTATCCAAGGGGAGAAAATGAAGGTGCACCTCTTTTGATGGTGGAGTATGTAGAAGGGTTAACACTCTCTCTAAGAGGAGAAAATGAACCCAGCAAGGAGCGGCCTTGCCCAGATGATCCTATCAATGTGGCCTGGGATTAGCCCTGACTAGAGTGTTGTCTGCGTGAACCACAGGGGGGATGGTGTAAAAAAAAACCCTCACGAGAGGGGGGGGGGATTCTAGATTTGGAGGTGGTAAACCTAATCTATTACAAATGACAAGTGGAGACACCATTAGAAATAAACAAAAATAAGTGGAGACACCATTATAACTATTGTGGAAAAAAATGCGCAAGGGTGCATCCCTCCACTTGGTAAGGGGATAAGCCTTGTAGGTTGCAGCAAGGCCTCAGTCCTTGGAGCCCCTTGGGGGTGAGTGAGTTCTCCAAATGATCCTGCAAGTGGTTGTTAGTGAAATTTAAATAAAAGAAAGAAAATTAAACAAAGTATAACAAAGATAATGGGGGAAGAATGCAAAGTCAAATAACCAAATGTATGCAAAACCACTTTGTATTTCCAAATGGTCAAGCGTGTACAACACCTAGGAGGTGTAGGCTTCAAGGGAAGCCAAAAATATCCCTTAGGGGGGTCCTTCTTGTCCAAACTAAATGCTAAGTGGCTGAGAGAACAATGGATATAAACTCTTGCTCCTTGGAGGAAGGAAGCAAGGGAGCTTTGGAATGCCTTCAAAGGTGGGAATAGGTGAGCTATGAGGAAGCTCTAGCACAAATCCTATAGCATAAATTTGCTCTTTTTTATCTTTACAAGATGCATGTCAATGGTTTCGTTTTATAGGCCAAGAGGTGGTCAAGAAACAACTATATCCAAATGTAAACCCATGCACTCCATGAACTAGTTCCAAGGTACACCAAGGGGGCTATTTAATGCCACCAAGTGTTTGGGGAGCCAAATTCATATTTTTGGAGGTGATGGGGCTTTGAATAGCCTTCATTGCATTGCAGAAAGTAGGTGGTCCCACCGTTTTGACAATCATGCAACTATCAAAGGAAACTCCACGCAAGTATCACGCGGGAAATAAACCGATAACATGCGATGTAGCGCAGGTTAATAATGGTTTAGCCATGTGACCTCTTCTTTTGACTATTTTGGGGAACTTTTGGATTCATGTTTCCTTTTGGATTTGTTAAGGATTCCTTTGGTGAGATGCATTATATATGTTGTTGACACCTTATTGCAAGAATAACTAAAATGTCACATATGTGAGAGATTTAAGTGTT
Organism: Larix kaempferi; assembly: GCA_027924585.1. Lineage (NCBI taxonomy): Eukaryota > Viridiplantae > Streptophyta > Pinopsida > Pinales > Pinaceae > Larix > Larix kaempferi. The sequence goes on from BSBM01000738.1 coordinate 33,293,831, forward strand.
AACATCATCTTATTCTCTCTTGGACTCTTCTTTTCCTTCTGCGTGGTAGTCAAGAAGCTTATTGGTTGTTGATATTGATGCAAAAAGGGTCTACATGAATTGGCACCATAGATCCATCTACACTTGGGACTGTGACCCCTTCACGAAGTGATAAAGCATGTCTTCATCACTCATGTCCTTTATCTCTAGCACAAGGCTCATGTAGGCTGTAATGTATGCTTTGACACTCCCTACATGCTTGAGATTCATAATCCCATTTTGAGAAACTCACATTTGGTTCCCTAGTCCAAACTATGCCTTTAACGCAACCTTCATCTGACTCCAATTCTCTACCCATTTTGTCTCATGACCCTCTACCATGTCTTCTCTCAACAAAATTTTCCAAGTACCATGGCGTTCTAAGTACCATCATACAGTTCGGGATCCTTCATCCTTATCTCCATAGGTGCTATTGATCCTTATCCCCGAGACGGGCATTCCTAACACCTCTATTTTATTAATATAAGAATATTACAGTTACGACAATACGAGCCATCCACAAACAACCACCGAGAGAGTTCCCAACCAACGTCTCCCTGGAAACCCCAAGAATTACTCTGCTTCCAACCTGAGTTTCTTTCTGTTCTAGAGTTTCCCCCTGAAGAAACTATAAGGCCACTTCCTGTAGCTCCTGTATACTGTCACCAAAATCAACCCAGCCTACCTTCATCTTGCATTATGTCCAAGACTTAGCACAACCTATGACGTGTGATCCTTTCCCTGAATTCAGAATTTACTCCAAGCACCTTGCTTGAATCCTACTTGGATCTGATTGATTCCTTTTGTTGGACTCACCACCGTGCCATTTATATAGGCATGTGTGCTTGCCTTGTAGGTGTGACCAAAGAGTGGTCGCATTCCCGGATCCCAAGTTGATGCACCTCATCAACGCATGGTGTCCACTTAGTTTCCTTAAGTCGTGGGTTACCTTGTCATTTTCCCACTTGTTGGTCAATTCAACCGTCGCGCCCATGATTCCCATGCCTTGGGTGTGCACCTCACTTTATTTCCAATCGATGTGCTCCACCCAAGATATTTTTTCTATCTAATGTTCGGGTGTCCATTTGCTTGGCTTGGCATGCCTCTACTACTGATCTACCAAGTCAACCTATCTGTGCGCTTGCATTCCAACTCATTGAAGCCCACAACGTTGGTCTCCTGTCTGCCCATGCTCTTAGGTATGGCACTACCTGATGTGAGCGTCGAACCCCTTTTCCAATCCACATGCCAACTTGTCGAGCTTCCAAGCCATGGTACCCATTGGCCCAAGTGATCCATCCATCCATTTATACATCAATATACTCTACATAAATACAATTTTAGAACAATGTGCATTGATTTATGTTAAACATAAACATGCATTTAACTATCCATTCATCAATATATTACAGTAAATTATATGATTTATAATTACTCCAATGTATTCCATAAAATGAATGTTAAAAAAGTATATATTTTCATCTTCACAAATAAATGGCTACAACCAAATAAATCACTATATCATTCTATACACAAAAAATATAAAATTATGTCAAAAACCAACTATAAATACATGAATAATGCCAAAGACCATGTTTACATGAATATATGAATATACTCTAGATAGATACAATTTTAAAATAATATGCATTGCTTTCTTTTTTTTCACGGAGAAAAAAGATTGTTACTTGATATTCAAAGGATGAATCAAATATAACAATATCTAATTCTGTGCAATATGTACTTCAAGATCGCTAGGCTACTTCCTGAATTACAACTAGTTCTCCATTCTATGATTTGGACTCCACGACGGAAACTTTACTATTGACTAGAAGTCTGCTACAGATCCAAATGATACAAAAGAACAGTACCCAAACACAATATGATAAAGAAAGACAAGTCTCTAAAACCCTTCTTCAAAAATCAATACTATAGTACTCATACTAGCAATAATGTTCAACTGATAACCAAAATTCTAAACTAGACAAATGAAACAGTAAAGATACTCTTCCAAATTTAGTAGGCTTGGAAAGACCCTGCAGACATCAACTTATGGTCCATGAATTCTTCGTGATAGAGTATGATTTCTCCTTCTCCAATATCCTTTTTTAAAAGACTACCTGCCTTATCATTGAACTGGTGATATATATGATGAAATGATAAGGAATGAAAGGCTTTTCACAAATATCCAATCTTGCTTTTCCAATGATCCAACGTAAGGACCTGAATTTGTGCTTTGTTCCCATCCCATTCCAAAATAACTATTGAGTCTCCAAAAATATGAAGGTAAAGAACATTTTTGTAGATAACAAACAACAACAGTCCCCATAGTGCCATATTCTTCGATCGGGTGATTGTTCCGAAATCTATGTCCATCCAACAATGAAAATAGTGATCATGGATGAGCTTCAAAACCATGCTTGCTCCACCAAGTCCAAGTTGTGATGCCTGTTGAAAAGCCCCATCGGATACACCAAAAAGGATGGGGGTCTAATCAATGTAGTAGCAGTATTTACATTTCTATGTAGAAATTCTGATAAATATCCAATGATCGCGGAACATAATTTATAAAATGGCTTCTACTCACCCTTGAAGGTAAAAAAATTATGGTATTTCCAGACATCCTAACTAAAAAGTAGTGGGATATTGTTGTAACCTGACTCATCTTGAGACCAATTTAGAATCCAGTCTTCAAATGAGTTGCTTCTCCATATTTTATGGATCTTTAAGTGCAGCAAGGCCTCCTTCCAGATATGAATCACAAAAGGATAGAAAGAAACAAGTGATCAATCACCTCCTCCACACAACAACATAAATAACATAATCTCGACCCCATAACGCATCTTTTAATCATATTTTTGCATTTCAAAATTTTACACTCCAAACTCAGCTTACAAAAAAGATTAATTTTCAATGGAGCATCCCAATTCCATATGGCCTTATTCCACCATTTTCCAACTAAAATCTGAGAGGAATAAGAAATCTCTTCATAGGGTAACTTGGATGTAACCAACCCAGTAGTTGTGTTCCATGACCACACAAGATCGTCCAGTCTATTCGATAATATAATTCCACAATGTCTTTATATAGGCATCCCATTCCTACGCATATGCTCCTTCAAGCCCCAAATCCTGTGAGAGTGCCCAAGAGTGTATGACCGAATAGTTTGATTTATGTACCTCAATATGTGTTAATTTGTATATTACCACAGACTTCAAGTGACTAATAAGAGTCTAAGACAAAGAAAAATCCAACTCATCCCCAACGAAAGGATCAATGTCTAGTTGTACATGATCCCCAATGCCAATCCTCCAAGAAATCCAAGTCTTCAAGGACGAGAGATATTCCCACAAACCTCTCCAAACGTTCGATGCAGCAGGATACTTCTTTTATGGGATCCTAATCCAATCATCCACATCAATATCCTTTAAGTATTTAGATGTAGTGATGTAACACCATAGGCCAGAGCCAAATAAGTCACGTCACAGACTTTTCATTGCAATTTCCTTAGCAAACCGATACAAATTTTTTATCCCCCAACCTCCTAGCCTCCTAGGGATAGCGATCTTGGTCCAACTTACTAAATGGAACTTCTCCTTAATATTCCCTCTGGACCACAAAAAAATCTAAATTCTTTGGTTAATTTTGTTGATAATATATTTTGGAACTTTGGCTAGGGAAGATCAATAGATAGGCAGGTTCTGCATGATAGATTTTATCAAAACCAAACGAACGCATGGAGAGCCATCTATAGGCCCAATTCTCCATCCTTTTTTCCATCTTTTGTAATAAACAAAATACAATCCTTCCTCAAATAATTATTAGGTTTCAAGCGAAATCCAAGATATGTCAAGCCAGAGTCAATACCATCCATTTGAAAGGGAAAAAGTCTTCTATTCTGATCCAAAACAATAGTATTAGCACCATGATGTAAAAATCAAGTTTTTTGTTTGCTCTCCTCCATGACGGTTGCTTTGTAGAAGACACTAATGATGTCCTAGAAATTCTTCCATTGCTCAATAGTACCATCTCCAAATAGAATGACATCATCAACAAATAGTAAATGAGTGACAAAGTGTGCTTTGGACACTTTGATACCTTTAGTCAACCATCACTTCCGGATTTCCCAATCATCTGACTCAGTCCCTCAAAAAAAAGCATAAATAGTAAAGGAGACAAAGGGAAGCCCTGTCTCAAGCCCCTTTGATTCTTGAAAAAACCAATGAGGGATCCATTTACCATTACATATAAATTATCTAAAATGATGCATCCCATCATCCAATCTGTTACCTCCACCGAGAGTCCAATTTGAAGAAGAACCAATCTAAGAAATGTCCAGACAACCTTATTGTAAGCCTTCATGAGATCTATCTTCAGGATCAATGCCTGAAATATTTTTGCTTTTATAAAGTGTAATCATTCCTATGCCACCCCAATGGCATTGAAAATTAACCTATTTTTTAGGAACCCAAATTTCTTCAAAGACACATGGGTATCCAGGAAGAGCTTAATCCTATTGGCAATTGTTTTACCAATGATTTTATAAACAAGGCTGCACAGTGAAATTTGCCTAAAATCACTGAAGGAAGTAGGCCCACAAGACTTGGTACTTAAATCTATGAAGGTTGCATTCATTACACCATAAATATTTCCTACGAGTTGGGACTCTTCAACCAATTCAAGTAAATCCATCCCCACCAAATAAAAAAAATGAACAAAAAACTCTGTAGAAAACCCATCCAAACCTAGGCTCTTAGACTTAGCAATATTTTTAATATATCTTCAATATCCTTTAATGTGATAGGCTCACCAATAACTTGAGCATTAGATTCCAAGAAAAAACATGGATAATGTTGTGCCACATGTAGCTTCTCCCTGATAAAATTAGAACCCCTGTTCTGGAAAAGAGTCTGAAAATAGTTAACTGCAACCTATTCTATGTCCTTCTAACCAGAGAAAGTGGTTCCTTTCCGATATTGGATTTCCCAGATGGATTTTTGTACCCTTCACTAGTTGACAAACTTATGGAATAATTCGAGTTACAATCACCATGTTTCAACCATAAAGCTTGGATTTTTAGTCACCATGTCTCTCCATCCATCAACAAAATTTTTTCCTTCCGAGCTTCAAAAGACACCATACAAGATTGATCTTCCCTAGAGAATCCACCTTAACATTGTTCACATAAAAGGAATTAATCTCATATTCTAGATTGATAAGTTTGACCTTCAAATCCTTCTTGTGTAATTTTTCCCAGTTAATAATGGATATTCTAATATATTCTAATTGGTAAACAAGAATCTCCCAAATCCGAAGAATCCTTGGAAACACCAAATACCACATTATGACCCCATATGCATTTCCATTATTATCCATAAAATCGATCTCCTCAGAGCTGAGGGACTCAAAGAAGGAAGGAAAATTTTGTTTTAACTTACTAGAAAATGAGTCATCATTAATCACCAACAAATCCTTCTCCTCTAAAATCGCTAGCAACTGGTCCTCGTCTAGATGAAGGGAGTCCAATTTTAAAGCTGGAGAATCACAACTTGATTCCTCATGTTCCAACATGTCCACATCCTAGGAAACCGCACAAGAATAAGAACACGGGAAATATCACTTCAGATGACCAATATTGTGCCAAATATGGCACCTGAAAGGAATACGGAAAAAATACGGCCTTGGTGAAATGATCTTATCACCCCAAGATATTTCCACTTTCGTTGGTATTCCATTGGAGAAGTCCATCTCCACCAAAACCCTAACAATCCTTTTGTCGGTTTGAAGTAAGGAAGCTTCATTAAAATAAACAAAATACCCCACAAGATTATCCAAGTCCATGATTATGTTCTTGGTCCACAACTCAATAAGAAGCCCTGGGGTTAGCATCCAGACATGCCTTCTGGGAAAAATTTCCTTATAGGGACTAAAACCAGAATGTGATCTCTTTAGCATCCAAGAACACTTTCCCACAACCCAAAACTTTGCCAAAACCTTGTCAACATCGTCACTAGTAGGAAATGAAAACAATACCACCCACTCATTCGCATACCCACCCGACGACAATACTCCAACAAGGGATTCCAGTTCTCATAGATCCAGAGGATTAATTCTTGTCTTTTCATAGAAAAATAAGATAACTTACCCACCAACACCATCTCTGAAAGACTAAGAACCCTACCCATATTAAAATCCTTTCCTAATACCATGGGAACTTTCTATGAACTTACCCTACAAGCTTTCTCATCCCTTTTAACTTTAGCTTTCAAACCAATGAGCTTTTCCTTTAGTTCTTTTCCACCTTGTCTAACTAAATTCTGGAAATCTTCTCTAGTCCCATGTACGTTGATGACCACATGAGAGGTCCCTAATGGGTTTTTCAAGGAAGGGACAATCAGTAAACAAGACCTCCCAAATCTGGAGACTCCTTGACAGCACTAGATATCATATGCATTGCTTTCTATTAAACATAAACATGACATTCAACTATTCATTCGTGAATATATGACAATAAATTATATGATATATAATTTCTCTATTTTTTTCCCACAAAGTGATAATTGTTGATGTTATAGCTACGTGAGGCATCCTCACAAGTCGGCCCCAAATAAATAAGGAGATAATATTTATTATTATGCAAATACAGTTATTCGGCCCAGGCAGAAAGACAAGTCGGCCCTAGTGAAAAAGGTCACCCAAAAATCAAGTATAAATGAGGGTGACATCTCATTCATTCCAATCATCAAGCAAGTTCGCTCCTCATCATCAGGGAAGTGTGCAAGAGCGAAAAAGGCAAATTTTGGGGGTTTCTATCTTTGGAGATTCTTCTCCTTTTGGTTTATCTTCATCTTGGCTATTGTATCTGGATGTACTTTGTGTCTTGAATTGATATCTCTATAATAAGGTTGTTGGGTTTTCTCCCTTGTGGTTTTCCAGGATAAATTCTTTGTGTTCTTGTGTTTCAGTGCATGGTTGTTCTTCCAGTGATCCTTATGTGTTTTCTATTGCAATTAAAGTTGAAAGAGATGAAAATTATATTGCTACTTTAAAAAATCTAATATGGTATTAGAGTAGTGTTGAATAGATGCCATTGCCAGAAACTAAGGCGGGCTAGTTTGGACCCTTCTCTCCATAGATTGTATTGAAAAGAGTTCTTTGAAAACTCACCCTAGGAGGGCGCATCTTTTTATGGAGGAAAATTCCATATTGGTGAAGTTTTAGGTTTGACCTAAATTTTGCAGAAAGTACAAAAAATAGGGTTTAAATTTGTGAGCTATTCTATCCACAGATCCAGAAGAAAAGGAGGGATACTCAACTCTTCCTAGGAGGGCATATCCATCTATGGAATCATATTTTCCAAATTCCAAATTTTATTTTTGACCTAGCTCCTGCCAGGGTTTTTGCATCAAATTTCAGATCTCAAGTTTTCATCCTGTATTCAAGATGACCAACATCAAGGTTGAAGATAGACTTGATGGGGCTTCCAAATTCAGCTCATGGAATTCTAGGATACTTGTTGTCTTAGAATAAAGTGATGTTCTAAACTTTGTTGAAGAAGGAGAAATGGAACTAGAAGAAGAAGCGGGAAATCCTCAATGGAAGAAGAGTGATGTCAAGACAAGAAGGATTCTAATAGATTCAATCAAGGATCATTTGATCCCTAAAATATCTCAAAATAATATAGATAAATCCATGTTTGATACCTTGAAGAAGTTATTTGAGAATACAAATGTCAATAAGGATCTTTCCTTGAGACAACAACTCTCAAATGTGAAGATGACCAAATCAGATTCTATTGCATCCTAGTTCATGAAGATTTCATAAATCAAGGATCAACTGAGAACCATTGGAAAATTAATTGCATATAGAGAAATTTTCATGATGACTCTAAATGGTCTCCCTCATTATTGGGAACTGTTTTCACCAGATTGCGCACATGGTTAATGCAATAGAAATATATGCTACTACTCAGTGTGTCCTTGGGGGAAAGTCTCAAGTCAAGGTTGTCACTTGATCTTGACTCCTCCGTTTAGGCCAACTCCTAATCGAAGCCAAGGGGGTAGTCCCTACGGAATTTTTCTAAGTTTATTTAGAATGTTTCGGTGAATTAGTTAAGAATGTTCATTTTTAGGAGTTTTGGGAAGTTTATGATTAAAATAGTCCAATTTCGTTTGCAAAGTTATTACCTTATAGATATGATTTCAACAACAGAAATGAAAAGACCACAGATAGAGCTAACACAACAAGTTATGATATTAAGCAGAGAATAAATAAACGATTGTTGTGGACCAGTGTGCAATCCGATGGCAACAGGAACCATTCATTCAAATTGTGAGTGGAAGATATGAGCTACCCAAGTTTGATCGCTTGTGGGAAGATTGTACTCAAGAGGAGACCAGACTTGCATCCACAAACAATGCTTGTGCCTCTAATCGTGAATAAATCCAAGCTCTTGTTGCACATGCCAAGAAGGGAAAAGGAAAAGGAAAGAAGAGCTTTGGTAGAAAATACAAAGGTGAAATATCAAGTCTAGATCCAGAGAAAAAGAAGAAGAAGGATCTTTCACACATTCAATACTATAAATGTAGAAAACATGGCCACTATGCAATACAATGTACCTCAAAGAATAGAAAGCAACATTCCTCTACCGCTAATGTTGATGAAGAGACTCCACCAAAGAAGTAGAGAAATGCATAAGAGTTATCCTTCATCTCGTCTCTCTCAGGTATTATTCCTACTAGTAGTAATACTTGGTTATTATATAGTGGTGCTTCTAAACATATGACAGGTTATATGGAGTTCCTCTCAAATCTAGATGAGAGAGAATCACACATACAAGTTGTACTTGGAGATGATTCCAAATATACTATGAAGGGAACTGGAGCCACTTCCTTCTAGTTAGACTCTAGCGTTTCCCTACATTTGGGTGAAGTGCTTTATGTACCAGGAATGAAAATAAACCTTGTTTATGTTTCTACTCTAGAAGACAAGGTTTACAAAGTTGCCTTCTTAGATGGAAAGGTTCTTGCATGGCAAAAGAATTCCACTATTGATTCATGTCATGTATTGGTGTTCGTGAAGAAAGATTATATAGATTGAGAATATGACCAGTGCAGGATCTAATTCATGATTCACTCAGTTTGAGTGAGCTATGGCACAAAGTACTTGCTCACTTACACTATAGAGTGCTTCCACCTCTAAGGAATATGGTTACAGGTCTTCACAAACTCCAAGTTGAGCATGATGACATTTGTAGAGGGTGTTCACTTGGAAAGAATGCCAAGGGTTCTTTTCCAAACAGTGACAACAGGTCCAAGGGAATATTGGAGTCAGTACACTTTGATTTGTGTGGACCCATGTCAATTGCTTCCTTGAGTGGATTCTAGTATTATGTGATCTTCATTAATGACTACTCCCGAAATACGTGGATTTACTTCTTGAGGTCCAAGGAATCTACAGAAGTTCTAAACAAGTTCAATGAATTTAAGGCATAGGTTGAGAACCTATCCAGGAAAAGGATTAAGGTTCTAAGGTCCAATAATGGAGGAGAGTATACCTCCTCATATTTCAGTTATTTTTGTAAGGAAGAAGGAATTAAGAGGGAGTATATTGTTCCTTACAACCCTCAACAGAATGGGGTTGCAGAGAGGAAGAATAGGTCAATCATAGAAGCAGTCAAAGTTATGATTCATGACCAGAACTTGCCTATATTCTTATGGGTAGAAGCTTCTACCACAGTATATGTCCAGAATAGAGGTCCTCATCAGATATTGAGGAACATGACTCCAGAAGAAGTCTTCGCAGGTGTGAAGCTGAAAGTTGGACACTCGCAAATCTTTGGTTATCCGATATATATTCATGTCCCCAAGGAAAAGAGGACAAAGTTAGAACCTTCAGGGAGGAAGGGTACATTTTTTGGGTATAGTGAGTTTGCAAAGGCTTACAGAATCAACATTCCAGGTTAGAGATAGATTGAGGTCAGCAGGGATGTCTCCTTCAAAGAGGAAGCATCCTTTAGAAGAGCTAGAGAATGTCCTATGGAGATTGACAGTGAGGAGCAAATAGCTCCAAAGTAGATGGTATCATCTCCTCCCCCCTCTTCAAAATTTCAAAGGGAGCCTATAGATCCTATAGATTTGATTGATCATGTTGATCCTATTGACTTAGTAGAGCCGACATATGTTCCTAGAGATATTATTTTAGGCCAACAGAGCCCTGTTTGGGATCGACGAACTCTAGAGGATGCAAAGAAAATTGCAGCTCCCCGTGATACTTTCAGGGAGAGAAAGATGCCTCACATATTTTCAATATATGTTGCACCGATGTCCCACATCATTGTATTTGATCCTTCTAGCTATGAGGCTTCCAGCCAGCAGGTGTGGAAAGATGCCATGATGGAAGAATATCAATCCATCATGAATAATGGCATGTGGGAAGTTGTGATGAGACCTAAAGGGAAGTCAGTGGTGACTTCTAAATGAATTTACATGATTAAGAATGCAGCTAATGGGAGCATTGAGAATCCCAAAGCGATATTTTTGGCTAGAGGATTCTCTCAGAAAGAGGTATTTGATTATGATGAGACATTTTCTCGTGTTGCTTGGTACACTTCCATTAGGACGGTCATTACTCTTACTTCATCTATCGGATGGAAGTTACATCAGATAGATGTGAAGACAACCTTCCTCAATGGTGTGATTGAAGAAGAAGTCTACATTGAGTAGCCAGATGGTTTCATGATTCATGGGAAAGAATCCCATGTGTGCAAACTGAAGAAGGCCTTGTATGGTCTCAAGCAGACACTACATGCATGGTATGCTAGGATTGATGGATACTTGGTGAGCCTAGGATTCAACAAGTGTGAGGTAGATTCCAAGCTTTACTATGAGGTTGTGGACAGTGAGCCTTTGATCCTCGTACTATATGTTGATGACTCGTTTCTCACTGGAGATGAGAAAATTATTAAGCAGTGCAGGAAGATGTTATCCTATGAGTTTGAGATGAAATACCTTGCTTTGATGCACTACTTCTTGAGATTATAAGTGTGGAAAAACCATGATAAGATCTACTTGATTCAAGGGAAGTATACTATTGATATCTTGAGAGAATATTTAGAATGATGGAGTATAAGTCCATGGCCACACCTGTGGAGGCGAACCTGAAAAATTGAATGACTCTCCTTCCGAGTCAGACTTGATAGATCCCACCATGTACAGATAGTTGATCGGTTCATTAATCTATTTGGTTAACACTAGACCGGATATCTACTTTGCAGTTAGTGCTCTCAGTCAGTTCTTGTGTGAACCAAGACAGGTACATTGGGTTGCTACAAATCATGTGCTAAGGTACTTGTGTGGCACTGTGAGATATGGATTGAAATATGCTTCCAGTAGTGACATGAGAGTACATGGTTATTCAGATTCTAACTAGGAAGGGAATGTTTTGGATAGGAAAAACACCTCTGGGTGTTGCTTCAGTTTGGGTTCTGCCGTGTTTTCCCGGTGTAGCATGAAGCAAACCTCAGTAGCACTAAGTACAGTTGAGGCTGAATATATTGCAGTGAGTGTTGCAACTCGAGAAGTAGTATGGCTTCGGAAACTCCTTGCAGGATTGTTTGGCCAGTTGCTTGAGACGACTGTGATTCACTGTGATAATCAAATTTGTGTGAATATTTTAGTAAATCATATATCTCATGACATGTCAAAACAAGTAGATATCAAGTACCATTACATTAGAGATATGATTCAAAGAGGAGTATTCCAGCTCTTGTATTTTTTGACAGATGATCAGGTTGTCAACATTCTCACCAAGCCTCTTTCCAGAGTGAATTTTGTGTACTTCTACAATCGGCTTAGAGTAGTAGACAATTCCTCCCTCAGTAAGAGGGAGTGTTGAAGGTTGCGGCATCGGTGTAAAATTCTCCCAGATACTGGGAGAATGATGTGTCCCTCCTTGAGAGGGATAAGGAACTCATTCTCTCGAGTTCTGTGTGGAATCCTTTTCCTGTGTGGACTATGGTTCTGTGTGGACCGATATGAGTTCTGTGTGAAATCCTGAGTTCTGTGTGGACTCATTGTCCTACGTGGACTATGGTTCTGTGTGAATGAATATGAGTTATGTGTGAACTCCTCGATGTTTTGTATGAACTAATATGAGTTATTTGTGAACTCCTCTATGTTCTGTGTGAACTGATATGAGTTCTATGTGGAATCCTCGATGTTCTATGTGAAATAAGTTGATCTATGATGATCGAACTCCCCGAAGGACTGGGTTGAGTTGTCAACACTTCTCGATGGATTGAGTTTTTCGGAAGACCTTTCTTATGATACATATATGTTCAAGAAATTTGTGATTCTCATAAGATATTCAGATGTTTCCTAGTGTGATGATGCCTCCTTATCTAATAGGGAGTGTTGATGTTATAACTAGTGAGGAATCCTCACAAGTCGGCCCCAAATAAATAAGGAAATAATATTTTTTATTATGCAAATAAAGGAAGTCATCCTAGGAATAAATACAAGCCATACGTAGTACTGAAAAAGGTCATCCAAAAATCAAGTATAAATAAGGGTGATGACCCACATTGCAGTTGGAATTTTTGTCGAATGATAACATCGACTGCGATAAGTCATCGATGTCGATACAACTTCGACAAGTTTCGAACTAATATGACTTCGACAAACTTTGTAACTCCAATAGGTTCTGATTTCGACACAACTCCGATGAGTCTCGACTTCGACATACTGCGACACACTCCGCACCTTCGACGTGTTCAGCAACCTCATAGTTTCAGGACATCGACATGCAGCGTCGACATGCAACCAGCAACTGTCGAACTTCGACAGACTATCTATCTATCTTCCAATCGAATGTAACGGTTGAACTGTTGAACCATTCTAACTTCTTCTTTGTAACTGAACGTAACGGGTAGGCACCCAAGCGTCTCAGAATTCTATATAAGCATGTAAAATATTGTAACATACATCAATTCGATCTGTTTGCAAGTAATAGAGAATAACAGTTCGCATTCCTGTATATTGTCTGTGCGTATTTGTGTTTATCTATGTAGTGTAATCCTACTTTTTCTCATTCTTCTTCTTATTGCTTTCACCATAACAGAGCCGACTCATTCAGTTGAACTATTGACCCTTTCGTGCTTCCTGGACATGACCTGGATCATTGGTATCAGAGCAAGACTCAATCAGAGAAATCATTTTTCGTGCTTAAGTTCCACGTATACACTTCTCTCGAAGTTCCATGACTTATGTCGGTTCAAACTCACTTGCAATCTCATCAATCCAAGAAGACACTACCCCCAGAGATGACAGAAGAAACAAATGATAAACATGCAGCCGACGAGACAACACAACTTATTGAGCAAGTTCTAGATCGACAACGGACTAAAATGTTCACCCAGTTCAACGAAATTCTCACACGATTTTCTTCGACATCCGAAGGATTTTCGACAAAGAATTACTCCGATAAAATCAACGCCTTCAAAGTGCAAATGAATATAGACATACCAAATCTTGGAGGTACGGTTGACGCAGAATCCATCGACAATTGGAATCCTATTATGCTGTGAATCAACTCTCAGAAGCTGAAAAGATCACCATTGCATCCTTAAAGATGTCAACATCTATGCACTACTGGTGGGATACCCTCTCGACAAAGATGGAGAAAAGAGAACACCCCATCGACACATGGGATAAATTCGTCGAACACATCGGAAAAAAGTTTTACCTGCCAAAATACCTCGAGCAACAGTATAAGAAGTGGTAGAAGCTAAGGAAATGGAAATACCAATTGGTACATATTTACACCGACGAGTTCTACTGACTCATGGATAGACTTGGCGTCCAAGAAGAAGAGAAATTGCTTGTTCTGAAGTACGTTAGTGGATTGTCCCAGTACATTCAGCAGGAGATGGAATTTCTTACTGTCAATACGCTTGCGGATGCATTCCATTACACCTGCAAACTAGAAACCAGGCAAAAAGGGAAATCACGCTTCGCGACAAAGCTGACATTAGGATGACCACATGAAAAGAAGGCACCAGCCGACTTCGACAAGTCAAAATATTCTCAGCCGACACCGCCAAAGCCATATTACGACAAGAAGCCTTTTCAGAATTGGGAACGCAGCAAACAACCGCCGACTAGAAAATGGTGCGATTACCACCACTCATATTGGCATGATACGTCTGAATGCAAAGCTCGAAAGACAATTTTGGCGAAAGTGTCGACGTTCGACGCGTTCGACAATATGGTGGAAGAATCTAATCCATATGCAATGACCCTTTTGACATCGACCACTCCAGCAGCCTCGACTATCGTCGATGAGGAGGAACGAGAACGCCTGTTCCATACACAGATATGGGTCTAGAGAAACCCATTGTATCTGATTGTGGACAACGGTATCCATAAGAACTTTGTTTTTGAAGATCTCGTAAAGAAACTAGGTCTTGTTACCACTCTGCATCCTCAGCCTTACAACATCGGTTGGATGAAGGATGGACAAGAACTACGGTTCACTCGACAATGCAAGCTCTCCTAATTCATAAAACCTTTTGAAGATGAAGTACTCTGCGACGTGGAACCACTCTCTGTAGCCGACACCCTATTTGGGAAACCTTACCTCTGGGATAGACATGGAATTTATCAGTCACGGCCTCAGAAGGTGATTGTCAGAATCTGAAATCGATGGTTCAACATACCAGAGCATCAACCTACACCAACGGTTGCACTGATATCTGCCAAAAAAACAAAGAAGCTCATCAATCATGCTCAGAATTTTGAATTAATCATGATCAAGCCACAACATTCTAAGAAGACTACAGTGATGAGTCGATTCACCAACCAATGTAGCTCCCGATAGAAGCAGCAAGTCGATCATATTCTCGATGAGTACCAGAACCTCTTTCAAGCTCCCGACGAAGTACATCAACATTGTCAGGTAAAACACTCCATTGAACTTGTTCCCAGTTCATCTTTTCCTAACACATTTGTTTATAGAAGATCCATTCTCAAAAAGGAAGAGATTCGCAAACAGATCCAAGAATTAATTGACAAAGTTCATATCCTCCCCATATCCTCTCCTTGTGGAAGTCCAACGTCCTGGTTTTGAAGAAAGACAGGACTTGGTGCATGTGCATCAACTACAGATCTCTCAACAAAATTTCGATAAAGAATCGCCACCCTCTTCCACAGATAGACGAGCTCTTCGGGAAGCTCAAACCCTAATTCAGGGCTCTCCCTAGTGAATCCGGGAGGACAAAAAGGCAAATCTAAAGGGTAAAGCTTTGCTGATCTCAAATTCTGAATACACCAGGCTGATTAGCTCATCAAGGCGCATCTTTCTATCCTTTCAGAAAATTGAAATTCACTTTTTGAATTTTTAGGGTTTTTCCGACAAACCCTAATCCGGGACCAGATCCAGTTTTCAGCATTTCAAGTGGTAAGACCTAAATCCTTTGTATTTCCATTTGAAGTACTCCTTAAGATGTCTCACCACACCAAGCTTGAGGATAAGCTTGAAGGAGCTGATAACTTCCGAGCTTGGAAGTATAGGATTGGGTTAATCCTGGAAGAGAATGAGTTGGACTCATATGTAAAAGAAGACATCCCTATCCTAGAGGATGAAGAGGCCAAGGTATTGCATAAGAAGAACTTGGTCAAGGCAAAGAGAATCATTGATGATTACATTAAAGACCATCTCATACCCCATGTGTCTTCTCTAAAGACACCCAAGGAGATGTTTGACTCTTTGACCAAGCTATTTGAAGGGAAGAACATAAATCAGAAGATGACCCTACGGAACCAATTGAAAGGAGTAAAGTTTCAGAATGGAGAAACCATTCATTCTTATTTTTCAAGGGTCTCCCAGATCAAGGAACAACTAGAAGCAGTGGATGAAATGGTGGAGAAAGGTGAAGTGGTGATGACCACTCTAAATGGCCTACCCAGGTCATGGGATTCCTTCATTCAAGGAATTTGTGCAAGGAAGAAGTTGATCTCCTTCAACAGATTGCGGGAAGAATGCTCTCAATAAGAAGCTAGGCTTGTGGCCCGAGAAGAAAAGATGGGAAATGAAGATCAAGCTCTCACAGCACATGCCAGGAAAGGCAAGTCCAAGAAGGAATCATCTCATAATAGAAGATCCTCACACCACCATTATCATAAAGATAAGAAAGATCTCAGATGCTTCAATTGCAATGAGAAGGGACACTTTGCTTCAGATTGTCCCAAGAAGAAGAAAGACAACAACAACAACAACTTCAATAAGAAGAAGAAGAATAACAAAAGAAGATATCATGCTCATGCTGCCGAAGATGATGAACCCCCAAAGAAGAAGGCTAGGGCAGAAAGTGATAGAGATGATGACTCATCAAGTGAAGAAGAATATGTTCTAATTTCTGCTCTTACAGGTACTATCTCCCATGGTTGTAATGATTGGTTGATTGATAGTGGAGCTTCCAAACACATGACTGGGTTTAAGGAATCTTTTGTGAATCTATCTAAACATGAATCACCCCATAAGGTGAAACTTGGGGATGATTATCAATACCCAATCAAAGGAAGTGGTGAATCCTCCTACAACCTAGATTCTGGAAAATCTTTGAAGATGAAAGAAGTCCTTTATGTACCTGGGCTCAAGAAGAACTTACTCTCCATCTCTGCATTGGATGCAAAAGGTATGAGGGTTGCATTTGTGGATGGCCAAGTCCTAATGTGGCCAAAGGGAAAGAACATAGATGATGCAGTAGTGATTGGAGAGTAAGAGAGAGGTTTGTATAAATTGAAGGGACAACCTGAACATGCCATGGTACATGAATCCATGGAGCCAAGTGAAATTTGGCATAGAAGACTTTCTCATATGCACTATAGAGCACTTCCAATTGCAAGCAAGGCTGTAGAAGGTCTTCCTGAAATCAAGACCAAACATGAAGGTGTTTGCAAAGGATGTGCAAAAGGTAAGAACATTAAGAAGGCTTTCCCAAGCAGTGAAAGCAAGGCAAAAGACATCCTGGAAATCATCCACTCAGATGTATGTGGTCCTATGTCATCCAGTTCTTTGAGTGGGTATGTTTACTATGTCTCATTTATTGATGACTTCTCCAGGAAGACTTGGGTATACTTCTTGAAAGATGAGGTGTTTGATAAATTCAAGGAATTCAAAACCTTGATGGAGAATCAAACTGACAAGAAGATCAAAATATTCAGATCCGACAATGGTGGAGAATTCACCTCAGGTGACTTCAAGAAACTTTGTAGTGATTCAGGGATTAAGAGGGAGTTGACTGCTCCTTATAATCCTCAACATAATGGAGTTGCAGAAAGGAAGAACATAACTATCATGGAAGCAACAAGGACAATGCTGCATGACCACGATCTACCTATGCATCTATGGGAAGAAGCAGCTAGAACAGCTGTATATGTGCAGAACAGAACACCCCACAAGATATTGGACAACAAGACACCAGAAGAGATCTTTTATTGTAAGAAACCTGAAGTCAATCATCTTAGAATATTTGGTTGTCCAATATACACTCATGTTCCAAAGGAAAAGAGGACTAAACTAGATCCTTAAGGAAAGAAGGGTATCTTTGTGGGTTACAGTGAAAGCTCGAAGGCTTACAGAATATACTTTCCAGGGTTCAAGAAGATTGATGTCAGCAGAGATGTAACATTTGATGAAAACTCAGCATTCATCAAATCAAGGAAGGCACCTATCGAAGTTTACAAAGAACCTAAGGAAACTAGATTTCAAGACACTACCATGACTGAAGCAGTTCCAGAAGTTGTTCATGAGTTTGAAGATCCGCAAGAACTTGTAGATCCACCCCGTGAGGATAAATCTCACAAGAGGAAACTTGCATGGGCTAGAGAGCTCATTCAAGATGCAGAAAGATTTGGCATTCCAGAAGAAGAACACAGGGCAAAGAAGAGAACCAGATCACATACCAGCTATGTTGCTTTACTCTGTGACATTATGAACAAAGAGCCTTCCAGTTATGAAGAAGCATCGGAAAAGAAAGAATGGAAGGATGCCATGGTTGAGGAATACCAATCAATAATGAAGAATGATGTTTGGGATGTTGTCCCAAGACCTAAAGAGAAGTCTGTTGTGACTTCCAAATGGATCTACAAAATCAAGCATGCTGCAGATGGCAGTGTAGAGAAATACAAGGCAAGATTCGTAGCTCGTGGCTTCTCTTAGAAAGAGGGAATAGATTATGAAGAAACTTTTGCACCTGTAGCCAGGTATACTTCCATCAGAACAGTACTTGCCCTGGCTGCAGCGATGAAATGGAAAATACACCAGATGGATGTCAAGGCTGCTTTCTTGAATGGTGTAGTTGAAGAGGAAGTATATGTAGAGAAACCACTCAGTTTTGAAATACATGACAGGGAGTCATATGTGTGTAGATTGAAGAAATCCTTGTATGGCTTGAAACAAGCTCCCAAAACCTGGTATGGTAGGATGGACAGTTTCCTATCTAGTTTGGGCTTTACCAAGTGTAAAGCAGATTCCAACCTCTACTACAAGGTTGAGGAAGGGAATCCTGTGATCCTACTCCTGTATGTGGATGACTTATTTGTAACAGGAGATGACAGACTAATTGCAGATATGAAGAGGAAGCTTGCTGCTGAGTTCGATATGAAAGATTTGGGAATGATGCATTATTTCATAGGTATGGAGGTGTGGAAGAGTGTAGGTGGGATTTTCCTTGGTCAAGGGAAGTACATAGTAGATATCCTGAAGAGATTCGGGATGATGGATTGCAAGGCCATGGCCACACCTATGGCATCAAATCTGAAGCTTCTATGTGATGCTTCATCTGAGCCGGTGGATGTCTCTATGTATCGTCAGATGATCGGGTCCTTGATGTACCTGATGAACACGAGACCAGATATTTGCTTTGTACTGAACACATTGAGTCAGTTCCTGACTGATCCGAGGAGTGTTCATCTAGTTGCTGTAAAGCATGTTCTAAGGTACCTGAAGGGTACAGTGGATTATGGGATCAAGTATGAGGTGAATCAAAAGTTTAACCTGCAGGGTTATGTTGATTCAGATTGGGCTGGCAGTGCTGTAGATAGGAAGAGCACATCTGGGTGCTGCTTCAGTATGGGATCAAGTGTGATCTCTTGGCTTAGCAGGAAGCAGTCCTGCGTAGCACTGAGTACAGCTGAGGCAGAGTATGTTGCAGCCTGTTCATCTAGTTGTGAGGCACTATGGCTATGGAAGCTACTGTCTGAGTCCTTTGATCTCCCGTTGGATGCTACTAGTATCTTCTGTGATAACCAGAGTTGTGTGAAGCTGTCCGAGAACCCAGTGTTTCATGACAGGTCGAAACACATAGAGATCAAATATCACTATATCAGGGATATGGTGCAGAGAGGAGCTGTGAACCTCCTGTATGATGCGACGGACGAGTAGATTGCAGATGCGCTTATGAAGCCACTAGCCAGGGTGAAGTTCGAGTACTTCAGAGAGAGGCTTGGCGTTCTTCAGATCGAGGACACTTCGAGGAAGAAGTGATGGACACATTTGCTGAAGCCATTCCAAGCATGTTGGAAGGAGGATCCTTCACATGGCTGTGGATGTAAGCGTTGGATGACGAGCATCAGGATGATGTTCTGGTTTCTGCGTGGATATGATCAGTTGGATAATTTATATGTATGTACGCAACATGTTGGATGCTGGATATGATCGGTTGGATCATGTGTATGTATTTTGTATAAGCATCATGTTGGATGCTTGGACCATGTATTTGTATATGTATCAGGTGGATACATTGTATGATCAGGTGGATCATGTATGGTGATATGTATCATGTATTTGTATTTGTATCAGGTGGATACACTGTATGATCAGGTGGATCATGTATGATGATATGTATCAGGTAGATACTTGGTATGCATCAGATAGATGCATTGTATGATCAGGATGATCATGGATGACGAGCTTCAGGATGTTGCTCCAGATGACATGCAGCAGGATGTTGTAGTGATGATCAGGATGATCATGTGTACATCAGGATGATGTATGGTGAGTATCAGGTTGATACTCTGTGGCCGTGGAATAGGTTGTGAAGATAAGCATGTAATTTGTGCCCTGGGAGATTTGCAGATGGTCTTTCGAGGTTTTGCCTATGGCATGTAATTCATACCCTGGGACATCTAACAAATGCTCTTTCGTGGTTTTGCTTGGGAGGACATATAATTTGTGCCCTGGGAAATCTGCAGATAGTCTTTCGAGGTTTTTCCTATGACATGTAATTTGTGCCCTGGGATATCTGGCAGATGCTCTTTCGAGGTTTTGTCCTCTGGCATGTAATTTGTGCCCTGGGAGATCCGATAGGTTGAGCCGTGTGCTCGTAATCAGTCCTGGGATGCTCTTTCGAGGTTTTTCCATGACCACATGTAATTTGTGCCCTAGAAGATCCGATAGGTTGAGCCTTGTGCTTGTAATCAGTCATGGGATGCTCTTTCGAGGTTTTGTGGTGACCACATGTAATTTGTGCCCTGGGAGATCTGATAGGTTGAGCCTTGTGCTCGTAATCAGTCCTGGGATTCTCTTTCGAGGTTTTGTGGTGGGGTCACATGTAATAAGTCCTGGAGATCTGGACAGGATGAAAAAGGCCTCAGATGCTCTTTAGGGTTCTTGCTAGTCAAGAGACTCTTTTAAGGTTTTGTGACGCACATAATAAGTCCTGAGATTGCCATAGTATGGCCAGTGATGATGAAGACCTGCAGGTGGTGGGCCTACATCCAGTATGAAAAAGGACTGGCTCTGTAGAACTTCCTATGACGAGTAGAGTCGGAGATTGGTTGAGATAGCAGCAACAGTGATGATGATGATGACGATGCATCGATGACGATGATCCCGAGAAGAAGACTTGTCTAGCAGATCTGTGTTGAGAAATACCTTCCTAGTTAAGAGGGAGTGTTGATGTATCTGTAACTTCGGAATGTATTTCATCTATGTATTTCATATATATTTATTGTACCCTTATTAGAGATGTGTTATTCCTCTATAAGGAAGTGTCGTCATGTGGATTGACAAGTGTCGCAAGTGTGTGTACTTGTCGATGGGTTATTAGACCACCATGTGTGGGATCAGCCCTGAAATATATATTATATTGTGGATGTACCTAGCTAGACAAGTCGGCCCATAAGGTCACTGGGAAAACAGGTTAGTATAAATAGAGATCAGGTGATCTCTATTTAGATCACTCGAAAAAGTATCTCACTCTCACTCAGAAAGTGGCGCACTAGTGAGGAGGAGGATCATTTGCTACTAGGAGACTATCTCAGTGTATTTTGGTTGTACTTTGGTTGAGCCATTGATCTCTCTATCTCTGAGGAAGTTGTGGGGTTTTTCACCTTAGGGTTTTCCCCACGGAAACTCTGTGTCTCTTGTCTCTCATGCTTTTGATTCTTGTGATGCTTGTGATGCTTATTGTGATTGTCATGCATTGATATACTGTATATGTTATTCTCTCAGTAAAGATCCTAGAGTATTGTGAATTAATGCTCAAAATTTAACATCTCACTGATCAAAAGCCTCTACAGTTCACTCCGACACAATCAAATTTGCATACAAACCGACAACTCAAGTGGATTAATTACCTACAACAATTCCAGTTGGTGATTAAGTATCAGAAAGGTAAAGCTAATGCCGTCGCCGATTGCCTCAGTCGACCACCCATTACTCTCCTTTTGACAGTGATGAGTATGCAGGGATACAACACGACCACTTGGACACAATTGTATGCAGACGACAACAACTTTTCAGTAGTCTACCGATAGTTATAGACTAACAAGTCGTCGACCTCCGACTACTTCCTGAAAGACACGTTGCTATACAAGCTTGGACAACTTTGTGTACCGACCGGTGAAGCAGCGAAAGCAGTTCATTTGGGATGTGCACTACAACAAGACCGCGGGACACTTTGGAGTAGCAAGGACACTTTATATTCCGCAGAAGTATTTCTTTTGGCCTACATTTAAATCCGACGTCAAGAAGTACATTCGATCATAAGTGCTTTATGCCATTGCTAAACTTCCTAATCGACGATAGGGATTGTACACACCTCTTCCAATTCCTATTCAACCATGGGAATCTATTTCTATGGACTAATTTACGGGTTATCCTACTACCAGACATCAGCATGACACAATATTAGTATTAGTCGACCGATTTTCCAAGATGGCCATTCTCATACCATGTAAGAAGACCATGACAACACAACAGACTGCTCATCTCTTCTTTACACATGTTTGGAAACACTTTGGTTTACCAAAGACCATTATTTTGAACCGAGATGCTAGATTCGTCAGCATATTTTGGATGATCCTCTGAAAACTGCTAGACATATGACTCTCATTGTCAACAAATTTCCATACGTAGACCGATGGATAGATGGAAGTTGTGAATCACTTGGTAGTACAACTGCTTTGCATGTACAACCACAAGAATCGACGCACATGCTATGAAAGTATTCCATAACTCCACCACAACTACAATCAAGCTCAGCACAACTCTATAGGAAATATTCCATTTGAGATATGTTACGGATTTCAACCCTCAGCACCTATCGACTTGATCAACTCCTCGATCCAGCAGAGTGACACCGACTACAACCAGTGAGAAGTTGATAAAGCAGTCAAGTTCAGAGATTAGATATGCGACATCCAGAATCAAGCACAGGAAATGTTGCAATGAGTAAGCGAGAAAGCTAAGGCCTGACATGACAAGCATCATATTCCTCATTCATTCCCAATTGGGGATAAGGTATGGTTACATCTCAAGAAGTAGCATTTCACAGGTCCTTTAAAGAAGTTAAAACCTTTGCGATATGGTTCGTACAATGTTCTTCGACATATTGGTGAAAATGCTTTCCAACTCAACATTCCTGCATGCTTGGGTCTGCATTCAGTATTTAATGTGGATCTACTTCGACCATACCATGCACCACTATTGGAACATAACGAATTATTGACAATAGAACCCAAAGACATCCATCCTGATGTTAAGGAGCCTCTTCCTTGCGACACCATCGTGGGACGACGAGTACGCCTTACAAGGACAAACACAATTCCCTTGTTTCAGGTCGCCAAAGCTGGCCATCTCCCATCTCAAGCAAAGTGGTACTTTGTTACTAAAATAGCCTACAAGTTTCCTCACCTTCATGAGCAAACAATGGGGACCATTGTTTCTTAAGGAAGGAGGTTTGATCCACATCGCAGTTGGTATTGTTGTCGAATGCTAACATCGATTGCAATAAGTCATTGATGTCGATACAACTTTGACAAGTTTCGACTTGACATGACTTCGATAAACTTAGCAACTCCGATAGGTTCCGATTTCTACACAACTTCGATGAGTCTCAACTTCAACATACTGTGACACACTCCCCACCTTCAACATGTTCAACAACCTCACAGTTGATTATGCAATTAAAATCAACTATGACCTAACTTACAAGGAAGGTCATAATTGATTATGCAATTAAAATCAAGGTCATAGATGACCAATAAAGATAATACTAATATAATAATAGAAGTGTAATGTCACAATATATAGGTCTTAACATGTCCCTCCCCTTCAAATAAGTGTTGTCCTTGACACTTGATTAACTCTGGATGTTTCGATGTGAAGAACACATCTTCCCATATTGCCCTTTCTATTGGAAATTCATTCCACTTGATGATGTACTCAATAATTCTTGAGTTCATAGTTGCTTGATCCTTGTGTTAAGGATTGTTTCAAGTTCTAGTAGCAATTTCCCTTCTTCATAAATTTCTAGTAAACTAGTTTGGGCTTGTATCTTGTGACCAATTTCCCTTTTTAGACAAGAAACATAGAAAAATGGATGTACACATGAATATAGAGGCAATTGCAATCTGTAATCCACACTTCCAATATTCTGCAACACCTTATAGGGAACATAATACTTGGGTGCTAATTTATTTTCATTCCTTTTTTGTTTGAGGGAGATATATGTATGTATTGTTGTAGCCTAAAAAATACCCAATCTCCTACTTCAAATTTCCTTTCACTACAATGTTTTTTTTTGTAAATCTGCAACTGTATATTTAAAAAAGAGGACCAAAAATTACAAGCCTGCTAACTAGCCTCGGTGGTATGAGGTGGTGAAACCACCACCCCAGACGCTCAAAAATGCTAGAAAATGTAGTATCATTACAAAAATGACCTGTGCGATGAGACCAGGTCAAATAGAAGTCCTTACATAACAGTCAGTGAAACAAACCAGACCAAGAAAACAGACTATAGAGACAATATAAACAAAAACACTGAAAATCACAGCAAGAGCTTGGAACCACCAAATCCAACCTATGTGCTTGCATCTTCATGCGTAGGACTCAGTTTCTCTTCCAGGATGGGGAAATTGCCTAAGAAATCTTCATCCCAGCCCTGGGGAGGGAGCTTGGGAGACAGAGGTTCTTCTTTGCGATGGGGGGAGGCTCCACCATCAGACTTCTGGATGCGCTTGAAGTGCAGAGGTTCGATGGTAGACGACACAAGGAAGGTGGCCAAGAGGGAAGGGTTCTCCAGAATGACCGAGGCTTCTGACTAATTTACTGCAATGACCCCAATATATTTGGTAGAATGTTCAACTCCACTGGCATTCAAGATAACACCAAAATGGGTGACCCCTTCATCAACATACGCTACTTTGTTTTTTGTAGGAACAACGTGCACTGAGCCTGCAAGCAAGATGGTGCAACGCTCCATGGAATATTTGCTTCCAGCGAAGATGGAGTCCAAGATAACCAAATTTTCATCTAGATGCACTAGGATGGCTCTCATGTCCAGGATAGAGGCTTTGGCAGTTTTCCAGTTGGCAATCATATCCTCAACCAGTGTACCCATCATGTTTTTAACTAGCCAATAGTAATTAATCTGGTTTTCGTAGCTGGAAGAGGCTATCATTTCTGCAACCCTGCTGGATTCCCAGTCATTGATCAAGAAACGGACTGGACCAAAGACATTATCTACATACCCATTGATGAATTATTTTCCCTTGTTAGGTTGATCATCTCCACGCCCAATTCCATGTCCATCTCCTCTTCTAAAGGTTCCATTCGGTTGAGGCATTTTGTAAGTATCAACCACCTAGACTGTAAAATGCTGAGCCGGGAAACCTGCTTCACTATCCTGGATGCAATTGCAAATGAGGATGGTGAAGAGATTTTTTGAAATAACCATTTTCTTGGAGAGGGATCCAATAGGTGCTACACGAGGGAGCTCCATGGTCTGGATTGCGGGCTTAATGAGAAGGGACATTCACGTCCAGTTGCAAACGCTCCCGCCTTGGCGTAATAATTGTTGCATCATCTCCCACCGTACCAACTTCCTCCGCAATAACTCTACCATGATTTCTCGTGCCATCCTGCTAAGGTAGGGACGTGTGTCGCATGCTGAATCTAGGTGTGTGCTCAACGCAACCACCTATGAACTGGACCTGGGTGACACCCGCATCCAGAGTCCTTTCACTACAATGTTGGTCTTGACACCCACATCCGGAGGCCTATATGTATTGATGACCTATGTCAAGAGAATACCTTTCTAGTTAAGAGGGAGTGTTGATGTATTTGTAACTTCAGAATATATTCACTTGTATATTGTATGTATTACATTTGTAGTTTATTGTATCCCCAACAGAGATGTATTATTCCTCCGATTGGAAGTGTCGTCATTTGTATTATTGTAAGTGTCGTAACTTATATTTGATGGGTTATTAGACCACCTTGGTGGGGTCGGCCTTGTATGAGTCATGTGGGTTAAAGGGTTATTAGACCACCCTAGTGGGGTCGGCCTAGTAACAAGTGGTAATGGGTTATTAGACTCTCCCAAGGGAGTTCGGCCCAATTAGAGTAAAAGGCAAGTCAAGTCATTGTATAAATAAAGAGTGTGTCTCTCTCATTCTATTCATTCACTCACTCACTCACTTCGCATTAGTGAGAGAGAGGAGTTCACACAAGTGGAGGAGGAGTAGCTATTGCAGACATCTATCTTTTGGGGATTCATATTTGTGATCTTTGTATTGGTTCTCATTCTATCTATGAGGAAGTTGCCGGGTTTTTCACCTTCTTGGTTTTCCCCGGTGAAATGCTTTGTGTCTCTTGTCTCTTATTTTTGATATGTTGTAAATGTTGTTCTCTCAGTTAAGATCCTAGATCAGATTGAATTAAATGTTGAAAAACTAACATGGTATCAGAGCTAGCCTGAAGGAAGGCATGGTATGGAATTTATGACACTTGTTGCACTTGTGACAAATTGGAAGTTAGGGCTTGGTATAGTAAAAACTAGTCATCGTGGAACTTTCACTATAAATCCATTTTTGGAGAAGGTTCAGGATATGAAACTTTTACAAGATGAAGATGAAATGTTCATGTACCTTGTGTTTGAAGTTCAGCCTCATATTCGTTGTACTTTGTGAGATAGGATTCGTACAAGTTAGAGTTTTTGCCTCTTCCAGAATGTAGTACTAAACAAGTGACTTAGGAACATAGGTCATATCTCGGGATAGGAAGCTCCAAATGGAATTCCATAAAAAGTGGCAGTTAGGGAATGGACTGTAGTTGCACAAGTCCGGTTTTCAAAGGCCGAAGTTGAAACAATGACACGTGGAACTCCGTGCAAGTTCGTTATACTGTTTCATGCCATAAACAAGTCACTTTGTGACAATTGGCATATCTCTCTCTCAGAGAATCCATTTGAGCATGGATCTATGGGGTTGGAAAGATGACAGGTCATTCTACCACAGGCTAAAGTTTCAGACCCCGAGGATCTGAAATTTCAGAGATACATAAGAAACAATATGGAATATATTTCTATCAAAACATAATTGGATTCTGAGCACTTCCATTCTTGGCTTGTCACTACTGCGGGAAATTAGGGTTTTTGCAAAAGTTGGAATTTTCGAATCTGAGACCATGGATGGATGTTGCTCATCAAAATCAAAATTTAGAGACCAAGATCGAAGTTTTTGGTTGGGTAGAACCCCTGGCTCTATCAAACCGTAGTTTGGGATTTTGACCAGAAAACCAGAAAAACTAGAAAACCAGAATTTAACAGAAGCTGCAGATCTGAAACTCGTAGGTCAGTTTTGGAGGGTCAATTTTTAAAGTTTTCAAAATATTAGCACACCATCTTGCTCGCCTCATTCAATTACATCTCCCTGTCCAGTCAGAAGCTTGAAATTCCAAGTTTGGATTTTTAGAGTTTCTCTGTCAAACCCTAGCCAGCTCTAGATCCAGTCTCAACAAATCAAAGTGGATTGGGTTAATCCTAGAAGAGAATGATTTGGACACCTACATAAGTTAAGAAGTTCTAGTTCCATAGGGAGATGAGGCTAAGGCCTTACAAAAGAAGACTAGAAGCAATCCCGACATGTATGACTTGAGGAGATACAGGTATTTTTTGAAATCTATTCATGATTAATTTTATGATTAAGTTTGTATTCATATTATTGAGGTTAGTACAATCTTGATTAATTTTAGACTTGTCTGATCACCTTAGTAAAAAGTATGAATGCATGTGAATGATAGAAGACATTCATTGATTAGGGTTATGAGAATTATGATTGTACTAATGCACTATGGTGTTGTATGAGGGTGATGTTGTCCGCTAACATTAAAGGTACATCAAGAAAGACAAATCAAGTTCTAGATCAAGAACATATGACCATGGTGACATGAAGAAAAAGACTCATCCATAGCCATTGATCACATAGAAGCTCTACTTTCAAGGTATGTATAATTTGTTTCTACAATGCTTAAATTATGAGATATGCAGGTTACTAGCACAAGGTCTCTAAAACATTGAAGAGAAAAAAGAAGAAATTGTTTGGGTATGTTATACATAACTCGCAAACATGATAATCCAGGTATGTTTTTCTTATATCAAGTTAGAATCCTACCCTATGTTAGGATCTCATATAAGTATACTTTCGTATGATTGATAATGATTATTCATGAAGTTATAGGTTTGAATATGTTAGGATATTCCTATACCCCATCCTAGTCCTACTAGCTTTTTAGTCATTTTCATTTTCAGTCTTTTAGGGTTTGCATGCACTTTTAGGGTTTGCATGCATTCTAGGGTTTGCATGCATTTCCAGTCATCAGTCCCAACACCTATCCCTCAAAGCTTCTTCCTAATCAGTTTCATCCCTCATAGTTCCTAGTGCGCCCTCCTTTCACCTACTGCATGAGAGAGGTGCACTTCTTCACCTACCAATCCAGTTATGTTCAGTTAACAAGAGTTCTCTCCCTGATTTTAGGCTTGACTCACTCTTTACTGACCTTATCACTCCGATAGACCTCCAGTGTGACTAGATAGGCTGTTTTGACTCCAGTTAGCTCCATCAGCGCCCTCCACTGAGCCTCCTTCACTACATTAGTGCTTCCATGTGCCAGTTACACCTACCACATTCAGTTAGACTCAGTTTGACTTTTGGTTGACTATTACTTGTGCATTGATGACTTCACTGATGATGAGTTGGACTCCTAGTTATGACTTGATGACACTCCATTGATTATGGATCTATCCATGTAGGCTAATTCGAATCACACCTAGTGTATTCAAATCCTGACCATTGTATATTTACCTTTTTACTATTTAGATTAATGTAACATGTGTAATTATTCTGCCTCTATCTGAGCTCCTTTGGATCTGTTTTCTTCTGCTCTATTCTTCTTCTGTCATTCCTAAATTATTTCATTGTGAGGTTTACATAATCTCTTTGGATCTACTGTGAGCATATTCACATGGTATCAGATCCATTTGAGAGTATATTCTACCTCCATTCTTGAGAGTTTTTTGCAGGTATTTCGAAGTTCCAGTAGTTGCAGCAACAGTATCAACAATTTCTTTTTGCACTCGTTCCAGCAGTCAAGATGAGCAATTCGAATGCTCCTTCTTCTCCTATAATTCTGACTCCCTTCAATTACTTTGAATGGAAGGGTAAGATAAAAATACACTTGAATTCGAGAGGTTTTTCTAGAATAGTTGAGGAAAAAGATGCCATACCACATACAGTTGTAGAGAGAACCAAGCATCTAAATAAAATGGATGAAGCCTTTGGATGCATATGCCTTCATATGTCTGAAGATCTATTGTTTCATGTTGAAGGATTGAAGTCTCCAAATGCGTTATGGACAAAATTGGAGATTCTTTTTGGCAAACAAGATGGGCTAAGAGGCCACATTCTTGAAAATGAATTGGTTACCCTACAACCTAACAATTTCGAAAGCATTCAAGAATTCTTCTCCAAATTTCATAAATTGGTTTTACAATGAAAGCATTGTGGCATCACTAAAAGTGATGAGCAATTGGTACTCTCTGTATTGAGCAAACTTGGATCTCAATTTTCTGTCTTTGTTTCTACCTTCCATTCTATTCGAATGTCAATCCCTGGATGGAAGTTTCCCACCTTAACAGTCTTTGCTGAAGCTCTCATTCAAGAAGAGGACAAATTGATTCAAATGGGTGCCATCAAGGCCTCCAAAGATATATCTCTTTTAGTTGGAGAAGCAAGTGGAGTGAATGAAAAAGGGATGCAAAAATACAAGGACAAGAAGTCATCTAAATCCAAAAGTGACAAACACAAGAGACCTAATTGCTCCTACTGTAAGAGAGGAAACCATCCTGAGAAAGCTTGCATGCACAAGAAAATAGACCTACTAACCAATATTTTTGAACAAAACAAAATTATTGTTCCAAAAGAAGCAAAGATGTCTGATTCTGGAAGTGGATCTGATGATTGCCATGCATTGATGGCTGGTTTTTCAAAGTCAAAATCCCTCCTCATAGATTCTGGAGCCTCCAACCACATGGTTTCCTCTAAAGAATCCTTTTCCTCTTTAGATCTCAAAGATGGGCTTACTATTCACATGGGAGACAACTCTCAGATATTTGCCAAAGGATTGGGTATAGTACATATGGAGCATGGTGAGTTCAAAAATGTTTTATTTGTTCCTTCTCTAACAGCTAATTTGTTATCAGTATATCAGATGACTCATACAGGATCACCAAAGTAAGTAACTTTTGGTCCAAACACAGTAGAGATTACAGAGATCTCCACTGGAAAGATTATGGCGAATGGGGTTGCTAATCATGCCTCTAAGGCATATGAGTTCTCACACTTCATGCCCTTCTCTCTAACTATTCCTTCAGATTTTGATCAATATCAGAGTGAATCCTCCTTTGATGAAGAAGAAGATCAATATTTTGATGTTGAGATCATAGTTCAAGAAGATTCATATCCATAACCAACACATAATCTCAGTCTAGATGCAAGGTCAATATGGGCTCACACAGTCCTTGCTACTACTGAGAACACAGTTGAGGATTCATCTGTTCACAGAACTACCAGACTCCAGCATCATGCCAGCCTTGCATTATGCCATCTACCTCTCCATAAGAGATGCAACATAATGATGGGGTTCTCTCTTCCATCACTTCGAAAGACTCCTCATGTTCCATTCGCTCCAGTTGCCGAAATAATTCTTGAGAGACTTGCTTCGTCCAATACATCCTCTACACAGTGGAAGGCACATCAGAAGACTAGATCCACATTTAGCACCTGTTTTGGCATCCTACAGGGGATCAACTTGTCAAGTTTTTTGTAGAAGTTTTCACTGATGAAAGATTCCTTCTTTTCTACTTAGTATGCTGGTTCTTTGAGTTATTTACTGTTCTTTTGAGGGGGGGTATTTTTCCCATGAGGTTTTCCCCATTTCCTCGGTTTATGGACAGTTCTTTATTTTTCTATCTTATTTGATTGTATGGGTGACCTTTGGTCCTAGTTACCAAATCCCAGGATGGATTAAGGGGGGGTGTTAGGATATTCCTATACTCCATCCTAGTCCTACTAGCTTTTCAGTCATTTTCATTTTCAGTATTTTAGGGTTTGCATGCACTTTTAGGGTTTGCATGCATTCTAGGGTTTGCATGCATTTCCAGTCATCAGTCCCAACACCTAGCCCTCAGTTAGCTAGCCCCCGGAGCTTCTTCCTGATCAGTTTCAGCCCTCCTAGTTCCTAGTGCGCCCTCCTTTCACCTATTGCATGAGAGAGGCGCACTTCTTCACCTACCAGTCCAGTTATGTTTAATTAACAAGAGTTCTCTCCCTGATTTTAGGCTTGACTCACTCTTTACTGACCTTATCACTCCGATGGATCTCTAGTGTGACTAGATAGGTTGTTTTGACTCCAGTTAGCTCCATGAGCACCCTCCACTGAGCCTCCTTCTCTACATTAGTGCTTCCATGTGCCAGTTACACCTACCACATTTAGTTAGACTCAGTTTGATTTCTGGTTGACTATTACTTGTGCATTGATGAATTCACTGATGATGAGTTGGACTCCTAGTTATGACTTGATGACACTCCACTAATTATGGATCTGTCCATGCAGGCTAATTCGAATCACACCTAGTGTATTCGAATCCTGAGCATTGTATATTTACCTTTTTACTATTCAGATTAATGTAACATGTGTAATTATTCTGCCTCTATCTGAGCTCCTTTGGATCCATGTTCTTCTGCTCTATTCTTCTTCTGTCATTCCTAAATTCTTTCATTGTGAGGTTTACATCATCTCTTTGGATCTACTGTGAGCATCTTCACAAAATAATCATGGGTTTATGCATATTATGATTCTTAGTTTGATTAATGATATAACAAACTAGAAGAGCCCAATGATCGAATAAGATTATGCATGAGTAAAAGAAGTCCTCCCTGAAACCTTGAATACTAACACTTGTGATAAATTACCTATGTATGAAATAACCATGACCATACATGTTTAAGATTATTTAGAATCATAATGTTTTGATTATACTAATGAATGTATGATTACGTATGAGATCTTGAGGATGACACAATGATGACACTAGTGCACACTTAAGCATGCATAGTGGTTCAGGATGGATATAAGTTCAAAGACAGATAATCAAGGAAGCAAAGATCAAGAGGGAGCACACTCTAGTAGTTCCTGCAAGGAAGCAAAGATTGAGAGGGAGTCCACCCTACAAGCAAACAAAGATAAGTATTTGAATTGTCATTTCTTTTATATATGATTACTTAAATGATGTCGTTCATTCGTGTATATACTTATGTTCCTAGATTTAGCATGTATATTATGCATTTTAGAAAAGTTGCATTAATGAACAAGATACTACTAATATACAAGTAATGGGTAAGTGGCCTATGGTACTGTAAAACTTTCCATTTCTACTTATCTAGAATGAAACCTCTTTGCTGACATGTTGGGAGTTGTGCACACTCTTAACAATGTTTTGGTAGTGATGGAAGGCATATAGAAGGTTACCGTATGAATACGGGATATGGATGAATGTTGTATTGAAGCATTGGCTAAGATAATTGCATGACTGTATGACATATGTCTTTATATGTAAGAATTTGTTTTGAAATCTATGAGATGTTTCTAATAATGCAAATTGAACTTGTCTTGTAGGAAAGACTGTGTACCATCACCTACAAGAGATACTTGTTTCGAAGAACAAGCAACAAAGACTCAACAATGACATTTGTTCCAGCAACAAAGTTCAAGAAAACTACCTATTGAAGATATTGAAGAATCTAAAGTTCCTAGGATCTGGGATGCAGTAATGGAAGGATGCCATGATCGAGGAGTACCAGTTGATCATGAAGAATGATGTTTGGGATGTGGTCCCAAGACCATAAGGGAAGTCTGTTGTGACTTCCAAGTAGATCTACAAGATGAAGCATGTCGCAGATGACAACATAGAGAAATACAAGGCAAGGTTTGTGGCTCATGGCTTCTCCCATAAAGAAGGGATAGATTATGAAGAGACTTTTGCACCTGTATCCAGATACACTTCCATCAGAACAATACTTGTTCTGCCTGTAGTAATGAAGTGGAAGACACATCAGATGGATATCAAGACAGCCTTCTTGAATCGTGTAGTCAAAGAGGAAGTGTATGTGGAGAAGCCACTCGTTTTTGAGACATATGACAAGGAGTCATATGTGTGCAGCTTGAAGAAAGCCTTGTATGGCTTGAATCAAGCACCCATGACATGGTATGGCAGGATATATAGCTTCCTATCCAGTTTGGGCTTTACCGAGAGTAAAGCGGATTCCAACCTTTACTACAAGGTTGAGGAAGAAAATCCAGTGATACGCTTACTGTATGTGGATGACCTGTTTGTGACAAGTGAGGATAAGTTGATTGCTGACACGAAGAGGAATCTTGTTGCCGATTTCGAGAAGAAGGACTTGGGTATGATCCATTACCTAATAGGTATGGATTTGTGGCAGAGTGCAGATGGAATCTTCCTTGGAAAAGGGAAGTATGTAGTAGAGATCCTGAAGCAGTTCGAGATGATGGACTGCAAGGCCATGGCCACACCTATGGCATCGAACCTGAAGCTATTGAGTGATGCTTCGTCAAAGTTGGTTGATGCCACGATGTATCGTCAGATGATTGGGTCCTTGATGTACTTGACGAACACAAGACCAAATATTTGCTTTGTTGTAAAGCATATTCTGAGGTACCTGAAGGGTACGATTGATTATGGGCTCAAGTAGAATGCGAATCAAAAGTTTAACCTGGAGGGTTATGTTGATTAAGATTGGGCAGGAAGTGCTGCAAATAGGAAGAGCACTTCGGGGTGCTGCTTCAGTATGGGATCAGGTGTGATCTCTTGGTTTAGTAGGAAGCAGTCCTACGAAGCATTGAGTACAGCCGAAGCAGAGTATGTCACAACTTGTTCGGCCAGTTGTGAGGCAGTATGGATAAGGAAGCTACTGTCTGATTTATTTGATCTCCAGTTGGATGCTACTTGTACTACTGTTATGACAACCAGAGTTGTGTGAAGTTGTCAGAGAACCCGGTGTTCCATGACGATTCGAAGCACATCGAGATCAAATATCACTATATCAGGGATATGGTGTAGAGAGGAGAAGCCAAGCTCTAGTATGTTGTGACAGATGAGAATATTGCAGATGTGTTGACCAAACCACTAGCAAGAGTGAAGTTCAAGTACTTCAGAGAGATGCTTGGTGTACTTCAAATTGAGGTTCCTTCCAAGAGGAAGTGATGAGTCCAAAAGACGTAGATACACATGAGATTTTTTGACATGGTTGTAGATGTGTTCTCCCATGGTCGTGATGTAATTGCTGAGCCATTTTTCACATGGTGGTAGATGTGTTATCCCATGGTGAAAAAGTAAGGGCTGGAGCCTTCCCCGAATGGTGGTAGATGTTTTCTCCCATGTCAGTGGTGTAAGTGTTGTATGATGTGCATCTGGGATGTGCTCTGTGAACGATGAGATGATATGAAGAGGATGATCATGTGATGATGATGTGCATCGGGATGATGTACTGTATGATGATGATCAGTATGATCATGAGTATCAGGATGATACTCCATGGCTATGGAGAAGTTGTGAAGGTGCATGTAATCAGTCCTGGAGATCCAGACAGGTTGTGTTAGGCACGTAAAAGATCCTGGGATGCTCTTTAGAGATCTTACAGGTTGCAAGACACTCTTTTAAGGTTTTGCAAGAATCGCATGTAATCAGTCCTAGAGATCCGTATAGGTTGTGCTAAGCACGTAAAAGATCATGGGATGCTCTTTAGAGATCTTGCATGTTGCAAGACACTCTTTTACGGTTTTGCGAGTTCACATGTAATCAGTCCTGGAGATCTGGATAGGTTGTGCTAGGCATGTAAAAGATCCTGGGATGCTCTTTAGAGATCTTGCAGGTCGCAAGACACTCTTCTAAGGTTTTGTGAAGGTCACATGTAAAAGATACTGGGAGATCTGATACGTTGAGTAGTAAGCTCGAAAAAGTCTTGGGATGCTATTTCGAGGTTTTGTCGGCGCACGTAATCAACCCTGAGGATTCCACAGGTTGGCTAGATATGATGAAGACCTACAGGAGCCTAGGCCTACAACCAACATGAAAAAGGGTTGGCTCTGTAGAATTTCCTATGATGAGAAGAATTGAGAGATATCACCAATGATCAAGATGACGAGTACAACAGCAATGACGATTATGCTCTTTGATCCAGTGATGATGATCCAGCTCCAGAATTGAAGACTTGTGCCTATATGTATTGATGACCTGTGTCAAGAGAATACCTTCCTAGTCAAGAGGGAGTGTTGATGTATTTGTAACTTTGGAATATATTCACTTGTATATTGTATGTATTACATTTGTACTTTATTGTATCCCCAATGGAGATGTATTATTCCTCCGATTGGAAGTGTCCTCATTTGTATTATTGTAAGTGTCGTAACTTATATTTGATGGGTTATTAGACCACCTTGGTGGGGTCGTCCCTATATGAGTCATGTGGGTTAAAGGGTTATTAGACCACCCTAGTGGGGTCGGCCTAGTAACAAGTGGTAATGGGTTATTAGACTCTCCTAAGGGAGGTCGGCCCAGTTAGAGTAAAAGGCTAGTCAAGTCATTGTATAAATAAAGAGTGTGTCTCTCTCATTCTATTCATTCACTCACTCACTCACTTCGCATTAGTGAGAGAGAGGATTTCGCACAAGTGGAGGAGGAGTAGCTACTGCAGACATCTATCTTTTGGGGATTCATCTTTGTGATTTTGGTATTGGTTCTCATTCTATCTCTGAGGAAGTTGTGGGGTTTTTCACCTTCCTGGTTTTCCCCAGTGAAATGCTTTATGGATCTTGTCTCTTATGTTTGATATGTTGTACATGTTGTTCTCTCAGTTAAGATCCTAGATCAGATTGAATTAAATGATGAAAAACTAGCAACCTTGAAGTGTCTTCCTATTAGGTAAGCGAACCAATTATTTGTTGAATGTAGTATGGAAAAAATTTCATTTTCATAAATTGGTTTGAGTACATTTTTTCCTTCAGGTTTGAAACTTTCAAGGAAAAGGGCCTTCCTTCTTGCATTTAAACTGCAACAATGTCATTCCCTGACGTGTCACATTCCACAATAAAGGTTTTTGTGAAGTTAGGTGTGGCTAATACAGGAGTTGTACACATAGACACTTTAAGTTTTTCAAAATATTTGGTTGCTTCTTCAGTCCAAGAGTGTCTCCTTTTTCAAAAACCTTATTAGAGGTGTCTCTATTTAACCATAATTCTTGACAGACTTGTGGTGGTAGCTTTTCAATCCTAAGAATCCTCTAAGATTCTTCTAAGTTTTAGGAACTATTCATTCCATGATATATTTAATTTTGTTACGGTCCACTTTGATTCTTTAAAGGTAAGAATGTGCATTGGCAAGGCCAAATGGGATGGCCAAAAAATCATAATGACCTTCAAGTGTTCTTCAGGCTATTTTCAGAATGTAGTATCTCCTCGTTTCGATTTGATGATATCCAAAATGGAGATCCAACTTAGTAAATAAAATTGCTACATGTAATTCATTTAATAATTCATCAATTACAGGAATAAAAAAATTACCTTTAATGGTAATCTTATTGAGCTCTCTATAATATGGACACATACACCGTGAACCCTCATTTTTGTGAAAAA
Source organism: Larix kaempferi (assembly GCA_027924585.1). NCBI lineage: Eukaryota > Viridiplantae > Streptophyta > Pinopsida > Pinales > Pinaceae > Larix > Larix kaempferi. The sequence goes on from BSBM01000738.1 coordinate 33,330,403, forward strand.
TCACCACTGGTATAGAGAAAGCACTTTGTCTAGGTTGAATCATGCTCACATCTAATATTTTTGGAACCATATTCTCAATCTCACCCCTTTGTGCATATGGGTACCTGTAGGGTCTGATGTTAGGTGGTACACTTCCTGGTTGCAAGTGAATAGTATGGTCATGATCTCTAGTAGGTGGAATACCTTCAGGAATCTCTCCAAATACCTTGGAATGATTGTCAATAAATCCATGGATATCCATTGGAATAGAGGGTATAAATGCTTGAACATATAGTGAGCACAATTGTACAATTACACCATGGTGTACTCTTCTTAGCAATTTTTTCATGTTGTTAGAGATTATCACTTTAGAGGGTTTCCATAGAATACCTCTAGGTTCAAATTCCTTTCCTTCTAAGGAAAATCTCATGGAAAGTTCTTGAAATCTAGAGACACTATTTCCAACAATTGTAGCCACTAGAACCCTAGTACAACATCAACATCACCCATTTGGATTGTAATCATTGAATTATCCAATAAATACTCCCCCGTATATGGCACTTTCTTAAACAATTTATGGTACCTCCATCTACAATCATTATTTGAAATTCTAGTCTTGTATATATAAATTAATAGAAAAGTTGACTAATTTTCAATTAATGAAGTTATGGGTGCTACCTAAATTAATCAATAATGTTACCCTTTTTTGGTATCCTTTTATACTGAGAGTTTGAGGAGTGCTAATGTAGGCCAATGCATGGCAATATATGGTTGGAGTCGTATGTTCTAGATCTACCTCTTGAGACTGTTTTGGTTCTGGATCCTCTTCATCTTAAAAACCTATGTATAATAATTTCTTCTCACTTCAGTTATTCCCCTTACTGTACTTGTTGTCACAATTGAAACATAGTCCCTTATCTCTTCTTTCCTCCACTTGTCGAGGCATCAACCTTGTAGGCTTAGTGAGGTTGGGAAAGGGGGTATTTCCTTCTCTATATGTGTTAGTAGTATCCAATCTAGTATCCATATTTTTACTTTCAACTTTTCTTTCCAAACTAAAATCATTCTCTAATGATTTAGTTTCTAAGACTCAAATTTTGAAACTGCTTAATGTGCTCAGTAACTAGACCTTTTTGCTTGATATTTATCAATTGGGTAAAGAAGCTGACACTATGGAATTATGACCCAAAATACAATGACATCCGACGAAAAGGACTGTGTCGTCGGATTTCACCTTCAAAATCACGAAATTTGATTAATTGTTTTTTAATTGATAGAAGGGTCGGTCGGATATTCGACGGTAATCAGATATTTGACAATCGTTGTCAGAAATCCGATAACTTCGACGATGCTCAAGTTGTCGGATATCCAACATGTATTTTATAACGGTAACTATGTGTTGAATATTGTAACTTCTAAGAATATTATATTTGTATATTATTTATTCTGGAGATGTTCCATACCTCCGATGTGATTATACTATGAATCCGGAGATGTTTATTCCTCCGGATTGGTTGTGGTAACTAGGGTTATTAGACCCACCATGTGGGGGTCGGCCCAGTCAGTTATAATAGGGTATTTAACCTAATGGTTAAATACAAGCCTACATGTACTTGTGTAAAATACATGTCAGTGTAGTGTATAAATAGAGGAGGTATGTTCCTCATTTGACACACTCAGTCACTTAAGAGAGGCGCACTTGTGGAGGAGAGGTCTGCTATGGTGGAGTAGGAGATCATGTCTTTGGTTTGCATCTTTGTATATTGCTGGTCATCTATATTGAGGAAGCTTTACTGGGTTTTCTGCCCCATGAGGGTTTCCCAGGATAAATCTGTGTCTCTTGTGTTTATGCTATGCTTGTTGTTTCTTCAGTGATCCTGTATATGCTATTATTGTGAAATGGAATGTAATGCTGCTATTTTCTGTCTTAGCATATTGAATTTTAACATGGTATCAGAGCTAAACTGAAGGAAGGCAAGGTATGGCACTTACGACACTTGCTTTACTTACGACAATTTGAAGGTTAGGGTTTTATATAGAAAAAACCAGTCATCGTGGAATTTTCGCTATAAATCCATTTTGGCGAAGGTTCAGGATCTGAAAAATTTACAGGTCGTATATAACATCTCCAGGTATCTTGTGTCCAAAGGGAACCCTCAGATTCGTTGTACTTTGTAAGTTATGATCAGTACAAGTTAGGGTTTCTGCCTCTTCCAGATCTCAGTCAAAATCAGGTGACCTAGGACAAAAGGTCATAACTTGGGCTAGGAAGCTCCAAATGAAATTTTGTAAAACGTGACAGGTAGTACATAGACTTTACTATCTCAGGAAACATTTTCAGAGGCCGAAGCGGAACTAGTGACACGTGGCATTCCGTACACGTTTTCTCTCCCGTTTTATCCCATAAACAGGTCATGTTGCGACACTTGGCATAACTCTCTCTCAGAGAGTCCAATTGAGGTCAGACCTGTCAGGATGGAAAGATAACAAGGCAAGCTATCTCAGGAAAAAATTTCAGATACCTAAGTTCAAATAGTGACACGTGGCATGCCGTACAAGTTCGCTCTCCTGTATTATCCCAAAACAGGTCACGTTGCGACATTTGGCATAACTCTCTCTCAGAAAATCCAATTGAGGTCAGACCTATCAGGATGGAAAGATGACAGGTCAGGCTACTGCAAAAAACGTTTTCAGACCTTGTGGACCGAAAAGTTTGGAGTTATAGCAGAAACAATCAGGTACATATTTCTGTCAAAACATAATTATTTTTGGAGCACCTTTATTCATGGCTTCCAAAATTTAGGGTTTCGGAGAAAGTTAGAATTTTTGGAATCAGAATCCACGGCTAAATGCTACTCAGAAAAATCGAAATTTAGAGACCAAGATCGAATTTTTTGGTTGGGTAGAAGACCGGGCTTGATCAAACCCTAGATCGAGATTTTGATCGGAAAGATGGAAAATTAGGGCTTCAACAAAAGTTGGAATTTTTGAAGTCTGTAACCACGGCTGGAAGCTCCTCAGAAAAATAAGATTTTAGAGCCTTGGATCAAACCTTTTGATTGAGCAAAAGCGTGGGCTTCATCAAACCCTAGTTCGGGATCCTGTCCAGAAGATTCAGAAGTTTCAAAGGCAATTTTGAGGGGTCAAATTTTGGAATTGAAGTATGCTAGTTTGATCAGCTTAGCAAGACACATCCTTCCATTCATTCGGAAGTGTGAAAGTCAAAGATTGAATTTTTAGGGTTTCTCTAGCAAACCCTAATCAAGCTCCAGATCAAGTTTCAGGGGGAGTTGAGGCTAAGGCCTTACATAAGAAGACTACAAGAAGTCTCGACATGTATGACTTAAGGAGGTTCATGTATGTCTTGAAATCTTATTCTTGATTAAGTTCATGATGTGTTTGTCTTCATATTATTTATTAGTACAATCTTGATTAATGTTAGAATTGTCTTATCACCCTAGTAACAGTATGAATGCATGAAGACATTCATTGATTAGGGCTATATGATTGTACTAATGCATTATGGTGTTGTGTGAGGTTGATGTTGTCTGCTAACAAGATACATGTACATCACAAAAGACAATTCAAGTTCCATGACCATGACAACATGAAGAGAAAGACTCACGAGGTATGTATGACTTTGTTATATTATGTTTAACCTATGAGACATGCAGGTTCTAGCTTAGGATCTCTAAATCATTGAAGATATTGTTTAGGTATGTTGTACATAACTAAGCAGGTATACTAATCCAGGTATGTTTTCCTATGTCATGTTAGAATCTTACCTTGTGTTAGGATCCCTTATGTAAGTATACTTGGTATGATTGGTTAGTAATCAAGAGTTTATGCATATTATGTCTCTTATCTTGGTTGATGATTTAACTAACTAGATCAAACAAGAATATGCATGAGTAAAAGAAGACTTCCTTGAAACCCTGAATACTAATGATCATGATTGTACATATTCAAGATTATTTAGAATTAGAATGTTTTGATAATATTGAGAATATACAAATGAATGTATGTTTGTGTATGAGATCATGAGGATGACACTAGTGTACACTTGAGCATGCACAGTGGTACAGAATGAATAGAAGTTCAGGAGATATATAGAAGATCAAGCGGGAGGCAACCACACAAACATAAAAGATAAGTATTTGAGTTGTTATTAGAAATAGTAAATGATATTGCTTGTATGCATATTTGTATTCCTAGAATATATCATGCTGAGTGTAAACATTCATAAAGCATTGAACAGTATACTATTAATATGCATATGATTGGTAAGTTGGACAAACATTCCATTGTTGCTTGTCTAGAATGAAACCTCTTTGCTGACATGCTGAGAGCTGTGCACACTCTCGATATTATGTTCTCGTAAAGATGGAAGGCATCTAGATATCTACTGTATGCATACAGGATATGGGAAAGTGTTGTGCCAAAGTATTGGTCAAAATAGTTGCATAACTATGTAAATGATATTTGTATGGATAATAGGTTATCATGTCAATAAGATTTGATGATTATGAAGTATTACTAATCATGTACTTAATTTTGATTTGTAGGAAGAGAATCATGATGAGATGTTTTGCTTCAAGGGACTAGATAAGACCATTCTCTTAATGATGTAATTAAAGAAGAAGTGTGAATCAGGTTCTGTATGGGTACCCAGGATCGGTAGTCAATTGATGAGCTTAATGATCATCATGGGTGATGTGGATCTCAACCTTTGCTACAAGGTTGAATATGGCTTCTATACACATATGACATGGATGCAAGAAGGAACTCACCACAGAGTTCGAATGATTTTGAGGCTCATATTAGTAGACCCATCTGACAAGAGATGGCACAGATAGATATGCAGAAGATCACTCAATGCAGAGTGTGAATAATGGACAATTGACAGCTTCATGACAAAGCTCGGGCTTTACCAGAAGTAAAGTTGTTCCTAACCTTTACCTTAAGGTTGTGGATGATGAACCTATCATACCATTATTGTATGATGATGATCTCTTTCTGACAAAGAATGAGAAATAGGTCATGAAAATGGCTGCAGAAATGAAAATGAAAGATCTCGGATTAATGCACTACTTCTTAGGTCTAGAAGTATGGCAAGATCCAAAAGGAATCTTTTAAATCAAGGTAAGTATGCTGTGAAGTTTCTAAAAAGATTTGATATGTTGGAGTATAAAGCCATGGCCACTCCCATGGACTCCAACTTGAAGTTATTAGTTAATGACTCATCATATTTAGTGGACCTAATCCTATATAGACAAATCATTGGGTCATTGATGTATTTAACAAATACTAGGCCAGATATATGCTTTGCTGTAAATACCCTAAGTCAATATCTAGTAGAACCTAGAAAGGTTCACTTAATAGCTACAAAGCATGTAGTGAGGTACCTAAAAGGTACATTAGATTTTTGGTCTATATTATCTTGGAGGTCATGAACTCCGTTTACATGGTTACTCAGATTTTGATTGGGCAGGAAGTGTCTCAGACAGAAAGAGTACATCAGGTGGATGTTATAGTCCTGAATCTGCCATGGTTTAGCAAGAAACAATCTAGTGTGGCTCTCAGTACTGTTGAAGCAGAATATATGGCTGTCTGCTCTGCCAGCTGTGAAGTAGTATGGATTCAGAAGCTTTTATATGGAGTGTTTGACTTAGAAATGGATCCCACTGTGATTATGTGTGACAATCAAAGATGAATTAAGATGACTGAAAATCCTGTGTTCCACGATAAGTCAAAACACATAGAGATCCGATACTTCTATATACGAGATATGGTGCAAAGAGGAGTTATCAAGCTTGAATATATAAGCACTGAGGATCAGATTGCTGATATCTTGACTAAACCTCTGTCTCGAGTGAAGTTTGAATACTTTCGAGACAAGCTTGGTATAGTTCAAAAGAACTCTCCTCGAAAGGGGGAGTAGCATAGTATCTGATAACAAGTCTACCTCATCAATGATGAGGTTACCTATTCACTACACTTAGTTACCTAGAATTATTTAGATTTAGGACTCTTATATTTTTACTTTTGATGATAGATGTATTAGTGAGAATACATGCTTTTGATGATAGATGTATTAGTGATATACATGTTTTGATGATGATATACATGTTTTGATATACATGTCTCGATGATGAGGATACATGTTTTGATATACATGTTTTGATGATGATATACATGTTTTGATGATGAGGTTACATAATGCCTTGATGTATTGATACGTATGGATGAAGATACTTGTACCCATAGTGATGTGGGGATTGAATCATCCCTGGACTTCAGTCCTAAAGAGAGCCGTAGACGTATGTCTTCGAGAATGAAGTCCTTGGTGGACTTGAGGGGATTGGATCATCCCTGGACTTCAGTCCTAAAGAGAGCCGTAGACGTATGTCTTCGAGAATGAAGTCCTTGGTGGACTTGAGGGGATTGGATCATCCCTGGACTTCAGTCCTAAAGAGAGCCGTAGACGTATGTCTTCGAGAATGAATTCCTTGGTGGACTTGAGGGGATTGGATCATCCCTGGACTTCAGTCCTAAAGAGAGCCGTAGACGTATGTCTTCGAGAATGAAGTCCTTGGTGGACTTGAGGGGATTGGATCATCCCTGGACTTCAGTCCTAAAGAGAGCCGTAGACGTATGTCTCCGAGAAAAAAATCCTGAATGAACAGGTAAAGGGATTGGATCGTCCTCGGACTATTAGTCCTTTGAATTGAGCCGTAGACATGATGTCTCCGAGAACTAAATCCTGAATGAACAGGTAAGGGGATTGGATCATCCTCGGACTATGGTCCTTTGAATTGAGCCGTAGACATGAGGTCTCCGAGAATTGAATGATAGGACTGGATCGTCCCTGGACTTCGATTCAAAAGGTACATGATAGGACTGGATCGTCCCTGGACCTCGGTTCAAAATGTACGTGACAAATCCTAGAATTGTTCTAGGTTACATCCAGCATGAAATAGGGCTGGCTCTGTAGATGTGATACATCCAGCATGAAATAGGGCTGGCTCCGTAGATGTGATACATCCAGCATGAAACAGGGCTGGCTCTGTAGATGTGATACATCCAGCATGAAATAGGGCTGGCTCTGTAGATGTTATACATCCAACATGAAACAGGGCTGGCTCTGTAGATGTGATACATCCAGCATGAAACAGGGCTGGCTCTGTAGATGTTATACATCCAGCATGAAACAAGGCTGGCTCTGTAGATGTGATACATCCAGCATAAAACAGGGCTGGCTCTGTAGATGTGATACATCCAGCATGAAACAGGGCTGGCTCTGTAGATGTGATACATCCAGCATGAAACAGGGCTGGCTCTGTAGACGTGACACATCCAGTATGAAAGAGGACTGGCTCTGTGGTGGTAAATCCTAGATTTGATCTAGGTCACATCCAATATGAAAAAGGACTGGCACTGTGGTTGGGATTAGATCGTCCCTAGACATGAGACTTGTCTTAAAGAGATAAGGATTGATCATCCTGGAACTTGATCTGGATTGTATCATCCATGGACCTATGTCCTAAAGAGAGCAGGATTGATCATCCTGTAATATGATCGTGTGATGACGATGATGATGTCGATGATGATGATTGTGTGATGACGATGTTGATCATGTGATGGCGATGATGATGATCGTGTGATGACGATGCTGATGATTGTGTGACGACGATGTTGATCATGTGATGGCGATGCTGATGATCGTGTGATGACGATGCTGATGATCGATGTTGATGATCGTGTGATGATGATGCTGATGTCGATGATGATGATTGTGTGATGATGAAGTTGATCATGTGATGGCGATGCTGATGATCGAGTGATGTCGATGTTCCAGTAACTAGTTGAGTTACTGATGATGATGAACTGAAGAAAGCTTCCGATGATATATAGATGTATCATGTATGATGTATGACTCGTTGCTCCTGCGTATGTTGTTATAATATCCTTCTCGTTAAGGGGGAGTGTTGAATATTGTAACTTCTAAGAATATTATATTTGTATATTATTTATTCCGGAGATGTTCCATACCTCCGATGTGATTATACTATGAATCCGGAGATGTTTATTCCTCCGGATTGGTTGTGGTAACTAGGGTTATTAGACCCACCATGTGGGGGTCGGCCCAGTCAGTTATAATAGGGTATTTACCCTAATGGTTAAATACGAGCCTACATGTACTTGTGTAAAATACATGTCAGTGTAGTGTATAAATAGAGGAGGTATGTTCCTCATTTGACACACTCAGTAACTTAAGAGAGGCGCACTTGTGGAGGAGAGGTCTGCTATGGTGGAGTAGGAGATCATGTCTTTGGTTTGCATCTTTGTATATTGCTGGTCATCTATATTGAGGAAGCTTTACTGGGTTTTCTAACCCATGAGGGTTTCCCAGGATAAATCTGTGTCTCTTGTGTTTATGCTATGCTTGTTGTTTCTTCAGTGATCCTGTATATGCTATTATTGTGAAATGGAATGTAATGCTGCTATTTTCTGTCTTAGCATATTGAATTTTAACACTATGCTGACGTGGTCAAATATCCGACATGAATTTCATAATGGTAACTATGCTTAAGTCATCGGATATCCAATGAACATTTATATTTTAAAATCTATAAATTTCGAAACATTCCGACATGTTTGCTATACAAGTGACGGTTTGCGGAAATTATTTTATTCTTCGACGGAATGTTTTTCGTAAAAGAATACATCATTATTTCTATTGTTTTTGTGATTAAAAATAGCGAAGTGTGGAGCTTGGTTTTCTAAGATCGATAATCTTCATTCAAGATCTTTATGCGAAAATGTCAAATAGCAATATTCCTGATCTAGACGAATAAAATCAACAATTGCTTTCTAGATTGTGGGATGAACTGAAAAAAAAAGGGTGATGGGAAATGTTACTGTACATGTAGTCAATGCAGGGGATTTAAGAGGAGAAGAATAAATATCACGACAGCCATAAAACATTTTGGGGAACATGGAAACACTGAGGGGGGACATGAATATCATCCATTTGTAAGTTTTGCATTATATATGTTTTTATATTGATTGCTTTTGTAAATGTATGTATTATTTTAATATTTCTTATATTAAATTTTATCTATTGATGGTTTCATGTAATTATAAAGGAAATACATCCTACGGCATATCATTTGGAGGAAGTGCTTTCAGAACAAGTACCGGAGGAACATGGATCTATGAATAATGGAGAACAAGTTAGTGATCATATTGAAGAAGATGATCATGCTGATAAGATAGTTGAATATGATGGTACAAATACTTTGATCCATGATTCATTTAATGTTAGAATGGATGATAATGATGATGATATTCATGATTTACCTCTTCTTGAGAAGGAATACGAACCCCTTTATGAGGGATCCAACACAAATCTTCTCTCTGCTATATTGTTGATAATGAACTTGAAGGTTATGAATGGTATTTCAAACATATCAGTCACATGGATGTTAAGGTATGTAATATATTCCATCAAATAATATATATGATCGCGCTAAAGGTTATCATTGTTAGTCTAATATTTTATTGTTAATTCAAAAGTCAAATTAATACGGATGAAATGTGTTTCATTAATATTATTTATATATTATATTAACTAGATTTTTATTTAATTTGTTGTAGCTTGATAGCTGAATTTTTGTTACCACCGTCAAATATTTTACCTCGCACATATCAAGATTTATTTTCCATCATGAAAGAAATTGGAATGTAGTATGAAGCAATTCATGCATGCCCTGATGACCATGTTATATATTTGTAGCTAGGGTTTTACCCCCAGCTTGTGCCAATGAGCACCTACTAAGGAGAATGGACTCCTTAGTAGCAGTTCAGTATATTAAACTAATTATGCAAAAACAAAAAATTAAATTATTTCTAAGACAAGCATGAAGCATAAACACCAAAATGAAAGAATGACTTTGTATTGATGTTAACTTGAGTGTCAAGGTTGGTGAAGCCCTTAGCAGTGTCCAAGAGGATGCTCCAAGCTTCTGAATGCTCCTTCTCCTTCTCCAATGTTGGGGATGGGCCAAAGGTGGCTCTCAAGGTGAAAATAGTTCAAAGGTGAACTAGGGTTTCGAGAGAGATTTTGGCAGAGTAAGGGTGCTTGTGATTGTGTATATGGAATAAGGGATCTCCATCACCTATTTATAGTTTTTTGGTGGTGGAGTGCTGACCCATGGTTTTGGGAAACACATGGTTTTAGGCAGCTGTATAGGGTTTTTTTCCTCCTTTTCCTCATTATTTTATATTTTTTATTCCCTTTTTAGGGGATTTTTGCTATTTTTGGAGGAAAAGGGGGTTTTTTAGCCTTTTTTAGGCTATTTTGATGGTTTTGTGGCCTTTTGGAGGCATTTTAGGCCTTTTGGAGGCATTTTAATGGGATTTTTTAGGATTTTAAGGGAAAAATGGTAGGAAAATGGACAAATGAGCCATATAATGTGGTAAATGAGCTAGTGAGCACTTTTTGGGTGTTAACAGATTGCCCCCTGATGTGCGAGGTCAGGAGCTCATCGTATGGCCGATGGACATCATAAGTCATGAATGGTTTTCCTGGGTATGGAGAGAAGAGAAGAAACAAACTGAAGCCCGGAACAACGATCCCGAACAACTGCAAGAACTAAAAGTACATAACCTCAATAATGGATGAGGGATCATCTGATCATATGGACGAGGCGGGCATACCCATGCTCGTATCAGGATATAACATAACAATAACAATGAGGTCCAAAAAATGGGGACCTGAAATATACATGACCTCAAATACTGACTGAGGAATAATCTCAATATATGGACGAGGCGGGCATACCCATGCTCGTATCAAGATACATGAACAGAACTGTGAGGCCCGAAAAAGGGGACCTGAAAGATACATAGCCACTGTGTACATCATAAGGGTCCAGAGGGGACACAAAATCTGGGACATACTGCTGAGCTGACCATGTCTGTGCTGAAAAACTGATACACTGGAATAATCAGCAGTGCTACTGAATGTGGTACCAAAGGAACTGATGAGCTGCTGGATCATAGTGACTGGGGTCATACTCTCCATGGTACACTGGACTGGAACTGAAATGGGTACTCGAGGAAGCATATAGCTGGATAGCTTCCGAATACAATCGCCAACGCAGCCCGGGCATCCACGGGAACATACAACTGGGCGTTCCGAAGTGACTCACCAATGTGTTAGAGTCAAGGGAAATCCGGGGTCTTCGACTAAAAACTGATGGAATATAATCCTACGCGATCCTCAACGATGCGATCAAGGTGCTGAAGTCGAGCATGTGAGGAACAACCACTCGGAGAGGCAATGATGTCTCCTCTCGAAATGATCCGTAGGCACCTACCACAGATGGTGATAAGTCCAAGGCGTAGGGACCTCTGGGCCTATCCTCTGGAATAGAGGAGCTGTCGTCGACAGAGGGAGACCTGCAACTATCAAGGCAATGATGTTTCCTTGACAGGAGCGCGAGGTACAAGACCGAAATGTGATAGTGCTGATGGCAGGACTGATAAACTGTGGGGGGACAACTGGGCAAGTAGAGCGGGTGGACTCAAACTTCCTTTGTTCAGAGTATGATAATTGGAATGATCTGGCAGCATATGAAACTGGCTAAGGGGAGATGGATCATAGCTGTATTGGATCTGGGAAGGTTACTGGGCTGAGGGAGACTCAAGCTGTGGTACAATGGCAGGAGACTGCAGAATACTCTGAACAAAGGCGACCTGATTGGGGGTGCTGCCGAGATGATAGATCAAAGTGCCAGGAGGCACGGGAGGGTACTTCTTCATGGGTTAAGGAACTAGAAGAAGTGTGTGTAAAATGGTACTGTCGTGTGGATTTTACGAGCCCAGGACAGTTCGTGCTCGTGGTTGCTTTCAATTTTAAGGAGTCTGAAAGCAAATAAGAAGACTCTGAAATGATGGAATGGTACTGTCGTGTGGATTTTCCGAGCCCAGGACAGTTCATGCTCGTGGTTGCTTTCAATTTTAGAGAGTCTGAAAGCAAGTAAGAAGACTCCAGGGGGTTGCTTTTTCGTAGATTTAGTCTCCAAGGCCCAAAGAAGCATAAAAGGATGCAATGAAGAACTCTTCTAGCCGGTGTGACTAGAGTATTCCTTTTTCGTAATTAGTCTACCAGGTCCGGAAAAGGGTTAAACTTATACCAGATAGACGCCCTTTCAGGTACTTTAACGAGCATGAAAGGAAGCAAGATTGCTCGGCGATCTTTTCATTCTTTTAGGAGTCAGAAAAGAGCTTAACGGAAACTCCCTAAGTGCCTTTTTCGTAAAGGACTTGTCCAGCCCGAAAAAGGGATAAAATTATACCGGACAAAAGGAATGGCCAGGCAAGGAGGAAGTGTTCAATCAAGGTTTAGTAATGATGACCAAAAATGAGGGTAGGTGGGAACACTGATGGACCTCCTTGCGGGGTAGATGAAATGGTGGCAAAATAATGAAACATTTGCAGTATGACAGGAGTGAATGGCTCATGTAACAATGTGGAACAATCCGATGGCGGCCGATGTGGCGCGCAAACCGAGGCAGCAAGGTGTTGGGACACAATGTTGAAATTGTACCAAGTGAGAGCGAGAAATGATCTCAAGCATCATCACGAGCTCGGAAAAATGAATCCGGCGATATAAAGGATGTCAAAAACGGGTAACGGCCGATGTGGCACGCAAACCGAGGTGACAGGGGCATTTTGAAAAATGCCCGGAAAATCTGGAGGTGAGAGCGAGAAATGATCTCTAGCATCATCACCAGCTCGGAAAAATGAATCCGATGATATAAAACATGTGAAAAACGGAGAACGGCCGATGTGGCACGCAAACCGAGGCGACTAGTGGCGTCTGAAAAAATGGGTAACAAATGACAGAGTAAAAACAAAAAGGAAAGTACTATACAACGCAGACCAATGAGGCCGCGGGTTTCTTTTTCATGGGTAAAAACGCTTAAGATACAACCCATTACGAGGGTTGCGCAAAGGACGGCCTTCGGAGTCAGCTAAGATGAATGCCCCCTTGCCGAGGCAGGTCTGCACGACGTAAGGGCCTTGCCACATAGATTCAAACTTCCCTTTACCGGTTTTGTCATGGGCTTGGTCATAGGCGAGGACGAGGTCCCCTTCGTGGAAAGTTCGAGGGTGAACATGTTTATCATAACCGGCTTTGGAGCGGTTTTTGGCAGCTTCGATGTTCTGGAGAGTGGCCCGGCGGTCTTCATCGGCTTGTTCGAGGTGCAGCAGACGTTGCTCGAGGGGGGTGGTGTCAGGGAGAAGCTCAACGGCGATCTGTAAGGCAGGGATCTGACACTCGATGGGGAGAACAGACTCTATACCGTGAACTAAATGAAATGGTGTAAAACCAGTGGCGGTCTTAGTGGAGGTGCGATAAGCCCACAAAGCAGGGAACAACATGTGGTGCCAATTGGACTTATGCTTGTCAACTGTTCGTTGAAGGATGGTTTTAAGGATTTTATTGATGGCCTCTACTTGGCCGTTCCCTTGGGGGTAGTAAGCAGAGGAGAATTGGTGCTCATACTTAAGGAGGGTGGATAACTCACGCCAGACGGCATCTTCGAAGTGTGAACCATGGTCAGAGACTAACTGCTTAGGAACCCCGAATCGAGCGATGACATGGTTGAAGAAGAAGCGGGCAGCAGTGTCAGCGGTACAATTGAAGGTAGGCATGGCCTCCGCCCATTTGGTAAAGTAATCAACAGCGACCACAATATATTTGTGGCCGTTGGCAGACTGGGGTCTACATTCCATGAAGTCTATGGCCCACTTACAAAAGGGACCAACGGTGACGACTAGGTGCAACGGAGCAGGAGGTGTCCGGGCCTTGGGGGCAAAAAGTTGGCAATTATGGCAGTGTTTGACCGCAGTGATGCAGTCAGTGAAAAGTGTGGGCCAGAAGTATCCGGCGCGGACGACCTTTTGGGCGGTGGCCATCCCTGAGAAATGGCCTCCGCAGGCACCGCTATGACAGTCATTAAGGACGTGTTCAGCTTCCTCATGGGTAAGACAACGACGAAGAATTGTGTCAACCCCGCGCCGATAGAGTACATCGCCTAAGAGGAGATATCGAGAGGCCTGGTGGCGGATGCGACGGCGTCCATTTCGTGTAACTTTGGGTCTGAACTTCTGCGTGCGTAGGTATAACAAGATATCACCGTACCATGGGTCATCGGACGAGATAGTGAACAGGTGATTGTCGGGTAACTCATCGGAGATGGGTTTGGCCGGGAGAAGGGAAGGGAGATCAGTAATGAGCTGGGCAAGCGCGAGGGCTTTAGTGCTCTTAGGTGTTTTGAAGGTAAGGTCATATTCCTGGAGGATAATGACCCATTTGGCAACACGACCTTGGAGTAGCCGCCGGTTCAGAAGATATACCATGGGGTTAGAGTTGGCAACGACGGTGGTATGACTCATTAAGATGTAGTGTCGCAATTTTTGAACGGAAAAGACTACTGCGAGGGCAAGTTTCTCTTCATATGGGTAACGTAATGGTGGACCAGACAAGGTCTGGCTAACGTAATAAATGACGTGCTCCTGGTGAGAATCGTCTTCTTGAACTAAGACTCCAGATACGGCATGCTCGGAGGCCGACACGTAAAGGATGAAGTCTCGAGTGAAATCCGGAGGGGAAATCAGAGGGGCTTGTGTGAGGGCCTTCTTGAGGGCCTCGAATGCAGCTTCTGCTTGCGCATCCCAGACGAAGGGTACGTGGGTGCGGAGTAGGCGCAAGAAACCGTGTACCGTAGTGGCATAATCAGGAACGAAGCGTCGAAGGAAGTTAGATCGCCCTTGGAGACTTTGGAGCTGCCGGAGCGTGCGAGGAGGGGGGAGGTCTAAAATAGCTTGGACTTTTAGAGGGTCAACAGTAATTCCTTTCTGGGAAACAATGAAACCCAACAATCGGCCTGCCGGTACGCAAAAAACACACTTGTGTGGGTTCAAGCGAATTTGGTATTTGCGACAACGCAGAAAAATTTTCCGAAGGTCGTTAAGGTGGTCTGATCGTTTCCGGGAACGAGCTGTAAGGTCATCAAGGTAGACTAGCAGGATATGGACCAAGTCGTGGAAGCAATAGGTCATGGCCCGCTGGAAAGTGGCACCAGCATTTTTGAGGCCGAAAGGCATGACGCGATAGGCAAAGGTGCCCCAAGGGGTAGTAAAGGCAGTGTTGTACTGGTCTTCCTTACGGATCTGAATCTGATTATATCCGGAAAAACCATCCATGAAGGAGAGGACCTCATGTCCCGCACACGCATCTATGAGTTGATCGATGAACGGCGTGGGGAAGTTGTCCTTGGGACAAGCATAGTTTAAGTCACGGAAGTCAGTGCATACGCGGATGGTGCCTTGCTTTTTGTTAACTGGAACAGGGTTTGAAACCCATGTGGTATAGGCAATAGGATAAATGAACCCTGCCTTGCGCAGCTTCTCAATCTCGGCTTTGACAGCTGGGAGCTTTGAGGGATGGATGGGGCGCTGTTTCTGACGAACAGGGGTTACATCAGGCCATGTGTCAATGTGGTGTTCGATAATGGCAGGATCAAGCCCAGGCATTTCGGTATAGGACCAGGCAAAGACATCACGGAATTCTTTGAAAAGGTGTGTGTAGTCCTCAATCTCTTGTTTACTGCAGAATGCTCCTAAAGTAATGAGTTCAGGGGCACGACCTGGAGCAGCAATATCAACTTGTATGACAGGTGAGATGTTGGCCATGTTGCCCTCCTCGAAGGCATCAGGAGCAGGAATAGGGTCCTTGAACCAGTCAACCTTGGTGGGGAGGAAGTCTTTGGATTCGACCGCGTATTGGGTAGCGGTGCTAGAGGGAGACGCTTCTGGGATGAAATAGGAACGGTGGTGCATATCATCCCAAGGATAATCCGGGGCAGTTAGGGCCTCAAGAATCTCCTCATCAGTACGGAAAGTCTGCGTCGTCAAATCGGTTGACGAGGGGGGTAGTGGGAGTGTTGGTTGAAGAGATCATGTAGATGATATTAACCTCTTCAGAAGGGGGAGAGACCGGGGGGTAGATCTCCTCAATGGTAGGTGGTGCCGTCTCAAGGTCCAGATTGTTCATCTCATAAAGAGCTGCTCTGTAATCCGGGAGATCGGGACAATGATGTGAATAATGCCCGTAAATACCGCATATGGCGCAGGAGTGGTTGGTACGTAGGGACTTATCTTTAGGCTTAGGAGTGGGGTTTAGTTCGACAGTTGGGATGTTGGGGTCATCATCGAGCATTTGCATGTGCTTCTGCAATGCGGGTAACTGTGGGCATTGGTGGGTCGCATGGCCCAACTCGTCACACAGCGAGCATTTGGGAGGAGCACGAAACACTGGAGGGTTCTTGACTGTCTTGGGAGGTGGGACAGCAGTGTAAGGTTGTGGACCTCTGCCCCCAGTGGGTTGAGGAGGAGGAGGAGGTGTCGTGGAGGACGAAGGGGTAGAGACACCGGGAGGTGGCTGAGTGGTAGTAGCCATGGGTTGCACCGGCTGGAGGACGACATCAGGTGTCGGCGGGCGAACGGGAGGCGAAAGGTACCATACAGGTAATCCCAAGGTTAACCCAGGGAGGCTAAGGGTAGCCATGACCGGGGCGCTTACTACTCCTGCTGGAGGAACTAGGAAGGGGATCGTATGGATCGGTGTAACACCAATGTGACTAGGTACCAATGGTGGTTTAGGCAACAAGGATGGTTGATTGTTAGGTGGTAGGATGTCATGGGACAAGGTACATAAGTCAGACATTTCGGGCGTAGATGATGGCGGAGGAATGGATTGAAAGGTGGAGATCATCGGCGCGTCTGAGTAGACTCCAGGCCCCGTAGAGGAAACAAACGAGGTGGTGGCACTAGAAACAAGTTGTTCAACCATGGGGAGAACGTTTTCCGGTGCCGCCGGAGCACTGGGATCATAGTAGGTGAGCTGGTCAATCTTAACCACGCGTCCTTCGTGGGGGAACATCATGGTGCGAAAGACAGAAGAGGCAACTGCCCGCATGGCATACATGTAGCTGCGGCCAAGTAGAAGGTTGTAATCCAATTGGGCATTGATTACCTCTATGTCAATAAGAACTGTTTTACCATCGAACTGGACTGGAACGTTGGGTAGAAGGCCTTGGGGCTGGGCCGAACGACCGTCGTAGGCACGTAACGCAGTGGTGGACTGCTGGAGAGGAGGGGATCCTAGCTTCTGCCATACAAATGTAGACATAACGCATGTGGAAGCACCCTCATCGATGATGCACCGATGGATAACAAGATTCCTAACGGAGACTGTAACTTGGAAGGCTAAGCTGGAAGGTAGGCGTGGTTCAGACTGGTCTAAATCAAATGCCATCAAATGCGAATCAGTTGGGTCAATCCCCCCGATGGCGGAAAGTAAAGTCTTGCGCTGGGAAGGGCAGTTTTTCAAGACTTCCAACGCAGACATGGCTGCGGGAGATTGGGCTAGGTCGTCTATGATGTTGTAGTTTGACGCAGCGCGCGCGTTAGGGTTATTGTTGATTCGGCGAAGTGGGAAACGAGGTGCTTTCGCAGCGCCGTCTATGGGAGGCGGAGGTATACGTAACGCCTGATCGGTGGGATGAGCGTTAGTAGGTTTATCCGTGGGAGTGGCTTCAGAGGTGGAGCCATATTGGTTCCGACGGGTCTGTAGGTTGACGTCAGCAGATGACATCATCAGTAAGTGGTGGGTACCTGAGTCGAACATGGGTTGATCAGGAGCAGCGTAGGTGATCTGTTGTTGTTGGGCCGCATTGGCTTGATGGGGAGCCAACGGCTGAGTGTTCACTACGCCTTGGGTTGGTAATGGGTTTTGCAGCACCAAAGGGGGTTGCTGAGGTTGGGGGGGGTTGGGCGGTGCTTGGGGAGCCGCATGCCCTTGGCGATGGGCCTCGTCAACCCAAAGCTGCCGAGCTCGCTCCAAGTGTGGGCAAGCATGGGTGTAATGTCCATAGACTCCGCAAATAGAACAAGGGTGGTTTGTTCGCAGATTGGGGTTTTTGGCCTGCTTGGGCGGGCGATCAGGGTTTTGATTAGCGGGGGCCGCATTGTTATTGTCAGGGGGATTAGCCGGTTGACCAGCTTGGTCTGCAGGTTGGTTGTTTCCCCGATTACGGCCCTTGCCGCGGTTCTGTTGGCCCTGATTACGTTGGTTATTCTGGTTTTGCTGCGGGTTATGTTGGGCGTAAACTTGCCCTTGGGCAGCAGGTGGATTTTGAGGTTGCGCAGGTGCAGGAGCAGGCTGCGGAGGATGATATGTAGGTTGAGGCTGAGCAGGTGCAGCAACTGGAGGGGGTTGCTGATAGGACTGCGGAGCAGGTTGTGGATGTGCCGCAGGGGATGCCTGGGGCGGATAATAAGCGGGTTGGGCTTGTGGAGGCGCAGGAGCGGGGGCAGCCTGCTGATGGTAGTAAGGCTGAGGGGTGGCTGGAGGAGCATAAGCAGGAGTCGCATACCCGAAGCACTGAGATGGACATGAAGGTCCATGGGAATGGTGATGTGTCATGGGAGCATATGAGTTGGTTGCTCCAGACTGGGAGGTAGCCCTCGACAGGTCGGGGCCAGAGGTAGGACGTGCTATAGAAAACGGTTGGGGATGCGAAGAAACACGGCCAATGATACCATCTGCAGCGTGGGATGCCCCCGGCGCATCATGATGGGAGGACTCGCCGCGAGGGGCGTCAGGTATAATGGTATAAAGGTAACCCGACTGGGCGTAAATGAGGTCGAACTGCTGTGCCTTAAGGATGGCCTCTTCTTCAGACTGGGGTCTTTCTGAAGCTACATCCTTAGCGATGACAGGAAGCAGGGACTTGAGGAACCAATCGAGGAAGATACGGTCATCTAGTTTAATCTTGCATAAGCTACGACGTCTACGCCACTCATGGATGTGGTCCGTGATATGGGTAGCCGTGTTTTGTCTACAAGATAGAAGGATCTCAACGCCCGCGTCATAGCGGACTGGCAACTGGAAGAACTGCAGGAAGATCGAGGCCAGGGAAGAAAAGGTGGCGTGGGTCCCATGAGGCTGCTCAATATACCACTTGGCTGCAGAGCCAGTGAAGGTGCGCTGTAAGAGACGGAGGCGAACAGAGTCGTCCACAATGGAGTTAGAGGAACACCATAGGTGGAAAGACATGATGTGGTTCTGTGGGTCCTCACCGGCCTTACCCTCGAATTTAGGGATGTCAGAGGGTAGTTTGGTAGGCATATGAGGCCACATAGGGTCGTGTCGAATAGGATCGTTGGTCAATCTGGCCAGGTCAGGTAGGTTGAGGCTAGCCATGAACGGCAAACTGGAAGAAGGCTGTGACACAGTAGTGCTGTGGACCAAGTTGGGGCCAGTGCCCCCAAGTGGAGGGACAAGATTTAGGGTGGTGCCCCCAAGTGGGGGAACTGAGGTAGTGGAGGATGGTCCAGCACCACCATGGGTAGTGTGAGCCACTGATGTAGTGGGGATAGGTATTCCCGCTGTGGGAATAGGTACCGTGAGGGGAACGGTAGATGGTTGCCCCATGGAGGGCATACCAAAAACAGGTGTAGTAACTGGTGTAGTGGTGGATGTGCCACCAATGGTCCCTATGACAAATGGAGTGGAAGTCGTACCAGCCATGGGGCTAGTAGGGGCAGTATAAATAGGGTTCTCAGACTCTTCGTCAGAATCAGAGGTAAAGTAAGGTGCGTCACTATCTGGTGACGGAGACCTACGTCGCTGACGGGTGGATTCAAGTGACAAGGCTCTAGATCTGTGATGAGTGGTATCAACGGACAATGATCGGAATCTATGACGAGTGGTGTCGAGAGAACCGTGCTGTGGGGGCTCGCCCCTGAGGCGCCGAGAATGTCTCGGGGACTCAATGGTGACAGATGGTGTCTAAGTCTCTGTGGGTTGAGGTGAGTATGAAAACAGCTCAAAAAATCCTAATGCAACCGAGTGTGCAGAAGGAGAGCTAAAAAGCAAGGCACTCAGGCCAACAATCAACTCAAAACACCCACTGCAACAACTGTGCTACAATAGGTGGAGTAACAACAAAGATGGTCAGAATACCAACAAGCAGCAGGTTTCCTAAAAAAGAAAAATGGTGGACTCACTAGACCAAAGGGAGGTAAAGGAGCATGCAAACACCTAACTAAAAGTATTCTGACTTAACTCAACATATCCTCTGCAAGGTGATGAAATCCAAGTCAGACAATATGAGTAGGAAAGCCAAGTGGCTATGATATCCCCCTACCGGGAGGGATACCGGGTAGACAATCCTAGAAGAATGGCAACTAAGATACCCCGTTCATGACACGTCCAGAAAGGTGAATCTGCCGTTTAGTTCGTTGACCGCAATACCCCTATACAGGGATATCCCGCGAACCGCGAAAGGTAGCCCTTCGGTTACTGAATGGAGTGCGGTATTCCACTCAGGCCTCCGGAACCAGTCTCCCGACTTCAACCCTCCTAAGGGAGAGGCCCTCTGATAAACTGGTCGTGACCGTGCCAAAAAGTACTAGGGGATTTTGGTTCCCTATTTGGACAACAACTATGTCTCAAGTGAAATAACCAAGGGGTGTTATTGGAAGCCTATCCCCCTGATCCTACCTAACTACAATGATTCTTTTGTGTTCCCCAAGTGGGGTTAGAATGTTGGTTTAGTTAGGTACTTTTTAAGGCTCACTTGATTTTATGTGACAGAGTGTGTGCTCGTGAGGTGTTGAACCCAAAAATAGAAGTGCCACAAGGGAGGGCAACTTCCAATCTATCAATAATGCTGAAATTGATTCTTTTAACTTGCAAAATTTTCTGAAATAAAAATATTGAAATTTTAAAAAGATTCTGTAAAAGGAACAGAAATTATGTTGCAGAAAGGCTGTAAGGAAGTGGGCTGCAGGTGGGACAGAGGGCTGTTCAAATGCAGAAAATATTGCAGCAAGAGGGGCTGGGCTCAAAACAGGAAAAGAGCAGAAATCAGACCGCGGGTCTGTGGCGGATCAGAACAGGCCGATCGCGGGTTTAAGGGAAACAGCGGCGGTCAGGTCGCGGCTATCGGGCCAACAGAGGCAGTCGGGACGCAGGAAACAGGGGAAAAGGCACAGTCGGGTCGCGGCTATCGGGCCAATAGTGGCAGTCGGGACGCAGGAAAAATGGAAAAAGACACAGTCGGGTCGCGGCAAAAGGGCTAACAGGCGCAGTCGGGACGCGCGAAAGAGGCAGAAAGCCGCAGTCGCGACGCAGGAAAAAGGCCGACAGGCGCAGTCAGATCGCGGCAAACAGGCTGATTAGCCACGGTCGGATCGCAGGTAACAGACTTGAATCCGCCGGCGGAGCGTCGGAAGCAGTCTGAGAGCCACGGTCGGATCGCGGGTAAAGGCCTGAAAGGCGCGGTCGGGACGCGACTGCAGAGGAAAAAGACGCGGTATGCAGCGGCCGAAAGGGACAGCCGAAAGAAAAAATTTAAAAACGGAAACCAGAAATTCGAAAACTAGGGGAGTCGCCAAAACTGTAGCTAGGGTTTTACCCCCAGCTTGTGCCAATGAGCACCTACTAAGGAGAATGGACTCCTTAGTAGCAGTTCAGTATATTAAACTAATTATGCAAAAACAAAAAATTAAATTATTTCTAAGACAAGCATGAAGCATAAACACCAAAATGAAAGAATGACTTTGTATTGATGTTACCTTGAGTGTCAAGGTTGGTGAAGCCCTTAGCAGTGTCCAAGAGGATGCTCCAAGCTTCTGAATGCTCCTTCTCCTTCTCCAATGTTGGGGATGGGCCAAAGGTGGCTCTCAAGGTGAAAATAGTTCAAAGGTGAACTAGGGTTTCGAGAGAGATTTTGGCAGAGTAAGGGTGCTTGTGATTGTGTATATGGAATAAGGGATCTCCATCACCTATTTATAGTTTTTTGGTGGTGGAGTGCTGACCCATGGTTTTGGGAAACACATGGTTTTAGGCAGCTGTATAGGGTTTTTTCCTCCTTTTCCTCATTATTTTATATTTTTTATTCCCTTTTTAGGGGATTTTTGCTATTTTTGGAGGAAAAGGGGGTTTTTTAGCCTTTTTTAGGCTATTTTGATGGTTTTGTGGCCTTTTGGAGGCATTTTAGGCCTTTTGGAGGCATTTTAATGGGATTTTTTAGGATTTTAAGGGAAAAATGGTAGGAAAATGGACAAATGAGCCATATAATGTGGTAAATGAGCTAGTGAGCACTTTTTGGGTGTTAACAATATTATAATCAACATTTGCAACAAAATGTTTGGAATGTCATATCAGTAGATATCGAACGGATCAAGTAACAAAAAAGGTGCCTCGCAAGGTTCTTCATTATATTCCCATTATTCCACATTTGCAGCGATTGTTCGGGTGCAAAAACATAGTGCAATTTATGGATTACCATGCACAGAAAAAAATTCAGGATGACATTATTCGAATTCCTGCAGATGGGTCTGCATTTAGAGATATGGAGGAAAAATGGCCTCACTTTAAAGAATAACCTCGTAATCTTAGGATTTATTTGGCAGTAGATGGTGTCAATCCATTTGCAGAGATGAGATCCCTTTACTCGGTGTGGCCTATTTTTGTTATCAAAAATAACATTTCTCCATGGTTGTCAATAAAGAGGTAGCACATAATGTTCACGATGATTGTTCCAGGTATATTGTGTCTACAACTTTTTTTTTAATGTAGTGGCATCTCATTTGTCGTATTTTGTTGCATAATGTCACATATATATATTTTATTTTTCTCTTGTGCATGGTTTATATATCTAAATGGTACTCATAATTATATATTTTATATGTTCAAATCAATCAGGTAAGTACCAAGTTAAAGATATGAATGTATATATCGAACCTCTTATTGACGAGCTACTAAAGTTATGGAATGGCATCACTATGTATGTCGTATCTAGACCAATACGACAAAGGAAATTTCAATTCCATGCAATGCTTGTATGGACAATACATGATGCCCGAGGGTTAACCCATTTTTGTGGTTTGTAATTATAAGTTCCACTTTATTTGCATTTAATTTTATGAACTAGCTAATATACTATGCACGCATGTTTTTTTAAATAATCCATTCATTTTGTATATAATTATAACTAACATAGATATTCCATCTCTTTATGTAGGTATTCAAACAAAGGGAAAATTTGCATGTCTAGTTTGTAGTCCTAAGATCAAATCTCTTCGTTCAAAAAGCTTAAGAAAGGAGATGTTTGATGAGTATAGGAACTTCCTCTCTAAGAATCATAGGTATCAAACTACCAAAAAACATTTTTTCAATGTCAAGCAAGAGACTTCATTAAAACCACAGAGAATGACACCTCACCTATGGAAGTTGCAATATAATATAAATGGTCAAGGTACGCATGAATCATCGTATATGAAATGTTATGTATTTTTTTTTTATTGTGTGTTGTTTACTATAATTGACATTGATTTCTGTAATTTATTTATAAACTACAATTATGATGTTCGTCGTGATCATGAAGGCATTAATGGGCTTCCATGAGGAATGAAAAGTTATCCTAGACAATTCAGTAGGTTTCCCTACTATGAGCACCTACAAAATGATCATATGTTTGATATAATGCATGTCGAAAAGAATGTGACTGAAACATTATGGCAAATATTGGATGGAAGGAGTGAAAGAAAAAATTGTCAAAATTTGCATAGACATTCAAGAAGGAAACCATGCAATGAAAGACGACATTCAATTTCATAGCAACGAATACTAAATTAATATAAACT
This sequence comes from Larix kaempferi, assembly GCA_027924585.1. Taxonomy (NCBI): domain Eukaryota; kingdom Viridiplantae; phylum Streptophyta; class Pinopsida; order Pinales; family Pinaceae; genus Larix; species Larix kaempferi. Next base: position 33,354,178 of record BSBM01000738.1, read on the forward strand.
CACTTCCATGGATGTTAACGGAGCAGCAAAGTAATGTTGTAAAAGAAGTCATGCGAAAAATTAAATTTCCCACTGGATTTTGTGCGAACATGAAGAATATCATAACAAAAAAAGTTGATTTTGCGGGGGTGAAAACACATGATTGGCATGTCTTCATGAAGGAATTATTATGGTATGCATATAATTATTGTTTTTTTCTATTCCAGTGAATATTGTTGGTATTTTGTTTGTCTACTCTTTGTTTAAAAAATGAAACGATTTGTATATTGTTATAGTACGTTCTACCTCTATCTCTCCCAGACAACTTCGACAACAATGTCAAACAAGTTATATATAATATCGGGAAATACATGAGGTAAGCAACGATTTTTTGCATGTGATTAGTGTTTGTTTAATTCATCATCGAACTTATATTTGATTTTTGTGCACTAATTCATGTTCTGTAATATAATGTTTTTTTTGTTAAATATCGTGATTGGGTTTCATCACTTGTAGATGGTTGTCATCTAAAGAAATCCATAAAGAAGATATAAAGTATTGGAGGAGAGAATTCCTCGTCTCATGTGTGAACTACAGAAGCATATACCTTTGGCATTTTTCAATGCACAGGAACACTACCTCATACACCAAGTTGAGGAGATTGAATTGTGTGGACCTGTGCACTAAAGGTCCATGTGGATGGTTGAGAGGCACTTGAAATTTATGAAGGGTTTGGTTAGACAATGAGCACATGCTGAGGGTTCTATGATGGAGGGATATATGGTATACCAAAACATGTTGTATATTACTGAATATATTCCTAAATTAGTGTCAAAGCTCAATTTACGTCGCATTTGTGATCCAGACTCCAATAACAATTTCAAAGGGGAGTAACTGAAGGGGAAAGGTAGATCGAGGAAGGTGAAAGGTAATATAACACATTTGATTGTTGATTTTTATGTATATATATCATACATATTCTATATTTATATTCAATATACTGCATCAATTAAGAGTGTATACTTTTTTAAGTGAATATACATTTGTATTGAATTTTAATTTTATTGTCATCAAACAGTTGGTCGAGAGTGGGATGCACTTCATCTATACATCGCAAACAATCTTGACTGGATGAAGGTATGGATTGAATGATGTGAAGAATCTGGTCATGGAATATCATGGGAAGGTGTGGCATCATTAGTTAAAGCAGCACATTGCAATGGAGATACAAATCTTACACAAAGGGAAATCGATATAGCATATGGTTTAAAAGATAAGCAGGCAAGCATATTAATCAACCACATTTTTTTTTTTTTTTGCAAACATATTGATGTACACGCTGATTTTTTTTCCTTGAATGGCATAAACATGCACTTAATCATAAATATTGAATCATTATGTAATCTTTTCTTGTATGGATGGTTGTAGGTAAAACACCATAAGGCTATGTGGTGCAATGGTTGTATATATTGCATCAAAAAGTTGGATGAAACGAAGAAAACATCAGATTGTGGGATATCTGCAGTCTTTGAGGTGACCAATGTTTCCTCTAGAAGTGACAGACATCCAGAACTCTTTTCAAATCGATACTATGGGTATCTGGAAGATATTCTTCAGTGTGACTTTAACTCCTTCAAGGTATTTTTGTTCATTGTCAAATGGTACAGGTTACGGTTGAATCAACGTGATCCGGCTAAAGCTATTATTGAACATGATAATGGATTTACCATGGTAAATATAAGGTTGTTTGAGCCAGGAACGAAACCCTATGTTATTCTAAGCCAATGCGGATAGGTATTTTACTCTGTGGTTCCAGGTAGAGTGGGTTGGTCATTTGCTGTGAGACACGATCCAAGGGGAAGGCTGGTAAAGTATAATGTAGAGGAAGGTAATGAAGATGGTCTCGAAGAAGAAGACGATGTTGAATATGATCAACATGAGTTAGATGATCATGTTCCAAAAGAATATGTCGAAGAATTAGTTGAATTAGATGATGTAATAGACAATGTCCATGAATATGATATCGACGATGACATGGTGATCGTAACTGAAATCGATGACGATGATGATATGGCCAATCCTTACAATGTTGACTCTAGATCAGATGATACAGATGATGACTTGGATTAAGAAGGTGATGATCAAGTCCATTTAAGTGTACGAGTTATGCCTTAATATATCTACTCTATATATTTTGATTTAATATTGCGATAGAAATATTGAATTTTATTTGTATGTATAAATTAATTGTTTCTTAGTGTTTCTTCCATTTTCCTCTATGTTGGAATATGTTATAATTAGAAACATTTCTTCTTATAAAGTATGACCAAAAACACATTTACTTATTTTTTAACATAGATTTTGTCGGGTTATGGGGAATTGAGAGTGATGTGAGGGGGGGAGGGGCCATAGGAGCTTCCAACTTCACGTGGTTGGACCTGTTTAGTAGATAATATTAAATTATTCTTGAAACAAAGAGAATCTAAGTAAGGAAATGCACAATTATCATTCTAACCCAAATGGCGTGCTTGATCATGTAATGCACGGGTTCAATGTTGAAATTTTTTAAATTTGTGCTGGATTGGACTGGAATTTGGCATGGTTGGACTAGACGCATGCATTGATGGCGTGGGAGGGTTTCCAGACTCAAAAATGAATGACACTAACCATTGGATCATCAAATACCATACCTATAGATTAATTAATGTGCTACATGGGGCCAACATTGAAATTTTTTAAAAATGTGTTGGATTGGACTTAAATTTTGAATGGTTAAACTGGACACATGAATTGACGGTGTGGGAGGGTTTCCACACTCAAACATGACTGACACTAAAAATTCGAGCATCAAAAAACATACCTATAGATTAATTAATGTGCTACATGGGGCCAACGTTGAAATTTTTTAAATATGTGTTGGCTTGGACTAAAATTTTGCATGGTTAGACTAGACGCATGCATTGATGGCGTGGGAGGGTTTCCAGACTCAAACATGACTGAGACTGACAATTAGAGCATAAAAAACCATACCTTTAGATTAATTAATGTGCTACATGGTGCCAACATTGAAATTTTTTAAATATCTGTTGGATTGGACTAAAATTTGGCATGGTTAGACTAGACACATGAATTGATGGTGTGGGAGGGTTTCCAGACTCAAACACGACTGAACATAACAATTCGAGCATAAAAAACCATACCTGTATATTAATTAATGTGCTGCATGGGGCCAACATTGAATTTTTTTAAATATGTGTTGGATTGGACTCAAATTTGGCATGGTTAGACTAGACACATGCATTGACAGAGTGGGAGGGTTTCCAGACTCAAACTTGACTGACACT